>JAUGSI010000001.1:12499363-13700295 GCA_030770045.1 Colletotrichum brevisporum
ATGACTGAAGTTTTAGCAAAGAGTTTCCTCGTTGACTATGCCGTTTCGATGCGCCAGGAGGGTGTGTGTCCGGGACCAGGGAGGCGAGTTGGATCTCAGATAACCCCAAAGGAGAAAGAGCTCCGGGGCCATCCTGTCGAGTTGGTTCGCGTGCCAAGTGTTCCTGTCCACTACGATTAATATGGGATGCCCTGCCCCCAACAGCTTACCTAGGTACTTCAATTTGCGACGGACTTGGGGGTCACTCAACGACGGCAGGGAGACGGCGGGAGGGATGGCAGGGTCCGGACCGGTCACTTCAATCGGCACAGGGCGGAAAGGTTTGTTGGCCGAAGGGTGGCTGGAGAGCAAGCCTCCGTAGCTTCAGGCTGCTGGCGACCCATGGACCGAACATTGTGAAATTCCGTCCAGGACTCCAGACAGTTGGTGAGCAATGGAAGTGGTTTGCTGGCCGGTGATGCAGTGGCTTGCGGTAACACAAGAGCAATGGCGTCAGTGCGAGCTGAGATATCGATGTCCGTGAGGTGCATGGCGCTAGTGAGTCGAAGTTGACGTCATGGATCGCACGGCGAAGCTTTTGCGGTGGTGTGTTTGTGTGTGCACGATCCCGATTTGGCGCGGCCCAAGAAGAGTGGCATACCTCCCTGAGAGCCTAGACAGTGTATACTGTAGATTGGTTAGAGTGAGAGTCCTGGTAGGGGAGAAAAGGAATACCTACAGACGGGGCAGGGGATGCGCAGGTCTCGACTCTCGAGAAGCCGCACGGCAAGGAGGTCGGCAGGGCAGGGCTAGGCGATTACGTGCCAGTCGCGTAGTGGCATCCACCGGGTGACGAATTGGGTGTTGCGGCCAGCAATGGAACGACCGAAAGGGAGGTGATCGTTCGGCTTGGGGCCCACGAGCGGCGTCGATGTTGCTTGCCAATGCCCCTAGGGTGCCGTGTCCTGGTGCCCTGTTCTGGGCTCTGGAGTCGAGTTGAATGCGGCGCTTGCGAGGGTCTTGCAGATTTTGCAGTCCCATCTGTGTTCCGGCGTGCCGCGACGATCCATGGGTCATGGATGGGTCATGGGCCAGCTGAACGACGTCGAAAAGGAACGAGAAAGTGCTTGATGTCGGTTCATGAGATGTGATGGTGGTGACCAGGAATTCGATGCTGTGAGGCTGGAGATGCCGGCTGGGGGCGCGGGTTACACTGAGCGGGAAGGATGAGAATAAGAGGAATTGGAAGGCACGCAAGGTACGTATCGATCTCAATCCAGTCCGAAGTAGGTAGGCACCTAATAATACCCAATTGGCAGTGAAACTCTTTGGAAGGAGCGAATATTTTCTGTTTTCATCCATTTCGCACCTCGCACCTGCCATGTTCATGACCAGGGGGAAGGGACGTACCTGTCAGTGGAAGGTATTCCCGGAGATTAAACAAGGACACATGTCACGTGGCCCCGGTCTACGCGGTGGTGAACATGACGCCATACTCGAAACAGGCCATCGTGTTGGTGATGCTGAAAGGGAGACCTTTCCGTGTGCCATTGACTCTTATTATTACCGAGTATCTCTCACTATTAGCATCCCGTCTCCAGCGAAGCGCTGCTAGCTTTGGTATTTCCACAGACCAAAGGTAGGTAAGGTCGGCGCTACTCGCACGAACATGGCCCATGAGCATCCACACCACCTGTCACGGCACCCCCGGTCCACATCCTGGCGCACATCATCGAGTCGTCCAAACACGTCGCGCTCCAATTGATGGTGTAGATGATTGCCTTTCCATCATGGTCTACGGGTATTGTCAGGCGCAGTCCTTTCACTGGACAGCAAGAGAGAAGAGACGAGTCGGAGAGATAGCTCCGAGATCGCCGGATACCCGCAGCAACAGCAATTGGAGACTGCTGTCGCCAATTCGAATAGTCATCCATCGAGTTCGCGATACCTAGGTAAAGGCCCCCTACCCCCTTATTAGGAGGGTGAGGTCGACAACAAAGGAGCACCGGGTCGCATGCAGTGCGAATTAGAGGCCGTTGCAAACCGTGGCTACTAGGGCCAAACTCTGTCGGACGGTCCGATGTCCTGTCTCGAGGTGCGACGAACCTCATCACGAGGAGGGCAAGGTTGGGGAAACGGTTGTCTGAGATGCAAGAAGCAACCGCCCGAGCGTATCTGTACCCGCGGACGGTCGGTCAGCAAACGAGCCCAACCGGGAATCGATGGCATCGTGGAGTTCAATGGTGGGACGTAGTGTAGGTAGGGTGACACAAAAATGAACGGGAGTCTAGACCGCCCCCAACCCACTGCCCTCCCAAGACATCCATCGTCGTTCAGCGCCTGAAATCCAGGCTCGGTGCGTCGACGGTGTGACTCTCGGCTTTCCCACAGGGCTGCCTGGCAGTTGGCGATGACCGCAGTGCAATGCGATTCGTGATGCAGTGCTAAGAAGCGGGTGGTGGAGCCGCTAAACAGCAGCCTCTGCAGGCAGAGCGTGATGTGTGCGAATCTCTCCGAACGGCTCGCCCAGCCAGCCGACTTAGCGGTTTGACGGAGGTGGCAAGCTATCGCGGTGGAGTGCCAGCTGGAACATTAGGTACCTCAACAACGTAGGTACCTAGGTCGTCAGATCGTGCTGGTTACAGCTAGGTATTGACGAGTGCCGTGGGCAGGAGCTAAGGCCAGCAAACAGGGCAGGAGCTGCTCCTGCCGGCTGTTGGCTGCCGGGCCTGTCTGAAGTTCAGTACCTACAACCGGTACCTGCCAATACAGCTCCTGCAGGTTCAATCAGACGATGACGTATGACATTAACATTCCTGTTCACTCCTTCCTCACGTCACCGTCACAGTTGCGCGACAGGCAGGCAGGACCTCGAGTTCCTGCCTTCAGTGAGTCAGTCCTGTCTACCTACTGCCCCAGACCAGCCCAGACCACGTATTATCCGTACACAGGGCAGGGAAGGAACCACCCGTGGCAGGGGACCAAGCTCCGGCTGCTCCTGCCTCCTGCTTCTTGACTCTGGTAGACTGGTACCCTCTTCTGCTGCGAAACCGTCTCGTCGCCTGCCACGCGCCTCGCCTAGCCTCGCCTCCCTGTCAATTACCAGCCAATTTTATTCCTGACGCATTTGCTCCTGGGCATACACTCCCCCTCCACACGCACCCACGCAGGTCCGACCAACGTATAAACATCTGCTCCCTCGCGACATTCCCAACTCCTACCGCTTTTCTCTTCTGACTACTACTCCTCTCATCGATACCTATTCCTGTTTACTTGGGACAGGAAACCTCGCGACTTTTTCATTATACCCAGCCCGCGCTCTGTGATACCCCCAAACCCCAAGCTCAAGCCGTGTTCTTTTCCCTTTTTGGCCTGTACAACGCTACGAGTAATCATCAACCATACCTACAACTACCGATCGCATTACTTCACCACAACCGAACCGCATCAAATCCTCCGATAGCCAAAATGTCAGCAAACGTCAACAAACCAACCGACCTCAAGCAGAAGGAGGCGGACGTCAACCGCAAGCTGCAGCTCTACGGCATCATCTCCGCTTTCCAGGCTGGCAAGGTCCCCTCGGTACGTCACTGCCGGCATGGCATCTTGGCCCACGCGTGTCCCCGCTGGGCTGATCCCTACCTACCCTTCACCCCGGCGCCCCCATCAGACCCTGCAGCGTTACATGATACTGACGTGACCCCCGTTCCAGAATGACCAAATCGATGTCGCCCTGAACAGCTTCCTGGCCTCCAAGGCCCTGTCGAACCCCCCCGAAAAGCTCTCTGCCGAGGGCAAGGCACTCATCGCTGATGTGCGCGAGGTCGTCACCCAAGCCAAGTACCTTTTGTTGTCCAAGAACCAGGGCAACTTGCTCCAGGACTTCATTTGGCAGACGGAACGCTTCGATCCGAAGGCCGTTGATATTCCCGGCGCCCCCGTCAATAAGGAGGTTGCCCAGCAGCATGGCGACAAGGCGGTGCAGGGTCTGCGTACCCTGGGAACACTGATTATTACCAACGGCCAATTCCGCAAGCTTCGTGAGTTGCACATAGCCTGTCTCAATGACTCGCCTGGACAATCGATTTCACTAACCCTTTTGCAGTCAAGGATGCCAGCGTATTGTTGCGCGACATGGCCGGCGACGCCGCCACCGAGGCCGCCCAGCGTGTCCGGCCTTCGGGTGAAGCCCTGCAGCAGATTGACCGCCCCGCTCAGGACAACACTTGGCATGACGCTCCCGACTTCTCCAAGGAGAACTTCAAGAAGCAAGCCCAGGGCATCTACAAGGGCTCGCCTGCCGACGATGCCCGCGAGGTCATCAATGCTGGCACCCAGGCTGCCCATCCTCAGGGTCAGCAGAGCCCTCAGGATCTGGCTGCCGCCGCTGCTCGGGACGAGGCTCAGGGCACCAACTCCGGAGTCAACGCCCAGAACGGCGTCAACGCCGCTCGCAATGTGCTTGAGAAGAAGTACAACGAGAACGTCGACGATGAGACCAAGGAGAAGGCACGCCAGCGCAACGAGGAGTACCGCCGCCGCACCAAGGAGTACTTCAACAAGAAGATGCCTCAGGAGCGCAAGGAACAGACCATCTGGCGTCTGAAGAAGATGGTGCTCGAATGTCAGCAGCACCCAGACTACGCTCAGGCCATTGAGACGCTCCTCAATCTCGCTGAAGAGTACGCCGGACACTCGCGAAACCTCGCGGCGGGCGGAAGTGGTACTGTCAGGGACGCCCGTGCCGGTCTTGCCCAGGCCGAGGCTGACCTGAAGACTTTGGTCGAGCGCTTCGCCAACGGCACCTCCACCGACGACTTGTTCGAGTCCATCAACCAGATCTACCGCGACGCAGACCAGGATCGGGAGCTGAAGGACTGGTTCAAGGCCATGGACCGCTACGTCCGCCGCTGTCTCCTGGAGCAGGGCTACATCTTGGACGAGGACTCCAACCAGGAGTGGAACCACCTGTACGACCACGGACGCTACCTGCTCCGTGACAAGTACCGCAACCACACCGACCACGTCTTCGACGAGATCAAGTTCCTCATCGAACAGTTCGACCAAGACCCCCAGAACAAGCGGTTCGGCGAGGCTGTTCAGAAGCTGTTCACCGATCTTGGGAACGATGAGAATGGGAAGCCGACTTTCAAGCCCCACCTGATCAAGGACCTTTCCGAGGTCATCATTCCGGCCGTGTTTGAGAACATTGCCTACGTTCCTATTCCCCGCATCGAGTTCAGTGATTCACAGTTTGACGCTGTCATCGAGAACCTTGTTCTCGAATCTGACAACTTCATGCCCAACGTCCTCGAGGTTAACAGCGAGAACTACTTCCGCTGGGGCCGCAAGAAGATCGCCAACAAGCACAAGCAATCCTTCGAGGTCAAGGTTGCCGGTGTGCAGCTTGACCTTCGCGACGTTAGCTACCACGTCAAGCGCAAGCAGGGATTCCCTTCTCTCACTGACACTGGTGTCGCCGACATTCTCCTTGCTGGCGATGGCTTCTCGTTCAAGATGAAGTTGTCTTCGGCCGACGCGAAGGATAGCCAGAACTTCTTCAAGATCGACAAGGTTGACGTCGACATTAAGCACATGAGCATCAAGCTCAAGAAGTCCAACCACAAGCTTCTCTTTAGCGTTGTGAAGCCGGTCATGCTTAAGGTGCTCCGTCCTGCTCTGCAGAAGGCCGTCGAGAAGGCTATCAAGGACCAGGCTACCCAGATGGACGCTTTGTTGTTCCAGGTCAAGCAGGAGGCTGACCGTGCTATCGACGAGGCTCGCTCCGACCCCGAGCGTACTCCCAACATCTACAACCGCTACGTCACCGCCATGCAGAAGCGCGCTCTCCAAGGCAAGCAGAAGGCCGAAGAGGTTGCCGCCGACAAGAAGGTCAACATTGCCATGACCAAGGAGGATTCTATCTTCCCGAACATTAACCTCCCTGGCGGCATCAGCACCAAGGCCACCGAGTACAAGGATCTTGCCCGCAAGGGTGAGCGTTGGGAGAGTCCCGTTTTCTCCATCGGCAAGGCCAACAAATCTACCGACATTCCTGACGCTCCCCGCGTGGAGCGCAAGAAGCACACCCTGCGCTCCCAGAACGCCGTGCCTAACGGGCACCTCAACGGCCACCCCCACGTCCACGGCGATCTTAATGGCAACGCCAACACCCTGACGAACCCTGCCAACGTCAGTGGCTACTAAGGCACCCTTTGCGAGACGCTTTTCCTTTGTTGGTTAGGAGATTAGTTGACGAGTAACGGCATACGAAAAGGTTTATACCCGAACGGAGAGGCTGGAGATTACGGATGGGCTCTAATCGACGACGCTGTTCCTTAGTAATAATCGCGCTTCATTGAATTCATCAAATTAGTTTCATCTAAGTATTCCAATGGCTGTGACATCTCACTTGTCTTACTAGTGTGTGTAGTGAAGTAGTGTGGTGCCAACAAGAACTCATGGCTTTGCAGGCTGCGGAAGGTGTATGGCCTAATGTAACCCCGATCGATTACCGCCCCGGGTGGATTCCGTTAAATCGCAAACTCCGATCAACACCGGCGCCGCTCGGGCCCATTAACAACATCACTTTATCCATCGGCAGAGCGTTCGGGTACGACATGATTTGCTGATTACAAAATCTAGGTTCTCAATTGAGCTTGTGCCAACACTGCCATTGGAAGACAATTTTAAACTTTCTACCTTCAGCGCAGGCGACGTGCTGTCTATGAATAGAATTTCGTTTGATGTCGCACCAAAAGACGTCCGTCATGCGGGGGTGTTGGTAATCTCTGCAACCGATGGGCGTTTGAAGCACATATCCTCTCCCACTATCACGATCAGTCTGGGGATTCCGCGTCACAAAGAATCAGGATGAGCGCAAGCAACAGCAGCAGCAGCAACACCGGCGGCGGCGACGGCGGCAACAAGAAGCTCCGGATCGTCGTCGTCGGGGGCGGCATCGCGGGCTTCGCGGCGGCGGCGGTGCTGTGCCAGCGGCACGACGTGGTGGTGTACGAGCGCGAGGCGGCGGACGTGCCGGAGCGCGGGGCCGGGGTCGGCCTGGGGCCGAACGGGAGCAAGATGCTCCGCAAGGCGTTCCGGGGGTTCCGGCCCGAGGGCATCAGGGCCACGCGCTGCGCGGGGACGAGGACGTACGACCGCGAGGGGAACCTGCTGCGGGAGATTACCGGGGTTACGGAGCCGTTCGGGGGCGAGTGGTTGCTTGCGCACCGCCGGGACCTGAGGGACGAGCTGTTGAGGTTCGCTACCGGGGAGGGGGAGAAGATGGGGGCCTCGGGCCCGCCTGCGAGGGTTGTCTGGGGGATGGGGGTTAGAGGGGTCGATGTCGAGGGGAAGGTTGTCTTGGAGAGCGGGGAGGAGGTCTGGGCTGACGTTATCGTTGGTGAGTCTTTGTATTCGGTGGAAGATTGTGAATCTCTTGTTGCTGATATCGGAGAACAGGGGCGGATGGGATCCACTCCGTCGTGAGGAAGGCCGTCCTCGGGGCGGAGGCGCCGCCGCTGACGCCGGCCGGAGTCTCGCTCTACCGGTTCATGTACCCGCTCGACAAGGCGCGCGAGGTCCTCGGCGGCACGCTGCCGGAGGCCATCGACCCGCAGGCGGAAGGGGGAGGGTTCCTCAACATGATGGGGGCGGGCGACGAGCTGCACCGCAACGTGATCTTCTACCCGTGCCGCGACTCCTCGGAGCTCAACGTCGTGGCGCGCGTGCCGGACGACGACGACAACAGCGCCCGGGGCAAAGCGTCCTGGACGGCGGGCGGGAGCCGCGAGGAGATGGCGGAGCGCTTCGCGGATTTCGCGCCCTGGGTCGTGTCGCTGATGAAGAGCGCCGAGGGGGTGGGGATGTACCGCGTGCTGGACGCCGAGCCCGCGGGGACGTACGTCAAGGGGAGAGCGGTGCTGATCGGCGACGCGGCGCATCCGATGACGCCGTTCCAGGGCCAGGGGGCGACACAGGCGGTCGAGGACGCGGAGGGTTTGAGGCTGCTGCTTCATGATGCTGCGAGCGACGCGTGGAGCGTGCTGGGCGCGCTGAGGACGTGGGATTCCGTCAGGAGGCCAAGGGCGTCGCAGGTGCAGCGGAACTCGAGGCGGGTGACGGACCTGTCGGCGCAGGCGCAGCTGGATCGGATGAGGCTGAACTGGAGCTACGATGGGATCCACGCTGCGCTGAGGAATCGGTAGTCGGATTATGGATGTGGAAGGGTGGTTTGGTGTTTCTTTGTGTTGGCGTTGATGATGATTCTGAGGGGTGAGAGTGTTGACTACTGGGCTAATTGGACATCTCGGTGACATTTTGCTGTTTCTTTCGATATGATATGAGGAGTGCTTCACGATGATTCATTGCCTAGAATGGGAATGGTGATCAAGAGTTATCCGAGGGTCTTCTGGGACAGCCGGTTTTGCCAGGTAGGCGCATATGTATCTCACGTCCTGTCGCCAGTACATCAAATTCCAAAATCAAGATCGAATGGAGATATCCGCATGCAACTATCTGCAGCCATGCTATCGGTTTCCTCGTCTTGTGGATATCATTTCCAATTCCCAACCTTCCACTGCCCTGCCTTCTCACGAGCACATCTCCAACCGCCCTACCATCAGAGACAAGCATCACCTCAGTGATCCTGAGCGTCATATCGTAGAACCCGCTCCGGACCAGGGGTTGTGCAGCGGCGGGCTGTTGTCCGTGACTTCGCTGCGGCCGTATATCCCGCTGGTCGGACACGCCAGGACGCCCGAGGCAAACAGGCCTCCGCTCCCAAAGAAGTTCCCATCGTCAAAAGTCATGGGCGTCTGTGAGGCACCTTGGCCGATTTGGTGCGGCATGTCCTCGTCCAGTTCGGGGTTTACCCCGTCCGCCTCAGGGCAGGAATGCGACGGCGGCTGATCCAACACGAATGCGGGCATCATCTCAGTGGAAGGGTAAAACAGGGACGGAACCATGGCTTTAGAATCCGTCATTGAAAATATAGAGTTGTTGGACGCGGGTATCGGCACCCATGTCTCGCGGCGCCGGGTCTCCTGGTAATCGAGCCTGTCTTGCAGCATCTTGATCCGCTCCTTCATGCGGTGTCCTGATGCACATGTTAGCCGACGACGATCGTCCCGTCCCGCAGGCGCGTTGCGACTACTGACGATATAATCGCTGAGCAACTCTGTTTTGCAGCTTCTTCTTCTCCTTGGGGTCTTTGATGCCGGTCCAGTCGTCCTCCGGCGGCAGTTGGTCGACGCTGGGCAGGGCGTACGGCCGTGGGTGCATTGCGGAGGATGATTCGGGGACCATGTTGTTCTTGTTTTTGTTATTGTCGTTGTTGTATTGGTGGTCGTCGGGCTGGGCCGATGCCATCGTTCTATGCATGGGAGTTATCGTGCGGCTGCCGACGGGACGGAATTAGCGTGTAGAGACAGGATGGTGAGGAATATATGCGGACAAAACCTGTAGCCATCTTTACAAGAGATCCGTTCCCGTCTAGATTAGTGCTATTTCGGCGGAGGCAGAGCCGCCAGACTTGGGGGCAGCATAAGGCATATTGCGCACCAGGTATCTATCTCTCTCTCGCAGTGTCTGAGGCGACAAGCGTAAATGGCCTATTCAGGTGCACCGTCAGCCCACTGCGCCACCGCGGCTGAAAAGTACGACTGGTCGATCGGGCCCTGGCAATCTGAAGGGATGGGCGGGACGACGTCGGGGACAGCAATCGAATCGTGCGATTTGCTTGGTGAGATTGCAGTCCGATGGGAATCCGCAGCACTCCTAATACGTCCAAATAGCTTGTTCGCGGTAATGCTGTCTCAGACCGATGGAAGACTTACGGATCGGCCATGCAACCACATGGGCGAAAGATCCTGCCCCGCCTGGTCGAAGACGAAAGGTAGGTTTAGGCGCCATGGGAGAGACACGCCGAAGAAGAGGTTGAAGCTTCGTTTAGGGCATGTCGTACAAAGTGCGCCCAGCTCCGTCGGCCCAAGAGAAAAAACAGCTGGGGGGGGGCGATCATGTCTGCCTTCAATACAAAGGAGCCGTTAGTCGACTACTTAGCGGTCAGAGCCCAATCAAAAACTCGAATTTAGAGACTGTTGTGTGTGTAGAAAGATAGCATTAGAACACCCAGACGAGATACGTGCAGGTCCGCATTACCTCCGCTTGCCAAGGTTACATCGGACGAGCATTTTCCCAAGGGGTAATACGGCGTAGTGTTGCATGTTGTGGAATAAGCACGGAAGCATTGAGGGATGGCAGGATCCCGTGTGATTATGTATTCTCCAGAGAATAAGCATGTTGACTACATCGAGAACCATCGACTGCTCTTTTGGGATCATCTACCTCCCCGACCACATGATGGGCAATCTATGGCATCCTGAGCAGTCATGATCGAGCAGGAATTCAGGTAGATCTGATCTGCGTGGTTGCTGACCGATGAGTGACCATTTTCGTGCCGAGGTTGCACTGGTCACGTTTTGGCTTTGAGGTGAAGGGGAGCTATGTAAACGGGCAATAAGCGCAAAGAAAGGAAGAAGGCAGCTCTAATATTCCCCTCATCTCATGAAATAGATAGACGAGACGTAGTACTCCTCTTATTCTCGACATTGACAATGGCATGTATGGCTTGGTCAGTGATCTACATGCAAACCACCCAAAAGAGGGAAAATCAGGTCTTCGAGTGTCACCAACAACTGCCCGAACGGGCGGCAGCACATGGTCGAGACGACCCGCATCGTTAGCGGGAACCAGGCGAGCCGGTAGCTTCTCCCTATTCTCCCATTCCTCTCTGCATGTAGTTCCTAATCTCGTGCCCTTCCCATCTGCAGGTCATGCATTTCGTGTAGTCCTGCCCTGACTAACACGCACCGCATCACTGCCCTGTGAACCCTCCCGTGTTCTTCACCAGCTCCGCGACGGAGAGCCACGAGCGCGGGCTTCGCCTTGGATCCTCAATCACGCCAAACCCCACGCCCTGCGGACAAGCATGTACGTGGCATCATGCAAGGCGAGGTTGACAGGACCAAACAGGTATCTCGTTTGGTTCATCTGATGCAAGAAGTCGCTATTCCCGCGGGGCGTGAGACATATCTGCTCGGCGGCAGCGTCAGCCACCCGCATGTACAGGATTTGATGGCCTTGGTATTTCTTAGACGAATCACAACGTGGTGTTTAGACTTTTAGTTCAAATCTAGCTCGGCCCAAGACACAGAGCCTGAGTAATCCTGTGTAACACTGCCTGCACGGCTACTCTAGTCCTGACTACCTAAGCACTCGACTTCATGTCGATAGCTTTCAAGACAATCTGAATGATGGAACACGAATCCTATTTCCAGCTTATACTGCCACAAGGAAATTCCTGGCAAACCACATGTGAATACATCATCACCGCCGTCTAGAAGCGTGAAGGGTGGTAACACTGCGGCGTGAGATACGACGTCACCACCAGCTTCCCCTTCTTGTAAGCACACGAGATGTAAGTCTGCACGCCGGCCGATCCGCTCGTGCCCTCCCTCGTAGCCAACATCTCAATCATCTCGAGGTACTGCCTCCCGTACCCGGCCCGGCCCTGGCTCTCGAGGTACGCGACCAGCCCCTCAGCAGCCGCCCGGTCACTCCTAGCGTAGTGCCGCACGGGGATGTAGACCTTGACATCCGGCAGCGCCGCCTTCGCCGCGACGTCGAAGTAGAACAGCACACCCGCCGTCTCGTGCGCGTCGTTGCCCTCGAGCTCCGCGTCTGCGGCGAAATCCTCTTCCAGGCCTAGAACTAGCCCCCATAGCCGGCGGAGCTCCTCCTCGGCCTCGACGACGTCCTTGTGCAGCCCACCGACGGACATGACGCGCCGCACCAGCTCAAACGAGGTCGCCCGCGAGCGCGAGTAGATTTTGATGCGTGACTCGGCGGGGCTGACGCAGTCGATGCCCAACATGAAAGGTTTGACCGTACGGCCGCAAGGGTCGCTACGCAGGAAGTCGTTTAGCAGGCTGATGGCCGCCATGCTTGGGCAACCTGCTGACGCGACGGCGCGGGAGACCTGGTTCATCGCGCTGTTGCCGGGGGCTTCGACGGGGATGAAGTAGGCCTTGACGCCGACGGGACCTGCGCCGACCTCGAACGCGAGGAAGAGAGTCGACTGGCTGGCGGCAGCGGCTTTTGAGGCAGGCGTCCCGGGACCTAGGAGCCCGCGCTTGAAGTGCTCGAACCACTCGAGGTCAAGGCCGGGAAGACCGCCGCTGCGGAGACGGGCGAGAAGGTCGCAGGTTGCCTCTTGGTTGAGGGGGTCCGCGGACGAGCCCGCGCGGCGGCCGATGGGCTCGATGCTGTACCTGATCTCTGGTGCGCCGCCGCCAGAGCCCCATTTCCACGAGTACTCGACCGGCGAGTGGTCGTCGGTCATGAAGCTCTTCCACTTGGCTCCGGGGCTTTCAGGCTTGGGGCCCAGGCTAGGCGCCGCAAGGCTGTAGAAGAAGCGGAGGGCGTTAAACTGATCGGCGAGGGGGTAGTCGGCGGCTGAGAAGAGGGCCTGGAGGTGGCCGCCCACGACTTTCCACCACCACTCGCTGTCCCCGGACCTCGGAGATGGTTGAGGGGTCAGGTATGCGATGGCGGCTTTCATTGATAGCTCTGGCGGTATTTGAGCCAACAGAGCTTGGGGCTCTGCTGCAATGCTCGGGGGAGTTTGGATGACGGTGGACGTCATGGTGCGAAGGTGAATAAGAGGCCGTGATATCAACGTAAAATGGGAGCAGTAAGCATCGCTTCAGCGAAGAGATCCAGATGAAAGAGAGAAAGAATGATCTTTCTTTCCCACAGTATGATCCTCGTTGAAACAATACGAAGACGCAATCACCAGCCGGGTGGCGTTATCGTCCTGTCTTTACTCTGCGCCTTCGGGACAGGATTGAGTTGGCCCCGGACGACTGGAATATATGGGTTTCAACATCGACCAAGGACGTCAACAAAGGAACGTCTTGGTCGTTTTGGAGTGCTTCAACGAGCATAAGAGGCTTACTCGGCCCAATACACACAAGCTGCCGGTCTGGGCTTGGCCATGATAAGACCGGTTCCACCCCGAGGAGACAACATCGCGGTGTCAACGCCGGCATAGACTTACTAGACCCCAAATGAGTAATTGCAAGTCTGCGCGAGCGCCTGTTTTTCCATCTTCAGTTAAGTCTCGTCAAGCGAGTACAACGTGCTTGCATGAGGTCAAGTGGACTTCCACCCTAAAAGTGCTTCGACTAATGTCTGACCGCATGCCAAGGGTCCAAGTCCGCGGAAATCGGGGTTAGCCCTACCGACAGCAATATCTACGGACGTAAGACTTGACATAGGTAGGTATCAGAAGAACTGTTACACTGCAACCTCTGAATGGCACCTTTGACTGTAACATCCAGGTTCCAACAAAGGAACTTCGGTAGGCGCCACCCAGGTCATCGGCTTTAAGGGCTACTGCCCTGCGATATTACTGCATGAAATTGAGGGAATGGGATCTAATGGTGCTGCACCTGGGCGTACCAAATGTCTCCCGTGAATATCTTCGCGATCTCGATTTCCGGAAATCAAAAGCTCTGGGCTGGCGGGACTCCACACAATGCTTTCACCTCCGAGTCAACCCCTCTCGAGAACGTATGGTTCGAGGAGTACAATCGTTTATCCCCCAATCAAGAGGCCTCTCATGTATGGTGACTGTATCCCCGCCGTTGGGAGGGTCTTTGACCCTTGTCGGACCGGTTTTGAGGGCCGGGGTTCAGTAATGCAGACGGGAGACCTTCCTAAAGTAGGGTGTCAACTCACCAAAGCCCTCCGAACGGCTTAAGTCCAAAGGCTGCCTTGACTGTAGGTATTAATTTGATTGAACTTGATATTGAGCATATCATATCGCTATGGCACATCGTTCCCGGCAAGCTCAAACCGCGGTTGCTCCGCGGACACCTCCGTATGAGAGTTGCCCTCCATCGTTGATAATGTGCCCTTCCTCTCTAACCGTCCTCCTCGGAGGGTCATCCTCTTCCTAATTTGCCCCCTCTTGTACAGAAACAGTCCAAAAATTCCTGCGACCAGCAGCATAGTGCCGACGCCGCCGCCAACAGCACTCCCTATTACCGCAGGTAGGTTGTCCGACTGCTCCACCGCCGGGGCTTCAGTACCACTCGCCAGCGGGGAGCTAACTGTTGTCGCCGAGGCAGGCTCTGCCGCCGAAGCCGAGGTAATCGAAGTTGTTGAGGCCGCCGGTGTCGTCGTAGCTAAAGTTGTCGCCGCAGCCGATGCGGATGTCACGGATCTGGACGAGGAGGTGGATGTCGCGGATTTAGAGACAGACGTGACGACCTGTCCGTCGACGACATTGAGACCCTGGCCGGCCTCGCAGCACTTCCTCGCCGACGGGCCGTTCCCGCAGCAAAACGACCCGTCCGAACACTCCGTCACCAGGACGTCGGCCTGGTTCATGCTCAACCCCATAGCACCCGGCGAGTCCGCATCTGCCGAAAGCACAGTCAGCTAAACATGTTCGTGCCGTCTCTGAACGAGAAGTCAGCATTCCATACCTTTGTCGCTGTCGATGCACAGCTTGAGGCACTTGGGCGACTGCCACGTCGGGTCGGTGCAGCTCTCGCGCCAGTACACCTTGCCGATGGGGTTCCAGCAGAGCCCGTCCTGGCACGTGTCGCCCGAGAAGGTGTTGCAGCACATGCCGTGCCCGCTGCTGCCGCACGGCTTCCACGAGTTCTTGCCCACGCCCTCGACGCCGTTCTGCTCGGTGCCGTTCGGCAGGAAGCACTGCGCGGACGCGACCGCGGCGAGGCATGTCAGCGCGAGGGCGCGTAGCGGTAGAGGTAGCGATAGTGCGGCGGCGACGGCCATCGTGGGTGTGCTGTCAGGCGCGGGTGAGGCGATTTGGTGGCGTGGGTTGACTCGGGGCGGACAGGAGAGGAATCAGGCAGCATCGAATGGAGGTAGGGATGAAGGGGAGAGATGCTATTTAGGGAGGGAGGAAAAGGATTTTGAGAGAAGATTGACATCCATCACTAGATCCATGCGGCTCCGTGGTTGTTTCCCTTTCGACCGTTCCGCGAGGGGCTCCAACTGATGAAATCAGCCTCAGAGGCAAATTGGAGGGGGCGGACCCCAGGATCAAGCAGCATTGGCTCAAATAGCCTCGAGCCGTAGTAGAGCTAGATCACGAGTTTAGTGGTGGACAAGTGCGCGTGGCGGTCTTAGGTCGCGATCGCGCGGCACTTGGGAAACCGTCGCGTTTTGGACGCGAGCTCTGTGCGTCTTAGCCCATGGCGATCCGTCTCAAAAGGGGAGTAATTACTACGATTCAGGAACGAACGAGATGTGGAATGGACGTTTCCCTCGGCAGAATCCCTGTACTCACATCAAAGGTGAGTCGGGTTGTCGAGCTCTCTTCCAGCCCGGTACAATTGAGACGTGCGAGTTGTCGTGCAGACTATCCATCAACCAAATACCCGATTGCCACAGCAAATTCTCACTCATCGGACACCGAAGCTACATGTTACTGAATGCCGTTCTATTAGGTCACACCGTAACGGGTAGAGCTAGATATGAGAAAAGGAATATGGTATCATCAGCGCCCAAACTGGACCTCACGTACAACCCTCTCTAGGCGTTCTTCTTGAACTCGCTCTCCGTCCTCAGCCACGTCTCGAAGCTCTTCAGCCCCGGATGCCTCTTCCTCAGCTCCGGTACGTCCGCCGCATGCCCCACGTCGTGTAACCACCTGAAAAGGTGCCCGACATCCTTGACCATTTTCATGAAGATCCACGCGAGGATCTTATAACTCCCAGCAGCTCGCCTCCCCACGACCTTCTCGAACGCCGCCTGCATCTGGTTGTACGTCAACTCGTCGCCCGCCAGCGACGTCCCCCGCCCGCTGAACTCCTCGGGGTGCAGGAACGCGCGCGCGCCGAAGAAGCCAATGTCGCTCGTCGCGACGAGCTGCAGCGGCCTGTTTCCCAGGGCCATCTGCCACCACGTCGCGAACAGCCGGCCCGGGAAGCCATCCTCCAGGTTCTCCATAAACGTCACGGGGCGAAGGACCGCCCACTCCATGCTGGTGCCCTTGCAACTTGCCGCCAGGTGCTGCTCGATCTTGTGCTTGTGCACGAAGTGCGGGACGTCGGTCGGGTTGTTCGGGGAGTCGTCGCCGTGCCGGTCGACCGAGGTGTAGACGAAGAACTTGACGCCGGCCTTGATGGAAGCGTCGATCATGGCCTTGCCCTGGCCCAGCTCGCCTCCGTTGCCTTGGTTCGTTCCGTTGGGGGTCTGTGATGGGAGAGGGAAGTCAGCCTTGCGGCCTCGGGTGGTCGGCTTGGACTTGTTGGGAATGTGCTCTCACCTGAACGCTGAAGACGCCCCAGATGGGAGCCCTCGCGAGATCCTTGGCCGTCTTGAAGAGACGCGTGGGGTCGGCGAGGTTTCCCTGCACCAAGGTGATCCGAGGCGACATCTTCACAAGCCTCTGAGCGGGGGCGGAGCTCGCGTCTCGCGTGACGGCGAGGATCTGGAAGTCGGCCCTCGACCGTACGAGGTGCGAGATCACGGCGCCGCCCTGCTTGCCGGTCGCGCCGCAAATCAAGAGAGCTCGCGACATGGTAGGTAGGCTAGCGATAACATGCTTGGATGAAGAGAGACGGC
The DNA here is from genome assembly GCA_030770045.1 of Colletotrichum brevisporum. Classification (NCBI taxonomy): domain Eukaryota; kingdom Fungi; phylum Ascomycota; class Sordariomycetes; order Glomerellales; family Glomerellaceae; genus Colletotrichum; species Colletotrichum brevisporum. The sequence continues at coordinate 12,516,014 of JAUGSI010000001.1, forward strand.
ACGAGAACAGGGAATGGGATCTGGAAGTGTCTTCTAGTACATTGCAGCAAACGATGTCATACGGCACAGACTATACCCGATGGAGGGGTGTCTCGGTCGCTTCGGGGCTGCGTCTTATTCCCCTTTCGTTGGAGATAGTGGCGTCGCTGGCCGGAAGCGTCCGACGATTAAGAGCATTGCAGGAGGGCTGCGCTTGTCGGAATTCCACCGACCCGCGTGCGGGACTGACAAATGCAAGTGGGGACGCCGGCCGCCTACGAAGACCGAACCGGCCGCTCCGGGTGGGTCTCTCTGCGGCCCTCGCCGAAGACGCGCCGGTGGGGTCAACGTCAGTCTTAATGCACGGGGCCCTTTTGAATGGAAAAGTATGAAAGTTCTGTGTATATTCCATCACTAGTCGATGCTTCAACGAAAACTCAATTTCTTGACAATCTCACTGACGTTTCCAGACATTCACCTGGCCGACGTCTTGATCTCCATAGTCCATATCGCTCCCTTGGAGATTCCCAACACTACTGACTCTTACTCACCTTAGGCCCGGAGGTGACCAAGATCCCCATAAAAGCTCACATAGCCGTCCACCCCATGTCCGTCGGCACCAGCGCGCCGTTGATGGTATTCATCCCGTCTGAGCACAGAACCAGCACCGTCTTGGCAACCTGCTCTAGCGGCGACCACCCAAAGTTCCAGCCCTTTTGCGCCGGGTCACCGTGAACAGTGTTGAAGGTGGACACCACTGTCCCCCTCTGTCGTCAGTGGCAGGCACACAAAGGTCAACGCATGTTGGAATCAGGCACTCACCCATCGCCAAACCTTCGGGGTGAAAGTCCGCAATATGGCTCTCGTCGCGCGCCATGTTCGTCTTCATCGGCCCGGGCATGATGGCCAGGCACCGGATGCCCTTGGGCCCGTAGAACGCCGCCGTGCTGCGCGTCAGCCCGACGACGCCGTGCTTGGAAGCGGTGTACGCGACGCCTAGAAAATGCTCTCATCAGTCGAAGTACTTGAAAGTTTCCGGCTCCCGTTGGAACTCACCCGCCCTCGCCCCATGGAGCCCCGCTGCGCTGATAACATTCAACACCACGCCCCTCTGCCCGTCCTCCCCAACGGGCTCCTGCTTCAGGAACTGCCGCACGGCAAGCTGACTCGTCACAAACGGCCCCGTCATGTTGACCAGGATGTTCCTCTCCCACATGGCCATGTCGCACTCCGCCGTCGGGTGCATCTTGTCCGACACGCCCGCGTTGTTGACGAGCACGTCCAGCCGGCGGCCCTCCCCGCCCGCCAGGTGCGAGGCGAAGGCGGCCTCGACGGACGACGGGGACGTGACGTCGCACTCCGTGGGGAACAGGCGCGGGCGGTGCTCCGCGGGGACCTGGTCGGGGAGGGAGGACAGCGCGGCGGGGGAGACGTCGAGGGCGACGACGGTCGCGTTGGCCCTGAGGAAGGTCTGCGTCAGGGCGAGGCCCAGGCCCGCGGCGCCGCCTGTGATGACGACCGTTTTTGAGGTGTAGTCCACGGACATGTCGGCGATTCTGGGATGGTCGGGATGACCCCGGCTGTGAAAAGACTCTGGGGATGTGTGAGTCGGTTTACGATAAGAGGAGGATGAAGTACAGTGATCACACTCAGGAGGTGAGAAGACATGAGATCTCGAACCATTATATGAGTTCATAGACGGCTGTCGTTAACATCGCGGAAGTGCGAGTGTGTGATACGACAACCAGCCGAAACCGAGACCGAGACCGAAACTCCAAACTCGTGATGCGGGGGGTTGCGGTTCCCCGGATTTGCGCCCAGCAGAGCCGGCCCTTCAGCATCCTAGGAAAACGTGGAATATCAAGCCGCTGTTTTGAACTATTTAGCTTGGCACATGCAATTCTACGACATGGAATGGTTGTTAACTGGAGTGTTCATCCGCACCATTTGTTTGGCTGCTGACCCTCTCGTCGTCTTGAGATCCGGACGAACCCCCCGACCTACAAACCAGATAAACCCCATCAGCCCCCCAGCCTTCCCCTATTTCGGGTTCTTCAAGTGGCTCTTGATACCCGCGAGCCACGCCCTGCGATTTGGGTCGCCCGGTCGTCGCATTGAGGTCCCACTCCCGCCTTGCTCTCCGCTTACAGGCCCTAGTGCGGGATCTCTGTATACGCGTATGGCTCCGTGGATGAGGGTGTCGGTGGGGCCGACACTTCCGATTTGGTTCGGGCCGAAGGTGGGGAGGTAAGGCGGCTCACCGGTGCTTGATCTCGCTCGGCCGTATGACGACGGACTCAAACCGACCCCTACTGGATGTGTTGGTCGCGGCGGTTGTGTCTATCGGCGTCTCCTCGACAGCACGCGGGCTGCTACACGGAGCCAGAATGTCAATTGCCGGAGGGAGCCATATCCCCAGGCTCTCACTGCGGACATGTTGTGGTGTTCTCGAAACTGTGCCTTTTGCTTGATGCCGACGAATCAGGATGAGGTATCTAGGTTTTCATCAGTTCTATAACTTTTGTGATTGCCCTTATCTTACTTTGCTGAGAACGCCTGGTGTGTGATTTTGTGGACCAGTCATCGTCTGCTATGAATTGGCTGGTTCTCATTCAAACATTAAGATCTGATCTTGAGTTCTTCTATTCTCGAAGAGTGGGACAGCTCATTATGGTACATACACTATCTAGTACATCGTGCGTAACAGAAGAGAGATGACGCTTTCCGGGTATCCAAACACAAACACACAAAACCTACAGACCGTCACTATGCTAGTCCACCGTAATGCCCAACACCACGGCCAGCGTGTCCTTGAGCTCCCGCGCCGCCCTGTCCTCTTCTTCCTTCAGGTCCTCCTCGAACCCGCCGCCGTACCCTAGGTACTGCCTCACTCTGCTGAGATAAAAGGCAAAGTCCAGCATGAACAGCGAGAACCGCGCCCGCACAGTCCTCCACAGGGGCTCATGCCCGCCAGACTCGACAGAGCGCATGGCGGCGACGCCGATGAGCTTCACGCGGTTGACCGGCGAGCCCATGAAGCGGTTGCTACCCTGGACGAGGCCGAGGTTGCGCTCGAGGAAGACTAGCTCGGGAGGCCACATGCCCTCCTTGCCGACGTAGCTCGCGGCCTCGGCAATCATGCGCTCCTCGCGCTCCTCGGGGGTCTCATCGCTGCGCGTCTTTTCGAGCTTCTTAGACTTCATGGTGAAGGCGTCGGCCCACGGCTCCGGATCCTCCATGCCCCAGGCGTTTGACACCTCAGTGAGGGCCTTCACGTCCTGAGTCAGCAGACCCCTCCAGAAGAGGGCGTACTGCTGGCGCAAGCGGTCGGACAGGGTGATGTAGAGGCCGTGGTCGAGGAGGACGATCTCGGGCTTGCCAGAGGGCTTGCGCCGCACGAAGATGTTACCCGGGTGGGGGTCGCAGTGGACGAATCCGTAGCGAAACATCTGGGCAGAGAAGAGCTGGATGACGATCTCCATCAAGTCGCCGAGGTTGAGGCCCAGACCACCGCCCGCGGCCGTGGGTGGGGCCGCGATGCCGTCCTTGTCCCGCAGGTTGCGGCCGTGGATCCACTCGGTCGTCAAAACGCGCTTCGAGCTCAGATCGCCATAGACCTCGGGGATGTGGACGCGATCGCGGAGAAGAGGGTCTTCTCGGATGAATCCCGCGAGACGCTCTGCGTTGGACCTTTCGCGCTCGAAATCGGTCTCTTGCATGACGTGGTTCACGAGGTACTCCCCTAGAGATTCCATCGGGGTTTTGGTTACCTCGGCGGCGAGCTCAATCTACGCCTGCAATGAGCAGTTAGTTTCCGAACAGAGAGGGATAGAAGAGCAACCTACTTGAGTGCCGACAGATCGGACGACACCTGGGTCGCAATCTGCCGGCGTTGGACCTTGATTGCGACCTCGCGGCCGTCCGACAAGCGGGCATAGTGAACCTGGGCGATGGACGCAGCGGCGCGAGGGTCGCGCTCGAAGCCTGGGCCAAAGATGTCGTCAACAGAGCGGCCAAAGTCCTCGCGAACGACGGCCTGGACGTCCGACCACGATGAGGGCGTGGCGTCGTCGAACAACTCAGACAGCGCGAGCTGCCAGCGTTCGGGCAAGACGTTGCCCTGCATGGCCATCGCCTGACCGGCCTTGAGGTACAGACCGCCGTTGGCCTTTAGCATGTCACAGATGCGGCGGGAGTTGCGCTCGTGCAGGACGTCGATGGGGACGCCGGCGATGTACGGCTCACCCCCGAGATGCAGCTTGTAGTCGAGGCCAACGAGGGCCATGGTCCCGTAGGCCCTGACGGAGCGCATGCCGACGCTGCCATAGTAGAAGCGGTCTGCGGCGTACCCTGCGAGGCTCACACCTCCGAGGAGATACAGGACCTTCCGGAATATGCGTCTTGGTTTCCGTGGGGCCTGCGGGATAGCAGATGGCAATGCAGGCCCTGGGGCGAGGCGCGGGAGTGTGACGCTGCCAATGGCTCTGACTTGATGACGAGGTACGGCGAGGGGCGTTACCGCTAGTGAAGGGAAGCGGCCGAGGGCGCGAAAGAGCAATGGTTGTCGGCTCTGAAGAACCTGTGATAATCGAGGAAGCGAGGAACTGGCGTGACGAACGGCCGCTTTCGCAGCCATCGGCCCCAACCGGGAAAGAATTGGCTGGTACATGGTCGACGCCGTCCGGCAGAGCTCAGAGCAGCGCGTCGAGGCAGTGGAAGAGAAGAACAGAAGGAAACGAAAGAAAGACGACGAACAAGTTGAGTTGTTGATAATGTGATGAGGAACGAGTTGATACGGAACGAAGAGGTGCAGATCGCCCAGTACCTATACTTCGGGGACTTTGGGGTAAGGACGTGGTCGCCAAGGAACGTACCTTCTCGTAGGTTCTCTACATGCATTTGCTTCAGTGCGTCGGAATTCGACATCTTACCACTTGGACAAAGTACTTTGGGTGCCCTGTCACCGAGACAATAAGCCAAAGTGCATCAGATAGCGACGCGCATCACATATCTTGGGGGTGGCTCAGCACCAACAGAGAAAGATTCGGGTTGCTTCAATGGGCAATAAGACATGGTTTAGGTACTTAGGTCCATGCGCCAGCGAACCGCATGGGTGGGCCGTGGGGGAGGGGCGTCTGGACAGAACCACAGCCCAATCTAGGTAGCAGTACCTAGAGGCTAGCGTAACACAGCACTGGAGCAAACCCACTGGTGGGACCCGCAATGTGTCCCAGGTACCTCTACGTCCCGTACTATCAGAGAAGTTCCTACTACCGTCTGTAGACAGAGGTAGATGTGAAGCTATCACCAGAGTACCCAAGCCCCCATCTGCTATCCAGGCGACCCCTACTCACTATTTAGACCAATTGGCTCTCTACAGTACTCTAGGTACTACTCTCAGTAATACTCTACGTAGTACTCTATGTAGATTTTAGGAAGAGCTTAATTACTTAGGTAATTACTCTAGTTCTATTAACAGCGACGGCGATAGGAACAGCGACGGCGGATAGCAACGGCAACGGCGGACAATGGCGGCAACGGCTCGGGGGTACCCGGATACCTAAAGGGGGTCGCCCCAATAGCAAAACTCTCCTGGAAAGATTCGAAACATTATGGTATTAGTAACTGTATAGATGAGAGGAGATGTTTAATTGTACGCTTGGAGACAATCACCCCATGCATTCCCGACACAGAACGCTCCAGAACTCAAGTAGCAATGGATATTGAACAGCACAGACGGGCTAGCCCCCCTTCCCCCAAGACCTTTCCCCTTCCTTTTTCTCCAACCCCAAGTCAGCGCTTGCGCCTCCCCTCGTGGTCGACCCGGTCAGGCTCATCCCCCATAGCGTGCTCGCTGAAGCCGTTGTGCTCCCAGAACCGCGTCGCCTTGTTGGTGCCCTTGACGAGGCCAACCACATCCAGCGGGTCCATGAGAATGACGCAGATGTTCCGGTTGTTCTTGGACCCCGGCCCCTCGAGCTCCGTGACGCCGTCCTGGGCGAGGTACACGGAACGGTTCTGCGGCAGATACCGGCGCGGGTGCGAGACATGTAGCAGGATGAGGTTGAGTAGCAGCGCGCTGGCGTCGAGGACATAGAACGGCCACTCAAAGCGCGCAACGGCGGACACGGACGACGGAACGGCGATGGGAACGGCGTTTCCGTCGTTGTCGAAGGTCCGAAAGGTGGGGAGGCCGAAGAGCTCTACGAGTCGGAAGACGGTGCGCGAGAGGATGAGCAGCGAGCTCGCGTACAACGTCCAGAGAACAGGGCTGGCCCGCGAGCCATGGCCTTGGGACCTACGGGAACGGACGTGAAGCATCGCGGCGAGGGCGAGGTACACAGCGATGACGACGACCTGCAAAACAGCGAGGCGGCGAGGACTCCACGGCCAATAACATGCTCGGCTCGGGACTCGTCGCGCTTGGCGGTGTAGTAGGCGCCGTAGCCGGCAAGGATCTCTCTGATGGTCGCGAGGGACGTGAGCGTCGTCTTGAGGCGGCCCGGGTGGATGGGGCTGTGATAGGGGATGTAGTAGGCCACGCGGGCGAGGATGTAGTAGTTGACGAGCTCGAATAAGGGTCTTTGAGGTAGCATCAGATTGGTTTGTTTGGTAGGCTTCTACAAGTAGAGGGGATGCTTACGGCGCCGCGTGGGCGAGGTTGAAGTGCACGACATAGATGGTCAGGTTTTTGTAGTCTCCGGCGCCGATGACGCGGGCTATCAAGCTGCCCGAGTAGACCAGAGCGCCGGGGCCGGCCCAGCCTGTTAGGTTCCAGTACTTATACTGGCTTTGGAGTCTTCGCAGTGTTAGTGAAGGGACATGTCCGAGGCAGAGGTTGCCATGAGGTTTTACTCACTAGCATTGCCAGGCGTGGTGCGATTTTCAAACGAAACATCCACCGCCCTTCTCTTCCAAGTGCAAGGCAACCGCTGCGGCCGCGATGTCGCGTAACGACCCGCAGAGTTGGCATAGCCTCATTTCACGTTGGTCATACCAACGTGTCTTTGGGAGAGACAGCAAGACAATGTTGAGGAAGCTTACGTATCCCACCAAAATTCCATCGATATATTGCGACGTGTTGCGGTGTCCAAACACTCATCCTCTCTAAATCTGCCCCCTGTCGAGCTGACTGACTGCACATTCCCGTCCGGGGGAGGGGGGCCAATGGGAGGATTATCAAACATCATGTTTCTATCTCTTTCCAAGGGTTCCGGACGCAGGATGCCGTGTGCGCGAGGCGGAGAGGTGCGTGGCTCCATGTGGCTTACCGTCCGACCCCTGTCCGCCCGAATTTACGGAGGAATCCATATTTACGGCGGCTGCATTTACGGCGGCCGCATTTCACCCGGAGGAGGGGGGCTGTGGGTCTCGCTCGGGTGATCCACCCCGGCCGCCCCCCTTACACACATTCACTGCCCTTGATACCAGAACCCCTACTGTATTCCTATGAACCATGTAAATTGCTTCCAGACGCTTCTTCGACATGAACGGTCTGCATTCCTGGCCGTACACTGTACCTATCGCTCTTGTCTCTCGAGTCCTTCCAAGCCTGCCGTCGAGAAGGCCGCTGAGAAGGCCGGCTTGCCGTGGATCTGGGAACATTCAGAAGTCGGCTGCACTGAAAGGGAGTAACCAAATGGACCCCTCATGGTACTGATCAGCAACGTTCTTTTAGCATTTGTGCCATTAAGAGCGCCATACTTAGGTAATCCAACCCAGGTCTGGCCGACTTTTGATTTTCTCGAGAGGGATATACGGGACTTCTTGCAGTTAGTCGCTCAATCTTCTGCCAGCCAGCCTTGTCCAGGGGAAAAAGCTCCGAGGAGTTCGTATCCGCCATGCTGTAAAGCGGATGGGGACGCCACGTGCCATCTCGCTTCGTCTTGATCTTTATTCTTAAGGCAATTCTTTTTTTTTTGCCGAGAGACATGTTGCTGCGGACAAAGGGCCTACTCCACGTTGGGATTCGGGATGAGCGTGTAGTGACGCGACTTTTGTCCTAATATCAAAAGCTTTCTTTGTTGTGTTCATCCAAATTTCGTCCAGAAATGCAGATCACTCGCATGATTTGACGAGTCTCCTTCCATCCTCTACCCGCTTCCGGCATCACTATTGTTCGATGGACCCAGACTGGGCTTGCTAAATTTCGAGGCCGTCGGCCAGCTACTTGGCCGCTTGTCGTGGCCTACGGCATTTGTGTCTTGAGCTAAAGAATGGCATTTTAGACTGTTCGCAGCGAGTGCCGGTAGAATGTCGATCTATTTGGGGGGGTGGCGTGCTTGATTTCAGCAGTAGGCATTTATGTATGTTCCCTTGGCTTGATGCTTCCTAGGACATCTCGGCTCTTTCTTTCTCTTTTCACCCAACTAGGTATCTTGACTGCGTGACAACGGACCTACACTCCGACAACACCACTTATCAAGACCGCTCACGACAATGAAGCCACGCATCGGGCTGTTTCTGGCCCTCGCACACGGTGCCAGCATCGTCGCCGCCGCGACGACCCCAGACATCTCGTTGTACCCACCATGCGCCGTGAGTCTCCATCCGTCAGCCCTGCAACGCCTCTTCTCCAAGACTGACGTTACGGCGCGTAGGTGGGCTGCATCATCAAGGCTCTGCCCGAGTCGCCATGCACTGGCATGAACCAGACGTGTCTCTGCGCAGATCCTGTATTCAGCAATAGCGTGGAGGGCTGTCTCAAGACGGGTTGCACGGTGAAGGAGCAACTAAGTAAGTCAGCCTTTTTTGAATCAACAGCGTTGTTTCCTGACACCCTGATCATTAGGTGCTGCCAATTTGACATGGTCCAATTGCGGGTTCCCTCTGATCGACAACACCAACCTGCCTCGCATTCTGACAGGCACACTTTTCGTCTTGCCAACCGTGTTCATCGTTCTTCGCATGGTGAACAAATTCGTCAATCCATCGCCCTGGGGCGCTGATGACGTATCGATTTTGGCTGGCTACGTAAGTAATTTCGGAGTCATGTGTGGCTGATCAGGTTCTAATCCGTATAGGGTTGTGCGATTGCTTTGGTTCCCATCATTTATCGAGGTAGGAAGTCCCCTTCCTTGATGCCGTTTCATCTTCTTACTACCCTTCATCTTCGAGGTCCATGAACTAAATGTTCTCAGTGTTGGGTTTGGGAATGGGAAGAGACATTTGGACTCTTCAGCCGGACGATATTACCGAGTTTCTCAAGGCAAGTTCTTTAGGACCGCACATGCAGACAACATCCGACAATCCGAAAGTCTTTTAAGTCTCAGGCACTAACATCGTATCAGATCGTGTTCGTCACGCAGATATTCTACATATCAGGGCTATTCCTCATCAAGGCATCCATCATCTTCTTCTATCTCCGGATATTCCCCTCCGTGCGTTTCCGACGGGTCCTTTGGGCGACCCAGGGGATCAACATTCTCATCGCAATCTTATACTTCATCCTCACCTTCACCCAGTGCGACCCTCTCTATTTGTACTGGACCGGCTGGGACGGGCAGCAGGCCGGCGCCTGCCGGGACTTTAACAAGCTCGTGCTGAGCCACACGGGCCTGAACATCGCCCTCGATGTCTGGATGCTGGTACTCCCGCTGACCCAGCTGTACAAGCTGAACCTGCAGCTGAGGAAGAAGATCGGGGTAATGATCATGTTCAGCGTCGGGGTATTGTAAGTGACCTGTGAAACCTGAGACGCCGTGGAAGCTACTAACCACGGCCGCTAGCCTCACCGCCGTCAGCGTCATTCGGATCCAGACGCTCAGAAACTTTGCCGCAACAAACAACATAACATGTCAGTCTAGCTCTGGCTACTCTCTCAATCCTTTTTGGAACTTCGCTAACCCGTGCCTTGCAGCCGAGAGTCTTTGGGTCTACGTCTGGTCGCACATCGAGCTTTGCGTCGGCGTCGCCGTCGCCTGCATGCCGAGCGCCAGCCAGGTATGGCGGAGCGCAAGCACGCAGATCAAGAGTCTCAGTTCGAGCTCATCAGCGCAGGCAGGATCCCGGTCTTCTGCCTTTGTCCTCCCCTCACCCAAGCGGAAGACGGTTTCCCAGGACGTCTCGCTAGGATCCATAGATTCGCCTACCACGCCGGCAGTTTAGAGTGGCCACGGTTTCAGCCGGCCCCGATCCCTGTTCTAATAAGCAATTGCAATTTCTATCAACCCAAGATACCTTCGCACCGGCCGAGTGGTCAGGCGCGTGTGTGAGACTCGCTTGTTAGAGGCTTCAATCCATTACGCTGTACTTTCAATCTTCACATTGGCTGCCTCCGCGATACCCGGCTCGCTGATCTAAGAAAGTATGTATTTTGAGAAGCTGTCACCAATCATTTGGACTCTGCCGAGGCAACTCGTCTCAGCCTCATTCACTTACCAATAGTTGATTGGTCTTGACAACCCCGAGCACGGGTGAACGCAGAAATACGATAGTCTCTCTTGTATATTTGGATGATCCGAAAACTACCAGTTTTGATAGGCCTTTTCAGGCGTGTACGAGTTGAAGTTTCTGTCCTCGAAATCATGCAAAAGGATGTCACAACAATACAGGCATCCAAGTCATTGGGGTGAAGGACCCGAACCAATCCGCGTTCGCCGGCTGCGCTGGCGGCTGTGCTGCAGCTGACATCACGTGCATATCTCCGAGAAGACGGTCATGATCAGGCTATGTGATATTCGAAGCAGGCTACATTTCTCGACCATCGCCAAGAAGCCCCAACGTCGGCCCTGAAATCTCTCTCGCCGATGGAGTTGAGCGATGCTTTCAGCAGGTAGGCGCCCGCCACCAGGACAGCATCGTTGTCGCCGTGAGTCTCATCGCTGACCGCGCGTGTGTTCCAGACAGTCTGGGGCCCTGTGGGCAAAGGCCCTGGGAGGCATCAACCCGGAGCTGCGCGAGCTGATCGACGGGGCCCAGTCCAACAAGCGCGCGGCCCTGGAGATCATCATGTACGCGGCCGAGCAGCAGCGGGAGCTGTGCATCCGGAAGCAGTGGCGGATCAAGAAGCGGAACGGCGACATCATCATCCTGCGCGACGTGTTCGAGAAGATCGTCCAGTGCGTCAACAAGTTCAAGGAGCTGGGCAAGGCCGTGGCCCAGATCACGCCAGAGTACGCGGCCCTGCCGTGGGGGGCCATCACGATCTTGCTCCAGGTAAGTCTCAAAGTCACCCTGCGTTGGTGGGGCACAAGTCGTCTGACCTGCCGGTCAAGACAGGCATCAACGACACCACCGCATTCGCCGCCATGGTGGACGGGCTCGAGGTGAGCACCATCATCGTCGCGAGGTGCGCTATCCTCGAGGGCGTGTACTTGCCGCAGTTGACCTCAGCCACGTCCCATCTCGAGAGCACCCTCGTCTCGCTTTACGGGGCTGTCTTGACCTTTCTCGGGACGTGCTTCAAGTACTTCTCCACGGGCACGGGCAAGCGCATCTTCAAGGCCGTCGTGGACCCGGCCAAGGAGATCGAGGACGCGATGAAGCTCGTCGAGGCGCGGCAAACCGAGGTGAAGCGAACGGCGCAGATCATGAGCATGGAGATAATCTGGGCAATGGCTCTTCCAGCGGTCCGAGTTTCTGTTCTGGACGGACTCGAGTATTTCTGGTACCCTAAGGCTCCATGGCCCTCCGGGCTGCGGCAAGACGAAACTCGCGTGAGTGTCCAGACTGGCTGTCTTTACGTCCCCTATGTCACTCCCCGGAACGTTCCAAATATTGACATCAAAGACGATAGGTCCGCCGTCATCGACTTTGACCGGGCGAGGGCCAAAAGGCAGACCGGCACCGGAGCGCCCATCGCCTACTTCTACTGCAATGGCGGCGACGCCGAGCGCTCCCAGCCGGCCGAGGTCCTCCGGTGCATCGCGCGGCAGCTTTGCGGCGACGACCCTGACGCGCCCATCAACGAGGACGTGGAGCACGCGTACCAGGAGGCCGGAAGCCCGCGAATAGGCCAGAGCCGGCTGAGCATCGAGGCAGCCGCGGCACTGGTTCTCAAAGCGCTTGGGCAGAACCCGGCCACTCTGGTCATCGACGCGCTCGACGAGCTCCGCCCGGAAGACCGGCACGAGCTGTGGGACTGCCTCGACAACATTGTCAGGGACTCGCCCAACGTCGTCAAAGTGTTCCTGACCAGTCGCGACGATGGCGACATCCTCTGTCGGCTAATTCCTACGCCCAACATATATGTCAGCGTGCAAGACAACCGATACGATATCGAGCGGTTCACTGAGCAGGAGGTAGATGCCGCAGTGGCGCGCAAGAGGCTGCTCCGCGGCTGCGTGTCAGAGCAGCTTCGATGGAAGATCATCACGGCCCTCAACCAGGGGTCGCAGGGGATGTAAGTCCACATATCCCACTCTGTCCGCGAGCTGCCGTCTATTTCCGAGAGCAATAAATGACTGTTTGGACGTAGGTTTCGCTGGGTCAGTTTGCAAATTCAGAATCTCTGCGACAACAGGCGCATGAGACTCGAGGAGGATGTCCTATTGGAGCTCCGACAGCTCCCTCAGTCTCTGTCGGACCTCTACGCCATCAGCTTCGGCCAGATATCGCAGCTCTCGCCATCGAGCTACCAGGTCGCCGTAAGCACGCTGCAACTGATGCTCGTGGCCATCAGGCCCATCTCGTGGGCTGAGATCCAGCATCTCCTCCAGGTGTCCCACCCGGCCGTGAGGCATGGCATATCTCGGGAGCAGCTCCTCGATATCACCTGCAACTTCATCGCCGATGACGGCACGGGAGAGCACCCCCGGCTTGTCCATCACTCAGTCCGGGAGTACCTCTGGACCCGCCCGGAGTTCGCACCGGGCGTATCGAACGCCAAGGCCGCCGAGATGTGTCTGCACCACATCCGCGCGCCGGGGAGCATTGTTTCGAGAACCTTTTGTTATTCAACCTTCTACCTTGGAAGTCATCTGTCCGCTACGAGCGCCGAGGGCCGTCTTCCGCTCCGTAGCTGGCTCGAAGCGCTCTTGCTCCTAAGGACGCCCCCAGGGGCGCTCCATCCTGTGCCGTCAGACCTTTTTCAGAAATGGAGGAGGAGACTAGGCGATTTCGTCAAGGAACGCTTGCTCTTCACGTATGGTGCAGATTCAGCCCACCAATGCCAGGAGACCATGGCTGGCGTGACACCGCTGGCGGCCGCCTGTGCCATGGGGCTTGCCGAAATAGCATCGGAGTTGCGCCCGTCGCGAGACGACCTCTTCCATCTCGTGAATATCCCACATTGGACTACTCATCTGACTTATGCAGGATGCGAAGCCATGGAGTTGTACTACGGGAAGAGCTGCGTGTTGATAGCCGTGATTCTCGATCGCCGGGACATCGTGACCCTAGTGCACGAGCTCGGTTTCTCCATCGACACACCTCTTGGGACCGGTGAGACGGCGCTTTGGCTCGCCGTGAAGCGGGCGAACCCTGAAATGGTCCAGAGGCTCCTTGACTGCGGCGCCGACCCGAACCAGATGGTTCTCAACGACTACTCTCGACCCGTTGCCCGTGCCGCGGCTGACTTGGCGGACGGCCGTAGGCCAGCCACGGTGCTAGGCTTCCATATTCGCGATGATTCCGGCCGTATGGTGGTTCAGAGCCCGTTTCTTTATGAGGGCGAGATGTATCCTATCCTTCACATCGCGATGCACACAGGCAGCGGCCCCGAGGTCGTCGAGCAGCTCATCAAGGCGGGGGCTGACGTCAACGCTCGCACATCGCGGGGCTTGACGGCGCTCGAGTTCTGCCTCCAGTACAGCAGTCTTGGTATCATGTTTGAGGTGTTCGGGATCCTTCTGCGGGCGGGTGCGACGCTGGATGCTGGACTGGCAAACGGCCGGACCATCGCGCACGTTGTCGCGGCCATGGGCCACACGGAGCTAATGGAGCAGCTGCTGGACGCCGGCGCCAACTGCGCGCTGCGCGACCAGTTCGCGCAGTCGCCGCTCGACCTCTCCCGACGGTACGGAAACCCGGCGACGGCTGATCTGTTGCTTTCGAGAGGTGCTGTCGCGCCCTCTATCAAGGGCCCTGAGGACAGTGATGACGATGGCGATAGCGTCCTCGAGTCGCCTCAGCTACCGCCGTACCGATCGCGCTCTCCGTCGGAGTTGGGAGGTTCCACGCCACATAACCCTTCGATACTGATACAAGATCACGACGTTGACGAGTACAATACGCCTTCGACGTCGACAAGTACGGACCAACCGCACTCGAATGCTCCTATCAGGGCGCTCGATGAAAGTTCCAAGGATTTTGAGGCTTCTCAACTGGAGGTGGTAAATGGATCTCGTCGAAAGTCGCTCAGCGATTCGTGGAAGAAGCTTAAATCGTTGCCGGGGCTGAGAAGATTATAAAGGAGGTGGCTCAGACTGTACTCTGTCTGGATGGGCCGGTTACAAAGTTGGATATGCTTTCTCGTAGTGAGGATGCTTCGGAGTGGGAAGTCTGTGTAGTAGGCAATGACGCAGTTGAGTCGAAGAAATGATAACCTTGTGTACGCACAAGCAAAGAGTCTCTCTGTTAATTGGCATCCCACGTTTTCTTCTTCGATAGAACTTAACAAAAAGTTGGTGAGGAGGCGGGGACCGTTGGGAGACGACCACACATGCAGTCGGACGTAGACATGCTAATTCCACTAACGTGGTCTTGATGGCTCTTTCCCATTCTTTTGGTTCTATCCCAGCTTACAGGACGCAGCTTCCCAGGAATAACGGCGGGCACCACAAACAATGAATGAGTATCTTTGTTGGTCAGGGGCAAGTACTTAGACAAGGTCACCAACTGCCTTGTCGTGCTACGAGAACATCACATCAATGTACGCGGTCTTATTGGCTTAGTCATCGGATTGTTGATGATGCATGCACCTCATTACACGGCTCTTCTTAGCCGCGGGTGAGGGGGAGGTCTGAGTGACTATGAACCCCGCGCGAGCCGGATAGGAGAGCCAAGAGACATCTCCTCATCTTCATCTCACTAATAGTACGCATTTAATCATTGTGTGACGCTTACGAAACTTGCGGCAAAGGAATCAGCAAGCCATGTCCGCAGAACCGCCCGAACGCGCAATGGATGTCGTTCTCGCCATTCCGGAGCTCCTAGAGTCCATCTTGGTACACCTCGACATGACGACTCTTCTCGTCTCGGCGCCGAGGGTGTGCAAGGCGTGGAAAGGAACGATGGACGAGTCGCCAGCTGTACAGCAGGCGTTATTCTTCAAGCCTGCGGGCATTGCCTCGCCCGGCCCGATCTACCGCCCCCCGGAAGGTGAAGAGAACGCCAAAGTCGACGAGGAAGATAGGCCGCAGCCAGTGGTGGTCAACCCGCTGCTGGCCGCCAGGTTCGGCCAGTGCTTCTTCGACTTCGGGTCGACGTACTCGTTCCACCGCCGGGCCAATTCCTTCTACGAGCTACCGTGGTCGCCCCGGCCGGTCAAGACGCAGCAGGAGTCGTGGGGCGGATACAGCCAGCTCCGTCCGGCCGCCCTGAGCGCCGAAGAGGCCCGCGCCGAGCAGGTCTCCCGCGAGCGCTTCACCAGGAGCGGCGCGAGCTGGCGGCGCATGCTCGTCGCCCAGCCGCCGCCGTCGTCGCTGGGGTACGTGCGGTGCGACATCTCGGACCTCCCGGCGGACGGGCAGGTCGTGCAGAGCGCGACGATCGTCCCGGCGGCGGCTGCTGCTGCTGCTGCCGCCGCCGCGCAGGGCGGCCTGCGGATGGGCGCGCTCTACGACGCGGTGCAGCACCACGCGGGCCACCACGGGCGGCACTCGCTGTGGTTCCGGGTGCTCTGGGGCCGGCCGGTGAGTCCCTTCGCCATCACGCGCGTGCGGGCCGAGTTCGAGAGGCACATGGCGGCGACGAACGTGGTGGTGGAGTTCCTGCACGCCGACGACACGTCGCTGCCGAACCACCCGCAGGATCCTGCGGACGTCGGGTTGTTTGACGCGGCGTTTCGGAGCGAGGACTATGAGGAGGTGAAGATTGATGCGGAGGAGATACTGGCGTATCCTTCCGAGTTCCCCATGTTTGACGGGCGGTATGTCATCTGGCACTGGCGGTTACTGCCACACGAGAGGGCAGGCTTTTAACGGTCGGTTGCTGTATGCGGTGTGTATTCTTCTCTGTGTGCATTTTATGGCGAGGGCATCAGTGGTCTTTGATGGATTCATTTGATGATATGCAGGCTATGAAGTTGTTGGAATGTTGTTGGATTACTTACTCATATTTCTTTTTGTCTTTGCTTCTCCATTATTTCCCTAATCTAGTAATCATTCTGCGAGCCTGCATCAATACCACGATCCAATCACAACATGTCTATTTGCAACGGGACGAAGCTACGCATTCGTGTTCTTGAATTAGCATTTTGGCCTTCCGAACTGCTCAAATAGATGCCCACGATAAAGATGCTTATCTGTATTTATTTTACCTATGCCTGTCTTGTCCACTCTTTGCAACTGCACGTGATTAAACTCGTGATTGAGACGTCGATGAAGGTCGATGAGCAGCAATTGGGACTTGGATGGGGGATGGGTGGCTTCTTATACAGCAACAGCGACGATATCCTTTTGGTTTCCATCACTGGTTGGTCCAGATATAGACAAGCTTGAATCGCACCCAAACGCTGTCAACAGCTGCCAGCAAAGATAACGGCAGCAAACATCAGTGACAGACAGGATGACAGCGGCGTTGGGACCCAAAGCTTGGAAGCTGAGGGGGGGTGGTGGCCACGGATGTTTCACGGCCAACAATCCAATCAGATCGCCAGCTCGACGCCGTCGAGGTCGGCTGACGCGGCATCCACAGCGGGTCTGATAAGCGGGGAAAAAGGGCCCCTCTAAGGCTGCACCGGCGGCTCGGAGGGCAGACGCAGGCCGCCAGGCCGCGGCGGACCACTGGAACGCGCGCCGCTGGGCACCTGCTGCGGTTGGCTGCTGTAGGTAGGTACCTAGGGAGCGTTGTAGCGTACCCAGCTGGGTAGGCACCTCGCCGAGCAAGTACCTAGGCGGGTACCTGCTAATGCGAGGCTTCAAGGCTGCATCGAGGCGAAGTCGGCGCAGGTGCAGGCGAGGTGGGCATTGGGCTCGTCTTCCGTCTCGCCTCCCCTTTCCTTGCCAATATTTTCCCAACCCAACCAAACGAATCTAAAGGTGGTGGTGGTAGTGGTGGCCACAAAAAGGTCAGCCCCAAGGAATTCCTCCTGCTGTGTACCTACCAAGCCAGGTATCTTTTCGGGGTCCTGGGTCAGGACTCAGAAAGGTAGGTCCCCTCCCCAGGTCGTCCGTGGCTCCACTCTTTTATCGCAGTCACGTCCCGGGCTCAGGTCCACATCCTCTGCCGAAAAATCGCCTCGTGTTCCCCCGTTCCAAACTCTCGTCTCACCCAACCTCACACCTCTTCTTCCTCCTCCGTCCCGATCCCTCCACCGGCCTTTGCCTTGCCCAGCGCTACCGCCACCCGCAAACCCCCCGACGGTCATGCCTCGAGGCCCATGACGTTCCCGCCATTCACTTCTTTCTAATTCTCTTCATTCTCTTGACCTACTAAGATTAACCTACCTATACTACCACCTTCACCCGGTCCGCCCGCCCACCTAGCTAGCGACGAACCCGCGAAAAGAAAATCCGTGAACCGACGTCACGCGCGCAACGGCCAACCCCTCCTTCGCTCTCTACCAAATCCACCCCTTGCGCTCCTAAAAAAAAAAGTCGACGGCCGTCGCAAGCCCGCTCGCCATGCCAATCCTCGGCGGCAAGAACAAGTTCAACTCCAAACCCCCCGTGATCCGCGTCGAGAAGGTCGCCGCCCCCGCCCCGAAGCCGCGCCCGAGGCTCCCGCACGCGACCTCCTCCAACGCCTCCTCCGCCAGGAACTCCCCCCGCGCCTCGCCGAACCCCGCCGCCGTCAACGGGAGCAGCAGCAACAGGAGCAAGTCCGTCTCCTCGTCGTCCGCCCGCAAGAAGAGCGCCTCGCCCTACCCCACCTCCTCGTCGGACGAGAGGCGCGCCGCCAAGCGCAAGGCCGCCAGCGCGGGCCCCTCCCAGCCCAAGTTCGACAACGACTCGGACAGCGACGGGGACGACGACGACGACTTCGTCCGGAAGCTCGAGGTCCGCAAGAGGCAGCGCCTGTCGGACGGGCAGCTCGTCGACACCAAGCGCGTCCTCACCCGCGCGAGCGCCTTCAAGGAGGGGCTGCGCGACCTGAGCCGCCTGATCCACGCCGCCGACATCACCAACGTCAAGTCGTGTCCCAAGGCGAAGCGCGTGCTCGGCGCGACGGAGCAGGATGACATCCGGGTACGGCTGCAGTACCCTAGCATGTACGGGGCCGAAAAGTGAGTCGCGGGAAAAAAAAGAGTTTATTCATGCGCGCTTGACACATCATGCTAACAACGTCTAGCTACGAGCTGCTGTACGAGGACGGCAAGATCGATGCGATCAAGGACATCATGGAGGTGGTGCGGTTCGTCGCGGACGTCTACCTGACGAGGGAGCAGGCAAAGGAGTTTCACGACCCGAACACCGGCATCATCCGACGGCTCACCAAGGCCAAGAACACGGGCGACCTGCAGGGTTTCACGACGGCGCTGAAGGACGCCAACAAGCGGATCCGCGCCCTGGCCGCCGACGGCACGATACGTGGCAACCTGGACAAGATGCACGGCCTGCCGCGCGACCTGGTCGAGTTCATCCTCACCCAGGTCTACGACCGCACCGTCTCGCCAGACGTGGAGAAGCTGAGGCAGTACAAGAACGGCACGGATAACGTGTACGGCGAGTTGGGCTATCTGTTCATCACCGAGATCCTACAGGAAAGGACCCGCATGACGTCGGACCAGGTCTTCGTCGACCTCGGCTCCGGCGTCGGCAACGTCGTCTTCCAGGCCGCCCTGGAGATCGGCTGCGAGAGCTGGGGCTGCGAGATGATGGACAACCCCTGCGACTTCGCCGAGGCCCAGGAGAAGGAGTTCGGCGCCCGCTGCAAGATGTGGGGCCTCCTCCCGGGTCGCGTCAATCTCGAGCGGGGCGACTTTACCAAGAGCACAAGGATACACGACGTCCTCAAGCGCGCCGACGTCGTCCTGGTGAACAACCAAGCCTTCACCCCCCAGCTCAACGGTGAGCTCGTCAACATGTTCCTCGACCTGAAGAAAGGATGCAAGGTCGTGTCCCTCAAGTCCTTCGTCAACGACCAGGGCTCGCGCAATATGAATGACGTCGCCAACAACATCCTCGACGTCGAGCAGCTGACGTATCCCGGCGGCGGCTACGTCAGCTGGACCGACACGGGCGGCAGCTACTGCATTTCGACCAAGAAGTAGAATACTACGCATCCGTATCAGCATCTATTAGCGCCGTATGATGTCCTGCGGGACTTGATAGAAGGGGACGGCAGCATTCTCGTTTGCGAAAGCAAGCATGCGGCGTGGAGACCTGTACATGCGTGCCCGTGTGTGAATGTGCGGTTGGTGAAAAATAAGAAAAGAGAAACATTGCTCAGCGGCATATATGGTGAGGAAACAGCGTTGGGTTTGGTACCTGTAGAATTCTTTTTTCCTTGTTCTTTTTTGTCTTTCTTTCTTGATACTCCCATAGAGCGAGAGGAGGAATATGGCGGTGGAGGAGGCGCGAGCTTGGGAGTTGCCGGATGTGTAAGTATATATAGGCGAATAGACCGCACGCCCGCTCAGCGCTCGTTTGCGAGGTTCATGGCTTCGGCCTCCTGGGCCATCCTCTTCATCCAGCGGTCGACGAGCTCCTTATTATCCTTCTTGACCTTGTCTCGTTCCTTCTCGGCCATGGCGACCTGGAGGTTCAGCGTGATCATTTCGTCCTGGACGTTCTGGCAAAAGAGTCAGCATCAGCCCTCCTCACGGCAGTCCTCCCCGGAAAATACTGTGCGGGAGGCAGGGGGTTTCCCGTATTCACCTCGACCAGCTTCCGCTTCTCGCGCAACTCGTGCTCGCGGTCCCTAAGCTTCGTCGACAGAGTCGTCCTCTCGGCGGTGAGCTGCTTGATCTGCCTCGCGTCCTCCTTGCTCTTCCTCCGCAGCGCCTGGAGCTCGTCCTCGGCCGTCCTCGCGCGGGTCTGCAGCGTGCCGTTGGAGCGCAGCGCCTCGGCTAGGCTGAGCTGCAGCTGCGTCACGTTCGGGTCGGAGCTGATGGTGTCTATCGCGGCGGCGGCGGCGGGTGGTTGTTTTCCGGTCTTCGGGTCGGGTGCGATCTTGGATTTGAGGAGTTCTTTCTCGGCCTCGAGGGCTGCGACGCGGTCGGCGAGTTCGGAGCCTGTGGAGAGGGGGATATTGGTTAGTTGACTGGTGGTCAGGGAGGGAAGAGGGTGCTGGGCAGGAAGAGAGCGAAAGAGGCAAGGCTCACAGTGCTGGACGATCTCGAGGTTGACCGGATTGTTCTTCTCTTGCTCCCGGAAGGCGGCCAGGTACTCGGAGCGCCAGTCAGACATGGCTTGTTGATGTCGGGTGTGTCAGTCCGCACCACGGGGATGAAGGGTTGGGCAGGTGTGGTGGTGACGACAAAGATGAATCTGTGGGGGCGGGTGGCCTGCAGCCGCATGTATTGAAAGCAGGAAAGAGAGAGAGAAAAAGAGCCAGCTTGCGGTTGGTTGCGACTTGGGATCTTTGCAGTCTTTGAGGAGGAAAACAGCAAGAAGCAAGGACAAGAATAAGAAATTCGCGCTTCAAGTCAGTGACGGGCGCATGCGGTGCGCTGCATTCCAGCCTTCCTCGGTTGAGCGGCCTAGGTAATGTCCTAGGGGGATGTGCAACAGGGAGGGACGGTAAGGACGACGACAGGGAAGGACAGAGACAGTGAGGGACAGAGAGGGGTTGTCACTTTGTACCTCTTCAGTGGCTTATCTTATCAGTAATGGGCTGCAACCTGGAAGCCCGGAATCCGTAGGTACCTAGGTAGCCCGCCCTGGAGGTATGTGCTTATGACGCCTGACCTTGATTTGTGGCGCAAGCTCCGTGTGGCAGGTGCGTAGCCCCTGCCTACTGTCAGTACACCTATCGAAGCTTGGGAAGCTCCCACCCACACCCACCTGTCTCATCCACACTCAACTCAACATCAAAACATCCCGCCTGGCGAGGTAGACGGACGGAAGAAAGACTCCCCAAACAGGCAGCGCATAGAGGCCGAAAAAGATGACATGATGGAAGCGTCACATCCCTCGGCCGGATGGGAGAACGTCGGCGATAAGTGGTATCGCAAGATCCAACTCTACACCGAGGTCTTCGACCAGGACCTCGACCTTGACAACTACATCATCGCCGGCGCCCCCTACGCCGGCGCCCTCGCTCTATTCCGCGATGACACCAAGATTCAGGCCTACCGCGCCAACAAGCCATCCACCGCCAAGCCCAGCATCGACATCTACTCGTACGCTGGGAAGCTTCTGCGCAGCATACCCTGGGACCAGGCCTCGGGCGCTGTCCGGGGCCTCGGCTGGGCCTCCGTTGCCGGCGGCGAGGAGCGGCTGCTCGTCGTCACCGTTGATGGAGTCGTGAGGGTCTACGACCTGCAGGGCGACTTCACCCAGTTCTCCCTCGGCAACGGCGCCGACGACTCCGGCGTCGTCTCGTGCCGCTTCTACGACTCGGGCATGGTCGCCTTGCTTGGCGGGAACGCCCTCGTCTCCGTCTCCAACTACGCCGATCCCCGCCCACGGTTGCTCGCCCGCACTCCCGACGACCAGGGCGAGATCCACAGCTGGGCCGTTGTCTCACCGGACCACACCCTATCACGCTCTGTCGAGGTGCTGCTTAGCATTGGCGAGACCGTCTATGTTGTCGACGCCGTCGAGTGCGAAGACAGGTTCCTCGACATCGGGCCCTTTAGCCACATCAGCGTCTCGCCTGATGGAAGGCTCGTCGCACTCTACACCAAGACGGGCATCGCCCACGTCATCGCCAGCGACTTCCAAGAGCGTATCGTTGAGCACGACTCGCAGTCCAAGATCCCGCCAAAGTACGTCGAGTGGTGTGGCTCCGACGCCCTCATCGCTTGGGAGGACGAGGTGCACGTCATCGGGCCCGATAATGCCTCGGCCGAGTTCTTTTACGACGGCCGCGTCCACGTCATATCAGGTACGGCACCGCCAGAGCCTCTTGACGAGATAGTAGTAATATTAACATGACGCAGAACATGACGGCGCGAGGCTCATCACGAACGACGTCTGCGATTTCCTCGAGCGTGTTCCCCATGCTACGGAGGAGGTATTCGGCACTCGCGCCGAATCGTCCCCGGCCTCGATTCTCCTAGACGCAGTCGGCCAGCTGGAGATCCAGTCCCCCAAGGCGGACGACTACATTCAACTCATCCGCGCCAACCTTACCGAGGCCGTTGACACGTGCGTCAACGCCGCCGGCCGCGAGTTCAGCGTCCACTGGCAAAAGCAGCTCCTCAAGGCCGCTTCCTTCGGCAAGTCCGTCCTCGACATCTACAACAGCGACGACTTCGTCGACATGTGTGAGGCCCTTCGCGTCCTCAACGCCGTCCGTTTCTTCGAGGTTGGCCTGCCTCTCTCCTTTGAACAGTACCAGCGCCTCACCCCTGAGGGGCTTATCAAGCGGCTCATCAGCCGCCACGAATACCTTCTCGCCCTCAAGATCGCCGGCTACCTCCGCCTGCCCACTGACCGCATCTACGTCCACTGGGCCTCGGCCAAAGTCCGTTCCGGTACCGAAGACGATGACACCATCTGCCGCCTCATAGTTGAGCGTCTATCGGGCAAGCCCGGCATCTCCTTCGAAGAGATCGCCCGCGCCGCCTATGACGAAGGCCGCGGCCGCCTCGCCACTGAGCTCCTCAACCATGAGCCCCGCGCCGGCCGTCAGGTCCCACTGCTACTCAGCATGGAGGAGGACGAGCTTGCCCTTGATAAGGCCGTGGAGTCGGGTGACTCGGACCTCATATACACGGTCCTCCTTCAGCTCAAGCGCAAGCTGCCCCTAGCTGCCTTCTTCCGCGTCATCAATACCCGCCCCGCGGCAACGGCGCTCGTCGAGTCCGCCGCTGCCCGCGAGGGTGATAACGCCCTTCTCAAAGACCTCTACTACCAGGACGACCGCCGCGTAGACGGCGCGTCCGTATTCATCCGCGAGTCCCTCCGCCAGCCCGACGCCCGCACCGCCTCTGACAAGCTTGCCCTCGCCGGCAAGCTGCTCTCCGACTCTCGCGAAGCCTCATTCGAGGTTCACGCCCTGCGCGAGGCCCAGACTCTGCTCAAGATGCAGGAGGCCTTTGACCGGGACCTCACCGACACTTTCACTGGTCTCAGCGTCAACGAGACCATGTTCAAGCTAATCCGTCTCGGCTACCACAAGCGCGCCAAGAATATTCAAAGCGAGTTCAAGGTGCCTGAGAAGGTCGCGTGGTGGATCAGGTCAGCTATTCCGATGCTTTCCCGCCTTGAGGGTCTGTAAGCTAACCGCGTCTAATAAAGACTTCGTGCCCTGGTTGCAAAACGCGACTGGGCCGAGATCGAAGAGCTCGCCAAGACGAGGAAGAGTCCGATCGGATGGGAGGTAAGCTCGTATTCCGACCTCCTAGAACTGAGCTCCGAAACGCACAATAGCAGCACCAATGCTAACATCACCGTTGGCAGCCCTTTTACAACCTCACCCTGCAGGCGGGCAATCCTCGCGTGGCGTCCGTCTTCGTGTCCAAGTGCACCGGTTTGGAGCCCGGCACGACCATCACCATGTACGAAAAGTGCGGGATGCGGGTCAAGGCGGCGGAGGAGGCGGTCAAGCTCAAGGACGCCGAGGCGTGGGGCAGGCTGCTCGAGGCCGCGGGGCGGGGCACGCAGGAGGGGCGGGAGATTGAGAAGCTCGGGAGCACCGTTTTCAGGAGGTGAGAAGGAGACAGCTACGCAGATTACAAGCATCATAGAACATGCGAGACATGTCCATCAAACCCCTCCCCCTCCTCAGCGCCTTGGCTTGACTCTCGAATCGTCGGCCTCCCTCCGCCCCTGTTAGCACTGCTACTAACAATACTAAATACAATGGCAAGGACGGACGATGGTGGACGATGAAGGGCAGTGACGGCGACGCACGGTGAAGGACGACGAGGGTGATGACGGACGACGACGACGACGACGACGACGAACCCATGTAGCCCTCAACGGTATTGATCCTGTGGAACACAGAGGGACTCCTAGCCACGCAGGTGTGGCTACAAAAGGAGGCGTTGGACACTAGACGAGGGGTTTGATGACTACCTAAGATCTCCCTGAAGGTAATGCCAGGGGGGGAGGAGGAGAGGGACGAATCAACGGACGAAGCGAAGCGGCTTTTGGTTTGCTCATCACGGAAAAGGGTCGGTGGAGAGAGGGGCCCGGAGAATATTAAAGACGGCGGCGATGCCGCCCGCCGCGCCTTTCGGAGATTGAGGGACCGCTGCTAATCTCGATCTACTTACATACACTACGTAATCTTCCTTTTGACAGAAAACTACATGCCTGCCTGTCTCAGGGAGAAGAAAACAAAAAGTCAAAAAAGGAGGCGTGCGCGTGTTGCTGTTGCGTTGCGTTGCGGGTGGCAGATCCGGGGTTACGCTGGATAAGATTTGCACACATGGACGTTGTACGCCGCGTACCGGGTTCTTCCCCGGCCGTGGCGTCTCCGACGTCGTGGTTCGCTCGCCCGCGAGCTCTCCCGCCTCGAGTCGATTCTGCTAGAATGCACCGGGTAGGTTTCGATGCTGCAGAGTTCAGATAACTTTCGATGCGTGGTGTGCTGTCCATTTCCATGCCGTACCACGAAGGCAGCACCACTTGAGAAGTGGAAAGAACCGCCAACCCTGTCATCCATAACACTGTTTGGCACTCAAGACACATCGTTCCAAGTTCATATCTACTCGGGACGCGCTTGGATCCCGGTTTCGCTACCGCTTGCGGCTCCGTCTGCGGTTCCGTCTGCAAGCGTCAAAGGCAACTCGCGCCGAGAGACAAAGAAGACACGTGCGCGGGTGGTACGGGGGAGCACGTTGCAGCACCTGCAGCTGAATGTCGGACACGCAAGCCAACGGGATGGATCGTTTGATACTGCCATCCTTCCCGCGATACGACAAGCGAAAAGGTACGGCGGCCCCAGGACGATGATCTCTTATTTGGCACTTGTAGTGTGCAGGATATCAGACCACTCCAAGAACGCATTATATGGTCGGCCGGGTTGGACCCAGGACGGCTCTGGCGGGAGGACGTCATGAATCAGGCAAGTCCTGGGAACAGCCCCGAGGGGTTGACGGCCGCATGGCCTCTGAATATGTTTGCTCCGGGACGACTGAGGGCAAGATCAGTGGGAGCGAGTTCGTCTTGTCGAGAACATACTTTTCCTGAATGGTTGCGGACACGGCAGAAGGTTCAGGTCTGTTACGCCCCAACACCGACTTCGAGGAAAGTAAGACGGGTACGACCAAAACGGGCTCGACCGGAATCCAGATACCGACAGCGGCGCTGTAGGGAGCTCTCGTCCCAGACGCTCCGGATGCAAAACCGTAGAATGTACAGCCCGCAGCCGGAGCAAAGATAAAGGTTGCTAGAGAGGTTGCCAGAGACGAAATGGCAACTCAAACCGGTATGTTGGGACCGCAAAAAAAAGAAAGGTACATCTGCAACTGAATCTTGGCATCAGAACGAGGATGCATTGGGTAAGGTGAGATGAAGGCGTCTGGGCATGCCGCAGAACGACAGGCTTAGGAAGAATGGGAGCGTGGCGCGCAGACAAATGAGTTGTAGGGTCGGTCCATGGCGGGCTCGACCCCGGAGAACGATCGGAGAGCGCATGAAGGGTGTGTTGTGGAAGAGTCTTGGCAGAGCTTTTGCTCGTGGCGACTGGCCGGAGAGGGCGGAGTGGCGAGAATCAAGACGAGGTGGACACTTTGTTCAGCAGGTCAGCTTAATGAAGAGACAGGAGGAGGGCCAGAGTCAGCCAGGAACACGAGTTGTCAGGGACTCAGGGTCCGCGTACCTGGGGGCAAGCCGCGGTTCTGACGAGCTCCACGATTTCTAGATTTTTTCTTTATTGTGGCCCTGTTTTGCCAAGCCGGCTGTATGGTTGTCAATGTCAACCAAGTTCCAGAGTTTGCTGGTCTTTTGTGCGGACAACAATCGCCGTCGTGGCCGGGACGGTGCCTCGGAAGACCGGAGGACGGGCCGGGCGAGTCATGGCGGAGGGAAGGGAACAGGCGGCTGAATTCCTGGCTGCTCCAGCCTTTCGCTGGACTTCTGGCCGTTCGAGGCGTCGCCCCGAACGAGGGACGAGGGGGAGGGAGGCTAACGAGATTGTCGGCTCGTCAGGTCGGAGAACGGGACGCGGCGAGCGAGCAGCGGTGTGGCATGGGACATCTAGGCGGGCCTGGACAAGAGATGGCCATCAGGCATTTCAGGGAGCTAGGCCGACGGGAGGACACTAGGGAAGGGTCTGCGTTAGCGCGAACACCCCCTGAAGAGTTGGTTCCCATGCCATATTCCCTCGCGTGCCCAAGATACCCGAGGGGAGGGCAGGATCACGAGGTCGAGGAAGCGTCTAGGACGACGGAGTCACCCTGACAATGTCAGTGCCAAATTGCCAGTGCCACTCTGCCCAGGTGGTCCTCGGACATGCAGGTGCAGGTGGGAACATGCGCAGGTGCAGATCCAGCGAATTCCCGTCCGTGACAGCGGTGCGGTGGGCAAGCGGGGGCGGCGAGGGATGATCGTGAGTGGACGATTTTCTGGCTGGAGGCCTGCTCTTCAAGACATTTTGGTGCGTGGTGTCTCGTGTAATCATAAGCGTAGGGCGGCGAAGATTGAAGAGTGAGCTGACGATTTGAATATCTGACGTCGAATAGGCGGGTGGAGATGATTGGGGGTCTGTCGGCCGAATTCGATGGGGTTGATGACGGGAGCGCCGGAAATAACGACCACCGCAGTGTGGGCTGAGAATACCAGGTGGTAATGATTATGGGATATGGAATACCTGGGTGAGCTCAAAGTGCGGTGCATATCTGCTGGGCTCTGCCGATTCCTGCATCTGAAAGAGATCTAAAACAGGGCAGGCCCGTTGCACGATGGAGTCAATGTGCGGCATTTGAGGGTAGGTAGACAGCGGTGGTGGTGGTGAGGTAAAATCAGCGACAGTGTCGGAAACTGCCGCATTCCACAGATCGTGAGATTGTCCCAGGACAGGAAAGAGCAAGCTTCAGTTCCAGCTCCAGCTCTTTCCTCTTGTCGCAAGATACCTATCCGTACCTACTGCCTGAGGTTCCACGTTTTGCATGCACCTCAGGTATCAAAGTCTTGCAGCAACAGTACAGATTCGTTCCTTCCCGAGGAAAGTGAGGTGCGCATAGACCACATCATGATCTTGATCGCACCTGCTAAAGCCATGAGCGCACCTGCCCTGCACCCGCACCGGATGTTTCTCGTCTCGTGTCGCAGCCCCGTGCTTTCCCGTCAAATCACGCCCAAAGAAGGGAGCATCGAAACCTTTTTTTCTCAAGTGTTTTAGAGATGGGAAGGTGTCATGTACAATGGTCTGGTACCGAGTATCCCACTACCTGCACAACTTCAGCGTGGTATTTGAGATCTTCCCAGGCAAGAGGTACTACACCGTCTGTTGTGCAGGTATCCGTCATGCCTACTGCCCTAGGCCGATGCGCCGGTGCATCTCCGATGCTTTGCTCGGTGCTTCCCTATTGCCTACCCACGTACCAACACAGGTAATTCCACACATTCAACTCGGATGCATGCGGCCCTTGCTTACTTTGCTTGTCCTCCAGCATCCAGGCGGCGGCTGATACTGAGACCTCTCGGCGCAAATGGCCGCCCGTTGCTTCTTCAATTGCCTACGTGCCGATATTCTGCACAGACTGACGTTGATGGCAGCACAACCTCCCCTCGATACCTACCGGAAATGGCAGCCAGTCCAGCCCCTCGGTTCCAGGGGTCCCTCGCGCCTGGTGTTGGTGTTTCGTCAGCGATCGCCGCCTTGAGAGACAAGAAGGTCATCGTCCAAGCATCATCGGCCTCGACATCACCCTCCCCCCACGTTCACGATCACGCCCACGGGTGTCTTCACTCGCGGCATTGAAGACGCAGGAAGCATCGAGGTCACCTCTCCCAGCAGCCACCCACCACCTCGCCGACAGCGTCCAATCCCACGCCCACGCCCGCCTCAGAGCTCGACCGCCCACCCTTGTCCGTCGAACTCCAATTGATGTTAGCCCCGGCTACTCGTTCACCGGGCTAAACCCAAGGCAAAGAGAGGGGGTAAAAAAACAAGTGAGGTCGGCTGGCGTTCCCTGCAGCAGACCCCTACGACCGGCATACCCTGGGCCCCTCAGCGTTGGCTTGCCTGGTTCGAACGTCGTCATTCTCCATAGGCGGCCCCTCACGCTACCACCGGGGCAAGCAAGCAAGAGAGTGGCACGCGCCCAAGAGAAAACCTGACCGACTGGGCTGGACCCAACCTGGTCAAGTCGGTGGTCACTCGTGTTTTTGAGAGCTACTGGCGGCAAGTATTACTGCCTACCGTAATATGTGGGCGTCAGGAACAGCAAAAGATGGACGTCCGAGAGCCTCCCTGGATGGGTGATGATGGGTGGATGGATTCTGTCACTTTTTGCTTTCCGCAAACTGCGTCGTTGCCCGGGAAGGCGTATCTATCTGTGCCTGTGCCTGTGCCTGTTCCCTTGTTCCCGTACCTGTCTGTGCCTCCGTCTTCCTGTCGCCAAGTGCGAACCCACGACTCGCATTCGATGCTCTCTGGTTTGTGCTCCTGCTGCTAGTAGTTTCTTGCTTCCTACCATCCGTACAGAGTAAGCAAGGCGAGGTTCACGTACCTTTCCTCACCTCGGCTTACCTTTTGGTACTTTACCTACGTAGGTAGGTGAGCAGCAAAAGTCACTTGTGTCAAAGTAACCACCTCCCGTCCTGCTCCTGTTCTTCTATCCGCGCGCAGTCCGTCTTGTACCGTCCAGGGGGGCCCTTCCCTCCAACACTGCGCACTTGACCCATCTGGGAATGACACTGACGACTGCGACGAGCAGACGGAGGGGGAAAGACTGGACGCCCGTCGTCTTGGCCACCGACCGAAATACTGGCCCTTACCCCATTCAGTCGAGACCACAGACATCCAGCACCCTTCACTTTCCATCTTTCCCATTCCCAGGACGGTTCTAGAGTGCGCCAAACCAACTCTATCTGTCTGTGCCTGCTGCTTCTTCAGCTTGTCTGTCTACCTGTCTGCTTGGCCCTTGTCTCTGTCCATCCTCCCTCGTCCATCCGTACCCTACCAGACAGACGTCCCTACGTCGTTACCAGTGCACATTTGCACTTTGTGCTTGCAGTCGCCGCTGGTACTGACTGACGCTGCTGCTGCTGCTGCTGCTGCTGCTGCACAAGCACAAGCCCACCCAGCGCTGTGAGAACACATCAGGAAAGAGGCAAGAGGCACGGAGTGCGCCGGCAGGTGCAGACTAGAAAACCACCTTCTTCCCCAGCCCATCGTCCCCAGGCCCCGGACGCACTTTCTGCCTCTGGTCCTTTTCCTCCTCCTCCCTCGACTTCGTATTAAGGTATTGATTGTTCCGTCCGGCGCTACCACTACCTTACCAACATCACCACCACCACCACCACCACCACCAAATCCATCCTAGGGCGTTGCTCCTCCCATCTCTCAAAAAGCTCCCCCCTTCTCTCCTTCTCTTCTCCCGCGAAGAAAAAAAGTCTCTCGGACCTCCCTCCCTCCCTGCCTCTCATCTCTCGACGGTTACTCTTTTCGTCCCTTCATCCAACCTCTCCCGTCTCGCTTGCGGCCGTGTTACCCTGCGCCAAACCCAGCTAACGCCTGGCGCCTTCGAATTAAGGTGCTCGCCTCATCTTGGCCACCTCGCTTTGCTTCTGGAGCCCCATCCGCGACATTCCAAACACCCGTCGTCGTCTCCTTCGCCCACTCCCTCGCCGCAGCCTCCCTCCCGCTCCCGTCCCCCGGCAGCTAGCAGCAACCTTCGGCTCCTTCCCTCTGGGTTGTTTCTTTTTTTCGATACCGACCTTACCCTTGGGTACTCGTCCGCTACCTACCGAATTCCGACAAGGAAGAAAAGAAAGAAAGAAAGGGGCCCTGCCCAAGGTTTCCACCTTGCGCAAAGCCGGTCGAGGAGTCCACGGTTGGATCTTGAAAGAGGTGGTCCGCTGTTGGCAGTTGCCGTCGCTATTACCGCAACCTTGGAGCTCGCCCCGGTCCACTGCTGGAGCAGTCCAAAAGTCCACTGGCTCAGCCCGACGTCCCTAGTCAGCCAGCCCGTTCGAAACCCACGAGTCGAGTCGCGGCGCCAGTGCAGCACCACCTGCTGGTCTGCTTTGCTTTAGGTGCTTACCTGCCTGCCATTGTCAGGCCCGGTCCTTCTGCCAACCGCCAACACCACCGACTAATACTCCCTCCCTGAGTGGGTGATTACGGAGTACGATTACCGTTAATTACTCTTACGAGACAGCCCGCCCGCACGCCCACTTCTCTAAACCCCCTCCCCTCCTTCTCCCCCCTTCACGAGGCGCAAATGTTTACACAACCAGTCTCATCGCCACCAACCGTGGGCCCCGTGCCGACGTCTGTCACTAATCCCGCTTCGCCCTCGACGCGGTCCAGTCGCCTGCGCGGCCTCAGCTACCTCCGCAACTACACCCAAAGTCACCTGCTCTCTAGGGAGCACAGCAGCAGCCAGGGTTCGAGTTCTCCGACGTCAAACTCCCACGCCCACTCTCACTCCCACCTTCACCACCACAACAGCAATATCTCCAACCCGCACTCTCAGACCCAAACTCAAACCCAGACCCAGAACCCTCGGGGCGGCACCGCTCGTCCAACCCAGAGCCTGCGGCGATCGTTCAGCTACACGCCGCCCACTTCAACCCCTCGTCGCACCGACACCGACTCCGGTTTGAATCCCCTCTCCCTTGTAGCCTCGCTGCAGGATCCTCCAACGTCGGCTTCAGCCGCAAACAAGGCTTCCACCACGCCATCCTCCCCTGCCGTTGAGCGTCAAGCAGTGGATGCCCTCCCGTCGATATTGGACGACGCCAACGCCAGTAGCAGCGCCCGCAGCAGTACCAGCCAGCCTCTCCAACAGCCCGGGCAATCATCACAGCCTCACGACGACACCGACGCCGCGAACATGACACGAGCACGTGCTTCTACGACGGGCGACGCCGTGCCTGCCGCTCCCTCGCCGGCTCCCGAAAACCTGCCCTCGATCCGGTTCTCCGCCTACTACGATCCTCGCGCGACGCGTCCGAGCCTGACCTTCCCTCCCGTCTCGAGGACCTTGCCGACCGGCGGCGAGATCATTAGGGTCGGCCGCTATTCGGAGCGGGACAACCAGCCCAACGTGCCCAACAACACGCCCTCCGCAGCCCCTGTTGGATTCAAGAGCAAAGTCGTCAGTCGCCGCCACTGTGAATTTTGGTACGACGACGGCAAGTGGTACATCAAGGACGTGAAAAGTTCTTCGGGCACATTCCTCAACCACATACGCCTCAGCCCTCCTGGTACCGAGTCCAAGCCGTTTCCGATCAACGATGGCGATATCGTGCAATTGGGCATCGACTTCAAGGGCGGCGAGGAAATGATCTTCCGCTGCGTCAAGATGAGGTTGGAGCTGAACCGTGGCTGGCAGAACAAGCTCAACACCTTCAAGTATGCACTCCTCTCGAAGGGTACTCTATTCAATTCGCTGACATGATGTAGCATGGCGACGCACAAGCGTTTGCGCAACATGACGGCGGCCAACGCTGCGAATTCCTCGTCGACGCAGGATTGTTCCATATGTCTCAACTCGATCGCGGTATGTAGCCGGCGTGCATCCATTGTTTCCCCACATCGCGTGCCAACAGAAAGCTAATGATCGCGCAGCCGTGCCAGTGCCTCTTCGTGGCGCCCTGCTCGCACACGTGGCATTTCAAGTGTATCCGCTCCCTGTTGAATTCACCGCAGTACCCGATTTTTGTCTGCCCGAACTGCCGCATGGCGGCCGACCTCGAGGCGGATATCGAAGATCCCGAGGAGGACTGGGAGCAGATGGACGAAGAAGAGGAGGCAGAGCAGAAGCCAGAGTCCAAGGATAAGGCGGTGGCCCCGAGCGATCCCCTACCTGCTCCCGTGGCAGTTGCCGCGGAGAGCTCACGACCTCAACTTCCCGAGATAGGCATGGACAGCGATGCTATGGACTTCACCGTTGCCCTCGATCGGGCTCGCACCATGGCCGAGATGCCCCCGCCGCAAACGGTCGCGCCCCATGCCACCACCGAACCCGTCCCGATCCCCGCGGTCGCAGGGTCGCAAGCGGCCAACCTCCGCAACGGGCGTGACACTCGTACGCCCTCTCCCATCGGGAACCACCTGGTCAACGGCAATGAAGGGCCGATCACCCCGCGTAACGACGCTGGGCCATGGGTCTTTGATGGCAGTGCGGGTCGCCGTGCTGCGGAGGCACCCAACGGCATGAGAAGCCTGGACGAGGCCGCGGAGATGGACGTCGACCGGTAGAGCCGGCACCGGCCCCGGGCCTTGGACTCGGAGCCTACGCCTTCCCCGTCTCGCGACCGGCAGATTAGAAGCCGGAAGAGAGGTCCAAGTTTGATGTCATAGGATACCGAGTTGGCTTTATCAACGGAGTCTGGTGGGGAGATGGATTGCATGAGCGCCGCGCTGGGTGGCGTCTGGCGTTTGATTGCATGGTGCTGCACGCGGTGCTCGCCACTTTGATACAGAGCAATGTTCATTTACGATTACTGGGTTATGGGACGGAAGAGCCGGGAGGCCTAGCATTGTTGATTCCAATTGCGACGGCAGATTTAACATGAGAATGGAGCGTTTGCCCCTTGAGGTCGACCATAGCATTACGTTAATACAAATCAAGACGGCATCCTTCCCTTTGTACGGGAACTGTCATTATTACAGTACTATCCTGTCCCAGTCCGTGCTTTGGCGTAAAATCTCTGAGATGACTCTCCTGCCAAACCATCCTTCTCACCTCCTCCCGAGCCTCATTCCTGAGCCCAGGTTCTAGGGTCTGGATGACGTCTTCCTGCTGGATGCGTCGCCTCACCCTTGATTGGCCCACGCGGCAGCACAGACCCCGATACTTCCGTCGGCGATAAGCCGATAAGCAGCGGCAAGAATTGGCGGTAGCAACTTTCCGTGAACAGCGAACTTTTCCCCCCCAAAGACTCGCCATTTTGAAATCCACCGCCAGCACCACCAATATCCATCTCGACAGCGATACTTTCTTGGCCGGCGATTATCCTTTTCTCACAAAAACCACACGATGTTTCGATCATTAGCGACGCGCCTCCCAAGGCGCGCCGCGACGCCCGCCCGCCTAGCCACGTCCCTTCGCCCCACAGTCCCGTCCTCCCGCCGCACGCTCGCAACAGTCATCGACCCGATCCCGAAAGAGCCGACAGAGCTCGACGCCATCACGACGCTCCCCAACGGCCTGCGAATCGCCTCCGAGGCGCTGCCGGGCTCCTTCTCCGGCGTGGGGGTCTACGTCGACGCCGGCTCGCGGTACGAGGACGCCGGGCTCAGGGGAGTCAGCCACATCATGGACCGCCTGGCGTTCAAGTCTACCGGGCTGCGCAGCGCGGACGATATGATCGAGCGGGTCGAGGCGCTCGGCGGCAACATCCAGTGCGCGAGCTCGCGCGAGAGCATGATGTACCAGGCGGCGACGTTCAACGGCGCCGTGCCGACGACGATCGGCTTGCTGGCCGAGACGATCCGCGACCCGAAGCTGACGGAGGACGAGGTGACGGAGCAGCTGGCCACGGCCGAGTACGAGATCAAGGAGATCTGGAGCAAGCCCGAGCTCATCCTGCCCGAGCTCGTGCACACCGCCGCGTTCAAGGACAACACCCTCGGCAACCCGCTGCTGTGCCCCGAGGACCGGCTCGGCAGCATCACGCGGGGCACGATCCAGAAGTACAGGGACATGTTCTACCGCCCGGAGCGCATCGTGGTGGCCTTCGCGGGCGTCGAGCACGCCGAGGCCGTGGACCTGGCGACGAAGTACTTTGGCGACATGAAGGCGTCCGCGCCGACGCTCTCGAGGACGGGCTCAGAGACGTCCCTCGACTCGCAGGCCTCGGAGTCTGCCTCTGAAGCATCCTCCGCCTCCTCCGCGCCGTCCCCCGTCCAACAACCCTCCAAGCTCCTCTCCAAGGTCCCCTTCTTCAAGAACCTCTCGACGTCGGCCCCCAAGAACGCCGCCGTCCAGCAGTCCGCCACCCCCGAACGGACCTACGACATGAACTCGCCCGCCCACTACACGGGCGGCTTCCTCGCCCTCCCGCCGCAGCCGCCCTCGCTGAACCCCAACATGCCGACCTTCACGCACATCCACCTCGCCTTCGAAGGGCTCCCCATCTCGTCGGACGACATCTACGCCCTCGCGACGCTGCAGACCCTCCTCGGCGGCGGCGGCTCGTTCTCGGCCGGCGGGCCCGGCAAGGGCATGTACTCGCGCCTCTACACCAACGTCCTCAACCAGCACGGCTGGGTCGAGTCCTGCGTCGCCTTCAACCACTCGTACACCGACTCGGGCCTCTTCGGCATCTCGGCCAGCTGCATCCCCGGCCGGACGGCCAGCATGCTCGACGTCATGTGCCGCGAGCTGCGCGCCCTCACCCTCGACCAGGGCTTCTCGGCGCTGAAGCCCCAGGAGGTCAACCGCGCCAAGAACCAGCTCCGCTCCAGCCTGCTCATGAACCTCGAGAGCCGCATGGTCGAGCTCGAGGACCTCGGGAGGCAGGTCCAGGTCCACGGGCGCAAGATCCCCGTCACCGACATGTGCCGCCGCATCGAGGCGCTCACGGTCCAGGACCTCCGCCGCGTGGCGCGCATCGTCGTCGGCGGCATGGTGAGGAACGAGGGCAGGGGCAGCGGCGCGCCGACGGTGGTGCTGCAGGAGGCGCAGGCGCACGGCGTCAGCACGCACGCGCTCGAGTGGGAGGCGATCCAGAACACCATCTACGACTGGCAGCTCGGCCGGAGGTGAAGAAGGCACCGTGTCTCTCTGATATGAAGAAGAGTTTGACGTGCAGCTAGCTACTGCTGTTCTCTCCGTTTTCGCAAGCATGTGCGATGGCGGACCTAGGGAGAAAGATGGGGGGAGAAGAGGTGGCAAGCAGGCCCAAGTGTATTATACAAACGTCATCACCTCACGAGCAAGAGGGACGACTCTGGGAAGAAAGACATGGGAGAAAAGAGAAAAACGTTCCGTGTAAAAGTAATGACTCGCAGGCGGCAGGCAAACAATTGTTATAAAAAGCCTTGAAGGGGAAGAGAGAGGGGGGGAAGAAACGAAACCACATGTTAGAAGGGTATGGGGTTGTTCTCATCCAGAGTTTTACGACCCGGTAAACATGAAATCCAAGACTATGCATCTCCATTCTGCGAATCGCGAAGAAGGAAGAAACGAAACCAAACACAGGGGGGGGGGGCGTCTCTAGTTGTCTTCTCCCGTCTGCCCTGGACTTGACGGAGTTAAACTGACCCCTTTCTCTCTCCCAGCTGATGTGCGCCAAAGAAAGAAGGTCTTGGTGTATGTTTATCGTCTTATTTCGTTGAGTTCTAACGTTTCCATTTATGAAAATTATCAAAAAAAAAAAAAAAAAAACACGCAAAAACACCATCCGCATGCGTCTTGGCTTCCTCATGTGTTTTGTTTTGCCAAATGCAAATATCTAAGAAGAGACAAGTGTAACGCCCGCCACCCGCTTCTGCAAAGAACCAACCCGCATCCCTATCCATAACCTCGTCTACCCGACCATGTCAAGTTTAAAAGTCTTAATACACGTTCAAGAAAGGCGTCAAAGAAACAAAAGAAATTACCCAGTGGACCGGGTTCGGACCGTCGTTCCATATTGCCATCAAGAGGAGGGACATGGAATAGTCTAGAGCTTCGACCGAATGGCCTCGAGACGGTACTTGACGTCCTTGAGCGCCTTGGTGGCGGGCTTCCAGTCGTCGAACTGGCGCAGCAGCTCCTCCGTCTCGGACGACAGCTCGGTGCGGACGTAGTCCTCCTCGAGGAGGCCGCGCATGATCCAGGGGAGGTGGTAGGGATTCGGGTTCGCGAGCGAGGACGCGGCCGTGGCGCCGCGGCGGTGGGAGACGGTCGCGGGCGGGTTGGGCTTCACGTCGGACGTCTCGAGCGCGTGGGCGACGGCGAGGTCGTATACCTGGTCGTCGTAGTAGAGGCGCGAGTGGCCCTCGCCCGAGTACAGGCTGCCGGCGAGCGGGGTGGAGAGCTCCCTGACGAGGCCGTGGTCGGAGACGCCAAGGTTGCGGAGCTTGAGGGCGAAGCCGACGAGGTGTGCGATGCTGCGGGAAGAGAATGTTAGTTGTGTCCCATTGGACGAGGAGATGGGGGGAGACTCACAAGTCCGGGGCGTGAATGCGGCCGTCGATGAAGACGGCGCGGTAAATGTACGGATGAGACGCCGGCGAGTAGATGGCGGACTCCATCGGAACGAGCTGGTCGTCGATGCTGCCAATGTATGTCATCCTGACGCCGTATTGGAGAACCTCCTTGAGGGCGTGCTCGTATTTCTTCGAGATCTCGCTGTCGGGGTTGGAAAACTCCCAAAGCTCGTTGGCGGAGCCCATCAGAATGCCCATGCTGGACTTGTAGTCCGGGAACGGGCCCAACGAGACTCCAGCTACACAGATGTCAGTCAGTAACTCGACGTCGCGAGGATGTTGCTACTCACCCATAGCGCAGACGCCAATCTTGGCGTTCGTGATGATGCCAAGGTCGATCAGCTTCGCCAACAGCATCACCCCAACCGGCACGCCCTGGGAGTGGCAGGCCAAGATGATGAGGTCGGCGTTGCGGATTTGCTCTATCCAGTTAAGAAGCAGCTTCCACAGGTTGTCCACCCTGTCCGCGATCTTGCCCTCGCCCTCCAGCGCAATCTTCTCGATCTCGCAGTCGGGCGAGCCGTGGGCGTCTGCCCACTTCCCGATGGCTTCGGCGCAAAGGCTGGCGAAGCGGAGTGAGGTGCCCGTAGGTTGCCCGACCATCGGCCGGAGGTACGTCGCCGGAAACAGGCCGTGCACGCCGATGGCGAGGGCCTTTTTGATTTTGGGCGTCTCTTTGGCTCTATAGACGTGGTTCGCGGCGGATCCTTGGGTCCGTAGCAGCAGAGAGGTGATCTGTTTGATGATCGACGGGTTCTCTTTCATGTGGTATGTGCTTCCGAAGGATGGGAGCAGTAGATTGGGCGGTGCCGACTTTACGGGCGTCTCTTGGCTGGTCGACTTTGGTGTTCCCGGCTTCAGAGGCTGCTCTTTCGGGATCGTTTCTGCGATGGACGCCTTTGAGGATGCAACTGACTCGGGTCGATTTGGCGTTTCCGGCCGCGACTGCACGTCAAGATCCATCGACTGTGGCCGAACCCTCTTGCTTTTCCTCCCAAAAGTTGACGGAGCGGACACGATGCCACCCTTTGACCCTTTGGTAGACTTCGTGTCTTTTGCAGCCTTGGCGTCCTTGTCGTCTTTCGCGCGGTCCTGCTGACTATGGTCCACGTTCATGTCACTTGTATGCTCTGGATGTGCTTCTGAGCCCTGTCCAATTACCGCCAACTCTCCCGATTCTGGCTGAGTGGTGGCCGTCTTCACGCCCTCTGGCTTTTTTCGCGTGTCTCTGGACCAAAATGCCCACGTTGAGCCGGCCGATGGTTGCTTCGGGGCATCTTGCTTGGGTGCATCTGGTTTCGGGGGTGGTGCGTCCTCCATCACCACGTCTTCAGGCTCCTTAACGGGTGGCTTCGCTGCGGTATCAGCAGCCGGAGGTTCGGGGGGCTTTGTCGCATCACCAGCCATTGTTGGCTCTGTCGGTGCAGTATACCAGAACCCAAACCACGATGTCGCCGGCGCTTGTGAAGCCTCGGCAGGTGGCACTGGGGCCTCGGGTGCTTGCGGTTCGGCGGGCGGTGCTTCCTGAACCTCAGGCTCTTTGGGAGGCTCGTCCTCTTTAGGGGGTTCTGTCTCTTTTGCGGGTTCTTCTGTCGGCGCAAACGCCTGAGTATCTGTCAGCGGGGCGCGCCCTAGCCACCCAAACCAGCCCGATGCTGTTGCGGGCCGTGGAGGGCTCTGTTGCTCCTCTATCGGGTTGACTGCGTCGTCGGCCTTTGGCGGTGGTTCAGTTGTCGTCACTGTGTCCGCTGT
Source organism: Colletotrichum brevisporum (assembly GCA_030770045.1). Taxonomy (NCBI): domain Eukaryota; kingdom Fungi; phylum Ascomycota; class Sordariomycetes; order Glomerellales; family Glomerellaceae; genus Colletotrichum; species Colletotrichum brevisporum. Next base: position 12,554,222 of record JAUGSI010000001.1, read on the forward strand.
TTTGGCCTGCTCGTCGACGGTGCTGTTATCTGTCTTACTCGTGGTGGTGGTGTCCTCTTCAGATAACGCCGCGCCGTTTTCGGGTATCTGGGGTAGCGAGGTTGACGAGTCGGCGGGCCCGTCGAAACTCGCAGAGTCGACGCTCTTTCTCGTGTCGAATCGTCGGAAATCGGGAGTGCTGGACGGTTTCAGGGTGCCTCCGAAGATCGTCTCCCTCGCAAGTTGCGTCGAGGCGGAGGATTTGGGGGCGCGCGGCCAGGAGCCGTACCAGCTCCTCGATTTGCGGACCTGCATCGTCAAGAAGCGTTTAGACATCCGCGTTCCCTGCAAAAGAAAACCGACCCTCGAAGGCCGGTCGGATTCCCGCGACAATACCTGTTTCTGTGTTGCAATATCCTGAGAAGTGGTGCTTTTCGTTTCGCTGCCGCTCCTGTCCCTCGACAGAGGCATCGCCCGCGCCGGCGTCCGCACGGGTTCAGAGACGGCCGTGACCTGTGACGTAGCCGACGTTGCGACCGCAGGGGCGATTGCCGCGGGTGGGTTGGACGAGCTCGGCTCAGATGGGTTGGGTCTCTGGCGCTTTCGAGGAGACATGGCGGAGGGCAGCTTTTCAGACGTGCGAGAGAGTCAGGACGGCGATGTGGAAGTCAATCTGCCGTATGTTTGGTTAAAGAGTTCAGGTCGTCATCCGGGGCTGGCAGTTTGATTATTCCAATGTTATTGTTGGGAGCGGGATGTACCTTTTAGGTTGCCGCCTGGAGGAGAGAGAGATGGAGACGTGCGCCTGCCCCTACCCAGCCTGGAGTAGTGTACCTACCTACCTAGGTACCATCCGTAGGTCGCTGGGATCTGGGTGCGAGCGCTGGAGAGAGGGGAGGGCGGGCGACCAACCCCTCCAAAAATGACACTGTAGGCACCCACGCGCGCCCATGCGCCCTTCTGATTAGATAAGGCAGGTCGCCTGTGAGCTTCCATGGGAATGCTGGACCAAAGACCTGTGACGGAACATAGGTTGAGCACTAAGCCGAGGCGGGACCCACTTGAAGTCTGCCGATAAGACATCTTATCGCTATCGCCTATCGCCCTGCATCCCATCCCATCCTGCAGACGAAAAAATTCAAGAGTGGAGCACAATCGCAGAGAAAGGTCCCCTGGTGCTGGAACTTTTTTTCTGTCCGCCTCTGCCAAAACATCGAGTCCAAGACAGTTGCAAGCGATTGCACCTGGGTTTGGGCGCAACACAACTTCACCACACACATCATGAGCTCACTCAAGCGGAAGGATGCCCCCGGTGGCACTCCTCCATCAAAGTCCGCAAAGTCGACCAAGACATCAAGGCCCTCGAAGCGCGACACGCCCACCAAGGACCGCAAGCACGACAAGAAGCCCGCCGCCGAAGATGCTCCCGCTCCCGCACCCAGGGCGCCGGCGGTCTCCCGACTCCTCAAGGACGAAGAGCCTCTGTTCCCTCGTGGTGGCGGCAGCATTTTGACGCCCCTCGAGCAGAAGCAGATCACCATGGAGGCGAGGGCAGACGCCGCCAAGGAGGATGCCGAGTTCGACGTCAACGAGAAGAGCAAGGCCAAGAAGGAGAAGAGGCGCAAGGCCAAGGAGACCAAAGACCTCCCTGGTCCGCCCCGCGACGAAGATGCGGTCAAGATTGAGAGTTTGAACTACAAGGTAAGACGGACTTCATTGTCGTGGCATGATGGCGGTGGGAGCATGCGATTAACACCATAAACAGCGACTGGTCAAGGGCTCTCTGGTCCTCGGTCAAATCAGCCACATCGACCCCGTCCAGCTTACGCTCGCGCTCCCGAACAACCTCACAGGAACCGTCTCCATCGCCTCGATCTCGGATACGATCAACTCGAAGCTGGACAGCGCCATGGACACTTCCGACAACGAGGACGAGGACGAGGACGAGGAGAACGACGTCGACCTGCCGTCCATGTTCAAGGTCGGCCAGTACGTCCGCGCCCACGTCCTGTCGACCGCCGACGAGTCGTCTGGCGGCAAGGCCAAGCGACGCATCGAGCTGTCCCTGCGACCCGCCGAGACCAATACCGGAATCACGAGTGACGACGTCGTCGCGAACATCACCCTCATGGCCTCCATCGCCAGCGTCCAGGACCATGGTTACGAGATGGACCTTGGAATCAACGGTGACCTCAAGGGTTTCCTGTCCAAGAAGGAGGTCGCGCCGGACATGGACGAGGCCAGCCTTCGCCCTGGCGCCGTCTGCCTCTGCGTCGTGAAGAGCGTTACCGGCATCGTCGTCCAGCTTTCCACCGACCCTCAGAAGCTCGGCAACAAGACCGAAGTTGCATCCAACGCTCCCACAATCAACTCGTATCTGCCCGGAACCCTGGCCGATGTTCTGCTTACCGAAGTGACCAAGAGAGGTCTCCAGGGAAAGCTGCTCGGCCACCTGCCCGTCACCGCCGATTTGATTCACTCGGGCATCGGCCCCGATGGCGTCGACCTCGAGGAGAAGTACAAGGTCGGCTCCAGGGTCAAGGCACGAATCATCTGCAACTTCCCGGCCGCGAAGGAGCCCAAGCTCGGTATCTCCCTGTTGCCTCACATCACCTCGCTGCAGGTCAAGTCATCCGGCAAGGGCAGCAGGGCCAAGGCTCCCCTCGACCTGCTCCCAATCGCCGCGTTTGCCGAGAAGTGCACGGTGCGCCAGGTCGAGCCGGAGATCGGTCTCTACGTCGACACCGGCGTTCCCAACGTCTCTGGCTTCGTCCACATTTCCCGGGTCAAGGACGGCAAGGTCGACGCCCTCTACGAGTCCAGCGGCCCCTTCAAGGTCGGCACCACTCACAAGGGTAGGGTCGTTGGCTACAGCGCCCTGGACGGCATGTTCCTGCTTTCGTTCGAGCAGCAGGTCCTGGACCAGCCCTTCATCCGCCTCGAGGACGTCCCCGTCGGCGCAGTCGTCTCGGGCAAGATCGAGAAGATGATCGTCGGCGCGGACGGTGTCAGCGGCCTGATCGTTAAGCTGGCCGAGGGCATCAGTGGTTACGTGCACGAGTCTCACCTTGCGGACGTCAAGCTGCAGCACCCGGAGAAGAAGTTCAGGGAGGGACAGACTGTCAAGGCACGAGTCCTGTCGGTGAGGCTGAGGAAGCACCAGCTCCGCCTGACGCTGAAGAAGACTCTCGTCAACTCGGAATCGGAAATCATCAAGAACTACGACGATGTTGAGGTCGCCATGAAGACCCCTGGTACCATCACCTCCGTCAGCGCAGACGGCGCTCGTCTCGAGTTCTTTGGTGACGTTCGAGGTTTCCTGCCCGTGTCGCAGATGAGCGAGGCCTACATCAAGGACCCGAGGGAGCACTTCCGCGCTGGCCAGGTCGTCGGTGTTCACGTCCTGAGCGTCAACCCCGAGGAGCGCAGGCTGGTGGTCTCCTGCAAGGACCCCTCCGCCTTCGGCCTCGACAAGCAGGCGGCCCTCAAGGCTCTCAAGATCGGCGATCTCGTCTCCGCCAAGGTCTCCCAGAAGACCGAGGACGAGGTCTTCGTCGACCTCGAGGAGAGCGGCCTCAAGGCCATCATCCGCACCGGCCACCTGTCCGACAAGTCGGCAAGCAAGACCCAGTCCGCCCTGAAGCGCATCTTTGTTGGCCAAACCCTCACGGACCTCATGGTGCTCGACAAGAACGAGCGCCGTCGCGCCATCATTCTTACCCACAAGCCCAGCTTCATCGAGGCCAGCAAGAACGGAAAGCTTCTGACGACCGCTGAAAACGCCGCCCCCGGCACCGTCGCCCCGGCCTACGTCAGGGAGATCGGACCCTATGCCGTCTACGTCCAGTTCGGTGGCAACCTCACGGGTATCCTGCCCAAGTCCAAGCTCGACCAGGAATCTCAAGAGAAGGAGGCATTCGGCATGCGGAAACACCAGTCGATCGAAGTGCGCATCGTGTCGTCCAACCCCGAGCAGAACCGCATCATCGTCGCGCCGGCGTCGTCCGAGGAGGCGAAGCCCGCCCCGACCGCCGCTGCTCTCAACCCCGTCGACGAGAGCATCCGCACCGTCGGCGACGTCGCGCTGGGCACCATCATGAACGCCAAGGTCATCTCGGTCAAGAACACCCAGCTGAACGTCAAGGTGGCCGACAACATCCAGGCCCGCATCGACGTCTCCCAGTTCTTCGACAAGTTCGAGGACATCACCAACCGCAAGACGCCCTTCAAGGCGATCCAGGCCAACGAGGTCATCCGCGTCCGCGCCATCGGCATCCACGACTCCAAGAACCACCGCTTCCTGCCCTTCTCCCACCGCTCGACCCACTCGGTCATCGAGCTCACCGCCAAGAAGAGCGACCTGGAGGCCAAGGAGGTCGAGCTCCTGTCGTACGACAAGATCAAGGTTGGCGCCTACTACCCGGCGTTCGTCAACAACCACGGAGGCAACTGCCTGTGGGTCAACCTATCCCCCACCGTTCGCGGAAGAGTCAACATCATGGAGGTCTCGGACAACCTGGCCTACGCCGGCAACCTGGAGAAGCACTTCCCCGTCGGCTCGGCCCTGAAGGTCCGCGTCCTGTCCGTTGATGCCGAGAAGGGCCACCTGGATCTGTCAGCCCGCTCTCCCAACGCCGCCAGCGAAGTTACGTGGGATTCTCTTAGGAAGAACGCCGTCCTCCCCGGAAGAGTCACCAAGGTCAACGACCGCCAGGTCATGGTCAAGCTCAGCGACGCCGTCTCCGGCCCTGTCCACCTGATCGACCTCTGCGACAAGTACGACGAGGCGAACACCCTGAAGTACAGCAAGGGAGAGATCATCAGAGTCTCCGTTGTCGAGGTCGACAAGAGCAACAAGAGGCTGAGACTGTCCACCCGTCCTTCGCGCATCCTGAGCTCCACGTCCCCCGTCGCCGACCGCGAGATCACCTCCCTCACCCAGCTTTCCTCTGGCGACATCGTCAGGGGATTCGTCAAGAACGTCGCCGACAAGGGCGTTTTCGTCCAGCTCGGCGGCAGCATCTCCGCCCTGGTCAAGATCTCCAACCTCTCAGACCGCTACATCAAGGAGTGGAAGGACAGCTTCCAGATCGACCAGCTGGTCAAGAGCCGCGTGATCAACGTCGACACGGCCATCAACCAGGTCGAGCTCAGCCTCAAGGCGTCGGTCGTCGAGAACGACTACACCCCGCTCGTGACGTATAAGGACGTCAAGGAGGGGCAGATCGTCACGGGCAAGGTGCGCAAGGTGGAGGAGTTTGGCGCCTTCATCGTCGTCGACAACTCGCACAACGTCAGCGGCCTCTGCCACCGCAGCGAGATGGCCGAGAAGCCGGTCGCCGACGCGCGCAAGCTCTACAGCGAGGGCGACGTCGTCAAGGCCAAGGTGGTCGCCATCGACGCCGAGAAGAGGCGCGTCACCTTCAGCCTGAAGCCGAGCCACTTCGACGAGGACAGCGACATGGACGACGTCGACGGCGGAGCGGAGCTCGACAGCGACGACGACTCGGACGTGGAGATGGACGACGGCGGGGTGCAGTTCACGATCAGCGGGACCGACAATGTGGACGACTCTGACGAAGACGAGGAGGAGGAGGACGAGGAGGAGGCCGAAGACAGCGATGTCGAGATGGACGAGCCCGCCGGCGGCAAGGGCCTCAGCGGCGGCAAGTACGACTGGGCGGGCGACGCGTTCGACGACTCGGACAAGGAGTCCGGCAAGGCCAAGAAGAAGTCATCGGCCGACAAGAAGGACAAGAAGAAGAAGGGCGGCGAGATCCAGGTGGACCGCACGGCGGACCTGGACGCGAACGGCCCGCAGACTGCGACCGACTACGAGCGCCTCCTGATGGGCCAGCCCGACTCGTCGCAGCTGTGGATCGAGTACATGGCGCTGCAGATGAAGGTCAGCGAGCTGTCCAAGGCGCGCGAGGTGGCGGAGCGGGCGATCCAGACGATCAACATCCGCGAGCAGACGGAGAAGCTCAACGTGTGGATCGCGTACCTCAACCTCGAGGTCGCGTACGGCACCAAGGCGTCGACCGAGGAGGTGTTCAAGCGCGCGTGCCAGTACAACGACGAGCAGGAGGTGCACGAGCGGCTGGCCAGCATCTACATCCAGTCGGGCAAGCTCAAGGTAAGGGAGACTTTCTTTTCTCAGAAACACACAATGTCACACAGCATTGGCTAACACACAACTCTTCACAGGAGGCGGACGACGTGTTCCAGTCCCTCGTCAACAAGTTCAAGTCCAAGTCCCCCAAGGTCTGGACCAACTACGCGCACTTCCTCCACGTGACGCGCAACGAGCCCGACCGGGCGCGCGCGCTCCTGCCGCGCGCCACGCAGGCGCTCGAGGAGCGGCACACGGCGCAGCTGATGGCCAGCTTCGGCGCGCTCGAGTTCAAGTCGCCCAACGGCGACGCGGAGCGCGGCCGCACGACGTTCGAGACGATCCTCGCGACGTGGCCCCGGCGCTTCGACTTCTGGAGCCAGCTGGCGGACCTGGAGACGTCGGCGGCCGAGCCGGACGCCAAGGCGATCCGGGACGTGTTCGAGAGGGCGACCAAGGCCAAGGGCCTCAAGCCCAAGAGGGCCATGAAGTGGTTCCAGCGGTGGGCCGAGTGGGAGGCCAAGAGCGACCCCAAGGGTCGCGAGAGGGTCATGGCCAGGGCGAAGGAGTGGGTCGCCGCGAAGAAGGCTGCTTCCGCGGCGAAGGCTGCGGAGGAGGAGGACGATGAGTGAGGGGTGATTTCGCGATTTCGTGAATATGGGGACGGAGGAAGAAGGGAAAAAGAAAAGAAACAGGCACCTGGAAAAGTTTTGGGAGGTAATGGAACCTGAACCTTGCATGGGGGCGCTGACCAGCTAACCCCCCTCGTCTTTTGTCGCTCGATGTATACCGAGTCCGTCTATTTTCTTTTTTGTCATGTTATTTTTATGTTTTGCAGAATATCAGTCGAAAGATTTTCCAACGGCATGAGGGGCCATGACACGGCATTGATATTGCGTCTGCAGGTGAAATCGATAGCTTTCCTGTCCCTCTCAGCTGAGATGCAATGCAACGGTGGAGAGATTACCTACCTGCACACTGCACACTGCAGTCAAGCAACGGTGGAAAGGGTCACATCCGACTCCCAGATGCAGCCTAGCGTCCTGGGTTGGGTGAGATGGCGAGATGCGAATGTCCGGATCGACGCTGGGATTCATATTGCTATTGTTGTTCATCCCCGGAGGCTTGGGGGAGGCTGAGGGGAGGTGAGATGGTGTGCTGAACTCACTTGGCTCATCGCCTCTTAAAAACGTCTCACGTTGCTGAGGCGCCTTCGCATGCTATGAGTGAGTTTTGAGAGTGAACGAGTTGTCCTGCAGCATAATCAGCAACCCAATGGTGAAAGTTGCCAGATGGTCAGCACCGGAGGGGCGCTCTCACGACAGATGCATCCCTCGGTCTTGACATTTCACAGCCAAGCCCATAACCAATCCCCCGCGTCGAGAGAGAAATCCCGGCGGTGAGGGAAGCAATGGACCCCGACTTTGTTCATTCCGTGCCGAGTCCCGGGATTACCTTGCGCCACGGGCTGAAAATAGGACGTGACCGCGACCTACGCAGGACACATCACACGTGTATTTTCAGCCCATCTCTCGGCCCTGCTAATTCGAGGCTTTGTGGTTTCTTCATTATTATGCTTTTTCAATCCGATGAACATTTCGCAATCATTACATTGGAAGAACTACCCCCCTGCTCGCATGACGATCGAAATCCCAAATGATCAGGATCCTTCTCGCATAGGTACACTGCCACCTCCCCGCGGCGAATCTTCTTCATGGTGATCCTTCGGGACGAGCGTCTCAATCTTCGCAAGCAGGCTCGCATCTGTTCTCGGTCGGCCGAGGGACGGAAAGCACGCCCGTCCGAACGTCGTACAGTCGAAAGGGACGGAACAATCCTTAGCCCAACCCTTTGGGGTATCACTGATCGCCCGTCAAAAGCGGTACCTGCGTCGCTACAATAACAACAACACCGCATAGCCGTATAATACGCTCGTCCGATGTTTTTACGTGATGCCAAAGCATCAACACCTACCCTGCGAAGCTGAAAAGACGTCCCTGTCGATGCATACCAGCTGTGGCAGGCCCGTGTCTATGTTCTTTTTTTGTTTTTTCGAGGATTTCCTGGTGTACTCTTTTTTCCCCCGATTTCTCTACCTTACCAGGAAAACCCCGCATATGGACCCTGGATTGCGGCTGCGCGATATTGAGCACATAAACGATGAGCACCTGCAGGCAGGCCTCGTATATGTACGGACAACTGACAAATCTCGCCATCCCGAGCGGGTGGATGACTTCCCGGTGCCTTGATCACCGCCCCCCGGCAGCGGGGGTGAGGCACGACCGGCCGGCATCGAACCGATCGAATATCGGACATTTTGCGCGGGGCTTACCAGGAGCATCACCACATATCGCAGCATTTCCCCCCCTGTTTCCCTACTGGGTCTCCCCCTCCCAATCAGAAGACACGAGATGGTCAGGAGGAACGAAACGCACCTGCCAACGCACCCGAGGCGTTCGATAGCGTCAGGCGGGAAGGCGGACGGACGACCGCGAGAACTGAGAGCGAGCACCGCACCGCAATGTCTTGTCGGTCCTTGGCCCAATCACTGTCGCCGAATTGCGCCGCCGCCGTTTGTTATTTCCTTTAGGGCTCTCTCTCTCTCCTCGTCCCTTTTGGTTGTTCGAAGCCGAGTCTTGCAGTCTGACGGCTTACCTGCTCGGCCCTGGCGCGAGAGTGGTCTGACGGTGCAGACGGCGTGCGCCTTCGTCCCACAAGCCCCCAGGCACAAGTGCCCCTTTACCCTTTCTGACTCTTGCCCCTAGTCCCTTTGGGATCGTGGCGCCGGACTCTCAGGAAGAAGCTTAAACGCTTCATCGTACAAGGTGCAGAGCTTCTCCACCTTATACGGCGCCGTCGTTGTTTTAGCGCGGCGCTTCTCAACGTGCCTGTCTATACGAGAAGGGGGGAGGAGAACCGGCCGGTGAACGTAGCTGCAGGTCACGGACTATGCGCCGAAAGGGTAAGGATGGGAAAGGGAAATGATCCTACTCCCCCGGTATCGCAGCTCGCGTATGCATGGAAAAATAAGTCTATTGTTAGACCCGGGGATTGGCGCGCATTGTTGCACCTGCAGCGCGCATGGCCTTCTTGCTTCTTCTCGGCCGTTGTCGCTTTCCCCAAGCTCTTGGTAAAGACAAGGCTGTTGATGTATCTTGCTCCCCAAACCTGGACGAATCCCAACGAGGCAATATCTGCTGATGCTGATCTGTCGAGGCGGTGATGGCGTCCGCGTGAGGCTAAACCTCGACCGCCGCTAGGCGCCCGTCTAGTACTTCTCTATTCTTGGCATTCAGGATTCAGAGCCGTTCGGCGGTTGTCATCTTTTGGTTCCTCCTCTATTACACTATCCTGTTCTTACACACATCTTCTCTCACATTAGGTTCACCCCTTTTTCGAGAAGCGGCTGAGGCTAAGCCGCTATTTTCACTCACACACGCACCGCAGGCCGGGCCATACCTACCATGCCGTCTCTGTCCCTCCTTCTGACTCGCCTGTCCAGCTTGGGAGATCTGACCAGCATCCATGAGCTGTTGTTGGCGTCGGCTTAGGCTCAGGTACGCCAGAGGCTAAGATGCTCGTCCCGGAGGAGCCATGCACGTCCCGCGACGCGCTGTTCTAGCTTCTCTCGCGTGGGTTCGTGTCCGACGGCCTGAACCCGGAGACCAGGTCGCGATGGACGATTACAATCTCGGCCAAACAAGGACGGACGACGATATAAGCCATCGTCGTCGCCATCCTTCCCTCATCCTTCTTCTCTCCTCTCCTCATCGGGTCAAGCCTCCTTCTCCCTTTCCCTCTTCCCTCATAGACCATTGGGTCGAAGCCGTTCACTTGCCGCTTTCCTCGCCGAAGCATCCTTTCCATTCTTTTCACCCTTTTCTAGCGGACCGCCAGCAGCAGCAGCAAACATGCAGCTCACCTCCGTCATCGCCGGGTCCCTCACCCTGGCCGCCGTGCCGGGCGCCCTCGCCTACCCGGGCATGGGCGAACAGATCTCCGAGATCAAGGCCCGCACCTTCTGGAACATCGGCAAGAGCAACAGCAACGACCGCGGCGACTCCACCGAGCTCCTCGGCGACCTGCTCTACCTCAAGGACCGCGACCTCACCCCCGTCGGCAAGGACGTCAAGAAGCTCCTCCAGGGCAGGGGAGACCCGGAGTCGGACGAGAAGTACAGGTCCGTCCCGGACCTCCACTCGGACAAGTGCCGCAAGGACACGTGCTGCGTCTGGCGCTACGTCGCCGACGACATGTACCAGTTCATGGCCGGCTCCTCGGGACGCTGCACGAAGTGGGCCCGCGCCGCCGTGCGCCTCGGCTTCCACGACGCCGGCACCTGGTCCAAGGCCACCGCCTCCCAGGGCGGCGGCGCCGACGGCAGCATCATCCTCTCCGGCTCCGAGATCGACCGCTTCGAGAACCGCGGCCTGCAGGAGATCGCCGCCCGCTTCGCCGAGCTGCACGCCAAGTACAAGGCCATGGGCTGGGACATCGGCATGGGCGACCTGATCCAGATGGGCGCCAACGTCGCCACCGTCGTGTGCCCCCTCGGGCCCCGGATCAAGACCTACGTCGGCCGCAAGGACAGCTCCGAGCCCGCGCCCGGCGGCCTCCTCCCGAGCCCGTTCCAGCCGGCCGACCAGCTGATCCAGCTGTTCAAGGACAAGACCATCGGCCCGCACGGCCTGGTCGCGCTGCTGGGCGCCCACACGACGAGCCAGCAGAGCTTCGTCGACCCGGCGCGCGCGGGCGACCCGCAGGACAGCACCCCCGGAGTGTGGGACGTGCTGTACTACAAGGAGACGCTGAGCGACCGCTCGCCGCCGCGCGTGTTCAAGTTCCCCAGCGACGTGGCCATCGCGCAGCACCCCGTCACCAAGAAGGAGTTTAAGGACTTTGCCGGCATCGGCGGGCAGAAGCACTGGAACGAGGTGAGCAAACCCCCCCCCCCCTCCTCCCTCCAACCTTTCATCTTTCCCCCTCTCCCTCGAACAGCTCACTGACATGACCGAACAGGACTACGCCCGCGAGTACATCCGCCTCTCCCTCCTCGGCGTCGACAACATCAACCAGCTGGTCGAGTGCACCAAGGTCCTGCCCCCCGAAGTCAAGGGCTACCGCATCCTCGACCAGTATAAGCTCGACAAGTGGCTCAACAGCGTGGGCAACAAGGGCGCCGCCAAGAAGGTCTCCCAGGACATCGAGAACGGCGACCCCGTCAGCGTCGAGGTCCCGCAGAACAACAACCGCAACCGCAACTAGAGCGGGGGGGGGGGGCTTTTGTTTCCGGCTCTTTTCGTTTCGTGGAAATATCTTGAAATATTGGGGAGATATTTACAGGCAGCAGCGGGCTGGCGTGTACATATATCGGACTGACGCTTGTAGAAGGGGGGATGATAGGCCGGCAAGTTGTGCGGCCTTGGTAATTGTGTATAAACTCACCTGACGAATGTATCGTCGCATAATATCAAAATTTCCTTGTGTCTGTAAACAGCCTTTGGTTTGCGAATGGTGACATGGCAATGCGGCGTACTCCGGTGGATTTGGGTCCGACCTCCGTGGTCTTATACGACCGAGCGGCACATCACGTCTTGCTCACCCCCGGTCCACCTCCGGAATCTCCGGAATCTCCGGAAAGCTTCTGTAACCCGGCCCTCCATTGTCAAATGCCGCAGCTGCCAGTGACAAACCGCGACACGAAATCAGCCTTCCGTGAAAAGCCCGGGATGCTGGACCAGTCCGCCTGAGATTCAGCTAGGTACTTCCGAACATTACCTGGTGATGGCGGAATCTGCATGCATTAATGGCGATGCAACGTAGCGGGGCCCGGCCCCGGGTCCGAGATCGTTCGGTCCGAAGTTTATCAACAACCGTCACATCCCGCGAAATTCCACGTTCGGATTTTTAGACTTTTTCAGGTGACACCGGCATCTCGTCACCCCCCACATCACCCTCATCACATCATCACCACAAGGCCGGCTTCACCCTCATACCCATCACCGTCCCAGAGACCACCTTCTGCCACAACCCCACCTCAAAATGACCTACCGCCTCCTCATCTTCCTCCACCGCAAGCCCGGCACCACGCACGCCGAGTTCCGCGACCACTACGAGCGCGTCCACATCCCGCTCACGCGCGAGCTCACGGGCTCCTCGTTCCCTGCGCTGCACGCGCGGCGGTACGTCGACCAGGCCGCCTCCGCGTCGCTCATGCCCGGCAGCAGCGACAAGAAGGAAAGCGAGGCCGCCGACGCCGTCGTCGAGGTCGCGTTCAGGGACGAGCAGGCCGCGCAGGCCTTCTTCGCGGCGACCAACGCCGGCGAGGCCGCCGAGCGGCTGCGCAGGGACAACGAGCAGTTCCTCGACTGGGAGAGGGTCAGGGTCTTGAAGGTTTCCGAGGTTTGCGAGACGAGGGGGGATGCGTGATGGTTTACTTGTTTGGGTTTGCGAGAGGATTGGGGGGAGATTGATGGGGTGAGTTTGATGAGAATTCATGTGGATGAATTGACGCTGATGAGATTGGGGTCCAGACAGTGAGTGTCGTGGCATCGGCATCAAAAGCCAAAATTTTCTTAATTCCATCTCTATGCATGTCTCTTCAATATTGGCCGTTAAGGAAGACGGCCTTCAACTTGTCCCCGGATCCGTCGGACAGGGACACGGCAGGCCCTCCGACCCACCGTGCAGGATGCCTCGGCTCAGGAGCTGGTAATAAAACGGGTCCACCACCGTATCGGACCCGGGCCCCCGGCCGCCTCTCCGCGGATACCGGACCCACCCTGCGGATCCCTTCCTTCACAATGTCTCTGTTCTTAGCGAGGCTGCAGGGCTGCGCTGCAGCGCGAATCCACCCAGTGAGCCCCCCTGCTTCTCTCACGTGTCATCTTTCACCCTTTTCCTCATCGTCATTTTAAAAACCAGAGACGAGCCGCTGAATTCTTGGTGTTTTGTGCGTTACCGACACATTTCGATTGACGACAGCATCTTCCCGCACCGGACTGCGCACATACCCCTGGCACCGGCTGAATCATCCCGATTGGCCGTCCGCTGACTCGGCACGAAAATTCCTCCACGCAAGAAAGGGTCCTCGAGTCGCGTTCACCCACGCGTCTGCCTCACCAACCAGTAACCTCAAAGTCCGGGACCGAGCGCAGATTTAGGCCGCCCAAGATGAGCCACAAGCACCAGGACATCCGCTTCGTGGACGACCCGACCGCCGGGAACGGCATCTGGGGCTACCCCTCGAGCAAGGCCAAGTGAGCGGCCCTCCCCCACCGGTCGACGACGAGATCGCTTACGTGAGAACCGCAGCTTCTGCGAGGAGGACTACCTCGTCACAAAGTACATCGCAGAGTTCATCAACTGCCTCTCCAATGTCGCCTACAGTCAGTCCCAAACCCCCCCCTCAACTCCCTAGACTCATCGCGCTGACCTCGTCAACAGTCTACCTCGCCTTCAAGTACCCGCGCAGCAACCCGCAAAAGGCCGTGCCCTGGTACCGCACCCTCGACATCCAGTCCATCGGCCTCCTCTCCGTCGGCGTCTTCTCGGGCATCTTCCACGGGTCGATGCTCCAGGAGACGCAGCTGCTCGACGACCTCTCCATGCTCGTCCTCGGCGGCGCCCTCGTCCAGCCGCTCTACGTGCACCGCCAGTCCGCCCTCGTCGGCCGCATCGTCACCGCGGCGCTGTGGCTCGGCATCGGCACCATGGCCTTCATCTACGTGCGCTCCGCCGACATCGCCATCCACGTCAAGACCTTCGCGGGCCTGCTGACGCTCGTCTGGCCGCGCACGCTGTTCCTCATCTACGGCACGGGCGCCCACTCCAAGGCCGAGAAGAGCAGGCTCATCTGGCACTTCTGGAAGGCCATCGTCGTGCTCCTCTTCGGGTTCGCGCTGTGGCACGTCGACCTCGAGTACTGCGCCGAGCTGAGGGAAGCGAGGAAGGCGCTGGGCATGCCCAAGGCCTGGATCCTCGAGCTGCACGGCTGGTGGCACATCTTCACCGCTCTCGGAGCGAGCTTGTACATGCGGCTGATCAGGCTCATCACCCCTGATGAGCCCGTGGCCGACGAGAAGAAGAAGGAGTGAGGCGGTGATCGCGTGGGTGCTAAACATAGACCGCGCCGGGCCTGTAGCAAGAAAGGGCCTGCTGCCGCGAGCCGCGAAGCTGTTGAGCCGTTAATATTTGACAAGTTACAACATAGACAACTTCACCCACTTCTAGCTTTCCAGGATTGTTAGCCCTCCTTGAGAAACTAAAATGCCAGTTGGGAATGGAGGAGGAAGTGCTCTGTATCACGCCCAGGTGCACTAGCCCAAGGGCGACTTGCCGACGCTGAACCGCTCCTTTGACAGATCACAGATTCAAACCGCAAGAAGGGCTACCCATATCTGGTGGGACCCGTGCCGAGTCATCATTTCCATTCCTCAACTCCATATAGCACATCTGTGCCATAGCAAGCGGCATCCGTTGCCGCGGGGCGGGCGTTAATGACGCAAAAGAAGGCAGCTACAGGCAGCTTGCGCTTGATCTGGAGGAGGACTGCGTAGATGAGGTCCGAATCGCCCGGCTCGACGGCCTTGTCGAGGGCTAGCTCGTCCTCCTTCATGCTTTTGCAGCAGACAACTCTTTAGCAAAAGGACGTCACGACAAAAACAGACATCTGTAATTGCTACTCCGGCATTACGCCTATATGCCTCTGAGTGCCTCGTGACCTCGTGACAAAGGATACCATGACCTGTGCAGTATTTTAGGATCGTCGCAAGCAAACTCGAATCGGATGCACTCTTGGCTGCCCAGAAGTCTCACTCTGGATGGCCAGTTGAGATGGCATCAGGATGACACTTTGAAGCCTTGGCAGTAACGCGGCTTGTAAGTGAGACGAAGCTACTGGGAACCCAGCTGTCAGACAGCCTTGAGGAACAAATTTGTGTCCTCCTTTACTAGAGTTGTCGTCCGAAAAGATGCTGGAAGCTCGGGGCAGAGAGGCTGTGCAGCAGGGTCCTCTGGTGCGCGAATCGTGGATGGTGCGTCTTGGCCGCGGCAACCAGCTTGCGAAGCGCTTGCGAAGACCATGCTGGGTTTTCGTGAATGTTGCACGTTTCTGACATCAAAGTATCTAGTGGATGGCAGGAAGCTCAAGGCTCGAAGGAGGGTATGAAGTCGTCGGACGGAGATTGCTCGTGCTCTGTGATGTCCCCTGGTTTCTTAGCACGGAGGCCGCCCAAGTCTTGGCGGAATGAGGGGATTTACAGAATCTGTGACCGAGACGGACGCCTTGGCAGCAGCAGAGCCAAGAATATCGACTTCTTTTCACCGATGGCTCATTCGGGAGGTTGTGTGGTAGGGGTCGAGTGCCGGCGTTGACGAGACGGATGCCCAGATGCGCGAGGTGCTTGTTGGAGTGTTCCAAGAGCATCCAAGAGATTCAGAGGTCCTCAGCGGGCAACTCCCCCGACGCTGATGCTAATACTGCAACGGCGATGGAGATAAGCTTTGGCGGTGGCTTGGGGGGGCTTCCAGCGTGCCTATCAGCGCCCAGCGTCTGTCTCCAGCTCCAGCGGTTTGTCGTGTGGGGCGGAGCGGTACGTATCCCGGCATCAGGTCCAAACAAGGAAAGCAGTCGTTTCTCGTCGCTTTCCCCTCTCAGATACCTGCCGTCGAAAGAACATCATCTTTGTCGACAAAAACAACCCCCAAATTCGATGAGAAGAAGAAAGGATGACCATGTGTTTAAATGGTTGGCTCTCGATGGCTCAAATACTCGTGCGCCATTTTGTTCACCGCCAAGCCGCGCCAGAAGCATAAGAAGGCGCAGTCTCGCCCTCTCTGCCAAGAACACGCTTGCCGCCAAGACATTTTCGAGAATCGCAGCGACGAAGAGACGTGTGGTCGTTCTGCGAGAAACGAGAGAGATTGCCTACCTCGATCGACCATCTGCCGCGATGGAGCGCCGAGCACAGCCTACCTCTACGACCAATCATTCCTCGAGTCACGGTCCAGAGGCCAGGAGTGACGGATGACCCCATGTCCCTTTCCATCACCAATGTTTGTGATCTATTCCAGCTCAATGTTTACGCCGCTAACTTCAAGAGCGTTACCGTAGACAAGACCGCAAACTTCGACCAACGCCGTGAAGATGTTGAGCCGTGCTGAATGTCTCGAAACTCGACGTCCTTCGTCAGTCTGCCATCCGCAATGCCTCGTGTGGCCAAGGGCGATAGGACAAAAGTTTGCTGCACTCGCAACTTTAGATGACGGGTCAGATGAGGAGGAAAGGGCACTGAGCAGCCTGCACACCATTGCAGCTGCCCATCCTCCTGGTGGTAAGGACGTCAAGTTCAGCCGAAAGTAGGAAGCTCCCCCGGGTTCCTTGACTTACTTCCCCTGCGGAAGCTAAACTGTGCGGCCACCAAACCTAATGCCAAGAACCACCCACCCGTTGCCACGATCTTCGGCCCTTCCCTCCTCTGAACATCCAACCTGGGCTTCCTCGAGTCGACTACCTAGTCGAGGATGTTTCTTCCCTTCCGCGGTTCTTCCATCCACGTGGATGCAGCTTCCACTTCCATTCGACATCTGTTATCGATGAGACTCGACGAGCTTCTCCAATGCTGCGTATATCTTTTCGGCTCGTCCGACCGTTCATCTCTCGGCCAGAATCACAGAGCACAATTATTTCATCTCTTTGACCAGCATCCAGTTATTCCAGCTGTTAACCGCTAGCCGTTCAGCTACCATGGCGGTCTTCCAAGACTTCGCCGAGAGGCTCAAGTCCTTTACTCCCAAGGAGAGAAAGGCCATCTTCTTCTATATCTGCGGCATCATGCTCTACAAGTTCGGCCTCGAGGCCTTCAACGGCTCCATCACCGCCCTGGTCACCAACCGTTATGACGCGGAGATGATCCAGAACGGCACCCCATCGCGCACCTTTGAGCGCCTCGGTCTGATCCAGGGTCTGAACCAGGCCACCCAGTGCGTCGGTTCCATCCTCATCGCCCCGCTTATCAAGCACTTCCCGACCAAGAATGTCCTCTCCGCCGCTATTCTCCTCTTCGGCCTCATGACGGCCATCTTGCTCATCCTCGACGCCGCGACCGGCGGCACCTTCATGCCCACCGAGTTCCGCAAGAAGCACCCGGAAGACTTCTGGCCGTACTACGGAAATTACGCAAACGACGCCATTATCCCCATCTACGCCGTCACCGGCGTGGCCTACGGCATGGTCGAGCTCATCCGCCGCGTCATCCCTAGAGACATTGTCGGCGGCAACGTCCAGAAGCTCCGACAGATGGACGCCCTGGTGCACATCTTCTACGAGATCGCTGGCACGACGGGCGCCTTCGTCACCGCCCTCGTGCTGATCCCGAACCTCGGCAACAACCGGTCCTTCGTCATCACCCCCATCTGTTTCGCCTTCTCGGCCATCTTGTGGTTCTTCGTCGTCGACGGCAGCTACGAACGCAACTCCATCGCGCGGGCCGAGGCCAGCAGGGACAACTACTTCGTCGCCATCGGCAAGGGCTTCCTCACCTTCTTCGAGTCCATATGGGTCGGCGCGAAGATTCTGTTCACGTCCACGCGATTCGTCTGGCTCGTTCCGGCGTATGGTGTTGCGCTGTATGCCCACCGATATCTCGAAAACGGCATCGCTCCTCAGATCGCCCGTCGGTATCTCGGCAACTCGGCCTGGTCCCAGATCATGGTCGGAGGATCCAACTTTGGCGAACTCCTCGGCGCCCTCTTCGTCTTCCTGTTCACCAACGTGGTTAAGACCCCCATTCCCTGGCTGCGGCTGGATGCGCTGATGCTGCTGATTGTCTGGTACGTGCCGTACTGGTACCCTCCGAGGAACGACGTCGGACAGGCCTGGATCGTCGCCGCCACGTTCCTGCCCATAAGCTTTGGCTGGGCCGCTGGCGACGTGTCACTCGCGGCTTTCATCCAGGCATCCCTCGCGCGTCTCGAGGGCAGGGAGCATAGGGTGTCGCCCCTCGGTGCCGTCATGGCCTTTTTGTACTCGTTCTACATTGTCACGTACGCCATCGCCAACACCTTCCTCGGACGCTACATCGACAGCGTCTACAACCGCACCGACGACGTTCGCGAGGCCCTCCAAAACACAGCCGGAGTCCAGTTCACCGTCATCGCCGCCGTGGTTCTGGCCGCGACATTCATCCCCAAGGGCTCACGCTGCTTCAACCCCAAGATGCTCGACGACACCAACCTGGAGGAGGATCTTAAGGAGGACGGACAGTCGGACACGGCCATAGTTGATAAGGGAAAGCTGAACGAGAAGGTTCCTGCCATTGTTGTATGAGATGGAATATGGTTGGAGCAGCATTGTTGCTTCTTTGTGCGCAGACTCGGATTGGGATATTGTTGCACAGGGGAGGATGGGCTTTGTAATTGGATACCGTTTCTAGCAATGAAGACGAACAGTGTGTTAGGTCATGGCTATGAATCAAGACCAACAGCACCAAAACGTAAGCACTTGACAAGATGAGGTCACGTTTAGAAGCGACTTGCTCTGAAGGCATCATGGCTAGACAAGGCAGTCACAGCGAAGACCCCGTGAAGACAGGCAGCGAATCTCACGTTTCGTATTCAGCTTTTCCTTGCGTTCATGTGCAATTGCGGCAGGCGGCCGTGTCTACCTAGTTCGCCACCCAAGACGCCGTGGGTGAAAGCAAAACCCAAGGATAAACTGCCAATCCGCAGTGCCCTCATTCTGAACTCCATCCAACCAATCAAAAGGCGTAATAACAACCAAACGAGAACCACCAAGGTAGAGAGAGAGAGAGAGAGTAAAACAGAGAACCCGCGCGTCGCACAGTGATGTATTTCCGCCCCTCTCTTCTCTCGTCCGTCGTCTTCCGGCTGTAATTTCCTCACATGAGCAGACTCTGGGAGATCTCGGTCTTCCGGAGGCCGAGCTGGTTGAGGTAGACGTCCAAGTCGGCGTGCGTCTGGACGTGGTCGGGGATGACCCAGTCGTTGCGCACCCTGACGCCCGGCGGGGTCGCATCGTGGACGAGGTCGGGCTGCTCCCACTCCCTGATGGGACCCGGGTTGTCTCGCGTGAGGCGGATGCCGCGGCGGCGGTTGTCCTGCTTGCGGAGCGCGTACCAGCTAGCGCGGACCTTCTTCCCGGCGGCCGCGCGGCGGCGGACCATGACGTCGCCGTCGGCCTCGTCGTCGGCGAGGTACTGCGTCTCGTCTTCGTCGTCGTCGTTGTCGTCGTCGTGGGAGGCCTTCCACCGGTCGTCAGCGAGGTCGGAGCGGCGGTCGCGCCAGGACTGCTTGGCCTCGCGGTGGCGCTGCAGGGGGAGGACGTGCGTCTCCCAGTCGGCGTTGGAGACGGCGAGGTCGGTCTGGTACTGGCGCAGGAGGGTGTTGATGGGGTGACCCGCGCCGAGCTCGTCGACGCGGGTCTGGGGGTCGTCGAAGGTGTTGCGGATGGCCTGCTCGACCTCGGGGGTGCGGAGGAAGAGGTTTCTGCGGAAGTCGGCCATCTCGATCTCCTTGTTGGACTGTTTCCGGGTGTTTCTGCCGTCAGTGTTTACTGCTTGGAATAAAGAGATAATGAAGGGCAGGGGCGCGGAGGGACGATAAGTGTGAAGGACGATGATGACGACGTACGGCGTTGTTAGGAGGGGTGTAAGCCTCCCTCTGGTATGCTTCCTTGAAAGCATTGATCTCCATGGTCAGAGTGATAGCATTGAGCTTGGTGAACCACATGTCTTTGGGAGCCCCAAGGCAGGCCTCCATGTTCGCACGTGCAGCCTGGGCAGTTGTCATCTGCTGATACTGCTTCTTGCGGACGGGCAGCACAGGGCTGGACAGTTGTGAAGGATGTCTTTTGTGCATCGTCGGTGATCGTCCAGAGCAGAGCGTTGGGAAAGCAGTAGGAAAAGAAAAAGAGATGGAGAAGCGCGCAACAATTCTTCCTTGTGCTTGAAAGCCAAAAGCTCTTGAGGTAAAGGAAAAGTACGTTGAAAAGGGTGGGAAAATAGGTATATATGAATGTGGAAGTACTGAAAAGGGTTGGCAAAGGAGAGTTGTCAAAGAAGGGTGTGTGAGGAAGGGATAGCTAGTGAAGAAGAGGTGGTGAAGGGGGAAAGTCGGCAGAGATATTGTGATGAATCACAGCGAAAGGAAATAAGAGAAGTGACTGGTTGCAATTTCTGAGCATGTACCTTCCTCATTTGCAACCATCTTGTACGTAGGTACTTAGGTAAGGTACCTCACTACCCGACAAACTCTGAGATATGAGGCTGGTTGATGCTGTATGAGGCAGGAAGTAGATGGCCACACCCAGAGGGCCGCACCTCCCAGAAAGGTTGCCCCCAACCTCACCTACTGTTTGCTTGACAGCCTCAGACTCCAATTTCTGCCCCCAAACCCAACTTACCAAGTTGTCCCCAAGGCTTTCTATCCACCATGTCTGAAAACGACTCTGACTCAAACGTGGTGAATTGCCCTTCAAAAAAGCCATGTCCAAGTCATCAATACTGACCGACGATCCTCGTTAGGAACCCCATGCCAAAGGAGACAGCCCATCCGGCCCCTCCGTCTCCCTCCACGAGGACGTCGCCTCGGTAATGGCCGCCGCCCCGCACCTCAAGCCCGTGCTCGTCAACCAAGCGACCCTCCGGCGCATGAAGGCCGACATGAAGCGCACCAGGGCCGAACTCGCCCTCGTCAAGCGCCAGCTCGTCAAGTCGCAGGCCGAGGCCGACGCCCTCCGCGAAGAGAACCGCTTCGCCTTCAGCCTGCGCGAGGAGTACGAGCAGCAGAAGCGCACCTGGGCCGCGAGCCCGCCGCACCTCCGCGCCGCGAACAAGACGGCCCCGCTGCTGCTCGACGACGCCGTGCTCTGCATGACGCACAAGCTGCTGCTCGAGGCCGTGCTGGTGCGGAGGCAGATGGAGCCGCTGACGGAGATCGCGGTCGGCAGGGAGGGGTCCGAGTACCCGAGGTCCGTCGAGGTCGTCGAGGAGTACCTGCGGCGCCTGCCCGGGCTGGAGATGCTCACGGCGGTGAACTTTGACGACGTGTCGTGGGCGGCGGAGAAGCTGACCGCTGGATTGAGAGAGCAGCTGGAGATTTCGAAGTACTGGAAGGCTTGATATATCTACGAGAACCGCGGGTTCACTTGTGTTTTGGAGCAAGCCAGGGATGGCATGAGCGAAGTAAGTTGGCTTGCAACAGCGACAGCCGTCTTCAAGGCTAGCTTCTCCACAATTGGACTTGTGTCAGTAGCATATTTTGAGGTATATTGAAGGCGTACCGTTTTCAAAAAGTTCTTCAGGCGTAACTTGGATAGGAAGACTGGCTGTAGTCCTGTGACTTTAGGTTTGACCCTGCGTCATACTTGAGATGCTGGGGAGAAGAGCAACATTGACGTGAGATGAGGTTAATCCTCCTCTCGACCGTGCCTAGCACATAAAGAGCATGTCTTGTTTCCAGGCCTGCACTGAGTACTGTGCCATCAGAAGACCAGTGTCAACAGGGTGCATGTATTTGAGGGTATCAATGCATAGAACCAGGCGGATATCAACTTTGTACACAGGACAAAGACACAGTCCAGCATGCCCAACCGCCCGCCACAGGCCATTTCCCAAACTCCAAAGGACGAACAAAGCCAAGCTGCTGCATCTAGACAGCTGCGTCTAAGCAAAATAGTCCCCGCTGCTGCTCGGGACATCCACCTCCATCAAATAACCTCCACTCTCTTGGACTAGCTTTTGAGAGAGCATGTGGATGCCCTGCTCAATGTTATTGAGCTGCTGGATAAGAGTGTGGTCACCCTTAACATTGACAAAGTTGTAGTGAACATTCTCTCTTGCCAGTACCTAAAATGAGAATTATCATGTCAGCCATGTTGACTTTCGCGTTCTTGGTTTCGAGAGGTTTGCTTACCAGCTTCAACGCCGACCGGTAGCTGCTCTCGTCATACACCGCCAACTGTCCACCGCTGGTGCTAATAATACCACCATGCGACTGGATAACCATATCGAGAGCCATCTCCTGGACAGCTTCGAGATGGGATTTCAGGTCGGCCATGGTGCGGGGGTCCCTGCCGACCCCGAAGATCCTGCCCTGCAGGGCGTTGAACTCCGCCGAGATCATGTCGAGGCGTTCCTGCAGGTTCTTTTCCTCGTAGAGACGGTGGGCCAACAAGTCCATGTGCTAGAACAAGAGTCAGTGTCTGTCAGGGTATAACGCAAGAAAATCTCCCTTTCTTGAAAAAGTGGTAGGTGGGGCTCAACTTACAGACTCTTCGCCCATCATGGCCCGGAACTTGCGTCCCTTGCAGTCTACAGCAACCACTTCCTTGACGAAGGCAGTCATGCCTACCATATTGGAGATCCGGTGCACCCTGGTGTAGGCGTTTGGGTCCAGCTCAACCATGCTGTCGTTGATGTCGTTGATGGTACTGGAAGAGGAGGAGGAGGAGGAGGAGGCCTGGCCGTTGTTGGGGACTGCTGCGGCTGGGACGTAGAAGGGAACGGGAGCGGGAGCGGCGGTGGGAGCAGCTGCTGCGGCGTGTCTCTTGGCCTGGGCCTTCTTGAGGCGGTCGCGTTGCTTCTTTCCCATGTTCTTCTTTGATGAAGCCATTGTCCGGTTTTCTGCTTTTGAGATGGATAAGGGGATTGTGAGTTCGTCAGATGATTGAGGTCGAAAAATGTAGATGATTGTCGAGGGAGGGAATCAGACGAGGTCTTGCGGGTGTGGACGAGGATGTTGAGTGATGGGCTGGTTGCAGCGTTGGTCGGGGGAAGGAGTCTTTTTTATCGCTCCTCCGTTGGCTCGAGTTCCCGTGGGGAAAGCGATGCTTCTGGCTGGAGAGAACCCTCTTGCCCCCGAACGATGTCGGGCCAGAAGGGTCTTATACGCATCGACCCGTGGTTTCCTGGACTCGAGCCCCCAAGGTGCCCAAACGGGTTCGCGCCACTACCATTTAACCCCGAGCCACCCAATGAGGAGAAGCTCCACCCCTGTCAGCAGCACCAACGCATGCACTGCGTGCGCCACCGATCGAAGAAAGCTCCGATCGAAACCCAAAACCGACGACAGTTGCCTGTAATGCCTTGCATTGCCACCACAAAGTCGGTCTGTGGAATACGGCGGATCCAAGAGTCCGGCTCAGGTGAGAACCCATACATTTTCATCATTTACGAATCGTTCCAAACGCTTCCAAGCCCCGTTGCTACCCCAGGGGCTAGAAGCCATCTTTCCCTCGCGTGACCTGACGATTGGCCCAGGCCTTCGATGCTTAGGTACCGGAGGCTCGGGTGGCAGTCGGGCGAGAATTTGGTGCTTTCCAACCTCTTTCTTTGGCCTCTTCCTGCGTTGAGCTGTTTTAGACTGCTGCGTTTTGACCAGCTCTATCGTGTTCTTCGAGGTCCTGGCGCAAAATCGGGGCGGCTATGCATGGGAGTCGACATGAACGTCTTTCGACCTACTGACCCGAAACCCATTGGATCTCGTCGGCTGGTAAATCTCAGCAGTATTAAGTGCAGGCCCTCGTAAACATGGTATCCCCGTGTAGCGCTGATCAGCATCTCTGTTGGCCTTTGTCTCGTGAAGCTCGACCAGACGTCCTCGATCTCCTTCACTGTCCTGGCATTCTGCGCTTTGGTAACACAAAGCGAGCCTTCCTTTGTTCCTCGACCTCTCGTTCAACGACTCCTCCGTGACCTGTTCGAATAGTGCCTTGATACTCGGGGTAAGTGATGTGTCGCCACTGTCGGCAGGTCGGTATTGAGCAAACAGAACTGGCCATGAGGCTTGTCTCAACATTGTGTTGTCTCTAGTTGTGAAGACTTTGAAGCCGGAAATGAGTGTATCTTGTCTCATTCATATATTTACATTAAAGTTTAAAATGTGGCCTTGGTCTGTCAAGTCTCAAGATCCTCCCGTTCGTAGATGTTTCATACTTTCGTCGCAGCCGGTACCGTCCCTCAAGCACCCTGGATGTTGACCTGGATGTTCCTGTTGGTGGGGCAGAGCTCGGTTCCCTTGACGGTGTTGTCGGCGCGGAAGCAGGTGTCGAAGATGAAACCTCCCGCGCGAGCAATGTCGTTGCTACAGAGCAGAGAGCAGGTGTTAGCCAATCCATAGCTTCAGGGAGGAGGGAAAAGGAGCAGGGGGAGACGGGATGGAAGAAGCCGTCTCCCGCTGTTTGTTTGGGAAAAAAAAAAAAAAAGAGAACAGGAAAAAGTTCCGGCTGCTCACCAGTTTGCCCCCTGGGCGCTGGACACGGCCTTGCTGCCCCAGATGGCGGCGCCGCCGATCCGGCACATCTGGATGGACGACGGCGACGCCGGGACGACGCACTGGGTGCCCTGGCCGCCCTTGCGGGCGAGGTCGTTCAGGCAGGCCGCGGCATCTCCGGCCTGCAGGCAGCTTTGTCAGCACAAAAGAGGTCCCCTACGGTAAACCTCCGCTAGAGGGAGAATCTAAGGAGGGCTACGGTACCGGAGCAGATCTCATCGAGTCCGGGCACGAGGCCCTCTTGACGAGGCCGCCGGCGGAGGCGACGACGTCGGCGGCGTCGGCGGCCGCGACGGCCTCCTCGGGGGTGAGGGCGGTGTCGGGGTTGGCGATGATGTCGTCGACCCACTGCACGAAGGAGAAGGTCGTCTCGGACGAGGGGGCCGGCGCGGCCGTGACGGCGGCGGCCATGGCCAGGGCGAGGACGGAGGCGAACTTGACCATTTTGGACTGAGGGGGGGTTACAGATGGACTTGTTGAGGAGTGTCTGAAGGGCGATCTGTTCAAGAGGTTGAAGAAGCCGTTTTCGAGCGGCGGAAACGGCGTGTTTATATATTCACAATCTCTCTTTATCGTCCGGTAAACGAGAGAACTTCCGCTTGCAAGCTGTTCCGCATACTGACGGACCCAGGCGAATAGACGAGGTATTTCCTTCGGCATCTCCCGGTCCTCCACCTGTCATATCAAGGTCCCACTGCCGGGCCTGGCCACTCGAATCCTTCGTCTGACCTCTCCACCTCCCATCCGATCCTTCCCAAGGATGTGAGGCTTTTGACATATCTGCCTCTCCGAAAATCTCGACAACAGCAGGCAACCAGGCCCACCCGAACGCAACCCCACGGTGCCATCCTGGCCAGGTAGGAAGGCCTTTGGATATTGGTACTAGTGTAGGACGGCACGGAGCAGGCCAATCAAGTGAGCTGCGCCGCGCGGGTGCGCTGCCGGCCCCTCTCGGCATGTGGATTACCCAGGACGGTGACGGCTACCTGGAAGGATTCCAGCCGAACGTGGAGAAACAGCTGATGAATCTCTCCCATTGGCAGCTTCGCTTTGTGACGGGAGCCCACTTCCTCTCCTTGAGCCCAATCACGGTCAGGATGGTGGATTTGCAAGCCTTAGACGTGGAGTCGCGATGGGCCTCGTTCGGCACTCCCCGGCTCTTCTCATGGAGCACTTACCCGAACGGGCCGACAGGGGTTCCGGGGGTAACAGACTAGGATGGCGTGCCGAATGAGCCGCCTCGTGGGATCAATTGCCACCGGTCAGGAGAGACGCGGAGGAAGGAAGAACTTTCGCGGAGAGTAGGTTACATCACCGCTCCTCTGGGCATTCGAAGTTGAAGCTGTGTCCACTGGCCCTCACGTTCTGTTCCGAGCCTGCCCCGACGGCCCCGGCGCAGCAGCCAGAGGGAAAAGGCTGGACCATTGCGGAGCTTGAGAACCGATGAGTCCCTCGCTGCTAACCACCAGATGGCCGATGGTCCCGTTCCTTACAAGGGGCTTGCCATTTATTGTCGGCGAATTGCGGCGAGGCTTTTCCGAATATCCCAGCACGGCCATTTCTAATGTGACTACCTAATCAGACGGAGGAGACGAAATCCTCCGCAATGCATGTTCATCAGTTTGCCGTGCGTCGCCCAAGTTGAATACCGCAAGACCTGTGAGATCGATCTCGGTCGTAACATCGCCATCGTCTCGCTCGCTCGGGTGATCACCTCCGCTCGGAAGGAGCAAGACGATCTCGAGCACGAGATCAAAGAGTTTGAGGATCGCTCCCAACACCTGGAGTGCGAGACAGAGGAGATAACCAGAGGACTGGATCTGTCAATTCGGCGTGTTGAGTGTTTTACCGGCCAACTGCGGCCCTTCGTCACATGAAAACACAGTGACCTGCCCGGTCTAGATAGCTGCCGCACGGTTCCAAGCGTGTTTGGAGGAGAAATCCAGGCTAGGCCAACCCACCCGGAAGGTCCGGCCAAAATCAAGTATATGCCACGGTGATTCTTTTGCGGTCTATCTGGAACGATTCGACGCATTGCAGGCTTCAGTAACGGAAAAGGAGGCTATTGGTAATTAAGGAACGGCGGAGAGCGGACAGGGCAATGTGGTTTGGGGAATCTCAGCAGTCACAGCGGCGGCAGCGCAATAGCCGGGTCGGGGCTTGTAGCCAAATCGCTGGGCCTTTTCTAATCCGGACTTCGTATTGGCTTCGCTGCAAACCCGAAGTTGAGAACAACAGCAGCACCGAGGCGGCGGGGGCGAAAGGCTGCTTTGTTTCCCGCTCCGTACTTGGGACCTGAAGGTGCTGGAGCGGATTGACGCGTACCGGAAGTCGGTCGAGGAGCGTTGCTGCTGAAATCTGCCGGCTCTTTCAGGATTGATGTCGAGAAGGGGAGGGTGACGCGGTGGACTGCGATTTTTCATGTTAGCTCTGATTCGACAGCGAAAGGAATGTCATGAGGGAAAGGAAGGAAGATTTGGAATGGAACGAGGTATCTCCATCTCATGTAGAAACAGCCTAAATCGGCGAAGGCCCGGATCAGAGCATTTTGATGAGCCTCTGCTTTGGCATGAGTTCCCTCGAACAGACCGAGAACAGGGAGCCGCATCTTCCATTCAATAGCCACCACTCAAAAGCAAGAACATATCATTGTGACGGGACAATCACACAGTGGAAGTGAGCTCCAATTGTCCGTGTCTTATTGGCCCCTCTCACTCTCACTCTGGTCCTGTCTTGAGCGAGAGGAAGTACGTACAGGACAACTGCCAAGGTGTGCCGTTGGTGTTGTTGGAGGTTGAGGCAGGTGGGCCGCGACCCCCACACCACCCCCCACCCGCTCCTTCCTCAAAATCAACCTCACCTCACCTTCTACCTCACCTGCGAGCTGCCTTCACCCGGGCAACTAGCTGATTTGCGTCCCAAATCAGTAGGTCTGAAGTTATTCAAAACAGCAGACAAAGATACGTACCGATAATTGTGCTGTTGCATTTAATTATTTCCTCTTTGGGACTTCTGAGAGTGGACAGGTACCTACGTACCGTGGACAATTAACTCGCTGCTCTTGCTGCTACAGCAGGTGAAGAGCCGTAGTTCTCTCTAGGAGGTCTACTTGCAGACTTGGTACCTTGGTCAGTCTTTCTGGGCTCTTGTTACCTGTTAGTCCTGCCTTGCTCCGCTTCTGGATGGAATCCGTGTGTCGACTCGGGTGTTCGAACTTGGAGGTTGCACTGGGGATTTGGATGTTGGATGGCGTCAGACATTCCCGTTGAAGTAGCTCATCCGGCCGGGCTGATTTAGCTTGATAGAGACTAGAAGAGAAGATATCACCATCTCAGGGCTTTGGGAGTGACTCAAGAGACAAGCGCCTGGGCAACTCGCGAATGGAAGACGAGGCATCTCATAAGCAAACGGGACTACTTGGCGCCTCTGGGCCGCGATAAAGGCTAGGGTCTCATTTGGAATAGAGGTTCGTTTGGCTATCATCTTGCGGTCCCGTTGAACGAGTTAAAGCCCTCTCAGAAGAGCCTTGTGATTCTTGACATCTCGACAGCAGTTCACCAGCGTCTTGGAAGCCTCTAGTTACCCACCTGCCGTAGGGTGCGGCAACTGCCTACACAGGTATCTAAGGAGACAGTCCCCAACTGGGTCTGGTACTCAAGTTGTGTACCTTCCCATTTAGCTGACCACTGAGCCCTCCTAGTGTACCTAGGTACCTGAGCTGCCCAGCTACTCACGCTGCTCTGAGTTGGGAAGGAACTCAAGGTGACGGACTGTGGAGCTCCTCTCACCTCACCTTTACTGATCCAGGAGTGTTTACTGATCTGTGTCCCAGCTGGACTCAGCCCAGCAACGGATAAATAGACCCGTTTCCCCCCACCCCCGATACCCGCGTCTCTTCCTCTCTCAAACAACACACCACACCACACGCCACACACATACACACACACCACATTGTTACCAATTGCCATCATCAATACATTTCTATTACAGAAGTATCATCATCGCTCATCATCAACCGACGGTTGTCCATTCTTACTTGCCTCAACAAGGAACATTCTTCACAATGTATGGACACCCCAGGCCCTCAGCCACAATCCTGCAACCCAGAGGACTGACCATTATTAGGGCCTCTTCCGTTGAGAACGAGAATGTTTGCTTCACTACCCGTGGATGTGCAAAGATCCTCAAGCTATTGGGCGAGTTCGACGGTATCCCGGAGACCTTTGACATCAACAAACTCGTGAGTTCACACACACACACACAAAACATGCACACACAACACATACGCACCTCTCTGGCCACTGCTAACCACACTTCTTTGTCCCAGAAAAGAGAAAAGCTTCACATTGAAGCTATGGCCGTCAAAGAGCTGCTTGCGCAGCGGAAGACCTTGCTGCCGAAGGTGAAGCCTCTGTATTCCAGGGTTGGCCAGTCGATGGAGAATCTAGGAAGGGGCCGCAACCCTCAAGTCATTGACGCCGCCTCTCAGACCACGATCGGTCTCATCAAGGCTCACGTCTTGGCTTGGAAGATGGTCATGGACGAGATCAAGGAGCAACGGGGAAATGTCAAGGCTTAATTGAAAGGGATCTGGAGTTGCTGCAGACTGAGGGACATGGAGATATGGAGGATCGGGGCAACATGGATTACCCGCAGAGGCGGATACGTAGATCCCTCAGGCCTCGAATCGGCCAGGATTTGGCCCCAATCAACTTCACAGACTGTTCTTCCCAACTTCTAGAGAGTCACAGAGTGATTCAAAGCAAGCGCAGTACAACAGAGGCTTTCCCATTGTGTAAATCGAGAAACAATACCCGTAATGACAAAGAAAGTCACTGTTCAGTGCCTTCCCCAGCTCAAGGATGGTAAGGGCTTGCCTAGTCACACAAATTCCCTTTGAATGGCAAATGGCTTGGATCGAGTGTTTTGAGAAATGCAACTCGCAGTGGGCAGATTCAGCAGTAGCGTTGACCTAAGAGCGCGGGCGTTGGCACCTTGCTCCTAGGCGCAGCGAGATGTGCGGGGGAAGGGAACCACATCCGAGGAAAGGACAAGATATTTTGGATTAGACACGATTCGCTCCCGATCCTTCGGTTCTTCAGTCCGTTGGGAGTCGTCTCTCGAGTTGGCCGAGCTGGTCATGACCGGGCCGATGTTCCAGTCCCCGGGCAGTAGCCGGACTGATTGAGCCTCCAGCAATTCATCCGACTCTCACAGACGGACATCGAAAATACTTGAGCACGGTATTATCAAGTAGCAATCATTGCCTCTCCTTAGGCTCAGGCTGATCACCCAGGTCAATGGGATCCCTGTATGCGAAACGAATAGCAGCAACCGGGACTAGCAACCGGGACTACCGGGACTAGCAACGGCAACAGAACCTGGGGGCGACGACAGAGCCTAGGGACGGCGATAGAGCCTGGAAACAACGACAGAGGCTGGAAGCAATAACAGAGCCTGGAAGCGACGACAGAGCCTGGAAGCGACGACAGAGTCCGTGGACGGCAACAGAGCCGGGGGACAGCGAATAGCCGGCATCGGGGTCACGGGCGTTTGGAATGCGAAAAAGAAGACATGCTGATACAGTATACACTCCTACACAGCCGCTGGTTCCGGGCTCATACCGGGCTGCCCGCTTTGAATACTACATGGTTTTCGTTCATTTGTCCGTGACCTTGCCTTTTCCCTCCTTATTCGAAGAGCCCTCATGGACGTTCTGGTCTATTCCCACCGTCTTGCTGGTGCCCACACCCCTTCTCCCTTGATTCGGTAAGCCCCTCTGGATGTCAAACTCAATCTTTATGCCCTTTCTCGCGTTCGTTCCCTCTTGGGCCTGCTCGCGGTCAGTCTGGTCGTATGGGATACTGTATTTGAGTCTTCGAATCAAGCACATGAACAGCTTGTAGTTGAGAATGCCATTCTTGCTCTTACCGGATAGCCTGACGGTTCTGGGGAGTGTGGCGGTCCCATACTGCCACCACATCTGTCCAGTCGCATCTCTTAGGCTCTCCAGGCTGTGCGTGACCGGGATGAAGGACCCGGCGCCGACAGGCGTATTTGATTCGTTGTCCGTCTTCTCCGGGCCCTGTCTTGTATCGCTGTTGCTCTCGGTGTTGTTGCTGTCCGGCTTCTCCAGGCCCTGTATTGTATCGCTGTTGCTCTCGGCGTGGTTGCTCTCGGTGTTGTTGTCCTGTAGGTTTGTGGCGCTCAGTTCCTCAATCTTGCGATCTAGCTCGTCGATCCGCTGCTCGTAAGACGCTGTGAATAGGCTGATGGAACGGTCGATTTCGTTACTCGTCGCCCTCATCGTCTGGATGACCTCTTGCATCTTTCTGTTTGTATCTTTGGCGCCCCTAAGGGCTTTTTCAAGGCTCTCAAGGGCCTCGGCCGACCTGGAGAGTGTTTCCTGAGCCGCGGCATTGCTGACAGGATCGGGCTCCACGATGTACTCGGCAAACGCTTTTGGATCTTCGTTTGGTGCTCCTGAGGCCTTTGGACTGTCCGATCCTGTGGTTGTGGTGCCTTGTGATCTTGAGGGTGATGTGGTAATCCTTTCAACTGCACGCCGCACTTCTGAAGGGTCCAGTCCTTGCCGTGTCGCAGCTATGTGTGCGTCCACAACCTTTCTGGTGGCAGCTATGGTTTCATCGTCCTATACAGGTCCATGTCAATCATGAACCCGGCTGACTTGACCAGGATCACACAGCTGTCTCTTTACTTACCACTTCAAAAGGAGTCTTCAAAGGCTCGCCACTGTTGCCCATTGAAGGTGTGGTGGTGAGCCCCATACCACCAAGCTTGATTCTCATAGACTTGACGCTGCGTTGGACTTCTACTGGCTGCTGGATGTCAGCAGGCAGCTCAGTTTCCACGGGTTTCTGAGTGTCCACTGGCTGGGGGCTCGCAGGTTGGTTGATATGCCCGTCTTTCTGGACATCCCCCGTGCTTTGGTCTTCTGCGTTCTGCACAGTGGCTGGTGTCCTGCTAGTGTCATCCTACCCTCGCTGTCAGTATGTGCTGTTCTGGTATCCCTACGGCTGAGGACGAGGCAAGGTGTGGGCGGGACAAAGGGCAAGGAAGGTGTTTGTTGGAGATGGGAGGATCAAGAGAAGCTCACCTGGATCTCCCTGGGGACTTCCTTCCTGCCTTTGTTCTTTGGCTTGCTTTTGTGCTTATTCTTGCGACCCATCTTGGCGGGAGGGAGTGAATTGTTGTTGATGAATGGATGAACAGACTGAAAGTAATCAATGAACAAAGAATGAAACCCACAGCGGAATTGGAATGGCGGAAGAGGATGGAAAATAGATGTTTTTTTTTCCTTTTGCGGAGAGACGCGGCGCGTAAGTAGGTACCTAGGTAGTGTTGGGTGTTGGTGGGGGGTTCTTAATCTGGAAGGCAGTGAGTGAGGGTGGTCAAATGGAGTGCCTTCCCAAACTACCTACCCAAGGCAGCCAGCCCGGGGCAGGCAAGTACCTATGTCGCAACTTCAATGTTGATATTGAAATCTCTGGGCTCCTTTTCGCCCCCAGGCTCTATTGCCGTCCCCGGGCTCTATCGTCGTCCCTCGGCTCTGTTGCTGTCATTAGGCTCTGTTACTATCCCCAGGCTCTATCGCCGTCCACAGGCTCTGTCGTCGCCCCAAAGCTCTATCGCCGTCCCCAAGATAAGGTCCAATGGTAAACAGCTTGATTTGGTCACGCAAGGCAGGAGGATGCTTTTGATTCATGACTTGTATTTTCGGTGCTTTCCTTTTAGGTACCTTGGCCAACAGTCTCTCCTCCTCCCCTCTACGCCGCGGCCTCCTCGTCCAGCTCGGGGTAGTGGCGGTAGATGCCGTCGCCATACTTCTGCCTGCGCTCGCTGGCGAGGTACTCCTTGATCTTGGGGCGCTCCTTGACGGCATCGTACAGCTCGAAGACGCCCTTGTAGTCGCCGCTTCCCTCGAGGCGCTTCATTGCGTTGGGGAAGGCGAACTTGAGCCCGTCGACGCACTGCAAACGTCAGCTTCCGGAACCAAAGGCCAAGCAAAGAACGAGACAAGAACAAATGGAATTCACCTGGAACAACACCAGATCCGCATAGGTCAGCGACCCCCCGTACAGCCACGGCCCCTCGCCGCTCGCCTTGCCCTTCAGCACGCGCTCAAAGTACCCCAGGAACTTGGGCAGCCGGTTCTCGACGTAGTCCCTGGCCTTGCGCCTGCTCTCCTCCTTCTGGTCCTCGTAGTACAGCCCCGTGGCGATGGGGTGGTGCGTGTCGTGCGCCTCGTTGCTCAGCCCGTCGAGCGCCGTCAGTGCGAGGGCGTTCACACGGTAGATGCCGTCGCCGTCCTCGCCGTCGTCGGGCCTGGGCGCGAGGCCGAGGCGCGGCCCGAGGTACAGCAGGATGTTGGGCGTCTGGCTGACGACGAGGTCGCCGTGCCTGAGGACGGGCGGCGCCAGCGGGGGCGGGTTGCGCTCGTCGCCGAGGTTCTCCGCGGCGATCTGCGCGAGCACCGTCTTGACGCCGTCCTCGACGTGCGCCGTGTCGGTGTACTCGGCGCCGGCCTCCTCGAGGGCGAGGCGGACGTGCTCGCCGCGGCCGGGGAGGCCGGGCCAGTAGATGAGCTCGTAGGGCACGTCCTTGGAGGACTTTTGGCGTTTCGCGCTGGGAGAGGTGGCCATTATGTTTTGTGGTGTTGGTCGGATCGTTAGTGTTGGATGAATCGAGTTGAGATGGTGAAGAGACGAGGTGAGCGGGGGATGAGGGGTTGAAGAAGAGATGGCGGTGTGAGCTGAGGTTCGGGAGAAGCCGACCTTGGTCTCAGTCTCAGGTTAGACGGGAGGCTGAGCATGAAGTCATAGGGCGTCGCCGGGCCGTTCTAGCGCCAGGGGTCGCGGCGGGGTAGCGGGGCTCCTGCATCCGAAGGGCGGGGATGACACGGCATCATGACGAGCGGCTGGACCGGGTACCTTCCGGTGCGGGCATTACAGTAACCAAACCGTTGGGATGAACTGTCTCGGTATCCATTGTTTGAAGAACCCAGCAATACCTCGGAATATTTGACAACTGCCCAACCGAATTTCCAACGCTGTGCATTTAGGGCACGGCATAGGCGCCTTGAGCCATAAGCCTGCTCAGGTACCAAGCTTACCGCTTGGCCCACTTCAACGGTACCTCGCACACGACTCGGACAGAGTTCATCAGTGCATCCGCCGGAATTAACGAGGGCGTGTCAACGTATAGGATCAATGTGCCGAGAATCCCCTCTTCTCTCGTGTTAATAGGGTGATAAATAAGCTGTGGCTGGTGCCGAAGACCTGAACGGCCGGGAAGTTGAGTTGGGTAAGTACAGCGCGGCTCCGGATCCATTCTACTTCCGGCTAATGTGGGGCCGGTCCCGTTAGCACCCGCTCCGAACAATACCTCCCGAGGTCGGGCCCGGCAGTTCTCGCCCCGTTTCAGCGGCTAGCGGAGAGAACGTGCCTATACGTCTACTCGATGGCAAGCGAATAGGCGCGATGCCACTACTCAGAAAGTCTCAAAATGCCCCTCCCCATAGCACCGTTCGGTCGAGTTGCTGGCCCCTCGCCAAGCTTCGGAGCATCTCCTCGGAATCTCTCACATCACGTCAACCGACTTTTCTGTACTTTCAAGAAAGTGACGAGATGTGGGTTATCACTCGGTGTCAGCCCAAGCAGCGGAGCCGCCCGCTCAACCGCTTCACCGGGCGTTGCTCAGGCCTCCGCGGCGACTCCAAAGGATTCGCTCCCATGATCAATCGTAGACGCACAATCAGCCAATTGCAATCCCCGGTATTCCCACCCAACGTGTCTGATCTCCTGTCAACGAGTATGCCGGACTCAACCCCGGACGGAGTCCGCTTACTCCCCACCTTCAAACCAGGAACACCCCCACAAATTGCCTTCTTTACATCGTGGACCAACACGGGAAAACGCGAAATCAGGCCATGAAACTCGGCTGCACCTAGTGGTGAGAGCGAGCATGATCTGATGAAAACCAATAGGAAAATACCGGAATACCGTGATCTCGGTCTTGGAAAAGACGATATATCTTCAACCATCCTGCTTCTTGCCCTGCTACCACTCTCCCCCATCAGAAATCATCACAGACTAAAACCATTAGCGTCTCTCAACTCGTCACTTTATCGTCTGATATTCAAGACCTGCGACATTGAAACTTTCCTGTTTCCCCAATCCCTCCCCCGCGAAACCTCCGCCTGACCGAGCTCCCCCGCACAATACCGTCACGATGGCAGCGACCTAGAGAGCAGCGCGGTCCTTCCTCCTCCGCGCCTCGCGATCAACCTTCCCAGCCCTCGCAAGCACATCGAAACTGCCCCTCCACCACAACACCCTCCACCTCAGCCCCCTCACAGCCCGCTACCTCTCCACGATGAAAGCCCTCGTCTACACCGGCCAGAACGCCGTCTCCCTCCAGGACCGGCCCCTCCCCGAGATCCTCGCCCCGACGGACGCCGTCGTCAAGATCACAAAGACCACGATCTGCGGCACGGACCTGCACATCCGCAAGGGCGACGTGGCAACCTGCACGCCCGGCCGCGTCCTCGGCCACGAAGGGGTCGGGATCATCCACAAGGCGGGAGCCTCCGTCACGCGCTACAAGGAGGGCGACCGCGTCCTCGTCTCGTGCATCTCGTCCTGCGGCACCTGCGAGTACTGCCGCCGCGGCATGTGCAGCCACTGCCTCACGGGCGGCTGGATCCTCGGCAACACCGTCGACGGCACCCAGGCCGAGTACGTCCGCGTCCCGCACGCCCAGTCCAGCCTGCACCCCGTGCCCGAAGGCGCCGACGAGGCCGCGCTCGTCATGCTCAGCGACATCTTCCCCACGGGCTACGAGTGCGGCGTGCTCTGCGGGAAGGTCCAGCCGGGCGGCACCGTCGTCGTCGTCGGCGCCGGCCCCGTCGGGCTCGCTTCGGTTATTACCGCGCAGATGTACTCGCCCTCCAGGATCATCGCCGTCGACACGGACCCGAAGCGGCTCGAGGTCGCGAGGAGCTTCGGCGCCACCGACGTCGTGCAGAGCTCCGGCGACACGGTCGCGCAGGTCAAGGCGCTCACCGACGGCAAGGGCTGCGACACGGTCATCGAGGCCGTCGGCATCCCGGCCACGTTCGACCTGTGCCAGGAGCTGCTCGCGCCCGGCGGCGTGCTGGCCAACGTCGGCGTGCACGGGACCAAGGTCGACCTGCACCTGCAGAACCTGTGGGACAAGAACGTCGGTAAGTCTCGCCTTCGTCCATCTGAATGCTTGAACAAGGGAACTTCCAGAGATTGACAGTTGTCTCAGCCATCACCACCAGACTCGTCGACGCGACAACGACGCCCATGCTGCTGAAGCTCGTCCAGTCCGGCAAGCTGCAGCCCTCGCAGCTGATTACCCACCGTAGGTTTCCCTCTGGGTTTCCCAATCACCCGAGAATCGAGGCTGACGTGAATCACAGGCTTCAAGCTGAGCGAGATGGAAAAGGCGTACGAGACGTTCGGCGAGGCGTCCAAGCACGGCGCCTTGAAGGTTGTCATCGACGTCGACTAAGCGCTTCCAAGGCGCTTGTCCTTTCGAGATGTCGTCTGTTCCGGTTTCTGTTTTGTTTTCAGAGAGTTTTCTTTCAGTCCGGGGCTGGCGGGAGGTGTGGCTGAGTAGGAATGATACCAGAGGATGATACCATTGGATGAAGTGTGTGACCCGAGTAGCATCACACAAAGTAAATGAAAGACGAGATGAAACAACAGAATTGTGATATTGTTGACAATGCAAGTTTGTAACTACTTTGGGTCAACAAAGCCGCCCGTGTCCCAGGCATACCTCCCAACACAGGCTAGCACCCCAAAGTCTATGTTCTCTCGATCCCGACTCCGCCTCATCCGTCGAGATTGATCAGGCACCGGTGGCCGCTCGGGACCATGAGGAAGTGCAGCGCGGGCTCCATGTCCTTGTCGCACATGCCCTCGAGCTCGGAGACGGTGGCGTTGGGGAAGCTCTTGAAGAAGCGCGCCGTGATCAGCCGCAGCTCGATCCGCGCGAGGTGACGGCCGAGACAAGCTAGGGTATTTTGTTAGCACTCTCACCCATCTTGATCGTGGCGACTCAGGGGACACTCACTCCTAGAACCGCCGCCAAAAGGCATCGTGCAGTCCTTCATCTCCTGCGTCGTCTTCTCCCACCGATCAGGATAAAACCGGTACGGATCCGGGAACGCATGCTCGTCGCGGTGCAGACTATACGCCTGCGTCGTAACAGTCGCGCCCTCGGGGATGAAATGCCCAGCGAGATCCGCACCCCCCGCCGGCACGATCCTCGGCAGCCCGCACGGCAGCGCCGTGTACAGCCGCAGCGTCTCGTTCACGATGCAGTTCAGGTACGGCATCTCCCTTAGCTCGTCGTACCCAAAGTCGTCCCCCAGCTCCTCCAGCTCCCTCAGCAGCTTCTTTCGGACCTCGGGGATCTTGCAGACCGCCCAGATCAGGTAGATCATCGAGTTGGCCGTCGTGTCGCTGCCGCCCACGATGAACACCTGCGCGTTGTCCCGGATCTCGATGGGGGTCCAGACGTCCTCGGCGCCCGCCGTGTAGAGCTTCGAGAACACGGTCGGCTGCG
The DNA here is from genome assembly GCA_030770045.1 of Colletotrichum brevisporum. Classification (NCBI taxonomy): domain Eukaryota; kingdom Fungi; phylum Ascomycota; class Sordariomycetes; order Glomerellales; family Glomerellaceae; genus Colletotrichum; species Colletotrichum brevisporum. Next base: position 12,591,225 of record JAUGSI010000001.1, read on the forward strand.
GGTCCGCGCCGAGCTCCTCGACGCGCTTGGCGTGCCGGTCCAGCGCGCCCTGCGCGTAGTCGAAGGTGCGGTACTGGATCTGGGTCGCGTCGCGGAAGACGGGGATGGGCAGGTACAGGGAGAGCCAGGATATGGTCGGGAACATGGAGCGCAGGCCGCCGACGAAGCCGAGGCTGACGAAGTCGTTGACGGAGCGGTTTTTCTACACGCACAATTGTATGAGCTGAGTTGGTTCTTGCGAGGGAGAATGACAACCAAATGCAAACGAAAGATCCGAGACTTACAACTCCGCTCTCGAGCTGTCCAAACCCCTCCCCAAAGGTCAAGTCCCCAATAACGTCAAACGACAAAAACATGAACCACTTTGCAATATCCGCCGCGCCCCTCCCCTTCCCCTCCTGCCGGATCCGGTCAATAGCCAGCCTCACCTTCCCGTCGATCCGCGGCAGGAACGTCTTGAGCCCCGTCTCGGACATGGGGTTCGACAGCAGCCGCTTGTACTTGCGGTGCACGTCGGGCCGGATCTCGTTGAACACGCTCGACGAGTCGGTGATGAGCAGTGAGTAGAACGGCGACTTGAGGAACCCGCCCTTGACGCTGTGGATGCGCTGGCAGGTCGCGGGCTCGGAGACGTCGACCTCGTGGGGGGAGATGCGCACGACGGGGCCGTACCGGGCGTGCAGCGCGTGCACCCAGTCCGGGTGGTGCGCCGTTATGACGAAGTAGGTCGAGACCAGCGTCGTGTACCGCGTGTACCAAGGGCCTGGTATCGCCGAGAGGGGGTTTGTTAGGCCGGCGTAGATGTACTGTGGTGTTTTCTCTGGTCAGCTGCATGTGGTTCAGTAGCCGCATGTGCTTGCGGTTTCCAATGACGAACCGTGGCTATGGCGACGCAAAAGAGCGCGCCACCTAGGTAAAGGGGATTCGTTTTAATAAAGTCCATGTTTTTGACACGTTCAACAACAGTTCCAGCTGGCCGTAAGAACTTTTCGACCGTGTCTCAACCAACACCTATTACTGGCAGAGCACGCCTTCCTTATAAACCGGCCAGGTGAGCAGCTCGCCATTTTCCCAACTTCGGAAACCCCCAACTAAACCGACGGGCAGAGCCAGGATTGTTAGCTTAACGTTCCGCCAAGGGAGTTCCTTTGAAACAACCCTGAGGCGTGTGCCGTGGCCCTCTTAGAGATCCACGTACCATTATCGGACGATGGGCACCCAGGGCGAGCAACTTCGGAGCAGAGGTAATCGAAAGCTGAGATGGGGCGGATCGGAGAACTGCTTGGAGTCGTCCGGTGGTATGGGGACAAGGTTTATATAGTTAACCACAGGTCTTCAGGGAGCACCACACAACCAGGTAAAAGCGAGTCTGTAGCAATCGTTGCGAAACTACGGTGGGCCCGCCGGGACTCTTGTCCGAAGGGGTAGGGGGAGATGAGATGAAAATGCCCGATGTTGTCGCACCCGCGCGATCCGCCCCGTTCTTCGGGACTCGGCTGTTTGGAAGGTGGCACGGGGAGATCACCAAAATGGCTCGAAGCCGCCCTCGGGCTGGTACAGTGGCTTCCACCGGAAGTTTCGTCAGATTTAGCACCGCAAACCTGATTCTTCTGGTAAAGCCGGTTGAGGACGTTGGGTCAGTCCGATCCATGTTCGACTGATCACGTGTGAAAAACCTTTGAAAAGACATCTAATCCGAGGTATGTGGCCAAAAATAAACAACCGAGCTTTGTGTTCTTCAAAAAAAAAAAAAAAGGGGGGATGGCTTTCACGAAACGCCCTTGCTCTCGAGAATTTGACTTAGCTCCTTGAGTCGCACCGGCTTTGTAAGGAACAGGTCGATGCCGCTGGCAAACGCCTCTTGTTGAGCGCCAGCCGAGGCGAGGCCGGTGAGCGCCAAGACATTGCATCGCGGCAGCCCGCGGTCAGCTTCGAGGGCACGGATGCGGCGGGTCGACTCAAACCCATCCATCACAGGCATAGATATATCCATCAAGACAAATCGAAACTCTTCGGCGCCGCATCCGGCACTTCGTTCAAAAGCCTCGAACGCTTCTAACCCGTTTGTGGCGCAAGCAAATCTGTGACCGAGTTTCTTGATGTAGGACATCAGGATCCTGACGTTGATCGGATTATCGTCGACAAGCAAGAACCTCGGTCCACTGTGTTTCGGCTCCTGGCCCATCGTTATGGAAGTCGAAGGCATCAATGTTGGCGTGGAGTCATCTTTCGGTTGTTCGGAGGAACCCCTACTGTCTCTGGAGTCGAACTGTACAGTGCCTTGGTCGGGGGCCTCATCTTGGTGTCTTCCTTGGACGACATGATCTTCAGAAGTAGCAGGGCCCAGCAACTTACTGACATCCTTGCAAAAGTATCCGACCTCTGATGTCAACTGGATGCCAGCGTCAGGGGCCAGTTCATTAGGAGTTGGTTCCGCAGTGGCCAGCGACGAGGGAGTCGTGATAGAAATCCCGGCGGCTTGCAACTTGATCCACCGCCTCAAGCTGAGCAGGAAGGCCTTGGTGAGTTTTCTTGGACCAGTTCTTGCCAGAGGGTCAGCATTAGAAGCCATTCTTGACCGGGTCTTTGACAGTGTGACTTACGGCTGCGAGACGAACTCGAAAACGGTATTTTCGTCGCAGAACCTGGCTGAGGTTGCTAGATGGCGGGCGGCCAAGGCATTCCGGCACATCACCACCACCGGTGCTGACATGCGACCATGGCGATGCTCGGCGAGCACATCTTCGATGGAGGCCTCCGTGGTAAGGATTAGGTCCGGGAGAGGCTGGCCCGACTCGGACGGTTCGACGATCTGCATTCGCAACCAATCTGCGCAAAAGTTTGCGACCAAAGCATCTTCGCTGCGGGTTCCCTTCAGCAACTCGGGTTGCTCGCCTCCGTCGACACTATACTTCTTCGGCAGCCCGAAAAGGTGGACCCGGAGACCATTCAACTGGGTGGTTAGTGCTGTAAATTCATCGAAACTCGCCAGGTTCGGATTGCCTGTCGGCGACGGCGCAGCCGCTTCTTGCAACTGAAGAACCACGGTTACCCTTGTCCCGCAGCCTGGCTTGCTCAGAACTTGAATAGACCCGCCCATTTGGGCAACAATCTGTTTTACCAAGCTCAAGCCCAGGCCAAGTCCAGCTGTAAGATTATCCTCTTGCGAAAAAGGCGTGAACAAGTGATTCTGGATGTAGTTTTGGCTCATCCCTCGTCCCGTATCCGTGACCATGATCTTTACCGTGGTGAAGGCCGAGGGGTTGCCTTTCTTTTTCTCGTGAGGTATCTGGAGGACATTGACGTTGACAACACCACTGGTGGTGAACTTCAACGAGTTTCCCAGTAAGTTCATGATGATTCGGCGGATTGCTCCCGGCTGAGCATGGAACGTCCAGGAAATGGCTGGATTGATGTCAAATGTTACCGTGACACCTGCGACAAGTGCCTGCAGGTCTTCGTACTTCCGTGCCCCGGTGCCCATATCCTCCATCGCCTGTATACTGTCGAGTCTCCGAATAGCGTCCATGGCCTCGGCACACTCAGTCGTCTGCTCCTTGGCAAGTTGAGCAATGGACAGCCGCTGGTAGCTGAACCCGGCACAGACGCTCTCAACAACCTCTTCCGCAAGTACGTCGAGCTCAAAGTTGGATGAAATGCTCATCATACCTGCCTCGATGCCCAGCCTCGAAATATGGTCCCCCGTATCACCCTCGGCAAGGTGCCTCCTACCGCTCGGTACGGCGGCGGCGTTGTCTTCGGTATCAGAACGCACATGGGAAGGATCGATAAAATTGTTGATTTTGCTCCAATCCAGCAAATGGTCCATGGTTTCCAGCAGGGTCCTGCCGCAAGATTCAATCGATACCAGCATGTCGCTTTGAAACGCGTCCAAAGGGGTATCGTTGAGGAGCTCCGCGCCGAGGATGATACCGTGCAGAGGAGACCGCAGTTCGTGCGAGAGGGAGCTCAGAAGGTCAGTTTTGGACTGCTCAATCAGCTGGGTCCTCAGGCGATCAACCTCAGACATCATGACGATGCCAAAGACCCGGAGGTAGCTCAAGTCGTGCTCGACGGTCATCGTCCGGCCCCCGGCTGCGGTACAGACAAATCCACCAGCGTACCAGCACTGCCTCTGCGTGTCCCACAGGGGCACAAGCACCACGCTCCGGGAGTTTGGAAAGAGGGCGGCCACGGTACGCTCTTCGTCCGAGCGTGAAAGTCGCTCCAGCCTTCGCCTTCGAGCCGATGACTTGGTGTTTTGTGGCTGCTCCGGGGTCGTGATCGAATACTGTTCGGGCTCGACCGCGGCCAAGCTGGAGAAGACTTCGTCTCCCGAGTAGTCGCCAGGCTGGCTCTGTCCCTTGGCATCGAAGTTGAAGATTTTTCCCTTGGGATAGCGTCGCAAAAGCTTTGTGAGAAACCTCTCCGAAACAGAGACAGAAGAGGGCGGGTAGCCAGCAATAGTTGACGCTGACGAGCTGGAGTATCCGAGGATCCGACAGCTCGGCTTGGTTCTGTCTCTGCCTCGCCCTCGGCCGCCAGCCGAAGTTCCCGAAGGCTGAAGTACCAACTCGCTTTCAGAGGAAGACGAGGATGGTTCGATGCCTCCTATAGACCCGCCATCGTGGGATGCCGATTGGGTCAATCCGCCGAAGGATCTGATACTAGCGTCCAAGAACAACGCGCTCTCTACGTCGATGGCTTCTCGGACTACGTTGGCAGCCTTGGAGAATATCTGACGAATCCGGGGTTCTTGAGGGTGGGTTCGTGCAAAACTAGACATGGATCTTGCGGTCATGGTAGATGCGCCAGAAGAGGTCGGGTACGGTGTCGGGCTTGGACCTGGCCGCTGGAGAGGCAATGCATGTGACGGTGATTGATCATCCCGACTGCCAGCTCCAGGTTGAGAGCGTGATGAAGGGGTGCCACTCACAATGTCGGGCGGATGGAGGTTAAGATGCTGCTCGACACGGCGTTGCAATCCATCGACTTCGTTTTCATGGGGCAATCCATGGCGCGAGACGTCCGGACTGCAGGTGGTTTCCGGCGCGGAAATTGTGCTCTTTCCTTCGACGAAATTGCCAACCCCACGAACCATGCGGTCTGCGCGACGTTGATTTTGCCTCTGACGCTTCGAGTCCAAGTGGTCCACTATGACTTTGGAGAGGTCTCGTAGGAAACGAGCCGAGATGTCGTCCAGGTCGGCGCGGGGATGGGGGTCGAAAACGCACAGGACACCAATGTCAATTCCCTTGGGGGTACGCAGCGGGACGCCCGCATAGAAGCGGTTCTCGGGTGCCTGGTGGCAGAAGGCGCGCTGTGATGACCTGGGATCTATGGCGAGGTCGGGTATGACCGTCATGGGAAGATCATGATCTGGCAAGGAGGTCCGGGCAGATGGGGGTTGCGGGACGCCGAGGGCGAGCTCGCAGATGCCAGCGGTGCGTGGTATGGCGGTGCCGCAGAGGAAAAGATGTTCCCCCGCCTCGTGATCGTCAAGCTTGGTTAAAGGCGCCAGCGAAAGCGACGGCGTAGCCTCGGCAACAATGTACTGGTGATCTCTATCGAAGAGAGAGATCAGCGAACGCGCGGTCTTGAGACGCAAGACGGCGAGCTCAGCGAAGGCCGTCAGTGCTGGATCGGGCGACGCGCGCAGCTGTGACGGGGGGATGAGATTGTTTAAATCGTTATGAACAGCCTGGGCGATGAGGGAAGGGTCATATCTGCAGCACCTGGTGAGAATCGAGCCCTGCAGGAACGGTCGGGGGAAGGAGAAGAAGAAGCTGACTTGAGCGTTTCTCGTTCACGACGGCCTTCAGAGACAGCGCGAAAGACGGGAGGAGGCGCAGGCATGAGGACGGCGAAACGGGGAAAGATGAGCGTCCCCTCCGACGCAGAGCAGGCGTATGGGAAGGCGACGATCCTGAACCGTCCCGTCGCGACCTTTTCTCCCTCTGCCTGTCCCTCTGACCGTCTCTTCTTTTACGTGCCTAGAGACCACAGTACGGGCCGATGCCGAGGCGACGGAAGGTCAGCGGCCAAAGACTGACAATTCCAACGGGATCGAACGAGATGAAAGGGTCAGGTTGGCGAGGGAAGAAAGGCACCGCACCGCCAGCTTGGTAGGAGGAACCATGGGAAGGGAATGCCACGATCCACGGGCCAGAGAAAGAAAAGGAGAGAGGTGAGGTGTTTGATCCAGCGGCAACCCAATCTGCACCTAGGCGCCTACATGCATGCTTTGGTGGGTACCTACCTATGTAGGTAGGTGGAGGTGCAGGTGTACCTGGGGAGTCAAGGCAAGGTAGTACCTAGGTATCGCCACTCCCTGGGTTTGATTTGATGCGGCTACACTAGGTACCTAGGTAGGTACCTGGCTGGAGGAAGATTAGAGTCGTGAGCGGATCACCGGGCCTAGGCTTTTCCTTTGTGCAAGGGTGGCAAAATCCAGGGACCACCCACCTAGTGTATTAGTGTACTATAGGCCTAGGCCGCCTAGCTCGGCTTCCCAGTCCCCTATCTAGCTAGTGTACCTAGGTAGCGTAGGTATCCATAGTTCCACGTGGCATCCGTAGGTACAGTATAGGTAAGGAATTGCAGTTACAGTACCGCAGGCAGGTGCCTAGGTATCTACCAATACATCCCAGGTGGGTACCTGGGCAGGTGGCGACGCAAGAACAAAGGGAAGGGGGGCGCTCATGTCACAACCCGTGACTGGTCGGTGGCCATCAGGTAGCCAGCCCTCCGGCGCAACCTAGGTATCATTTACCTGCCTACGCCCGGTATCCGACGGTACTTTTATCCTCCAGCCGCAACAAAGCGCGGTGTACGTCTAGACGGCTTGTTGGTCTAGATCGTTCCAGGCGGGCCGTTGCGGTTCCACGTCTTTGGTCTCGGCCTCGCCTTGGCCACCCCCATTCCTTGCTCCCATCCGCTCGAACCATGTCCCAGGGTACCTACCTAGGTACCTATTTACACCCCGCCGAGCGCCTGAGCTCTTGCTCTTGCTCTTGCTCTTGCGCAGGGGGCAGTCACGTGTCGGCTTGGGCATGGACAGCCTTTTCGGCCGGCCGTCCTATCTTCGGCCTGGCATAGAGCAAGCCGCACACGTTGCAGAGCGTCTCGGGCCCTGCTGGACCACGCCGCCAGCAGGGCGTGTCCACGCGGCCGCAGAGCAGACACCGGCGGCCCCGCTTGTCCTCCGGCTCCCCACCACCCCCCGCGGTCCGCTTCGCCGTCTCGCCCGGGGCGTGCGGGGCTGCCGAGCCGGCCCAGCGGATCTTGCCGACGTCCCTGGCGACGCGCCCGCACAACCTCCGCATGGCGACCAGCGCCTCGCCGGCAATCGGTGACGCCTGGCGCTGGGGTCGGAGAGGGGTCTCGTCTTTTGCGCCGGCACTTGCGCGGGAGGACGCTCGGGACAGGCGCTGGATTTCCCTGGCGGTGTGTTGTATCTGCTGGTCCGGGCGGGTAGGGATTAGCAGGTGCTCTGGCTGAGGGTTGGATATCGAAGAGCAGATAATTGCCAGGGAGGTATGGGAGGAGGTAGGTACGAACCCGTCGGAGGATCTTGAGCTTTTCCGGCGGCGGTGGCGCCGAGGGGCCCATGGGTGATGGAGAGGGAGACGGAGATGCGCCGACGCGTTGCCAGGCCCGGGTGTCCGGGGTTCGGTCATTCGGGGGCGACAGACAGCTTCATTCCTATCATTCATGATGGAGCGCTGCACCGAACGGACGTTTTAATACTTTTCTTAGTGTGTGTTCCCCATGTGAAGGAACCCAACGTTGGGGTCTTCTTCCACGAGCGGGGTGTTACCTAGGTAGGCGGGCACCTACCCTACCTTACTAGGTAGGTACCAGGTCATAGGCGGGGTGTTCCAATGTATCGTGTCAACGCCACCGCCACCGCCACCGCCACCGCCACCGCCATCTGCGGCCGCCAATGAGCATCCCCAACCGCACCGGACACTTCTCCGTCCGGCTGGCCATGACATCATTGGTGGGTAACAGCGAGCTCTCATTGGCCTGGTGGAAGCGATATCTATTATCCGTAGGTGTCTACACGGGTATTCCGTAGGTAGGCTTGCATGTACACTTGCTCGACGAGCCCCGAGTACGGAGCTGATCCTATATACCTAGATACTCAGCGGAACATCGTCGCCCGCCCTAACCTGTGACACCGGCTGGAGTCGGGGGTATATTAGGGTCCATGTACGTGGTACGCTAGACCTAAAAGATGCATTAGCCCATGGCTCCTTCACCTAAGGACCCTTCCTCCAGGGCAACCTCCATGTGGCTCGGTACCGTGTTCTGAGCAACACTTTTTGAAACACCTTCCCCCGAGGCAGCTACCCCAGAGGGCATAGACTGATATTGATACTACCTATCTAAGGTAGTGCCCGGCTTGGCCCCATTTAGCTTGCAATGAAGTCTGGACTACAGCCCGTGTACCTAAGTACCTACCTTGTAGTGTATGCACTACCAGGTACCTAGGTAGTACTAATGTCACGCGGCTAAGTACGAGTGGTCAAAGTGAAGTGAAGTAACGGCTTGATCTCTTAGTCCTACGATGTAGAGGAGCGGAAGCGAAGGCCCCCTTATAGGGGCTGGAGAAGGAGCGAAGTCGCTTAGGTAAGCCGCTAAAGTAAGCAGTCGCTTACGCACGCAGCCACGAATGGCTTCAGCTATCACGACAACTAACTACTGCCGGAACCAAAGTGGGGCGAGACAGAGGGGAGGCCGAGGTTCTGCATCGAGCTGCCTCCGTTGCAGCTGCGCGACATGAGCATGAGCGAGGTGTTGGCGAGGCAGCCCAACATAGGTAGGTAGGTAGGTTGAAATAATGGACGAAACGACAAGAATAGCTGGAGCGGAGTGAGAACATGAGGTGTTTTTTTCATCAGAGAGGGAATATCTCCCCGACGGCGGGAGAGCTCCGTTATCGCCGTTGTTTTCTGGTGATATGCGCGTCTGGCACCATCACGAGCGTCAAGCACGTCATCCCCATTTCCAACGGAACCCCAAAATCTTCGCCATGATACGAACCGCCGTAGCCTTTGCCCTTCTGCGGGACCAAAAAAAAAAAAAAAAAAAAAGATCCACGCGCGGCGCGGCGCGTTGGGCAGGGTCCGACTTCTGGGCGGAGAGCGGACTGCTTCCCGCAATTGCAGGTCCAGTCAATGGACCAGCTCGGCATGGCACAAGTTGGAGAGCCTCTGGCGCAATCGATAGCGACAAGGCCTTTTTGAAAGCGCAGGGGTTCGTGGGCACGCAGTTATCAACCACTTGGGCCCGGTTCCTAATGCCCTGGAGCTAATCCGAACCGCGTCCGGCCCTTCTGTCGTCTTTCTTCTCTGGCTGCCCGACTTCGAAACTCCAGAAGCGTCGAGTCTACTCCGCACCTGACGAGCCCAAGATGGCGTCGACCGACACAGTACCCCGAAAGACGTGGTGGAAGATCCAGTGGTACTCGGACGACGACACCCCCGAGGAGCGCAAGCTCGTCAACAAGCTCGACATGATCGTCGTCCCCTACGCCATCCTCAGCTACTGGGTCAAGTACATCGACCAGGCGAACCTCAGTACGTCCACGAGAGCCCCCGTCATACCAAACACCACATCCTAACCTTCCATCCCAGACAACGCCTACGTCGGCGGCATGAAGGAGGAGCTCGGCTTCCACGGCAACGAGCTCGTCGAGCTGCAGACCATGTACACCGTCGGCGCCGTCGTCGGCATGGTCCCCTTCATGTTCCTCTTCACCTACGTGCCCATGTACTGGACCATCCCCGCCATGGACATCCTCTGGGGCCTCTTCACCCTGCTGCAGTACCGCGGCCAGACCTTCGGCGAGATGGCCGCCTACCGCTTCATGGTCGGCTTCTTCGAGGCCGCCTTCTTCCCCGCCATGCACTACGTCTTCGGCTCCTGGTACCGCGGCCACGAGATCGCCCGCAGGGGGGGCCTCTTCTACACGGGCCTCAACCTCGGAACTCTAACAGCGGGACTGATTGCTGCTGGTGCTTCCCGCCGGCTCGAGGGCGTCCACGGCATGTCCGGCTGGCGCTGGATGTACATCATCTGCGCCATCATCACCATCCCCGTCGGCGTGCTCGGGTACTTCCTCCTCCCCGGCACCGTCGACCAGCCGAACCGCTGGGTCCTCAACGACGCCGACATCAAGCTCGCCAAGGCCCGCCTCGAGCGCGGCGGGCACGTCACGCGCGGCAAGTTCAAGCTCGGCCACCTGAAGCGCATCTTCCTCAGCCCGCAGTTCTGGACCGTCGTGCTCGTCGACGTGCTCTTCTGGAACGCGGGCATCCACAAGAGCACGGGGAGCTTCCTCCTCTGGATCAAGAGCCTGGGCCGCTACACGCCCGCCGAGGTCAACGAGATGGGCACCATCGCGCCGGCCCTCGGCATCCTGTACAACCTGGTGGCGTGCTTCCTGTCGGACCTGGTGCTCGGCCCCGCGTGGGCCATCACCTTCTCCTCGCTCTGGAACGTCACAGGCCTCATTATTCTCGTCAAGTGGGACGCGCCCGAGGCCGCAAAGTGGTTCGCGTTTTCCACCATGTACTGGTCCAACGCGCTCTCGAGCGTGCTGCACGGCTGGGTCAACACCATCCTGCGCGACTCCCCCGAGCAGCGCTCCTTCACGCTCGTCATGATCACCATCATCGCCCAGTCGTCGACCGCCTGGACGCCGCTGCTGACCTTCCCCACCGTCGAGTCGCCGAGGTACCCCAAGGGCTTCTCGTTCTGCCTGGCGTGCGCCATCTTGCTCATCATCGCCACGCACGTCCTCAACCTGTACATCAAGCGGAAAGAGTAAGTCTTTTGTTTGTGCTTGTACAAGAAAAGTGGACAAAAGTGACTGACCGATAACAGGAACGCAAAGCTCGCGTATCTCGAGAGCCACAGCGAAGGCGAAGGGAGCTTCGGAAACCCGGCCGAGGTGGACGCGGCCACGGGGAAAGCTGCGAGCGCTGAAGTCGCAGCGGCAGACAACACGTCGGAGGACTCGATTGCCCGTCGTTAGATCGCGTCTTCTCTTTTTTTCCAATTTGCAACAGTGGTTCGCCTAGGTCGCTGTGCGGCGGGCAAATACTTCGTCCAAGTGATCGCACTTAGCCATGCGTTGTTAAATGCCTACCGAGACAGTCAAATCCATCAAAGTCTTTTTTCCACAAAAAAAAAAAAGAAAGTGCCTTTCTCTCTTCCTCTTCTTCAACTACCCAACTCTCCATCGCCAGCCAGACACTTCAGCCTGCGCGCCCGCAGCCATGCACATCAAAGCAGAGGCCCATCCTTGGTCTTGAATATTTCCAGTCCGGTCTCTGTCGCCCGCGCGTTCAGTCGGTTCTGCTGGGCCATGCTGAACGGCCAACGCCCGGCAGCCGCGGCCTCCGTCCGGGGAAGCGCGTTCATCACGAAGGTACTCATGGTGATAGGGCACTTCAGGCAGTGCGATACACTGCGGACGGTCAAGCGTCTCTCGGCCAGCACGCGTCCAAGGTTCCGGTGGGTTCTTTCGTAGCTAGAGGCCACGTCGGAAACAGGCGCCATCAGGTTCATCCCGTACTTGTCGAGGCGCATGATCGTCTCGCCGATCAGTGCGGCGATGCAGGCCCTGCTCCGGGCATCCGTGTACTCGGTGCGCGGCATGCCCTGGACCGTCCTGCGGTACAACTGGAGCTCGAAGGTGACCAGGCTCTTGCGGCTGTCCCGAACAAGTCCTACATAGGAAAAAAAAATCAGAATCAACAAAGACCTTCACAAATCTTCAAGAAGGGGCGGGGGGTTCATTTACGGATAACGTCGGCTGCCGACAGCCCAGCGAGAGCGTTGATCGGAACGCGCCGTTCGGTGGTGGCACTTTGCTCGCCTCCCTCTGGAACCCAATGGGTGCCCGGGTCGCCGTAAGTGATGTCGTCGTCGGTTATGTTCGCGTTCTCGGCAATCTTGGACAGTACCTTCCGGAACAGCGCGGAATCGCCTATCGTCCATGCCACCCAGAGCAGCCACGGCTCGCCAAGCTGGTTACTGATCCCATCCAGCCATTTACGGGCCCAGGGCCGAATAATTCGCATCGCGTCGTACTTCAGGAGGAAATTCAGGAAGCGATAGAGCTTCGGGATGGTCATCCTCGAAGGGACGTAGACGAAGGAAGCGTGCGCGATCGCCAAGAACCTATGGATTTCTTCGGGGGCGTCCTCGGAAATATCGACGATCCAGGGGTCCGCCGAGACGCCGGGCTCCGTTGGTGGCGCCGGCTTCGGGGACTCGTCCAGCTTGGCCTTGAAGACGGGAGAGGCGCGGGCGATCGCTCGGGGGCAGACCTGGTACTCGACCCGGTTCGACTTCGGCCCGGCCTGCAAGAAGAGGTCTCCGGACTCGTCGTAGCAGAAGCAAGTCGGGCCTTCATCGTCCGATTCTGACTGCGCGTCGGCGTCGTCCCTTTCTGCCAAAGGCTGAGGAGTCTCCAGCTTGACGGAGACGGGAGACTCATCCGCCGCCGGGGCTGAGATCTCGCCGTTGGCCGTGGTCGGTTCTGCGGCACCAGCGTCGGGAGGGCTTCCGGTGGTCGAGCCCACGGACATTCTGAGCTGGATGGACTGGCGAAGCAAAGGAAGTTGGACGATTGCGGCAGTGGCTGACAGGAACAAGCTGCTTTGTTTTCGCGCGACGAAGTTTCTATCCTAGGCTTTCTTTTCTCCAGGTTGACCAGGTCCATAATAGTGGGTACATCCTCTACATACACTGTATGTGTACCCATGTCCTTTGGTAACTTGTCCCCCATTGTGGATGCGACCCTGAACTGTAGGGGACTTCTACGGCAGCCCGCAAGGCCTACTGTCTCAAAACCCATGGGTCATCTACAGCCACACCACCCTCCGAGTCAAGCAGTGGATTTATTCAATTAAGCCGCGGATATAATTAGATTTACTAGTCTATACTATATAACGATTATATAAGATCCAGCTTAGAATAATATATCTAGGATCTCTATAAATTTACCTAATTAAAGCTAGGTTAACTAAGTAATCTACAAATAATATAATTAACTATATTTTATTTAATATTAAACTTCCTCTTAAGTATATTACTACTAATAAATATTATAATTTATACTATATATAAATATATATAATAATAAATATTTTTATTTTTAAAAAACTTAAAAGTAAAAAGCTTTTAATAAATATTTTAATATAACTTAGGTTTAATACTAAAACTCCTTTTATTACTACGTTCTATTTAAATAGTATATTACTAAAAATTTCTTTAAGTAATACAGCTAATAATACCTCCCTTAGCTACTATTAAAAGTGCTTTTTAAAAGCTTATTAGTACTTTAACTTTTAATAACTACCTCTTACTTTAGTACTTTCTATATATCTACTTAATAATAAATAATAATAACTAAACTATACCTTATAAAATCTAACTTTCCTATATATAAAACCTTAATTTAATACTTTACTAAGTATATAGTAATAAAAAGTAAAGGGATACTTACTATAAAACTTATATAACTAAAAAGGGCATATATATAACTTATATTATATTACTAGACTAGTTGTTATATACTACTTATATATATAACTCTTAAGTATTAAGTTACTTTCTAGTCCCGTTTATAACTAAAAAGTATGTATTAAAGAGTAATATATTAATAAATAAAAACTATTAGGTTAAATAAATAAAACTATAGTATATAGAGTATAACTTTATATAGCTCCTTATAGGCATTTAGGTACAGTACCTAAAGGCTATTAGTAAAGTATTTAATAAAATAGTAATAAAGTTTAAGGATTATAAATATTATAGGTTTTAGTATTATATTTTATATATTAAAAACTAACTCTATTATATAAGTACTAAAGATATAATTTTAGTTATACTTATATTTAAGAGTAACTAACTATTAGTATAATTAATAAAAAATATATTAGTCTTAGGTATTTATATTTTACCTATATTAATATATTAAATTTCTAAAATACTTAAATACTATAGTATATTTTTATTTAAATTCTAATACCTATATGAATATTAATTATAATTACTACTAAAGTTATAAATCTATTTAAAAAGTAATACTAGGAACGGGAATCTATTGAAAGTTAAAAATATTAATAAAAACACCTAAAGCACTAATATAATTACTATTTAAGTAATAACTACTACCTAAATAATAATTATATTTATATTATATATATTTCTATTATTAATATATAATAAATAAAAATAATAGATAATAGGAATAATAAGTAATAAAGTAAAAGTATTAACTAGTAATAAAGATATAGATATATACTAACTAATATATACTAATTAATAGGTAGTATTATCCTTTATAGCTAGCCGACTATAATAATATTCTTACTACTATATTAGTTTAGGGAGAAGAAAGGGCACAATAAGTTATAGTATAAAAAGCCTTAAATACCCCCCCCCCCCCTCTATAAATAAGAAAAAAAGTAATTTAGTTCCTTCTGATAGGGTAATTACTAATAAAATTATTATTGAAGTAGTAATTACTACTTAAATAATAATTTTATTTATACTATATTTAAAACTTATAAAGTTTAAAAAATAAATATATAGATATATATTATAGTTGTTTTTTATAGTATAATTAGCCTTATAATAATTACTTATATTAAAATCACATAATAATACTAAAGAGTCAATACTATTATTAATAGAGTAGTAATTACTACTAAAATAATAATATATATTAAACTTTAATATATAAAATATTAAACTACTTTTACTTTAATTTTATATATATTTACCCCCTATCTATTTAACTTATTCTACACCTAATCAACACCACCTTATATACTTAGAATAAGTCTAACCTCTAGGCTAAAACTAAGGTTAATATAACACTTTAACTACTCCTATAAAAATATATACTTTTTAAACTATAGTTATAACGTTCCTTTAAGTATTATTATAAGAATAAATATTTATCTTTATAAAAGATTATTATAAACTTCTATAGTTATAGTTAGTAAAATACTATTAAAATTAACTATAGTATTACTAAGGATACTTAAAATTTTTTATAACTTTAGTTAATTAACTAGTATTATATAGTTACGTGCTGTATTAGAGTTAGAATAATAATATAATTTATATAGTTAATTAAGTATAATATAGGGGCAGCTAGGTTATAACTAAATCTAATAGTTATTCTAAACCTATATAAAGTCTATAAACTTTTATTAAATTAAAGGTATAAATACAAATAGTATAGTAATTTAATTTACTAAACTATTTAGGTTAAAGTATCTCTAAATTTAAAGGTAAATAAAGTATATTTAAATATATTAGTAATATTCTTTAAGTTAAATAAGTAGTATACTTATTTACTATTTAGTTAATTATACTTAATAAAGTTAATTCTACTATAATTTTACTTTAATATTATAAATACTTTTTTTAAAGAGTTAAATATTTTAAAACGTAACTAGGACTTAGATATTTAGGTTAAATACTAAAGGTTTTATATAATTTTAAGTAAAATAAAACTATATACCTATAGTTAAAATAGTTTTAACTTTTTAATTTAATTAAATACTTTTTAAGATAATTTTATACTATAATATAATATTATAAAACTAGGTTAGGACTAACTAACTACTATAGGTTAAAATACTAATATAAAACTATAAAATAAACTAAGAGTATATATTAATATTAGTATAAATGTAGAAACCCTAGGGGAGTAATTTATTATATATATTAATTAATTAGATATAATTTAACTTGGGTGTTATTTAGTCTTTCTACTAGTATTAAATATTTTTTAACTGTTTTTTAATTTACTTAAAAAAGATTTTATAATATACTTTAAAGAGTATATTACACAAAATAATATAGTTTTATTAGTATATAAATGTATAAAAGAACTCTTTACTATAGTTTTAAATTATATAAGTATTATTATTACTTAGTTAAAAGTACTAAATAGCTTTAAAGTAGGCTGTAGTAAGTTATAGGGGTATTTAGTGCTACTATAATCTATTACTATACTTAAGGTCTTTAAAACTATTTTATATAATAGTAAAGCTTTTAAATTATAACTAAATAAGGATATTAGTATTAGATAGTTAATAGAGGAAGAATAGCTTATAAATTTATTTAAGTAGGTTATTTAAAAACTGTATTTAGATTTTATAGGAGATACTACGTTCCTTTAAGTACTATATAAACGTTACTTATAATACTTTAACTTAGTGGGAATTATATAGTAGGTGTGTAATTACTTTATATTTCTAGTTAATTAATAGCTTTTTAATAATAATATTTTTATATAGTATTAAATTAATATAGAGTTAAGGTATTTTGTATAAATATTAGGGGGTAAGTATAGAAAAGAGAATTTTACTTATAGGGGTTATTATATTAAGAGGTTCTTAAGTTTAATACTTTAGAGTTTACTTTTTAATACTATTAACCTTATTTTTAAAATTATTGTCCCTTATCTTTATTATTTAGTACTTTAAGCTTATTCCTATAGTATTTAAAATAATCTTTTTATATACTGTATTTATTAGGATTTAATTAAATAGTTAGTTTATATAACTAGCTTAAAAAATAACTATACTAAGGATATTAACTTAAATTATTTACTTTAAAAGTTATTAAAAGCTATATTTAGTATAGAATATTCTATTTAACTAGTATAAATTGTATTTATAGTAGTAGTTATTAGTAAATACGTAATTTTAATTATAATAAATAGAAATAACTTATGTACTTTAGAATAGTTTTTTATACTAGGGATACTAACTAATAGAATTTTTTATATAAGATCTATATAGAAAATATTACTTACTAGTATTACTAGTAACTCTTTATTTTAAATATTATTAATAGTTATAGTAATATAAAGCTTTTTATATATAAAACTAAATATTATATAATACTTATAAAGACTATAGTTTTAGTACTATAGGGTTTAATTATATTTAAAGTAAAAGTTATTAGTAAATTTATAATAGTAATTATAGAAAGTAAAAGGTAGATAGGTGTGTATAAAGTGTATTATTTTAATAAAATAAAAAAAGTAAAGATAAAATAAAAAAATACTTTTTAAGTAGGGGGGGAGGAACTAAGTATACTAATAGCCTAGTTTATAATATTATTAGCCTTATTAGTAAGCTACTATTACTACTATTACTATTACTCTTACTACTACTACTTATAGGCACGTAAAGCTACTAACGCTCTTTTCTATATATTAACTTTAGCCTTAGTACTAGTTTACTAAAACTAACTTATTATAGTATACTTTTAAATATACTACTTAAGGTCTAGGCTAGTAAACTTTAGTAGTACTAGGAGTAAATAAAAAGGAGTTAAAAAAAAAAGGTATTAATAAGAAAGAAAGTAATAAAGGAGGGGACTTATAAGGAGTTAAAACTAAGTTCTTTAAAACACTATTAGTTCTAAGTTAAAGCTAGTAATTATTATACTTATAATAAAAGTATTTACTACTCTAGGAATTATAGTAGTAGTTAGTATAAGTACTTTATATAATATACTATAAGTATAGTAGTATCATTAGAAAATTACTTATATAATTTTATTACTAAGTATAGTAACTATACTTCTTAATAGCTTTATTACCTATAGTCTATAGTATTACTATTAGGAGATTTACACCCTTATTTATTATAAAGGTACTATAGGTATTAGTATTATAGGTAGGCTTACGCTAAATAAAGAGGTAGAATAACTTAAAAGTAGTACTAATACTAGTTAGTTTATAGTAGCTTAAAAGAATAGTATAGGTAATATACTTTTATATAACTAAGATTTTATTTTATTAGTTTAACTTTAAGGATATAATTTAGTAGTAATTAGTATTTATACTTATTAAGTTTTTTAAAAAAGGAGGAAAGAGAAGGGGGTAAAGGTAGAGGAGGGGGTAAGGGGATAGGGGGTGTGTTACTATATATAGATATTATTATTATTATTATTATTAAAAAGGGGGTACTATTATTATTATTATTATTATAGGGGGCGCTATTATTATTATTATTATTATAGGGGGGGGCACTTTAGTTAGTACAGAAGGTGAGTAGTATAGAATATTAAATTAATACAGTGCCTATGTATTTATTTAAATAGAAATAATTAAGTATTACTATTAGTAGTATTAGGGTTATTAATGTTTTTAGTATTATAAGGGTCTTAAGGACTTAATATAAAAAATATAGTAATAGTAGTAGTAGTAGTAATATTAAAAAAGAGACTAAAAAGAAACTAAAAAGATTAATAAAGTAAATATAAAAATAAAATATTTTACTTAACTAAAGGGCTTAAGTTATATTAAAAAAAAGAAGTAAAAAATACTACATTTTTTCCTATTTATTAAAAACTTATTATAGTAACTACTATTATTAAAAAATATTTTTAAAAATAGAACCTAATATTTTTAATATTTATTTCCTTTTTTTTACTTATATTAATTAAGGTTAAGTAAAAAGAGAGTTAAATTATTTTACTTAAAAATCATATAATATTTATATCCTAATTAATACCCCTTTTATTACTCTTTACTACTATCCCTTAAGCAAATTTACTATTCTATAAATAATTATTAGTATTTTAATAATAAAAATTAAAGAAGGTATAGAATTATAAACCTAAAGTATACTTTTAACTAAGTCCCTTACTAAGTTTCTTACTTAGTACTATACTTAGCCTTTTACTTAGCCTTTTACTTAACGTCCTTCTTAACTCCCTATATAGTATTTTAAATAATATTTTATTTAGTATTCCTTTTAACGTCCCTTTTAGTCTCCCCTTTAATTACCTTTAAGTTAACTTACTTAAGGGTAACCTTTAACTTAACTTTTAAAAAAGTATACTTATATAATACTAGTTTTTTAGTAGTATTACTAGCCTCTTTAGCCTTAATTATTAGCTTTTATTTAGTACTTATTTATAACTATATTAAAATTAAGGGCTAAAAAGGATTAAGTTAGTTAACCTAAGTAAGGGACTTAAATAAAGCCTTATTAAGTACAGTTTTAGTATTTATTTACTTTTTAGATATTAATAAATTAGAATTAGTTATAAAACTATTATTAATAGAGAAAGTTAAAACTAAATAAAGGTTATATATATCTTTTTTTAGTTTTACTAAAGCCTTTTTAAGAAAGTTAAAAAGAGTTATAGTATTATATATAATATTATAGTAAAAAAGAAGATTAAAACTATTTTTAGTAATAATTAGTATAGCCTTTTAGTTAAAGTAAAGAAAGTTAGTATTTTATATAAACTTACTTATAAAATACTATATAAAACTTATATATAACTTAAACTAAGTTATACCTAAAACTTTAATAACTTTAATAAACTTTTAAATAGTCTATACTATAGTATATTACTTATAAATAAGCCTACCTACTTTTAACTTTATGTATTTAGTAATTTAGAATTAAATTAAAACGTTAACTTAAGAATTTATAATAAATTACTTCTTTATTTACTAAATACTTATCTTATAGGCCTAAAAAGTAACCTTAGTTACTATAAAGAATCTAGTACTAAGGGGCTATTAATCCTTAGTTTTAATATTAGTAAAGTAAAGAGAGTAGTTAGTAGAATTATTAATTAATAAGTCTAAAGTTTATTAAAATTTATTAAAAAAAGTATTATCATTATTAATTTTTAAACTTATAAAATTAATATAATTAAAAATTAAAAGTTAATTAAACTTAATTAAGTATAAACAATAGTATTACTAATTAAACTTTTATTTAACTACTTTATAGTTAATTAAATAGTAAAATACTATTATAAAATAAGTTAAATTTAAGGGAATAAAGTTAATAAGAAATTATAAAAAGGATTATATAATTTTATATAAAATTATAAGGACTATAAAATTTACACTTACTTAAGTTATTTTAATAATAAATTAAGAGATCTTTTAATTCTACCACGGGGGTTGCTATAGCCGGCGGAGATAACCCCTTTTGGAAGATTTCGAGTTTTGAGACAGTAGGCCTTGCGGGCTGCCGTAGACTTCAACGGCTGGGGCTGGAGATCGAACCCCCACCTCCTCCCCCGCCTGAAGATGAACTTTCGAAGCAAACAGGCAATTTCCGTGACTGTTAATCTGTAGAAGAGAGATTTTGCCTCAGACGCGAAGGCCTTCTGGATTGGGTCACATGCCGATTTACAATCTGGAGAGCCGCATGGGTAGCACAAATTGTGCCAAGTCTCATCAACACCTGGCCCCTATTTTCGATCCGAACCAAGAAAGCCGAACCCCAAGAGCTGCGGGAGGAAACGTTCCGGTCCACAGGCAAACTCATCAGAGAAGCCTATCGCGCGTCGTTAGACTCCGGAGGGCAAATGGGCTGCGTGTACGTCACGTCGCGGGTCAGAGCATTCCACCAGTCTGTTTCAATTGAGCCCACGAAGGTTTGTAGGCCGAGCCTGGCGTACACGTATCAAATATCTTACAAAGAACTTGATCGCCCCAACTTGAGGGTCGTTGCTAGAAAGCCCACGTATTTGCCTGTCACAAACCACCACCCCTCGCCAAGCTTGCGCGAATCATCCCGCTCCCAAATAGTCAACCTGAACCTGTCCCGCGAATACGTATACATCTGGCCCGTGACCCCATGTGCCTCGCACTCCATCCAACTTGATCCCACGCTGCTGCTTCCCATCTAGACCAGAAGTCTCTTTCTGTTCGGGCCAAACCGGCCTCTTCTGCCCTCGCGTTGAGCCAATCCTGTCGATTCTCATTGATAATTCCGCCTTCGACATAGACGGGGAGGGGACAGCCAGGAGCAATCCAGCTAGAACACGAGTGACAATGTCGAAGGGCCTCGGACGACAGTCTAGACCTTAGTATGACCTTGAGGCCATCCACTGTGCCCGGTACGAGCTGGCACTAGCCTTGAGAGCGGTCATCGCTCCCAGGCCACTTCTTTCGAAGGCCAGGACCAGTTTACCTATCACGGCGGCGAGGCAGCCCTCCGGTTCGACGTTTGCACCCTTGAGCTTTCCAATAAGTCTCCAGTACGGTTCGAGTTGCGCGTCGATCAAGGCCTTGCGTGTCTCGAGAATAGTGTCTGTTTTCACCCGACAGTCAGCACAACCGACGCCGAACGTCTTCGCTTCTTGGAAGGACTATTGCTGGGGCTTACCAGTAATTTCAGTGGCCGTCCAAGAGTTGAAGCAGCCGAGCAGGGCTTCGTCTGACCCGTTCCACGAGTCGTCGTGCTCTAGTTTGCCGTCTTCGTCGATCGATCGGCTTTCTGCGATCTCTCTCAAGACCTTTCGGAACAGGTTCGAGTCTCCCACCGTCCATGACATCCAAAGAAGCCGAATATCATCGGTGTCTTCGCTCAAGTTGCTGATCCAGCCCTGCTCCGGAGTGGGAAACCTGGTGGCGGGACAACCTCGAAACTTTAGACTTTGATTTTGGAGATCTACCACGCCTCGCTGGAAATCGTACTCAAATCACCGCGCGCACGAAGAGCCAATTTGGCCTGCGGGGATACGACCGGCCATCATATCTCGTCCTCAAACCTGACCTCATGCTTCCACTTCCCACACAGACCAGAATTCTCTATCCGCGCAGGCAAGACCGGTTTGCACCGCCCTGAATTCGAGCCAAATCCGCCGGCTCTTGGTAATGAGGCCGCCTTCAACGCGGATGTGGCTGACCCTGTCGGGCAGACTCTTGCCCAGCCAGTAGGCGCATCTATTACAGTGCTGGAGGCTCTCGAAAGACATCTTTGTCGCCATCATATTCCTGAGGGTCTTTACCGTGCCGCGGTATCTGCTGGCGGCATTCTCGAGGCCGCCCGTTATCCCTACGCCGCACGCTTTAAGGCCGATGAACACTTTGCCAACCAGGCCGGCGACACACACGTCCTGCAGGAAATCCACATCCTCAAGCGCTTCGAGGAAGTCCCAGTACCGACAGAATTCCGCTTCAATCAAGGCCATGCGGGCCTTGAAGATGGCGCCTGTTTTGCCCCCGCTGGGAGTCAGCACGACCCGCGCCGACGGTCACGTATCGGATCTAGCAAAGCTTCTTTGGTCAAACTTACTGCGGAGCTCCGCCTCCGTCAAGTCATCGGAGGGGCCGTTTAAGTAGTTCTTCCTGAACGACGAAAACAACTTTTCAGTGTCTTCGTCGACGATCAGGTTGCCGTCCATGTCGACTTCCTGACATTCCGCGATCGCGACCAGGGACTCTCGCAACAGTTTCGAGTCTCCCAGCTTCCATGCCGCCCACGGAATCAGGTTCTTGTCCGCCTGGTCGACCAGGGACCTCGTCCAGCAGCCGACCCACGGCCGTATGACGTGGACGGCAGCGTACTTTTCCAGGAGAAGCAGGAGCCCCGTGAGTTCCGAGTCGTCCAGGGTGGAGGGGACGGAGAGGCCGTGGCAGATGTTCAGGAAGAGGCACATCTCCTTGTGTCCGTCGTCCAGGGGACTGGCGACCCAGGGATCCGACGGCGACCGCGGCTCCTTGCAAGGCCCGTACAGCGCCGCCTCGAATATCCGGGACGCGCGGGCGAGGGCCCTCGAGCAAACCAGGTAGCTTTTTGGAGGCGTACCGACCGGAAGGATGAGATCGCCGAAGCTGTCGATCGTCTCGTCCACTTCGATCGCCTTGCCGATCTCCGACTGGGGGAACACCAGGATGTTCGTCGAGGCCAACACCGTGGGCGAAGACGGACGCATGTAGTCGCAGACCTCGGAGGAGGCGGGGCGTTTCTTGCCTCGGGCCATTGTTGAAAACATTAAAGGCAAATATCAAACGGCCCGGACGTGGATCTTTTGCAGATGTGAGAAGATGACGGTAGGGAACCAGTGCGACGGTTGCGATTTCGGATTCTTGAAGTTGACGCGAGACGGGAAACGGTCCCACATCGCGACCCACGAGTCGGCGCTTGGCGCGTTAGAATTGGCGGGCCAGGACCCACCCACATGCGCCTGAGCTTCAGTTTGGAGGAACTCATGAGGAGCCAACACAATCCACCTAGGTAGGTACTGAACGGTAAAACATCAACGGGAGGGATAACTCGCTTGGTTTGCAGACCTCCAAAATAGAGTCGTCGACTTTCGCGGAAGAAGCCGCAAGAGAAGCTTGTCCCAAATTTGCTTCCTTTGAGTCACAACATACATGTTACAGAATCTCTTCGAACAACCAGGCGGAGTGGTGACACCTTTTTTCCTTCTTCGCTCTCACAACTCCAAGCTTCCTGACCCCATCGCAATACGGCACAAGTGGAATGAAAATTCCGGCGGAACATGATCGCCAATATGGAATTATAGTGCTCTTCGCGCTCAAACACCCGGCAATTTGCCGACCAAAAGAGTTTACCAGTAAACCCTCCAGTCCAGGAAGTATCTCGACAAACTATCGGAAAAAAGGCTTCCATCGGCATTATCCGCACAACACCAAATGTCGCAGGGTAACATCTACCGAAAGCCGGTACAAATCGTGACCGCGTCGCCTGACGCGATGCGACGATCTCTCCGAAGTGGTACCGCAAGTACCGACAGCACCCGGACCGTGGTGTGGGGAACCTAGCGCCGGCACGCCCGGTCGGCCCCGCCCTCCACCAACCCCCCAAGACAGAAAAAGGAGGGCCATCTGGCGCCGGCCCAGTGACGCGGAGCTGGTGACTTTTCCCTCCTGCACCGTCATGACACGGACGCAGCTGCGTGTCTGGAGCTTACCATCTTTTTTCTCATGACGCAAACGACGCCTGTTATTGTATCCCCTGATTCCTTCTCCCCTTCAACTCGATGGAGGAAATGCTCCCTTTTGACAACCAGCTCAGGGGTTCGAATGCAACCCTCGGCCACGCACCCCAACACTCAAGTTCCCTCTTTGGGAATCACATAGACCTAGAGCCCCTTGCACTCAAACATTCAGCCAATCACGGCTCGAAGCAGCGCTTACCCAGGGAGGTGCGGATTAGCCGCTTTGTAAAAGAACATAAGAAAAACTCTACTTCATATAACCCCTTGGAAGTTTAGCCGCCTTTCTTCGCCCACCCTAATCCCGTCCTGAGTGGTTGCATCAGCGTCCTCTTCACATGCCCTCTCCTTTCAGAAACGGTCTGGCCCCTTTTGGGCAGAAAGACTGCTTGGGTAATATCACCTGCCAAGTGCCCACTACTGAGATTTGGGGTGCAACTTATAACATCCCTCGCCTTATAACCAGTCGAAGACATTGCAGCTGGCCACGTTTCGCCGCCTCGTGCAGGTTGCCTACGCTTCGTGATTCATACGAAACCTCTCCAAGACTCAATTCAACTGACACCTACGCTGGCCAAGGTAAGCCGCCCAGACCCAAAGCACACCGTGTTGGTTGTCTAGATCTCGCAGCGTCCTAGGCTTAGGCTAACAGAAATTACGCAACTGCCGCTAGCGCGGCGAGTGGCGTTCAGGTACCATTTCTTGTTTTCCTAATGGCTACGTCGCACAAGTCAGCAATACATAAATTTTCCTTCTTCTTTTCTCTTCTTCTCAACGGGTGGTGCGTGCCCGCGCCTGACGTCTTGCCCATGAGTCCAACCCGCGAAGCATCGACATATGACTGGCACACGGACGAGAATACAAGTCTCTCTTGGCGATAAGTATAGCTTGGGATACAAGGAATCTCTTTTGACTGCATTTAGGGATGCCCCCTGGGAGGCAGGTGCCACTTCCCGCATGGCAGTCCAAGGATTTGGCACGGTTGGGATCTCCCACCAACCGGATCCACGGAACGGCAAGTCGGTAGCGAGGGACGCAAGGTTGTTTTTCTTCCGTCTTTCTCTCTCTCAAAGAAACTAGCGATCCTTTGCAGGCGATTGGGCAGATGCGCAGATGAGACGGACGCCTCTGCCGGCGCATCACATCCTCCCGCCCTCAAGGGGGCTCCCAGATGCGTGAATGAGAGATGCTGTCCGCGGCTCATCATTGGTTACCCGAAATCTCCTTGAATCTTTTCTTATTTCCCCCATTTCACGCCATGCACGCCTGGAAAGCGAAAGGATCTCGACGGCATCGATTTCGGCCTCTAGGAACCAGGTTCTGCCCTTCATCAACCTCTACCATGTGTCTCGACCATCACCTGCGAGCAAGGGGATGATGGATCAAACGCTCCCAACCCAGCGGATGTCCTTCTATTGCCCCTCTTCCATTGTCTCAACCCGCAGGCTCGACCCCCTCCCGCCGCGCCGGCCGCGTGCTGCCCTCATTCTCGTGCGTGGGGCTGCTGGCCGACCTGCCCGTCTGTTGATCCTGGGCTCCCATACCCGACAGCCTGTGTTACACCGTATCCGAGCGTCCTGGGCATGCTAGATATCGAATTTAGACTAATATCGCCCTTCTTCCGAAGCATCTCCTCCGCCAAAGATTGGATACCGCTATGAGACGGTGTCTTCCTGGTCATACCACGCTGAGAGGGGAGGAAACAAGGGCAAAAGCGTCTTCTCTCTTGGTAGCCAGGCACCTTGCAGTTGACGTATGGTCTGGGCCTTGGTCCTGCAGGTGATGCCACGGACGTCGAGTCGCAAGGGGGCCCGACGAGGACCCTTGGCCCGCTCGGCGTCGTCGTCACCATACTATCCCTCGGATATTGGCTCTTCTGTATATAACAAACGGAGTCCCATGATGGACTCTTTTCTTTCTGTCTCATGGTCTACCCCAAGTCCTTCCCTCGTGCGAACCTGCGACTCAGTCAACCATCGTGATCTTGAACCCAAGACATGTCATTCACTCATTCGCAACACTGAATCACATCCCTTCTCTTATAAAACAGCCGCCTCTCACTGTCCTTTCCGCATCAATCAGAGCAAATACCAAGCGCAACCCACTCCTTCGAGTACCTATTCGACTTGCAACACTCCTTTCGAACACCAGCACCAGCAATGCATCTCCTCCCCCTCCTCCTCCCCCTCCTCTCCCTCGCCTCCGCCTGGGACGCCCCCTCCTACCCGGGCCTCAACCGCATCTGGCAGGACACCTTCTCCGGCCCCGGCGGCTCCGGCGTCAACGAGGCCACCTGGTCCATCATCACCAACCTCCGCGTCAACAACGAGCTGCAGGACTACACCACCTCCCGCGCCAACCTGCAGCTCTCGGGCGGCAACACCCTCCAGATCGTGCCCTGGAGGGACGCCGCCACGGGCCGCTGGACCTCCGCGCGCGTCGAGTCCAAGTACACCTTCACGCCCGCCGCGGGCCGCCTCACCGCCGCCGAGGCCCTGATCCGCTTCGGCGACAACCCCGTCGCGAACAAGCGCGGCATCTGGCCCGCCTTCTGGCTCCTCGGCGACGCGATCCGCCGCGGCGTCGACTGGCCGCGCTGCGGCGAGGTCGACATTCTAGAAACGGTCAACGGGCAGCTCACCGGGTATGGCACGGTGCACTGCGACACCAACCCGGGCGGCGCGTGCAACGAGCCCAACGGCATCGGCGGCGCGACGGGGATCCCCGACCAGGGCTGGCACGCGTGGCGGGTGCAGTGGGACCGCAGGCCGGCGGGGGGCTGGCGCGACGAGACCATCACCTGGTTCCGGGACGGGGTGCCGTTCCACCAGGTCAGCGGCGCGCGGGTCGGGAGCGAGGGGGTGTGGGGCTCGCTGGCTAGGGCGCCGGTGTTTTTCATCCTCAACGTCGCCGTCGGGGGGAACTGGGTGAGTTGCCTCTTTTCTTTTTCTTCTCTTGCGAGGTCGCTGTGCTGACTTGGCGTGATATAGCCTGGATACCCCGACGGCGCGACGCTCGGGGGCTACGGGAGTATGATGGAGACGGCCTACGTCGCCGTCTACCAGTCGTAGATCCGGGGGGTGGTCTTCCTCGAGAAACGCATCTTGTTGATATGTGCTTTGGATTTTGGAGGAAAGTTTATAGGCCAATCTTGTTGCTGCTACTGCAACCACGCCGCTCGCTGTACATAGATGCCCTACCCAGCATGCTTAGATACCCCTTTTGTTTACTCCGCTTACACGCACCCTACGCTCTCTACATAATCACAATAATCGAACAACATCCCGCCTTTGACCTCGCTGCACATTCAAACTGCCCAAGAACAGCTGCCTTGAAATCGTCTTGTTCATTCATCGTGGCTCGTGACATCTGCATCTAGTCTACGTCCCCTGCCCCCGCCTACTCGTAAAACACCAAGCACCGGACCTCGATGCTCTGCCTCCCCTTGGCATCGGCCGGCGTCGCGGGGTCCACGAACGCCGTGTGCGGCGTCAGCCCCGCCCGCCCCTCCACGCCGCCGGGGAAGCCCTGGCTCCTCGAGTCGAAGCACTTGATGAACATGGCCTCGTCGGGCGTCATGTCCTTGGCGTAGTACAGCTTGTGCCGGTCGCTGGGCGCGATGGCGTACGTCTCGCCTGCAGCATTTCGTCAGTTACCTCAAAACGCGTCGCATCTCGTGAGAAGAACTCACCCTTGACCTCGTACCCCTCCGTCGACATCGCCCCCTTCGGGTCCGGCAGCACCTCCTTCCCGCGGTCGTCGTCGTCCTTGTCCGTCCGCTTCGGGTACAGCAGGTCGACAGCAATCAAATCCTCCGGCGCCGTCGTCCGCCAGTCGATCACCGCGAGCGGGAAGTCGCTCGCCGCGTGCCCGATCGGCCGCCACACGTTGATAATCTGGTACCGCCCCTTCAGCAGCTCCTCCGCCTCCTCCGCGGGCACGTGCCTCCGGACCCGCGCCTCGGCGGCTCCGGGCGTCTGGTCGACGTGCACCTGCTGCACGGGCTGCCGCGGCGACGACGGGTCGCGCCGGCGGATCGTGTGGTCGAAGATGACGACCTTCCTAACCCCGGGGAGCTTCGAGCGCAGCAGCGCCTCGACCTCGGCGTAGTACCCCTCCCGCACGGCCGCGTCGTCGGTGAAGTCTTTTTCCGCGGCGGGCGAGGCGTACACCGCGAAGCCGGAGACGTCGGTGCCGAAGGCCTCGGACGCGGCGCGGATGTCGGACACGGAGCGGCGGCGCTCGGTGCGGCGGAAGGAGGTGACGTCCGTGTCGACCTTGCTCCAGGGCTTGGAGCCGGAGGTGAGGGTCGCCGGGTCGAGGTAGCGGAAGACGCCGGTCGTCATGGTCGCGATGGTCCTGTGGTGTGTTGTTGTGGGGGATGCGGTGAGAGTTGTTGTGGATTTGAGACTGTGGGATAGAATCTGTGCTCGGCGCAGGATCGTCGTGCTCATGCTACGCTGCGGTGTCGCAGACAATCCGTTCAAATCGCAGTGCTGTTTGGTGAGACGTCAAGATCTTCTTCGTCAGAGTTCCTGCGGGGAAAGGGTAGGAAAGAACGGATGAGGGGTTCCCGGGCTCTGCTATTTAACAGCATCGTTAGGGGGCGGGCCGAGACACCGCGGCGATTGCATCACCACGGAACGGACCACTGAGGGAGCGACACATTAGTCAGTCGACCCAGCATTTCTAAGCCGCTCGTCTGCGGGTTTCTCTCGGCGTACCCACACCCGGGTCCCGGGTCACCCAGCTCTTTGATTTCAAATGCAATTCCGTGCCGATCTCCTGCCGGGCGGGCCCGAGGGGAGAAAGGCGGGGGAATGGTTGCACTCGCGGTGGCTGCTGTCGTGGCGCTACGCAGCGGGCCGGTTCCCTTCATCGTTCCGATCAGTGATCACTAATACGTGGAGTGGCGTCAGCCTTGTTCTTTCGCGACCGGGACGGGCCCTCCAATGCGGATCGCCGAGGCTCACGGGTGTTTCTGGTTTAAAAAGGCTCCGAGGGTAGAGCTTCGAATTGAGTTTTGAGTTTGTCAGTTTAAGCACTCGCCATTGCTTCGCTCGCAAATCGGTCGGCGAAGCTTGGCTTTCCGGCCCTTACCGGGACCTCGCGGCGTGGCAGGCAATGAAAAACACGAGGCATCGTTAATGCTTTAAATTATGCTGGTAGGCCAGCATCACAGATGCCTCGCGGCCATCCCTCAGGGGAAAAGAAAAGACAAAGATCCTCCCTCGGGCGGCACAGGCCCTCACCAGCACCTCACTTCGTGTCCTCCCCACGCCAGCCTCGCTTTCGCCGGGGTTGCACGAGCAAACGGTCGCGCGCGGTGGAACGTGGCGTACGGATACGCACGGGCCCTTCATGTCGCCAGCCCCCCTCTCGACGTCCTCACGTCGTGATCCTGAAAGACGTCCTGCGCCGGATGGAAGAGGGCCGAGCTCGCGACCGACCGGCAAGACCGCAGGCTCGTGATATCCCCGAGTTTCCCTCCCGACAGCGGCGAAACAGAATGGTACCAAAGTCGCAACGCCATGCTCGCAGAAATGCGTGATCAAATCGAAATCGTCAGGCGAATGGTTTTTTTCGTGCTCAAAAGGTAGAGCTGTTCCGCCCATCCCAGCCAGCAACCGCGGCCGCCGACGGCCTCGCACCGCGCCAAGGGGTGCTGCCCACACAAAATTTCATTATCCTGGTCTGCTCGTACCGCCTACTACCGGCGGCCCGGCTCGAACGGGTTCTCCTGAGGCGGCTGTTGCTGCTGCTGTCCGGGCTCGAAGGGGTTCTGTTGCCTCTGCTGGCCCTGGCGCTGCCACGAGGCCGGCGGCTTGCCCATGGTCGGGTGGTCGTCGACTTCGCCGTCGAGTTCGAAATTGTCGAGGGCGTCCTCCTTGCGCTCGAGGCGCTCCCTGCGCATGTGGAGGAACATGAGCACGGTCGCGGTGCCGAGGATGAGCACGGCGCTGTCACGCCTGCTGATGAAGCCATGACTTCGGATTTAATGAAGATGGAAGGGTTGCAATGCAGGAAAGTGTATCGGCAGCGGAAAATACGCCTTGCGGCTGCCAGGTGGGAGGAAAAGGCGGGAAAGGCGCGAGGGGAGACGTACGCTGTGATGCTCACGGTGATGATGATGATCTTGGACGAGTTGAAGGGCTTCTCGCAGCGGGCGCTGGTGTCGCCTTCCTCACAGCTGCTCTCGCGCGCGGCGAGGTGGCGGACGGCGTGGGCGAGGGGGGCCAGGAAGCTGTCGGCGCGGGCCGCGATGGTGTTGGATATAGGACTCATGGTGTTGAGGTTTAGAGGGCGGTGGTGTGATGTATGCGATGATGCGATGCAACGAGTGATGGGCCGAGGTGTTGATTACGCAGATGGCGATCCTTCTCCAAGGTCTTTGGCCGTTTGTATGAAGTCGAGTGGTGTCGCGCAAAGACGATGGCCTCCTCTACTCGTTCGTTTCCCTATCCCGTCCCTTTTCGTCGCAGCCGGTTTGGTGTCGCGAGCGTGTCTTCGTCCCTCTCAAATTCCTCGGATCGGCAACAACGGCGTACTGGGTTCTGGTGCAGCGAGTGGATTCCCCCTGGATTCGGTTCGCTTGCGGTGAAACGGATTCCGGGCCCCTGCTATCGCATTCTCGGGCGTCAAACGGTTCGTACAAGGAGCGACGATGAAGTGAAAAAAAACGGCGGAATGAAGGCGAGAAACTAAAAGTGGCAAGTGCCAAGGGGAAAAGAGAGAGCGTGTGCGAAACAGGAAAAAGTGTTGAATGAATGAGCGACGGCGAAGGTTTGAGTTTAGAGGAAGGAAGGTGGGAGGGGATGGGATGGGATGGGAGGAAGAGTTGAGATGGCGGGAAGGAGCGAGGGAAATGGAACGAGAATGGAAGGAGTGGAATTGTGGGAAAGCGAGACAGAACCAGGTACCTGCCTTCAAAGGTCATGCATACCAACAGCTTGCCCACCGAGGTACCCTGGACATCCGTACCTTCCTAGCATGCAAGGTACGGTACGGGAGGTGCGTGGCGTTGAAACCATGGGGAAGGGAAGGAGGCGCCCGGGAAGGAAGCATGGTGAAGGGCCTAAGGTGAGGCAATCTATTCAGGGGAGGGACGGTCGTCTCAGGCACTCAGGGTCCTGCCTATGCTCCTGCTCCTACTGCTGTTCCTGCTGCTGTTCCTGCATTCGCATCTGCCTAGCACCCTGCAACTTCGGTCCTCACTGTCACTGGGTAGGTCCAATGGACGGACTACAGCGCTCAGTACCTGCCAAGTCAGGATTTCAACCACTCAACAGGCATCGCAGGCAGGAACGTCTCGAGACAGTGACACAGAACACGGAGGGAATGTGGCTGTGTTTCACTCGTTTCCTCATGCCGCCCAAGCTGGAATTGGCCCTCATGATTGGTTCAACACTGCCGTCCACGGCAGGCTTTCGCCCAATCGACCGAGCTCGCCAGAAAAGAAAGTCGTCCGAGTCGAACAGAGACAGTCACGACACAACAATGGGTCCAAACGACGATCCCTCACGGACTGTCTCTGGACCCCGTATGGACCGCATCGCAGCGCAGGGTGAGGCGAGAGAGACACGCTGGTAAGTCCGCAGTTCTAGCGGTCCAGCGACTGCCATAATCGAGTTTGCGGGGAAATGCTTGTCTCGTGTGTTTCACCTCCCGAACACCTCTCTCACTGACTGCGCCGCTGTGTTTCCATTCCATCTGCTGACCTGCTGATTGATGGGTGTTCGTCTCGCACGCGAGAGCAAAAAACTCTCAACTATTTCTGCTTCAATCGGCCGAGAGTTCATGCGCGACTCGGCCGCGCCGTCAATACATCGACAACAAAGTTCTCAACAGCAGCAAACAGCACCTTCGTTGGTTTGCTTGTCTCCCAGTCTTTGTCCGCCGAATCCCCTCCACGCCACCACCCAGGAAATCAACGCAATCTAACCGCCCAAACTCACCGAGCAAGCGAACAAAAACCCTCTCGTGACATTCTGGCAGCATGGGTCATCCCGGAGTCCCCGGCGCATGTCCAGGCCGAGGGGCCGCCTGCCCTCTTCGCCTCTCATTTCCCCTGAGTTGCGATCCACTCAATCCCGGACAGCGCGGCATCACAGCGACCACACACAGCGCGGCCTGAGAGGGCGACGCCGCGACGGAAGGGCAGAATGGGCAGCGCGCACTGACCAGTCAGGCATTCGCTGTTAATAATAGCGCCGCCCTGCATTCCCCCCGGTTCTTTTTTCGGAATCCCCTCCCGTCGCCTGTCGCCGACTGTCCGTTCGCCCAAACCCTCAATTTACTTCCTACAAGGCCTCTACGGCGTAAGGCTGAGCAGGCAACGCTCGCAGGTCGCCCAAAATAACTGACACCTCGAGAAGCGCAGGCAACCAACACTTCGCATGAGCCACCCCGTTCCTCTCGACCGAGCAAGACGCCTTCGAGAAGCCCTGCTCGTCTAATAACAGCACGCGGCTTGATGGCAATCATGGGAGTTAGAACCTCGCGGTAAACAGCGCAGATGGTGGCGGCGAGTCAGGTCCCGGGTCTTGGACGGCCCTGCACGTCGTGTTGGTCCTCGGGGAGATATCGATCAGCGCCCATTGGTGACAACTCGGAAAAATACGAGCACAGGGCCACATCGCCTGCACATCCGTGACTCGCCCCGGGTCCGATCCGTCGTTGCATCGGTGCGGAGGCACACCCGCGCCGACAAAATCCGGGGAATCCGACCGCCCATCGGCAGGCTAGCAACAGCCTTGACTCTGATAGTGTCTGGTTCGCCATCATTTAAAATGGCGAGAATGCCTCAGTTCGAGAATGCCTCAGCATTCATTGACCAATTCGTCAACAGCCGCCGAGACGCCCCTAATGCGCTACGTAAGCGCGGCTGGACTAGCCAATTAGCATTCTCTCAACTGGTGATGCGCGCTGTGCCACTCATCTAGCCAAGTCCTGCCTGAGGGGAACAAATGTCATCCGATTCAAACTGCGAAAAGCCTCACAGCACGAACAAGTTCATTGTGACAACGACCGCCCGCGACTATCCGTGCATTGCATGTCATATCCACCCACGGTGACCAAGGCTCGCGACAATGGCTTCTATCCGGGGTCGACAGGGTGTCAGGGTCAACAAGACCTGCGACCAGTGCAGGCAACGCAAAATCCGCTGCATCGGTGTGGACTGTCTCTCGTTTCGTGTTCCCTGCGTACGCTGCGGCAAGTTGTTCGACCTTGCTAACCATCGTCAATCGCATCTTGCTGCTAGTGACTGAAGTCCCGTCAGGATCGCCGCCAACCTGTGTCTACTGCGCGGTGAGCTTCTTCCCGCTTCATTAGGAGCACTCAGGAACATTTTCATCACCGCGGTTCACGGGCGTTGCTGACGCACATCGCGTAGAAACGAGAACAGTCATGTCACTTTAGCGTCTTCCGACCCAAGGCCAGGATGAGATGTAAGACGGCCAACCTTGTCCGCTGCCATACTTGTGTATCAGCCTGACACTTGACGTCCGCAAGTGCCCGCTCCCGAGTTTGTCTCGGCAAGTTCTCGTCCCTCGGGAGACGCCGATCTTGGTGAGCTCTTCATCGACCGCATTCTGCAGCACGGTCCGCAAGAAATAGCTCTTCCCGATGACTTGACCATCTTCACAGTGCGAGCCCAACATTTTGTGAAAGACATTCTGGATGCTGTTTCAACTGACGCTTATGAATTATCCAGGCCCCTGGTGAACAAGGTACGAGGGCTTGCTGCCATGACGATCACACGCGGTCGAGTCACTGATGCACAGGCGACAGTCCCAAGTTCCGGCCTGGCCTTTTTCTCCGAGCAAAAGTTCGCGTCTCTAGATCGCATCATTGGCGACTCGCGCCTCCGGGACGTCGTCAAGAGACTCGATGACTTCATCCTGGACCGTCTGGGCATGCCCCGTGGGTCCCCTTGGCCGCCTGTCAGCTTCCAAAAGTCCAGCAAGATGGAGCCAGTCACGCGCGAGGAGGCCGATTCCTATATCCGAGGTGGGTTCCACGCGTCTCTCAAGAGAGCTGTGCTTTGCTAATATGCTGATAGCATACTTCACTGACCTTCACCCCGTATACCCCTTTCTCGACCGCGATGAGTTTGAAGCCGAAGCGTCGAACCCCGACCTAGAAGATGCTCTGTCGCAGAACCCGGCGTTTTCGGCACTGTACCACAGCATTCTGGCACTAGGGAGCCATCTGCTCCAGGGCGGTTCGTTCCAGGCCGGAGAAGGGAGATCCTGGGAACTCTTCCAAGTGGCTCAGAGCCACATGACGGGCATCATCCTCCCTCATGAATCCATAGAAAGCGTCCAGGTCTGCATGTTCCTCAATTTGACGTGGAGTTCGTAAGCTGACCGAGCATTACCCCTTGATGCCCATTAGGCTCTCGCTGCAATGGTAAGCCGAAGATCATAGGGACTACTCTGACGGTATCGGAACTAACTCCTCGCTCTCTCAGTCCATCTACTCAATGAGCTCCAGCGCTCTCGAGTTTGATGAGTATTTCATCAGCCACGCCGCGCGTATGGCCGTCGGTCTACATTACCACAGGAACGTCTACTCGGAGGCCAAACACCTCAGGGTTTTCTGGGTGATATATGCACTGGAAAAGCAGAACTCCATACACAGCAATGCATGCTCCGTAAGTCGGACCATCGAAAGATTCCAGCCTGTCCCGCCTCTGACACCACACCACAGATCATACCGGACGGGGACATTGGTTGCGTGATCCCACCATTCCCCGAAGCACGACGCGGGGCCTTCAACATGTTTATCGCGTACATCAAGATATCACGCATCACCTCCATCGTCTACGAATCTCTGTTCACTCTCAGCGCGTCACTGAGGTCTGCGGAGATCCGCAGATCGAGCCTGGACCGCGCGGATCGTTTGCTCGAGGACTGGCGGCAGTCCATTCCCGAAGACGTCAGGCCCGGCGACTCGGCTCACTTCCCCCTCTCCGCGTCGCCGAGCGTCCGCCTGGCGGTGCTGCAACTGCACTTCAGCTACTACCACCTCATCATCGCGCTCGAGCGCATCGCCCTGTACGTCAATCGCGACGACGCGGACGCGGGCCAGGCGAGCAAGCAGAGGCTCATGGCCACCGCGAGAACAATCGTCGAGATGACGAAGCACATTGACATACAGCCTCATGTCCCGATCTTGTAAGTGCTGCCACGCTTCCCTAGAAGCATGACATTCCCCCAAGAGCTAGGCTAACTCATGCCTGCGAACAGCATCCTAGCCGTGCTGCCCGTGTCGGCAGTGTTCATCCTCTTCGACCTCGTCGTCCACAACCCGTTCCACCGCGAGTCGCGGACGAACCTGTCTCTCCTGGACACGGCAGCAGGGTACTGCAGTCTGATTGAACTGGCCTCCAACGAATCGCTCCCGGGCAAGATTCTGCACGAGTTCGCGCAGATTGCCAGGGAGTTCTACTGGAAGGCCCAGAAGCAGAAGAAAGCCTCGGGAGGGCCGCCATCGAAGCCGACCGACGCAGCGGCTTCTCTCGAGTCTGCGAAAGGGTCCGCGGAGGACAGGCTGCCTGCCCCAGAGCCGAGAGATTCCACGGTATCGGGGGAGGCGCCGCACGACACCACGCCGAGGGGCTCAGACTACCTCGACTACCCGACGCCTCTGGAGTTTGAAGGCACCTCGGACTTCCACGCGGGTGACGCGTCAGACTTTAGGTCGGTCTTCGGGTGGGCGCTTCCAGACTGGTACGCGGGCGCGGCGGGTGTCGGCGGCTTCGAGGGTACGGGTGGTGAGATGGATTTGGATGCGATGGATTTCCAACAGCCGCCAATGTGAAGGGGTAAAAGACGCAGGTATATAGGAAAAAGGCAAAAGGGAAAATGAAACAAGTTAGACAAAATGGCAAAATGATCAGGCATATCGCGACTAGATGGTAGTAGATTAGAGTGTAGTTGGAGAGTAGGTTAGTTTTGTTTGTTTTGTTTTGTTTTGTTTTTGTTTTTGTTTTTCTTAGGTTCATTTGTTAATTTTACCAAGGAGTCTCACAACCAAGTGGTCGGTCTCTACTTGTCTTTAGGAATATGATTTTTTCTTTTCTTTTTTAATGCTCGAACCCATGAGGTTTATTTTTTTCTGCGTAGGGACAAGGAGTCTAACAACCACTAGACCAAACGGCCCAGCGGTCGGACTCTACTTGTCCCCAGGATACAATAGTCTAATGTGGTCTATGAATGGCCGTTGCGTGGCTGTTTGGGTTGAGGAGGGCCATGGCAGCCTGGCGGGCAGCCACCAACTTTACTTCTCTCCCGCACGTGATCCACACGTTTGTTGAGCTCTCCTGCATGACAGTGTTTATGTTGGTAAGAGATGGGAACTTGTCCCCGACCCGTTGGCTGACGTCCTCCTGCGTGGCTGTTGTCTACTTTCTGTCACAGAGCGCTAGTTGTAGGATCATGTGATCTCCACCTTACTGCTGTCTGTCTTCTCATTGCCGGTTGAGCATCACGTGTGTATTATGCGTAACATTCTACCGTGACTTGGTAACAAAAAACTAAGAAAATAGAAGTAAAATAATACCAATTCTGGACAAACATCTCCAAAGGACTGACCGCTCCTCCTCCCTTGCGCGTGCCATATCAAAACCTCTCCCGTTCGTTTATCCTGATCGTATACTACGGTGCGAATGTTACAACCACGTCCGCGTACCGTTATCCAAGCCCGGGGTCGACCCAACATCATGAACCCCTATCGCAGCGTGTCCCTTGTACTTGTCTCCTTGGCCCTCCCTTTAACTAAAAGACAACAATACCGCACAGAGAAAAAAATCTCCGACTCAACAGCCACCGCCGCCGTTGCTCGAGCGCTCTCAGTCGCGGCTTACCGGTGCCCAGGGGCAGCAGGCGGGTGAGCCTCGGCAGGCGGAAGGACCACATGGTCATTCAGTGTTCACCATGCGGTCCAGGAGGTCCTCGGCCGTGGTCCTGGGCGGGTCCCGCCGGAGAGGCACGAGCCCGTCCCCCTCCAGCCAGGAGAGCGTCTTCCCCGCCAGCTCCGCGGCCCACTCGCCCCGTCGCCGGGCCGTCTCCTCGTCCTGCTTCTCGTCGACGCCGAACCTGTACTCGCCGGTCGTCGAGTCGACCGTGAGGTACATCTTGCCGTGCTGTTTGGAGCGGGGTTAGGTTCCGGGCTTGCGAGGGAAGAGCAGACATGCAATGTGAGGGAAGGGGGGGGCGAACTTACGCATCGCGGACAAAACAAGAAGCACCGCAGCACCCGGCAATCGCGCAGGTACGCCTCGTCGTCGGACAGCATCATCGACCGGCCGAGCAGCTCCGCGCCCCGTTCGATGTACTCGCCGCACCCGCAGCACTCCGTGGCGAACGGCACGCTCACGCGGAGCCCAGCGAGGCGCTCCCCGCCGCCGCGCGAGGCGGCCCCGCTGCGGATGCGAGGGAGCTCGCCGTTCGGGCCCTGCGGCGGCCTGTGGTGGTGCAGGTCGAGGTAGGAGGCGTGGCCGCGCGACAGGTCGCCCGCCTGCATGCGGTGGCGCCTCAGAAGGTCCTCCTCCGCTGGGACGGGAGGGGAGGGCGGGTAGGGCACGGCGGCGGGCTGGTTGATGGGGAGTACCGGCCGCTGGTCGGGGATGGGTGGCCGGGCTGCGTCAGGGCTCATCGGGTGGACGTCCGGTTGGAAGACGGCGGGATGCGGGACGACGGGTTCCGAGACAGCTGGGCGATGACCCTCGGCCAGGCGCGAGACGGAAGGGAGCCGGGCGGGTGGTCGCGAGGCGGCGTCTGGCGAGTTGACGTGGTATCGAGAAACGGCCGGCTGCGAGACATGAGCATGTGAACGACGACGCGGCGAGGACGGCCCTGGTTGCTGCTGCGCGGAATATGGGTCATCTGAAGAGTACTGATGGCTCGGCGAGGACTGTGAAAGTGTGGGCGTTGAAGGGTATCCCTCAAAGGCGTTACGACGAGCGGGCGACGGGCTGAGGATCTCCGGGTACACCGGGTACGCTGAGCGTGTCGGCATTCTGTCGATGGTTTTCTCTCCTTGTCGTTGAAGTAGTTGGGAGTGATGGACGAGAGAGTACTGGATAGACAATGGATGGGGACACCGCAGCGTGTAAACCAGAAAGGTGAGGGGAGGGGGGGGGGGGGACGGGGTCATCAGGGCACCCACCTCACAGTATAGTTTTCCTTCCGATATTCTTTATCACGCAAAAGGCGAGGGAGGGTACCCACGTGACTAGATGTATGCCATCCGGGTGGGAAGCTTCCGGCGAGTGAGGTGATTCGCCTTTCGCTTGGCTTGTCGAAGGTTTCGGTATTTCGCCTCACTCCTATCCCGTTCGCCGTGTGCTTCACTGTGTGCCCTACCGACCAGCGAGGCAATCGTAAGACTGAAAGGGGCAGCATCGTGATTGGTAGGGTTGTTCAACCGTGATCTTTTCTGCTGCTCGTAGACACCGAAGCGGAGAAGAGGCTGATGGAAGTCTCCCAGTTTGGAAGAGGCTTTTCCAGCCGAGCCGCAAGGTTACGCCAGATAAACGCCTCGGACGTTGTCAGCGATATTCCATGGCTTCCATACGTCGGTTGACACTTTATGCTCCGGCAGGCCCCTTTTCTTTCCTATTAGCTCCGAAGACGTGGAGAGAAGAAGAAAAAGATAAACGGCGGCTAGCGTCAAACAAGTAATCGCGCGCGTGTGAATCAAAGCATGTCTATTCCCGAATCCAAGCATCTCAAACGCCAGAACCGCCGAGCCGCCGAGCCGCCGGAGGAAGCAAATCACTCCTTCCCAGACCGTCCCCGTCTGAGACCTCTCCCCTTGGGCACCCTGGCCAGCCAGTACGCGCCCATGGCGGCGCCGGCGTTGAACAGCACGTACGCCCAGAGGACGCCAAAGTTCCTCCACGCGTCGGCGTAGCGGATGTCGAAGCGGGCGAGGAACTGGTCCGCGTCCGAGATGGGACAGTACCGGCAGACGTCCGCCGCGGCGTCCGGAGAGTCGACGAGGTGGCCGCCTGCGGCGTCGGCGAAAGGTCCCAACCATTCCATGCACGTCGTCGTCGACGCGTTCGTCGGCGGCAGGGGAATGTTGAGGAGCTCGGGCTCTGAGCAGGACACCCGCGAGCCAGTCATGGCCGCCGACATGACGCCGCCGACGAGGTACGTGCCCGGGGAGACGGGGTGCATGAACCTCCAGAAGGCGGGAAAGTCCACCTTGGGGATCGCCACACTGTATGGATACGAGCGTCGGTGAGGGTAACCACAAGAATGCGTCAGTAAGGGAAACTCACCCGCAGAAGACGAGGCAGAACATCCACGCCATGCTCGCCACCACGCCGCCAATCTCGGCGTTGGGCGCCCACGTGACGGCGAGGTGCGAGAAGGTGCTCGTGAAGAGCATGAACATCCACAGGAAGAGGAACACGAGCAGGCCGCGGACGTCCCGGTCGTCGGGCGCCGTGTTGGCGAGGAAGCCGACGGGGTAGTACCAGCAGGCGTGGACGAGGACGGCCATGAGCGTGTTCCAGGCGGCTTCGACGAGGATGTTGGAGAGAACGAAGGCTGTGAGGCATCGTTAGAGATACGGTACATCTCGAGGTGGTCGGGACACTCAACTGGTCCACTCGTAAATCTTCGAAGGTCTCTCGCGCGCCTCGTAGAGCGACCGCTGCGGGACGAACATGGGCATGATCTGCTCGTTGATGTTGGTGAACATGACGAGGAACATGAAGATGGCGTACAGCTGGTTCTGCAGGCCCTGGATGGTGTTGGTCGCCCTGAAGCTGAAGCCGATGTAGATGGACTGCGGAAGACGGTCAGCTCTGCCGATTTGGCCAGGAGTAACTAGGTGGAAGATGTGACCACGTACCGAGAGCACAATCAGGGCGACCTTGGACCAGATGTAGCTCGGAGACCTCCAAAAGTGCCTCCACGTCCGGCCGAGCACGAGCACGAACTGGGTCCAGGACGAGGCGACGAACTCGCGGTGCTGGGAGGGCTCGCTCTCCGCCCTGGCAGAGTCGACTGTCGTCTCTTCGGACAGACCGCGGAGCCTTTTCAGTTCGTCCTTGACCTTTTGGAACTCGGGGGAGTTCCTCCAAACCTGGTGCCAGTCGATCCCAGCTGGGTCGTCGGTCCTGGGCTTAACCACGTCGAGCATCCACTCAGCCTGGTTGGCGCCGTCCGGACACCTCGGGGAACCGTTGCGCTCGAAGTAGTCGATGAGCGTCTTGGACCCTGGGCCAAGTTCTGTGCCAAAACATGTCAGTAGCATACAACACACACTTCCCTGGGTGAGTAACGCACCTCCAAAGTAGACCGTCTTCCCGCCCGGCGCAAGCAGAAGCAAGCGATCAAACTGCCCAAACAACAAAGCCGAGGGCTGGTGGATCGTGCACAGCACCGCCTGTCCCCGCCTCGTGAGCTTCTTGATGAGCTGGCTGACAGACCACGACGTCTGCGAGTCCAGCCCAGACGTGGGCTCGTCAAGAAACAGCAACAGCCGCGGCCGCGCTGCAAGCTCCACGCCGATGGACAGCCTCTTCCTCTGCTCGACGTTGAGCCCTTCTCCAGGCGTGCCCACGACGGCATCAGCATAGCCCCGCATGTCGAGCATGTCGAGCACGCGCTCGACGTGCTCCAGCTTCTCAGCCCGCGGGATCTCGGCCGACTGCCGCAGCAGGGCGCTGAACTCGAGCGCCTCGCGGACGGTCGCCGTGTCGAGGTGCAGGTCCTGCTGCTGCACGTAGCCGACGCGGTGCTGGAAGGATGCGTCCGTCGGGGACCCGTCGATGAGGGTGTCGCCGGAGACCGAGCCTGAAGTCGCGCGGCTCGCGAGGACGTCGAGAAGGGTCGTCTTTCCGGCGCCGGATACTCCCTGCTTACGTGTCAGCGGGCGGTTGTATCATGAAGGAAACGGCTAACCATGAGGGCGGTCGAGGTCCCTGGCTTGACCCAGCCGTCGATGCAGTTCAGCAGGCGGCGCTCTTCGCCCTTGACTCTGATGTCGTAGCACAAGTCTTCCCAGTGAAAGACGGCCCCGTCAACGGACGGTGCGCCAGATTCCGGAGAAGAGCTGTCTGTTGCATCCTTCTCGTCGACCGCGTCTGCTCGGGCACAGGCCTGAAGCTCGGCGTCGTTGGCACCGCCGGGCTGCCGTGGCACCTTTCCCGAGGGGAAGACGAGCACCTCGCCCTTGCTCCTGGGCGGCCGGGCGAACTCGGCAGTGACGAGGTACAGCGCGGAGAGGAAGGCTAGGAAACCAAACAGGATCCCGACATTCCTGTCCTGCAGTCAGCATCAAGACCGGAGACGGGCGCGGGAGACGCTTACCTCCACCTGTGTTCCTCGTAGTACTGAAAAGTCATGTTGATATACCGCTCCCCGTCGAGGACGGCCGACCCGGGGACCGCGCCGACAACAGCGCAGACCCGCGACGCCGCCGGCAGGTCCTCGTACCCAGGCCCGCGCGGCACG
This sequence comes from Colletotrichum brevisporum, assembly GCA_030770045.1. NCBI lineage: Eukaryota > Fungi > Ascomycota > Sordariomycetes > Glomerellales > Glomerellaceae > Colletotrichum > Colletotrichum brevisporum. The sequence continues at coordinate 12,632,480 of JAUGSI010000001.1, forward strand.
ACCTCGGCACAAGGAAACTCGACGCCGTGGAACTCGTTCGCCATCAGCGCCTCAAACGCGTACGCGAACGGGTTGATGTAATTCATCCAGCGCGACCAGCCCGGCAGGTACCCCACGGGGATCGTGTACCCCGTGTATATCATCAGCCCCAGGCTCAGAATCGCGCTGGGCACCATGGCCTGGTAAGCAGTTCTAGTCGCGCAGGCGAGGCAGCGGAACAGGCACGACACGACGAGGGTCAGAGTGAAGGTCGTGAGGCAGAAGAAGAAGAAGGGCCCGGCCCCGTCGCGGCGGAGGCCGGCCATGAAGTAGATGACGAGGTTGAAGACGGCCATGTTGACCGTCTTGTAGGGCAGGTCGATGGCGAAGCTGGCGATGGCCTGGGCGGACTGGTGGTAGAAGGCGTACCTGTTGTGCTTCTCGACGACGGGGCGCTCGGCGTAGACCGTCAGGACCTGTCGCTGGTAAGCATGAGATCTCATCATATGTGCGCGTCTTTGTCAACTTTACCTCCGTCAGACTTGCAAACGCGTTGAACAGAATCGCAAAGAAGATGATGCCGCCTCGGTAGTAAAGCGAAGACGTATCCGGCGCGAGGTCGTAGTACATGCTCCCCAGCAACAGCGCGACAATAAGATTGTAGAGCAGGGAAGCGATGGTGAAGCCCGGGTCCGCGAGAAGCCGCCGGTACGCCCGCCACAGGGCCAGGCTGACCTGCTGCGGGTACGAGATGATGTACGGCGACGCGGGGCGCTGAAGTTTTGCCTGCTCCGCGCGGCGAGACTCCTCGAAGCGGTCGAGACGGCCTGCGGAGGGAGAGTGCTCTGCTTCGTAGGCGTCCAGCTCTTGTAGGAGTGCCTGTCTGACATGGCTGCTGCGCCACCTCGCGGCGAATTCGTCGGGGCTCCGAGGGACGACGTCTTCGAAGCCGGGTCTCGCGCGGCGCTCGCCGGGGCTGGTCATGGATGTGAGGAAGTCGGGGACGGTCTGGCGGTCGGGGCCTGGATGGGTGGCAGGGAGAGGTCAGTTCTGCTACTCTGACAAGCACGGATAGACGATGCTGTCAAGGGAGCACCTACACTCAAACCCCAAGCTCTCAAAGTAGGGCTTGGCCTCAGAGGTCTTGCCAAAGAAGATCTGCCGCCCCTCGTAGAGAACCGTCACCCGATCAAATTGCTGGCATGGAAGATGTCAGCAAGTGCTTCTCAGCACACAGCTCATTAGGAGAAACTCACGTCGTAGGCCTTCTGAGGGGCCTGGTATATCGCCACAGCAGCAGCAACGCCAACAACGTCCGCCTGCAGCCGCAGGTTCTCGCAGAACGCGACCGCGTTGCTGCTGTCCAGCCCGCGGGTCGAGTTGTCCCAGCACTGCAGCTTCGCGCCGCCGAGGGCAGCCTCGCAGATGCTCACGCGCTTCCTCTCGCCGCCGCTGACCCCGCGCACGAACTCGTCGCCGACGCGCGTGTCGAAGGTGTGCCCGATGCCGAAGATGGCCATCATCGCGTCCCGGACCGCGTCGTCGGCCCGCTGCCGGGAGAAGCCCCCTGGGACGTGGCGGACGGAGCGGCAGCGCGCGGCAAAGGTCAGGGTCTCGCCGACGGTGAGGTGCGGGAGGTGGGCGTCGGCTTCGGCGTTGTAGAGGACCTCGCCCCTGAGGGAGGACGTGATGTGTTTTCGGTCGATGCCTTGGAGGGGGCCAGTTAGTCATGCAAGTCCTCTGGGCAAGAGTGATGGGACCGTGAAGCTTACCGCGGTAGGTCAGGTACGCGTCCTCGCTGACCTTGAACCCCGCCGTCTCGCCAGCCAACGTCTTCAGCAGCGTCGAGCACCCGGACCCGGGCGGACCCAGGACGAGGAGCAGCTCCCCCTCCCCGACGACGCCGTCGAAGCCCCGCAGGATGTCGATGCGCCTGCCGCGGCGGACGGCGCCCACCGCGCGGGCCAGGGACGAGACTACGCTTACGACGACGTTGGAAACGGTCGGCTGGCTCTCGGTGCCGGTGCTCCAGCCGTAGGCGCTCACGTTTTTGAAGGCCACGCCGAGGAAACGGGCGGGCGCGGCCTCGGGGTCTGTTTCCGCGAGCTTGATGAGCGCCTTGACCCAGGCGCGGGCGTCGAAGGAGGGAGAATGGGGGTCTAGGTGGGAACCCGGGTCCGGGTCGTAGGCTTTGATCTCGTCGGTGATTTCGGCGGAGGTTTGGGTTAGTTGTCGGGCGAGGTCTCCGATGTCGTTTTGGCGGTAGTCAAGGTCGGGCCTGTCCTCTGGGAGGCTCGGCATGACTGTGACTTTTGGACGGAGAGGCTTGCGTGACTTCTAGTGATATTGCTGTTAGGGCTCGGAAACGAGTTCGGGGTTGGTGTGAGAGGGCTCAAGGGTTGTAAACTTCTGAAGTAAGGGTTACAAAGCGCCAGATAGATGATGGATGTCCAGCGCCAACGCAAAATGCAGACAATTCTGAGTGATGCAAACAAAACGTCCAATCGTTGATTTATATGAGATCTCATGCTTTTATTGCTCAATTTCCCCGTTGCGTCGGCCGTTGACGCGGCCTTTCCTCCCTCCCGTATCGCGGCTCTCACCGCGGTGTTCGGTGTTGGTTGACGTGGGGTCCGCAGAGTCCGTCGCCAAGAGCCGAAGTCCGCGGACCAATCGCCCCTCACCGCGCCGGCGCTTACGCCGAGCCCGGCATTCGCGTTATCGGATGGCGGCAGCCTTATCAGAGCAAAAACGAAAAAAAAAATCTACCTTTTTCAACACTGCCCCAAGGAGAGAGACACTGCATATACGTACGCAGAAGCCACTGATGTTCCATTAACATTCAGAACGAAGAGAAATTAGACTTGCTTGCTCACTAGCTCCGAAGAAAAGGAACACCAGTCAATTAGGTTAAAATCACCTGAGAGTAAACCAGAAAAGCCAGCACGTGGTATCCAACTAACAAAATCAAAAGTGTAGAGCTAAATGAAGCAAAAGATAATGACCAACGCGGGTCTCGAACCCGCAGCCTTCAGATTGAGCAACTAACCCATGATCGAACCGAGGAGGTTGAACAGGAATAGAAGTCTGACGCGCTACCATTGCGCCAGTCGGCCATGCTTGTTGTGGATGTTCACCGAGCAGCATATTGTGGCTCAAGTTGCCTCGGTGGTGGGGGGACGGATACTGTGTGTTCTGGTATATTCTCTTTCACCCGTGAGGGTCTCGGTGTGTGGGTTCTGTTTGCTCGCCCCGTTTGTCACTTTGTGTGCGGTAACCTAGTGGGGGGGGCTTGAGTGGTACGGCGGTTGCAGCAGCCTCGCTTGACTCACCGTACCCATACCCTCTGAATCTTTCTGTCTCGCGAGTCGCAGGGAATTGTGACTTCTCCAGCAGGGCGTCACCGGGCGTGGGTGTTGTGGGTTGACAGCGACCCGCAACTGCCCTGGCGGGAATGGAGACCGTTGCGGAGATCATCTTGTACTAGTTTTTTTTTTCTTTTTTTTCCTTCACAAAGCACACATTCCCAAAGAGCTTGCAGGAGAAGTCAAGGTAACAGAAAGTACTTACAGAAAAAAATGGAAGAAAAAAAATTTCCTTGGAAAGAATGGAGACGCGCCAAGGGTACTTCCCCCGTCGATCCGCTCGGGAAGCCTGAACCGATCCAACGCCAGGGGGAAGACTAACAAACGAAGTGGGCAAGCGTCTTGGGAAGGAACATGAAAAATTCTTCAAGAAAATTCTCTCCCCGGGAAGTCCCCCAGGGGGAAAAAAAAAAAACAGGGCTTAGATGCGGAGTTTTCAGTTTCTTTTTGAGGGTTTCTCGGGGACACTTCCCGCCTTTCTTGAGAACGGAAAGTCCAAATGTCGTTGAAAACGGTTACGTGAGCCGCGAAAACGAGGAACGGAGAAAAGAAGATAGAAGAAAAGTACTTTTCCTTCCCTCTTGCCCCGAGCGCCACACTGCCACAACAAACCCAAATGATCTCGGGAAGACGCCGTCATTACGGGAAGTTACCAACAAATAGACTTACTAACTTACACCAACAACAAGGCAGACCAGATGTCAATCAGGTACGGAGTAGGTACAGTACATCCGGAACTCTTCCCGATCCAAAAGGTCTGACGTAAGAGAATGCCGTTGGGGGCCCACGAAGATTCCAGCCTTTTCATCCACATCCATCCTTGGTGGGCTCGACTCACTTTACTCACTCCCCTTGTCCGGGTTACCCCCGACCCCCGGGTAATCTTTCATCGTGATTCCCATCGCAACGGCCGGCCCCGGAGGCTCCTTGCACCATCCAAAGGCAGAAAACGGCCCACGAGTCTTTCTGCGCCGGAGAGCCCTGGCACGATGTCGGCCTGACCTTTCAGACTTTGCCCTCGGCCACGTCCTCCGAGGGAGACAACCACCGGGATTCCATCCGAAGGGCGGGACAACCTCTTGGGAGAAATAAACGTCTGAGCCTACCTCCCAACCGGCCCGGTGCCGAGCCGGAACAGCCAAGCCCACCACACACTAGCCTTTTGACGCCGGCGCGGGCTTTTTTTTTTTTTTTTTTTTTGAAGCTTTTCGCGCTGCGCCCCGAACTATCGTGACTTCTGAAAAAGCGCACCGGCTCGTCTATCCCATCACCTCCGTAAGTACCTAGGCAATGTAACAGCCACACACACACATCCAAGCGGATCTAGCCATCTCGATTCGATACCTTTTTTCTGACTCACGCCCCGTCACATATCAAAACGCCGTCAGTCACACCGCACAACAGACCTGTAACTCTGCCAGCCAGCAAAAGCCTCCCCTCTCCACCAGCAAAACAATCGCCCAGCCCACCGAGCTGTGACCTCCCGTTCATGCCCATCCCTGGACCGCCGCCAGCAGGACTCACAGACGCGTCCCGCCGTTGGGCTGCTCTGGGTGCCTGGGCGAGGCGCCGGGAGTCACGACGGTCTAGACCTTTCTCGCGCCGAGTTTCGGTTGTGTAATAGTTGGCTAAGATTAACACGCCAAACCCAACCGTTCAACCCGCCATCATCCCCGCGGGAAACCCAAAACCGTCTTGCAGTTTGGAGTCTGCAGAAACGGTTCCCGTTTTTTTTTTCTTGAGACGACTTCCCGTTGCCCGCGACACCTACCCTTGCCCTTGATTTTGAGCCGCAATTCGGGCCGTCGTGTTCACGTTCGCATTCACATGTCACTCGATCCGCCCACATCACGACTCAAGTCTACAGCGGACCGACTTGCCGCAACCTTGGGGATCTTGCCAAGTCGGCACCCAAAACTCAATTCACAGATTCAAAAGCAGTAATTCTCAAGCCGGAAAGTCTTTGGTTCGTGATGTCATATTATTTCGATTCTGTCTGATGCTCTTCTCTGTAGTCTTTCGCATGAAAGCTCTAGCCGCTGAGAAGCAAGCTGCAACACATCCAAAAGTGGAGCTGGGGAGCTTGTGTCCCAAATACTTCAAACCGCTCAGAAACACTCAACGCCTTCATGATCATACAGATGCATGTTGAACCCTCTTTGTGACAATAGAAAATAGAAAGTATTAGAGAGACATTTCATGTCTTCCTCCTTCGTCTCGTGATAATTCCTTAAAAATCGAATAAACAAGAAAAGTTGCGTCTGTTGCGTCCGGTTCTCTGACCTGAGGTGGGGGGTATAATGCGCGTAAAGCAAAAGGAAAATAACCCAAAATCAAAAACTTTTGTTGTTCCCGTTTGTTTCCCATGTGATGATGTTTCGTTGAACGCTTCTCTTCCCGATGCAATCCTCTCAGCTCCTTCCTGCTTCTTGCGATCCACGCCGTGACGAGACGGGCCCCTCGGTGCTGTGTGACTGCCCGTCGAGGCTCTCGAGGCTGTCGTACTCGGGCGCCTCCTCGACCTGCTCGGCCAGCAGCCGCAGCTCGCGCGGGTACGAGGGCGGGCTGGGCGGGACGTCCTGGTAGACGGGCGGCGCCTCGTTGTCCCAGCTGACGCCGAGGCCGGGGCACTCGGTGAGCAGGACGTGGTAGTGCATGCGGAGGATGCGGCCCGTGCCGGTCTGCGTCGCGAGGTGCGGCTTGCCGGCGGGCGCCCACTCCTTGGACACGACCATCTCGATCATGAGCGCGTGCGAGACCTCGGTGCCGTCGCTCGACTTGCCGTCGCACGCGTAGCGGGGCGCGTGGTGGCCGTGCTTGGACGAGGTGGCCAGGACGCCGTAGTCGAACTCGAACTCGACGTGGCCGTCGGCGCTGCCGTAGTCCGACTTCCAGCCGTCGTGCATGTACTTCTCGCCGAGGACGCGCGTCTCCGACCGGGCGATGCCCTTCTGTCCGGCCTGCGCTCCGGCGGGGGCGTGGCGCTCGCAGGAGGGGGCGACGGTCTTGATCGTCTCCTCGAGCTTCCAGGTGACCTTCTTGAGCTTCCAAAACTCGACCGTCTTGTTGGCCTGGTTGGCGGTGGTGAGGCCGTCGAGGCGGAAGGAGACGTTGTGGGTGCCGGTCGGGTGGACGACCTGGTTGTAGTGGGCGCTGGCCTTGATGTTGGTCGGGGGGAAGACGCGGACGGAGTGGTGAGGGAACTCGGGGGCGTGGAGGGAGCGCTTGACGTCGAAGTTGTGCTCGAAGCGGAGGGGCGCGGGAGGCTGGGTGGCACCCCTGGGCTTGGCGAGGACGGCCTCGGCGCGGAACTCGTAGGCGATGGACATGACCGGCGTGTCCATGGAGGCGGGGAGGTGGCCCTCGAGGAGGATGGAGAAGGGGAAGGGGTGAAGTCCCCTCTTCAGGGTGGTCGGCCCGCCCAGGAAGGTCCAGCGCTTGAGCTCGGTGTACTGGTTGGCGCAGTCGGTGCAGTGGTTCTGGAAGGGGCGCTTCTGGTGGACGTGGATGTTGAGCTTGGCCTCGAAGGACTCGACCTCGAGGTGCTCGTCGCGGACGTCGAGGAACATCTGGCCGGAGACGAGAGCGCCGGTGGAGGACTCGGCGTCGCCAAAGAAGACGATGGGCGGGCTCTCGATCTTCAGGTCCAGACCTGCGTGGGGGTTCTCGTGGGCATCCTTGCTGGAGCGGCCGAAGGGGAGGGAGAGGCGGTGGTGGTGGTGGTTGTGCTGCTTCTTCTCGCGAGCGACGTGGTCTGCGGGCTCGGCGAACATGGTGTTGTAGGGGATGTGCTCGCCGTCATCGGAGGAGTACGATGAGTGGCGGTCGAGGGGTAGCCTGCGGAGGAGGCCCTGGTCTTGGACGGTGTTGTGCTTGCGCTGTTGTTGTTGCTGCTTGTTGTGGCTTTGTGTCTGGTGGCGAATGGCCTTGAGGGCGGAGACGTTGAAGTTCTCCGTCAGGAAGTTGGCGACTCTGTGGGGCATGGCTGATATGTGTGGTGTTGGAAAAGGTGGTGTGCCTTTTCCCCGGATTTTGGTGCTTCTTTTATTGTTTCCCTGGTGAGGGGTGTTGGCCGCCTAAGATGCGTTGGCGGTGGTAGAGTCGACTCAGGACAAGGGTGTTATGTGGCCGAGAAGAATCTTGGTGAAGGACCTAAGTACCAACGCAATGCAATGCAAGGCAAGGCAGGACAAGGTACCTTTGGGCGGTAGAACGGTGGTTGGTGGTGATGATGTGTGTAGAAGAGTGGTGTGACGTCCGTTTGGGCGCGAGGGCCCGGCTTGTAATATGGACTTCACCGCCCAGGGGTGGGAAGGAAATGGACAAAAACCGAGTGCAGAGAAGGCACGATGCGCCGGATCCCGAAGGATGGGCGAGATTGATGCGGGGGGTAGGTAGCCTTAGGTACCAGGTAGCCTGAGCTGAGCCGAGCTGATGGCGCTGGTTGCTGCAAGTATTGCGGAATACGGCGAGAGGACAGGGGTGGGCAAGAAGGTCTGCTGATGCGTTCTTTCCCTGGACCGATGACTGACTGACTTGTTGATGGTGGGGTCGCCCAGTCTCTTTGTACCTTTTCCTCTCCTTTGTGTGTGTGTGTGTCCTTCGACGTCGTTCTCGAACCCTTGGTTTAGGGAAAGAGCTCGTTTTCTGTTCGGGTTCGTTCCTTCCTTTTTTGGTCTTCGAGAAAGTTTCTCGCTTGGGCCGATGATGTCGCTGCGGCTCGTGGTCGTTTTCTCGAGGCAGACGAAACGGAGAGTCCGATGTTCGTGAGAATTGTCCTTTTCGATGCGAACAGAGCTTGTGGTTGGGGCTATGGGCTTCTGTGTAAGTCGTGTAGAGGAGGGTAGGGCAGGGTACAGCGTGCGTGCGTTCCCTTCTTGGTATTAATGCAGGTTGGCGTTGGTGTGGTTGCGGTATGTACAAAGTACCAGAAAGTTTGGCAATGAAGGTATTGTAGAGTTTGCAATGGCAAAGACAAGAGGAGGCAATATAAAAAAGGGGAGGTCACTGCTCTAAGCTGTTATATATGACTTGACACTGAAAAAGAACCCAAGGACCGTCGCGTTATTATGTCTCGCCAGCTCGTGATGGTCAAGCTTTTCATCGAGTAATTATGTGTCACAGGAAACGAGGGACGGCTCCGCTGCCAGCGTCCAGCCCGTCAGTCACCATGGTCTGTGAGTGACGGCGCGTAGTGTAGCTACCCAGTGCCAGGGTACCTAGGGAGGTACCTACCCGGCCTGGTTCAGGAAGGCAGTGAATAGGAAGCCAAGCCGAGACGGCGAGCCAGCGCACGCCCTGTAGCCACGAGTTCGTGTGGAAGGAACGAGGGAGGGCGAAAAAAGTGTGAAAAAAGTAGCCCGTAGATCCACCGCCAGATGGATCCTCAACTACAGGGAACTTGGTGTGCCTTGGTGAGCCCATGTACTGTACCTACTGTACCTGCCCGGTGCTCACATGGGCGTGACACTGGACCTAGCTCCCCGCCCGGCCAACAGCTCAGCACTCCATCCCCCCTTCCTCGACTGAGGATGGACCGAGCGACGAAAAAGTCACTTAGGAAGTCCCCGTCCCACTGAGGGGACCTTTGCCCAGGCGACGGGGACCCCTCTACTATGTATGAGTCCATGGGCCATGGGCCATGGGCCATAGGTACCCAAGGTAGCTTTTCCATGGGTCCAACAGCCCAGGTGACCTTGCCTTGGTTCTCATCATCACATTGTCCGTTTTTCTCGTCTGAGGTCCCGTTGCCATAGTGTTCTCTCTTCTTCTCTCTATGTGCGTAGCATCGACAGATCCCATCCCGCCAGATTCTGATCTCTGCCGTTACCTCATTTCGAGGGGAACCAAGATATCATCGCACCTTGGCTTCAGGGAACGGCGGTCAGACTGCTGAATCTGAGATCCGTCACGGCCTTTGGTACGTATCTACAGCAAGTAGGTAGGTACTGTACCTAGATACCTCGGGCAGGTCTTTGTCTCAACCTCAGCCCCCCTATACTTTAGGTACCGTACCGCCGTACCTGACCGCTCCAGGGAACAACCAGCTTTCCCACTGGAGGCTACCTACCTAGGTACCTAGCTTCAGCGGCGGATTTGCGCCTCCAGCAGAAAAACTAGAAACTAGCGCCCGGGTTTCGAGCGCCCACAAATTGCGCAACGCCAGGGGCACCGCGTCGCAATGGAGGGGCAGACCAGAGTCGCAGAGTCACAGCCTGCTTTGCTGGATGCAACGAGACCAGCGACAGCAGCAGAAACGTGAACGGAGCCGCGACGACTGACTGGACCGCAGTGCTCCACGATGTTCCCACGGGTGGGTGGGTGGAAATGGAGTGAATGAGCGCGGATGGCATCATGCTGTTGCTACCCCCCCGGTCGCAATCCTGCCCATCCAGGTCCTCACCTACTCCGCCATCCAAAGGTACATTCTCATCAGTCCCGTACGGATATCCTCTCCTGAGATCATCACCGTCTCATCGCACCGGCGATGCTTCTCCCCTGCGTATACGGCAACACGCTACGGAAGCAAGTCCCCGTCCGTCTCGACCGGAGACGGCTTGGCCCCGGTCCACGTAGGTAGGCCTGGTTCGGTGTGCCGTAGTGTATGCCAGCATCACGAAAATCTCGTATGCGCATGATGGCAAAGCTATTAGTGTAGCCAATGCAACGCCCAGAGTTGTTGTTCTTGCAGCTGCGGTAGCCGCCGTCGGGATGATGCCATGCGGGTTTGCGTGGCAGCAGCAGCAGCAGTAGCGTAGCGCAGATCAGATGGATGGGAAAGATGGGAAACCAGCCGTTGGGGCTCACTCACTCTCTCTCTGGCATGCAAACGGCCGTCTTGCGCGTCCGTCGCACAATGCCATGTGGTGGTACGATTCCTCTTCGTCCCGTCCGTGATCGACCTTGCCGAGGGGATGCGGAGCCGCCCAGTTGTCCACCTTACATAATACCCAAGGCCCCCCCAAGACTACTGGGACTGTGATGTGTCAGTGAGGCCATCTCGGCATGCCTGGGCGAAAAGGCGGAGGAGGAGAACCGCTGCCCATGGGACTGGACTGCTTTCCCATGGGTAAATAAAGAGGGGAGGCAGAGGCAGATCAGGCCTTGCCCATCAAGAAACTGGGGAAACAGGTTGTCGAGGAGCACATGACCGCCGGGGCCGCCCGGCCTGGTGACCATCGTGACGGCTTCTCGTCTTGTCCACGAACGACTATGAAATGATAAGCCCCTCTGCCTCCCCGAGCCTGTTTCTAGTTCTGTTGTTTCTTTCCTTTTCCTTGTTTTCCGGCGACTCAGTCAGTCTCTGTTTCTCGAGTCCGTCCGTCGACCGTGTCTTCGAGAACAATGCGCGCTCTCCGACTTTGATGCACCAGTCAATCAAGACTGTCAGAGCCATGTCCAGTCGTTCCTCCAGCTCTGGCCGTCGTTTCCTTTCGCTCTTCGGTTGACTCGCATGGAGTTCATCGCGTATAAGCTGACAGACAGATCCTATTCTCGTCGCACTCTCCCCGTATCCACGGCGTCTCCGTGGTGCTTACGCTACCACTCCCGGGAGGCCGAGGCGCGGCAAATCTCGTGTTTGGTCTCGGTCTCGAGATCAGATCTCAGATCCCTTTCCTCACCTTTTCCCTCCGTCCCAAGCTTCTTCGTCGTGCCACCTTTGGGGGCCAAGAACGATCGAGAACATTTCCCGAGTTGGACGTTTTTTTGCAGACGGTCCGTCCGTCGCTGGAGCTCCACCAGAGCGTTTGTAACGGAGACAGACATCCCGTTCCCGGTGCACGTCCGTCACACGTCCATCAGCGGGGTAGGTAATGAGCGAGCGAAGTGCAACTTTCCGCATCGCCCACGATTCCATCCCATCGATGGAGCCGCATTGGATCTCTTCGCAAAAAATTTTCTTACAATGTGTCACTCCCGGCCAGCAGTCTGGACGCCGCCCCTCCAAGCACGGGCAACGTGGTGGCGGGGCAGAAGGGGGGAGGGGGGGGGCGCGACGGGATCGTGAACCGGGAAGAGCAACTGCACAGAAACAAAAATAAAAATTTAAGAGAAAAACGGGGACCAAAGAGCGGGACGGCGGGAAACAAAGGTGGACGGGAACTCCCACTTCCAAGGCCTTCTGGCCAATCGTGGTGTTTCTCTTACGTACTGACGGTGTCACCTGCCCGTCCATTTTCGACCGACTCTTTTTTTTCCTTTTCTTCTTCCAGGGCACTTTCAGTTGACGGTCGGCTGGACCTTACTGTAATTGGAGCTACGCCTGGATATCTTGGGGCCTCACCAAGCACGCCTTCGCGGCTTACGGTGGGTTTGTGGGCTTGTGAGGCTTTTGATGGTGGAGCCGCATTGGAATCGTTGGAGAGTTGTTGGAGACTGGAGTCATGTTTGCTCGCGATACTTGTCAACCCTCGCCCAAAAGAGACTTCAGATGCGGGAAACCAACATCTTCTGGAGACTCTGAAAAATTTTCCCCCTGCTCTTTTTTACCCCACGGGTAGCTAAGTACAAGTTTCAAGACCTCTTTTGATTCCACAATGTGCCAACTGCCACACCTGCAGCAATGGAGACAGAACTGGAGACTCGAACCCCGGGGGACGCATCCGTCCTTCTGTTTGGGCCGTCATCGTGACTAAACGAACAGAGTCCAGAACTTGGATTCAGAGAGACCTGCCTACTCGAGGCCAAGAGGGATTCAGATCCAACCGTTCCATCACGATCCAGGCCGTCGCTCCCAAGACCTGGATCTCGCCGCTATCCCCAATCTGGGCAACGGACCACAGTTCCTGCAGCCCTGCAACGACCAGGGTATACGGACACTTTTTTTTCGTTGTTCTTTGTTTCTCTCTTCCTTTCTGTGTGACTCCTGAAGTTCCTGAATAGGTACATTGCATGCCCGCATGATGTCAACATCGAACCCCTAAATTCCCTCTTCCCATGCCTCGTTGATGTTGCTCCGCTCATCAGCCCGGTAGACGAGCACCCAAAGTAGGTAGGTACCTTGGGTACATCAAGGGCCGGCTGGTGTCACCGCCGGAACGGCCAGCCGCGGATGACTGATTGTTGCCCCGGACCGCCTGATGCCGACGGTTTCCAGCTCCTCCTTCTGTCAGCGTACACTACACTACCTCATCCTCGATGAGCCGGGAACCATCCCGAGCCAGCGCCGCCCCGGCGTTCCTGCCGAAGGCCGCCCGACTTCGCAAGACGATCACTGAGTCACCGACGCCGAACGTTCGTCGGCCGAACCGGCGTTCCATCTGCATCGCCGAAGGGGGGAGGACTGCAGCCGGCTTCGTCGATCCGTATTCCCAACCCAGTGACTCACTCCCATGAAATGCGTGCCTGTAAAGGTACAGCGCGCTGCGCGAATAATGACCGAGTGCGTCCAGCCGAACAAAACGTCCCGTCCCATCATCCAATCCCGGGCGGACGGGCTTGCGCGTTGAAACAGCTGTCCGAACTTCAGCCAGAGTGGTGGAGGGAGGGGCCAGGCAAAATCTTAAATGAACTGACTTTTCCTCGCCCAAGCCCCATCATCAAACTTGCCAACGGCCATGGCAAGTTTAACCTTGACCGGGAACATCCCTTTCTCTAGCTCTGTCAGTCACTTCAGTCACCAGCGTGACAGCCTGCCAAGGCACGCAGCATTGCCCATCACGAGATTTTGCTTCTTCGCCAAGAGGACTCCCTTCGTGCTTTGCCCTTCACAACTTCCTGTGACATTTGCCTCCCCCTCCTCGTCTTGGCGACTCTTGACAGCGCGCCACACCTCGAGCTTGGTGATGTCTGTGTCTGTACGAGACAGACAGAAAGAGACAGACGGGGCAGGGAGATGGCTAGAGTGTGTTCGTCTTCGGCAAGTCCGCCATTCGTCCAACCTTTGTAAATATCCACGGACGTATTCCTCTTCTTCTTGGCTCTTGCCCAGAGTCTGAGAGATGGGATAGACGAGGCCGGATAGCATTCCAGAATGTCTGATGCCCGAGCCAGAGCGGGCAAGAGAGAGAGAGAGAGAGAGAGCGCGTGCGATGGCACGTCAGTTCACGCCTAACCTCGTTTCCCCTTGTTGCTACCGACTCCTCCAGCGCTGGCTTGCAACGAAGACCGCCTTGTGAAAAACCTTGCTACTCTATCGCAATCCAACCGCCCCTCCTCGTCGTGCCCCCCCCCTCTTTCCCCAGACTTCACGTCCAAGCGGGCTCGCGACTCTGAACCAACCCCCGCATTCTCAACAACGAGGCGGCGGCGTCACATAGGTAGCTGCTGTCTACACTAGCCAGCCTGTCTAGCCTGTGTCGTAGATCACTGCAGGACACGGGGGCGGGTTGCGCAAAGTGAGGGGGAGGAGGAGTGACGAAGAGGATCAACAAACGCCTGCGAGATCTCTGGATCTCCGCGGGATGAGACGCTACGGGCATCACATGAGCACCTACACTACAGTCTCCCCTACAGTACTTTGTCCCAGCCAGGGCCTTGCGACGTGGCATTCTACCCCAGGTTTAATTAAAAAGAAGACGGACAGCGACAGGGCAAGCGGACAAACAGAAGACGACGACAATAAAAAAAAAAAAAAGCCTCCGGGCGGACGTCGTCATAATCAGGTGGTCCGCCAAGGTTCGTAAAACCTGCCATGGTGTTTTGCTGTCCGTGTGATGTGCTCTTTGGGATGAGGGGCACTGGACACCCACCCCCCTGCACAAAAGGACAGAATCCACCGGAAGCTGCGAATGGGACAATATTCTTCTCACAGTGGCCTGTTCCCTTGTGTAAGACAGGCACACGGCACCGCCCGGCGGCTGGAATTAGGGGGGATGGCTAATAGCCTTTTCCTCCCACCCCTCGGAGATGTCGAGGTCTTGATAATTACTGCGTGTTTGCGCTTGCTTTGCCAATTCGCGCCGCAAATGTTGTCATCTCGGACACGCACACCCCCCTATTCCCCAGCTGGAATGCTCCGTACCAATTGCCTACCTAGTGCGCGCCTCAAGCCGGACGCGGGGTACCAAAAAGTCTCACTATTCACCTACATGTCGTTCTCGGAGGGACATGTCGTTGTCGTCCCAAAGAGCCTCCCTTCCCTCCTCCATGAGCTTAATTCCTGTTTACCAGAGGCTAGAACTCCGTCAAGCCAAACATGTGCGTTGCTGTTACCTAATGGCGTTCCGCGCTCCCGGACAGACAGGCACATGGATGGCAAGCATTGAGACACACTGATCAGAGAGACCATGGTGTTTGTTCTGAGAAAGGGGACAAAAAAGGGGCACAGCTGGCCGCAGGCGGCACAGCGGCAGTCCCCGCAACCGTCCAGCGTCACTAGCGCGGATTTTCCCCCGGACTCTTTGCCCTGCACGCCGCGGCTGATCACGCGGGGAGTTGCATCTCCATGGAGATGCGGGAGCAGCGGAGAAAGGGACAATAAACAACGACCAGGACTACCGCCAGACAGACTGGGGGAAAGGGGCAGGGCAGGGTCGCTGAGAGAGGGGATCAGCCGTCATGTGAGCGCCTGTGTTTTCTGCCTGTCTCCATCCGGATCCGAAGATCACGAGGGAGGGGTGCATCGCTCGTCCCTCGCAGCCGCGACGCCCAGCCTGCTCGTGTTTTCTTCGCCTTGTCTTGGCCACGTTTTGACTTGTTGAAACATTTCTCTGCGTGCCCTCGTTTTCTCGTCCTCTGTTCGGACCTCGCACGGGTGGCGAGGAAAATTCGCCATGTTCCGGTTCCTGGGTGCCCATCTGGCCCGGGCGACCACGACCACGACAACGAAGACCGATTTCAAAAAGATCTAGATTCTCGAAGGGGAGGGCAGCAATAGGCGGTGCGGCTTGTGTTTGACGGTCAGCCCTTCTTGTCGTCCCATAAGATGGAACAAACGGGCCAAGAAGACGTCCGAGTTACACTCGCGTCCAAGCTACTTGCCCATCACCGCTGCCGTCGCCACCTCGTCCGATGTACTAGCTCGAGGCGTTTCTTAAGATTTTGTTTCCGCTTTCCGGCCCGGCTCGGACTCTGCAAGTGGTTTTTGGAAACAAGGCAAAAAAGGAACGACGAGAGAAAGGCATGGCATACCTGCTCTCCGGCCCGCACAGTCGTAGCCAAGAAAGCTTCCCGTTCGATGCACCAATACGTCACTGGAGAAGAAGCTGAGAGGAGGGGCGGTGCGGGCGGTCTCATCGCGATCCACTTCCATCTCATGTATTTTCGATCAGTACCGCCCTCTCCTCGAGCCTGCAGCTATCCCACGTGCCAGGTCGACTGGTGGTTTTTTGGTCGTTTCCGCGGTTCCGGGCAGGTGCGGGACCGGGGGCGGGGCGGCGACGCATCTTGGTATCCACTTCGCCGGAGGACCCGGGACCGATCGCCATGCAGCAAGGCAGAAAGACAGGAGAAAAGTTGCGGTTGATAATCTTACCTTTGACTTACAGAGATGCTTGAAATTTGGGGCAGGTTTGGTTCTCTCTCCAAGAGATGCAATACCAACCAAACCCATCCCACCAGCTTTTGGGCCGTGAATCGAAACGTGTGTCTGAGGCGGTGATGATGTCTGAGTGCACCCGAGACTCCACGCTCTTCAAGAAGCACGTATGGGAGTTTGATTTTACTCGCGTGATAAACCTCTCGCGTTTACGATGTCGGCGCCGAGGGGAGAGGGGGGTCCACGCAGGCGCTTGTTTCGCCGTCCCGAGCAGGCAGTCATCATCTGAGTCGACAGACGTCAATAAAACAAGGCAACACCCAGAGTCAGAGAGTGACAGAGACTGATAGATCTCGCCAAAAATCATTCATTTTTCTTCTCTTCCCCGAATCTTGATGCCGGACGAGCCCGATCTGCGTGTCGCTACCTAGGTTCTTCCAGACTCGGCGTTTGGTATACGACACCTGCTGGCGCTCAGTCTTGGGACAGTTTGTTGCTGGAATTCCTGTCCAGGTGCCTTTATGCGCCAATATACGGTGACATCGGTTCGAATCGTTCATTTCCAAGTGAGAACAAGCGTTGTTTCTACTTCCTTTGCCTTTCGACCCCGAGGTGGATCGTGGCCATGTGAGTTGTGACCTTGTAGCCTGACATTGTCCGAGGAATTCGTGTAGACAAAACTAAGACCTGCGCTGTTTCTGTGATATGCCTCACCGGTCTCTCACAGCACACCTTCAAAGTCTCCGTGCTGTATAGATGAGTTCCACTTGTTCGTTCTCATGATGAAGAGACTGCCGACATGTTTCTCGGCGCAACGCCGGAAGGCCGCCCTTCAGTCCTGACGACTTCTCAGGCTCCAAGGCAGACCCGCTACCGTTCTCGAAGCTTCCACTAAGCTGGGAGGCTGAGCCGGCTCGTCGTCTGCTTCGTCGAGAAGCAGTCAGTTGTGGAGCATCGCGACGCCACCGCGAACAGAGTTTTCCGTCCCTCCCGTCGAACAATACCCTTATCATTGTAAACAACCCCTTCGTTCCTAACAAATACGCCACGGGGGCTGTAGCTCAGTGGTTTAGAATGCTCTGCCAGTTTCTCTCTCCTATATCCTAAGACCGCAGTATAATTATAGTATACCTATCCTGGCAGAGAGGTCGGTGGTTCGAATCCATCCAGCTCCGTTCTTTTTGAGATTTTCTGTTTCTTTAAGGATCCCCTACCGTCCAGCAAAGTCATGTCATTGTGAACAACTCTCTCCATCTTAATTTACACACTCACAGTGACACTCATAGTGACTATAGCTTTTTGTTGAGTACTCTACTAGTTTTTCTTCCTTAGATCCTAAGGCTGCAAGTCAACGGCCGGAACCGATCCAGCACTATCGATTTAGACTTTCTTTTCCTTTTCCACCTGAGGTATCTACACACAGCCCACCTATGTACACACAGGCAGTAAAGGTTTATCATTGTAAACCACCCTTCCCTTCCTAACAAACACACAAAAAAAGGGGGCTGTGGCTCAGTGGTCAGAGTGCTCTGTCAGATTTCCCCCTCTCCTGGCCTAAATTGTATGGCCTAAACCTACTCAACCTGGCAGAGAGGACGGTGGTTCGAATCCATCCAGCTCCAAATCTTTTGCTGCTTGTTTCTCTTTTTGCCTTGCTTTTTTTTTGTTCTTTTCTTTGCGAAGCTGTCAGTCAGTGATTCGTCTCTAATACCCCGTATGTTGGCATCTCCGTAGGCCCAAGGACTAACGAGAAGGCGGCGAAACGCTTTTGAGCACTCAATCCCGATTCCCAGACCATCACCCCCGACCGCAATTTTCCCTTCACATTCTACATGAAAACTTGCTTCTATTCTCCTCCTGACAGTCACTGAAGTTGTTCAAGACGATGAGTCGAACGACGAGTGCCTGACAGCAAATGCAACTCGAGTCAGACAAATACAGACATCAGAGTCGTCTGTCACCTGGTGCAGTCCAACGGAAAAGAGGCAACCAGCTCTGGTGACCATTCATCCAGTATACTAGAACTGAGCTCATGGGAACACATTAACCTAAGGTGGAGGGTTTCACGTAGTTGTGACAATTTCTACGTCTCGTGAATACCTATGTAATTCTTCGTCCCGTGTCTACACTTAAGAGGCTGTTCGGGGCAATGAATCTTGAGTGCCAACAACACCACCTGTGTGTGGTATTCGGAGATCATCTCCCGTTCACCAGTCCTTGGAATGCCTCATCTTCTCGTTTCTCTCGTATTCTTCAAGCGAAAGAGAGAACGCCACTGGCGTAGCAGGGTTCATCTTGGTTGTTGATACGGGGCTGGAGCCGGGCGTGCCCTCTTCGACTCCACCCGACGGGCACCCACAGAATCATAGTGCAAAGTTTTGGGGGTCTTCAACAACCACATCCGATATGGTGTAGTGGCCAACATGATGCCCTCTCATGACTGAGTGGTAGGCATAGCCCCGAGTTCGATTCTCGGTTTCGGAACAGAAATATCTTTCGTGCGTTATCTTTTGCTTCCTTTCCTTTTTGGCGAGGCTTTCTTGTTGCCCGTGTTTCGGCCGTTTGATCAAGCCAGAAATCCGCCCGTGTCAATCTTTGAAGCTATCCAAAACATGCAGTCTCCTTATCAAAACGAAGAGCCCGTGGGCTTTTGTTGTGTGCGTTCAATAACCGAATCAAGGCTGGCCGCAAAGTGTAAATCACGACAACGGCCTGGTTGAGCACCTTCAAAAGTCCCCAACCGTGCCACTCGAACGCCGCCAACATGCAGAGTGGAACCCTCACAACTCCACACTCGTCAATCGTTCAGTGAGTTGAGCTTTTGGCCATTTACAAACTTATTTTAAGAGCCTCAAGACAACGCTGTGTAGTTGATTGTCACTCAAGCTGGATACCTACAACAGCGAGTCAGTTGCCCCCGGGAATAGCCTCCGTTTCAGAGAGCTACACGTGGAGTTGACAAGGGCAGATTGGACGATAACGTGCGGCTGTACGTACCGTACCGTATCACCCGCAGAAACGGGCTTGCAGCGCAGGTGGATCTGGCCCCGCTTGGCGCAGATGGCATCATCGAATGAGAAATCTCACCTTTCGGCAAAGGATGCCGCGATAAGGCGCTGAAATTTCTTTTCTCACCAACAATCGCTCACTCGGTCTCACTGGGGTCTGGTCTGGTCTGGTCTGGTATTATCCTCCTCTCTCTTCCTCTCTTTTCTCTGTCGAATCCCCTTGAAGCCTAGCCATGGCTCCTCAGAACTAATAGGAAACCGGCATAGGTCTTTTGACCAAGTGAAACAAACCTTCGCAACTCTGTGGTCCGTTTCCGTTTGCGACCGATAACAACAACAACAAGTTGCAACGACTCGCCTGGTCTCGACTCGACTCGACTCGACTCGGCCCGTTACATAATCTTGCTCCCATCGTCCATTGTTTGTGGTCCCTACCCTCGACAAACCCTGCAAGCATCCATCAGAGGTTGCCCACGGATTTTCCCACCCACCTCGGGTCTCTTCTTTTCCTTATCGCAGCCATCTCTCTGCTTCGTTCGCCCCTCTCCTCTCACCGCTCCGACACACCTCGGTGAAAGGGTGCAACGCTCAGAAACACAAGGCCTCAAGAGGAGAGTGATCGACACGGACGCAAGATCACCAACATGAGCCGCAGCACCGAGACCATCCCGTTCCCGGGCGCCAAGTCCCCGGGCATCTCCGAGGTCACACGGCACGCCTGGATCACCTCCGACGACGTCGAGGCCGAGGCCGCGTCGGCGCGTCACAGCGGCCCCTTCGAGCACCGCGACGACAACGACGCCAACTTCGTCACGGCCACCGAGGACCACAACCTCAAGCGCGGCCTTGACCAGCGCCACCTGTCCATGCTGGGTATCGCCGGCGCAATCGGCACCGGCCTCTTCCTCGGCCTCGGCGGCGCCATCCAGACCGGCGGTCCCCTCGGTGCCCTGCTCGGCTACGCCACCGTCGGTCTCATCGTCTGCGCCGTCCAGTTCGCCCTCGGTGAGGTCTCCGCCCTGCTTCCCGTCACCGGCGCCTTCGTCCGCCACACCGAGTTCCTCGTCGACCCGGCCTTGGGCTTCGCCATCGGCTGGAACCTCGTCTACGGCAACATCCTCTCCATCCCGGGCGAGATCACCGCCATCTGCGTCCTGTTCGAGTTCTGGACCGACCTCAACCCCACCGTCTTCATCATCGTCTTCATCGTCCTCACCTTCGTCGTCGGCATCGCCTTCGTCCGCGTCTTCGGCGAGGTCGAGTTCGTCTTCGCCCTCCTCAAGATCCTCCTCGTCGTCTTCCTCATCATCCTCGGCCTCGTCATCGACCTCGGCGGCGTGCCCGGAACCCCTCGCATCGGCTTCCGCTACTGGCAGGACCCCGGTCCCTTCGTCGAGCACATCGCCACCGGCAACTGGGGCAAGTTCCTCGGCTACTGGGGCGTCATGACGAGCGCCGTCTTCTCCTTCGCCGGCGTCGAGTCCCTCGCCATGGCCGCCGCCGAGACCCGGAACCCGCGCCGCGCCATCCCCCGCGCCTGCAAGCGCGTCTTCGCCCGCATCGTGCTCTTCTACATGCTCGCCGTCCTCGTCGTCGGCATGCTCGTCGCCTCCAACGACACCCGCCTCGACGACGCCTACGGCACCGCCGCCCAGAGCCCCTTCGTCATCGCCGCCTCCGCCGCCGGCATCCCCGCCATCCCCAGCGTCGTCAACGCCGTCGTCATCACCTCGGCCTGGTCCGCCTCCAACCAGAGCCTGCTCGCCGGCACCCGCGTGCTCTTCGGCCTCGCGCTCAAGGGCCAGGCCCCGCGCATCTTCCTGAAGACCACCTCGTGGGGCACCCCCTACGTCTGCGTGCTGTTCTTCACCGCCTTCATGTTCCTCTCCTTCATGAGCCTGTCCAGCGGCGCCCTGACCGTCTTCTGGTGGATGGTCGACCTGACCGCCGCCGGCGTGCTCGTGTCGTGGTCCGCCATCCTGCTGAACCACCTGCGCCTCAAGTCCGCCATGAAGAAGCAGGGCATCTCCCCGGAGAGGCTGCCCTGGCACAACTCCTGGACCGGTAAGCATTTCCGAGTAAGCCCGTCGGTGTTCTGTTCTCGCGCTAACCGTGTTCGAAAACTGCAGTCTACAGCTCCTCCGCCGGCCTGTTCATGTGCATCACCATCCTCCTCACCAGCGGCTTCGAGGTCTTTACCAAGGGCAACTGGAGCCCCAGCGGCTTCGTCTCCTCCTACCTGTAAGTGCCTTTCTCGCCACTTGTTCCTTCTCGCTCTGCTAACAAATCTCTCTCAGTGACATCCCGCTGGTCCTGGGCGCCTACCTCATCTACAAGTTCGTCAAGAAGACAAAGGTCGTCTCCCTCGACAGCATCCCGCTGCACGAGGCCTTTGAGCAGGCCGACGCGTACCCAGAGGAGCCCGAGGTCAAGAAGACCGGCCCCATCCGCTTCGTGAGCTGGATCTGGGAATAAGCGCCGATGTTTCTCATCGTCTGCTCTTCCTTCTTTTTTTCCTCCGCAACTGAACTTATTTAATACCCCATACGCCAGCGGCGATTGTACCAAACGTAGACATATTTTCAACAACTCAACTTGTATATGATAGTATCTTAGACAGACGCCATGGTCAAAGAAGACATGTTGGTGCAATAATAACAAACCGTTCAACACGAAGATGCAGCAGACTCACTTGAATTTGGCAGTGAGTTAGAATGCGTTCACAGCACACCCCGCGGGGCCGGTTGCTAAGTTGCTGGTACAACTCCTGAGACCCCGATGCGAACCTGGCCTCGTGCCAGTATTTGTATGCGAGCCCGGCAGACTCCCCAGACTCTCGACAGACCCCGCACTTGCACTTTGTGCATGGAGATGTGCTCGATGTGGGCCTGGAGAGGCATCTGATATCGATCTGCCGCAGCGTCCCCGGTCGGTGACAGCGCGGAAAGCTACTGAACGTTAGCATCCGCGATGGGATGTAACGTGGGCTGAGATAGAGTTGACAGCAGTTCGTCGTCGCGATGCCTTTACTCGCAAAGATAATCCGAGACGCTGCCGCAACTAGACGTAACTTATCACCTCCTCTCCAGCGATTTGGTAACACAAACATCTCACCCGCCAAGTGAACCAACAGGACGCGGTAGAAACCGGCTGTTTCTCTTGGCTGCATCCTCGGTTCATCTGATCGTGCCTTGGCCGCATCCAAGCAACGCTTCTTCTCGATCCCGAAAACTCGGGCCACATGCATCAACCACAATCCATGCCATCATCTCTCGTCGGCGTTTCCCACGTGTGGAGTGGATTACGGCCCACCGGCATTAGTAGTTCGCGTCGGGTCGCTTCTCGGCTCGCATGTCGGATGCGTCGCGGGACCATCATCAACTCAAGTTGTGGGGGGAGGTCTTGACTGATCGAGTCATCGAGTATCGGGAAGATCCAAGATCACCTGACGAGACCCGAGAAGGCTCTTCTCTCTCGTATACTCTGATAGGAGATACTGCCTAAACTCACTATTGACACTAACAGGCGCTACTTGGATGACGCTCCTCCTGACGGACGACTTCCGACGGGCGAACCCCTGTCGCCTGGCCGATTCTCTTGGTCACGGCGCCGCGGACGCGAGTCAATCTGGCAAGCATCCGCTCTCCTTGGTTACGCGACTGACAGGAGACAGAGAACTCCAAGTCCTCCATGTTTTCTCCACCCCGGTACCCCGTGGGGGATACGATCCGACTGGCTCCGAGGTAGACATGAAGTAAGAGGGAAAAAAAAGTGAAGCAGGATAAATACTCTTAAACAACCAAACCACCCGACGAGAATGTGACCCGAGATCTCGGTGTGTGTCTGTGTGTCTCAGTACTCGCTCGCCCTCCCCTGAATCGGTCGACAGCCCAAACGCCAAACCTTTCACGACGTCAAAGACAGCGACGACAAGATGGGTGGTTTCAAAGCCGTCGAGGACCGACCGACGCCCAAGGAGGTCTACAACTGGCGTCTCTACGCCGAGGCCTCCATCATCGCGACCGGATCCCTGCTGTTTGTCCTACCCAAAAGCTGCCGATAGTGGTCTCTCTTGTACTGACGTTTTTGGACAGCTTTGGCTACGACTCGGCCTTCATCGGCACCACCATCGCCCGCAATGGCTTCAAGAAGGACTTTGGCATCACGCCCGAGAACTCGAACAACATCTCGAGCAACATCACCTCGGCCTTCCAGGCCGGCGCCCTCGGCGGCGCGCTGCTCTGCTTCTTCAGTACGGTCCCCCGGCGCCACACTACATTACTCTGTGACTGACTTTTGAACGTGTGAAAGTCACCGAACGCCTCGGGCGCAAGTGGACTCTGCAAGCAAACGTCGTCATCTTCCTCGTCGGCGCCATCCTCATGACCGCCGCCACGAACCAGCTGCCGTATATCTGTAAGACTACCAGAAGACAGAAAGTCTTTTGGTCTTGGAACATCAGCTAACCGCAGACAACCTCTACCAGATGCCGGACGTGCACTAACGGGCATCGGCTGCGGCGGCATCACGGCCACCGTCCCCTCGTACATCGGCGAGCTCTCGATCCCCTCGATCCGCGGCATCCTCACAGGCCTATTCGAGGTCGCCTACCAGGTCGGCTCCGTCATCGGCTTCTGGATCAACTACGGCATCACGCAGAACATCGACCCGACCCTGGCCGTCAGCTGGCGGATCCCCATGGCCTTCCAGCTCGTGCCCGCCGGCATCCTCTTCGCCGGCTGCTTCATCATCCACGAGAGCCCCCTGTGGCTGCTGCGCAAGGGCAAGACCGACGAGGCGTACAAGGTCCTCGAGGCCATCCGCCACCTCCCGATCGACGACAAGTGTAAGTTGCCCTGGCGCTCGAAGAAGAAAAGGGATTGCTGACGGTCCGCAGACATGCAGGAAGAGCTCGACATGATGCGCAAGAAGATGGACGAGGAGGCCGCCGTCGCCAGCGACTACGGCACGGGACAGTGGGCCTACTTCCGCGGCGGCGCGAGCATGCTCTGCCGCAAGGGCATGCGCAACCGCCTCGCGCTCGTCTTCTGCGCCTTCGCCCTCAACAACCTCTCGGGCGCCGCCGCCATCAACTACTACAGCCCGACCCTCTTCGCGTCCATCGGCATCACCGACGTCGCCCTCTACACGGGCATTTATGGGTTGATCAAGGCCATCGCGTCCATCGTCTACTTCGTCTTCCTGATCGACCTGCTCGGCAGGCGATGGCCGGCCATCACGTCGTCCTTTGTGTGCTCGCTGTGCCTGTGGGTCGTGGGCAGCTACGTCAAGATCGGGCACCCTGCGGATATTATCGCCGCCGGGAAGGAGCTTTCTGCGTCGACGGCTGCTGGTGGCAAGGCGGCTACGGGCATGATTATGATCTACTCCATCTGGTATGATCTCCCTTCTTTCTCTGGGGCTATTGATGTTGTTGTCTAACGTGAGCGCAGCTGGTCTTTCGGTCTCAACGGCATCCCCTGGATCGTCTCCGCAGAGATCTTCCCCGGCGCCCTCCGCAACTTCACTGGAACCTTCGCCGCCCTGTGTGTCTGGTACGTGTCATCCATCCGGCTTCTGGCTCTCCTGATACCAAGTACTGACGATTTTCTTCCAGGGCCACGCAATTTGCCATCACAAAGGCCATGCCGTACATCTTCAGCTCTTTCGGCTACGGCACCTGGTTCTTCTTCGCGGCCTGGATGATCGTCGCCACGCTGTGGGCCTTCTTCTTCCTGCCTGAGACCAAGGGCCTCACCATGGACCAGATGGACGTCATCTTGTATGTTCTCGCTGCCGTTCCCCTTATTTTGATGTCTCGGTTCGAGGGAAAGTGCTAACTCACGACTCTTGCAGCGGTTACGCTCACGACTCTCGCCCCGAGCCCTCTGCCAAGGTTGTCGACATGGCGTTTGATGACGGTGACAAAACGAAGCGAAGCGAGCACACCGAGGATGTGTAAACGTTGTACTAATACTAAAACTGGCGGGAGCTATGAAAACACACGCTTATCCCGCTGATACGATATTCAAATAATACCATCTGGAAATCCCAGATCCAACACCTATTATCTCCAGTCTTTGATTCTTGCGTGATCTGCTTACCAAACACCGAACCATCGTTCATCCGATTTCT
The DNA here is from genome assembly GCA_030770045.1 of Colletotrichum brevisporum. Lineage (NCBI taxonomy): Eukaryota > Fungi > Ascomycota > Sordariomycetes > Glomerellales > Glomerellaceae > Colletotrichum > Colletotrichum brevisporum. Next base: position 12,657,385 of record JAUGSI010000001.1, read on the forward strand.
CCTCCGCGGCTTCGGGCTCCCCTTCGGCCTGTGAGGACCGGGACTTGATGCCAACTCGGTGAAAGTACGCATCTCCAACAAGTCTGAAAGCCTCACCGTCCGTAACATGGCACCCCTCTCCAGTATCTTCTGCCCTTGTTCCTTTCCCTCGCCGCCTTTCCCGCTCTAGCTCCTTCCGCAGCTCCTCCGAGACAGGGCAGGGTCGCAGAATGAGGCAGAGCCTCTCCCGCTCCACCCATACGACCACGTCCCCGGGCTCGGACCCGGGCGGCACCAGGCCCATGAAGCCCGACCCCGTGACGGCCAGCCGGCGCCCCAGCGCGTAGTCCACGGACCCCTGGTACGACTTGAGAAAGGCGTTGCGGTGCATGTGGAGCATCCGCGTCCGGGACAGCTGCGCGTGTTCTGGGAAGAAGCCCGCCGCGACGCCGTCCAAGTCTTGCCACCGGTACCGGTTGAAGCTGGGCAGCACGTCCGCCCGCACGAGATGCGCGAACCTGCTGTTTGGCGACGACTCGACCCTCCGGGCGCGCAGGTACTTGCGGCACACCTGCTCGAGCCCTCGGGTGATCTGCTCTTCCTTTGAGGCTGCCGTCGTCTTTGGCTCTGTCGGAGTCGCGGGAGGAGGACTCGGGTCATCCGACGGCGGGACGCGAGTGTACTTCTCCAGCATCGCCCAGAACTTCACCTTCGCCTCAAAGACTTTCCTGCGGGCGCGCATGAACGCCTTGGGCGCCGGGGAGATGCCGCTGGAGTCCCTGTCCGCGGCCAGGACGCGGAAGAAGGCGTCGGCGAAGTCGTTCTCCGAGGCGTAGGAGCCACGAGCCCCGTCTCTCGCCATCGCGTAAGCCTCTGCCCACATCTTGCCCGACGTCCTCAAATCGCTCTTGGCGTCCTTGACCGGGTCTCCCGTCTCGTCTGCCAGTCCCTCCCACATCATCGTCGTGTCGACGATCTCCCCCACGACAGCGGCCTTGATATGGAGCATGCTCAGCCCGCCGTCGCGGACCTCCGTCGGTCCGTCCTCCTGCTTGCCCTCTTCGTCGTCCTGCGCCAATCCTAGCGTCTGAATGATTGTCAGGTTCGATATCGCCCGCGCCACCGTATGGAGACCGTGGTACGAGTAGTGCGGGAGCACGTAGACACCCCTCTCGGAGGACCAGTCCGGCGCCCACGACGGCAGGTTCTTCAGCGCCGGGTTGCGGGCGAAGCCCACGCCCGCGTGGCGCAGGAACGCGGCCGCGTCCCGCTTCCCGACGAGGTCCCGCGCGACGGTGGCGTAGACGACCTCGGGCGTCGTCTTGCCCGTGTAGTCCGGGTGGATCTTGAACGCGGCCGCCGTCGCCGCGCTGCCCTCGCCCTCGGCCACCGCCTTCATGTCGCCGAGGCACGTCGAGATGTGCCTGATCCCGTCGAAGATCTCCTTCTCGTGCCGCCGCCTGTTCCTGCTGCCCTTCGTCCCGACAGCCGCCCTGCCGCGGCCGCGGTCGTCGCCCGGGCGCAGGAGGAGGTCCTTCAGGGCGTCGACCATGACCATCATGTCCCGCCAGTGCGCGCCCCGCGCGAACGTCCGCTCCGTGTACCGGTCGTCCGGGTCGTAGCTGGGGTGGAAGAGCGGCGCGTGGCGCTCCTTGGCGACGCCGAGGAGGCCGAAGACCTTGTCGACCGGCAGCGTCGCGCGGAACCGCGACCCGAGCTTCAGCACGTCCTTGAGCGCGAGGCGGTCCACGTCTTCGACCTGCAGGCGCACGTTCTCCATGACCAGCGCGTTCATGAGCTGCTGGCTGTCCATGACGCCGGCCAGCTCGTCGGACGACGCGAGGGCGAAGGAGTGCAGGCGCGCCAGGGCCTTGGCCAGAGCCTGCCATTGCAGGCTCGAGCCGCCGTAGAGGACGTCGGTCTCTTGCGAGACTGCAATCTCCTGGATGATCCAGATGCGGTTGAACCAGTCGTTGGACAGGAGCGCCCGGAGCTCCTCCCAGCCGGAGGTCGGGTCCCGCGTCAGCTGGGTAAACCCCTCGGCGTCCATGGACTCGTCAAGAACCAGCTTCTTGGCCAGGGCCATTGCCTTAGCGGCCCCTGGGGAGTTTCCCAGCCACGCGATGGTGCTCTCGGCCTCCTCGTAAATCCGCCGCATCATGCCGACCTGCTTGCTTTTCTCTTTAGTGTTGGACTGGTCGATGCAGACGGAGTCGATCCACAAGAGATGAGACCTGCGACCGCTTCTCAGGGTTTCCAGGAGTTCGTAGATACTCCGAGACACAGAAAACGGTGCCCCGTTTACCATGATCGCTCGGGGTGTCTCTCCTGGCGAGCCCCAGCGGTGGGACACGGCCCGGTACTTCGGGGCAGCGTCGAGAGTCGTGTGTATGATGTCGCATTGCAATGGGTAAGTGCCGAAGAACGGCTGTGCTCGGAGGCGCAAAAGCCGGATGCTGGTATGCCCCTTGTCGAGGGGTTGGTGTCGAAACTCAGATACGCGAAGAGAATAACGGTAGACTACGATACAAAGGCATGTTGCAATGGCCAGCGAACAAAGTATCCAAACGTTACGGGAGGAGACCGGGTAACGTCGAAAGAGGTCGACGATATGCCGGCGGTTAACTTCGAGCGCCCTCAGATGAAAGGTCGTGATGGCAAACCAAGCCCATCCAACGCGCTCTCGCCGCAATATGAGCGTGGGTTTGCTCCTGTTTTGCCGCAGCCAGAACCCCTGATGGAGGAACTTCTGGGTAAACGTGTGGAGGATGTACGCAAGTTGGGCCGGCACGCCGCGCCACCACCAGACCGCCGAGTAGATGAGCCACTCGAACCACGAAGGGTCGCTGTAGTCCAGGATATACGTGCTCGGCGCCGTCGCCCACGCGTACACCACGGCGTCACAGCCGGGAGGCAGCAAGCGCGCGCCCGCCCAGGCGAGTACTGCCGCCGGGATGCCGCGGTACCCCTCCGGGACCAGCAACCCTTCGGATTTCCGTGGGGCTTTCCAGAGCAAGCCGGGGAAAAGGGGGACAATGGCCCAGGGCCAGAAAGCCGACGGCCCGAGCAGCGCCTCGAGAGCCGGAGTGAAGCCTTCGAGGTCGCAGTACGGCGCTAGAACGAGGTTCGCGACGAGCAGCTGGGCGCCTATCTCGACCGACTCCGACTCTGCTCGCTTCATTTCCTGGAAGTCGTCCCAGCTTCCCGTCTGGCGCTTGTCGTCTCTCAGTTCGATGTTGCCGAGAGCCCAGTGGAAGCCGACGGCGACGTCCGGAAACCACCAGAGCAGAAGCATCCTGCCCCAGGAGAAGTCGATGACCTCCTTGCGAAACTGGTGGTACAGAAGGAGGGTGCCGTAGATCCAGCGCTGGTCGGCGGGCAGCCCTCGGTCGATGACGAAGATGGCGAGGCTCGTTCGGATGCCGCTCAGGGCGTTTTGGATGTAGGGCAGCCAGGTGCGCGGCTCGTCATCCTGGACGTCTTCGGGGTCGATCTCCCAGTCCCAGGGTAGCTTTGGCTTGGGTCGGGGTTCCTCTGCTGGCGATGTCTCTGTCGGGCTCTGCGGTGATTCCTCCATCGTGACGCGTCTTGAAAAGTGTGTCGGGCATTCCTGTTCACAGGGAGGGACGGGTTTTGATGACGTCGTAAGAGAAACAAGATGCTTTGTAGCGGAGCGAAGTTGATAAGAGCCGGTGTGAAATTGGTCGGAATCCCGGAGCTCAATATCAGATTGTTGTCTGTCTTCGAACTCTTCTTATCCTCGATCGCAACTGGACATATGCTCGTTGAATAGTTACAAATGGATCGTGAGTCAACCCGAGTTTCCAAGCGGCGCAGCTTCATATCTAGGGACTCTTAAGCGCCTGTTATCATGCGAGACGTCCACATCTGGCTAGACTCGTGCGGCTGAGCAGCAGGTGTGTGCCTGACAGGACGAACATCTGCATGTTCGACTTTTTGGCTGGTGTTGTTGCCAATCCCTGCTCAAAGTGTCTTCGGCCCAGGGTGTGATTGGATTGATGCCTTCAATACCAAGAATGTGGCTTGTCCACTTCTGAACCTCGCGCTTCGACACACGACGATGACATTCCGCGTCGTTTCTCCATTTCCACTTGTGGCATTCGATGTGGGACGATGCAGAACCTGGAAGGATGTTGACTCGAAACCAAAAAGCTGAGGCAGATCACAAGGTTGAAGAAGTAGTGTTGGTGGTCACCTGAGATGCATGCAACAGTCTCGACTTCACTTATTCATCTAAGACTTGTCGCGCTGAACATTTCTTTTAGCAAAAAGATCTCTTAAATCCCAAAACGCCTTTTGAATGCCCATTACTCGTAACGAAACCCCCCTCAACCCCGTCTAAGCACGCTGGTTGAGCTTGGCCTCCTCCTCGGCCAGCGGCGCGACCAGGCCCGAGATCCAGGCCTGCTTCTTCTCGTCGCCGTACTGGGGGTACGGCCGCCTGCAGTGGCAGCTGGCGAGGGGGTAGCCGAGCGACTTGGCCACCACCCACTTGGTGCCGTTGATGCCTCCCTTGCCGAACGCCCACTCCATCTGCGCGAGCTTGAGCTGGGCCGCGGACGCCTCCTGCAGCTTGCCCGCGTTGTAGAGGTCGAAGATCTCGATGCAGTACTTGGGGTACAGGTTGGCGACGCCGGTGATGGTGCCGGTGCCGCCGACGGCCATGGCCGGCACGAGCCAGTCGCTCTGGCCCGCGAGGGCGAAGAACTGGGACGGCTCGAACTCGGCGCGGACGCGGGCGACCTTGGCGATGCCGCCGCACGTAAGCTTGACGCCGATGATGTTGGGATGCTTGCCGAGGCGGGAGAGCATGTCCGAGTTGACGTCGAGGCCGGCGGCGACGCCGGGGAAGTTGTAGATGACGACGGGCACGGGGCTGGCGTCGGCGAGCTCCTCGAAGAAGCCAACGATGGCGTCCTCGTTCATGGCGAAGTGGAAGTAGCTCGGGACCAGGACGAGGGCGAAGTCGGCTCCCGCGGCCGCGGCGAGCTTCGTCTCGGCGATGACGTCGCGCGTCGACTGGCCGCCGCAGCCGAGGGTGATGGCCAGGTCGGGGCGGCCGGCGGCGACGGCGAGCTCGCGCGTCGTCTTGACGAGCTTGGTCTTCTCCTCAGCCGTGAGGGTGACGGCCTCGCCGTTGGTTCCGGCGAGGACGACTGTGACGATGGGTCAGTGACAGGCTCTTGATAACTTCAACGGGGCGACTTACCTCCGTGCAGACCAGACTTCACGAGGAACTCAATGTGCTTGGTCTGGACGGCCCAGTCGATCTCCTGGCTGGCATCGTCGGCGAACCAGGTCAAGCTGGGGACGTGGATGCCGGGGGGGAAGGTCTTGGTAGGGGCCATCGTGAGAGACCTGAGGTCGGTGGACTGATTGTGTGGGGGAATGGAGTTGGGAAACTTGGCAGGGAGAGAAGTGTAGTCTTAGATGGGAGAAGCATGTGAGCCCACGCCGGAGACGCTCGATACAAGTATCCCCCAAAGCGCGCAAGTCTGCCCCTCCAACCCCGCGCCTGGCGGTGTCGTGTTGACGCGGGGACCACGGAGCTTCATGACGTGGTTCCCGACAAGCCGACGTCGTCTCCCCGCGGGTTTCGTTCCGACAAGAGCCAGAAAATGGATGTGCATGTGGAGCGTGGAGATGCGGGAGAGAGCCGGGGGGCAACGAGATGAGTCCCTCTGTCGTCCTATGAGTTCATGCATGAAGGATCATGCGGCCAGAAGGCTTTGAGAATGGCCCAATCGTCGGCTACGATGTTGTGGGCAAAAGGCCACTGAGCAGGCTTCCCGACGGTGTGGGGCATCCCGCGGACCCGAGGGTGGGTCTCCCGATCGGGCTCGGCTCGGGTACCTTTACTAGCGTCGGACCCAGGCCTGGCGACGGTTGACGACAACCGACTCATGCAAGCACGGCACACGTCACTTTTTCAGAGATTGAGAGCGGGAAGGCTCGGGGACTTTTTGTTGATCTCAGTGATGTGTGAATTCAAATAACACTCTGCTTGGGTACTGGGGTATCTATCATCTTTAGGTAGTTCGGGCAGCTCGAAGCGGCCCACGATACATGTACCGCTCTCATGCGGTATCGTTCTGTTTTACGTGTAGTTCTGGACATGAAAATGCCATGGCTCGTGAGTACAAGCGGGAAGCTTCATGTTAGACGATGGCGAAGCACGAGTTGAAGATGGCGTGCATGACGGACCGGATGTCGACCCGCGCCTTCTCGGCGTCCTGACGGGCCTGCACTTCCTCCAGCACCTGCGCCGTGATTCGGGCGTTTCCCGCAACCCTCTCCATCCGGAGGATCTGCGCCTTGATCCACAGTCGTTCCCGGGGGTCTTGCTCCTCCGAGCCCAGCATGAGCAGCGGCCAGAGCATGTTGACCGGGAGCGCCGCACCCCCGCCACCGCCGTCATCTCCACCATCCCCGGTAGCGGCGGCGGCTTCGAGCGAGTCGACAAGCAGCCCGGCCAGCCGGCGTATCTGCCGCAGCGCGTCCGCCGCCTCCGCCGTCAGCGGGAACGTCTTGTACGCCACCCGGTGCAGGTGGACCTTGCTGGCGTGGTAGTTGGCCAGGTACGTGCGGAACGCGCGCGTGATGACGAAGGCGAGGTGCGCCGACACGTGCGGCTCCACGAGCTTGCCCGCGACGGCGTAGTCCATCAGCGGCGGGCGCTGCTCGTACAGCGTGCGCAGGTCCGCCGCGATCGCGGCCGCGACGTTCATCACCTCGGTCTCGTCCTCGACCGTGCCGCGCGGCCGGTGCCAGGGGTCGATCTTGGATATGCGGCCCATGAAGCTCTGCACCTTCTGGAAGAAGACGATGCCAGGCTGGTAGAGTACCTGGAATAGGACGTCCTCGATGTCGCCCTCGGCTGCGGCGTGGTGGTCCTCCCTCGAGGGGTCGGCCGACGACCCGCCGCCGTCGAAACTCGCCGGAGAGGCCTCCACGAGGAGCAGCTCGTCGTCCTTGGACAGCAGGAGGCCCTGGCCGCCGGCCGAGACGGCCCGCGCGTCGAGGAGGCGCATCCACTGCAGGAACTGCTTCTCAACGGCGGCGAAGCTGCCCTTGTCCCCCTGCTGGAAGATGCCGTACGCGCGCTTCAGGAACGAGTCGGCGGCCTTGATCTGGCCGCGGAGGATGTCCACGTAGCTGAGAAAGAAGAGCGTCGCGAGCAGGTGCTCCCTCCAGGAGCTCCGAGCCTCGTCCGGTGGCGACGACGAGGACGACTCCTCGCCGTGGGTCGCGACCTCAGCGACGGCCTTGCGGTAGTGGTCCTCCGGGTCGGCGAGCCAGGAGCCCTCGCGGCGGGAGAGCATGAGGTTGGAGAAGGCCAGGACGGCCCACTTGACCATTCGGGACGCGCTCGCCATCTCGACGACGACTTGCCGGATCGCAAGCCACTTCTTCTGCGTCTCCACCTCAGCTAGGATCGGCGGTACGGCGACGCGGCTGAAGTAGTCCATGAGCCTGTCGTCCTCCGTCGGGACCTGCAGTTGCAAGGCTCCCTCCGGCTGGCTCCCGGCGTCGGCAACAGGGGCTGGGTCGGGCATGTCCTCGAGTGCTGTCCGGTCAGGGAAGGCGAGGTTAGGGGGGCTGCTCATGAGAGGCGCCGGCCGGCCCCCTAGCGGGTGTCCGGTGAAGTGGTTTCGCTGGGCCGTTGTCAGAACGTGCAACATCATGTTGAAAAGGGGGGTACACCAAGCCCCCTGAGAGACGCTCTTACCAACAACACCTGCCCGTCGAGGATCATCTGCTGGCCCGGCTCGTTCACCTGCTGCCAGACATCCCCGGCGTCCCACATGAAGCTGGCGTAGTCGAATATCTCGTCGACGGCCTGCATGGGCTGGAACATGGACGACGACGCGGCCGGCGACACGGAAGCCTCGGTGGCGGCATGGGACCGCATCCCGGGGCTGCGATCGGCACCGGAGACGGGGGCCGCGGCGGCCAGCGCGGCGTGGACGCTGGTGCTGGACTGCGGCCGCCACTTACACTCGAGGTTGAGGCGCTCGCAGTGGCTGCACCTGGGCCTCGACTCGTCGCATTTGACCTTGCGACGTCTAGACAGGGGCGGCATACCGTTAGCTCAGCAACGGCAACATCGGTCTTCACTCTGCGGGTGCCGGTCGCCTCCTCGGGAGTCGGGGGTGAGGGATGCGGTCCGACGAACACCCTTTCCCCATCGGCGGCCGGCTACGGCGTGCTGGCCGCCAACACTGTAGCACAGCAGGAGCAACAATAAGCGTGTGTACTCACTTGCAGGTCAGACACCCTTCCCTGGACCTGACCGACCTCCTCGGCGGTCGGGAGTAACTTGGCAGAGCCGAGGACGGCCCAGGCCCACTAGTCTCCTGCATGCTTGCGGTTGCGGACTTCGCGTGCGGGCTCGTTGCCAGCGGGGGACATCCTCTTTCAGGGTCCCGGCCGCTGTCTTTGGAATCTGCTGGGCCTAGTCTCTGGACGACCTGGGAGTAACTTTTAGGTCTGGCTGCTCGCTGGGCAAAAAAGGCAAATGTGATGTGTGGAGGATGAGCGCGTGTCTTTGCCAAAGCTGGGGAAGAGAGCGCTGCGCGGGGTGGGTGGTGGTCGGTCAGGGGCCTCCTATTCGACATCTCTCTCTCTCTCCTCGCCCCTCTTCCTCTCCGAACTCCACGATGTGGGGATTCCTGCGGAGGGTAAAATTTTTCGACGGGGTAAGGGCAGGGGGTTTCCAGATTTCGTCCGTGATGTGGCCCCCCCTGACTCGTGAGTGGACTTCGCTGGGAGGATGGCAGCCAGTTCCCGGTCACAGGTTACTAATGCCAACGCAAACGCCTGTGGAGAACGTACGGCGAACTGCTCGAGATGCTGAAATACGCTGTTGGGTGTCGTGTGCCCAAAGGCTTGGCGACGTTGATGCTTCGTTCAACTCGCGCCACAACGCCGAGAGTTGAGGAATTCAGACGAACACCGACCAGCTGGACAGGAGAACTCTGCCGTAGTCTATGAGTCCCTGCTGAAACAAGAGAGGTCGCCTTCACAGTCAAGACACTTGCAACTGGACTACCTAGACTCAAGTCAAGCAGTAACATGCATGTGTGTTTGCCATCATGTGTGTACTTCCGCAGGACAGTCTTTCACGCCGGTCATAAACGCCTCTCAGCTGATCAAGTCGGAAAGGCTAATCATTCGGCAAATTGCGTTTCCCAAGTGCCAGTTCCAAATGAACGGAACACCACCCCGCCGGAGGCTTGGTCCGCTGCCATTGATTTGAATGCCACTCAGCACCAGGACCAAGGATCCGGGAAATACACCGAATAGACTCACAGTCACACACAACTTTCTGCGCCGATCAATCACACATTTGATACTACTTCCGCGGAAACTACCAAAAATACGGAGGCAAGAAAACGGGCAAACACACAGCCATAGTCCGTCTTCCTGGAGGCGCAGCAGCCTGCACTCTGCAGACCGTCCCGGTGTCCAAGTGCGGAGTATCCGTAGAGCCTTGGCGGCAACCAAGAAACGACGTTGACAGTGGCAGTTGGGGTATTTTAGTGTACGGCACGTACAGGTTTTTTGGAGTAGAGGCTCACGGAAGTTGACCGACGAAGGATTCGAAGTCCTCGGCAAAGCGAAGAGGCGTTATGCAGGCGAATCTGCAGATCATGCAACCACACCTTTTCAGGATGCCGTAGGCGGCGAAACGACAGCTTTCTCTCCCACGACAGAGAGAGCCCGGGCGGAGGGTGCAGCTGAGTCTCTCTCAAAGGAGATCGGAAGTTCACACCTACCATTCCCAATGGTTGCTGTCGGCGGTAACTGCGCGTATTCCCTCGGAAAAGAAGTCTGGTTTGGGGCAGGCTTAGTTGACATGCCAGCTGCGCAGATCGAAGGGGACCGCGGCTTGAGACCGGGCCGGCGGGGGGCACCCGGAGGGAGGCCCCACTTTCCGGCGTGAATCTGGCCTCCGATCGAATTCTGGGCTCCGAAGCGGCTCGGCGACCGGGGGAGGGAGATTGATGCATCGCATGCGCATACGGCGCGGTTGAGTCAACTGAGCGCTCCCTGGAATCATCCGGTGCTGCTGCTGTCTTTGCTTCCGTTTCCTCTACGACTGCGCAACTTGAGCATACAATGGTTCGATCATCGATAGCCGGCGCAGTCTCGGTTCAGCGGAAGGCGTCTCTGAGGTACTCTTCGTAATGTTTATCTGCAACCATCGCGCCATGAAGAAACAACAAAAAAGTCTGAACAATAGAAGAGCTGCGGTCTGGAACGACGCAACGGAAAAGCAGAGACGAAACAAAACAATAACCGCACCTCCCCCCCACGAAACCCGCAGGAAATCCGCGCCAAGCCACTATTTCCAAAGTCACGCTGGGGGGGAACGGACTGGAACAGAGCGCCCGGGGGTGGCTGAGCAACACTCAAAACTGTGGGCGCGCCGAAGTAACATGAGCTCCAAAAGTAATATTTCCGGTAGTCTGGCAGGAATAACCGACTGCGACTTTAATAACGGCCCTGGGCGGTACGTCGTTTCGTCGCTCGGGGTCCAGAAGAGAGCAGGACTCTGGGGGAGCTGAGGTGACCGAAATGACCCAAGGTGAGGAATGCTGCGCCCAATACATCTACGCCGCAGCATCACATGGGCGAAACTTATCAACAGATGCCATTCCTTTACCGCCAGTCTAATTGGCCTTCCTGGCTCCCGCTGCCGACATGGCATGGCATGGCGCCCGGCGGGAGCTCGAGATCTGGGAGGCGCCCGCCCGCCCGCACGTAAAACCCCAAAGAGCCAAGGACTTACGAGATGGACAAGCAGCAGCCAAGAAACCACCAAGACAAGGACCAAGCCAAGTGTCGCCCAGTTTTGGGCTCCCGCGCCGAAAGCAGCCTCCGGGGGTTGTGATAGGCGCGTGGAGAGCCGCTTTTCTTGACATTGACCCCGGCGGCTCTCTCGCGTGGGTTCGTTCTCCCCCTCGGAACTCAAACTTGACTACCGACGAGGGGAGGGGAGGGAGGTTGGTTCGTTGCCTTTGCCCGGAGTATTACCTTTCACACTGGAGAGATCCAGGCTAACCAGGCCAACCGGGGTGAACCCCGGCTTTGCCTCGCTCCCACACCCCTGGCTTCCGTTGGGGTTCACGCACGCCCGCATGCCGGCACCTCTGGATCCAATTGTTCGTCGTCGTCGTTGTCCGCTGGTCGCGACCTTGATCCGACTTCAGTTCGGCGGGAGGGCGCCATCCCCAGATGTGGGAAGCACACGTTCCGCCCTCCCGTCCGTCGCGCCGCCCCCGAAATCTGTCTTCCGAGTCCTCGGGACCCAAGAGACGGACTGACAGGCTTTGCGCCCGCTTTTGCCTCGAAGGTCGCTTTCGGTAATCACATTCCCAGATTTGACGGCCGCTGATATCGACCTGAAATGCACGTCAGGCCCGTTTGGTCACCCTACCCAGGTTCTCCTCCGGTGGGTTTTCGTCTGGGCGTTCCATCGTCGACTAGCGCCGCTCACTCGGTTCGCATGCGCGTGCGATCCTGGACCCGTGAAGTTTCTTTCGGGGCTTTATATCTGGTCTCCGTCCCCGGGTCGAGATCGCGGCCGGCTTCTACTTTTTTCCCTGCTGGCGCCGCGGTTTTCCGTTCCGCCGAGCTATATGAGGGACCTGTTGGACGGTGTGATGTGAATTGATTTGGTAAGAGTTCTCAATCGCTACTGCTGTTGACGACGGATGAGCGGTTGAGGATTTCTCGAGGCGACGGTGTCGACGATTCTTGATATCAGACCGAAACGCCTCGCCGTAAAGCCATCTTGTCTCCTCGCGCTCCTTGCGAGCAAAAGACAGGCCCGGTTGTTTTCCCCTCACTCCCTCCCCCGTCCCGTTGAGCCTCGAGGGCGGGCGGACAAGCTAGCCAAGGTAGGGTAGGGTAGGGTATGGTATGGTAACATACGGTACATGGGCTGTGCAGCTTGATTTTACGGATAGTCCGTAACGGAAAACGAGACTTGGCGCTTCATCTGTTTGTGACGGGCGAATGAAGGCGCGCAGAGAGAAACTCCGGCCGGCGGGTGGACGGATGATGCACCAGCCACACACACGGCCCAAGCGAGAAACCCGTCAGCCGGGAAAAAGGCTTAGTTGACAGAAGAAACGTCAAACTCTGTGTGTGTGCGGTGAAATGTTCAATCAGACGAAAGACAACGCAAAGAAACGGAAGAAACAACAGAGACAGGGTGGGAGGGGAAAACCGTCGACTTCCCCTCCCTACCGTCATTCTTGGCTGATCCACACATCTGCTGACGCCAAGTCCGTCTTGTGTGTGTCTGCTGGCAACCCCCGACCTATTTGCAGGGGGCACAAGGGAAAGGAAAAGAGGAAAAAAAGGTGCTTTTGGATTGGATCCCATCACGATCCAACCCCGTCGTATCTTCCATCCATTCTTGACTGGTTGGACCCCGTTGGTAACACAACACGCGCGCGCACACACATATGTTTGGTCCCGGGACCTCTTCGGCGGGGCGAGAAGTGGTCCAACGGCAGGTTTTGACGATGACCACCCCTTCTTCTTCGCTTCCCCATGGGGGTCATCGCGGGGTAGAACGACGCAGATCCTGGCGCGAAATGTCGTCCCCCCAAAAGACTGGCCTTCCATTCGACGGAGCGCACATCAAGCTTATTATGGGTGGGACGTCATGTCCGGCCTAGATAAAGCTTGCCTCTCCTCCCCGCCACTTTCTGGCCTTTGTCCCTAGGGGTTCCTCTCTTGTCCAAGTTACGCAGACCTCTTTCTCTTGCGGCTTGCCAACTTCTCCCTCAGGTTCTCTTCTGGCTTTTGTGGTTTTGCCCCCAGGTCCCCACGCATTCTCCACGCAAAACCTCGATTCTCTTCTTCGTGGTTTTTCTACGGACCGCCCACCATGGGTTTCTTCAGCACCCATGCGTCCGGGACGCTTGACCCTCCCGAGGTGCGAAACTGGCGCATCCACTTGATCGCCCTCGTCGCCAGCATGTCTGCCCTGGCTAGTACGTGCTTTTCATCTCTGTCTGTTGTGTGTCTTGTCTACATGTGTGTGTGCGATACTTTTGCGGGCTATGTCGTCGGTGTTCGAGCCCCAAAACTCTGGATAAGCTCTCGGTCTTGGCCTGAGCTTAAAAAGGCTCGGGCAACGCCACGCCGAGAACGCCACCCGGCGCTCGTGCCCGGCCGACCCGGCGAGGAAAGTGGAGCACTCGGAGCCGGACGGCTGGCCGGTAGCAACTGCACGGCAGAAGTTTGCAGCGGAAGAAGATGGCAGTATTTGACGACTGATGGCTGACTTTTCAACTTCCAACAGTGGGTTACGACACTGCGGTCATCGGCGGCACCATGGCTCTCGACTCTTTCCGACGCGACTTCAAACTCGACGGCGTCGCTTCCTCGACGCGCGACACCATCCAGGGCAACATCGTTTCTACCTTCCAGGTGCGTTGTCAACACCACGCCTCACTCCATTATTTCTCGACGAGAATCTCGGGAAAGCTGACAGACAGAATGACAGGCCGGCTGCTTTTTCGGAGCTCTACTCACCTTCCCCATCGCCGAAAAGATCGGCCGCAGGAAAACCGTCATGATGGCCGGGTGCGTCTTCCTCGTCGGCGGCGCCCTCATGACCGGCGCCTCGGGCAGCCTCAACCTCATCTACGCCGGCCGCGCCATCGCCGGCCTCGGCATCGGCGCCTCCTCCCTCACCGTCCCCGTCTACATCGCCGAGACCGCCCCGCCCTCCATCCGCGGCCGCCTCGTGGGAATCTTCGAGATCGCCTCCCAGGGCGGCGGCATGCTGGGCTTCTGGATCAACTACGCCACCGACCGCACCATCGACGTGAAGTCGGAGGCCCAGTGGATCGTCCCGCTCGCCCTGCAGCTGGCCCCGGGTCTCGGCCTCGCCCTCGGCATGTTCTGGTGCCCCGAGTCCCCCCGCTGGCTCGCCCGCGGCGACAACTTCGAGGCCGCCGAGCGCATCCTCGTCAGCCTGCGCGGCCTGCCCGCCGACCACGAGTACATCCGCCGCGAGATGAACGACATCCGCACCCAGGTCGAGCAGCGCACCAACAACCGCCTGACCAAGAAGCAGATGTTCCAGAAGCTCTTCCAGAAGGGCATCCGCAACCGCATGGGCCTCGGCATGGCCCTCATGTTCCTCCAGTCCTTCACCGGCGTCAACATCATCACCTACTACGCGCCCCGCATCTTCGAGAGTCTCGGCATCTCCGGTACTTCCACCAAGCTCTTCTCCACCGGCTTCTACGGCATCGCCAAGACCTTCGGTATGGTGCTATTCACCTTCTGGGTTGCCGAGCGCGTTGGTCGTAGGAAGGGTCTCATCTGGGGTTCTGCTCTTGGCTGCATCCCCATGTGGTACATCGGAGGCTACGTCATGAAGGCCGACCCGGCCAGGGCTGCTGCCGAGGGAGTTATTCAGCGTGATGGTTGGGGATACCTCGCCATGGCTTGCGTGTACATCAACGGCATGTTCTCCCATTCCCCCAAACCCTTGGCTCTTTTCTAACGTCAGACACTAGGTGTCATCATTTGCGCCACCTGGCAGGGTATCACCTGGCTCTACGCCTCCGAGGTCCAGACCCTCGAGATCAGGATGCTCTGCGTGTCCATCACCACCGCCACCACGTGGCTCGGTTCCTTCATCATCGCCCGCTCCACCCCCTACATGATCTCCGACCTGGGCTACGGCGCCTACTTCTTCTTCAGCAGCATCCTGATGCTGATGGGCATCTGGGCCTTCTTCTTCGTCCCGGAGACCAAGGGTACGCCGCACCTGTTCTCGCACATTCCCCTCATGAGAATCTCCCAACTGACACATCGCAGGCCTTACCCTCGAGGACATGGACACGCTCTTCATGAACCCCACGCACAAGACGGTCTGGGCCCAGATGCGCGGCAAGGACGTCCTCACCGCCGGCCGCGCCCGGTCCCCCTCCCTCTCCGACGAGAAGTACGAGGCCAACATCGAGGCCGCCCAGGTCGAGGAGCGCTACAAGTCATGAGACTAGTGGATGGGGGTGCCTCGTCCGACCTGGCCGGTGCGGAGGCAAAGCCGGGGACGCCGAGGCGTCTCTGTTCTTTTCTTCGCACGCGTTTGTCGTTCTTTGTCGAAAACACTGCCCCAAGTCCCCTCACCACCCCTTGGTCACGAATGTCCCGTTTTATTGTATGTAGGTTATATGGCAACGCATTGGATCATCGTGTTATGAGTTCAGTGCCAGCATGAAGGAAACAAAAGGCACCGTTGAAGCTGGATCGTTTGCTGGGGCTTTCTTCCGTGCCGAGTCGGGTCGAGTCTGCTGTCGCTTATGGGGGCACGTTTTCATGGGACAGAAAAGACAGCTCCGTATCGAGCACCAAGAGATTACTGTGCGTCTTTCAGACGCCACAAGTCCTCGATGCTTGCCAAAAATGTTCGCTTCTCTCCATCACCTCGTGAGGATGGCACCCCCCCTCGCTCTTTTAACATCTCAACATTAGGGATCGGGATTCATGCTGCTTCAACAGCAGCGTACCCAAGTGTCCGCTATGAGCTCGCATGCCTAATAGTTCATGCCGGATCAGGCAGTGGCCTTTCATGCGTCTCGCTCTTTAAATACCACACTTTATCCAGCCACATTCAGCTTCAACATTGGTGATGGCTGCACGCTGATCTCTTGAGACATTGTGGCGCAGGCTTGAGAAAGATACCAGGATGATTGTTATCTCGGTTGAAAGACGTATTACTTAAACTCTCTCATTCACGTTATGACGCCCTGAAGATTGCCGTCCGTCATTGCTGCTGGTGTATTACGTGTACGTATATCTACTCAAAGACAGCGCCCGGCAGCTCCGGGTTGAACCGTTTCGCAAAGTCGAGCAGCTGCGACGATACCCCGGAGTTGCTGGGGCGGATGGCTCGAAGGGCCCCGACGAAATGAGCTCTTGTCAGCTTCAGCCTGACCGACGCGCCCTCGACGAGGTTCCCGGCCCGCACCTGCTCCATCTCCCAGGCGTGTCCCGCCTCGATGCAGACGCTGCGCAGGTCGGAGCCCTGGTACCCCACCGTCTCCCGCGCCAGCTCGGCCACGTCGACGCCGGCGTCGAGGTCCTCCGCGCTGAGGAACGTCCGCAGGATCCGGGCGCGGCACTCCTCGTCGGGCAGGCCGAAGGCGACCTTCCGCGGCAGGCGGCGCAGGAACGCCTCGTCGAGCTCCCAGGGCCGGTTGGTCGCGGCCAGGACGAACGGCGCCGCGTCGCTCCGGGCGAGCCCGTCCATGCAGGCGAGGAACTGGACGAGGGACCTGCGCGTCCAGGTGCTGTCGCCAGGCGACCGGCGGTAGAAGACGGCGTCGACCTCGTCGAGGAGCATGACGCAGGGGTGCAGCTTCTCGGCCAGCGTGAAGGCGGCGCGGATGTTCTTCTCCGAGTCGCCCACCCACTTCGACATGAGCGCCGCCGAGTCGAGCTTCAGCATGTTGAAGCCCGACGCCCGCGCGATCGCCTGGCAGAGGTGCGTCTTGCCGGTGCCGGGAGGCCCGTAGAGCAACGCCCCGGTGATGCGCATGTTCTTGAGCATGAAGCTCGATGACGCCACGGGGCGCAGGCGCGACAGCGAGACTAGCTGCATCATGCTGTCTTTTGTGTACTGATCAACGATGATGTCGTCCCAGGAGGTGTCAAGCCCGTCCGGGTTGACGAGGCTGTTAAGCAGGTTAACCTCGTACTCGTCGCACGACTTCGCCAGCTTCGCCAGCTTCTTGTCCCAGGGGCTTTTCTTGTCCGTCCTCCGTGCCTTCTTTGGTGGCCGATCCAGGTCCAACTCCACCCCCCGCATCCTCTTGCGCTTTTTCGTCGAATTCCGCTCCTTTTCCGACTTCAAGTCCTGCTCCAGATCCGGCTCCGGCTCCGGCTCCGGCTCCGGCTCCGGCTCTGGCTCTGGTTCGTGTTGCCGCTCCAGCAGACCGATACGGCGCAGGACCGTCCAGACATCGGCGAGACTTGCCGGTTGGTCGTGCTGAGACCTCCCGCAGATCTGTATTTCCGCCCTGTCGTAATCATAGTCCTCCCAGTACCGGCTCCCGATCGCCTCGCGCTCCTCGTCCGTCACGCCGGGCCACTCAAAGAAGAAGTTAAGAAGCTGAGGATCGATCAGCTCGCGGCACCGCCATCGCAGCCGGCACTGCAGCCGATACAAGTTGGTGTTGCGGGTCTGAACCACCAAGGACGCAGGGCTAATCGCGATGGCCTCCGGAGGGTCTACCCGCATTTCAAGCGCAGGCCTCCACCCTAACTCTGAGACCCTGTCCGCCGTAGCCGAGGGCGTGATGTCGGCCCAGTCGCCGGGCATGGCACAGACGAGGAACGTCCGCTGCCACGTCCTGCGGAGCTTCTGAACCCACTTGGTGAAGGCCTTGAGGCACCCTACCCCGTCCATGTCGTGACCGATCATGGACCTGAGGACCTCGTGACAATCACGGAGGTACACCATGATGGGCGGTGGGTTTGCGCCTTCCTGTCTGATCCAGGATTCGGACTGGATCGCCTTCTCCCTTGCGGCATCAAAGAGGGCAGTCATGACGAGATCCTCGCGTCTTTCATTTCTCAGCTGTCCGCCAAAATACTCAGAGGCCATGGCGCAGTCCCTGAACCTGTTTGGCGTCACCTGGCCTAGCACGCCCTTGTCGAAAACCCGGTCGGATCGCTCCCAGAGGTTGGTTTCTTGATCATACAAGTCCCAGCCGAGGATCTCAAGCTCGCAGGTGTCGATGGTGATGAGTGTCACGCCCATTCTTTTGGCCATGTCGTGGGCGACGGACTCGAGGTAGTCGGAGTACGCGGACTCGGAGTCCATCGAGGTGAGGACGATGGTCGATTCGTTTCCCCAGAATTCTGCAGTGCCGCCGAAGACGAGGATGCCTTCGCCCATGTCGACCAGCTCATCGAATTTCTCCCGCGGAGCTCTGTGGACCTGCGGGCCATCGGGACGCTCTTGGTCTCCATTTTCAGCCGGCTGCGCGGCGCCAGATTCAGCCTGGGACTGGGTATCTGGTTTATTGTCGTAAAGCGCCAGTCTTTCCGGTGGCTTCTCGAGGTCTGAAGGAGTCTTGATTCTGTTCGCGATGAACCATTCTGGAATCTGAAACTCTTTCGGGGACTTGGAGTCCTTGGCGTGTTTCCATGTCTTGTTCTTTCCCATATTGGCGGTCCGTTGATATGGTGTGTCAGAGGATAGACTGCTTCGGTAATTTATCCTGCAAATTTGATGAAATGATGAGTGATTTCGGTGTATGTGAAGCTTTGGTGCTTCCTCGAAGTAGCACGGTTGAAGCACTTAGAAACAAGTTTGGAGTGTTGGTGTTGAGTGGTGGGCTGTTCGACGAGGATATTTAAAGGCAACGAGATGAATAAGAAAAGAAGAGTGCCTAGACAGGCAGACATATAGATATATATACTCCCGTGTTGTGCTATTAACTCTGAAAATCTATCAGTATGTGGCTTGCGCAAAGTTTGCGACGGAGATACATATGTGTAGTCTTGGGCCAGCAAGGTTGCAAAGTGAACTCCATTAGTCACAGAAGTCGGACCAGCAATCAAGCCACATCAGGTGCCTAGCTGGACAATCAGGAAAGAAGGTTTCTGGATCCACAGAATCTGGGCAGAGCCCCAAGCCATTGGCAAGTGGGCAGTCAATATGAACAGGAGCGTTTTGTCAAACCGTTTCCTGGCTTCTGACTGCCGCTCTCGGCGTCAGCAAACTATCAAGTGGCTCGCCTAGTGAACCAGTAGGATCATGCAGATCGAGGGAGTGTTTGAATTTTCGGTTCTCTACCAGTCTTGCCACGAACCTCAAATTTCCTTCTTAGACACCGAACATGAAGAGGCGAAGACAGGCTAGGCCCCCAAAAGTACCGTTAGCAACGCGATGGAATCTACTAGCTGCCCGTGTTCAGCGGACTGAGAGGATCAAACTCGTGACTGGCAATGAGCTCCGGATACCTGACCCCCGCCCCCTTCAGAACATCATCCATGACGCTCATGATGAGAACGCTCTCGTCCAGCGGCATGACACTGCTCTCAAGCTTTCCATCCCGAATGCACCGCGCAGCCTCATCCGCCTCCCAGAACGTGCCGTTCCCCCACCCCCGCGCCGGGTCCTGCGGCTGGGGGCACTCCACGACCTCGACCGTGGGACTCTCCTCTCCGGATCTGATGACTTTGAAGGAGAGGGGCTTGTAGGCAGGGTGCTCGATCTGGATCTCGCCGCGCGAGCCCTGGATGCGGATCGCGGGGCCGGGGTCCGTGGCGACGCGCAGAGACGAGGTGACGATGCCGGTCGTCCCGTGGTTCGGGAAGTCGAGCAGTATCGCCACCGACTCGTCGATCCCCGTGCGGTACTTTTGCACGGCGGACTGCACCCGCGGCGGCTCCTTCTCATCCTCGGGCTGTAGGTGGTACAACACCTGGAACACCCAGTTGAGCGCGTACACGCCCAGGCCGAGCAGCACGCCGCCCGCCAGGTCCAGGTTCACCATACGACGCGAGTCGTCCATCTCCAGATCATCGCTCCCCTGTTCTTTACTGCTGTTCGCACGGGAGAGATCCGCCGTCAGGCGACACACCCGTCCAACTGCGCCACCCGCAACAAGCTCACGCACCTGGACGCTCAGCGGTAGAAACCTTGTCCACACGCCTTCGAGGAAGAACACTCCCTTCGCGCGCGCTACCTCCACCAGGCGCCGCGCCTGTCCCGCCGTGACCGTCAGCGCCTTCTCGCAGAGCACGTGCTTGCCGGCCTCGAGGGCCAGCATGGCGTTCTGGAAGTGGTGGCTGTGCGGCGTGGCGACGTACACAATGTCGACGGTTGGATCTTGCGCCAGTGCTGCGTAGGAGCCGTAGGTCCGGACGGCAGCGGGATCTGGGTGGTTGATGCGATCGAGGAGGGCCGCGGCGCGAGAGGGGTTGTTGGAGGACGAGATGGCGGCGATGCGGTGGGATACGTCGCTCACGCCGCGGGTGGCTGGGTTTGTAAGGAGGTCTTTGCAAAAGTCTGAGGGAAGGGTCAGCGAATGTCTGGATGGGGAGGTATTCTAGGTGGCACATACACTCGGCCATTGCCCCCGTTGCCATGATGCCCCATCTCAGGACGAAGGGCTCGCTCGTCATCGTGGTAACTGAGCTCGGGCTGTTGTCTCAAAATAAAAAATAAAAAAATAGACAGACGAAGGGGGAATTCGGTTCGGGAATCGTTCGCGCTCAAGAAAGAAATCGCCGCTGGCTGTTAATGCGAGGATGAATAAGTCGTCAGCTGTAGGTGCCAGGTGGGGTGTGTCGTCGGAGTCTCGGAGCTTTCGGGCAGTGAAGCAACCTTGATGACGGCAGCGCGGTAGTTCGGGCTAATTCACACCGGGATGATTCCCGCACAGTTGGGCACAAAACGAGCAGTGATTGAAGGGTATTGACGATTAACATTCAAGGTACTCATAAGCTACTCCAATATCATAAATCATCAACATGCCCTTTGCCTTTCAACTCCGATCGTCAGGTACCGTGACAAAAAAACATTAGAAATTAGAGATAAAAGCTGGCCACGTTCTTCGTGATCCAGTCGGACGACTTCTGGCGGAAGTCGTCCCTCAGCAGCGCCGCCTTGTCCGCGAAGAACTGCACCAGGTTCTTGCCCTGGCTCCAGCGCGGCCAGCTCGGGTACTTGCCGTCGAGCCCGACGTTGGGGTCGAGCGCGTAGACGAAGTTGGTGTAGTACGTGCGGATGCTGCGGGCCGCGTAGTTGTCCTTGACCCCATAAAAGACCTGCAGCAGGTCGGAGCCGTGGAAGGTGCCGAGGATCGGGGTGCCGTAGTTGTAGGACGCGAGGTAGGACCAGCTCGGCACGGACGGGTTCGCGGCGTTGGCGACCTCGAGGAAGACGCGGCGCGTGAGGGTGAAGACGAGGTCGCCGAGCACGGCGGAGCGGCGCTTGAAGCCCGGGAAGATCTCGTTGAGGATGCCCGTGCGGTGCGGGCTGCCGTTGACGACGGCGTTGAGCCCGTCGTCGTACGTGTCGACGTACTCGCGGATCTGGGCCGGCGTGGCGGACGCGAAGTAGAAGTCCTTGAGGTACTGCACCAGCTTGTCGGTGGTGGTCAGGTTGGGCTGGAAGAGGCCGAAGAGCGTGCCCTCGTCCTCCTGGTCGCCGATGATCATGGGCACGGCGGCGTACCGGCCCTCCTTGGCCAGCACGTCCGGGCTCGCGGGGAGGGCGCGGCCGTCCGGGCGCGGGAGGTACGACAGCGCGACGGAGCTGTAGGACAGGATGCCCGGGACCGAGGTGACGGCGTTGAGGAAGGTGGTGTAGTCGACCTCGCGCAGGCAGGCGAGGGTGTCGGCCTTGCCGGAGCAGCCCGCAACAGACACGACCTTGTCGTAGACGGCCTGGCCCTTGGGGCAGTCGACGGGGTCCGTGGGGGCGATGCTGCCCGAGTTCATGATGGCGCCGCGGAAGAGCGGCTTGCCCTTGTAGGCGATGTCGCCGCCGTAGAGGGCCATCTGGTCGAAGACGGAGATGGCGCCGGCGGACTCGCCCCAGATGGTGACCTTGTCCGGGTCGCCGCCGAAGGCCGCGATGTTGTCGGCGACCCACTCGAGGCCCATGCGCTGGTCGAGGAGGCCGAGGTTGGCGGAGCCGTCGGCGAGGATCTCCTTGCCGGGCATGAAGCCGAAGCCGGCGACACGGTAGTTGACGGCGACGAAGACGAAGGGCTTGCTCATGTCGACGCCGTGCTGGACGAGGCCGGTGCCGTCGTACATGGAGGACCATCCGAGCTATGGGACGAGGGGGGTTAGTACATCGGATGAACCTTTGGGCAAGGAGGTTAATAGAGACGGGACGACATACCTGGAAGCCGCCTCCAAAGATCCAGTAGAGGACGGGCAGCTTGGCATCAGCCTTGGTGCCCTCGGGCCGGGCAACAGTAATAGTGAGGCAGTCCTCGCTCTGGCCGGTGGCCTTCTGGATGAAGGGGATGTTGGCGATCCCGCCGAGGAGATCGAACAGGACGTTCTCGCTCTCCGTGGACGCGACCATCTGCGGGCAGGCGCCGGCCGGGCCGGTGGCGTCAAAGGTGCCGATGTTGTCGGTCAGGCGCACGGGGGGCTTCAGGCGGAGCTGGCCGGTGGGCGGCTTCGCGTAGGGGATGCCGCCGAAGGACTCGACCTTGTTCATGACGTTGCCGACGACGGTGGCCGTGTCGAGGACGACGGTCGCCGTCTTGGCGGCCCGGTCCTCGAGGGGCTGGGTGTGCTCCTGCTGCTGCGCCTCCGGGGCCGCGAGGGCGGCGCCCAGGAGGGCGAGGGACGAGAGGAGGGCGGGGAGCTGCATGGCGGGCGGGCGGGCGACGGGCTTGAAAGACAAGCAAGCTAATGTGTGTCTTTCTTCGGGGACCTGCAGACGGGGAGAGATCGTTTGCTGGGTCGGTGGGCTGGTGTTAGATTCGAGCCACAGGAATACACCAGGTGCGATTAGCTTGGCTGAAAGTCGATCCCGGATAGCTTGGCCTCGGACACCTCGAACCAGAGGAATGGGGAGGAGGCCATCCTGGAGAAGGGGGGCCGATCGTGGCCTATTTAATCCCATTGTTCTTTTGCAGATGAATGGATCCGGACGTTGTCTTGGTTCCCACGTCCATCCTGCCAGGGCAACAAGAGTCAAGACTTCGATCGACTGGAATATTGGCCTTGGCTTGGGGCAGAGAGAAGCGGATACAGACCAAGCCGCACCCACCACCCGTTCAAAAAAGGGCGAACACAAACAGCAAACCTATCACGGCCCACGGGCCCCCCCCCTTGCAACTCGCGACGAGGGTGTGTGCGCGCGTGGTGCCGCTTGGTGCGTGAGCGATGTGGGCGGATGTGTGGGTGCTAATGGGGATGGTGGCAGGCACCTTTGGCTAGTGCCCAGCTCAGCTCCAGCATTTCGCCGTGATCCCCGCCGGGCGCCTGAGTCGTGATCGTCCTCCATCGGGCGGGTATGGTTGTCGTGTCTTGCTAGGGTTGACCCTGGCAGAAAAAAAAAGAGAGCAGAGAAGAAGAGAGGAAAGCGAAGGAGAGAGAGAAATAAAAGGCTCAACAAACCGGGAATGCAACGTTCTCCATGGGGTAGCGGGGCCAATATCGGCCAGGGGGGGTGTAAGACGGTGGAAGTGCGAAGCGCAGTTGATCGTGAAATACGCGCTCCGGGAGATGGAACCCGAATGACCACCGGCAGTTCGTTTCTCACCAGCTCTCTCTCTCTTCGGGCTCGTCGAGGACTCCCGCTGCGGGACAGCCTTGTGACGTTATATTTTCACATGGGAATATGCAAGTGCAAAAGAGCTCCAAGCCCGTAACTTGGGCGCTGCGTTGTTCTTGCGGAACGGCCTCGGTATGTCGGGCGGCAGGCAGAACAGGGTCGTATCGTCAGCAAAAAGGATCGAGTTGCGATGCAAGGCAGGCCAATTGCAACCCAGAAGAAGGGCAAGGAATAGACTCGAGAGCGGGAGAGCGGTCAAGGACGGCGCGGGTTTGTAGCGCATGTGACAGTGAGACAGGTCCGGCGGGAGGACACCAGGAACCAGGAACTCCGTCCCAATGAGGCACTGATGTTCCTCTGATCTCTCGATGCGTGCAGATACCATGTATGCATGTCTGGCGTGTGTGTGTGTGAAGCAGCCTCTCATGGTGGTTGCCCGCGGGCATAAGCGCCGGAGAAACGACGAACAATCCGGGGAGGCCAAGCTGTGCCGTTCCAATAGCGTCAGCGGTGCAGCAGCAGTTGCTAGTGCGTCCTTCCCGGAGCACGGCGGGATGCAGTCCAAGGTGCATGGTGATGGTGATGGTGCAGGGCATGGATTGCATGGCTTTCGTAATGGAGGTGGAATGCGGGGTGAACACACATCACCACCAGTGAATAACACACAGGAAAAGCTTCCCCCCCAGTCCCGAACAGAGGTCGGCTGACGTCGATCGGCGGCCTGGATCCCTGTACCGGCACCAGACCAGCCATCCACGAGGCGCACCTCTCTCGGATTTGGTATCCAACCACGGTAATGGGCTCCGAGTACGTGGGGTCGAGTGTAAGGCAGCCCGAATCGAAGGGAACAAATCGATCGTTTTTCTTTCGTCACTTGTACGGAGTAATCGGTGGATGAACCACCTCAATTGCGCCGTGAATTGAGCGATTTCGTTGGGGTTTTGGAGGGCCACGGAAGAAGCGGGACAAAATCCACCACTGTCACGCGGCTAAGTATAAGTGGTTGTATCAGATTTCGCGTATATTCGTATGTATGTAAAGCTATGCCTTAAGGGCTATCAACGCGTTTTTCGCTTTAACAGCACTATAGGCCTTCAAACCCCCTAAACACAGCTACAGCCTTTGGAGCCAGCAAAACGTTACTCTAGAGTAGCTATTAGCCACCTTAAACGCTAAAATCCACCTATACATTATAATATACTAGCAACTTTAAGCTATATAATTTAATATACCTCCCTAATAAGGGCCTTTTAAAGGCCTTATTAAATTTAATTATAAATAAAATTATATACTAACTATACTTTAATTACTCTATAATTACTTTTATATAACTTACTTTTTTAAAACTATAATCCCTTTAAAGTCCTTATTTTAAGTAATTCTATTATCCTTATTAAACCTCTATCCCTATAGTAAAAAAAGTAATACCGTTTTTAAAGTACTTAAAAACTATAATCCCTTCTATTTATTCCTTATTAGTAAAATTAAGGCCCTTACAGTATTTACTTTAAAACTTAGTATTATAAAGCACTTAAAACTAAGCCATTTAGTCTACTATATTAAGTTACTTAAAAAAGAGTTTAAAGCGGGTACTAGTAAGTAACTTTATAAAGCTATCTACTATTAACTATACTATAAACTAATATTTAACTTTAATATAGCCTTTCTAAGCCTTTTAATATAACTAGTAGTTATAAATATTAATATAGTAAAGCTTTATATATAGTTAAACTATCTCTTTATTAATAAAACGGATTATTTATTAATTATTATATTAAATATATACACTTAATATAGTAGTATTAAAAGTAAGAATAGCACTAAAAGTCCACTTACTAAGATCTATATAAAGTATAGTTATTAAACAACTTATAAAAATAACCTCTTTAACTACTTAAAAAAAAATAAAAAACTTAACCTTAGTTATTAATATAGTTATAGTATTTTATTTATTAACTCACTACTTAATAAAGCTACTAAAAAACTTAATTACAAATACTTAAAAGCTCTTATAGTTTAGTATATTATTAGCAAAGCTAGCATCTAAAGTAATTACTAAACCATTATTAAAACCACCTTCTTCACAACTAAATTTAAAGTAAAAAGTACACTTTATAAAAAGGTATTTAATTACTTATTCTACCTCTTTAAAGTACTTAAAGCTAGAGTTATAGTTAAAATATACAAAACAGCTTACTACAAGGACCACATCTAGCCTTATTATTATTACACCGTATATAATTAAACTAATATTACTTTAGTAATAATTAATATCTATATATAAAACAGAGCCCTTATAAAGAAACAACTTAAGTAATTAAATTAAAAAAGTATATAGTTACTTTACTTACAAACCTTACCTTTCTAAGTACTTAATAACTTTATTAATATAAATAAACTATAAAAACTAAAGGCACTTTACAGCACAGTCACAAATAACTTCAATCCCTAAAAACTATTATAAGTCTCTACTACCCTTAAAAAAGTATCACTTTTAAAACACTCCTATAAATAAAAGAGCCTCTTTATAGCATTTAAAAGAAAAGTATAAAACACAGTTATTAATATAAAAAAAAAAAGTAATATAGCCACACATCTAACAACAATTCTCACCCACTACACACTCCAGCCCAAGCTCTTTTATACTAACTTCTAAATAGCATTACTATAAAAGTAAAGAATAGTATAAACTATAAAGCACTTTATTAAACTTAAAAATATACCCAAACTTCTAATACCTAAAAAGCATTTATATATAAATATTTTTATTAAGTAAAACCCGTATAAACACATTTACTATATTATATTATAAAAGCTTAAAATTAAAGTAGTTCATAACAACTATAAGTATTTAAAAAGACATACTAATAAGTATTAAAGTATAAGTATTTTACTTATCTCTTAACTACTAATCACTACATACAACAAAGCACACTTTAATCTTAAAAAGCCTCCTATACTTATTTAACTTATATATATATACCTAATAGTATCCTAGAATCTAAAAGCCATTAGCAGTACTTTTAAAAACCTCTTTTTAAAAGTTAGTTTTATAATAGCTTTATAAATAGTTCACCTTAACTACCCGTATTAAAATTGTATAAAAATAAACTAATACTTCTAAATAAAACATAAGTAGGGGCTAGAGCTTTTACTAGGGAGTACTAAAAGTAAGAACTTTAGTCCATAGTTAGTACAGCACTTTATACTTACTTAATAAAATCTAAGTACCTACAACCCCTCCCTACAGCTAAATCTCACTATTAAAGTATTTAATATCCGTATTTTAAAACGCCCCTATAGTATATTAAATACTAGGGGTCCCCTCTAATAAGTTATAAGTAACTAAATAGCTAGCCTAAAAGCAGCTTTACCGTAAAGTATTTTAAAATAATAATAAAGTATTAACTAAAAAAGTAACTTTATAAAACGTTTATTTATACTAGAGTATATAAACTACTAGGGCAGCTTAGTTTATAGACTTAGCCGCGAATATAAACTAGTAAGGGTTTATAAAAAAAAGGTTTTTATTTACTAACTCAACTACAATCCACCTCCCTAGGTATTAGTCTTCTTTAATTAGTACTTAAAAGAATAAAATAGATAAGTTAAGGGGGGTAAGTAGGAGTTTAAAGTAAGTAGAGGAGTATTTATAGTTACGGAGTTTATTATTATTAAGGGCGGTATTACTTAAGTTAAGTTTGTTAAAAATATTATTAAAGGAGTTTATAAAAAAAAACACTTTATTATCTTCTTTACTTAGTAAGGACAGGTAGAGCTATATTTAAGAGTTAGTCTCACTAACTACAGTAAAGCTCTTTTAAACCTACTTAATAATAGCTTAAAAGTTAAAATTATTATAGTTACTAATAAATAAATTTAAGTTACTATTATAGTATTTTTTTTTATTAAATATAATATTATATATAGTAATAATCTTTTTAGTTATAGGGTTTTATATTTAATACTAATTTATAAATATATAACTAATAAAAAAGCCTATAAAAGTATAGCTATAAAGGCGGTTAAGATACTTTTTTTTAAACTGCGTAGTAGCTATAAGGGCATACACCTTACACCTATATAATCTTAGGTATATAAGGCTTAGTTTTATAGTCTTATTACTATAAAGCTATTAATAAAGCACTTTATACAGAGTCTTTTAACTAAGGGCTACTTAAAGTATATAGTTATAAAAATAAATTACTACTTTATAAATATTAAACTATACTTTATAAAGTAACTTACCACCTTTATGCATTATTTAAGCCTTTATTTTAATTATAGTACTAATATACTTAGTACTACTATTTTAATTTTATATATATAGAGTAAATAACTTAATGTATTTACTATACCTTTAAAAATCATTTATAAAGTAATAGTACTTTTTAATCTTACTATCATACTTAAAAATAAGTATCTTAATATTATATTAAACCTTTAAAAGTAAAATAAACTTTTTAAAAACCTTAATAAGTATCTCTATACTATAGTTATATAGGTAGTAGTTCCATAAGTACTATAAAACGTAGTTAATAAATACTAATACAAATATAAACCCACTATAGCCCTTAGTATATAAGTAAAAGTTAAACGTAATATACTCACTAGAGTGGGTATATACATTACTCTCCCGTAACTTATAGTTAATAATTTACTTTATTTTACTAATACTGTAGGTATTATAGCTTAAAAGAGTATTACTAAGTACTATTCTAGGGGTAATAGAGATTTAAATACTACAGGCTAATAAAAAAAGGCACTAGAGCGGTTTAGGACCAGGGTAGCTAAGCTACTAGTACTACATTTCCTTAAAGCCTTTTAAAAATCCTTATTTTTATTAAGAGTACTTTATTTAATAGCACAGAGTATACGTATACTAAATAGCCTATATAAAGTCTTTATATATAAGTGCCTTATTAAAAAGCTTATTATACTTTAATACTCTTTAGTTATATATAGTCTTAATAAAGCTAAGAAAAGAGTAATTAGATTTACATAGTATAAAGTACTACTTAGGGCACTCGTTCTACTAGTACCCGTACTTATAGAGTTAGTTATAAAAAATAAAGTTAATTACTATAAATATATATAACGCAATATTATATAAGTATAAACTAAATTATTTACTATTAACTAATATAATATATATACTTACGTCTCTATATCCTTTAATTATAAAGGGCTTAAAGCCAGTCTATAGGTAATTACTTACACTAGCTACTTAAAAGTTATTAAACTATTGTTTATCTCTAAAAATATAAATAAACGTACTAGAGTTAAGGAGACAGGAGTCCCTAAGGGGATATAGTAATAGGCCCTTATATTAAGTAGTTTAAAACACTACGGGTAAACACTTAATACTCCCCACACAGTAACTATATAGTTACTAACTTTAAATCTCTTTAATATACTAAATTAACTATTTATTATTTATAAAGTTCTTTTTAACTCTTTTATAGTAGTAGTTAAGTAGCTTCTACCTATTATATATATACTTTAAAAAAGTATAAAAGTAATCTTTAAAGTAGTAGTATATAAAGTATACTAAGTAGGAAGGGGCTAATAGAGTAAAGAGAGTAGGAGATACTAATAAAGCTTTACTCTATAATCTCTTTAGGTTAATATTATTATATTTATAGCTACTAAAGTACTTAAAAGGGCTATAGGGAGCTACTTTATTAACAGTAAAGGCGCTTTATACACTTCTCCCATATCCTATGGACTCTAGTATTTATTTAATTATAGTAGTTATTTTAATAATAACTTTATTAAAACTATAGTTGTTCTAGCCGTTACTTATTATTATACAATAGCTCTTAGCCTAAGATTAAAGTAGTAAATAGTTAAGGAAGTAAAGTAGCTTATAGATCTATAGATCTCCTTTACAAGCCACTTTAAGCCTAATAGTATAATTCTTATATATATAGTTAACTTATATTATAAACTATTTAGCTATAGTAGCTCTTATTATAAGCCACTTATTGTAGAGCACAGTAAAGTAGTTAATATAAAACTAATTAGTGCGTTAGTAGTATATACTTCTTATAAGTTTAAAGTACTTATAGAGGTTTTAAATCTAAACTACTAGCCCTAAAGTACTTAGGCAGTACTAAATCCTAAACTTTTTAATAATAGTATTCTATATCTAAAGAACAATAGTATTCTTAGCTTTTTTTTACTCTTAGTATATTACTTTTATAGTATAGTATAGGGATAAAGAGTTAATATAGTACTTAAAGGCCTTCTTAAAAAGGTTAGCTATTATCTTAGTGCGGTAGTAGTTTATTGTACTAAATGGGAGTAGGAGGTTCTCTCCTAGAGGTACTTAAGGAGGAGGGTTTGTAGTAAGTTTATTTACTCTAAATCCTATAGTCTAAGAGTAAAGGGCTTTTGGCTTAGGGCTATAGTGAGTAATAGACTTTAGGTAGTTACTAAGGCGCAGCTTCTAGGGCGGGGTATTACTAATAAGGGGCTTTAGATCTATAAAGGTTGGGTTAAGAGCTTTCTATATATTAAGGGTATTTATAAGTACTTATAAGTTATAGAGCTATAGGTACTAAGTGGCTGGGCCGTTAAGGATAGTCTTCTAAAGGGTTAAAAGAACGTTTATAGTGATCTTCGCGTTTAATAAAGTAGTTTAGAAACAATTAATTATATATAGTAAAGGGAGTAGTAAAATAAGACTTTTAATTATTAAATTTTATATATATTTATATATATATAAAGCTATACTTTAAGGGCTATTAATGTGTTTTTTACTTTAATAGCACTATAGGCCTTTAAACCCCCTAAATATAGCCACAGCCTTTGGAGCTAGTAAAACGTTACTCTAAAGTAGCTATTAGCTACCTCAAACGCTAAAATCCACCTATACGTCGTAGTATACCAGCGGCTTTAAGCCACGTAATCTGACAGGTCGAAGTAAAGTAAAAGTAACGGCTTAATCTCTAAGTCCTACGATATAGTAGAGTAAAAGTAAAGGCCCCTTTATAAGAGCGGGAAATAGAGTAAAGTTACTTAAATAAGCTACTTAAGTAAGTAGTTACTTATATATATAGTTATAAATAGCTTTAGCTATTATAATACACCCCCCTAGACTTAAAAGAAGTTTAAAGACACTATACTTATAGCCTCTTAACGCGTAGTTAAAAATATTTATATTAATATTTAATAAAAAAAAGTATAAATAAAAGATTTTGTATTATAAAAGAAACTAATAAATAAAATAAAAATCCCTTTACTTTATTAATACCACCTTTACTTTATTATAATACTTTTATTACTATTACTAAAGTAGTTATACTTTTATTTATATAGTAAAAGATAAGTAAAAAAATTAATAAATATCCTTAAGTACCTTTAATTAGCTGGATCTAAGTAAATACCTAGCTTAAAGTAAATAAATAATAATCCTTTAAAGGCCCTAATTTCTTTTCTTTTTCTTCCCTAGTAATAATATTTATATAAAGTATAAATGCCCTTAATTTCGCCCCTAATACTATAATACTCTACTTTGTATAGTTTAAAGGTATTAACAGCGTTCAGTTTAAAACACAGTATTTTAATAATTTATACAGTATAATAGTTAATAACGCTTTTAAAAAAAAGTAAACTAAATCTGCCTGTGTAGTATATACTATAAAGCGCACAAAGGACAAGGCTAATAAAGAAGCCGTAGCTACTATAGTAGCTACAACTGTAGCTACTAAGGCTACTACTAGTATATTTAATTATCTCCTTTTTACGTTATTATTACCTAAACTAATATATATTTTAATTTAAACTAACTTAATAATACTAGTAGTAAAGGGGGCTTTATAAAGCCTCTTAAGTAGGAGACTACTCCCGCCCCCCCTAATAGTAAGTTTATTTATCGCTATTTTAGTTAAGTTATATTTAACTTTATATTTATATAAACTCTAAAAAGAAGAAGTACCTTACCCTTACGGCCGCCCAGCTAGCTAACTATAAGGAGTTTATAGCCTTCTAGAGTAAGTTACTTTTATTTTTATTACTATAAGTCTATACTAACTATTTTAAATAGCTCTATACTATACTAAGGAAGTAGTTAATACTACCTCTACTAGTTAGTTTATTATAGCCTAGGGGGAGGTTATAAAAGAGAGAGGTTTAGAGCCTTCTACTAACGCCCCTCCCCCTACTTCTAAAACACTTAAACTACTCCTAAATAGTTATAGTAAGTTTAGTTTTTTTATATTATCCTTTTAGTTTAATTATTAACTTTACTCTAGTATAATTAAAAGTACAGTAGTTTCTAATAGTAAAGGTATTTAGCCCGGAACTTTTACTTATATTTAGTACGTTTATAGTATACTAATTAATAAAAACCCTAGTATATATAATACTTTAATTAATAACTTAAAGTATTATTACTATAAAAATAAAAAAAAGCCTTATACTCTCTTTCTTAGTAATAACTTTATTTAGTACTAATAAAACAAGTTCTTTATTATAAAAACTATAGCCTAGTATAAAGACTTTAAGTATATTATTTTTATAGCTCTTAATAACGCAAAAGCCTAGCCTTTACTAGTATCTATACTAAAGGATAAAAGTAGTAGCTAGGAGTTAACTCCCTTAAAAAAGAAAAAAGAAAAAGCTTTAACCTTTTTAACACTAGTTCTTAAGGTTAAAATAATCTTTATAAAAATAACTCCTTTAAAGCTATTTAAAGTAGTTATTACTCTATAGACTCCTAAAAAAGTAATTAAAATAAGTATTAAAAACTATTTTCTTACTTATAATAAAAAGCTTTTACATTTAACTATTACTTAAACAAACCTTAATACCCTAATTATAATTAACTTTAACTAAAGTATAGCTTCTTTATTCTAGTTTATATTAAATATATTTAAAAATATTCTATAAATTAAATATAAAAAAGTATAAGTCTACTTTAGTAGTAGTAGTATTACTTAACTCTAACTTAGTATAAATCTACTTTAGTAGTAGTAGTAATAATAAAAGTATAAGTCCACTTTAGTAGTAGTATTAATAGTAGTAGTAGTATTTAGTATAGTAGTAGTACTTAGTATAGTATAGTAGTAGTTTTTTTATAAAAACTTTTTATACTCCTTAGCTCTTAAGTTAAAAGGAATTAAATAAATATAAGTCTAAAGCTATATTTACTTTATATATTCTTTTTACTCCCTATAATATATAACTTAATATTTTAAAAGTTAAAGAGTACTTTAAACTATTTAAACTTTAAATAAAAAAGTACTTTAGTAAGGCTATTAATAGGTATTTTATTAGTTAGTATATAAATAATATTAAATAACTTTCTAGTATACTTTTAGTAAAGCTATATATTCTATATATTAATATAGTAAAGTTTTATTAAAATATACTTCTTTTCCCCTACTATAAAGTATATAGTCTAATAGTTATTATAGTAAATTTACTATATATTACCCAGTTTAAGTTTAAGGTTTTTAAAAAGCCTTTTAAGAGTAATTGTTTTTTTTGTAGTATACTTAAGGTTAAGAAGCTTAGCCTTAGTTATTAAAGTTATTATAGTGTTTTACCTTATAGCCTTCTATTAAACAGAGCTACTAAAAAGTAAAATAATATATTCCTAAGATAACCTTTATATTTTTTTATTATTTATAAATAAAGTATTTTTAGTAATTAAAAGTACCTATATTCCCCTACCCCCTAAGCTATTGTAGTAAAATAAAAAGTAGTAAGTATAGTATAAGTAATAAATAACTTAATTTATAGTAATTTAGTATTTATAAAAAGAGTTTATTAAGAATTTTAAAAAAATAGTATAAGTAAAAGCTATATTAAAGCAGATTATAATCGCAGTATATAGAATCAAACTAATTTTTTCCTAGTATAGCTTTATATTAGCACTAATAGAGTCTTTAGTATTCTTTTTAAAGGGGGTAAG
Organism: Colletotrichum brevisporum; assembly: GCA_030770045.1. Taxonomy (NCBI): domain Eukaryota; kingdom Fungi; phylum Ascomycota; class Sordariomycetes; order Glomerellales; family Glomerellaceae; genus Colletotrichum; species Colletotrichum brevisporum. The sequence goes on from JAUGSI010000001.1 coordinate 12,690,606, forward strand.
TAGTAATAGAGTTAAAGGGTAGTAGGAGTTTATAAAGCTAAACTTCTCTACAACGCATTAAATATACTAATTATAAGTAAAATAAATCTTTTTTACTTTATAGTTGTGGATAACCCGGATCCTAAAGTACTACTTAATAGCTCTCTACTTTTTAAGTTTATACTTTACCTTAATACTCTTAATAATTTACTTTATTTTTATAATATTATCTTTATAGTTTATAATAAAGATATTATTTATATAAAAAAGGAAAAGTATATAGTAGTTATAGCTCTAAAAGAAGTACGGGTCTTTATTAGTTAGTATAAGCTTAAGGCTTTAAAGGGTTAAAAAGAACTTCTTATACTAAAAAAAAAGGAGTATCTTTTAGGCTATAAAGGGCGCAGTAAAGCTTAAAGAGCTTACTGTTTTACTTAAAGCCCTTAGGGAGGTAGTATACAACTAAAGGGTTATTAAGTTCCCTTTTAGCGTTTAAAAATATATTAACTATATTAAACTAATTAACTTTAAGGTTAAATTATACTATAAGAACTATAGTAACTTTAAAAGTATAAGCTATAAGTATAGCTATATAGGTCTACTTAAAGGGATACTTTTTTTAAAGATCCCTATAAACACAAAGCCTTACTTTATAGTACTAGAAATACCCGTTTTTATTAAGTTTATATATAAATACCTACTTAAGGGGGATTAGCTTTACTTTAGCTTTATAGGAATTAATAACCTTTTACGCCCCTATTTCTTTAAGCTTAAATACCTTCTTATTAACTACTTTATAAAAGTAGTCCTTTAACTCTAGTAGTAGTAAGTAAATACTCTAGTACGTAGTTAGAGCCTTACTAAACTAGCTTAAGTAGACCCTTATATTTAGTATAACTAACTTAGTTTATTTTACTTTATTAATTAAAGTAAAGACTATATAGTAATACATATAGTATCCCTAAGTTACTTCTTCTAAAGTATAGTTATAATCTAGTATATATATATTAAAAAAGGTATTCTAGTTATATTTAGTATTAAAGAACGTAAAGTAGTTATAAAAGTATAGTAATTTCCACAACTTTGATTTAGGTTAGTTTAAATCTTTGTAGTTATACACCTACTCTAATCCCTTTAGGGGGCTACTCGTTTTCTCTAAATCTATATATAGCTATATTAAAGGAAAAGGTAAGTCGCCTTCCTAGAGTAAAAGAGATTCAGCCTCTATATCCAGTTCTTATAGGGCCTTAGTATTAATTACTATAATAATTTTATCTTTAATCCTTTTATAAAAAAAGTTAACTTCTAGAGTAAAGAGTAGGTTAAGGAATAATAATAGCTTGCGGGCTTAACGTACTTTTGTATTAAGTATAGGGCTCTTTACTCTCCGCGCGCGATCTTAAGTCTCTTTAAGTACTAGTATAGGGTCCGGGGTTAATAGCTACCCCCCGCACTAATTAAATAGCTTTAAGTTAGCTTTTAAAATACCCTTACTTAGATTCTTAGCTACTAGGGTAAGTATTAGTAGAGATAGTTCTTTTTTATTATATATTAATAAAGTATTAGTTATTTTAAAAATACTTAAAACTTAGAACTTAGTATTAAAAAAGAAAATAGACTCCTAAATAGCTTTAACTATAGTACGGGCTACTTTACCTTACTCTACTACTTTTATATTAAACTTTAAGTAAAACTTTATTTTATTAAAAGTTATATTACGCGTAATAATAACTTATTTAAGTAAGGGTACTTAGATTTAATAAAAGTTATAGGTATTTAAAACGTATTCTATAAGGTATTTAAGGTGTGCTCTTGCTTCTATTTTAAAGTCGCGTCTTCTTTAATTTACTTTATAGTTTTTTTTAAGGGGGTATACTTTATAACTATATACATATATCCAGCCCTAGTAAGAATAAAGGTTACGTATTAAAAGGGCCTAGTAAGAGGGTTACTACTAGTAGAAGTACTAGTAAAACTAGGTCTCTTTAACTTAGATTAAAGAAAACTATACTTTTTACTTAAAGAGGCTTATATTATAAAGGAAGGCTATAACTATAGCTACTTTTACTTATAAAATAAAGAAGAGGTTAAATAAAGTAAGTATCTTAATAACTTATAGTATTATTTCTTGTCTAGTATACTCGCTCCCTTTATTTAGTTTTTTTATATATAATAGAGTTATTTTAATTTTAATTCCCTTTTCTAGGGCCTATTACTAGTACTTAGTATAACTATATATTATAATTACTACGCGTTTGACGTCTTGACGGATCTTATAGATAGATATACCGCGCTACCTTGCTACTTAGTATTTAAATATCTTTAGTATATAGAAAACGGATTTGTATTGTTTATTAATATAGGAGAAGGTAAAAAGGTAGCTAGTATACTTGTTTTTAATTACTATAAGCTAGTAGCTTTAATTATACTTTTTAGGGTAGTTAAAAAGGTCCTAAAATATCTATTTATATAGCTATATAACTTAACTCTTAGAGGTTTATTTTAAGACTACTTAGGTAGTATAGGTTATTATATAATACTTATACTAAAGGTGTATTAAGTCTTTAAATCTTACCCCCTAAGTGTTATATAGGAAATAGTTAAGTACTTTAGGTCTTAGGTAGCTAAAGTAAAAATACTATATAAGGGGATTATTATTGTAGTTTTTTAGTTAGTAGTAGGACTTTTAAAAGGCTATAATTAATATAACTATATTTATAGTTATAGTAAAGTTAATAGAGATATATAGGGATATAAAGTAAAAAAAAGTAACTTTAAATTTAAAAAAAATAATATTTATTCTTTTTTTTAACTTTTTAACTATAAGACTCTTTTTATTATTATCTATATAGAGTAAAGTATTATAACTAGTATACTAAATACCCTTTTTTTATAGGAGTACTTTAGAAATAATATTTATATAAAAGTTCTTTATATAAGTAACGTTTATTAGTATTAAGTTAAGGGTATTTAGTCTGTTTAAGCTGTTAAGTATATTCTTTATAACTCTTATACTTACTACTAAAATAAAGTATAAAGTAGTTTTTAATTTAATATATCCTTTTTTATTAGGGGGGTAAATAGAGCCCTTTTTAAAAAAAAAAAGGTTGTTAATAAAATAGATTGTACTATAGTTATTAAATACTATGCTTATACTTAAAGTATAAAGAGTAGTTAGGGGAATAGAAAAAACGTTTATAGTGTATATAGGTAAGGTGGGGGTCCTTAGGGCCTTTTAGACTAGTTTACTATTAATTATGACTACGACTTAGTATACTATTAAAAGGGTTAGTTTAGAGGCGGCTTTAGTGTTTAAAGTGTTTATGTTCTTGCCTCCTTTTTTTTTCTTTTTTTATTTAATAAAGTATATTAAATTTAAGTAACGGAGGGGGTTAACTTTAATTTAATTAGTTTAAATAAGTTTAACTAAAAGGCTTTAGTACTCTTTTATATTAAGTTTTTTTTAAATCTTTTTAGCTTTATTAAGAGTAATTTTAGTAATAGTATAGTTACTTTATTTAAAAACTATAAAGTAAATATATCTATAGTTTATAGAAGCCTAACTATAGTTTTAGTTATAAATATACTAAATCCTTTTAAATTTAGTAGTAAAGGATTATAGGGCCTTAGAAATTATAGTATTAAAGTGACCTATAAAGGTTAAAAAAATACTAAATAATTTACTCTTAGACTTAAAAAGCAAATTCTTATAAAAAAAGTTTTTAAGTATAGATACGTAGTCCCTAAGTAAAATTTAAGCTTAATTAAACTTCTTCTTTATAAAAACTTATTTAAGTTTATTCTATACTTATTCTAGAGTAATCCTTTGCCCTATAGTAAAAAAAAAGTCTTAAACTATAAGTAGTTCTATTATATTTAAGAGGCGGTATTGTATTATTTAAAAGTATATAGTACAGAATTCCCTTAACTAAATACTTAGCGTAGTACTACTATTTACTTTCTTTAGTATTACTTAGTACTTTTATTATATTATAACTAAAAGACTAGTATTACTTAAAGAGTATTAGGTTTAAAGGCTTTAAAGTAAACTATAAAGGGAAGTATCTTTTTAGTTAAAAAGTTTAAACTAAATTAGTTTAAGAATATCTAGGGATACTAACTTATTAATATATAACTTAATTTCCTTAAGGGCTTTTACTTTTTACTTTTAAACTTTATTATTAGTAGTTTTATTAAAGATATAATTAAGATAGTTATTAAGTACGCCTTTACTTTATTTAATAAAAGGTGGGTTGCGCTCTAGCTTAGGTTTATTACTATTAAGTATTGAATTACCCGGAGTTTTGTTACTTAAAGAGGGCCCCGGGGCGCCTTTAAGTTACTTCCCTTTACTCTAAGAGTAAGTTTATACTCTAAGGGCCTCTATAAAGTTAATACTGTTTTTATATTTAATTAAAGTACTAAATTAGTGCCTAGTAGTACTATTCTTCTATAAACTAAAGTAGATTTAATAAATTCTCTTTACTTTTATGTTTTAATTATAAAACTACTAAGTAAATAAAATTAAAAATACTTCCTTTAGGAGCTTGTTTAGTAAAACTAAGTCGTTAGGATTAAGTTAGGGCTAGATTCCTTGTGTAACTACTTTAATTTAAAGGTTTTTAAACTATATAGGGTAGTTGTATTACTCTATAAACTTATAGAAGGATAAAAGGAAGGAAGTTAAAGTTAAGTTTAATATAGTTAAATTAAAATAGTAGTTAAAAAATTAAAATATTATAATAAAAAAGTATTTATATAAATATTTTTCTAATAAGTATATTTACTTTAAAAATAATAGTTTAAAAGTATAGTACAAGCTAGGCTTATAATTATTACATAACTAAGTATAAGTAGTTAAAGTAAAGTAAAAGTAATAACTTAATTTTTAAGTCCTATAATATAGTAGAGCAAAAGTAAAGGCCCCTTTATAGGGGCAGGAAATAAAGTAAAGTCGCTTAGGTAAGCCGCTCAAGTAAGCAGTCGCTTACGTACATAGCCACGAATAGCTTTAGCTATTACAACAACCACTATATTGGCTCTAAATCAGCAAGCAAACAGGAACCACACACCCCTCCCCTACCATCACCTTGTAAAACAACCGGACTAGACTCCCGAAAGCGAAGAAACGGACTCGCGATCGACGAGGCGCCCGCATGTTTGTAAAGTGGGGATATAGAGGGGCACGGTGGGGGTGACACTGGGCAAACACTCGGTAAATTCCATCGTATCCAGACTATCCCGAGCAACTTCACACCGCTCCGAGAGAGTCCCACCGCAAGAATACAATCTTGCGGGGTCCGTCGATTGCCGGCGCTTCTAGCGCTCCCAACAGTTGTGGAGTGCGGAGCTGGCGAAATACCCATCTGCTAGGGGAAAAGAAGAGAAGATCCCCATGTCCAGAGCTTCTAGGCCATAGACCGTGATCGCACCGCCTTTTCTTCCTGGCGATTCTCGCCTCTAGGGCGCTTTTTTTCAATGCCAAGACACCGGGCGCAAGGTACAGGGAGATTGTTTGTATCCGCATTTGTTGAGAGCAAACAAAAGGGCTTTCGGGTCCATTTCTCGATCCTCATGGACGGGCGTCCACACTGCAAATTTTTGAAGTCTCTGAGGGGGGGTGCCTGAGAAAAACAGTACAAACATGCGGTTGTCTAAACTCGACAGAGACAAACATGCGAGTGCTCGGATCGAAGCGGGTTCGAGGGGCCACGTGCGCAAGACAAAGGATTAGGACGTTGTGCCCTAGCTCCCGTCTGTGAGCTGCAGTAGCTCAGGGCCGTGTTCCCAGTCTATAAACGGGTTGACTGCTTTCGGTTGGAATCTTGATCGCGTCTTTAATGGACGTGAACTCTGTGGCTCCCAACGGCCAGGCTTGCGAGATCTGCTTTGCACTCAGTAATACGAAGTATTCTGATCAAAATTCCGGCGCATCTCTTTGAGGGAATTGTCGCGAGGGCGATCGCTTCGCAACGGGCTCTTCGGTGGAAACGGCCCTTGCAAAAGAATCCATGGACGGCTAATGAGTCAGTTGACGATCCTCGCAAAGGACCCAAAGTGGAGCTTGCGACTCTGCACGACCTCGCTGGATGCTACTCCGAGAGAGAAGCTGGCCCTTGCGTCGACGTGTCTCCTTCGTCTTTGCTGAAAACCCTTCCACGAGTCCCAGGAGAACCCAGAGAGGGAGGTGTTATTGTTTGACGTGGTGGTATAATGCCACGGAAGAACCCCGCGATCCATTGTCACTTGACTCGAGGGAGTAATAGCAGTGGCTTTGACAGCTCTCGATGCCACGTTGCGCATGAGGTTGACAAGTTTGCCCAAACTGTAGCCTGTATTCCGGAAAGACGAAGAGGCAAGACATGGGATCCGTGTGTTGTGTGCAATGAATGATAGTCGGCAAACACCCCACCCCCTCAGCATCGGCCGAATCGGGCACCGACCGGATGTCGGGACTCTTACCGAGACCCACCGAGACTCACCGAGGTCAGATCACCTGACTCCCCCCGGAGCTCACCTTGAACACCGACTCACCGGGTCGGAGCCCGCACGGATCACCGGGACCCTTGGACCCTCTTTTAAGGGTTTTTTCTCTCCCTCTTAGTGGAATCCGATCACGCGCGCGCACGTGGCGGGTCTAATCCGACGAACCAACGAATCGAGCGCGTCTAATAAGCGAAATGAGCTGGAGTCGGCGACATCGCGATCCAATTTTCCCCCATCCCTTCCCATCCCCCCCCCCCCCCCCCCTTCCACTCCCTCTTTCACCCCTAACCCACAGCACATACACACCACCAGCGCGAGAGCTGCAGATCAATCAATGACCTCACTCCTTTGAAGTTGCAATATCGGCCGCAATCGCGGCTGATTCCATTCCTTATCGCACATATCGCCAGTATCTATACACACACTTACACACAAGCGCATTCGCGCGCAGCACATTCCTTGCTCTAGGGTGGTAAGGTCTGCTTGAAGCAGTCCTTCCCCCTGTCGCTCTTTTAAAGACCATGATCAGCGTCCCTCCTTCATCGCTGCCGTCGCAACGACTACCACCGTTCCTCCGACTCGTGCTTTCCTTCCTGCTCCTCGCCTCCCTCTCTCCGTCATGCACCGTCGTCCTCGCCGCCAAGGGCACCGTCTGGGCCACGCCCCACGATAGCTACTCCTCCTCCATCGGCGTCCTCGGCTGCAAGATCAACACCGACCGCGTCGCCTACTGGCCCGGCTCCGTCGACTGCGACAACCTCTGCGTCTCCCTCAGCTACGCCGACCGCTCCGTCAAGCTGCTCCGCGTCGACCAGTCCCAGGGCGCGTACGACGTCTCCTACGACGCCTGGAACTACCTCTACACGGGCAACTCGGCCAAGGACGTCCCCGTCGCCGGCGGGCCGCTGCCCATGGAGTACGAGGAGCTCCCCGCCGAGGAGTGCAGGTCCCTGCTGCGCACCAAGGGCAAGAAGCTGCCCCTGAGCGCGTCCAACAGCATGAACTTCCTCGCCAGCTGCCTCGACCGCCCCGGCGGCACCTGGGTCGCCGACAACTACGCCCTGTACAACACCCTCGACTCCATCTGCGCCTGGGGCTACGACGAGGAGTGCGACCTCGACTGGCCCGCCGCCAACCAGCCCGCGTGCAAGCACTCGCTCGGCATGCCCGTCGAGCTGCGCAGCGCCCCCGTGTACAACGTCATGTACCCCACCGGCGACGTCGTCGTCGCCTCCACGGGCGAGAAGGTCTCGAGCCCCGGGTCGGGCGGCGACGAGACCAGCGCCGCCGCGCCCTCGCCCACGACGCCGGGCAGCCCGAACGGCGCGCCCGGGCGTGGGGTCATGGCCATGCTGGTGGCCGGCTCGCTGCTGTGGACGTGCTTCATGCTCGGGTCGTGTTGATGTTCGGGACGGGGTTCCGGGAGACGAGTTTAGTTGATACCAAGAGATACCATGTATACTAATGTCATATACGACGATAATGTCAAATATTACCACCATATCTACAACTACATGTCCGTACCAAATCAAATGTCTCGGGGTTGATCTGTCAGAGCATTTGCAACGTTGCTCAGAGGTCTCACATGGCAAAGACAGGACATTGATACCTCCGGCCTGTCTCAACTCGGGGTCGGGTCGCTACTGAGACCACAATCAAACTATGACAGCCGTGTCTCAAGTTATGCGCGCGTTCCTCGAGCCTGTTGAAAGGATTGTGGATTGAAACCTATTGTTACATATATGTTCGAAAGATATCCATCATGTCATGAAAGATGCCCCGCCATCTTTGCCCATTAATGCCCTCTCAATGCTGTCCCAAACAAAGCATCTCCTCGAAAAGTCACCGAAACCAAGAGACGCCAGTAATTACCCAAACGTCGCATGCTGAAAAGCGCGGTCCGCCAGACTGCCTAGCCTCAAACGCCGTCGTCGGTGCCCTTCGAGGTCTTGTCCTCTCCACCGACGAGATCCCCGACGGTGCCGTTCGAAGCACTCCCCTCCGTCCCGTTGGGCCTCACGTAGCCGAGCTCCTCGAACAGCGGGTCCCACGCGAGGTTCTCCCACGGGTGCGCCGCCGGCTCGCAGGCCGTGTCCGCGGGCGGCAGGACGCCGTCCTCGAAGTACTCGCGCACCGCCTTGGCCATGCACAGCGACGGCTGGCCCGCGACGCCGTGCCCGAAGGTGTTGAAGCGCACCACCGAGCTCCCCGGGAACGACGCGCTCGCGTTGACGGCCGAGGCGAGGGGCGTGACGACGTCGTGCTCCGTGCCGACGAGCAGCGGCGGCGTGGACAGGACGACGGGGTCGTGGAACCCGCGGGTGAAGCGCTGCTTCAGGGTGATCTTCCAGCGCGCGCAGAGGAGGAGGCTGTAGGAGGACCAGTCGCCGAGGAAGCGGCTGAGCTCCATGCTCTTCCGGATGATGGGGACGACGTCCTCCGGGTCGTCGGTGCGCAGGAAGTTGTCGGAGCAGGTGATGGCCATGGAGCTGTCGCCGTAGTCCATGGGCGGCGACGCCGACGAGAGCTGGGCGAGCGCCTCGAGCTCGTCGGTGAGGATGAGCTGGATCATGTCGCTGAGGTCGGAATACCCTGCGGGGCTGTAGAGAGCCGAACGGATCATCGACTTGACCTGGCCGTCGTCGAGAATTACGGCGCCAGCCATGGTCGTGTTGGGGAACGGTAGTGGGTGGTACTTGAGCTCGTCGAACTTCTCGTAGAGCCGCTCCTCGATCTCGGCCGCCGTCGAGTTGGGGTTGGCCGCCGCCAGGGAGCACAACTCGGGCTTCTCGAAGCAGGTCCTGAAGAACCCGGAAAGGGTCTTGTCGGAGTCGTGCTGCATCTCCCAGGATCTGGGACGAGGGTTCGGCGTCAGTCATTTTTCTCACGGGCTTGACCGGGTAAGTCTGTGTCAGGATTGAGACTTACTCGCCAGAATACCACTGGTGTATGTTCACGACCGAGTCTAGAAGCAGCCGCTCGACTCTCTCGGGATACAGAGCAGCGAGAGTTGCCCCGACGGCCGTACCGTACGAGATACCTATTTCGTCGGCCCAGCGTCAGCGTTTTCACTTTCCACCAGCAGGCGAGAAGCCACCCGCAGAGATGATAATAGCTTACCCCAGAACCTCACTTTGCGATCGCCCCCAAGGGCATCGACGATTTGCATGACGTCCATGACAGTGTCCACAGTGCCGACCTTGTCCGCGTGTTTGCCCACGTTGAAGTTGTAGCAAAGGTGGGCATGTCTCCCGCTGAAGGCCCAGTTCCTGCCGAATGAGATCTTGTCCTCGGGCGACACGGCGATGTTCGAGTGGAAGGCGTTGAAGAGATCTCGCTCCTCAGTCGAGTTGAAGCAGTCGAGGGGCATGACGTCGCCGGTTCCCCTGCGAGTCCCGCCGTCAGCTGAGCTCTGATAGACCGGAGAGAGAAGGCATTTCTGCCAATGATGTTCTTACCTCTGATCCCAAGTAACCAGGTCGAAGCCCTGGCCCGAAAGCCTGCAGAAAAGAAACAACAACTGTCAGCAACGCGACGCACATACTTGTGTGCAATCGAGTGAGGTGCGGCGCCGGCGTGGAAAACGTACAAGAGCAACTGTTCGCCCAGCCCCAGAAATTGTAGGCTCTGGTTAACCGACGGCCCCCCGAAGTGGACGACGATGCTGCCCCTGGACGGCTGCTTCAGCGCCGGGACGCGGGAAACGGGGAGGTCGAGCGTGAGGTTCGAGTCGGGGTCGGTGTAGTCCAGCGGGACCGTCAGGTTGGCGCATTCGTACCCGAGATCCACCACTCCGGGCAGCTGAAGAGCGGCGGCCCATATCGGGGGGCATTCGCCCCATTGCATAGTGCTCTCGGAGGAGTTGTCGGAGGCGGAGACGAGGCCGGCGAGCGCGCCGCCGAGGACCGCGGACGACAGGCGGAGAGCCGCCGACGACCTGGTGAGAAGCATGTTTGTCGACTCTGCTGCGAAAGATGTGTGACTGGGACTCGAGGTTGAGCTGGCGCTCTCAAAAACTCTGGTAGCGGTGTTGTTGTTGTTGTTGTTGTTGTATGCCAAAACGTTGTCACGTTTCGATGCAGAAGATGCGATGAAGAGAACCAAACATGCCGTGTCTATGTCGGTGATTTATACTCGGTGGACACGCGGACTTCGCAGCGCAACAGTTGTCCGCGACTCCGCGTCACCACTTGGCGATGGCAGTCTGCGTCGTGGAATATCAAGGCACTCGTTGAAGTCTCACCCGCCTTCGTACCGACCGCAGCAGGCTCATCCCAAGGGATCTAGCGCTGACTCTGGGGACGTACATGCCACATGAGAAGAATCTGGGCATTTCCTGCAAAGGGCAATTATTGAGGGGGCCACCGATCCAACGGATTGGTCCGTCCCGTCTCCTGTCAACGTGTTGATATGCCGCCGCCAGCTTTTTTCCGACTATTCGGTCGTAAACGTCGCCCGCTAAGGCTGCCAGGGCTGAGGCGCGCGCGCGCGGGTGTCACTCAAGGCGGTGCTGGCGAACACGTCAACGTAATGGCAGCGGACGAAGCAAGTTGGTAGTTCAGATCCGAGACCGCGAGTGCGACTCGTTATATCCCAATTGGGAATGGGGGCGAAAGGCACTGCCAACGATGATGTTGATCCGGGGCATTTTTGGGGGACGTACCTGGACTAGAGATTTCCCTTTTGGGGAAATGCCACGGGGGCGGCCAAGAGGGAGGAACGAGCTTATAGTAAGCCTCCTACGTAGCTGCGAGTTGAGCTTGGCACTCTTACCTTGGGTAGGCAGTTCGTGTAATTGTTGAGTTGATATTATCTTGCTATGTGAAACACACGCATGGCAATATGCAGGTAGTTGACGTATCAGTGCATTTTGAATTTGGTGTTCAATTTGCCTCTCAGCTGTTATTTACTAGAACTCCCGTCTAATCTATTATTACTGTCCTTACTTGGCACCCCAAACTCCTTCCAGAAACTCCCTGACCTTGGTGGGCTTCCAGTCCGGAAGCAACCTGTTCCACTCGTCCGAGACCTCCAAGGCCCCATGTCCAATCGAGATGAGCATGCCCCTGGCAACGACCTTGGAGAACTCCGCCGCCTGCTCCTCCGACAGCCCCGGGAGGGCGATGCGCGGGTAAAAGTCTGTTTTCAGGACGGCGTTCTTGACGTCTTCCAGCTTGAGCCTGTCGATTTCGAAAGGTTTGCCTGAAAGTATGCAGTTTCACTCGTCAGTGTTCTGTTCAATCTCCCAAACGGTTCATGGGGCTTGAAAGTGTCGACGCACCTCGAACCTCCTCTCCTAGCTTGACGAGCTCCCCGATCGTGACCGTCTCGGCCGCGATGCCGCCGTACGTCGGCCACTCGCCCTCGTACTCGACGGCCCGGGCGGTCGCCTCCGCGACGTCGCCGACGGTGGTCAGGGTGATCCTGGCGTCCTCCGAGCCCTCGACGATGAAGCCCCTGGCGTTGGCAATGTCGACGAAGAAGGGGTAGTCGATGCGGTAGTGCTTTGCGGTCTGCTGGGGATGGGCAAAGTAGTTTGTGAACGCCCCGGCCAGGAACATGGTGTACTCGATCACCTGCGCAGCAGTCAGCCTCAAGGGTGTCGAACTGGCCTGGTCCGGCTAGCATGAGATGCTCCGGTAGCTGCTGCGTGGGAAGAATAACAGGAACAGGAACCCAGATGGAGGAGGCAGAGGAGAGTCACCGACCTTGGAATCCTTGTTGATTTCTTCCAGGTACTTGCGAACGGCCAGCTTGTGGGCAAACCACGGCACGAACTCAATCACCTCGTCCAGCTTCTGGCCCCTGCGACGTGTTAGAACTTCACCCGCGAGATAGATCTGTGACGCGGACGGTCGTCCCGCTTTCCGGGAAAAGGGTTACTCACATCGCCCACTCACTGGGCGCAAATCGCTTGACACCCGCCTCGATGGACGCATCGACGAGTCGCTTCTGTATCAGCGCATCCGGGTCCGCCACCGGGTCGAGGATGAAAGAGAGCACCGTGTGCACACCCTCCAAGGCATCGACCAGCTCCGACTTGACATCGTAGTTGACCCGAGCCCACCTCAGGCCGCTGATGGGCGGCAGCGAGGAGGGGTCCTGGGCGAAAGTCGGGTGAGCCACTCGCAGCTCTTGTTGCGTTCAAAGTGGTCTTACCTTGCGCACTAGCCCAGTAATTTCGTTCTTTCCGGACTCGGCCAGCTTGTCGATGACCTCGCGAGCGAGTTCTTGGTTGAGAAGCCATTGTTAGCAACAATTTTGCAAAATGCCAGGGGAATGGGGTCGATGTCTTACTTCCGGATGCACCCGCAATAGCGATTTTGACCATTTTTGTGCAAGTTCCTATGATATTTCTCAATGTCCGGATTTGTCGAAATACGTCCGGTGTTCGCGGGCTTGGATGCGTTCAATGTCCAATGATCCCTTGGCCCCTCTGTCTCTCTCTTTCCACAAGTGCGCAGGCATTCTTTTAACAGTTCGGCGAGCTGCGATGATCGTCACCAAAGTCCCTTGTGTCCGCAGCCGCCCTCGCCTGCGAAGCAGACATTCCGCACAGGCAGAGGAGACTGCATGCTCGTGTACGATTAGACAGCGGAAGGATCCTGCAGGGTCGGAGATGGTATGATGTCCCAGTGCCTCCTCCCCAGGGGTTAAGCAGCTACTCCACCCCGCTCCTTGGCGCAACTCCGCCGGTCGGCGACCGGAGCTTAGAAATGGGAATCACGGAGCCCGTGTCGGCAAGCGAACTACTGCCTATCTAGATAGGTACCTCAGGTTTATTTACATGGATGTCTACCTAGATGTGTTTCAAGAAGCAATCTGAGGATGCAGTGCCACAGCCCTGGTCACATAGTTAACATAGGTCGGGTAGGGGAGCTCGCAGCACTGTGAACCTCAAAGTCCGCCGGCCGGTCGCGGACTTTTACGCCACGGCCCCATCAAAGTCCGACGACGGGCTCCGATAATGTCGGGCCGGGAGGCGTCGGCGGAGGGGAGTACCTCAACCCGGTGAGGGGCCGGCGTCACTGACCTCCTACCTGGAATGCCTCGAATAGACCATACTGCTGGAAAGCTGACGACCGGAGCCTGTCTGACTAGACAGATTCACGTCACAGTGGTTTCTTCTATTGCAAGTCGCACATAAACCGCAAGACTAGGTATCAACGGGTTGCAGAAACCCATCTCGTTGGGTTGGGCTTGCGATGGGATCACCGGACGACGTGAACGGGACTTGCCAGGGTACCTGGGGTTGCGGGTTAAGCTAACAATGCGGCTTGCGCAGTCCAATGTCGTGGGATGCTCTGGATAAGAATAGGACGAACTTCAACGCCGTGTTATTCTTTCTTCGTCGCCGTGGCCAACTGACGGCGTTCGCGCCTGGTAATCGGTCGGACGACCATCTCAACCTCGTCCATCCAAACTCGGGGCCCTGACTTTTACACAAGTACGCACCGCTGATCTTGCTTCGCACCTTGGGTTAATCGCAGTGGTGGCTTTCGGATACGATACCTAGTTTCGGGGTGGTGATACGGCCTCCTATTATTGCCTGATACGTCAGTGTGGGGAAAGGGGGAGCCCAAGGCCCAGGCCGGCATCGTCTAGGACACTCACTATTGGATGGCAGCTGTCACTAACCTACGCTAAAGACTGAATACAGAAGGATAAGGCGACCGTCCGAATCGCTCGTACTGCTGTTTCCGCAGTCAACCGAGGATCCGAAACGGCTTGACACAAAGTCGACGACCCCCTCTATTATAGCTCTCCAGTAATACTGCTGTCGCATTGCTTAGAGACGTCAGTCGAGTGGGCCTGTTGAAACAAACCTAGCGAGCATGTTAACTGGGAGCACTGAAGAATCCCAGGGACCTGGAGAGCTCGGCAAGCCCGCGAGCGCTGAAGGGGGCCCAGGGCAGGGCGTTGCGTTGGCACGGATCAGGCGCTGGCTTCCTCGCTTCAGCGCAGGTTACAGGGGGCTTCCCCTTGTATGACCGGCAGCTTCGGAGTGTTACACAGGTTGCCACTACAGAAACCTCTCAAAATCTCGCAAGTGAAAGCTGCTTGCTTGAGCATCGACAACGTCGATTGCATCTCTACGAATGAGCCATCGAACATACCAACAATGAACCCAAATTTTCGAAGAGGGCAAGCCGTGACGGAAACCCGAAGCGGCCATGCAGTGATTAACCTCAACCCAAGGCTGATCGGACGATCATCGTCGCCGAAAACCGAAACCGAACGTCCCCTAAACCCCCGCCAATAGCACCCTAATCGTATTAAGCATGCGCCGATACCCACTGTAACGGAAAATCAGGCGTCTCGAGACTGTTTTAGGACGTCGTTACGGCGAACCCCCTTTGGATGGAGGCAAGTGTCACTGTAGAGATGGAGATCAAGCTTAGAGTAAACTGATGCAGATAGGAGGCCATGATGAGATGCGTGCCAATGATAGACGTCTGTCTGTCTGGGTATAAAGGCGGCGCGACGACGAGCTCTCGTCGATTATGTCCCTTACACGCCAACAAGCAATCAAGCTACCACAACCCATTCTCTTATTCTTCGATTCTTCTAGTGCCTGGTGCATTCTGTTCATAATACCAATCCATTCATATTCTTCATCTCCCAATCAGCAATCATCAAAATGCAGGTCACCGCCATCTTCCTTACCGTTGCCGCCTTCGCCGCGGGTCAGGCCGTTGCAGGTAAGACAAGACCCTCGTGGACGATGCGACTGAGACCGCCAGTTACTGATCTTGGACTCCTGCAGCCACGGTCCCCCGCAACTTCATCGACGGCAAGGGCAGCGCGCTCTTCGGCAACGCGGGCACGGCCTGCAGCGTGGGCAGCCAGGACGGCGAGTGCGACCGCTTCGGCCGCTGCGTGCAGTTCAGCCCGCCCAACGAGCAGCTGGTCCTCAACCAGGGGCGCGAGGTCGCGGCGTGCACCGCCGGCGGGCAGACGGGGACTCTCTGAGGTCGGAAGCGAGCGGTGCGGAATGCCTTTAGGTTCCCTTGGAGGAGGATTGCAGAGTAGCTAAATAGATTCTGGATTTTCCTCGTGGGCTCTTGCAACACTTGAACAGTTAGTTGTCCCGTCCGACTCCCTCTTCCGATGACTCCGTGGCATAACATGAGAATGAATGAATGTGTCCCAAGTAACAAAATGTGACAACTTAGTCGAGTCGGTGAAACCGAGAATGCTCTTTACGCCACAATCCATAGCCAAGTTATTAGTTGTCTGTCAATTGAGTCTGTCAACAATATCTGGCTTGTGTCGAGGCCCAGTCCGGCAACTTACGTGATTGCGTAACGTTGATAAATGTTAATGCAGTGCACGCAAAGTGTAATGCGATGGATGGATGGTCTGATGTCCGGAGCGTCAAAAAGACGACTTGGTAAGTCAATCAGAGCAGAAGGCAAAAGGAAATGTCCTCGGGGAGGCTCGAACTCCCGACCTTTGGATGTCCCTGACTTATGTCCGGGTCATATTGACGTGTAATATGAGACCAACGCTCTACCGACTGAGCCACGAAGACATTGCTTGATGACCAACTGGCTCTATTTTGCACCTGAGTAGCGTCCGCTGGTGGCGTCCAATGGGCGTGGCGGTGTCTAGCGGGGGATGTGGGCCTGGGACAGGAGCGCTCGTGGGACCGACAAAGCGGGTCGGGCCCCGAGACACTGGAGCGAGTTGCGTTGAGTCCCCCGAGTCTGTTGAGCGACAGGCCGGAGGGATAGACCTCGATGTCCGAGGCCGCGACTCCACTCCAGCTGTCCATTTCGGGCGGGCGGCCACGACTCTTGCGCAGAGTTCTGACCTCGTTTACTAAACGCGGAACAATCAACGCGGACGGACGCCGCGGGCCAAATATTGGGCAACTCCGCCCTTGCAAGTCTGGGTTCAGAGTTGTTGTTCTCCAACTCGTGCTGTCTGTCTCCACGTCTCGTTACAGACAACGTGTCTCCGACCGACTCGCAACAGTCGGAGAGAGGTGGCTGGCGGGCGAAACCTCTCCAACTCTGCCAGGGCGGTTGCGAAATGCGCAGCAACAAGAGTTGGGGTAAGCTTCGGGAACATACGGAACGCTCCTGTTGCTGCGCAAATTAAAGGGATGGGCCGGAGTCGAGCCTGAACGAGAGAGACTATGGGGCGATGGAAGGCAGAGGAGCAGGAAAAAAATTTCTCATGGCAGTCGTAAGCCGCGTTCATGCCCTCGTGGGCGCATCATGTGGTCTGGGTCGGAGGCTTTTTCGCTGTTTGGGATGGAAGCTGTTACATAAAATGGGGGTAATGGCTTTGTATGGGAGGAGGGGGCCAGAGCACAACGCAAGGGAAAATTTGAGCAAGAGACGAGGGATCCATCAGAGAAGAAGAGAGGAGAAAAATTTTCTGGTCGCGCGTGATCCGGACCAGAGCAAGATGAGCGAAATCGCAATGGAAGCCGGTGGGTGTTTCTTCTTGGCACGCCTCTCTCTCTCGGGAGGAGGCTCAAGGCGCACGCCTACACACACGCACACGCACACGCACACGCACACGCACACGTGTTGACGGCCCGGGAGGATTGGGGGATTTGGGTGGTTGACTCAGGGAAGCACTTCCGGATTAGGAAATAAGAGCCTTAACACCACCCGACGTCCGGCGGGGTCGGCACTCGCACCCGGAGGATGCCCCCGTCTCTCGGCCGAGTCTTATCAGCAAGCGACGAGCTATTGTCTTATCTATGCCCATTTGAGGCCCCCCCGCGCATTCTATATATATAAATACTAAAAAGAATCAGCCCATGAACTGCCAATAGAGACTCCCGGAGATGTAGAGATTCGATAGATAAGATAAGCTTCTCTACCCTACCCTACCTTATCCCCCCCGAACTAGGTGTCTACGTAAACGACGGCCTATCACGGCCCCCAGACTACAGAGCTAGAGCACTGACTCATGCAGGGACTGGGCTACCGCCTGGCTGGACCCATACCGCAAGGGGCAGCCAAGATTTACTATGTAAGCCCGGCGGAGGCAGATGGGCAGACGGGCGATGGGTAAGCATGACCTCCGATTCACGTGGGAAAGCGAGCTCCATCAGGGTTGTTGTTACGGCGGCGGTCACGCCAGACCTGCTCCTCATCCCCTCATTCTGACAGTCCTGAGAGGATGCCCGGCATCGTCCGTGTCCGGACTTTGTCCCCGACACTGCCCAGCTGAGGAGGCAGCTCCCCTCTCTCACACACCGCGTAGATTTTCGTTACTTAATAGCTCCATGGGGTTTACGGGGTGTTCATTTCAGAGTACGGCCGTCCTCCCCCGGGGGGTCGTCTTATGACTAGGCCCCCCTTCGACTGACCGATTGCCGGAGACATTGCGGGCGCCCCCGATGTTAGCCGGAACCCTCTTTCCGGTTTGCGGGGACGGCATGCTAGCCTGTCTACCACCTGCTCGACCCCGGGCCTCCGAGGGGCTTGGGAGAAGCATAAGAGAGCCGGCCGCTTCCCTCACCCTCTTTCACCATCTCTTACTTCTCTCCTCAACAGCTCTGCTCTTTTCTCTCTCTACTTCTATTCTGCAACTTGACGTACGAAGAAAACGTCACGACACATTTCAACACATATACACACGCCTCCCCCCAAGCCACCCACATCCACATCCGCAGCCATGGGTTCCATGCCGGCGCCCCTCCGCGTCGCCATCGTTAAGGCGTACGAGATCGAGGAGCCCAAGCACCGCGGCATGGTCAAGTCCTTCCGCGACAACGTGCTGCGCAACGCCCCGGACGCCGTCGTCGACGCCTACCGCCCCATGCACCAGGTCGGCCACCTGCCCGACCCGGCCGCCTACGACCTCATCATCATCACCGGAGGTCTGAGCAACCTGTGCCAGGCGCCCTCGTGCTACGAGCCCTGGGTCAACGCCGTGCTCGAGTGGATCCGCGGCGTCGTCGCCGGGCAGCACGTCACCAGGACCAAGCTGCTCGGCGTGTGCTGGGGCCACCAGGCCATCGCCACGGCGCTGTCCGGCACCATCGGGAGCTTCGAGTTCCCCAGGGTACGTTTCTCTCTCTGTTGAGTGCTTGTAATGCTCGTGAAAGCTGATCAGCCTATAGGTGGGCATCGACACGCTCAAGCTGAACGAGGACGGCAAGCGCGTATTCGGCAAGGACACCATCGTAAGTCAAGACCACCAGTCAGCTTTTCTTTCCATCGGCGCTAACGACCACCTGCCCAGAAAATCACAAAGTTCCACAAGCGCTTCGTCAAGGACGTGCCCGCGGGCTTCAGGCCGCTGGCCCAGGACAACGAGATCCTCATGGCCGACTCGGGGCTCGTCCTGTCCATGCAGGGCCACCCGGAGATCCACGGCGAGCTCGCGCGCCAGCTCTTCGACCACGACGTCGCCTACTACAGCCAGACGCTGCCCACCGAGGCCGACCTGCAGCGCTACTTCTCCGAGATGGACCTGAGCAGGGAGGACGGCGAGGACATCCTCCGCAAGGTCACCGCCTGGGCTGCCTCCCGGTGAAAAAAAGAAAAAGAAAAGGAAAACGGGCTTTCTTCATGTGATTATGAGTTCTTTTCTGGCTGGGTCCATTTACGCTTGGAGTTTTGTCATTGGGAGTTTTGCTTGGCGCGCGGGTTTATGAAAAGCATACAAAAGTCTGGTTTACCTTCACGTACATATTATGAAAAAGTCTATATTTTCCCATCATCAGACCCTTTTCTTGTTCGTCTTGTTCTTATGGTTGGAGATCTTATTCCCCCCCTCCTTCTCTCCTCCTCTAGTATCCAGCACTCACTCCTAAGTGACTTGGCTTTCCTATAACACTAATAACGACGACGATGGACGACAATGACAATAAGAGTAAATATAAGCCTATGAAGACTTGAATGGTACTAATCCTACCGAATGTTCATCGTGCGGAGAGATGTCTTGCTCAACCCGATCATCGGTGCCGCCCAAGAAACGGTGCCTACGATGTCATGCTGCATGCACGTCAGAGATTTTCCGCAATTACTTGCATCTGCACATGCATGATGCATTCGTAGCCGTGAACTGAATCCGAGAGGTCTGGTGTGTTGCGTTGCCCCTACAGGATTCGCGGGGAAAGACCTGAAGGAGCATCACCATCCGTTTCCTTCCCAATGGGAAGAAGACGGGCGCATCGTACCGCCAAGAGATGGGGAAGTCTGCGGGGTTCGTTCGACACGGCGGAATTCCTCTTCGCTGGTTTTGTCTCAATGATAGCCCGAGAGAGAGAGCCCTTTAATACAAATGGCCTCCTCCATGGACACATAAATGGAACTGAAAAGTCACGGCCTTCTGAATGATCGAATGTCTCTAGGGTTCTGCCTGCGAGCGAGACCTCCATCGGCAAGGGCGTCTCCTACGTCCGAAGACACACATTGATCTCTCTTTCATTTGCCTTGCACTCTCGACTCCCACTATCACGATGAAGTTGTCAATCTCGCTGGCCCTCGCCGTCACGGCCACTACCATCACCCCCGCCGCCGGCTCCTCCCCGGCATCCCACGTGCTGTGGTACTCCCACCCCGCCCTCCGCGACTTCTACGAGGCCCTGCCCATCGGCAACGGCCGCCTCGGCGCCGTGCTGCACGGCTACACCGACAGGGAGCTCATCCGGCTCAACGAGGAGTCCATCTGGAGCGGCGGGCCGATCGCCGGCAAGATCCCGCCCAACGCGCGCGACGCGCTCGAGCCGCTGCGGCGGCAGATCCTCGACGGGAGGCTGACGGAGGCCGACGAGAACTGGGTCGCGAATTTCACGCCCGAGTACGACGACATGCGGCGGTACCAGCCGGCGGGGGGGCTGCGCATCGACTTCAACCACTCTAAGAACGACACGTCAATGTACAGACACTCGTTGGACGTGGCGACTGGGCTGTCGTCTTTGAGATATGTCTTTGACGGCGTGGAGTACGGTAGGGAGGCGGTGGGGAACTTTCCGAAGAATGTGCTGGCTTTTCGCTTGTCGTCTAACAAGTCGGAGTCTCTCGACTTTGACATCGCCTTGACGAGGGATCTCAACGCCACCAAGTTGGCTGCCGACGCTGCGAGTGGTGTCTTGGCGCTGGATGGCACCGGAGAAGAAGATGATACGTATCGTTTTGCTTCGAAAGCTCGACTTGTCCTGTCTGACGGTACGTCCACGGAACTACCTATTTACATTTGAACGACATCTTTGCTAATAGCTTCTTACACGTGCAGATGTCGGGCAGATCACCTCCAACGAAACCGCCTTACACATTCGAGGAGCCAACGAAGTCTTCATCATCTACACGGTGGAAACAGCATTCCGCAACCCTGATGCCACCTTCGAGAAACTCGAGAGGATTGTCAATGACCGTCTTGATGCAGCAGTAGGTTCTGGCGACGAAACACTGCGTGAAGAGGCCGTCGAGAACTACAAAAAGCTCTACGACCGCACCTCGGTCGATTTCGGCACTTCAGAAAACATCGGCGCCCGGGACGTCGTCGCCCGCCTCGAGAACTGGAAGCGAGGCGGCAACATCACCAACGACCCGGAGATGATGGCCCTCCAGTTCAACTACGGCAAGTACCTCCTCATCCAGTCCTCCCGTCCCGGCACGCTGCCCGCCAACCTCCAGGGCGTCTGGAACAGGGACTTCCGCCCGCCCTGGGACAGCAAGTTCACCATCAACGTCAACCTCGAGATGAACTACTGGCCCGCGCAGCCGCTCGGCCTGCGCGAGGTCGCCGAGCCCGTCGTCGACTTCCTCGACCGCCTGTCCGTCACGGGCCGCGCCGTGGCCGAGGGCATGTACGGCGCCGACGGCTGGTGCTGCCACCACAACACCGACGCCACGGGCGACTGCACGCCCTTCCACGCCATCACCATCGCGGCGCCGTACCCGCTGGGGGGCGCGTGGCTCGCCTTCGAGGCCATCGAGCACTTCCGCTTCACCGGCGACGAGGTCTTTGCGCGCGAGCGCGTGCTGCCCATCCTGCGGGGCGCGATGGACTTCATCTACAGCTGGGCGACGGAGCGCGACGACGGGCACTGGATCACGAACCCCAGCTGCTCGCCCGAGAACTCGTACTACATCCCCGAGAACATGAGCGTCGCGGGCGAGACCACCGGCATCGACGCCGGGGCTATGAACGACCGAGCCATCATGTGGGAGGTCATGACCGGGTTCCTCGAGATCTCGGAGGCGCTCGGCTCGAGCGAGGGCGTCGAGCGCGCCGCGGCGTTCCGCGACGGGATACTGCCCCCGGAGGCGGGTTCCTTCGGGCAGCTGCTCGAGTACTCGCGCGAGTACCGCGAGAACCAGCCCGGCCACCGGCACTTCTCGCCGCTGGTCTGCGTGCAGCCCGGGACGTGGGTGACGCCGGTGACGACGCCCGAGTACGCGGATATGGCGTACAAGCTGCTCCGGCACCGCATGGACAACGGCGGCGGCGGGAACAGCTGGGCGGTGACGTGGGCGAGCGTGCTGCACGCGCGGCTCTTCGACGCGACGAACGCGCTGCGGTACGCCGTGGAGCTGATATCGCGCTGGGTGCACAACAACCTGATGAGCCGGAACGGCAGCTACTTCCAGATCGACGGCAACTCCGGGTTCGTGGCCGCCGTCGTTGAGATGTTCCTACAGAGCCACGCCGGGATCGTGCATCTGGGTCCGGCCATTCCTTCCAGTGGTCAGGGGCTGTCGAGCGGATCTTTCAAAGGCTGGGTGGCGCGAGGTGGCTTCAAGGTTGATATGGATTGGAAGGACGGTGTTGTTACTGGGGCTGAGATCACCTCGCTCTTGGGCAAACCCCTCAAGGTGAGAGTGGGAAACGGATCTAGCTTCAGCGTCAACGGTAAAGGGTATCGCTCTGGCGATCCAATTGGCACTAAAGGCGGCGAGAAGATCGTTATTTCTGTCAACTAGGCGAAGTCTACAGGTCATCAAGTTGTTCCTACTCTCACGTGGCCCTGCTTTCTCTCAACCTTAGGTACCTAGAATGCGTGTATCACCGAGCCGAACGCCGCGAGAGCATTGACGTCCATTTACTCCACGTAGGCAATGAGTCACACTACCTCTATTCCCATCCACCGCGGGGGGGTCGGTCCCTTGGGCGGGTTAAGAATATTTTTGAGACTGTTTTGATAGGTAGGTCAGCTCAGAGTACAACGCTGTTCGCTGCGAGCGAGACTGAATTGACTTACGACCGGTGATTAGGGGATAAGTATATAGGCTTCTTATGCGGATAGTCATGTCTGTATTATTTGTTAGTCTCGAGTCAAGCTGAGAGCAATGAACTGAGGTAATGATGGACAATTGGAGGAAAACTGTCCGTCTATAAGAATGCTTCACTGTCCGTCATCGGTGCCGTTCTTCTCTTGGCCGCCGGCGTCTCTCGTCATCGTCGTCCCCACCTACTTGCGGGGGGGGGGGGGGGACGCCAGGCTACCACGTGAACCCAGAGCCCCTGGCCGCGGCCATCACCTCCCCGGCTGGGTCTCGGGCGCGGGCGGGGCGGCAGCGGCAGCGGGAGGAGGAGGAGGAGGAGGGGGGAGGAGGGGCGGCTGCGGCGGCGGCGGCGACAGCGTCCCCTACTCTTTATCGTCCTCCTCCTCCCTCTCCACGTCAGGGGAGCCTTCCTCGGACTCTTCGCCCCCCTTGGCGTCCTCGCCGTATTCCCCCGGCGGGAGGGAGTTCTCCGCCTGAGGAGAGGGGGCCTAGGTGGGGGCTAGGTCGTGAAGTCAGAGCCCTTGGTGGCGATCATGGCCTCCCCGGCCGGGTCTTGGTTGGCGTCGTCACAAAGTTTTTACGGCCACGCCGCCTCCTCTGGGTCGGCGTCGGAGTACCTTACTTCTCATCGTCCTCGTCCTCGTCCTCGACCCCCTCATCACCGAAGTCGTTGGTGATGTCGGACAGGGCCGCATCTCCCTTCTTCTCGTCGTCGTACTCCCCCCCTGGGACTAAGAGGGCGGGGCAGGGCGGGAGGACGCGTGGGGAACGATGGGCCAGGTGGTGGAGTGGTGGGAGCAAGGGGAGCATCGTTATTCTTCGTCGTCGTTGTAGTACCGATCCAGGGAAGGACTCCGGCTAAGTGTCCTGAGGGTGTGATAATGGCTGTGTCGTCACCGAGGTTGACGGAGAAAAGGGACGTCCTCGTCTGCTTGGTTGGGTCCCGATGGCGTTTGGTCGTGCCACTCCACGTCGATGACCTGAGACCTAACCATCTCGTAATTTGATTATCGTAGAAGAGCTTGTCGCCTTCAATGTTCCATCTCCATAACTGTTTGGAATAGGTAGTTGCTGCGGTTGTATCAGCTTACGCGATGACCTGGAACCTGACCATCTCGTGATTGTCGTAGAAGAGGGGCGAGCCTGTTGCCTTCGATGTTCCAAATCCGTAACTGCTCGGAATGGTTGCTGCGGTTGCATCAGCTTACGTTCAAATGAAGGGAAGGAGTGGGAATAACCAACAGAATGACACGTCGTCCACAATTGGTAGGTGGTGTGGCGAGGCCGACCCAAGTCGACAAGAGCTCCCGTAGATGATCTTGACAGTGAAGAGATTGCTTGATGGATGGATAAGAGGCCGGGGGATAAACGACATCCCATGGGCTCGTAGGTACGTTGATGGCACACATGGCCGAAGTGGAGTTGGGGATGTGTAGGTATGTGGAAGAAGAGCTGACTGGGAAGACTCGAGACTGGAGAAGACCAAGAAGCCAAGGGAACCTCCAAGACACTGGAGGAGGGCCTGCGACCGTCCTACTTGTATCTGCTCTGTAATGGGCAGGTAGCCACCTGCTCTCTGCTCTTGACAGTTGACACACATCACTCTTTCCCATGTAACAGATTCTTCCTCCAATCAAGCCTTCAAGGCTCCTTCCCTTCTCACCTGCAATTTGCCATGTGATTGGACTTGCACCTGCTTTAGTTGTTAACCACTTCAGGCAGACGCCGCGCACCTGCTTACAATGGCTGGCTTCTCCAATGTCGCCACGCAACTTCCGTATACAGGAAACAGTATTACCCGACACAGATAACCCTTGCAAGTACCTTCTCCCCTTTCTTCGGGCAGAAGGTAGTGACCATGACCGCCCACCGCGGCTTACACGCGTGGGGCGTGGGAGGGTGAGTGCGATAGGTAGGGAAAGATACCTAGGTACTTTGCGCAACAGGAGAGGAGAGCTCCCACCGATGGGGTTGCAGTAGGCAAGGCAGGTAGGAAGAAGCATGTTGCATTGAATGGTTCGGAACTCTGCTCGCACTTGCTGACCTGGAAACTCGGCCTACCTACAGTGCACCTCCAGACGGAAATAAATATGCTCTCGCCGACTTTTGTGCCATCGAATCGTGAAATGCTGCCCGGCACCGTTGAAGCCTGGCCGAAGCTAGATCCGCCTCCGTCTCCTTATCACACATTGGGGTTGCCCCAGAGCGAAATGATTTCGACGCAAGTCCCAACACCGTCCTGCTACCAAGGCAGACACAATGGTCTCAGAACATCACTAGGTAGATCGCAAACGGGGTGACAATCCAAGCAAGTCACGTGGCCAGGTTTTCACTCCTGGAAGAGCTGTGTACGACGACTGGTGATGATTTTCTGAAGACGTCATGTTGTGCCTTACACCATTTGGGACTAGGACTTCACATGATGTGTACCGCAATGCCATGGTCCGACTCCAATTACCTTCCAACAACGTGCATGTTGAATATCCTCCCCTCCCGTCACAACCACTGTGAAACCACTCTCCTGAGACCGGGCGGACAAGATGATGCCGACGTTGAATGGGGTTGGATTGACGGTGGCGGTGGTGGGCAAGACGACGATGACGGTCTTGGTGGATGAGATTATGCCGAAGGTCCAAGAACGCCTCGAGAGCATTGGGGCCCGTTCGCCCCCTTGAGGTGACGACACTGGAGTCACTTCACCTCCAGGGGTTGACCACGCCCACCGCGGGGAGGTCGGCCCTGGTGAAGAATACTGGTAAGTATGTGGTGCGAGACGACACAGTGATGGGATATGATCTATTTCATTAGTTGTTTGGAAACGATCAGGGACGATAGAAGGAAAAGCTTACGGTGTTCGTCGTCCTTCCTCGTCCTTCTTCATCGTCCTGCCCCCTCGTCCGTCATCGCCGTCCGGCTTTGTCCGTCATCATCCGGCTTTGTCTATCACTGGTCATCATTTTCGTTCCCGCCTTGCGTGGGGGCAGGTGCGAAATGTGAAATGACGACACAAAATAGCCTTGCCATCACTGTACGAAGGCTCCTGGTCGGTTTTGGCAAGTACCATGGAAGAAGGCCCAGCATAGTGGAACACTGATACTTATTCTGAACTATTCTAGCTAAAGTATAAATCGTTCTAGCTAGTTACGAGTGTTCTTGACTCAAAGATGTATGAGAGAAAGTGTGTTCCAAGGCAGACTGCGGGCAACCATCTCATTTGCAACCATCTGGAGTTTTCTGTCTGCTTAAATGTAATTAAACTCCAAGTCTTCATATCTGGCTGCATTCCAAAAGCGCGACGTCTTGTCAGTGGCCGCGGTTACCATTGTCCTCCGAAACCCACCTGCACACAGGGCAACAGAGGCTGGCAGGTCTGGGCGCGCTTCCCTCGCTCAAATCCACCTGCTGTCTAACTGGGGAGGAAAAGTTCCCGTGGAAAGGGTTGAAATGGAAAGAAGGGTAGTACAGCTGTCTGCATTCCGTCTTTTCTTACATTTAATCGAATTCTAGCCCTCAGAGCTAATCTCAATATCAGAATCGACCATATTCTGACCTCAGGTAGCGGTAGATAGAAAGTCGGTTAGTTAGAACCTCCCGATCGATGTGCTTGATGGTGTATCTAAACCTGTGATCTGCATGCCGGCTTGCTACCTGTTCCCAAGCCGCTCGTACTGACTTCTGGCGGCGGGTATGTTGCCAAGCAGCGACATCGAAGTTCCACGTAGAAGCCACCGTGAAATTTACCTCGCTTTTTCCAACGTGGTATCGAAATAAAAACCCTTCGCCGACACCAGGGCTCCGTACTACCAAACGCTTTAAACAAGGCATCTGTGCAGCTGTCTGGCTTGCTATCAAGAGCAGGGAATCAACCTCCATAGGGCTCAGGGATAACTGCTCAAGTCGACAAGTCAGACGAAGACGTTGGAGTGTCGAATTAGGTAGTTCTTGGCCTAATGAGACTTGGGAGTTGAAATGAGAGAAGAAGTCTCTCGCATCTAGAGCATCGGTGATTATTAGGTCGGTAAGGTGAAAGCTGGTTGAAACCGCCGCTTGAGGCAACCCGATCTCCCGGCATGCCCACTCGGAACGTCTCTCGACTATGTTGTTGTTTCGTGAGCGAAACTCCACTATGGTAACCTTTTTTATAGTAGGAATCTCGTTTGCGATCCTTAGGACGCTCCAATTTCCTAGCCCATGTTGGAAGAGTCGCTTGAATCCCGGGATGTAATGCTCATGATGGATTTTCTGAAGCCTCGGGAGGCAATTGCCGATCCGGAGTATTAGTGGGCCTGAGAAGCTCCAAGAAAGGCTTTTGTTGATTCCAATTATAGTAATAATTGGGGTTATATGGACGGATTCCTGGCGGCTGATGACGTCCCACATACTTTGTGTTTCCATGTCGCTATTATCGATTGAGGGTGAATGCAAGTGCTTACATCGACCTCGTTGCTGTTCATTGGGAGACGACGACCTCTTTGCGCTGCCCGGATGTTCTCCAGTCAGGTGAAGCCAGATACCAGTTGCTGGATTATCTTCAGGCCAAGTACTGAGGATCGATAGAAGGCTTTGTAGATTGTCGTAAAGTTTTCTCTCGCGATTGATGATCGTGTGTTGGTCTCCAACTTCTTTCTGGCATTGCGGACAGACGTAGTCCTCTAATTCCACGTGAAGGTAAATTCCTTTAATCATCTCCCTTTGGTAGCCTTGGACAAAACCTTCCAGACCTTTCAAGTTCAAAGTTGGATGATCTGGCTGAAGTGTCAACGTATGCCAGAGTGCTGGTTCGAAAAAGCTCTGCCACTCTTTCGAAACGGTGGCCAAGCGGGCTCTGGAATACTTTTCATCGGCCGCGAAGTTCTGTACTAGCCGCAGAATCGCGTTTCGAATCTCTGGTGGGAATTTTGTCCATCGGACGGTCTCTTCCTGCTCGCGTCTGGTTTGAGATCGTAGCTTCATCGTTCTCTCTGGTGGAGGTCTCGTCCGTCTAGTGTTCTCTTTTTGTTTTCTTCTGATTCGAGATTGTAGTTTCACGGCGCTCTCCTGTAGAAGTCCCGTTCGTCGGATGTTCTCTCGGTGTTCGCGTCTGGTTATTGATCGTAGCTTCGTGATGGATGATGAGTAGGGTGCTGTGTATGTAAAATGCGATTCGATTGATGGGTTGTTCGGCGGTAGTGTGTGTTGAAATTATTTCTGGGAATTTTTGCATTATATTGCCCGTCCTCTCGAGGCCCCTTTTGAGTTGAGGCCCTTGATGGCAGATTTCACGTTGCCTCCTCTTTTTTCTTTCTTTTTTTTCCCCCGTTTCTATGCTCAGCTCAAGCTCTAAGGCGCCTTCTTTGGCCGCCCCAGTCAATCCGGCGCGTCTGCCTAGACTCTTCTACTTTCCACCGACGTTATCGCGCATCACTGGCATCGCTGCCTTCCGTTGCTGTCTCGGCTGCAGTCTTTCCCGTGGTGGTCGCTTGTCGTCCGTCGGACCGTTCCTGTCGTCCCCACCTAGGTACCTAGGTACTCAGGTCACAAGTGCGTCAAGGTGGAGGCTTCTCCAAGTGGGGTCCTTCCCCTCAGGCATACCGAGGTGAGGCGGAAACAAACAGCGCAGCAAAATTGCTTCTGGCGTATGGAAGCGACGGGGGGCTCGGATCACAAGCTGTCGGGTGCACCTTCTCTCTGAGTCTTGACTCTTCAGCCAGAGTTGTGGGACCTTCCTCCCTCTGAAGCGACGCACTTACCCAGAACAGGGAGCCAATCACACCCCAGACAGCCCTCGCCAGGTAGGTGGAGCCTTTTGCAACAAACGGGCTCTTTTCAGTGGCCAGCCAGACCACCGGAAGCGGGGCCGCAGCTTGGCCGAGAACACTGGACCGGGGGCCACCCGCTGGCCGGGCACTCGTTCTCTCCTCCCTCTCCTTCCCATCCCTCTCTCTCTCGCACTCGAACGCCGCCACCCCTCCCAATCCCTCTTTTTTTCTTAATAACACACCAAAGTTCTCTCTTCTTGTCTCTTATTCCCATCTTTTTTTTCTTCTTTCCTCAGCGTAATTTGTGGATCTTACTGGTCACATCTCGCCCACCCCCCTCTCCCCCCGATCTTGCCTTGTCAGGGGGACTGGATCTTATGTGTGGGTTCATGTCTCGCTGCACGGTCCTTCCCCGCGCGGGTTATCTCGACTACTCATCATGGCCGTCACTCAGGAGGTGAGCCGCGCCCAGGTGCAGCGTCGCAGCAGCAGCACCGCCAACACAAACAAGAGCAGCACCGTCGTCGCCGCCCCAGCCGCTTCATCGTCCGCGGCTACGTCGCCCGACGCCCCTCAATCGGCGCCTTCGGCATCGCCGGCGGCCACGCCTGCCCAGTCGTCGAATGGGAGAGCTTTGGTAGTGAGGAGGAGGCATATGCGCGCCGGGGGTCGGTCCAAGACAGGATGCCAGAATTGTCGGTAAGCGACCTCCACCACGCCTCCCTCTGCTGCGCCCGTGGTTCGGTGCCACGATCTTTCCAGTATCTTGGGACAAACGCCACGCCTGCCCAGGCGAGAGAGACGTGAGCCTCGTGGCGTCGCAGCTGCCAGAGTAGATGAATGCTGACACTGTGCTCCCTTGGATGAAAAAGCAAGAGAAGGGTGGCATGCGACGAGACGCGCCCTGCTTGCCGGAATTGCCTCACGTATAAGAAAGGAGAGGGCATATGCGACTACCTGACATCGGGCGCCCAGCCCGGCAAGAAAGCAGGATCCCCAAACGCCCCGTCCTTGAAAGCCCTCGCGCCTGCCCCTCGCACTGCCGCCAAGCAGAAGAAGAAGCAGGGCCAGAACCGGAATCAGAACCAGAACCAGAACCAAAACGATATCGAGATCGAGAATGAGGACCGGGACGCCGAATCGGATGCTGACCAGGACCTGGTGTCCCGCTCCTCCCAACCACCAGCCGACGCCGACACCGGCCTCGCCCTCCAGCTGGCCGAGCTCCAGCGCAGCCCCCAGATTGCCCTGAGCGACCGCGCCGCGCCGTTCCTATGGACCGAGGGCCGCTCCCTCAGCTATTTCCAGCATCACTCGACCAAGGAGCTGCCCGGCTACTTCGACAGCGAGTTCTGGCGCGTCACCGTCCTCGCCATCGGCAACTCGGAGCCGTGCGTGCACCAGACACTCGTCGCCGTCGGCGCCCTCCACGAGGCTGCCTACTACGACGCCAGCCCGAACCCCCCGCCATACGTGGTGAACCAACGCATGCGCGCCCTTGAGGAGCACTGCAAGGCCATTCGGATGTTCAACAAGCACCTCGCCGAGCAGTGCTACACTAACCTTAAAGTCACCCTGACTTGCCTTGTCCTTCTCATATCCTACGAATACCTCCAGCGGAGCATTAAAACCGCAAACACCCACCTAAAGTTCGCCCTCGCCGTCGTGTCCGAGTGGCTCGAGAACAAGAACCGCGTCCCGAATCGCACAAGGATAGAGTCCCCAGACGGCTACTATATCCAGAACCAGGTGAAGCCCATGCTGGTCACCCTCGCCCTGCATTCGCGGACCGCCCTCGACCCGCCCCGCATCCCGCTGCCCATCATCAGCGAAGAGGACAGACACTTCGAGGCCCTAGCCGACCTCAACCATGCCCGCGACACCCTCGCCTTCCTCCTGACCTACGTTTTCCCCGAGGTCCTGACCTACCGCGACCAGGCCAGTGCCGACACGACCCGCCAGTGGCCCGTCTACCTGGGGCTGCAAAAGTGGCGCAAGTGCTTTGACGACCTGGTCTCCCGCAACCCGAGCCTGGCCGCCGAGCCGCGCGCCGCCGTGCTCGACATGTGGCACCAGACTGCCGAGATCCTCTTCCAGGTTGAGAATGGGAACAGCGAGCTGTCCTACGATCTGTACAACGACCGCTTCGGCGAGCTCGTCGAGCGCGTCGAGCGGCTCTTCCGCGAGTCGCCCATCCCCCGGTGGCGCTTCTCCGTCGACATGGGCGCCGTCCCCGTGCTCTACTACGTTGCCATGAAGTGCCGTCACCGCAGGATCCGTCGTCGCGCCATCAAGCTGCTGCAGGAGTCACCCCGCTGCGAGGCCGCCTTTGACAGCCAGACGTGCGCCGGCTTCGCGAGCGAGCATCTCGCCATAGAGGAGGCCGGGCTGGACGATATCGATGTGGCGGACGAGGCTGTCATTCCCGAGCATGCCCGCGTCCTGGGCAGGGTGCCTATACAGAGGCCAACGGTCGAGCAGCTTATGACGACGGAGGCGGGCCCCGGAGGCCCTGGAGGGTGGGTGGCTGTATGAGGCTATGTGAGAGAGAAGGAGAGCCTGTTGTTTCTGAGGCGGAGGAAACGACCATGATGGGGAGAGAAGGGAGGATATTTAAAAAGTAAGGGAGGAACGGCGCGATACAACTACGGCAATACCTGGCCTTTCTTGGTTTTTTTCTTGGATTTGTAGATTAACTTATACTCTGCTCGCGCACTTTTTTTTTCTTCTGTTTATTTCTAATGACTAACCGATAGTACGAAGCGTTTTGGCGTGTGTCAAGACGGTGTTCAAGGTGGGGGAGTGGGAGTGATGGCTAGCATTTTGGGTGGATTGCTTTTGTTTTGAACATGAGAATTAAAGATGCTTCGAAATTTCTGGACCACCCCCTGCTGCATCATGTCGCCTGAAAATCACATAAATCGATTTCTTGGATGTCAAGAAATACTCCAGTCACTTTTTTGATACTCATGGAGCGTCGTTGCGCTTACACTGCTCGCATCACGTCATTTCGGACTCGTCCCCAGACTGCCGGAGAGAATTTGATAGTGAGGCTGATCCGCTTACGTAATCCGCATTCCGTCACAAGCCACTCCCGCCCGCCGAGAGGCTAGCGGCAAACCGCCCGTTGCATAGGTCCAAGCCTTTTGTCTGACGAGACGACGACGACGACGACGACGACCTCAACGGAACCATTCTCACCCTTCACAACAGATGTTCCTGCGATAATAGTAATACAGGGGACCCGCTGCTCCGCGGAAGCGAACCCGGCACATCTATCCGCCCACCATGCGCGAGTTCATGCGATACGTGCAGGGCGCGTTCTACGAGGCCACCGGCTGGAACTGCGACAACTCGTACTCGTCGCTAAACTCGACGGCAGACGGTACGTTCGCGTTTGCATCTGCGCCTGCGCCCCCCAAAACTCTCAACATAGACCTGGGCTGACGTTTACCTGCCGCACAGCCCTCCTCGACTTCTCGACGCCGCAGGGCCTGCGCCTCTCCCTCTCCTCCCTCGCGACCCCCCACTTCGCGACCTCGTACCAGCTCGGCTCCGTCGGCGTCGTCGATGGCTCCGTCTCGTACCTCTACTCGTCGGTGCCGCTCCGCGCCCACCTCGTCCCGCAGTCCGATGCCGTCCCGCTGCCGGCGCTGCTGCGCTCCTACCGCCCGCTCGGCGACCTGCTCCCCGGCGGCAGCCGCGGCCGGCCGTCTGCAACGCCCTACCCGCTCCTGAGCCCCGACGCCGCCTCGTTGCTCTACGGCCGGCTGTACCTCCCCGAGTCCCTGCTCGAGGCCCTCGTCGTCAAGCGCGTCTCGCCGGCGCTGCAGCTGCAGTTGAGCGCCGTCTCGGGCAAGTTCCTCCGCAGCGGCGGCACGCTCCTCGGCCTCGCGCAGTACGACATTGGAAAATACGCCGTCGAGGGCCTGGCCTCGTCCGACGGGGGCCTTCTGGGGTTCCGCGGCGTGTACAACTTCGGCGGCGACGCCGAGGACAGCGCCTCGTCGACGTCGTGCGCGAACGGCAAGCCCAGCATCAACGACCTCAAGGACCGCATCTACGGGCGCTTCAGCGCGGGCGGGGAGATATACTACGGCACGCTCAACAAGTCGGGCGGGGTGAGCGTGGGCGGGCGGTTCGCGACGCTGCCGGAGCACCGCGGGACGCCGCTGACGGCGACGCTGACGCTGAACCCGCTCATGGGCAACGTGTGCGCGAGCTACGCGGTCGCGGCGGGCAGGCACTGCAGCCTCGCGACGAGGATGAGCTTCAACGTGTACAGCTACGAGAGCGAGTGGTCCGTGGGCATGGAGCTGTGGCGCAAGAACCTGCTGCGGCAGGACCTGGACCGGGAGCAGCAGCAGCATCCCGCACTCTCGGCCGAGGGGTTCCTCGAGAGGAAGGAAGGGGAGAGGAGTTTCCAGGCGAAGCTGGAGTGGAGGCTGGACGAGCCGCCGGCCGTGGTCGCGGTGGAGAAGGAGGAGAAGCCGATGGAGAAGAAGAAGCCGAGGGAGCGCAGCTTCCAGGCCAAGATGGAGTGGAGGCTGGACGACGACCCTGCGCCCACGGCGGCGGCAGAGAATACTACGACGACGACGACGGCGACCACGACAGACGCAGCGGACGAGGAGTACGGCGGCGTCATCAAGGCCCGCCTGGACCAGAACATGAAGATCGGCGTGCTGTGGGAGGGCAGGGTCAAGTCGCTGCTGTTCAGCCTCGGCAGCGCCATCGACCTGCGCAAGCTCGACTCGCCGTTCAGGACCCTGGGTGTGGAGATTCAATTTTCTTCGTGAAAAAGGAGAAGAGACTTTCGGAGCACCGAAATGGAAAATGTCCCGATATTTGGGAAAAGGATGCCAGCGGCGTCGCCCGATGCGACGTGAGCCCCGACTGTTCGGCCAGCGGCATGACACGACGGCAACGTCGCCATGGCCTAGGGGGGGGGAGCCCTTTTCGGGATGGGTCCGACGTCGAGGGACTTTTCATGCGCCATCCCGGCGTCGTCTCAAAAGGATCGAATGCTTGCCTGGCGTCGGTGGCTCTGCGGCAGCTGCATGATCTAGGAATCAAGGGATGCAACGTCGCCCATCCCGGCCAGCCCTCATTACCTACGTTGGGTTTCATGGGATTGGTTCCTCAGTGAAGATGGACCCAAGGCACAAGTCCCCGAGTCTCCATGCAATCTTACAGAGGGGGGGGAAGAGGAGAGAGGCAACGCCGAGATGACTTCCCATGACTGACGGGGACTTCTGTTTGTCAAGAGATCCACGCGACGGAAGCAAGCGACCGGCTTGGCCAAAGCTTGTCCTTTGGAACGGATGGACGGCGTTGGCCCCAAGGTCGCTTGGCGGCGATGGCGTGGGGGAACGTCCAACGACCACTGGTATTCGCTGGTAAGACACAGTGAAGGATCGCGTACACTAGGGGCACAGCAGGGAGACGAAGGGGCGTCTCTGTACGGACAGTGTAGAATTCTACGTGCGAGTCACGAAAACGCCTGCGCCGACACGAGCAGCGGCGGCAGTAATAAAAAACAAACGGTGCTTCAAAATAGCTTCCAACGGCCCAGCAGTCCTCGCGCGGGATGACCGATGCCAACAGCCACTGCCGTACTATATTTTGCTTTCGGGCAGTTGGGCCAAGTACGTAGTCCTCAGCCAATACCCGTTGACAGTTGTTTTGATCACGATGGCCCGTTGGGAGGTCCCTTGGAGATGAGCAGGGCCAGTCAGTCATTCATGGATGTCATGGGAACGAGTAACGGCCGGTGGTGATGGAGCTTTTTCCGGCCAGCTCACGTCGTCGTGCTCACTGCTGCATTAGAGTGAGGACCCTGATGGCCGAGCTAGTGCGGAGAAGACCACGACGGGTCGGTCTTTCTGGCCAATCAGAGGCGGCACGTTCTTTTTGGTCAAAAATCTGATGGGCGCGCGCGCCGCCGGGCACGAGGAGGGCGACAGGGATGCACTGCACTGTTGCTAGTTGCCAGTGTCGGAGGGCTGACAGCGGGACGTGCGTGCGGTGTTTCTTTCCGCTCTTTGGTGTTGTCAAATGTCAAGAGGGATGTTGTTGTGTACGACTTGGAATGGGGGAAAGTTGCTTAGGAAGGCGTCATGATGTGTTTCAATAGATACGCCTCTTGTGGCACTTTGCTGAGGAAGGCACTATGTGGTTGACAAGTACCAAGGTACCTACCTTGGATACATGGCCTGAGGTCGAGGTGGAAATGGCAGGGAGCGCAAACGCAGTCGCAGCTTCTAGATAAGGAACTTGCGGTTTGTGAGGTCAGGACGTGGACTCCAGCGTGTCCGGGAGGAAAGGTGGGAAGGTGGGGCCCGGACGTCGAGGTTGGCCACCAAGGTCCTCACGTCCGTTTTTCCTTCCCTTTCGAATTTGCGCATCCGTCCGCCCTGCCGCCTGCGTCTTTTGCGCGCTTTGCGGTCTGGTCTAGGTACCTTAGCTAGTCCTGCCCGCTCTGGTCCTGGGTCTTGGGTTGGATGCCCGTTCCTGCTCCCAGTGTCCTCTTTCCATTACCTCGGGCACTCCGCTGACCACCTCAAGCTCTTTGTTGGGATGATTCCTGTGACGACTCCTTCCAGGACTTCGGACTTCATTGCCATCGTGGTCAAACAGTAGAAAGATCGGCTCTTCTTTCCCATACTCTTATCTGGTCCGCAGGACAAGAAGAAGCAACCGGTGACTAGCTGGTCCGTCAGAGTTTGTTGACTGCGCGACGTGAACCTTGTCGACGCCCAAAGGAAGTCAGAGACCCAGGTCCCAGCCGACGTCGTCGACGAAATAAGATCCTGTTTCCTTCCTGCAAGGTGCCGGGTTCCCGAACTTTTTTTGTGGTTCGTCGTCGTCGAGTCCACCGTCCAAGGTGCTCCTCGTGTGGCCGATATCCTACCGGGGGGTCCAACTCCGTTCTCTCTCATCTAACCGACTGACCCCCGCGGCCGACGACCATCCGGGTTCTCGAACCTCCATCTTTCCAGTCTCCTCCTCTCTCCTCCGCCCGCCGTCGACGCACCACCCCTCGCCTCCTATTACGACGTCGCGAAACCTAAGTATCCTCAACACCCAAGCCGTCGACGATCCCTGCTCTTGGCATAATTTATATAGAGAGCCTAGAGCCGCCCCGGAGCCTCATTCGAACCAAGACGCCAAGCTGCGAGCCAAGACCTGCGAGGATCCATTTCCCGAGCATCATCCTGAGATCCCTCCATCTGCCCCCTTGCCGGCATCGCCCATTCACCCCGCCTTGTGCAGAACGCCTCGCTGCACCTACGACCATTTCGGCACTCGGTGGCTTGCGTAACCTCTAACCTCGCACCTCACCCACACCCGGCCGGGGCTTGATCCATTCTCTCGGGCACGCACAGCTTCTGAATCCATTATCCTCCCGTCACGCCGTCGTCGTCGTTCGTTGTACCGCCTAGACGCCGATATTGGTTGTGTGCTACCCCGCCGTCTCAGACCCCGCTGCGTCGTCCCTTGCCCTCAAGGTCCCCAGCTGCCTCGGAACACAGCTTAATTGCTGGGCCTCCCGACTCGACTCGAGTCCCGCGACCAACCGCCACCTTTTGCGACATTTGTCGAACCCGTCAAAGCAAAAATGAACCCTCTCCAGATCTCGGCGGCGAAGCTGCTGGCTCTCCGCCAGGAGGAGGGTGCTGGCGCTGCCGACCCGGTCGCCAACGAGTGCGGTGCTGCCGCTGTCGATGTGAGCAACATGCCTCTGCGCATCGCCTCCATCTTCATCATCCTCGTCGCCTCGCTGCTCGGTGGCTTCTTGCCCATCTTCCTGCAGCGCACCACCAGCATGCACGTCCCGAAGATGACCTTCTTCGTCTTCAAGTACGTTGGTACTGGTGTCATCATCGCCACCGCCTGGATGCATCTTCTCTCCCCCGGTGTCGAGGCACTGCACAACGAGTGTCTGGCTCCCATGCTGGGCGAGTACGACTGGGCCTTCGCCATCGGTCTGATGACCGTCATGGTCATGTTCCTCATCGAGATGATCGCCTCCAACGTGAGTACCGGTGCCTTCTCTCACGGCCACAGCCACGAACTCGACGGACCTGCCGTCACCGACACCAAGCCCAACGATCAGACTACCGACGGGACCAGCGGCAGCGAGGTCTGCCCGCACGATGGTGACGCCGAGAGGGGCGCCGGCTTCGTCGACCCCCGTAAGGTGCCCGGGCTTCCGGACGACGTCAGCTACCCTCCCGGCGGCATGGACCACCTCGGCCACGCCCGCGACCACGTCGAGGGAGACAGCCACTCGAGCCTCGCCGGCCAGCTGACGGCGATTTTCATCCTCGAATTCGGCGTCGTGTTCCACTCCATCTTCATCGGTCTCGTCCTCGCCACCAGCGACGAGCTCGTTGTCCTTCTCGTCGTTCTCACCTTCCACCAGTTCTTCGAGGGTCTTGGTCTCGGCTCTCGTCTCGCCGTTGCTACCTGGCCCTCTCACGGGCGCTGGTGGCCGCACATCCTCGCCGGCATTTACGGTCTCTCGACCCCGCTCGCCATCGCCATCGGCATTGCCGCGAAGCCCTCGAGCGCGCAGACCCAGACCCTCATCAACGGAATCTTTGACTCTATTAGCGCCGGAATCCTCATGTACACTGGTCTGGTGGAGCTGCTGGCGCACGAGTTCATGTTCAACCCGCAGATGAGGAAGTCTCCGCTCAAGATCCAGCTCTTCGCCTTTGGCTGCGTCGCCTTGGGCGCCTGTGTCATGGCGGTCTTGGCCAACTGGGCTTAAGGGTTGTCCCGCTTGCGGTGGATGATGTGTGCGATCTGAACTGGGCTTGAAAAATGGGTGATAAGGGATACGGGATACAGGATACGGTTTCGAGAATGATACCTGCGTCTAGCGAGCCTGCTTGCATTGCATGGTTTGCGGGCGTCTTGTCGAAGACATTTTGGATTTTTGCATTTGGAGGAGTTCTTCATCGGCCTCTGAGCACGTAATGATTATAGATAGATGTTGAAATGGATGCGATCGAACGCACTATGCTGTACGCGCCGGTGATGCCCTCAATGATGCCGTGTAATGTGCGCAGACCCGAGACATGGTGATGTGAGACATCCGGATGTCACATGGCTGTCAACACCCAAGATTGAGCAGGACATGAAAGTGCCACAGAAGTACAATGATCAGGGAGTGCCTGATCTGTTGTTCAAGCAGGGCCCGGGGTCGCCAGCAGATCACGACCTGGAACCCCTCCCGACTCAAAACTGGGCCCGCCGACCTGGAAACCCAATCCGGATTAGCGCACAAAGCTCTGACATCCTTCGGTCAAGCTCTCGCTTGTCGGTGAAGAACCCACCACATCCAAGTCAGCTGACAAAATTCACAGTGCACGGACCAGAGGGCTCCTGCCCTCCCCGCCGAGAGCCGCGCCGCAGCGTCCCCGGTACCACCGAAAAAATTCCCATCGCGAGCTCGATTTTAATGATTTCGTGTTTCTGAAGCCGACCGACTACATCGCCAATCCAACCGCCCAGCGCCGCAGCCAACTAACCTTTTTTCCCCCTCCTCCTCCAATTCAATACCGTCAAAATGGCCGGTGGCGTCTCTGTCCGTGATGTCGATGTAGGTTCACACCCGTCCTGAGAGACGACCTCAAAGCCCGAGCAGACCAAAAATACCGAAATCGATGGAAAATCCTTTGCGTCAAGGTCCGATGACACCTGCGAATGCCCTCTCGAGAATGAAGATCGCCCGCCCTCCCTCTCCCGCGACTCGGGAGTGTTGCGCCGCGTACCGGAGCGCTGGCCTGGCCGACTGATGTCTGCGCACACCTGCAATTGCATCGTCCATCATGATCTCGGAGTGGGCCGACATTCACCGTCGCCATCCATGACGAAGAGACTTGGGGAAGACAGGGAGGCGAGGCCCTTCATGATCGAGGG
Organism: Colletotrichum brevisporum; assembly: GCA_030770045.1. Lineage (NCBI taxonomy): Eukaryota > Fungi > Ascomycota > Sordariomycetes > Glomerellales > Glomerellaceae > Colletotrichum > Colletotrichum brevisporum. The sequence continues at coordinate 12,728,947 of JAUGSI010000001.1, forward strand.
CATTCCGCGGCGAGGACTACGAACGAAAGCGACATTACACGACGAGGGAAAAGAAACACAATTTTTTGGAGCAGGCGCGAGGGGGTCGAAAGACTTCTGATGACGGAATCATTGCTAATTGGTATCTTTCTTTTCTCTCCCTGCAGGCGCAGAAGTTCATCAACGCCTACGCTGCGTTCCTGAAGCGTCAGGGCAAGCTGCCCATCCCCGGTATGTCCCTCGCCCTCTCTGGCAATTGCCTTCCCCCCTCCACGCCGCACAATTCGCTGACATGGTCCTCACAGGTTGGGTCGACATCGTCAAGACCGGTCCCGCCAAGGAGCTCCCCCCCCAGAACATTGACTGGTTCTACGTGCGCGCCGCCTCCGTCGCCCGCCACATCTACCTCCGCAAGACCGTCGGTGTCGGCCGCCTCCGCAAGGTCCACGGCTCCGCCAAGAACCGCGGTGTCCGCCCCTCCCACCACGTCGACGCCTCCGGCTCCGTCGACCGCAAGATCGTCCAGGCCCTCGAGAAGATCGGCGTCCTCGAGCACGACGAGGAGAAGGGTGGCCGCCGCATCACCCAGTCCGGCCAGCGTGACTTGGACCGTACGTCTTCCTCTTTTTCATTGTCCATTGAAGCAATAGACTAACACTCCATCATAGGTATCGCCCAGACCACCGCTGAGGCCGAGGAGGAGGATGAGGACGAGGAGTAAATTTAGCCACACTCCCAATCCAACACTTCTTTGCACACATTGCAACACACACCAAAAAAGATGAAAAGTTTGCGTGATTAAAAGGGGTTTTATACCAGGTTCATGGGTTACGGCAAACGGGAAGGGGGGCACACTGGGTTAGGCGTCTGAAAATGGGATCATTCACGGTTTTCATGACAAATTTGCGCGCCGCGCAGCGCCGCACGCGCAGAAACACAATACTTTTGGAACCCCCCCCCTTTCCTTTCTTCCACTTGAGAACCCTTCCCAATTCAAGTTGCGTCTGTAACCTCGTGCCTTCTGTCTGCTTTTGGTGCCTCGTAGTCGTCGGTTACCTGCCTCATGGACTCCTGCCTCTCGCTGGTCGTGAGATTCGTAGAAGGGGTCGACCTGTCCCAGCTGCTTCGAGTTGATACCCCCTGAGCTTTGCGTTCCCTCGGCCATAGGCTCGTCTTGCTCTGATTCATCCCAAGTGACTGCCTCTCTTGATTCAAGCCTCTCGACACTGAGGCCTGCCGTACCTTCCTCGCTTACCCTGCTGGCGCTCCTTCCCTCTCGATGAGGCCTCTCGCGCAACATCACGGCATCTCACTCCCCTCGCTTGCTGCCTACCTACTTCTTGCCACCTACCTCCCTCTAACTCAACGTCTCTCCATTACCCCCCCCCACCCCCCCCCTCCCTCCGCTACTCACCCTCTCTTCTTGCAACCTCCCACTCGCAAGATTATTCTTGCCTCGCCCACCTTCAGAGCCGTTGTTCTTGACAACTTCAACCCCCAGCTCCTCTTCCCTTTCCCCCAACACCTTCTCTCGAGATTGCGAAAAGGCATCAGTGAGGCTCGGATTCTTCTCCTTCCCACATTCGTCCGTTGAAATATCTGCCTTCTTCAACCTCGGGGCAGGATTCAATCGCGCTCCGGCACTCACTCCCAGCACACTCCTCCATACTTGAGCTCGGTTCCTTCCTGCCCTTCGATCAACGACGACTCCGTCCCTGCTCTCATCACCCAAGTTGAGACCTTCCAATCTCTTTCCTCTCACGGTCTCCAGCATCGAACGAGATTTTCTCTTTTCTACACACAAGCTTGCCGGTCGTGTCTCCTTTCCCTCCCCCACGACGACCCAATTTCTTCCCAGAGCGCCTCGACCAGCCAGCACCTTCCCTCGTCGACCTCTCCCCGAGCTTTCGACACGAGACTACCTCGAACACCGCAAGAGAGACGAGATCATACCTTATTCCGGAAGCCAGACATATCCAAGGTTCGTTGGTTTCTTCCTCCTCTCACTATCAGGATGCTCCCACTCTGTTTTTGCTCCCTCCTCGATTCCTTTTTGGCCTCTTTTTTTCCTTTGGCACCTTCCTTCTCTCATCTGAACATCATCCCCGTTCTACCTGTCCAAGACTCTTCAACATTTTCATTTTCAGCTTGACATCGGCTTGCTCCTTCCGTCTGCCTTCGCATGATTGAATCTGAATCACAGCTTGCTAACGAGTAACAAGATGTCTCAGAAATTGTCTTCGCCCTCCGGCCTCTCGTCTCGAAGCGAGAGCGCCCACCTCTCACCTCCATCGACGAGCCCTTCTCCCCAAGTGTCGAGCCAGCGAGAGACCATGTCACCCGTGGATGCCCCGGTCTTCCAGGACCATCTCTTTGATTACGACATAGCGATTCCGACTGTCGAGCACGCGTCCACACCTCACCGATCTTATGTCCCCCGGAACGGCAGTGTTCTCGTCACCATCAAGGAGGAGTCAATCGAGGTCAAGGAGGAGCCCACCGACGTCATGATGACCCCGACCTCCGAGGCCACTCCCCCAATTCTGCAAGAGAAAATCTTCTTCTTCAAGCGCATTTCAGAAGACATCCCGCACATCAACGTCCTCTTCCAGGTGGGAGAAGGAGAGCTCCTCCCGGGCACCCCTCAGTACGACATCGAGAACGGCCTGTGGGAGGCCGCGGAGGGTCTGTACGTGTTTCGACAAACCGGACCACGCTTCAAGGTCCTGCAGTCGGTCATTGATGCCGCGTTTCAAGAGAAGAACGCTCAGAGAATCGTCGTGAAGAATCACATGAGCTTGAAAACCGCCGCATTCGTGGGAAACCGAGATGCACATGGCGAACTCCACGTTTTGAAGTTTACGATGAGCGGTCAATTCTTCGAGAACCCAATTGACAAGCGCATGATTCTGCATCACCGCAAGTGGCGGGAGCGTGTTAAGCAGCTCGCACTGGTTTTGGGCCTCAACATGAGGACCATCTACGACGGCTTCGGTCGAAAGTCCACCCCTGAGGACTATGGCAACTGGGCAGCCGGCCATTGCGAGAAGAAGCTGTCCACGTTCATTGTCTACACTCTTCTCCACATGTTTGGTTTTCGCGTCAAGGGCCTTACGAAGGAGGACCTGGTTCTGCTCAAGACCACTCTCAAGGACCATGGCTTACGCCCACGCTTCGAGATTCACCTCACGCGCGCGCCGTGCGGTACGCACCGAAAGCCTGGATGTTGTATTCCGTTTGTCGATAGGCTTGGATATGCCACTGGTGTTAACTTCACGATCCACCAATGGGAGGACCACGTCATTCTCGACGACACAGTGCCCCCACGCCCCCCACCCAAGGGCGCCAACCTCGAGATCGTGGCCGAGCTCGAGCGACAGAGAGCGGCAAATCCTGAAGAGAACGAGGAAGAGGACGAGGAGGCGGCCGACTTTGAGTTCTACCTGGCTTCGCAGTACGACAATAACTGGAGAGGCATCGTCTTCGATGGCTTCGAACCAGCCCGCGACGAGCCTTCGCGTCAGCCCTCCCCAGCCACCACCATCTCTCCCGAGGCCCGTGAGAACTTCGCCAAGACGATCCAGCGCAAGTTCGGTCGCAAGGAGAAGCGCCAGCCCGACGACATCATCAAGCCCTACCCGCCAACCCCTGTCACGGAGGCAGAATGGTCCCAGATTCACGACCGAAGCGCGTCCATGTCGCAGCAGCCGGCGGCGCTGCTCACGAGCAACTACTTTGGCGAAGGGGAAGCGGAAGAGGAGCCCGTCGACCGCGAGGAGTCGCCACCGGACGTGGTACAGCAACGACGCGCCGCCAACGCACAGAAGGCTGAGGCCCGCCGAAAGAAGAAACTAGAGAAACGCGCCCGCAAGGCCGCCGCCGCCGCCATGACAGCTGTCGCGCAGGATATGGATGTCGAGGTCGTCGCTGGTCACGATATCGACACGTACACGCCACCTTCCGCGACTGCGAGACAGACTCTAGGTAAATCAACGACCCGCTCCACCAAAACTGGCTGCCAGCTGACACGATGCTGGAACAGGGGGATCTGCTATTGCCGCTCGCTTGGGAGCCATGCTGCACGCCACTCGGCGGATTGGCTAAGGAAGCTTTGAACGATGTCGAGAGTTTTGGGGAGACGGAAACGAGATGATGGTCAGGATGAAGCTGACGAGGACGATGATGGTGGAATTACTTGCTTTCTGCAACTCGAAGCAATGTTGCAACCTAATGATTCTGGCTCTTTCTTTCTTCTTTCTTTCTTCTATTCGCGAGGGATACTCGTCTTCTCGGCCGTTGGTTCGGGACACATCAGGAAAAGGGGGGCGGCCGCGTTTGGGGACGGGAGGCCTGCGTTTCTATAATCACACGAAAGTTTTGATCCCAGAGAAAAGGCTACAATACGAGGCTTGATAGAACTTCAATACCCGATTCTACTGATACGTTGAAGCCACACTTTCCCCCGCATATTGGCTGTTCTTTTTGCACAGATGTGATCGGCGTTGCCACTCATCCGCATCGCACCACTCAACCCTGTCTGCAAGCCGACGCTTTCTCCGACTTTCGATATCTTGCAGAAAGCATAGCAAGCCACCCGCCGAGAAGCGCCAAACCTAAAACAGGTAGGTAGCAAAGATCGATTTGGTTGAGACAGGTATCCAGAGAAAGAGAGAGAACCTCTCGTCCGATTACGAAGACGACGGGGCCGAACCCAATAAGAATTTCTTCTTCTCGGCCTCGTACTGGGATATCTGCGCTTCCATGTCACGCAATACTTTCTGTTCGGCGGCAAGAATATCTTGCACTGTTTTCCGTCGTGTCTTCTCCTCCTCGCACGTCGGCCCATCCAGGAGGGGTGCTCTACCGCTCGAGTATACCCGGGGATCCTCCACGCCCATGAATTCGGGCCTAAGTCTTTGCCTGTTAGCTTCGTGGTCGATTTCTACCTACCTCAATCTGGAAAGAGGCAGTGTTTGTCGTGGCCATTCAAGAGAAATGAGCGGTTGACGTGATTGAAGAGTGACGCTGCATGGAAAATCAAACGCGCGACGCCGTGTCTTGACTTACTTCATGTTCGTATACACAGGCTTCGGGGTCTCGTCCCGCTCGCTTCCCGATGTCGATGGTGTGTCGATGCCTAAGGTACCGTTACTGGTCAGCTCTTCCATCGCGTCAGGTGTATAGAGAGGTGGCTTGGAAGTACCTTCAGTCGAGGAGGACTCGGACGACGAGAAGTCGGAGAGCGGCGGGGGCGCCCGCTGCTTGCCCTTGTCGGCGGCGCGGTAGAACGAGGACAGCGCGTCGCTGCTCGCCCTGAGGGTGCTCATCTTGGCCTCGCACTCGGATATCCTGCGGGCGCGCCACGCCTCGTAGTGCGGCCACGACTTGACGTCGGCGGCCGTGATCTTGTGGGGCAGGAGCGAGGGGAAGGCCTCCAGGACGCACAGGTCGACGGCGACGAGGCCGACGTCGTCGAGGAACCTCTTCAGGGTCACCTGTAAATCCCCCGCGGGTCAGCTTTCACACACAATTTCTGGAGCAAAAGAGTCACGGGGGGTTACAATGGCTTACCTCGTAATACACCTCCAGGTGCTGCAGGATCTGGAGGCTCTCGGGGCAGACCCGCTCTTCGCTCCTTCGGGTGGACTGGAAGATGTGATCCACGAGTTCGGTCGTGTTCAGGGTGAGGCTCTTGCGCCCGGAGTCGTGCCCCTCCTTGGGGACACCGAGCGTCCTCGGAGTCGAGAAGTAGCTGTCGACGGCGGAAGCGAGGACCTCCTTCTGGCGGGCGAGCCGGGCTTCGTCAACCGCCTCGACGAGGTCCTTAGTGAACACGATGGGTCGTTTATGGTGCTTCAGGAATATGGAGATATTGCCGTGCAGCGCCGTCCACATGTCGTCGATGGCGGGCTCGGTGAAGTGGCGGAGGTCGACGCCGGCGTCCCGGGGAGCTTGGGCGAGGACGCGGGCCGAGATCTCGCGCGTCGACCGGCGGACGGCGTAGATGACCCTCTCCACCATGTCCCTGGCGATCGCCTCCCAGGGGCTGGACTGCTCGAGGAAAAGGTCGTAGAGGACCTGGGCATTGAAGGATCCCGGCAGCTCGCGGCCCTTGACGTGGTCCAGGCGCTCCCTGATCTCCTTCAGGTAGTCGGACCTCGTCGTTTCGCTGCCCTGGACACCGTGGCTATTGACGACAGTCCACAGCGGAACCTTGCCCACCAGCGGACGCTTCTGTCCATCCCGTCTCATCCGGCCGTTGAACTCGTCGCGGATCTCCCGAATCTCGACGCCGAGGCGCTTGGCGCGCCAGTCTGGGGCTCCAGGGACGTGACGGACGGGCTCGGGGGAGAAAGCGTCCACGGCCGTCCTCATCATGTGCGAGAAGCTCGAGCCCGCGGCGAGGACGTGGCGGCGGTACTCGGCCGCCGCGTTGTCATGCGACTCGAGTAATTTGCCGAGCTTCTCGCTGCTGAGCATCGCCGAGCGGACGGCGTTCCGCATCGTGGGCATGTATTCCCAGGTTCGTCGCTTGAAGATCTCGCTGGCGTGCTTTCTAAAGCAGTCGTTCACGTGCTGCTTGGCTAGGGGATGATGGCTTTCTTGGGACTCCTGTAGGATGTACCAGCCGAACTCGGGCTTCATGCGCTCACCGAAGAAGAGCAAGTCGTTGAGCGTTTTGTGGGGACCGAGAAATTGCTTGTAGCCGTTCCTTGGCTCGAGCAGAACGCCGAACATATGCCACCCCTCGTTCTCCCGGGCAACCTCCATGATGCGTTGGTGGCCTAGCTCTTTAGTCCCCGAGAAGACCGGCACGAGGGTGATCGGGTCCGTCTTCGCGCATCTTAGCGCGACGTTCGCAAAGTCGGCAGCCACGTAACTGGGCGAGGCCAGGTCACCTGGGCAGAGCAGCCCTGGGAGGTGGTTGATGGATAGGTAAGGCAGATGGGGGCCGCGGATTTCGACCCGGACGACGTCCTCCACGAAGTCTTCCCCGGCGTTCCCGAGTCCGAGCACGCGGGTGACGCACTTGAAGATACCGCAAAAGTTCAACTCGCCGCCGTCTCCATCCCCCGAGCCGGTGTTCTCTCTGAAGAGGAGAAGGCTGTCCCGCTCCTGGTCCGACCTTTTGGAGGAGGGGATAATGGTGACGGTTGCTTTCTTTCGCTCGTCTCTGCACGAAAGATCTGTGACGGACGAAGGGGCCGTGTGGACCATGATCCGGAACTGGTCGCAGATCTTCTGGTCCGGAAAGACGGCGTCGGATAAGGCCTCCAGCACCCTCTTCCGGTCGGTCAGCCGGTCTCCGCAGATGACCAGCTGAGGAAGGTTGACATGGCGACCTAGTTCCCAGTGTCGGAGTTTGCTCACCAAGCCGAGGACTTCGTCCACATCATCCTCGCCGCGGCTCATTCTGGTCGGGCAATGAACCTCCATTGGAAAAGGTCGTGGAGATATGGAGTTGGGAAGAAGCGCCCGATAAAGGGTCGAGAAACTGGAAAAGACGAATCAAAAGGATCAATGAAAAAATGAGCCCTCTGGCTTAGAATGCGGACCGTGGGATTTAAAAAGGGGAGGAGATTTCGGTAAGTGCGACTCACGTAAGCGTCACTACGCAGGAAGGCAGAAAATTATCTGTTGATACGAAGGCGCCATGAGAGTATACGTGCAAGCCACAACGCCCACTCCGCAGAGCAGGTCACGAGGTTGACGCCGGCGTATTCGAGGCCGGAGAATGCGCCACTCTCAACGAACCAAAGAAACACGTATTCACTGGTGGCGGTTTAAAGTTAAGGCGTTGAGGATGGCATTTGCTTTCCCCGGTATTGTGGGATGTAGCTCGGGAGCGAGAATCACATCATGTGACGTTTCAGCAACGTAGTGTGCATGGTTTAAGCACAGAATCTTCTGTAGGTATATAGGGCGAACAACTGCCTTGTTCTGAGAGAATGAGAATCAAGAAGCTACGTTACATGAAACGAAGAGGCCCAGGTCGGCTCCGAGGACTGGCTACTCGAGCTACCAATGCTGATGATTGCAACTGTAGACACCCTCAACGCGGAGAAGAAATGAGAAGATCATGCGCCTTCAAACTAAGAATTCACCCACCCTCAACTCACTTGACGATCATGCACATCAGCCAAGAGCTACACCTTTAGTGGAGAAACTTTTATCACAGCCAAATCTGTTATTCTCTCAGAAGACTGTTTCCTCCATCTATGTTCCATGTCTCGAGTCTATATATACGCAGCATACCCAACGCAAAAGCCCGACGACGCAAACGCCTAAGCGGAGTCCGACTCGGAACGGTCGCCCTTGAGCTCGCGGTGCGTGGCCTCGCCCTTGGCGTCCGTGCGGAACTGCACCTCCTCCTCGCGGAGCTGGGCCATGAGCGTCTCGTTGGCCTTCCAGACGGGCTTGATCTCGAACAGCCGGTCGATCTTCTCGAGCGGCACGTGGCTCGTCTCGGGGATGAGGAAGAAGGCGAAGAAGAAGGCGAGGAACGAGAGCGCGGCGAAGAAGAAGTAGACGCCGTAGCCCATGGCCGCGAACATCTGCTCCGTGAAGCGCGAGACGAGGAAGTTGAAGAGCCAGTTGCTGGCCGTCGTCGCGCCGCCGGCGAGGGAGCGGAAGTTGGGGTCGAAGAATTCCTGGAGGGAATAGGGGTTAGCCAAATAGACTTCTATGGGAGGAAGAGTGGACGAGAGACATACAGAGTTGATGACCCAAGGCGTGCCGTTCCAGGTCGGGGTGTAGACGGCGGTCCACAGGTAGAAGAAGACGATGGCAGCGTAGCCGCTGCCGGTCAGGTGGTCCTGCGGGTTCTTGGTCGGGTCGACGATGCAGACGTAGGCGCCGATGACCCACATGCAGACGGAGCCGGTGATGGCACCGATCAGGAGCAGCTTCCGGCGTCCGAGCTGGTCGACGAGGAACAGCAGCCAGACGAAGGTCATGACGGCCTTGATGACGCCGAAGATGCCGGTCATCAAGTTCACGGTGTTGGGATCGATACCGATGCTCTGCACCACAGCCGTCAGTCATGAAACTACATACTAGGCCTGAAAATGGGTCTTACCGAGAAGATAGTCGGGCTGTAGTAGTTGATGGCGTTGATGCCAGAACCGTTCTGCCAGAAGAACAACATGCAGCCGAGGAACAGGCGCCACTGCAGGTTCGGGCGGGCGGCGAGGGCCTGGAAGGGCTGCCAGAAGCCGAGGCCGACGGTGGCCTTCTGCGTCTCGTAGATTTTGTCGATGGCGGTGATCTCCTCCTGGATGTAGATGTCGTTGGGCTCCAGCTGGCGGATCCAGCAGAGGTTCTCCATCGCCTGCTTCCTGTAGTCCTTCAGGAACAGCCAGCGGGGGGACTCGCGGATCCACGCGGAGCCGAAGACCGGACGGAATAAGCTGCACGGCGAAGGGGATCATCCACTGCGTGCGGCCCGAGGGGACGTGTGCCTCGACGCCGAACATGGGTTGTTGTTAGTTGGGGCGAAAGGGAATACGGGACAACTTGACGGGGCACAACTCACGTTGATCCAGAATCCGACCAAGCCACCAATCTGCCAGCCAAGTTCGTATAGACCGACGAGACGACCGCGAATTGCCGGCGGCGAGAGCTCGGAGATGTAAATGGGAATGATGTTCTGTAGTGATGATCCATTAGTCTTCAAAGACACGCATTATCTCTTGAAACTGCCACAACTTACAGATGCAATACCAGTCCCCATACCCGAAAACACACGTCCGGCATACAGAATCCCCAGTCCCAGGTCACCATTAGCACCACAGGTCAAACCGGCTCCCAGAGAGAATGTTGTGGCGCCGATGGCCAGGCACCACTTGCGGCCGATGAAGTAGCTCATGCAGTACGTGAGCAGAGCACCAAAGAAGGCACCCGCGACGAAGAGGGACACGATGTTCTCGCTGATGAGGTTCCTCTCCGCGGCAGAGACCGTATCGAGGCCGAACTCGCGCTTGAACGAGTCGAGCTTCACCGTCGTGCCGATGAAGGCGCTCGTGTATCCGATCATGCAGGAGCCGCACGAGGCGATGGTGGCGAGCACGTAGATGCGCCAGTTGTACACCGACGGCGGCGTCGGCCGCTCTTCGACGACTGTGAGGATACCCATCGTCCCTGAACAATTCTTCCAAAGGTTTTGTCGATGGTAGCGGTTAGGTGAGAGGGAGATGGTCGAAGGGTCAAGTCGATGAAGAGAGAGAAGTGACCGATGAAAGGAAAAGGAGAGCAGACTGAAAAGTTGGACGTCCCCCGTCCATCACTAAGTAGTGTGCCTCTCGGTGGAGAAACCCCCATAACGCATGAGCTGAATCTCCAGAGTAGCCCCGGCATCCGGACTTTGGGGCGACATGGCTCGCTCTGGGGGTTTCTCACTCTCTCCGCGACTCGGGGTTTGGAGAACTGGGGAACTGACAGACGAAAGGACGCACGTTGACAACGATAGGACGGGGTCGCGGTCTGGACGATGTCGGCGAGGCGAGTCACAACTCCGCGTCCCCCGTCGTCCGCCCTTCGTCACTCCGTCGCATCCATCCCAATGGACCCCTTCTCGAAAAGCCATCACCGGTCCCCACCACACCGTCCGATAGGGCCGAAACACTCGCCCGGGGTTGCGTTTTTCCCCGTGGAGCGTGCTGCTTCAGAACTCTTTTCCCCATGGAGACGGTGCAAGTGGCAGCACGGGGGCGACGAATGAGCGTCATTATTTATCTCGCATGTCCTCCCCTCTCCAATACTACTTAATCCGGGAGCTGACTGGACGCTTATCGACTCGCTGGGTGACAGAAGGCATTACTTGAGGTGTTGATCTTCCACTTCCACCTCGACGACTCTCGGACATCTACCGACACGGCCCGTGCTTTCGGCTGGGTCCGATTGCGGGCCGCTTCCAAGGCGGGAGCCAAGGAGAGCCAAGAGAATGAGGCACTTACGATTGTAATGAGCGTTATTCGTCTCCCGAGGCATGGGCATGGGGCTTCCACTCAAGGGCTTTCGTCTATGACGGCTCAGATTAACCGTTTCTCATCGGTTGCTTCGACTTCGTCTTGGCTTTTTCTTGAGTTGTAAAGATGTCTTACTACTCGTAGCAGGTTGTCCATCGTCGAGGAAGTTCTGCTGTCTATCCAGCAAACGGCACGACATGGATCCTCACCAAGAAAGGGGCAGGCAAGTTTTGGCGCAAGACAACTTTTCATTCTCTCCTGTTGGCACAATTCACGGATTATGGCATAATCCCCTCCAAGGCGGCAAGTCATGACTCTCGCTAAGCACCGACCCCCCTTCCCCCCTTCCGGGTATGCTCTTAGCCGGTGATAAGTGTTGACCCGGTCCCGCGCCAAGCCCTCCGACGGAGCCGCAAGTCGTCGATCCTTGGACTACATGCCATCGGCGAGGTTCCCAGTCATATCTATCAGCTCTTGCTGAGGGCAATAAAATCTTCCCTCGTGAACTGCCAGTTATGGTATTTATAGACGCTGATTATCTGATTGCCACCAGGAAGTATGTTCGCCCACTGCACCAAGTCGCGCAGCCATTGAAAGCTCTGTTGCGGACCTAAGACCCGGGAATAACTTCGCACTCAACTCCGAAGTCAACCTGCCGCGAGGACCGCGGATCAAAGGGGCTGCTAGCATGCACTGTGACGAAGCTCCGGCTACACTCGGTCCTAGAAACCGGCACGTACTCCAAACTTTTAGTTTCGAGTCTCTGCCCAGTGTCTTTCAGCGTCCTCTATTCTCGCCATCTCAGCCTGTCCTACCCGGGGCTTGGCAGCTCACATCAACTCTTTCGTGGGAAAGGGCAAGGTCGAGTCATTGACAGTGTCAGCCAAGGATACGAAATCATTCCTTGTCTTGCCAACACGAGCGCTGTCGCGCAGACGGCTCTGAAGCGACGTTTCCCACGCAAGAGGTCCCATGACTCCGTAGTAGCCGAAAAGGGCCTCACCCAAGCGAAGGAGCGACTTTGATTCGAGCCAACGGAGAGTGTCATTACCAAATACATAGAGTGGCCAATCTTTGTTTCTGTACCAGTAGTCGGTCCTGACGAGCGAATGAGCCGATAGATCTGCGGAAATAACCCCGCGATACTTGCTGCGCGTGTCCGTAGCTCCATGCGACCACATGCAACAACCCTGAGGTGGAAGACCTTAGCCTTCATTTCCGTCCGGTCTGATAACATGAGCAGACTTGCCCCCCCTCGCGCATTGAAGCCAAACTCTGCTACTTCCTTTCTTCCATGTACATCAAGCCGTTGACTCGGGTGACTGCTCAGCATGATTGTTCTCGTAAGCCTCATTACCGAACGTCTCCACGCAAGCTTGGATTCTCATTTTCTCTCCCTTTACTAGGTACATGTAGCCCACATTCCAAAACACGTTGCAACCAAAAGCAAATTTTCATTCTTGTCCAAATGACACACACTCAAGTTTCTGTGTTACTTTTCTCCTGATACAGCTGCTTGACCAGCTCAGAAAAGCCATCACCGCACGCAAGAACAGTTGACTCATTCGGCGTGGAACATTCCGGCGAAGTCGCCGCCGTGTTCACTCAAAGATGATATCGAAGCCTTCCGAAGCCGAGTCGGACTGACAATGAGATCGCTTCGAAGAGCCAGCAATACTGTCTTCGGGCGTGTAAATGCCTGCCAGGACTGGGTTAGCCCTTATTACAGGCACGCTGTCTGAACCGACACAGCCCGCCTCGGAAGGTGACAACGCCCGAAGTGGCACAGAAAGAAGGTTCAGCAGCCATCCAAAGAAGTTACCAAACAGAAGTTTGAGGCTCACATTCTTCCTTGTCGCTGGAGGGATGGTCGTCAGCAGGCTGCGCTGGCAGGTATCCTCTCAGTTCTTCGAGGCACTTCTCAAGGAAGCCACACTGCTTCTCGAGGTTGCGTCGCCGTGTGTCCATAGCACCAGTATCATTGGCCAAATTTTGTATCTCTTCATCATTCAGATTCATGATGCTCTGAGGGGGAAAGAGGCCGGGCAGCTTCTGGAGCAAAGAAGCTTCGACCGCGAGCGCATTGAAATTGTCGATCGTCTGTTGCAAGGCGGCCTAAAAGTTCCGGAAGAAAAGCACGGTCAGCGATCTAGAGGGCAGGCATGTCACGAAACGGAATCAGTCTACTTTACCTGGCAGTATGCCTTTGTATAGTCGATTGCCAAGGCCACCGGCTGCTGCCGGAGCTCTTCTTCGACGTGAGATGTCATTTCATCCAGTAGCTCCTCCGTGTTCACTACCGCGTTATGATGAGACTCGCGACAGTCAATGTTCATATCTTTGAGCCGCTTCATTATGCACTCCCTCGTGCGATCGTGCTGAGCTCGGCGCACGGCATCGTTGATGTGCTGACTGAAAGCAATCGGGCGCATGGAGTAGTATGGCGCAAGCAGTTCTCTCGTCTTATTACTCAGCTCGTGGACCAGTTTGTCCAGAGCCAGACGTGTGGCATGCGAAACTGCCTGCCTGATTCGGCCATCTGCAGCGCTGGCGGCTATGTCGCTCGTTGTCGCTTCGACCGCGCTCGCGATCCGCTTCACGGACGACTCCAGAATGCCTTCCCAAGGTCGGCACGTGTCAGCGATCAAGGCCGAGACTACCGCGGAACTCATTGTTCCAGGGAGCTCATGGCCCTGATGTCTCCGAATTCGGTCGCCGAGGTTTTCAACTTTGTGGCCAGCTTGGGACTTCAACCCGAGCATTCCTCCAGGACCTCTGCCCTCGCTCAACTCCAGTCGGTGTTCCTGGTCTAAGAGGCTGTTGCGCAGCTCCTTCTCGGTCTTGACCAGGAGCTTGCTGACTACACCGCGAAGTTGCGAAGAGCGGCTCCTGGGCGCATCGTTCTCGGTGCCGATAAAAAAGGGGTCGTTGTAGACCCCACCCGCGGCAGCTGTGATTAGGCTCGTGAACCTCATGCTGAATTCGAACAATAGGCGACGCTGTATCTTCACTGGGGCGCATGGCGAATCGACATGTTCGATCTCGTCTCTTCGGTCGCGAATTGTGGTCTCAATGTCCGCGATGATATCTGGGAGCCAACCGTGCGCATGAATTCCGAACGCGCGCCTGAGGCGACCCTTCAGCGAGACACTCTGCATATGATCAGGATCCATAGGCGACCATACGCCGACCATTCTGACAGATGATCGTATAGGCAACAAGGGCTCTCGTATGGCATGCCATCCGAATTGGCATCCTAAGTCGTCATGGTTGACGCGTGCCTTCTCGAGCCGTTTGACTCTCGACTTCTTCGACGTGAAAACTAGCCCGAAGGATCGGTGCTTAAGAACATCGGATTCCCGAACAAGCCGCAAAACGTCCTCCCAGTTGTCCACGTATGTGTCGTCAGAGACGACAAGAACCAGGTTTCGCGGGTTCCACATGTGTCGGAGCGCGACTTTCTCCATTTCTTGTCTGTAGGCCGAGGACATGGAATTTTCGACCGGCGTTTCATGCGGAACCAGGCTTGGAAGATTCATCACGGAAAGGTGTTCAACGTCCAAGGTCCGTATGTCGAGCCGGACAACGTCGCATTCGCCACTTTCACCGACAGGGGACGGTCCCAGTTCCTTATTGACGTCCTCAGTAACGCTGAGTGTGCTTCGAAAATTTCCATCTTCGTCGATCGTTCGCTTGAAGAGCTTCAGTCTCTCTACTTGCTCGACTGGTCGTGCTGCCGACGGGGCAATCGTGACTGTAGTACTAGGCTTATCCGAGTGCGATAGAATGAGTTCTGTTGGGGAACGCGGGCTAATGCTGAGTGCGAGATCCCGGATGCCCGTGACCGCCTGAAGAGTGGCGGTTTTGTAGGAAAGCCGGTTGCCGCATAGTATAATGCGAGGGAGGTCGACGTATTTGTCGAGGCCTTGTGATCGGAGCCTAAAGATGAGGGCGGCGAGTGGCTCCCAAGAACCGTCTGCTCCAGAAGACATTTTCGATTCGAGATGACGAGCGACGGTAAGATAACAGCCAACGTCTTTGTTGAGTTAGAGAGAAGTGAAGATAACAGCTCGAATAGTGTCGAAAATACCATTCGGTGGAGTAAAAAGGTACTGTTTGGAAACAGAGGAAGTCTGACTTCAGTGAAATGTAGGTCAAGGAGATGGAAAGGGGACTGACTTTTACTTGGGAGAGGGGCATCACCGCCACCCCGGGTTCAAAGTCTGAATTTCTCCGATTAGTTATGTCATCTGCTTGGTATTTTGACACGCGGGAGGCCGACGGCTTGTCTTAACCACAAACGATGTTAAAGTTACCCCCTACGGTGTAGCCAGACTCAAATGTCGCGGTATTATGCCTAAAGGCTGCTCTGCACTGAATTCACACCCCGAAGCAACTGAGAAAAACTGGCTTTTTAATGACCTCATCAAAAATATGTATTGTATGAACGGAGGGCTGATACCAAACCAAAACCGACATCCTTCGGAACATATGGGCACAGGCAGATCGGCATTTAACCCCTAGCTCAATCACATCACCTCATGGCACGACACACAATTGGCGGCAAGATAAGCACTCTCTTGATGTACAGTGACATGCGATAATGCAGGAGGCCGGGGTCTCAGAACATGTCAATCTCATTGATTACCTAGCAAATGTAGTGCTTGTGGAAAACTGCACTATGGTCGCACGCCTCATGGGCTCTTGGTTGAGCCAACCAAACTGTCCTCGGGGGTGTAGAGAACTAAGAGCAAACCGGTCAGTACTCTGTCTCGATTGCGATCAAGTCGAGATGCTCTGTATCTAAAAAAAAAAGCTCAACGGTCAGGGAATCAAGCCTGCGCCACCCGAGAGCATGACTATGTTTGGTCGCTTACCTTCAGTGGCTGAAGTGCCGCAGTCAGACTGGTGGTCCTGGCTGGTCTGGTTGCTTGCGCCCAGCTGATTGAACAGCGCCAGGCAACGCTCCAGAGTCGATATCTGCTCCTGCAGGGCCTCGCTGCCGGTGGAGAGATCTTCGATCGCGCCCAGCTAGCGCTCCATCTCGGCGTCGCTCATGAGGAGCACGCTGCGCATGTCGAAGATCGCGGGGAGGCCCCGCACGAGGTCGTTCTCGACGATTTCGCCGAACTCCTGGATGAGCCTGTTCAAGGCGATCTGCAAAGATTTGGCATGTTAGACTTGTTAAGGGGAAGAAAGGGGGAGGGGGAGGGACTCACCTGGTAGTGCGCTTCGGAGTAGTCAAGGACAAGCTCTGCCGCTTGTCGGTCCAAATCCACGGAAATTTCGCCTCGGAGTCGTTTCATGACCTGGTTCGGCGTCGTCCCTGACGCATTATCGGGTGATGGGCATTCGGCGAAAGGGTTCTGGCGCCTCTCGGTTCCGTTGATGGACATGCTTTGCATGACGGCATTGAACAATCTTTCCAACGCGGCTCTTTCGCGACCGAGCCGCATCTCTCGAACGAGCTCCGTTACAGCAAAGCTATTGTACGCGGCGGACTGCGTGGCCAGGCTGGCGCTCAGAAGGCCTTCGACCTTGCCCACGACGCGGGTCCTGAGCCGCTCAAAGCCGGGGCCTATGGCCATGAGGAGCTGCGGCTCGCGGAGGGGGTAGCCGATGGGGGAGGTGATGTTGCTAACGATGTTCTTGACGACGGCGGTGACGTCCTTGAACAGGCCATCTAGCTCGTGGCGCACGATGTCGCTCCACGGGCGGGACAGGTCGGCGAACACGGCGGAGATGGCTGCCGAGTTCATGGCGCCGGCCGGCTCGGGGCCCCGGGTCTGCTGAACGAGCAGGCAAACCTGGTCGAGGTAGTCCGAGCGCCGGATATCTCTCTCGTGCGACGGGAACTGATGCTGTTCCAGGACCTTATGCGCCCGCCCTTCCTTGGTCAGCCGTTTGCCGAAGCGGTCAACCCGGCGCCGAAGGATGTCCCGGAGCTGGCGGCCGCTCCCAGGAAAGTCCTTTAGTGGGGACCAGTATACGCCGTCCGAGCGGCGCGTCACGGAGAAGTCGCCGTTCTTGAAGAATGGATCCGCATAGTCGCCCCCGATCGCAGCTCTGATGAGCGCCGTGAACCTCTTGCTGGCCTCCTGCAGGGAGTCGAGGTGCTTCGGAACCGGCTTCAGCGCCGAAGCAAGCCAGGCTTTTCTGTTGTTGCAAACTGACAGCTGCGTGTCGATTTCAGCGACCACAGCCTCCTGATACTGTGTCAAGTTGGTTTTGAAGGCTTCCTCCAGGCGTTCTCGGAAGACGAGGGGGCCACACTGGGCGGAATCCAGTTGCAGGGAAGTTAGATGATAGACTCTGGGTGACTCTGGACTGGGCTCCGCTAACGCAAGCCACCCGTAATGGAGAGGAACGCTTTCATTCTTCGCGAGCCCGACGTAGCTTCCGACTGCAACTTTACCTGGAGATCGCGTGTCGGGCGGCATGAGCAGCCCGATGGTTCGCTTGCCGTCAGGGTCGAACATTCGCACAGATTCGGGAAGCCAATGCTCAGGAGGATCCTCAGCGGGCGGGGAAGGAGGCTCGACGATTGCGATGACGATGCTGCGCGGGCTCTGGACGTACTGAACCATCCTCTCTTTGACAGCATCGGCATAACTTGTCGGGACGTCTTGACCACACGGCGGATCAACGAGGATGAGGCGAGGAATGTCCGCGTCGTGAATCTGGATTCGGATGGTGTCCCGCAGCAGGAGGTTGGCGAACCCGGGCTTCTCGATCTCAGCCCTAGCGTCTCTGAGGAGGTGCTGTATGTTGGGCATCGGGTACGTGTCAAACTTCCGAGTAAACGCTCTCAAAGCTGCTTTCTCTTCATCGGGCCTCTCGCTCCAGGGAATAATGGAGACCAGGATACACGGTACATCGACGGTGGGACGAAGAACGATTTCCGTGAAGAAACGGTGGTCGGCGGCGTAGTCCCTCTCGGCACGGATGCCGAGAGCGTCTAGGATAGCAATCTTGCCGGGTGCGTAGTCTCCGCAGATGACGATCTGAGGCAGGTCGACATGTTCGCCGAGGCCCTCTGACCTCACGGAGCAGAGGGCATCGAAGAGGCTCTGATAGTAAGCCGACTCAGGGTCCATCGTCGATGCCAACAAACTGATAGCTCGGAGCAGTAAGGTGAGTGGGAACTGAATCTAGACAAGAATACTGGCAATTTGTATTGCTACAGGCAGGCAGACGGCTAAAAGAGAAAACTTAATGGTTGTTATTTTAAGTCGCTCGTAGCAAGAGCCAGAAAACACAAATTCGTTTGGGCAATCGCCTTCCGTTACGTGCCCCGCCCGTGTTTTTGCAGGCTACATGTGATGGTTGAAGGTGTCAAACTAATTTTAAGATCAACACTAACAGCCCACAGTAAGGGTTATTCGTGGTTTCAGAGGGCCATAACATGACTTCATCCCAACTCCGACATGAAAGTCAACGTTAATAAAGCCAATCATCGACCCGTCCCTGTTGATGTGTCGCTTCAGAACCTCAACCCAGGCAAAGTAGGTTGCAGCCTAATCGGCTCTCGCCGCCCGGCAAGTTTCTATGGATGGAAAGGTCCCGTCTTACCTCCAATGGTTTGTGATTATGGATCAATATTCAGTACCAATTTTCCTGGAGCTTATTTAGATTACAACAGGAATAGAGTCATGCGTGGTAAATCGAGCCATGTTCTCTCCTTCTTAGCTTCGGCAGCTGTAATCAAGAACAGCGCTTTTGTACTCTTTCAAGCCAATATCCTTCTACTGTCAAGTCGAATTTCATACTTCTTTTTCTTTGTCAATATCCAATCAACCCATTGAGCAACTTGGTAATTGAGTTTGAAGCAACGGAGCGTTGCGGGGAAGCGACGCGGGGCATCTCAGGAAACCGAGTCCAGATCGCTCATCTCATGTATTAGGCTTCAACTGCTTTGGTGGCGAACACCCGATAGGTTTACATGCGTTCGTCGGCGACGTGCGGTCATGAATCACTCGGCTCGGATAGATGCCGAGGCGATCGACATTCATTCCGAAGACGCTCTCAGCCGCAGGCGACAGGGCAAACCAGGATGCCGATCCCATCCCGTCGCCGTCGAATGGAACTGTTCAGGCCCACTGGGTCCAAGATCCCGTCCGCCTTGGCAAACCCCCATGAACCAAGCCGTTTTTGGCGCCTCGCACCACTACATTTCAAACGAGCGACAGCCAACAGCTCCAGGTTCCAACACACACAAAGACGTGCCACACCCCTGCGTGTGCCAGGGGGCAGAACCGTCAGGACTCAGCTCGGCCGGCGTCATCAGCTAATTAGAGCCTTGAGTGCCCGTCGCCCGGCCGGGGTGCGGAATGGGGGCGCCGGGGTCTTCGCTAACTCCGTTGCCATGAGCTGCCAACGTGCGGAGTTGTAATAGTTCTACTTTAGTGCTTGCCTGTCTCACTCGATTGCCCCAAACAGAACGTTTCACAAGACCTGATTCGGGCGTTCAGCCTAGTAATAGGTAGTCTGCCTGACAACCTGACAAGACTCCCCAAGGCTCCCAAGCCGACTGGTCGGAACTCTGGAGCCGTTTTTCTGTCTGTTTACTTTGCCCCGTCTTCGACGACGACGACGACAACTCGCGCGCGTCTCGCGGGACGATGGAGGCCACCCATGTCCGCCAAGCGGCGCCAATGCGGCCCAGCTTTCTCGCCAGAATGCAAGTTTGTCCGCGTCAGCCCAGGTCCAACGGGCTCTCTGTTGGTACGAAATGCATTCGGGTAGGGGGGAGCTGCAGCTTTTCAGCTGTACGACGTGTTTGTGTTCCTCCGCGACTTTTGACGTAAATAAGGGGTTCCCTCGCCGCTTCGCCTCTTCGTTTTCACCCCCAAACCGCCCCCAGAGATTGAAAGGTAGGACAACGCCAACTTGAGAAGAGCAGCTAGTGTGCCATCATCGCCCTCTTCTGCCAATTGTCCAACCCTACGGCGGAAACCCCACGCGACGATGGTATCCCTCGCGTCGGCCCTCGTCCGCGTCCTGCCCCTTGCGGGCTTGGCCGTCGCCGCCCCGAACCCGAACCCGTTGCGGAGACAAGCATCGAGGTCCTGCGCTGAGCTCGGCCGGGTCTACGACGACGCGAGGTCGGACAACGCAGCCGGTACGTCCTTCTCTCTTCCACTCAATCAGACACAGCTGCTGACTGCGGATAAACAGCCGTGGTCAAGCCCTCGGTAGCGTACGAATGCCTGCGCTCGATACCGGTCGACGTCGACAGGGATGTGGCCTTCATCGAGTACATCCGGCCGTGGCTCGAGTACCAGAGCACCGTCGGCATCCTCACCGCGCCGCCTGAGGAGTACCTCTACCCGGGCGTGGACATCTTCGGCGGGCTGGACAACATCACGAGCGCGCTGCGGGACGGCACCTACGAGTCGCAGTTGGACTTTGCCGTCGACCTGTACCGGCTCATCAACGTGAAGCCCCGCGACGGCCACCTGGGCTACATTCCCGTCCTGAACACCCTGATTGCCTTCGAGACCCCTGCGCTCTTCATCTCGGTATCTGAGGACGGCGTGAAGACGCCCAAGGTCTACTTGTACAGTACGTCGCCAATTGCTCCTACACACACACTCATCTGCGCATGTCTGACTCAAACACAATACAGGCGACTACCTGAAGTCCCAGAACGTGGGCTACACGCCCTCCGAGGTCACCACCTTCGACTCGGCCAAGATCGTCGACTACCTCCAGCAGCGCTCCGTCGACAACTCGAAGGACCAGGACCCGGACGCCGCCTACAACGAGCAGCTGTTCAGCGCCGCCCTACTCAACGTCGGCGAGATACCCAGCGCCATCCGGTACATGCACACCACCCTTCCCGACGAGAGCGAGCTCGAGTTCGCCAACGGCACCAAGGTCACCATCGCCAACTTGGCCACCATCATCTCCAACTTCTCCGGCATCGACTCGGGCGCCGCCGTACACCGTCGCTTCGAGGTCCCCACCAGCAGCGGCTCCGCCGAGGACCCCGTGGACGCCACTCCCGGCTCCTTCTCCCCGGACCTCGAGGGCTACCCGGAGCCCGACTTCGTCCACCGCGACCGCTACGTCAGCGGCTATCTCCTCCCCGGCGAAGCCTTCGCCGACACCGCCGTCCTCGCCGTCAATAGCTTCATCTCCCAGAACGGCTCCCGCCGCAGCAGCCCCCTCGACGACCCGACCGATTTCATCCGCGTCAACACGCAGCTCGTCGAGGCCAGCCGCCGCCAGGGCAGGAAGAAACTCATCATCGACCTCCAGGGCAACGGCGGCGGCCTCGTCGCCAACGCCATGAGCCTGTACGCCGCCATCTTCCCGCGCGGCGGCGACGACGCGCACATGAACATGCGCGTCCGCGCCCACGCCGCCCTCGACTGGATCGGCACCGCCGCCGAGGAGTCCGGCGCCGACATGCGCAACCAGCCGTACCCCTTCGGCTTCAGCGGCTTCGTCGACGAGAACCTGCGCAACTTCACGACCTGGGAGAGCTTCTACGGGCCCAAGAAGCTGGGCGACGCCGGCGAGGAGTACACCAACGTCCTGCAGCCGGTGGAGGTGTCCTACGCCGCCGACGGCGTGCCGGGCATCTTCCGCGTCCCCGAGCCCTGGTTCCGCCCGGAGGACACGGTCATCGTGACGGACGGCCACTGCGCCTCGGCCTGCGCCTACGTCGTCGGCATGATGGCCCGCGAGCTGGGCGTGCAGGTCGTCGCCATGGGCGGCCGCCCGCTCGACGCGCCCATGCAGGCCATCGGCGGCACCAAGGGCGGGCCCGTGATCCGGCTGGGGTCCTACCAGCAGATCTGGCCGCTGCTGACGGGCCTCACCATGCCGCCGGCGGAGATCGACATGACGCCCTTCACGACGCGGCACCCGCCCCTGGCCGGCCTGCCGACGTCCACCTGGGTCGTCAACTCGGCCAACGTGTACCTCGACGACGACCTCGACGGCACGCCCGTGCAGTTCCGCTACGAGGCGGCCAACTGCAAGCTGTACTACACCTGGGACACGCTGCGCAACATGACGCGCCTGTGGGAGGCCGTGTCGAGCGTCAAGTGGGACGGGGCGCGGTGCGTGAAGGGGTCGACGACGAACGAGGACGGGACGATGGGGAACTCGACGGTGAAGTACTCGGACAAGGTCGTGTCAAGCTTCACCTGGTCCGCCGGCCCCGGCGACGTCGCGGCTGGGTCTTCCGGTGGCAACGGAGGAGGCGGAGGAAGCGGAGATGGTAACGGCGCCAGTGAGGACGAGGATGAGAACGCCGCCGGCTCTATGAGGGCGAGCTGGGGAGTCTTGTCTGTTGTGACGATCGCGACCATGGCATTGTTCATCTGAGCGTAGAGCGTGATTGCATGGACCGGAGTTCTGGGTTGTTTTATACCATTTTGTCATTTCAAGCCTTCAGATCATCTCTGGATCATTCAACGTTTAATGATACCTTTATTGAGCACCCTACTGAAGAATGCGAACCTTGAACAAGAAGATCACCCTGAACCATCATTCTCCTTGCGCTGAAGCCATGTCCGAAAGCGGACGAGACTTTAAGCCAGGCCGAGACACTATATCTTCCGTTTCGGCATCTTCAATGGTCCTGCTGCCATGCTTGTCCCAGTAGGCCGTGCCGAGTTCGACTTCGACCGGACTTCGATGGATTGATATTTGAACATCTCAATTGCCCCATTCAGTATAGCCATTCCCATAGCTGCCTCGATAGTCGAGGCCCTCAACTCTCGAGATTGTTTTCAATTACTTTCAGAGCAACAAGTCCTCAAAGGCCCTCTACTACTAAACACACGTGAAGATGTCTCACCTCGGGTCTCACAACATGGGTACGGTAACGACCAGACAAACCTTGCACAAATGCACGTCTTGTCTTGTTCTACCGTGGCGTCTCGCACGCTTTCGCCCGCATAAACATGCACTCTGGCACTCGGGTTGCAAAATAGATGGCCGCTTTTGCATCCCTACCACCTCAAAAAAGCGGCCATTTATTTTGCAACCCGAGTATCTGGGTATTACACTACGAGTTATGCCAAGCGCGAGCTGAAGCGTGGCGTCTGCCAAGGTCGCGAAGGCGACCAGTATGCCTGGCTCTCTGCCCTCGAGGCTGGCTGAAGCTCGGGCTGGAATGTTTGTTTGCATGTAGAAGAGCCCGGGGAGAGAGCATGGAGAAGAACGTCTGCGGACGTCGAAAAAGTCGGCTGGATCGTGACCAAAGCCAAATTCGAAGAGACGATATAACGAACCCCCTTCCCGCTCACATGTATTCTATCTGAACCTCGCCGTCCGTCATGCGGGACTATCAGTCTTTCCGCAACCCCCCGAAGCCATGGAAGTCTGCACGCTGTCTCCCACGACGATAGTCGGCGTCAACCAGACCGACAACAGCCCTCTCCTGTTCAGCGCCTTCGACTCCTCCCGGCGCAACATGGAGCCCTGCGGCGAGCCGACGTACCTGCGCTCCGACCCGGGCGGCTGCCTCCTGCCCTGGCCGTACACCATGGCCTGGATCCTCGTCCACCTGCCCGTGACCGTGCTGCGGGTGACGCGCTGGGAGAAGGTGCAGACGCTGTCCATCATCCTCGCCTTCTTCAGCGTCTACTTCACGCTGCAGGCCTACACGACGCACCTGACGCCCGACCAGGTCATGGTGTGGATGCCGCTGGCCATCGTCCTCGACGTCGGCTCCATGATGCAGCTGGTTTTCCTGGTCGTCGAGCAGAACGGCGTCGTCTTGCTGTGGTACGCGTTGAAGCAGTCGATTCTGAGGCCGCTTGGGAGGGACGGCCCTCGGCATGTAGGTCTTGATGGGAGAAGAGAGCGGGCGGGCTCGAAGAGTGAGCATTCCTCCCAGTCTTACACCTTCCAGCTCTGACGGCCGCAGCTACCGAAATCAGGGTGGTCTCCTTCGGCCCCGAACCGGTCCCGCAAGACCACGGCCTGATCGGACAAGCCTGGCTCACCCTCCTCGCCCTCGCGCTCCTCCTGACGCTGCTGGTCCTCCAGCTCATCGGCCTCGTCTCGGCGGCACGGGGGCGCGGCGGCGTCGAGGGCCTCAAGGCCCCGTGGTGCTCCCCGATGTTCCAGTCCGCCAAGTCCGTCCTCGTGGGCTGCGAGACGCCCCCTTACATGGTCGACAAGAGCGCCAGCCACGGCATCGGGTGCATCATGCTGCCCGCGGACAACCAGCGCCGCTGGCTGGCGGTGACGGTCGCGGTGCTGTCCCTCAGCCTCGTCTTCGAGGTCTTCGACGCGGCGATCCTGGTCATGGTCGGGGCCAACACGCGGTGGCGGCGGACGCGGATGAAGAGGCCGTGGTTCACCATGGTCGCCGGAAACGCGGTGCTCGTCGCGGTGCTGGTGGTGAGCGCCATCGACAGCTCGCAGCTGCCCGCGGGGATCGGCCGGACCGTGTGGCTGTTCAAGTACGACCAGAGCATCCGGTCGGCGACCGTGTGTCGCGGTACGCTCATCTCGGCGGGCGTGAGGGGCTCGATCATCGGCTGGACTGATGGGTTCTTGGAAAGCTGGGGGAGAGTGTATGGTGGTTACTAGATGATTTCTGGGAAAGTGTCTAGCATGTTCGTTTCGCGTTGGGCCTCTAAGTGTAAGCTCTAGCTCTACAACTTCTCCGCCTCGTCCATCACTCTACCCGGCCGTTTTCACATCCCTCATGACTCATCCATAGGTGCGTCTATCGACAACCGCTTCACCTGCTCCTCACAAACTTGGTGTGCCTCCCGTTGGCCACGGTGGCGCCCCTCGTGCCGTCGGCAGCGACCTTGTAGATGTTGACGTGCGTGAAGGCCAGGCTGCCGCCGACCTTCTCGACGCGGCCCTCGATCTCGACCTCGTCGCCGAGCTTGGCGCCCGAGAGGTAGCTGATGTTGATGTCGACGCTGACGCCCGTGGCGTCGCGCAGGTCCCACGCGGCGATGGCCAGCCCGCCGGCCCAGTCGACGATGGTCGCCGACACGCTGCCGTGGATGCTGCCCGAGGAGTTGAGGTGGCTCGCCGTCAGCGGCAGGCGCGCGACCACGAGGCCCTTGGACACGTGCGTCAGCCGCAGGCCCGGCTCGAAGAGGAAGGCGTAGATGGGCGAGGCGTTGCAGCGCGTCTCGATGTAGTTCTTGACGTGCGCGAAGGCGGCGGGGTCGGACTCGGCCGGCACCTGCGCGGGCGCGGGGGGAGGCTGGGACGGGGTGGAGGACATGTTTTTGTGCTTGGGTTTTCGGGAAGTGAGAGGCTGTTTCTGAGAGATTCTAGTGGTGTTTCTGTGGCGTTTGGTGCGTTTTGATAAGACGAGGAGAAGTCGTGAGATGCAGAGACAAGCTTGTTGAGACGAGACACCGTGAGCGATGGCATCACGTGCGCCGACAGATTTCTCTCCAATCGGGCGGACTCCGTCCGAAATCGGCCATTACGGCCCCACTTTTGCCGTTCATCACGGTTCGACGTGCATCTTAGCGGATGCCAATCGGGACGTAAAGGTGCAGCACCTTGCGCCAGAACAGAACGTCTTTTGAGGTTTTCAAAGGGTGGAACGGGCCTTCAGTCTCAATTGCCGAACCAGCCTAGGTACACCGTCCTTGATGAGACTTGACGGCTAAGCAACGCCTTGTGCGAGGCCCCAGGTGCGTACGGGAACTAGGAGGTCATAGACTTGATGGACCAAAAGTTACGTGGGGGTGGGCTTCATCGCATTCCCGAAGAGACTCTGCAGCAATCAGTCTCTTCGACTCAAAGCTTTAGTGACCCAGTCAAAGATTAGAGCAAAAACCAGCCAGCTCGGTGTCTGCCATTGCATCTCGAGTCACCAGATGGTAAGTGGCTATACAAGTGCAATGTTGAGGAGCATACGCTCCGGTGGTAACGTGACCACCGATGGCCTGTGCTCCAGGCTCCCCCCAGGGCCCCTCTTTTCCATAGCTTCGAGGCACTTCACGTGTTGGAGCCTTCTTCCGTTCGCATCTTCAGCATCGCAAGACATTGACGTTTTCAGAGCTCACCGTCCCCCAACATGCAATGTGGCGGTCCTCCGCCCAAAAGATTACAGGGATTCTACTTCTTATTATTATCCTTTTGAAAACATCATTACCACAACGGTAATCTATTAGCAAGGAATCCACCTCTTAACTTTTCAGAGCAAAAGAACACATACATGGCGTACTCAAAATAGAGTTTTTTTCTACGTCTTATAAACACACACAAGAAAAGCATAAAACTCCACTGAGCATACGTACATGCGCAATTCCCAAGTACTTGAGTAGCGCTTCCTCTTCATCCCCCCCCCCTCATTTCTCCAAATCTATCTACACCCTATTCAGTCAAGAATCACAGCAAGACACCACCTGCACCGAGTAACTCTTGAGTCTTTCCTGTCGTCAAGCCAACCCGAGGCAGCGACTTTCGACACGAAAACCATGAGCGGCGCAGAAAACACAACTGCGGCGGCCGACGGAGCCTCCGAGGCGTCCGTCACGTTACTGGTTAACGCCCGCCACGAGAGTGGCGACCCCTTTGAACGTCTTCCGGCGGAGGTCCGAGACGAGATTTTCTCCTGCGCGGAGAGCTATCGCGACCTGCGCTCCATAACCGGTGCCTCTCCCGCCATGCGTCAGCGGTCCCTTGGAAACCCGGTCCCGAAGGCGTTCCTTTTCCATAGGCTGCGTAACGATCTAGGCAGCTGGCGTCGGCTTCACGACGCTTATCTCGCCCACAAGACCGCGACGCTGCGCAACTCGGGGCGGTGGGCTGAGATGCACCTCAGGGCCCTCCTTTGCAGGCCTGCAGGGAATACGGCCGAGGGGGCGGCCTTCCCGGACGGGGAGGAGTGGGAATTGCAGGGCGAGTGCAAAACAGATGTCCTGGTCGAGATGAATAGGTTCTACAGGTCAGTCGTGCGACCGAGGGCGCAGGAGCTGGGAGGAACCGCGGACTACGACAAATACGTTTCATCCCTTTATCGCTTCGAAATCTGGTGCAACTACTATGGGAGTGGCAAGTATGCCCTCGATAAGATACGGAAACCATCGAGGGGCGATTTGCGCAAACTTCTGACGAGTTGTCGCATCTGCGACCAGACGTCGTACGACAGACTGGTGCGGGTCAGTCGCATGATCGGGGACGTCTACCGCGGGCTGCTGGACAGCTTCATCCTCCTCCACGAACAACAGCCCGACAAGGAGGAGGGCCAAGACCCGCGGACGGTCCTCGAGCGGCCCGAGTGGTTCGGTCACATCCGAGACTCTCGTTTTGCCTCCTACATCCGGGAAGCCATGGTCTCGCGCGGGCTCAATCTCTTCTACGACGTGGTCACCGACGTTCCCGAGGGCCGGGCGCTGGACGAGATCGTCAAGCGCGAGGTTGCCATCGCGCTTAGGGGATTCGACGTCAAGGACAGCTCTCTAGGCCTTGGGTTGGATTGGCAGAAGACTGATTGGCAGAAGATTTGGCCGGTTGCGGAGCAGCTTGAACAGCGAGGCGTCAACCGCTTCGACACGAGTTTCCGAATTGATCCTTGGCATGATTAAGACTGGGCCACCATACATGTAAACAAGACAGCTCAAGATCAGCCGTGCATATGTCATTAGACGCCGAAGACTACCTACATCCGTTGCAAAGACTCACTATGCCTAGGATTTTACAAGGAATATGATATAATTATGGTAAAGGTAAGTCAAATATCAGAAGCTTTTCGGTCTTGATTACGATAATCGTGCACTGGACTTTTTCGTATGCGTGTTGGCCAGGACGATTGTCATCTTACGGAAATCGGCCTCCGCGGCCCCACCTTTGCCGTCCATTACGGCTCAACGTGCAGTGACCACACGTCGATGGAGGTCAGTTCCGAAGAGTTCCACAACCTTTTCCGAGCAGGTCTCCAGTGTATTCATGTGTTTCTCACAGACATGGATACTGTTCTCGGTTGAGCTTCGACAGACCCAAAGGAGACTTTTACCGGAGTTATTGCCATCTATTTTGAGCTGGGAGTTTCGAGAACGAGTGAACAACTCAGGGTAATATCGTGTACCAACAAGTGCTTTCGCATGCCTCGGATCACAGGCGTCCTTCCAAAATGACATCACGGGATGGCGAGGGAGTCGAGAAACGTGCAGGGAGGTGGCTGGTGTCATTTAATATGACCTATGCACGGACCCCAGCCAATACGACTCTAATAAGAAAACATATATGTCTTAGTTCACGCGTTCTCTGGGTATTCAATTTCTTCGTCTCTTCATCTTTTAATCCCTCATTGACTTGGCCCAACACCCCAACGCACTGCTGCCATCTGAACTGTATATATAATGAACATCATTTGAACTATTTCTGATCACGCATACCTAAAAGCAAGACGCTGCCGGAGCCGGTCAACTCTTTCCCACCGACTAGTCGCTTCAAGCCAATTGACGATACAAAACAACCTATGTTGACACCATGAGCACCGCAGAATCCACAGCGACGGGCAATGGCGCCTCCGAGACATCCGTCGCTTCGTCCGTCCCGAAGCGCTACGTTAGTGGCGATATCATGCAATGTCTCCCGGCAGAGATCCGGGACAGGGTTCTCATGTGCCTGGGGCCCCGCGACATGCGCTCGCTCGTCCGCGCCTCGCCCGCCATGTACGAGCGGTACCTCGCGGACCCGAAGCTGCCCCTCTTCCGGAAGCTGCACGACGCCCTCCTGGACGACGACGGCGCGCTCTACGCCGCCTATCTCGCCCGCAAGGTGACGGCGCTGCGCGACTCGGGCCCGTGGAGGGCGATGCACCTGAGGCGTTTCCTGCTTGGCGCGTCGGAGCGGAGCCAACACTGTCGGCGCGGTCCGTATCACACCTGGGCCGACTCGACCGTCGACGCGATATACCGCGACTGCAGCACGGACGACGTCGTCGAGATGGCCAGGTTCTACGGGTCGGTCGTGCGACGGCTGGAAGGACCCACCTGGAACCGTGGACCTACCGGGAGGGACGGGCCCGCCTCGGCCCTTTACAAGTTCGAAACCTGGTGCAACTACCACGGCAGCGGCAAAGACGCCATCGGGCGGCGGCCGCGGACATCGAGGCGGGATTTGATTTCCTTTATGGTGCAGTGTGGTATCGACCAGCGTGACTATGAGGATATGTTGAAGGTCAACAAGTCGGCCCGACGCGATTACGATGATCTGTTGCAAAGGTTCATCCAAGCGCATCAAGAGTCCAGCAAGGAGGGCCGAGAAACGGAGATGATCCTCGAGCGACCCGAGTGGTTCGATTGCCTCGTAAAAAAGCGATACGGCAGGCGCATGAACAGCCCCTGCCTCGTTCCATTATATCTTGCCTCTGCATCTTCCGTTTGGCTCCACGTGCTACATACTGACTCATTCGCTCGTCCTCCCTGGCGTATAGGCTCTTTTTACAAATACATCCGGGACGCCATGGTCTCCCGTGGGCTCCATCTCCGCTTGCGTGTCAGGGATGGCTTCCTCTCTGACCAGGAGCTGGACCAGACGGTCAAGAACGAGGTCGCGATCGCGTTGCGGGGCGTGGAAACGAAGGACGCCTTCTCGGACGAAGAGTCTTTTGGGCGGCTGATGGAGCAGCTCCAAGAGCGAGGCGTCAACCGCTTCGACGATTGCCAAGATTACTACGACCGTCTGGCAGCGGCGGAGGATGAAGCCGACCGACGGGACGACGGAGGCGTGGTATTCTTTGGATCGCATCCTCTTTTCCCACGCCGATAAATTGTCTTCGGGGGTGCAGGAGATGCGCAGAGCGAGAAGCATGG
The DNA here is from genome assembly GCA_030770045.1 of Colletotrichum brevisporum. Taxonomy (NCBI): domain Eukaryota; kingdom Fungi; phylum Ascomycota; class Sordariomycetes; order Glomerellales; family Glomerellaceae; genus Colletotrichum; species Colletotrichum brevisporum. Next base: position 12,758,663 of record JAUGSI010000001.1, read on the forward strand.
TAAATAACGACACACAAGTAGATCTGTAAATCTACATGTTTCCAGCGGTTATGGATATCGGGGGAACCTAATAGCTGCAACTCGGACGACACGGGCCGGACGTACTCTCCGCCTCCTATGTTCATGAGACGCATGGCAACACACTCGGACGGCGTGAGGCGGTCCAACAACGTTTGCGAACCTATTCTACGACGACGGCACCAACACTATAACGCCGGTACTTCAACCAGAACAAGACAACTTCACTTCGCGAAACGGGTCATTTACCTATCCATGAAAAGAAAACGCGCTATAAACAACATAGAAACCCTTTCCGGCCCCCCCTCTAACTGGCCATCCACTGGCCCCCGTTGGCGCTGACCAGGCACCCCGTCATCCACCCGCTCTCGGGCGAGCAGATCATGCCCACGATGCCGGCGACCTCCTCGGCGTAGCCCGCCCGCCCGCCGTACTTCTCCGCCATCTCCTTCTGCTCCTCCGTGTCCCACTCGCGCACCCCGCACAGCGGCGTCAGCGGGTACCACATCGAGATGGCCCTCTTCGCGTCCTCGCCCGCGCCCCGCAGCATGTCCGTCATCGTCGAGCTCGGGTTGCACGCGTTGACGGTGCAGTGCTCCTTCAGCTCGCGCGCCCACGTGCGCGTCATGGCCTCGAGCGCGCCCTTACTGCCGCCGTAGAGCGTGAGGTACTCCAGACCCACCTTGGAGCCCACGCTCGAGACGTTGACGATGCGGCCGGAGCGGTCGCTGGGCAGCAGCGGGCGGACGGCCTGCGTGAGCAGGATCGGGCCCAGCACGTTGACGGCGTAGACGCGGTGGAAGTCCTCGGCCGTGACGGCGCCCAGCGGCGCCGCGTGGAAGAGCGCGGCGCAGTTGACGAGGATGTCGACCTGCGGCTTGCCCGTGGCCGCGTTGGCCGGCATCTTGCCGACGGCCTCGACGACCGCGGCGCAGCCCTCGGGCGTGCTGAAGTCGGCCCGCACGGGGAGGACCTCGACGTCGTGCGCCTTGGACAGCTCGGCGGCCAGCGCGGCGGCGGGCGCGTCCGAGTTCTCGGTCAGGTAGATGATGACGAGGTTGGCGCCCTTGGAGGCGAGGTTCTGGGCGATGGCGGCGCCGATGCCTTTGGGAGGCTGTTAGGACGGTGCTTTGGAGGAAACATCGGGAAAGGGCCACTTACTCCTCGCGCCGCCGGTGATGACGGCCGTCTTGCCCTGGTGCACCTTGTAGGGCAGGGCCTGGGTGATGGCGACGGGGGTCTCCGAGGCAGTCATGATGTCGAGTCTGGCAAAGAGCACAAAAAGATGTGTGTGTATGTGTGTGTGTGTGTGCTTCGAGTTGTGTAAACTCTACCTACGTTATTCTTCAGGAGACAAGAAAGAAGAACAAAATGTTGACCAGACCTGACAAGCAAACACTGCAGTCCTCGCTTCGCAGAGCAACCGGGGAGGAGCAGGTTTCTTAAGAAGAGCAGCATCAGAAATATGACAGCCGGTCGACTGCCCTCCCATCCCCTTGCAGGCGGCCCGCCGATCTCCCCATTCTCTGGGTTCCAACGAGACCCTCTAGACTCTTTACAGCTTGCAACTCCGACGTCAGGCACGGTCCCCGGTTCGAAGGTTTGCAAACATACGAGCAGTCATATTCCCGCAGAGAGTTGCGGAACACCTCCAACGAAGTCTCCAGTTTTGCAACGACGACGACTTCTGGGCTAGGCCGGGATGTGCTTGGCGAGCCAATCAGTAGATTCACTCCACATGGGTCCCTCTTTTACGGCATGTTGGCACTCGAGATCCAGGGGCGTTGGTTCGTTGGGGAGTTCCAACATGAGAGACTGCGGTTCTCCACGATCATTAATCCTACGCTAGTACTATGGGTGTTTTCCATTTTCAACTAAGAGGTGCATAAAGCCCGTGCAGGTCCACCGGGCTCTCGGTGTTCAAAAGTGAGGAGGTGGCACAGCTCGCTACCTCAGGCCTGGGAACGCTGTGCCCTCGGACCTAACCTCCATCTCTTGCCCAATGAGTTGAACGACCTATGCGATGCAGCTGCTTCACAAACATGTCTGATGCAACGTCGCCTACCTCACGTATACGACGCCCCTTGGAGAGTAAAGACTCGATGCCATGTAGCAACCAACAGGAAACCCACGAATCCTTGGACACGCCAAGGCGACTGACAAAGCCACCGGCACCTGCCACGTCGAGCATAGATCGGCCCAGCAACAACCGTTGGTGATGCGCCAATTCTGGGCCGAGAGGTGGTGCGCCGTTGAAGAACCGAAGTCCCGTCTGCCCGTTGAGCCGTTTTCACTACTACTGCACTAAGAACAATTCTTCATGGATCTCTAAGAAAGCTAGCAAGGGTCGGGGAAGAGTAGGAACAGGGGATTACGCACCGGAGCCCCGCAAGGATGGAGATCCGCATAGCAGTTCCGCTCGTCTAACTCTCTGTCTCCTGCGGAACTGTCCATGCCTGTCGGCAAGAGGGGGAAAAAAACCTGGGCATGTCTGATGTTGGCAGTCGATGGGGGCGAAGATTTGGTAACTTGAGTACCAGGCTCCGGGTTCTGGCGCCATCATGGGTGTGATATATTATCGCTTCGTTTCCTCCCCTGGAATGAAACAAGGGAAACCTTCTCATGGGGTCGCTTTTAACTCACCTCTAGTCACTCTTTTCGATTCCATCGCCTTTCCTTTTCACACGGCCATCTCCCCACTTCAGAAACGCCCGGAGTTGTACTGAGGGCAATGCCATCCGCGAAAACACCATGTCAGAAGTAGATCCCACTCAACGCTATGTCTACCAGCTCAAAGAGACGGGCCTGAGCCTGTTCGTGGTCTCTGTTGTCGGCGGCCTGGTATCCTTGGTCGTCGTGGGTCTGAGGACCTTCATCCGACTACAAGCGCGCAGCTTCAGCCTGGACGATGGGTTGATGCTCGGTGGCCTGGTGAGCAAGATGCCAACATTCTGGGAAAATCACCGGCTAACAGGTCCATCCCCACCAGGTCATCTACCTTGTCGATGTCGGCCTCGCCTGCGTCGGTGCACTCAGCGGCCTCGGCACCCGCAACGCCGAGCTCAGCCCGATCATGATGGTCGAGTCGATGAAGTACCTGATGATCTGGATGATGCTTTACGTAGTGGCGCTTTGCTTCGTCAAGACGTCTATCTGCTTCACGACGCTGCGCATCGCGACAACGATGCCCCGGCTCCGCGCCGCCGTCTACGTCCTGCTGGGCCTGACCATCGCGACCTTCATCACAACCTTTGTCGGCATCCTGCTGCTCTGCCGCCCCGTCGAGGCCAACTGGGACCAGAGCATCGTGCTCGAGGGCCGCGGCGAGTGTTCCCCGGTGAGCTCTATGCTGGGCCTATCGTACACGTCGACTGCGAGCACGATTGCTACCGACCTTGCTTGCGCCGTGCTCCCTGCGATCATCTTGTGGAACACGCAGATGAAGTTGTCTACCAAGATCATGGTCTCCACTGTCCTCTCGTTTGGCTCCTTGTAGGTCTGACCCAGCCCAGGTTATCTCAAGGGGACTCGACTGACCTTAGGAAGCGCTTCCGTCTCGACCATGATTCGCACTCCCTACATCGACTACTACAACCGTCCACTTGACGACCTAGCGTGTATGTGACTGATCGATTCCTTTTGTCAGAGACTGGAGTGCAACAGCTGACCCGTCCCGCTCGCAGTTCACATCGCCAACATTCCCCTCTGGTCCAACGTCGAAACTGCCGTTGGCCTCGTCGCCGGGTCCCTCCCGGCCCTTCGCCAGTTCTTCGCGCACCGCCGCGTTCCAAAATCCACGACAGCCGGCACAGACGGCGGCGGCTCCAGTAGACTCAATCCTCCGTCGGTCGGGCTGGTGACCATCGGCGGCACGGGAGCAACGTCCAAGTCCAAGTCTCGCAGGGGCCCCAAGTCCAACTTTGATGTCGACGAGGCAGAGCAGGGCGACTGGACACGGCTTGAGGAGGACACTGCCTCGGACAAGGACAGCACCGTGCCCATGCGCGGGATCCGCAGAGACGTGACCTTCGGGGTCGAGACGTCGACGCTCGGTTCCAGGCGCGACTAGCCGGGCTTTTGGTATCAGATACGGAGGAATACAATTGGGAGGTCGACAATATACTCGTTCGTGAGGTGTCGTGATGAAACTATTGATGCGGCAGTCGCCAAGACGGCCAATCGGCATGTTGACAGGCATTCGATCCTTCGTTCGATTTAACCGTCGGGATTTGTTCGTACCTGCATGATGCGCTTATAAAGTCAGTCATTCTCCGCCGCCATCGTCCGTCCTTCCGTGGCCCCAGTTCCCGGTCCCTCGTATCCAGGTGGCCTAAAGGACATCCCGAAATCGGCATCAATCCCTTTGGCCATGCTCAATATGCGCCGTATCGCCTTGGTGGGCTGGTGGTTGTTTGCAGCCTCTGCCGCTGCCGCTGTGGACATTAGCCCGGGCATAATGGAGATCGACCTGGTATTCCCGCGCAACGACACCTACGCCACAGCGCCACTGACGCCCGTCGTCTTCGCCTTCCGCAACGCCGCGCTCGCGCCTTACCTCAACCCCACCATCTCATTCTCCATATGGAACCTGAACGACATGGGCAACGACGTTCTGACGATGACGTACGACGTGCGGTGGGCCAACGTTTCCGACAGCGAGCCCTACTTTGCGTACCGCGGCTTCGGCAAGTTCGCCGCCGAGGGCGACTGGATGCTCAAGTACACCATTGGCTGGGACGGTTGCGACGAGGAGGCCGTGAATTCGCCAGAACGCGGCGTCGACCCGGTAGTCAGGAACAGAACGACGCAGGGAGTTCGTTTCGCCACGAGGAACGGCGGCCGGGAGGCGGACCTTGTCGCGGCTTCGAAGGATGAGGAGACGTGTGATGAGAAGGCTGGCATCGCTGTCAACGTTACGAAGATCTTGACGGCGCCAGACGGCACGGGCTGGATTGGGAGGACCGAGAAATGCGCGGCCATCGAGCTCTCGCCCTCTCCGACTCCAGACCCCTGCCGGATAGAGATTGACACGGCGGCCGCTTCAAGTATATCCGCCGCGGTGACCTCGTGGAGGTGTGATGTCCCAAGTCCCGCGGACTTCTGCCCCCCGGTAGAAGAGAGCATCGCTTGGAAATGGGGTGTTGCGGTTGTGGCATGCCTGGCCGCTGGACTGGGGGCAGTTGGTTTCGTCCTGGTTTGAGGACGACTGTTGATGGTGTTGTTACTGCAAACGAACCGAGTATCTGTAGCTGCCTAGGTGTCTTCTTGGTTGTTCTCTTCGAAGTGTCGAACTGGGATTGTTCCTCAAATTGATCGATGGGTGGTACATTTGACGAAGAAGTGCTCGGAAGGGGCCTCTGACAGAGGAGGGGATTGAGGACGGGCGGCAGGAGCGAAGGCCACGTGATCGCGCTGTTGAAAAGGGAAGGAAGCTGCATACTCGAAATCACCCGATATTTTCCCGCGGGGCGGATTGGACCGAGGCACCCCACTGCCCGCAGCCACAAAGCTTATCTTATCGAAGCTACGAAGCTTATCTTATCGGAGGCCGATAGGTAGATGTCTCTCAGGGCGGGCAGCTACCGAGCTATCCGCCAAGTTCATTCATCACGTCCGGTTGGGCATGGATTCTTCTTTCCCGAAGCAGCAGGTGTCATCGCGCGTCGGCGGCGAGCAGATTGTGCAGCCTTGGCACGCATCATGCCGCGTCTCTCCTGGTGAGGGACAACGGCGCACGGCAGGTCCGGACGAGAAGGCGCCGGGGTCTTGGTCTTGCAAGGTCAAGGACGAGGAAATAACGGCCGGCGGGCGGGGAAGTGGAACGAACCATGATGGCGAGGATGCCGATGAGGTCAGAAGAAGAAGGTCAGTCGGTGTCACCTCGCACCGCATGTCAACGAATACTTATCTATCGTCAGACCCCCCCGCGCCGTTCGCGCCGTTGTTTTCCTGTTGCTGCTATGCGCCTGGTGGTTGTCGTCCCGTCCAACGTCGCTCGCCGTTGACATCCGCACCCTCATCGACAAGATGCACTTCGGCGACGTCCAGGTCCAGGCCGTCCTGGCCGCGACCCTCGGGGCTCTTGTCATCAACCCGGCCGCCGCCGCGTCGTGCAGCCCGTATACGCCCTTCGAGCCGATCGACCCCCAGAACTGGGTCAATCCGGACAACATGACGTGGGACGACTGGGTGAAGCCGCCCGGCACCGACTGGTCCAACCCGGCGCGCAAGGGATCGAATCGCAACTTCAACATCGCCCTCGTCGTCGTCGACTTCCCCGATAGGGACTTCACCATCAGCCAGCCTGTCCACTCGACCATCTTTAACAACCCGCAGCCCGCCGCCGCCGAGGTCCCGAGGGACAAGGTGCCGACCTTCTACCGCGACCTGCTCAACACACCGAACGACCTCAACCAGGGCCACACCCTACACGAGTACTGGATGGAGGACTCGGTCGGCCGCTTTGGCGTCGACCTGACCGCCTTCGGCGCCTACCGCCTGCCGGGCAACGGGTACCACTACGGCATCTCCAACGACATGAACCCCGGCGCCTGCCCGGCCGGCGAGACGTGCAACCTCAGCATCCGCACCGACGCCCTCGGGGCCTGGCGCGCCGACGTCGGCAACGCCACCGCCGACGCCTTCGAGCTCGTCTTCATCCTGTCCGCCGGCCAGGACGAGTCCTCCACCTGGCAGGAGTTTGGCGAGATGATGTTCGACAAGCCCGAGGACGTCCCCGACGCCTTCGGCCCCCCGGCCGACAGCTCCCTCCCCAACTGGGCGAGGACGCGCTACGTTCCCTGGACCTCGTGGGCGGCCGCGTCGATGCTCTGGCCCAACGCCGGCGGCGGCTCGTCCACCCAGGGCGAGAGCTCCGGCATGGCCGTCTACGCCCACGAGCTGAGCCACCTGCTCGACATTGGCGACAACTACAACAACCCCTACGCCATCCCGCCGGGTCGCGCCTACACCGGCATCTGGTCCATGATGTCCCGCGGCTCCTTCAACGGCCCGGGCGGCCCGCACACCAGGTGGCAGATCCCGGCCCTCCAGGGTTCGTCCATGGGGTCGCTGCACACCCTCCGCGACAAGTTCCAGCTCGGCCTGATCGAAAAGTCCGACATCCTCTGGCTGTCCCGCGAGGGCCTGGCATCCTCGGGCATCGCCGTCGCCGAGCTGACCGCCCGCTCCGTCGACCCGGGCGACGGCCTGATGGGCATCCGCATCATCATGGACGCCGACCGGTCTCCGGCATGCAACGCCACGACGGACGTGCTCTGCGACGGCGGCGGCTGGGACAACTACGACGTCGAGGTCGTCGACCGCATGGGCTCCGACTCGTTCACGCCCGACTCGGGCGTGCTCCTCAGCAAGACCAAGAACGTCGACCGCCAGCCCTTCCAATGGGTCGTCGACGCGCACCCCGAAGACATTGAGCTCGTTGACTTTGTCCGCCCCAACGGCTCCGTCGCCATGGCCACCATGGGCGACTATCGCCAACTGGCCGACGCGCTGTTCCACGCGGGCACTGGTTCCGGCAGCGAGTTTGAGTTCGTCGACACCGCCAACGACTTGCACTTCTACATCATCAACCGCCACCGCGATGCCGACGGCGTGCTCTCGTACACCGTCGCCGTGCGCTCCGTTACCGGCGCCGGCGGGGCAAGCCAGCACGACGTATCTCTCGAGGACGGTCTCGTGACCGACCTAGCGACGAACTCGCCCACCGCCAAGGGCGTGACCTGCTCGTTCCGGCTGGCCAACAGCGGGACCCACGTCGCCGTCGACCCAGACCAGGCCGCGCACCCGGAGGACGTTTCAGCGTTCCTGGAGTCAGACGTCTACCGGCTGTCCGCCGAGGTCGAAGGCTCGGGATGGCGGGTGCAGGTGCCCAACGCGCTCCTCGCGGCTCGCTTCGGCGAGACCAAGACGGCGCAGGTGTGGGCTGCCGCCGCCGCCGATGCGGCGGACGAGGCCGTCGTGACGCTCCGGGCGACGTCCGAGTCGGACCCGTCTGTTGCTGCCACCGCCACGTGCAGGGTGGCCAAGTCGTAGACTCACATCCTATGTATTGAATATGAATCATTAATGTTTATACCTTTCGCTGAATACAAATTCAAACATGACCAAAAATTCAATCCGCTTGTCAAATATTGTGGATGCCGTTTCGGTTGTGGCACACAGCCCACTGCGGGTCCCCCCCATGCGTCAGGGCTTGATGGACCGCCTCTGCTTGGCCGCAGTCATCAATCAGATCCGCCCAGATCGTCTAGTTGGTTAGGATGATACGTTGTGGTCTACTTTCACCGTATTCCGTGTTGACGGCGGTTCGAATCCGCCTCTGGGCAAATGAGAGTCGCATCTCATGATCATATTTTTTGCTTTTTGCACTTCTTTTTCTGGCGCTGTAAAAGACGTTCCATGAGCGAGGTGGGGATAAGGTTCGCGGCGCCTACACCCACACTTTGGTCGGCAATTTTTTTTATAAGCCGCACAACTGAACCTTGTCCACGGGTTTGGGGGAGTAAAAGTAGTGGTGTGTAAGACGAGACGGTGATTCGCAGGCTTCGCGCTTCTTTTGGTGTGCCTCGCGGATGACGTGCGCTCCCACAACCGTCGCGTCATTTCCCGCCGCCGTCTTCCCCGCGCCCGGCCGGATCCCGGCGCCGGGAACGGGAGACATTTCCAGACCTCGATCGGACGTCAGCCCGCGGAACGTCTCAAGCCTCTCTCTGCAACATCCCACCCGCAGGTCGCCATCATGTCGAGCTTCACCTCCATCCCCATCCTGGACCTCTCCGACCCCTCCTCCCCGGCCCTCCTGTCCCAGCTCCGCCACGCGCTCACCGAGGTCGGGTTCCTGTACATCGTCAACCACGGCGTCCCCGCCGACGCGGTGGCCGACGTCGCCGACGCCCTCCCGACGCTGTTCGCGCTTCCCGCCGACGCCAAGGCCGAGATTGCGCTGCGCAACTCGCCGCACTTTCTGGGGTACAGCGGCGACGGGTCGGAGACCACCGCGGGCAGGGCGGACCGGAGGGAGCAGGTCGAGTTCGCGACGGAGTTGGAGGATGGGTGGACGCAGGGACAGCCGTTGCGGGAGAGGTTGAGGGGGCCGAACCAGGTGAGTCCCTGCCACTACCCATGAGAATTCGTGGGTACTGATGGAAGACAGTGGCCGTCCGCATATCCCGAGCTCCGTCCCATCATCGAGAGATACATCCACGAAATGACGCTCCTGGGCGAGCGCTTCCTCCGCCTCGTAGCCCAATCCCTCTCCCTGCCCCCAGAAGCCTTCCTCCCCTTCCTATCGGACCAGCACCGCCTCAAACTAGTCCGCTACCCGGCCCTCCCGGACGTCGACCAGGGCGTCGGCCCGCACAAGGACTCCTCCGGCTGGTGGACCTTCCTGCTCCAAGCCTCCCCGCCGCCCATCGGCGGCTTGCAAGCGCTCAACCGCGCCGGGGCCTGGGTCGACGTCCCCCCCCTCCCGGGGTCCTTCGTCGTCAACATCGGCCAGGCGTTCGAGGTGGTCACGAACGGCGCGTGCCCCGCGACGACGCACCGCGTGCTCTCCGGCGCCGCGGAGCGCTTCAGCGTGCCGTTCTTCCAGGGGGTCAGGCGGGATCTGAGCAAAGAGGAGGCCGTCGGCTCGCTGGGCGCGCATTTCAGACGGGAAGAGTTCCGAGGGAAGACAGGGGAGGCGGGGGAGGGGAGGAGGATCGACTCGGCGTTCTTGGAGGGCAAGTACGACACGTGGGGGGAGAGCCAGCTGAGGACCAAGGTGAGGAGCCACCGCGACGTCGGTAGGAGGTTCTACGGCGACGTCTTTGACAGGTACGTCGACGACGACCGATAGGTGGTTGGTCGGCATCGTGATGGCTTTCTCTCGACCGCGTGTACGGCACTAATGCTTCCGTAGTGGATACCCAAGTTCAGAGGTGGTTTACTTGGGGGCTGGAGCTCACGTCGTTAATACACCAAGGCAACTGCCCGCTTTGCACCTGACGGCGGTGGGTGCCCCAAGCTGAAGAGAAAGGCCGTCGCAAAAGCAGGCTTGATGCGGTCACACAGCGGGGACGTCAGGGGTGAGCAAACAGACAGTATCGCGTGGCCCGCGGGATACGACCGGCTGAACCCCGTGGCGCATAGCCGTGCTGTAAAACCACACCTTCCTTTCTTTCTCTCTTTCCCATGCCTTTCTTTTTTTTTTTTTTTTTTTGGGGGGGGGGGGGGGAGGCATCTTGGCACCTTTTCACGGGCCTAAAGCTCTGCGTGATATGATAAAAGGCAAAGGTGGTTGACTTGGTGTTTTAAGAAACACGGCCGACGACCACGGTCGACGAATTGCTAAACGTGGAACAAAGGCCCCGAAACAAAAGTCTGAAGCTGCATTACCAACCCCCTCCCCAAGTCGATTGCTTGCTGCTTGGGAAGACTGGCTGATGGGTCGTCGGCCGAGACAACTAAACGAATCCGTCTACAAAGCCAAGATAAACATAAGAAGAGAAACAATGGCTATCGTCATCCCACAAACTCCCATCCGAATACCCGCCAACTGTCCAAGACAATCACACACACTTGTAACGACGTTACACCGTCCGCTCGGAGTCCAACATCGACGTCAACTATCCTCACACACCAGTCTGGTCCCACACAAACGTACGTCAAGGTAAGGAGACCACACACCCACTTCTGTGAGGGGAGACATGCGAGTGATGGACGCTTATCCATGATCAGCCGATTCGAGATGGGGGAAGGTTCCAGAAGCCTGTACACAAAATGTGACGATAAGTTATGCATGGGGAAAACTGTCAGACGTGGCAAGACATGCAAAGGGAGATGTAAATGGAGACGTCCTGAGAATGATGGAATGGAGAATGATGGAAAGGAGAAGGATGGAAAACAGAATAACGGAAAGGAGAATGATCGAAAGGAGAATGATGGAAAGCCCGCCTGAGTGAGTGTGTGCATTCATCATGTGGCAATGGGCACTATACATTATAATTAGACTGTGGCTTGCTCTTGTCACCTAATTTGAATGGAATTCCAGGCCTGCACTACCATTTAGAGGAACAATACAAAGGTTGCAGAACATCGAGCTCACTAGGACACTTTTTACGGGTGTATCTGTTTACTAGATCCAAGCAAAAAGTAACGCGTGATTGATTATACTTTCAAACAATGCAGTGCCAAATATAATCAATTGTACACCGCCCCTCTAACCACCGCACTGCTTTGTGTTGTTGGCACATCTCCTGATTGGTTAGCAGACCAAACACGATCACTTAAATGGCACTTCACCTCCCCTCCTCCTCCCCTTCTCCTCACAGTGATCCAAGCCTCTCCGCTACTATTTCGTTCGCTGCAATCTTCTTAGCATCTTCTTGTTTTCTCTTGCAACATGTCGACCAAGGTCGAGTACTCAACCTTGTGGAGGACGGTTCAGGAGTTCCTCCAGACCAGTGATACAGCAACGGTTGCTTGCTTCAAGCAAGTCAACTGGGATGAGCTGTGCCGGATAGCCTCCGACGCCAACGGCGGCCTGGGCTGCACGGCCCTGGACCAGGTGACGAGCGGGAGCGGACTCGAGCATGTTATCCGCCAGCTCGAGTTCTCCGACAAGACCCGCTGGCTCGCCCGGGTTCCCATCGTGGGCGGCTTCCACCCCGCCTCCGTCCAGCCCCAGAGGCTGAAGAACGAGATCGCGGCGATGCAGTTCATCAAGGACAACTCCCAGCTGAAGGCGCCCCGGGTCTTCGCCCACGACACCGACGTGGGCAATGCCGCGGGGGCTCCCTTTGTGCTCATGGAGATGCTCCCCGGCATCGTCGCCACGGACGCTTGCGGGGGCGACGACGTGCATCACGGCGAAATACCCGAGGAGCACCGCAAGGCATTCTATCGATCCATCGCCAAGTGCCATGTTCGTCTCCGCCAGCCTCCCTTTTCCGCATCACCAAGACCGCATGGCAGCTAACCGTACTTAGGTCCAGTTGACGTCGTTGCGACTCCCGCAAATCGGGTCTGTCGTCCGCAGAGAGGACGGCGGGTACGAGGCGGGCCCCATCCCGGGCATCGGCGGACCGTTCGACACGGCGGCGGCCTTCTTCGCGGCATGGGCCGACAGGGGCGAGTTCGGGAGAAGCGAGAAATTCGTCGCCGAGGCTTTGGAGCGCTCGAAAGCCCGTGACAAAGATGCACCCTCGTTTGAGGAGATGATGAAAGTCATCAGCGAATTCCCCGCCCAGCTCGGGGACATGGCCGAGCACCTCCCTTTCCCCAACGAGGGGCCGTTCCCCCTGTTCCACGACCACGAGCTCTTCCAGAGCAGCATCATGGTCGACGAGGACAGCTTCGAGGTGACGGCCGTCATCGACTGGGAGTCGGCACGCACCTGTCCCTGGGCCGTCGTCGGCTTCCCCGGCACCCTCGACACCATGCCGCAATCCTTTGGCTGTCCCGAGGACTGGGGCCAGGACGGGCAGCCCCTCACGGAGCAATCAAAGAGAGAGTGGCGCGAGCAGCGAGAATACATCGAGATGGTCAAGGAAGCGGAAGGAGGAGATGGCCTTCTCTCGACCGCCCTCAGTAACAGCTTGAACCAGACTCTAGCCTACACGTTTGCGCGCTGGAATCACGGGAAACTGGGCTCCTACAACAAAGTCGCGGCGGAGTTGAAGAAAGCTTGCCGGGTGTAGAATCATTGGATGGCCTTGGATTGGAACTCTTCATTTCGGTGCACGCCGCAAGAGCCCGAGTACTTCAACTCGAGAAAGGCAATTGCGTCGTGACCTGCCGGCATCTCTCATCGGGACATTGGCGTGGTTTTCTATAGCGATCGGCAGTCTGAGACGAAAGGCTGTCATCACAACGTCATGAATAAATCTTCAAGTCGTTTTTTTTTTCTTTTCTTTTTTCGCTTCAACCTTCTATCGCTCTGCAGGTCATTGCATCTCCGGACTCGGCCCGCTCGCGATACGGGTGGATTGCGGTCGGGGACGGTTCGGTAACCGCAACCGCATCTCGTCATCGCGGGGCTCGATTGCGAATGCCAGGGATTTCCGTCGGGCGTCGACCGCTCAGTCCTCGCAAAATCTCCTCTAAGAGCATAAACCGGCGGTGATTCAACCCGCGTATCTGTTCACCCGACGAATGGAATATCACCGAGGAAATAAATGAGCAGCCGCTGCGGCCTTTCGGCCCTCGCAAGTGCAGCCTGCAGCCCGCGCCTCGGTCCTCCTAGGCGAATCATGCCCCTGGTCGACACAGGAGTCGCGATTCTGGGATTGAATGGCATGATCGGTAGTTGTCAGTACATAGGTAGTACTCTCGGCTTACTTCCGCCAAAGGTAATAGTCTCGGGTGGTCGAAACGGGATGCTTGGCGCGCCGTTGAACGGCGGATCGCCTAAGGGATCCAACTACATGTAAACGAGCCGCGTCGTCCATAGTCTTCCCTCCTGTGCCCGGCTTCTTCAACAGTCGTTCCGCCTGGATCAATACAGTTCACTCCGTCTCAGCATGGCCGACTCCAAGGACATCTCCTCGACGCCAACACCCGCGCCGTCGCTCCCGGACAGCGGCGAGCCCAGCAAGGATGCCAGCGGTCTCACGTTCGCCCGGCGCGGCGAGCAGGTCGACGAGGCAGCCGCCGGGGACGTCTCGGGCTTCGACGCCGAGCGCATGCGGGCCCGGTCCCTCCTCACGGCCGACGAGGAGCGGAAGCTGATGCGCCGCGTCGACCTGCGCATCATGACCATCTGCTCGCTGCTCTTCCTCATGAAGAACATCGACTCGGACAACATCTCCAACGCCAGGATCATGAACAAGGGCACCCCGCGGAACATCATGGCGCAGCTGAACATGTCCTCGGACGAGTACAGCCTGCTCAACGTCTTGTACTACGTAAGTGGCATCTGGTGCGGTGGTGTCTGAGGGGGCGGCGCGGTTGACTCGTTCAGGTACCCTACATTGTCCTCGAAGCACCGTCGAATCTTCTCCTGAAGCGGTTCCGGCCGAGTGCCTGGCAGTCGCGGATCATGATCTCTTGGGGCATTGCGCTGCTCTGCCACGTCCCGGTGACCAACAAGGGTGGTATCTATGCCACGCGCTTCATCCTTGGAGCGGTGAGTTGCTCGCCCTGAAGACCTTAGATGCCCAAGTACCCAATGCTCATCGCCCTGTCTTTAGTTTGAAGCAGGAATGTTTCCCGGCGTTATCCTACAGATGACGTATTGGTATCGACCCGATGAGATGTCCATCCGTCTATTGTACTTCTGTGAGTGCTCCGGTCGGTTTTGTCTGGATCCTCAACTAACCATTCTGCTAGACATTCTTGGAAACCTTTCCGGCATCTTCAGTGGCATCCTCGCCTTCGCATTCGACACCGTGTCTGGATCTAGAGGACTGTCTGGCTGGCAATGGTATGTCTGTCATAGCCACTTACTCAACTCAGCAAACTGACACATTCAAGGCTTTTCCTAGTGGAAGGCCTTATCACTATCGTTCTCGGCACAGCCGTCTACTTCCTGCTCCCCGACTGTTCGTCTCCATCATCAGCCCCTATCTTAGAATCATCAACGCTAACAGCAACATTAGTCCCTCCAACAGCAAAATGGCTCACCGAAAAAGAGCGAGCCTTCATCCAAGCCCGCCTCCCCCCCAACGCCCCTCGAGCCTCGGAGATGAACTTCAAGTGGTCTGAGATAGCCGACTCCCTCCGCGACCGCCGCCTCTGGCTCTTCACCCTGATCTGGGCCACCTTCACGGTCGGCACCTCCGGCGTCCGCTTCTACCAGCCGACCGTCATCGCCAACCTCGGCTTCACCACCATCGCCCGCGCCCAGCTCCTCAACCTGCCAATCTCCCTCCTCGCCATCCTCGTCATCGGCATCACGGGCTTCTTCGCCGACAAGGGCACCGTCCCCCGGCCCCTCTACCCGCTGGGCGTGTTCGCCGTCATCATGGCCTGCTACGGCGTGCTCGTCGCCTACCCGTCCAACGGCGCCGTCTACGCCGCCACCCTCGTCGGCAACGCCTTCACCGCGGCCTTCTTCCCGCTCATGTGGCCCTGGCGCGTGCAGACGACGTCCCGCGCGACGGGCTCCGCCTTCAGCATCGGCTTCGTCAACAGCTACGGCCAGATCGGCGGCGCCATCGGGCCTCAGATCTTCCGGTCCAAGTACGCCCCACGGTACCGGACGAGCTTCGCGGCCGCGATGGCGCTGGTCGGGTGTTGCGCGGTGATCACCTGCGTCACCTGGTACGTCACCCGGAAGACGGAGGCCGACACGCGCCGGCTGAAGAGGGCGAGGGTCCGGGCCGAGAGGGACGGCCTGGCCGTGCTGGACGATGTGGTGGACCGCGATCTGGACAGGAAGCGCGGCGGTGATGAGGAGAGTCGCTAGTACATTCTGCTTAATACGGCACACACGTCGCCACTATACGTTGTCAAATAGTTCAATTCAGGCGGTATCTTAGACCGCACGCGACTCTCAGCTACAGAACGGAAATCTCCTAAAACTCCTCCAAGATATGCGGGGGTATGACGCTGAACCATCGACCAGGAAAACCAAAACTCCAAGTAACTTCCCTCTCTCAGACCGCCGAGTGCGTCGACCGAGCAGGCCCCATGCGCTCCGACGGCTCCGCGCTCGACACGACGGAGTTGTCCCGGTGCTTCGAGTTGGGCGTCGACGTCGCCATGGACGCGGACAGGGACAGCGAGACCATCTCCGCCCCGTAGGCCGAGTTCCTGTTGGACTTGGACTCGCCGCTGGCGGCGGTGGTCCCCGTTGACGGCTTCTTGAACAGCGTCCGCCACAGCTGGCCAGCGCTCGGCATGCAGGCGACGAAGACACCGACGCAGAGCTCTGTAAAGGTCCAGACGTAGACCCATAGGGCCTCGGCTTGAGGAGGTTATCCGATCAGTTTGGATGTTTTCGGAGATACAGGAAAAGAATACAGTGAAGGGAGGAGGGGGGACTCACTTGTCACATTGGTCACCGTCACGAACTTAAACATGGTGCGGATGCGGACGGCGCTGACCGCGACGAGACTATCATAGCGTCAGTCGCAATAATCCCGATCCTCACCATCTATCGACACCAACGAAAACTTTGACTCACAAGACGCCGACGCTGAACATCAGCATGACCCCAATCTTCTTCCTCAGAACCAGCTTGAGCTTGTACAGCTGCGTCAGGGGCAGCAAGAGCATCCAGACGTCCAGCACTATGTTGATGAGGGCGTGCGTGATGATGAAGTAATTGTAGTTGTAGCACTGTGGCGCCTTGGTGCCGCTATCGTAGCTCCACTTGAGCCAGATGGCCGAGAGAGGGCGACACATGGTGAAGGTGAGGACGAGGTAGACCAGCCCGACGAGCGCGTTGAACACCTGCGTCGCCCACAGGAACCTCCGGAGCCCGCGCGAGGGGAAGATGCGGAGGAGGAAGAACAGGATCGACGCCTTTACGAGGGCGAGGCCGGCGAGGTATAAGACCTGCGTGGCGAACAGGATCTGCGTCAAAATGTCAGTTGAGCGACTGCTTTTGTCCCCGTCTCGAGGGCATTCTAGGCTGGTTTTCCCGGCGCTTTGGGGTTTCCCACCTTGAAGAATTCTATAATTCCAAGCAGCTCCACGGTCCAAACCGGGTTGCCGAGTCCAATGTCCAATGCTATCATCCCAGCGAGATCAGCGACAGTCCCAGCTTAGTCAAGGGGAGGGCCAGAGGGAAACCGACATCGATAGATAATCGGCACCAGCGGAACGGTGCAGACCTGGACGCCTTAGTTAACTACACATCGAGGCCACGTGCTAGAAGAAGATGGAGGAAAACACCCACGTATCCGAGAAACGCCGTGATGTCGTCAGCCCCTAAGGGGTAAGGGTTGATGATCTTGTTGGCTATCCGGATGCCGATGAAGGCCGTCGGCAACACGAACAGGAAGCCGGTGAGAAACCGCGGCAGCGCCCTATTGTCAGGCGGAACGACGCCGCAACTCGTCGCCGATTGATTTGCCGCACCTGTTTTATGCAGAGGATACCAAGTCAGAATGATAGCACTTGAGTCTAAAGCCTTTTCGTCCTTCTCCGAGGGATTGTCTGCCTTACTGAGGGCTTCCTTGATGGAGCATTTCTCCTTGATGCAGGGCGTAACCAGGCTCGCGAAGTGGGTGTCGGCGCAGATGCACTTCTGGTCCAGCGCGGCACACGACGACTGCGGCAGCGCATCGACGACGCACTTGACCTGTTGTTCCCACGACGGTCTCGTCAGCTCTAGAAACATAGCGACGCCAGCTCCATTCAGGGGGTAGAATGACTGGGTACTCACCGCGCAGTTTGGATAGCTCGAGATGTCGGCGAACGCAAGACCCGCGCCGGCGACGACCAAGGCCACCGCAAGATGGAGCGTCTTCATGGTCAGCCTAGAGGATGAATGGCCCACCTCACGTTACGACGAGATGACGTTGGAACTCTCCTTCGTCCCGAGGAAAGACGGACCCTGAGCATTAATATGCAAGGGGGTCGGTCGGGACGACGGGTGGGAAAGTGTGGCGAAACAGACATCATCCGATTGGGCGTCACCCGGAATGGAAAAGCACCGTACACCACATCAAAGATGCCCTACGACTACGACAAAGACTGGCTCACTGTCGGGGGCTATTAACACTTAGGCAGATATTAGAACGGCCTGGAGGCTCGATCCTGGACTGGAGAGGCTTATCCGCTTGCAGAAGATGATGGGGCGGTGGCTTCGGAGAGACTTGAAAGCACTGCGGCCGTCCCTCGATCATCAAAAGTGTTGCGGCGAAATCCAAAGCCATCTGAAGAAGGTCTAGAGCTTAGAATGGGTCTCCGGAAGCAGGTACCTGACACCAATGCGGGGTGAGACTTTTTGGAGTGATCAGTATCCGGCATTTCCAAGTGTCTCAGATAATCCTACGGGATTTGCTGGCGATCCTTATCTTGATTATTCGGGTCTCGACTTGATCTCATCCTGTTCTCCGTATAACATCTTTGGGATTAGGTAATCACCAGCTTGGCTTAAATGATACTTGTTGAAGCTGAGCGAGCTGAGGACTTTGAGAAAAGACAGCCTGACCTGGTCCACTCACCTCTGTTCACCACTCTTGACTCGTGATTGCAGCCAGCCACCCCTCCCACCGGCTGCCCGTCTACGCCTTCTCTCCCCAGCGGCTGACGGTACTTGAACGTTCCCCAGCGGCATGATAAGATGTGGCTTTGCTGAGCACGATTTAGGGCTGGCATTAGTAGCTCGTAGTGCCATGCAAGAATGATTGGTAATCCTTCAAGACCGACAATGCTGAGCTTTATTGCCTGCAAAAGTCACGAATGCCGCAGAGGATATTTCACGCGTTTTTGGAAGACTATGTTCGTTCTTGTTGCTAGTATGTGCACTAAAGAAGGACAGCACGCGTTCTGCGGGCACCATCCTTACCTACCTACGAGGCATGGCTTCGGGAGCTTAGGGTGGCATACGCCCATCTTACTCAGGTGCTCTTGATGAGGTCGGCCGCCTTCTCCGCCACGGCATACACGGTAGCCTGCAGGTGGCAGGCCGGGATCAGCGGGATGATGCTGGCGTCCACGATCCTGAGGCCCTCGAGGCCGTAGACGCGGAGATCGGGGTCGACGACGCCGCCGTGCTCCAAGGGGAGCATGCTCGCGCTGCCGCTGGGGTGGGCGAAGCTAGCGAAAAGAGAGTCCCTCACGGCCTCTGCGATGGCCTCGTCGGAGGTGATGTTGGCTCCCGGGGCGATCTCGGCAGGCTCGCGGACGGCCATGGTCTCGCTGGCCATGAACTTGCGCATGGCCTTGATGCTCAGCACCAGCATCTCGAGGTCAGCAGGGTTCTGGAGGGCGCTGAAGTCGATGACGGGGTTCAGGGCCGGGTTGGCGTCGGTGCCGTTGATGGTGATGGTGCCGCGGGAGACGGGCTTCTGGAGGGCGATGCCGCCTCCGGCGAAGCCACCGAAGGGAATCTCGAGGACACCGGCTTCGGGGTTGCGAAGAAGCTTCGCGAGGACGGCACGCTGGGCGAGGAAGCCCTCGAGGAGCTCGGGGTGCTTGCCGTAGATCTCAGGCAGGAAGTCCTCGGGCTTCTGGGCCTCGACTGAGGAGGTCAGACTCTCGTAGTCGGGCGTCAAGTCCTGCAGAGAGAGGAAGACGATGTTGTTGCCACGAGCGTGGGTGAAGGGGCCGGTGCGGTTGGCAAAGTACTCGGCCTCGGAGGCGTTGTAGAAGGCCGGGTCGTTCATGGCATCGCTTCCGAGCTCGGGAGGGTTTCCGACTGGGTTCACGTAACATTAGCTTTGAACCATCGTCTAGTCTCGAGAGACGGAAGAGCTTACAGTTGTAGAGCATCAGCATCCACGGGTGGTCTTGGTAGTTGGCGCCGACACCAGGAAGATCGGCAACGACGTCAATGTCAAGCGGCTCGAGCAGGGTGGCGGGTCCAACACCACTCTGCTGGAGAATCCTCGGCGTCTGCACGGCTCCGGCCGCCAGAAGGACCTCCTTGTTGGCCTTGATCAGGGTCGTCTCGCCGCTCTCGCGAGAGACGATGTTAACACCAACAGCCTTCTTCTCTTCAAACTTAATCGTGGAAGCGTAGTGCTTCACAACCATGTTTAGGTTCTTGCGGATCTCGGCAACGGGGTCGTAGTAGCCAGTCCTGGAGGTCGAACGAGTCACGTTCTTACCTTCGTGGTTCTGGGGCAGCTGGGCCAGGCCGACATTATTGCCACCAGCACCGTGGTCGTCCAGGACAGGGACGCCCATGTCCTTGATCCAGGCCTCCCTCTGCATGTCTTTGACTTGTTAGAAAAGGCAGCTCTTGCTAGAGCACATTGCCGGGGCTAGGCATAGCAAGCTTACCTCTGTCGGGCCATTGCCAAGAAGGAAAGCCAACCTGGATGGGACCATCACCGTAGGTGCTCGGGTCGTAGGTGAAATTCCACTTGTCGACGTACTCTTGGGCAGGGAGATGGAAGGTGGTGGACTGTAGTTTGGGAGGGTGATGTCAGTAAAGAAACTCGCCTTGAGAAACACCAGCTCACAACCACGTACCTTCTTGAAGTAGGGAACGAGGTTCTCCCAGTCCCAACCGGGGTTTCCAAGCTCGGCCCAGGCATCGTAGTCGGCCTTGGAGCCGCGGTCAAAGGCCATGCCGTTGACGGTTGAACCGCCTCCAACGACGGTACCGGTCTGAACTCCAGAGGTCCTGCCGTTGAGACCCGGCTGGGGGATGGAGATGCGCTGGATCAGGTCGTTGGGGTGGAGGTTCGACGCGAGGTGAGGGATGGCAACGTCCCATGAGTTGTCGAAGTCGCCATACTCCACGACGAGGACGGATACTAAGAGAGATGGTAAGCCTAAGTGGCATTGTGGTGGCATATGCGCTGGGCTTACCATTGGGATTCTCAGTCAATCGGTTCGCGACCACCAAGCCACTGAGGCCTCCGCCGACGACAACGTAATCGTAGGCGTCGGCGAGCTCTGCGGTACTGCGCTTCGCGAACTTGGCGGCTGTCGGGGCGGCAATGGACGACTGGCTCGAGAGCAGCGCGAGAAAGGCCGCGGCCTTGAGGCTTCTGATGACCTCCATGGCTGTTTGATAGGGAGGAAGACCACAGGAAGAGAAGGGGCGAGGGAGGTGGCGGGCGAAGAAGGGGACGTATGAGAAAGGGGATGGATGAGGCAGAACTTTTAAATACCATTGTTACGGGACGTGCCTCTCAGCAGTTCGACTTCCACTCACTCCTCCCCATCCCTTGTCACCTTGCCTCGGGGGACCACACGAACGCCGTTAAGCCCTGTTCTTCAACCGCAAAGTCTGTCGACGTGCGCAAGCGCAACATGGGAATGCCGGACCTTGCCCAATGGGAATCCGGGCGCAATGGTCCATCCCGCCGGGGTAAATAGAGTGCAGATGTATGCATACCGCCAATTCCCGGGTCCAGCGGCAGATATGGCAGGCGGTCCGGTGCAGAGAAGGGAGCTCCGCCGGCCCTTCGGAGCTCCTCATAGGGCCGATCGGATTGGGTGGATCCCATCCCCCGGTCAGGACGGGAAAACCCCTGATGCCGTACCCCGGAAGACGGCCGGGCCCAGAGCAACTCACGCGAGGGTCCCAGCTGGCTGGTGGGAACGAGCCCACGTCTTTTGCCCTAGGCAGTAATCTTCTCGGAAGCGATGTTACGCTGCGTGATCAATCGCTTGACGGAAGGTAAGCACTAAGCATGCTAGTCTCCATGGCCCTGGTGCTACTCGGAGACTGATGGAAGGCAATTGGTCTTTGGCTGGGGGTTTTCTGCGATATTTCTCGCCCGGAGAACATTTCCATCTCGAGCCATCTGGGACGCGGTGGGAGGTAGATTATTGAGGCATTCTCGCGTTCAAGTAAAGCATCCCTCTCTGGTGGTGATGAGAGCTTTACTTCCACAATAGCATCTCGAAACTACAATAGCATAGCGAGGAACGAGAACGACGTCGAGCTCTTCCGGCGACGGATTGAGGTCATGCAATCAGCTATGAAGATAGAAAAGAGAAAGCAAGCTACCTAGTCCCACGTGCCTCTAAGGTCGGACGCGATTTAAAAGGGCACTGCCAATGCTTCAATAAGACAGGGAAGCGGGCTTCGTTAAGCCGTTGGAACTGGACTTCTCGTCAAAACCATCCTGTCTTACCCGAATTTCGAATTTTTGTCACAGGTCGTAAACCCAGGCCGGCAGTTGAAAGGCTCGCAACGGAAGGATTCGACGCAGGACCTCGATGAACCGACGTTAGGTTGGTTGGAGACAACAGGATCGAGCCAAGACTACTCTCACCTGCAGGTCGAACTGCCGTTGAAGAACTGAGCCTCGCGAGAAAAAGTGGAATCGGTGCAGTGAGACGGGATCGATGACATGCATGAGGCTCATTCCGGAAGTCCCAGAGAACTTCCGAATCGGGGCAGCTGAGGCACAGTTGCCAAGACTCTTACTACTGTGGCTGTCGAGTGGATGGTGTGTGAGTTTTTTTCGTTTAATATACGTTGTTTCTTATATTCAGTCTATCCGGAACCTCCTGTTTCTGTCAATGCATCCAGACTTGGTACTAATCATGGCGTGAAGAGCAGGCAAAGCTGTTAAAACGCCACAGCTGGGCCAACAATGGAGCTGCTCTGCACATAGGCATATTTCTGAGTTTCAATTGCTCTTGGAGAAAAGAACGCCTCTAAGAATTAACCAGCTTCCAAGCCAGATGTGGGAGAGGCGAAAGCACCGAAACTCTGATAGATCCACGTAGTATTCAATGAGATGCTATGAAATCAGGCCAAAGACTATACGTAAAATCACGTGTTCGACGCAACGTACACCGGCGTTGCTATTCGCGCAAGACTTGGCAGATGATGGCATGCCTCACTCGATCCGACCAGCCTCGAGTAACACAGGCCCAGCCCGTCAGTAGCTGCAGTGACATGATCACGTACGGGCGGGCGCTGGAGCGTCACAGCACTCGCACTAGTATCAATGTTAGCGGAACGAACGGCGTATCGGGACAGGAAGAAGAGGGTGCATACGAGGACACCATCCCTGACAACAGGCGCACCAGTTTCCTTCGGGGCGGTGGCCCTAAACGAGCAGTTGGCGCCGCTCTGCCTCTTGCCTGAGCCACAGGGGAAGCCCCCGGGCGCCGCCAGAGCGTCGCAGGCGGAACCGGACTGGGCGAGGTGAGTGTCAGTGGGCTTCATCAACTTCGGGGGTGACGGAGGAGTTTTCTTTTTCATACACAAGAGACGGTGCGAGTCTCGCAGGCGGCGTACACGGTCTGCGCCAGGCAGAGCGAGACGAGGGCGAAGACGGCGGAGGGCTGCATGGTTGCTGGCTTGTTGGTGTCGGTGACGAGTTGGGGTACTGGTTTGAGTCTGAGGACCTTTTGGATGTTGCTGTGAAAGATGATGTTCTTGATCGGCGTGAGTATCGAGATACTTATGAATGTCTGTCGAGAGATTCTGCGATGACTTCCAGTTAACTTTGGCATCAACGGCATCTTATATACCTGCCAGGCCGCCAACTCAGCCCCTTACCCACCTTCGTCAACACTGAAGTCGCGCGCCTGGTTTGCGGGCATGGGCTCAGCACAACTGACACGCGGAAACAGCGATCGCCATAAATAGTCTAAATGCGACATGCCATTCGGTTTCCGGCTAGGCCCTACTGTTTGGTCGGACGTATACCCCGACGCTGTATCGGGGCCGGCAGCCTATGAGACCAGAGCAGGACCTGGCGGGGTTCGTCTCGTCTTAGTTCTTGTGGAGAGAGTCCCATGGTTCCCCGAAAAGTCTAGTTCATGGGGCTGTAGACGTCGGCCGAATTTGGGGACAGAGACGTTGGCTGAGCCACAGAAATCATCATCAACCCCGAGTCAGGCGACGGTTTTGTCGGTCAGAAAGGCCGATGGGACGGGGAAGCTTTCACCTCGGGGTTGGCGCTGGTCAATGTGAAACCTCTCGGGTCTATGCAGTGGGTAATAGAATGGTCGGTGTTGATGCTAGCATCGGCAGGTTATGGATTCAACCAGAGCCTTCGAGTTTGAATCGACGACAAGCCAGCTAGCCTCATTGCTACATTAACTCCTTTCTGAGACGGCGCTCTCCTTCTGACTCCCTAATTAGAAAAAATCATACGATCATAGATTTCCTGAATGGAACGTAAGAGACATGAACTGACAAAGAATATGTTTATATGCTCTCGTCTGGTACCCAGGGGCTGGACCAGTCGGTCTTATTTTGGAGCAAGGATCGCGGCTGGGCTCCAAGGCGCCGGCATGTAGGGATTCGAGACGGACAGCCATTTTCCATCTTCATTCCATGTTTTCCTCAGCTTGAACTGGCGGAAACCTAGTACCCGAGCCAAGTATTGGCGGAGGTGCTCCACACGTAGGGGCTCCGTGAGTAGAAGCCGAGGAGCGAGACCTTGTATTCAAGGCTTGGCGATCTTTCGGCAGAATATCCAAGTCGCCCGAGACGACAAGATGCGATTTGTTGCCTTCAGAGACGGTTTTTTCAGTGCTTTCACCCTTCTTCTCAATGTCATTTTCCGAGGGCAGTCGGACTTAGGTTTGCTGGACACACTGGGTTGAGTCGTGCTCGGGGTGAGTCTGTCGCTGGGTGCAGGTGGCTTGGCGGACGGAGTCGCCGTCGTCGTCGACCTCACCGCCGTAGAATATGACCTCGCCGATAATTGATCCTGGCAATCGGGATAGAAGAGAATAGCTCGCGTTCCCCTTTGCCTCCTCTGCACCTGAACTGGCATGTCCTGGGGTCGTGGGCCGTCGATGTTTCCCGATAGACAGCCAGTCGCTCTTCGTGTTCTATGACACGACTCGGAAATAGGTCCTTGAAGCCGCCAAAGCTGTATGCGTACATCGAAGGCTCAACACTTATGAAGTGAACTGCCTAGGCTGTCTTCATGACTTAAATCAACGCAATGGGACGATGCGATGTTTTTGTCAGATGGAAAGACAAAACTCGAAGATGGATTCACAACTAGAACGGATTCCAGCACATAAGACGATGACAAGGTCACAAGTACCTACATGCATACAACCAGCGACTCTGGGAGGTACATCTTAGTGAGGAAGTCGTAGTAGTCGCGCACGGCGTCGATGGTCGCCTCTCGCGAGTAGCTGATCTCGTCCAGATCGGGCATCTTGTCCAAATGAAACGAGAATATCAGAAACGCGTTGGCGGGTAGGTTCAGCGTGACTGACTGGAAGTAAAATTTTCAAAATAGGGCGCGGCTGATGGCTCTACCTATGTCTCAGTGCTTGTCGCATGATGATTCAGCAACTGCAACAACAAAGGCAACGAGTCAAAGGAAGATGCTCTTTCCCCATGGTCCCACCTGAAACAAAGAGTAAAGGGAGCCAGCGAAGCGGTCGTAAATGAAGAATTCGGTCCCAGAACAAGGTCAGTTGACAAGACCATCAGGAGCAATGAATCGGAAGAGTCCGAGGGGTCGGGGCTGAGAATACGAGCAAGCAACAAGAATTCGATCAACGCTATTCCCGCATGACAATCTGAGGGTTCTGCGTCTTTAATCACTGCTCAGCAGGTGAATCCCATGAGAAGCACCAAGCTGGAGCCGCCGTCGGCCAACCTGAACCAATCACCAACGGCGGCGCGTGCTTTTTGCTACATGTAGTGAAGCAAAGCGTCGTCATGGTCGACGACCTCGAGAACCGTAACAAGAGCAAGAACTGGGGTGGACCGAGTGCAAGAACAAGCTCGTCGAGTAAAACCCGTGCGTCAGCGACGGGAGAACGCCGATGCCGGCCCCGCAGACCGGAACCGAGTGCTGGCCATTGGTCCGGGGAAGCACGGCAGGGGGACATTTCCGTCTTGCTGGCCAACCTCAACCCGTGCCCGCTCGAGCCGTGCTGCAGCGGCAATAATGGGAGACTTCTAGACGTCGCCCAGTATGAAACGTAAGGTTATGGCCTGGAACGACTTGGACGCGGATTTTAGCGGTCTCTGCGAGTTCGCCTCGTGGCTAGACTGCTGCCGGGAAAGTCTGCAGCAGCCTCGAGCCGGAGGACGATGACACCATCGAGGCCTACAAGTACAAAGATCATTTTCAGCTACACGAATGCGCGGCGGCGGACCTCTCAAAAGTGCGTTGTCTTTAGGTACCCCAGGCCCCTTGACAGCAGTGTCACCATGTACAAGCCCGCCCAGGCGGCCGAGGAGAGCCGGAAGTCTAAGTGCGGCTGCGTGGGACTCTTGCCGCTTGCGAAGGACTTTCCGTGGGAGAAGTTGGCGGACACCTAATTCCCGAGTAAAGTCAGTGCTGGCCCAGATTCGCCAGAGCGGGCTGGCATGGACGCCGGCGGAGCGTCCGCCGGATCCGCCGGATCACGCCCCGAGCTCACCATCGACGGATGGGCCCAAGCGAACGGCAGGCTACATAAGTTTCCGTGCTGGCCGACGAGGATCGCGGTGGCGATCCCAGTGTTTGCGCTGCTGAAAGATGATTCCTACCATGGCCAGGCACCGCCGTATGACCACGAGAAGCCGTCCTGGAAGGGCTTTTACAGGCCATGAGGCAAGGGGTTAAGTATGATGGTTTCTCTTGATAATTGGTCTCGCTCGGTGTATTCTTGACGGCCCTCCTTGAGAAGAACCTGTGCTTTGTTGTCCATCTTGCGATAGTTGAGTTATGAAGAGCGCCCTGTACTCGGTGCCAGCGGACCATCTCGAAGGAGATCCCCTAAACCCCCGTGCTTAGTACTAATTGTGTGGAGAACCGCATTAGTTGTGCTCAAACCAGTGCTGGCCACCCTCGGAGCCGATGGACAAACAAGTCGTCAAAAGGAAACTCCATACGCGCGGCGAAGAATATACTAAGCTTTTCCCTTTCATTTACGGAGTCATGGTTGGACCCTGCTCCCGGAAGGACGGCATCTCCCGAAGCGGTGCGTGAGCCGTCGGCGGCCGGAAGTCAAAAGACTCGAAGTAATATAAACCACTCAAACTCGAACATTCGAAACATTCTGCTCGGAAGGCCGGCTCCCAACAGGACCACAGGACCCGCTGTCGTTGTCGGGAATCGGCACGGACTTACGGCAATACATACCTGACCCAGGGGAGGGGGATTTGCCCGGGGGGAGCAGATTTTGGTCCTGCTCTCTCTCTTGCCCCGGATTGATCGTCCTCGCGAGAGAAAAGCCAAGACTTTTTGTCCGATCTGCCAACGTTCAACGTGGAGTCGAGGTTGGAAGGAGAAGGATGGAAGACGTGAGGCATGCATCCATGGTACGGGTTCTTATAAGATGCGCAACTATGTGAGATTGACACACGTCCAAACCTTAACTCAAAATGATCACGCGTCTCTCTCGCATGGCATTGGATCATGTCGTTCAGTCATATTCAGGGGCAGCGAGTCGAATGCGCTGATTCGAACAGAAAGTAACGCGCTCATTTTGCCGCATGGTCGACCCCGGCTCGTCGCCCGGAACGTCTTCCCGAAAGAATCTCCCCCTCCGTTCGTCTGGTCATCAGACGAACCACCGGAAAACTGCAGAAAACAGCGCAAAACCGTCTTTCCACTCCACCGTTTCCCTTCCCGCCTGGAAATGAAACAAGGGAGGTGGAACAAATAAAAAGATGCGAACGAATATCCCCGTCTCGCCACTGGTCGTCGTTCACCGCGTGCCCTCGCTGTGCCGCGCGGGACCATGGGGCGATTGGGCGGACGGGGTGGCCCCACGATATCATCACCAGAGCGACAGGGATCCCGTCCTGCAGAGTTCCCGGCCGGACGGCGCCCAGGTTGCATTTTGCGATGGTAATTTCGAGAGGAAAGGGGTCATCGACTGCGATGCAAAGACTTTTTGGAAGAAGGATAAGTGCCATTAATACCGCTACTATTCGTTCCCACCTCACATCCCCTCTCCTCTGTCTCACGCATCCTCTCTCTCTCACTACACTCTCTTTCCCAGGCTTCACGCCACCACGCTCATTTTTTTTGTTCAAAACTTCAGTCACTCATTTTTCTCTCCAGGGAGAGAACCAACAAAGGTTAACCCTACAGCCTTCCGATCGAATCTGGAATTCGCCATGAAGGGACTCATCGTCAGCGCCGCCCTCGTCGGCGGAGCCATGGCCCAGGCCGGCCCCTACATGCCCTGCGGCGGCAAGGGCTGGACCGGCCAGACGACCTGCGTGTCCGGATACACCTGCGTCGTCCAGAACGACTACTACAGCCAGTGCGTCCAGGGCAGCGCCGGCGCCGGTTCCGGTTCTGCCGGTGGCGGCGTCAACGCCGAGCAGGTCACCACCCTGAGGACGTCCACCAGGCGGTCGTGTAAGTCGAAAGCCGCCTCCGCCGTCGCGTCGCAGGTCCCCGCGACGAGCGCCCCCGCTGCCGCCTCGTCATCATCTGCGCCGCCCGCTGCTCCCGAGCCGTCCGCCCAGCCCGTTGACACCGAGACAGCCCAGCCGACCTCCGCTCCTGCGGCCAGCCCGGCCCCGGCCAAGTCTTCTTCTGCTGCGGCCCCCGTCAAGTCCGAGGCTGCCGAGGCCAAGCCCTCTTCCGCACCCGCCGCGAAGCCCTCGACCTCCGCGGCTGCTCCTCCCGCGACTACCAAGGCCCCGGCCGCCACCTCGGCCCCGGCTGCTACTTCGGCTTCTGCCCCCGCTGCTTCGGCCTCCGCCGCGCCCGGCAAGCCCGGCAAGTTCAAGTGGTTCGGCACCAACGAGGCCGGCGCCGAGTTCGGCGAGAGCAACCTCCCCGGAACCCTCGACAAGGACTACACCTTCCCTGACACGGCCAAGATCGACGTAAGTACCACCCAGAAGTGAAGGGGAGCCAGAGAGGGGGAATGACGGACAGAGACTGACTTGCCTCGTGCCCCCCAGACCCTGATCGCCCAGGGCTACAACACGTTCCGCATGGGCTTCCGCATGGAGCGCCTCGCCCCGGGCGGCCTGGCCTCCAAGTTCGACGCCGCCTACCTCTCGGGCCTGCGCAAGGTCGCCAGCCACGTCACCGGCGCCGGCGCCAACATCGTCCTCGACCCCCACAACTACGGCCGCTTCGCCGGCAGCGTCATCACCGACGCCGCCGCCTTCGAGACCTTCTTCGCCAACCTCGCGGCCGAGTTCAAGTCGGACGCGGGCGTCGTCTTCGACACCAACAACGAGTACAACTCGATGGACCAGGACCTCGTGCTGAGGCTCAACCAGGCGGCCGTCGACGGCATCCGCTCCGCGGGGGCCGAGAACTGGATCTGGGCCGAGGGCAACTCGTGGAGCGGCGCGCACAGCTGGGTCGACGTCAACGACAACATGAAGGGCCTCGCCGACCCGCTCGGCAAGACGGTCTACGAGATGCACCAGTACCTCGACGGCGACTCCAGCGGCACCTCGGAGGCCTGCACGTCGGGCACCGTCGGCGTGGAGCGCGTCAGGGCGGCGACCGAGTGGCTGCGGTCCAACGGCAAGGTCGGCGTGCTCGGCGAGTTCGCGGGCGGCGCCAACGCGGTGTGCAAGGAGGCCGTCACGGGCCTGCTCGACTACCTCCAGGAGAACGGCGACGTCTGGATGGGCGCCACGTGGTGGGCTGCGGGACCCTGGTGGGCCGACTACATGTACAGCTTCGAGCCCGAGACGGGCAAGGGGTACGCTTTCTACAACGAGGTGCTGAAGAAGTACCAGTAGGCTCGCGGCTGGGGTGTCAAAGAAGTTGGATCGTTTTGGATGAGTGTTCTTGGAAAGCTACTCCGGCTGCTATCTTTTCTTCTTGTTCAGAATTAGTAGGGCGGTTCTTCCTGGTCTTCGAAGGGTCGGTGGTTGTAAAGGCGGCTGGCGACTCGCGGCAATTTTCACTTCTTGTATTTATTTACTCTTCTTCAAAAACAATTGAACGTGCGATTTGTATAGACTCATCCAGTCATCCGGGTCTTTCGGAGCTGGGTCCACGTATCACGGCGTGGGTGGGGCCGGATCCCGCGCCGCGCTCCGAACATGTCAAACCTGCTTGGCAACACGTGGGGAGCGAACGTCACCTCCGCGCGGGGCCTACGGGGAACGAGGCTGGAAACGAGTCCCGGCACTCGTACACATATGCATTTGGGGGGCCCGATCATCGGCAACGGCGGCTGGTTCGTGGTGGGAGAAGACGCACACCATCGAACAGCGCAGGAACCGGCGCCGGGTCCTCGCACAATCTACTCTCGTCTTGATACCCCCCCCCCAGTGCACAAGCACAACAGCCTCGGGGGGCGGTCCGCCTTGTACGACGTCCAAACCAACGCCAGCCCTGCGGCGCAGCGCCAACAAGCAGACGAATTCGTCCTACGCATTCCCAAACGCAATTTCCCCTTCTGCCTCGCCTAAAAAAGTACCACGCAGCAGGCAATCAGCCCGCCCCGTTGCCAACCAACTCGGGAAATCCTACGTAGCCCGCCAGCATCACCTACATAGGTAGTAGAAAAACTTTTTTCTTTTCTCTTATTTGGTTATAGTAGACTCCGCCCGTCTGGCCCGAGACAACGGGCTGCAGCCTGGCATCGTGGCCATAATAGGCAATAGGCCCTCCCCCGTCGAAGCCTCTCGAAGTTAGCCAGAAGGAGTTCCGGTGGCACGGATGCTATCGCAGGCAGCAGCACCATCCCCACCGGGTAGGACAGCCACGACGCACCGTCTGACAAAAACATAAATACGCGGCCTGGTCTGCCTTCACTGCAATCCCAAGTGCGAGAAAATCCGTCGTCATTCATTACACGTCTCACTTCGTATAGCGTTCGATCCTTGGTTTCGACGCCTCTCCAAGTCGGGGTTTCAAGGCAATCCACACACATCTCCCACCATCCTCTTACACCAGAAAACAAACACTCATTCAAAATCCCATCTCCTACCACCAAAACCACTCACAGTCACCCTCTCATCTCACCCCCCTTTTTTTTTCAAAAATGGCCAAGGCAAAGTTCGAAGTCCCGCCCCTGCGCAACATGCCCCCGCCCCCGGACCCCTCCGCCGCCCCTCCCCCGCCCGCCCCGGAGCCGGCCCCGCAGACGGCCTGGAACGCGCCGCCCTCCCGCAACGCCGTCCTCACCCGCCAGCTCGTCTCCCTCCCGCTCATAGCCCTCCTATACACCGCCGCGACGCCCTTCACGCCCGTCGTCTGGGTGCTCGGCATCGAGGGCGGCTCCCTCTTCGACCGCCTGCTCGCCGGCTTCGCGATGCTCTCGGCGTGCTACTTCCAGTGGCAGATCGCCTCGCTGGCGCGCCCGCTCGCCGTCGTCCTCCCGGGGGGGTCGGGGCGGACCACGATCCGCGGCGGGCGCGTCGTCGCGAGCGGCGTGGAGGGGTTCGTGTGGCACCCGAGCAACTACTGGCCGTACGTCGTCTGCGAGGCCATGCTCCTGTGCCTGGCCGAGTTCGGCCCCAGCGAGGTGCTGCGCCGGAGCATCGTCTGCGGCGTGGTTGCCGGGCTGTGGGCCGTCGGGTACAGCGCGACGCCCGAGTCGACCAAGAGGTGGGCGTACGAGCACCTCAAGGCGTGGATGTTCTGGATGGTGCTGGACGAGCTGATGCGCGTCGGCGGGAGGAGCCACGGCGGGCGGAGGAGGAGGTACTAGGAGGTGCGCGAGGGGGTTTCTATCGTGTTCGAAAAAGTGTTATTATTACCACAGTTTAGATTCTGTTTTGTTGGCGAGCCCTCGAAGAATACATTGCTTCTTTTGTTTGTATAGATCTGGGGGGTTAGTGTTTGTCTCGCCCGGGGTCGCGGTGTGCATGTACTTTAGCACCCATCCCCGTCTAATGAAGTTGGTGATATCAATTATACGATAGTGACCGACGACAGTGGCCGACGATAGTGACCGACGATAGTGACCACAATGACGGACGAGCGTGATGGTAGCGGCAACATCATCAACACTAGGGTGGATCGTCTAAACCCAGGTAGGCAATTAGGAATCACTGTATAGTATAGTAAGAAGCCTCCCGTATTTGGTCACTACCATCATACAACAGCTCAAAGTCTCTGTATATAACTGTGGGGTATCACGAAATGCTATAAAAGCCCGGCGTCTCTTCCAGCCGGTACCGACGGTGGTAGCCGGAGTCCTACTCCGACTTGCTGCCCGACTTCGACGCCTTGGCCCGCCTTTTGGCCCTCCGTCTCTTGCGCCTCTTCCTGTCGTTGGCGATCTTCCTCCTCTGCCAGAACGAAACGACCCAGTCGACGATCCAGGTCCTCAGCATGATGAGGATGGTGAAGAACACGACGGGGATTGCGATGTACCAGCTGCAAGCGTTCCGGGTCAGCCTTAGACATGCTCGTCGTATTCAGCCAGGTAATACTCACAAGAACATGATGCCCTCGGGCTTCTTAATGTCTTCAAACTTTTCAAAGTTCTGCCCAAAGTAACCGGTCAAGAACGTCAGGGGTAGAAAGATGATGGTAATGATGGTGAGCTGCTTCATGCTCTCGTTCTGGTTGGCCGAGATGGTATTAAAGATGAGATCGATAAGGTTATCGGCGGACCGCTTGATCAGCGTCAGCTCCTCGATGGTCATTAGGCAGTGATCGAGCACGTCGCCGAGGTACGTGTGGGTGAGGGGGGTGACGATTACGCCGCTGGCCGGGTTCTGCAGCTCGCGCGAGGCTGCCTCCTGGGGGAGCAGAGTCCGGTGATCGCGTAGCGCGTTGACGAGGTTGTCGATGGGATTGATGAAGGTCAGCATCTTGTTGATCTCGGAGATGCAAATGTACAGAGACTTGGTCTGCTTGATGTTGGGGCTCGTGAGGACGTCGAGCTCGAGATCGCCAATGACGTCGCTATAGACGGCCTGTAGCGGAATGGCGAGGTCGATGATGGCGTCGATGATGGCCTGGACTACGAGCGATGCGTCGCAGGACTGACGGAGGATGGTGGAGGGGTCGCCGAGACGGACGGTGATGGGGCGCTCAATGTCCTCGGCGGACATCTCAAAGAAGGAGATGACGGTGTTGTCCGAGGTCAGGAAGATGGCGACCTGCTCGGCGGAGACGGCAAGGCCACGGTTGATGAGGGAGGAGTGACGCTCCATATACTCTGTACGCGTCTCGTTTGCCGAGGAGTGATAACGCTGTAGGGTGCGGACGAAGGCCGTCTCGGGGAGCTGGGAGAGGTTACTCGTGTGGTGGCTCAGGGTGTGCCCGTAGGGGCCCCCGTTCTTTCCGGTCCCATTCAGGACGCCGGGCCCCTTTCCCACCTCGGGGTCCGGCCCTCTGGTCCTGTTGCCGCTCATGGTAAGAGCGCGCTTCAGCTTCTTGACCCTCCTGGCCGACTTGGTGGACCTGACACTCGCGAGGTCATCATCCGAGTCGTCGTCGCTACTGCTGCTGCTACTGCTGTCCTCCTTGACGAGCAGCACAAGCTTCTGCAGGGTGAGGACGATGAAGGCGTGGTTCGAGTACCAGTCCGTCTTGGTCCGGTTTCGCGTATTCATGATGTCCTCGATGGCGAGCTTGTGCAGGCCCTTGTACTGGCCGCAGGCGGAGATGACGTCCCAACTGAGGCCGTTGATGTTGATCCAGCGGCACTTGACCCAGCTCTCCTGGGGCCGCTTGACGAAATCGATGAAGCCCTCGTTGCCGAACTTGTGCTTGACCATGTTGCCTTGGCTAAAGTCAATGACGGAGATGTCGCAGTCGGCGGAGAGCGTGGGCATGGAGGCGTGGCCGCCGTCGGACTTGTTGGGGTCGAAGCCCGGCTCGGATCCGGGCTGCCATCCTGGGCGGGAGAGCTCGAAGTCGTCAAAGTCCTCGACGGGCTTGAAGGTGTTTGCGCGACGTCGCAGAGGCGAGATGGCCGTATCGGCCGTGTCGGTGCGGGTCAGAGGCGCGCCGCCGATGGCATCGTTCGGGGCGGCTATGCGCACGCGGTGGGTTGGCGAAGTCGTCGAGGTATTCTTGGTCGCATAGTCGATGGTGTCGACCTGGAGGGTTGGGAATTGGGTGCGACGGTCGGGATCGGTCAAGGTCTTGGACATCGGGGCCCCGAGAGAGTCATTGCCGTCGCTCGACATGCTGGGCGGCGGCGGCGGTAGCGACAGCGGCAGCGGCAGGTAGGCAGTCGAGCCAATCGTCAAGGAAAAAGAGAAGAAGGCGAATGGCCGAGTATTAAAACATGTGAATTATCGATAGACGAAGCATTCGTCGCTCGGACTGCGCTGTCCAGCGCACCAACGGTTCAGCTGGGAGAGCGGCCACGGTTTCGGGCTCGTCGTGGCGTCGAACAAGCACTACCGGTCAAAGGAGCAAGAGACGGGCTCCTCAGCCGCATCTGGAAACCCGAGAGACGGCCTGCGGAAGCTGGAGCTGGAGCTGGAGCTGGAGTGTAGCCCAGCTAGTCTTTCTCGAGTTAATGCTGAGCTGAGCTTGTTGACCGTCTGTGCATCGCAATTGGGCTGTTCGGATTGCGACCGTCTTCGTCGTCGCCGTCGTCCGTCCTCGTTGTTGTCGTCCGTCGTCGTCCGTCCGCGTCCTTGTCCTCGCCGTCTCGTCAGCGGTGATGGTTGTGGTGGTGAAGGGACGACGATGTTGGATGACGCGATGATGTTATCGGAAAGACTTGAGTTGAGCAATTGAAGAAGGAAGGGAAGATCCTCGGGGAAGGAACATTCCACCTGGGACCTGCCGGTTTATTTTCACGACCACCGGGACGAAAAAACACCCCCGGGCTCCAGGTTTCCCCCTGAATGACGTCGCTTGGCGGCAACTTCACCAGTGACCACCCCCTGGAAGCCCTGAAGGTGGCACCCCTGTCGGTCGTCGCGACACCTATTGGACGGACCCTGGACGCCTCATATTAAGCACTCGATCGTTGCCGACTAGCCGGTCTAAGCTTCTCTTTAGCCGTGGGTGACACAGAAACACGCGGCCAATGGCTACGAACTAGACTGATCGGCCAGTCTGGAGAAGGACTTCAAGCTTTTGCCTAGAGGTCTTGCTCGGAACTCGCGTGCCGATGGGGCGTTGGCGGCAAGACTTTTGAACCGAAGCGCTGGGTTGTGTAAGTGGGAGTCGTCAATTCATTGCTTCTAGTCTACTGCTTTGTTCCACCTCCCTCTATTCCTTGGTCGCCCATGATGAATGCGTAAAACGTCACCTCCAGCCAGGAGAGAGTCTCAAAAACCAAGATGAACAAAATGGATTCAAACCCCCAGGGATTCGATGGTGTAAGTCTCGCTCCCGTCCCCCTTGCAAGCCGCCGTCACCAACCTCCCCTGCCCTCCGGGGACGACGCACGCCGCCTTGTCGTTCACGGGAGTCCAGACGAAACCGGTCCCCTGGATCTTCACCAGCTGGCCAGTGTTCGTGCCGCCCTCGCCCGCGGCGCGCCCGCCGCAGGAGAACACCGTGACCGTGTCCCCGTCCGCGCGGCGCCCGTCGGTGCTCACGCACCCGTTCGTCAGGCTGCTGACCACCAGCGCGGCGCCGTCCTTGCCGTCGTTGTGCTTGCCCTTGGTCACGACGTCGAACTGCTGGTTCGGGCTGGCCGCGTCGCACGCCGCGAGCGCCACGGGGATCAGGTTCTGCCGGAAGTCGCCCGCCGTCGGGTCGATCGAGAGGCACCGCCCGTCCGGCGCGCGGATGGCGGCCTTGGTGAAGGACCGCGTGGCCGTGGCGTCGAAGGCGTTGGCCTCGGCGGCTGCCGTCGGGTTGAGCGTGCCGCCGGCGCGGGAGACGGGGACCGGGGTCGTGGGGTTCGCGGCCGGGACGTTGCCGTTGCCGTTGCCGTTACCGCCGCCACCGTTGCCGCCACCGTTTCCGGCAGCAGGCGCTGTGGGAGCAGCGGGCGGAGCAGCCGCCGCCGGGGTAGTCTCGGGCTTCGCCGTCGCCGAAGGCGCCTGGGCGTTGTTCCCCGGGTTCACCGTGGCCGTGAAGGTCATGGTCACGGTCTCATCGTCGCCGCACCCACCCGTCCCCGCGTTCGGGGCCTGGGTTGCAACAGGTGCCGCCGTCGAAGGAGCAGCAGGTTGCTGCGCACCGTTTTCCGCTCCCGTTCCCGGGTTAACGTTCCCGTTTCCATTCCCGTTGCCGTTCCCTCCAGAGCTAGCACCACCCAAAGTAAAAGACTGGCTCGCGTCGCCGGCGTTGCAGTCCGCGATGTCCACCGCCGAGCCCTTGACCGCGAGGCACTTGCCCTTCTCGTTCTCGGGCTGGAAGCTCAGCGGGCCCGCGTTGCCGCCGAAGGCGAAGAGCTGCGAGTCGGTCACCTTGCCCTCCCCCGCGGCGCGCCCGCCGCACGAGAAGAGGTTGACCTGGTTGCCTGCCTGTCGGCGGGGGTCGAAGTTGAAGCAGGCTTGCGTCTAAGGACTAATCAGACAAGAAGTTCTTCTTCGTGTGTGGGAAAGGGGAACCTCTTACCAGGGTGCTCACCACGAGCATCGACCCGGGCTGGTCGTTGTGCTTCCCAGCGGTGATGACGTCCCACCCCTCGCCGTTCTTGGTGCCGCACTGCGCGACCTGGATCGGCGTCAGGTTGGCGCGGAAGTCGCCCGACAGCTCGTCGACGAACAGGCACCGCCCGTCGGCCGTCTTGATCTGCACGTCCGAGAAGGCGCGCGTGGCGGTCGCGTCGCGCTGCTGGGCCTCCTTGAAGGCCTCCTCGTTGAGCTCCGTCACGACGCGGCGGTGGAGCACGGGGCCCGCCGAGGCGAGGGCGGCCGCGTAGGCTACGAGGATGGAGACCTTGGAAACCATGATAAAAGTCTGAGAAAAAGGAAGTGAAGAGAAAGAAAATTGTATGAATGAGTGTGTAGAACGAATGAGAAGCCTGCGCAGCAGGACCGGTTTGCAAGAAGCGAAAGGGGTTGGAGAAAGGAAGGGAAATGGAATCACCACGAAAACACCACAGAACGAAGCGATGACTTTCAGGATAGGTTGCAGGAAGAGAAGAGACCACCCGTAGACCTTATACCCGACGGCCATGGGCGTTGCCACATCCCGCCTCCCATCCGCCATCCGCCGTCCATCAACCTGTCATGCAGCGGCCATCCAAAGCGCCGTCCGAACATGGGCAAAAACGCCGTCTTCGCTCCCTTCATCTGCCACACGGGAGGGCTCTTACTTGGCGTGCGTTCCTCCGCTATTCATAGCGCCAACCAAGATCGGTTTGAATGGGGTTTCACGATCTTCCTACCTGCATCGCGGTTTCGTTTGGCGGCCTGGGCCACGGTACCACTACCAGAAAGCAAACACAAACAGGCCGGTCAACCGCGCCGCCTGCTGTTGGTTCCCCCTGTCGCAGACGCACATCACTCTGCCGCCATCCGAACTGTGGAATGATATGATAGGTAGAGGAGCTTGGGCGCTCTTTCTCCTTATACAAGGTCGCGATCAAAGGGTCTGTTGGTTGGGATGGCCCGGCGCGTGAAACGGCTCGCGTTCCAAAACGGCAGTTCGTGGCGGGAAGATGAGACGGAGACAGGGGGGAATCAGTGGGTCGGACAGAAAATGATTGGGCGGGAGTGCTGCCGGACGTGTGGAGCCGCGGCCGGTGCCGGCTGGCGGGGCACATGGTGGGCGCTTGCCGGAGCTTCGAGTGATCAAATTAAAGGTAGTGTATACACGTCGATATTGGTGTAATTAGGTGCAAAATATGCAGTGTATGACAGGGAGCTCCGAGGATCTAGACTGGTCTAGTGTTCTTGAGGATCAATTCAAGCTTGCAATGCTAGATGGGCGATTCGTCCGACAGGCGCTCGTGTAACCACGGACGTCTGTCTGTCTTGTGCCTCCTGATGAGCATCTCATTTGCCCGTTAGCGCGCCTTCAGCTGGCAGGTGACCGCTTCGAGATGAACGTAGGTTTTCAGATGAACCAAGCCAGTCCGTCGTCGCAGTGTCATTCCAACAAGCGCTACCCCCTGCCTTAGTCCTCTTCCTGCTATCGTGATACGAGCTGCAGGTCCCGCCGGACGTGGGGATGGTAGTAATATAAACAGGAAACCATGTTCCGGTTTCGACTCCTCCTTTTTTCTTCGTGCTAATCTTCGTTCCTTAATTTTCTTGCTCCGTGGCCATCCTCACCACCCCATGAACCCGTGCAGCGCGTTGAACCCCGTGATGACCAAGCTGTCCTTGCCCTCGCGGTCCGCCGAGCCGGTCCAGTAGAACAGACCACCGAGGCCCCTATGCTTCGCGAAGTGGCCCTTCTGTCCCACCGACCGCGGCGCGTCGAACGTCGTGAACCCGTTCCTCTCATCCACAAACGACGCCGCCGCCGCGCTGTCGTCGATGTACGCCCGGTCCACGTACTCCTGCGGCAGCTCCGAGTAGTCAATCTCCCCGGACCCCTTCGTCGGCCCCCCCGGGCCCCTAGCCTCGGGAAACGTGCGCGCGTACACGGGGATGCCCAGCACGATCTTCTGCGCGGGGAAGCCCCTCCCGATGAGGTACTCCACGCCGTCCGCGCACCCCGTCTCGCCCGGCGCGCTGCTCGGCGCCCGCAGCTGCGCGTGGTTGCCCGAGGCCTCGGACCAGGGGCCCGTCAGGTCGTAGCACATGAGGTTCATGTAGTCCAGCGTCCTCGCCACGCGCGCGGCGTCGACGTTGCGCAGCACCCACTGCCCCGGGGGCAGCGCCGTCGTGAGGAGGAAGTACGGCGCCGGCAGCGCCCGGCGCACCTCCTCGAGGAGCAGCGCGTAGTCGTTCCCCTGCTTCTCGTCCTGCGGGAACTCCCAGTCGATGTCGACGCCGTTGAAGCCGTTCCGGTCGACGAAGCCGCGGATCTCCGAGGCGAACCGGCCGCGGGCGTGCGGGTCGGCGGCCAGCGCCGCGAACTCGGTGCTGTTGGTCCCGCCGCCGACGGAGATGAGGGTGCGGATGTGGGTGTGCCTGCACTTGACCTGGTTCAGGGCCGCGATGCCGCCCTCGACGCCGTCGATGGAGGCGGAGCGGTCGGCGTGCTCGTCGAGGTGCTTCAGCGAGCCGTCCGTGTTGACGCCCATGAAGGAGTAGAGGATGTGGGAGACCTGGCCCAGCGGCATCGAGGCCGGGCCCTTGCCCTTGTAGACGTGCCAGTTGGGGTAGTAGACGGCGTTGACCACCCTGCTCTGGATCTCCAGCGGGTTTCCCGAGTTCGCCATTCTGGGCAGGATGCAGGCGGCGGCGATGAGGACGAGGAGGATGCTGCTTGTGGCGAAGGCGACGATGCGGTGTGCTGGCGGTTTCGAACGAAAGGTGGTGGCGGTGGTGGTGGTGTGGAGGTGGGGGAGGGGGAGGGGTAGTGGTGCTCCTGCTCCTGCTCCTGCTCCTGCTCCTGCTGTTGTTGACGCTGCGATCGCTGTTGCTCCTGCCGCTGTTCCTGCCCCTCCTGCGGGTGCTGCCGTCATTCTTGTAGGGGGTTACCGCCCGTCACCCCGGGGCGCTGTGGGGGTGGTGCTGACGTGGAGGCTTAGGGGCTGAGCCTGCCGTGCCTTCCGCTGCGTGGCGCCCAGCCGGATGGCTATTGGGGCGCTGGGGGGCGGCCACGCCTGCTGTGGAGCGCTGAGCTGAGCTGATTCGGGCTGGGCGACGCCGTAAACCTTGCTGCTGCTTGCACCGTTTGTCCAACGACTGGCTGAGGTTGAGGTGTGTGGGCTGGGCTGGGTCCGCCTGGGGTTCCTGCCACGAACAACAATCAGGTCCAAGAGGGATGTTCTTCTCGACAAGCTGCTTCCGGAGCAGCTGCGTTGTTGGCGAGAGACACCATCAGGATTCCTTTTCCCTCCCGCTCCCTTTCCCTTTCTCCGTTGGGCTGGGCCAAAGGGAGTCTTATAGGAGAGCTCCCGCAGCTCCGAATGCTTTCCTTGGCAGACGTTGAGGTGCGTGCCGACTGGCAATGTTGAGGGAAGCTGCGACTAATGAATTAACCGCTGCAGGTTTTCTTGGACGATGACACGCACACATACACACCACACAGCCAAGAATATTTCGCGCAATCACATCCTGCTGTTCGGAGAGAAGTCGGCCGCAGGATTACGGATCACAGAGACGGAACCCCAGAAAGGGACGAGTAACCCTTGGATGGAGGGAAGGCCCACGAGTTGAAGCTCCCTGCGTCTCGCGAGGAGCGACCCGACGATGTTGAGGAACTTCGACCACGAGACACACCATGGCTACAGCAGCTTTCGGCGCCATGGGAAGACTCGAATCACTCGCTAGATCATCGCTAGGGAATCGTCTCGCGCCGTGGACACAACGGCCCTTGCTCCGGAGCATCATGGAAGACGGGCATTCATGAGCTACAGCCGGTGAAGCCTCCCAACCGACGACAGAACGGCAATCGCGAGACACGCGCAGCTCCGACCCGATCGCGCGTCTTCTGGAGAAATGGCGATCGATGACGGTGAGCGGGGTGGCCTAAGAGATTCTCCCCATCGCCGAGAGGGAGAGCCAGGGGGTCTCTGCCGCGTCGATGCACGGCGGCCCCCTCCTGCATCGACACGGTAGCCGGATGGGCTGCCTCCAATGGCCCGGCATGCGGTCAGCACCGGCGGCCGGACACCGGTGTCAGGGGTGGACGACTCACTCGGAAGGGAGGGCCAACGAGCCGTGCGGTTTTGCCCCTGCCCCTGAGCATCTACCACCCGCACGCCTGCCGGCAAAGTATAGATATCACCCACAAGCACATCATTTGGCGAAGACGACGGCATTGGTGGGCATTTACCCCACGTGCATGAGCCGCAGGTTGGGGTGCCATCCAGGACCGGGCCGCAGGACTTCGGGCCTCGGCGGCTTCGAGAGGCTAAGAGATTTCCCCCGCCGGTAATGAGATATTGCCATTGGCAGAAGTTCTGTTCGATGCTACTCCGATGCGCCGAGGAATATCAATATTGCCTGCGTTGCAACACACCAGCGTCTGCTCCCAAGAGACCGCCATGTACAGAGGAGGGGCAGATGGAAAAGGACGCCCAGCAGGAGGCCAACAAATCCATGGTTGTCCGGAGCTTTTTCTCAGAGACGGCCTCGGCTGGAGCACGTCGACCATTTCTTCTGGCCGACCAAATCGACACCAGAGATCGAAGGTGCGGGTTCGACATGATTCCTGCGCCGAGAGCCAACATGGATAAGACTTGCGAGCCAGGGTGAAGAAGTGCTCATGAATGCAACTCATCTGGGGCCAGTTAATGCTGCAAGGCAATGCAGAACATTGATCTTGGAAGAGAAGAGCATATAACGGCTTCCGTGAGCAGGCCCTGAGCAACACAAGAGTCGGGCGAACTCGAGATCGTTCACATCGTGACTGACAAGGCTTTGAATCTTGGTTCTCACAAACTACAGCCATCAGACCTATGGCAATGAAGTTGTGCCTGGTCGGAGCAAACGGAGGTCGCACGACGTTGAAAAACCAAGGCGAGGGCCAACAAGACGTCCTCGTGCACGATCGCCAAGAGATCGAATCTACGCTGACAAGTCACCTTGTCAACTAGGTCGTGATCAAAAGCAACACGAGTTGTGGCATGCCGACGTCGCCTTGCCGACTTACTCGCCGGCTTCCGAGACATCAGGTGATCCGCGCCATCATCGTCATCTTCAAGCCACTTCCGACCAACGAATACGATACGAGCTAATAGTATCGACAACGACGGCCACGAATGGACGACTGAGGGATTTTTGGTCGGCCAGCGGGACCAACACCGCGGTCTTGGCGCTCCACGATCTCGAACAACGACGTCGGAGGATTGAACAGCTTCCGCAGACGAGGGCTCGGCAGAACCGGTTGCACGTACGATTGGTGGGACAGGGAAGCGAGAGGGAACGCCATCAGCTAGATCGCCCGAGGAAACGGACGCTGTCGAAGTTTTGTCTCGGTTCGGTGTGAGCAACTGACGCAAAATTAAGCATATCCCTCGGCGCCGCCTTCAAACTTTGGGCTTATGCAAACCAAGCGCCATGGAAAAGCGACGGGGCCTCTTTGGGCTGAGCCGGACGTCCGCGCCGGCGCCGGTCACCGTTCGCGAGATGCATCTACCGGACGCGCCTAGGAAAATGTCCTTGCATTTTCCCCAGCCTCTACAATATGGAAGGACCGAAGAAGACGAAGCACGTCCATACATGGAGTTCCTCCAGGCGGCGTTAGTTCCATGTGACTTCATGCGAGACCACCACTTTGGCTTCGCGGGGATCTTCGAGAAACCGGTGCTTTGCAGCAGTAGCCAACTAACAGGAGTCAGAAAGTGATGCAGCTATCCGCTCACGAGGACGGGGTTGTGCCAGCGGCCGCGTCCATGAACCAGAGGGAGATCATTCACTCCAGATGCAATGCATTCGCTTGGTGTTTCCATCGTCGCTGATGTTTCCATTGCGGGCCCGTTGTCACCTCGAGACTTTTGCCGACGCGTTTGAAAACGTCGCATCGACGGGCCATCACGAATTAGGAGTCGCAGTCGGCTACGAGCCGAGAGGATAATAAAACAGAAACATCAACGAATTCCTGACTCGTGGCTAAGAAGAATTAATAGCGAGAGAAGAAAAGGGGTGGCCCTTTGTATTGGGCTGTCACTTCAAAACGAGACGTCTCTTGGCAACACCATGCGATTGCGGATCGTGAAACCTCATCGCCTTTTTTTGATTCAGATGCCAGCTCTTGGCAGTATTCGGAGCATCCGGTCGGGAGGGGAAAAAAAGCGACGGCCATGGAATTCTCGGCGAGCTTCTGCCGGCACTGAGCCGAGAGTCTTGGGAGCGTTCTGGAAGGAGGGGTGAGACTGGTGATCATCTTGACGCCGACGTCTCCATCTTCTGCCAGCGTCCGTCACTTCGCAGCGAACCCCGGCCGTCGATCTCGGGCGTGAGCAGCACCCCGCGGAGCCGAGTGCAACTCCGCCTGATCACCATGAGGATATGATGATTAGCGGGAGGGAAGTGATTGTCGGATGAGAACAATCGTCCAAGTCGGCCGCCAGAGCAGGCCGAAACAACCTGAGCTGGCGAGTTGTTGATGCATCGTTCGTGTGCCTGTCACGGTGGCTGACGTCAAACCGAAAATATCTTGTCATTATGTCTCACGAAACAACGGATGCCGGGGTCCCCAGAGTATCATGGCAGTCTCAGCCGGGTGAGGTCGCGAAAAGAGGGCCTCCTCCGCAGAACAGAAGAAAGGCTGCAAGCTGACGAAGGCCGTCGACTGATTTTGCTGCACGAAGCCCAGTCTTTCTGCCCCACCAACTGCGTAGCTGTCACGTCCATCGCAGCGCTTGATCGTCAAGCTTTACCGCCGGTAGTTGGCCGTTTCGCTCTGAACCGACAGTTCCTCGGAGACTTGAGAAAGCAAGAAGATGAGATGCCGCGCCGGGTCAGCACGTCCTCCCCTCTGTCTGCTTCTGGACGCATTCGCAAAACAGGGAAGAGGGAGAAAAAAAAGAGCCAGCGCATGTCGGAGTTGCACCAGCACCAACACCAGCTCACACTCGCATACGATGCCGATGCGGGGTTCCGTCAGGTTGCATGCTCAGGGTAGGGCACCCACCCTTGGCCCTGGCCCTGGAGGGACGAGCTGTCTAGTGTGCCTTGGCTGGCCCAAAGATGGCAGAAGCCCAGAGAATTGGGACTCGGGGAGGACTAGCAGAGTTACAATCGAGGTCCCAGTATCATGGTTCTGTTTAGCCGGGACAGAGAGAGGTCCTGATTAATTGTCCGATGTCCCAGGCCTCTGGAAGTCGGAGTTTCCAGCGACACAACCAGACGGCCACATCGAGAAAAAGAAGCACAGCACAGCACATACCGAGCGGCGAACAAACCACGGGCGATGAGTTCGTCCCTTTTGTGCGCGCCGCCCGTGATGGTGGCGTAGCGCTATGCTTGTTTCAGCCTCCCGCTCTCTCTTTGCCTGCGGGAACCTGACTGAATGACCAAGAGGAACTGCAAGTTTGCTCCGGCCTTGCATCGAGGGTGCGTCAGTAGGCGGGCGCCTTCCCACGCGGTGATCGGGAGGCACTTCTGCGCAGTTGGGCGCGAACATGCGAAGGAGCATGCGAGGCCAGGGGTCATTTCTCACCCGGCCGTCAGCAGGGCCAGAAGAAGAAGCAATCGCGCAAGACGTGAGAGCGAGGACCCCGTTGGGGCGCAAGGCCCTCTCAGCGCTCAAGAAAGACCGAACAACTCCCATGGATGATGATCCGCCGGCCGTTGGAGTCGGCCTCTTCTTCGCCAAGTCCCACCATGCCCTCCGAGAGACCCGACCCTGGACTCGGGGCTGAAGATGGACGTCCTGGGGGGCCTGGGCTTGGACGGGAGTCGGGGTCTGACTCGCTGAAGGGCCGCTGGCATCGCTTCCTGGGCATGCTGATGACACGACAGGCCAAGCTTTTGGTCACACCATGACAGCTCTGAAAGAGGAAGAAGCCTCGGTCGCTCGATGCATTCATGCCATGTGGTGTACTCCGTATCACCATACGGATACACTACGGACGACATCCGATGACTACATAGTATAGGGCGATGGGGGCAGGAGAAGCAGTTGGAAGCAGCCATAGTCATTCGGTTACACAACACAACACCACCATCTCGTATTTCCTACGCCCGGCCGAGTCCTTTGTCCAGGGACTCGTTGGCGATCACCATTCGGAGAACCTCTCGACTTCAGCGTTCGGGCCTTGGCACACGTCCCGACGCATGACATGGTGGCATCTCTCGTCGGCGATTGGATTTGGCAACGTCGGATCTCTGACCGTCCCGGGACGACCATCTCTCTCTTGCTCTCGCTCAGCTGCGGCCGTCTTACCACACCG
Source organism: Colletotrichum brevisporum (assembly GCA_030770045.1). Taxonomy (NCBI): domain Eukaryota; kingdom Fungi; phylum Ascomycota; class Sordariomycetes; order Glomerellales; family Glomerellaceae; genus Colletotrichum; species Colletotrichum brevisporum. The sequence goes on from JAUGSI010000001.1 coordinate 12,802,961, forward strand.
TACCGCCGCGGTGCCTGGCTGTCTGCCCACACATACGACGCGCGTGAAGTCTTCCAGTTCAACGGAGTTAACTGCGGGCGGTTGTTGGCGCTAACGCCAGGATGCCACCACCCACACACACACAGCTCAGCTCCTGAAGGCACTCTATCAGCCCTGAAGGAAAGCGATGTCTGTTTAGTATTTATCCCATAACCAGCGGGATGACCACGCACGTCCGCGGAGTGGGTTGCTGCCAGGCATCCGCCAACCTGCCACTCCCACGCCGCCGCCTCCGCAGCCGCCCCTTGCGAGGCAGCAGTCAAAGTTGGACAAGTCGGGGGTTTGGGGGGACACAGGGGGGGATTATTTGGGGGAGACGAATTAAGCGTGAAAGAGCCTCTTTCTGCTCCTGACTCAAGAGGGCGAAAAGCCCCCGTCCGTTCGGCGCAATTCTTTCTGACTAGTTTGTTTATCACCTCATAGAAGTCCGCGTCACAACGTCCGTGTTGTTGCTGCTGCTGCGAAAAGGTACCTGCAACTGCCCACTTCTGCAGTCATTTTGGCATGTACCGGGGGCAATGTTCAGGTCCATGGTCTTGTTCCTCTCAGCACAAGCCTTTTTTCTTTTTTATTCTGCGACGAGGTCATGTTTCCGACGCAAGATGAGCCCTGGGCGCGTCGAGATGTGACGACCCTCGTGGCGGTCGCCTTTTCCAACTCCATATGCACCACCACGCGCGCGCGCCGCTTCCTCATATGCAGGTAGCGCCGCTCAACACCATCCCCAGCCACCTGTGGTCCGTATTTTCGTTTCCATCATTCCGACGGTCTCTTCCTCCCACAGGCAACCCTTGTCGCCGATGACAGAATGACAGACACCTTGTTAGGCCTGCGAGGGGTGCTCGAGCGCCTGTTCATCCCCACAACCTTCGTCTTCTTCCGCAGACGTGCTCCTTGACCGATACCCGCAGCCGAGCGCAACGCAGCGCAGCGCAGCGCAGCGCAGCGCAGGGCAACTCTTGCTTCCGCTCATGCTCATGCTCCTGGCTTTCTCTGATCCTTTTCCTGCATCACGCTTCTGCCTATCATCAATAATCCCCACGCAACAGGGCCCCCCCCTCGACGAGACCCGGTCAGCTTACAACGTCGTAGTCGCTTGACGTGGTCAAAACGTACAGCGGAGGTCAAAAAAAAATCTAATCTCCCCACCGCCTCTTCCTCCTTCGAGCCCTTGCCCACCGCGACCCCCCGGCCTGCATCATGGAGCTCATCGGGTTCTATCTCTCTGGGTCCGCTGACATCATGGCGCCCCCAGCTGAACTGTCAGCTCCCCTTCGAGCAAGTGCTCGGGCTCGGGGCGAAGAGGGGGCGAGGATACGGACAGACTGGGAAGAGGCCGTCATCGTCCCGTTTTCTCCCCCTCTCCCAAGGCTTCTCTTCCTTCCTTCCCCTTCTCCACGATGAGGTAGGCGGGCGAACCCATCCGCCCCTCCGCCGGCAGGCTGTGCGTCCCAGCGGATGCTTCTTCGACTAGACTCTTGTACTCTATTCTTGGACGGGGGCTACCGACCCACGCCATGAAGTCTTGGCTCCGGGGGTGAGAGGGCGGATGGAGGGCGGGGGTCCATCGTCAGTCAACTCGGGCTGTTGCTCTGTCGCAAGGTACCCGTGGTGTGGTGCGTTCTGTTGCATCTTGCGTCCCATCTTCTTGTTGTATAAGACGTCGTCTCGCCCTCCACGTTTCCCAACCACTCTCAGTATCCTCATCCCGCCTTCCCAACTCACCCAGCCAAGCCATCTTAATACTCACCTCGCCGTCCGAGAGTCTCTCCCCCGGTCTTCGTCGACTATTCTCGCACACCCCTCCCCCTGTCGTTTCCCAAGGAGTCTTTAGCAAAACGTCCCTCGCTACAACCACCACCAAGCAAACATGCATTTCTCCAAGTCTACCCTCATTGGCGCCGCTGCGGCTGCTTCTCTCGCCAACGCTAGGTACGTTTGCTTGTTTCCCTCTTGGACTCTCTTGATACACACAGAGAACTCGAAACTGACACACTTCCTCGAACCAGCCCCGTCGCCCCCCGCCAGGTCCCCGTCGGCGTCACCGTCTCCCAGTGCGTCTCGCCGGGCCAGGTCGCCCTCACCTACGACGACGGCCCCTTCACCTTCACCAGCAACCTCCTCGACATCCTCGACAAGCACTCGGTCAAGGCCACCTTCTTCGTCAACGGCCAGAACTGGGGCAACATCGAGGAGGGCAACAACCCGGCCGTGATCAAGCGCATGAGGGACTCGGGCCACCTCGTCGGCTCCCACTCCAACACCCACCCGGACCTCGACTCGCTGTCCTCGGCGGACCGCGTGGCGCAGATGACCGACCTCGAGGCCGCCACCCGCCGCATCGCCGGCTTCGCGCCCAAGTACATGCGCCCGCCCTTCCTCAACTGCGCCGACGCCTGCCTCGCCGACATGAGGGCACTGGGCTACGTCGTCGTGGGCACTAACCTCGACACCAAGGACTACCTCAACAACAAGGCCGAGACGACGCACCTCTCCGCGGAGAAGTTCGACCAGGAGCTCAGCGCCGACGTCGGCGCCAACAGCTACATCGTCCTGTCGCACGACGTCCACGAGCAGACCGTCGTCTCGCTGACGGAGAAGATGATCGCCACGCTGCAGGGCAAGGGGTACAAGGCCGTCACGGTCGCCGAGTGCCTCGGCGACGCCAACCCGGCCAACTGGTACAAGGCCTAAGCATGCTACGGGACGATAGATGGGGGGTTACTTGGAAAAGGAGTTTGTCATGAGTGGCTTGGTTTGGTTTCTCGCGTCTTTCTTGAGGAGTCGGGTGGTGTGTAGATACACAGGCGGGGGCAAAACGGCTCGGGAACATATGGAAGGATGTACATTATCTTTTTTCTTTCTTGGAGATACCAAATGTCTAATATGAAATCTTGGAGAGAAGAATATCTGTCTTTGGATTATTTGCCTCGTTCATCGTGACAAGCTTGAGGTTGAGTCAATGAGCAGTAAAAGGGCCATGGGCATGAACCAAACCCCCCCCCTCGGATTCAACAAACATTTCCAAGGCAGCGACTGTTCATTCCTGAGCTCGTTGGTTTTTTTCGATCCCAACAACATTACCCTTTCCTCATCGAGGAGGATATCAACAGCACAAAGCCATTTCTGTCTTTTCGATTCTCCTTTGTCACCGGAAAGGAAAAAAAAAAAAAACAAGCTCTCGCGTGGTGCAAAAACGCTCTCGCTCACATCTTGGCGATCCCGCATGATGTTCTCGGGAATCCCATTTCTTCTCGGCCACCTGCGTGGGTATGCCAACATTTCCAGTTTCTGATGCGCCAGCAACCCCCGCCAGGCCGCCCCCCCCCCCCCCGCGAGACACGCACATCTTGGCAAGCCACCACAAAAGCCGTTGTTGGTTTTCTCTTCTCGGCGGGCCCCCCGAGCCCCTGAACCTTTCAATCTATCTTGCCCCCCCCCCCTTGCCCCCCCGGGAACAATCGTCTTGGACGCTGCGTGCTCTGGCTCGTTGGTTCGCAAAAAGGAGAGAGCGATGCTCTTGGGCTGCGGGATCTCGAGTCTTTTGCTGTTGGCGCCGGGACTGCGGGGGGGGGGGTGGTCAAGCCGGCTAGATGCCTCGAGCGTTTCTGCTGCCAAGGGGGAAGGAGTACACAACCATCTTACGAATGGTTTATAACTTGCGGGAAAATCTATAAAACATTCAGGGGAAGGAGACGTCTTCGCAGAGCTCGTTGACGCTCTTCCGCCCCAGACTTGGTCCGCCGAAGAGGTTTGCAGAGTTGCAAGTCCGCCCGCCCCCCGTTGGGGTTGGTGTTGGGGGGGGGGGGCCCAAGCAGGACTCACTCGAAGGACAGTCTGTCAGCTCGGACTCCCGGGTCTTGGCGGAGGATGAGGGCCGGTTTTTCCGGGCTGTGTCGATCGCTCTCTCTCTCCTCTCTTCCCGTTGAGAGAGAGGCGGCGGCTTATCTAGGCAGCGATTGTTTTTTCCTCGTTTTTTTGAGTACGCAATTTTCGAAGGATCGCGGAATTCCAAACTGGCGCTTCGTGGTGCGGTTTGAGGTTGATTGCGGGGAGGGGGGCGAGCGCATGCCAGTCCGAGCCGTGGCCGGAATGCGCTCATCGACTTGCCATGTGGCTGTTGCAATATTTCTTCATGCGGGGAAAGAAGCAAAAGAAAAGGGCAAGAGGGAGACGCTGGTGCAGCCGTCTTCTACGCCATCGAGCCGAAGCGTTCTGCGCCCTCCGCCGTTGATTCGCCACGCCCGGCTCGCACACGGTACGGCGTACGGGGTTCGGCCCCGCTCCGGGGAAAGGTGGGGCGTGGACACCCTCTCTCTTCCGGATTGCGGATTCCTCCTTGCATTGTGAATTGTGTTCATCGCGCGTTGGTCATCATGGTGAGATGAAACCAGTGCCTCCGTCTATTAAGGTACTCAGATGCAAAATATATCAATTGCTGGATGAAGCAGCTTAGCTCTGGTCACGGCGAGCCGATGGAAACATGAACCACAGACAGTCAGCTGGTCTCACTCAAGCCAAGGTCACCTGCTCCGGCGTTGCCAACGCCGGCGCCAGCAATTCCACATCCCTTACGTATGCTAACCCAATTCTCCTATACTCCCCGCTGCCGCCATCGACCGGCCGTATCGCCAAACACCATGCGCCGGCCAGCAGGCCGTCAACCACGCGGCCGCCGACCGCGAGGAACACAACCGGGCCAGGTTCCCCGGGCCAAAGGTATCCCACCGCGTCACCGAAAGCCCCTGGCTCGTCTTGAATGCACCAACCGTACGTGGTGCGCTCTCCGAAATCTTTGAACACTGCAAGCATCTTCCTCGGCCCGTTGGGAGGTGTTGTCTTGAGGCGCTTCTTCTTCTCCACTGTTATACCGGCCGTGACGCGCATGACGGGTGCCTTGACGACAAGTAGACAGCTGGCTTGCGTGATGGCCGGGTCGGTGTAGTCCTCGTGCCGCTGATCCTGGATGGAGATCAACGTCGTCATTTCGGACGTCTCGAGAGGCAGAAAGTGGCATCGCCCATTCACGCTGCCCCAAGACCAGGACGGAGCTCGTTCGTGGTATCGCTCCGAAGGCCCCTCTGCCTTGTACCACAACAAAGACCTGGCCATGTCTGCCTCAAAGACGCCACAGTGGTAGCGCTGATGATCGGCCATAGTAGCCATGCCCTGGAGGACGCTGACGATGCCTCCCAGGGCGATCAGTTTGTCGTTCTGCATGGTAATGTGGTAATCCGAGTACCGCTGTACCAGCTCGAGCCAGGCAGTGTGGATGCTCGACGTGGCCATGGCTTTCTGGAAGATGACCGACGTCGTCTCCATCTGCTCCCCTCGTACTTCTGGAGACTGATGCTCGCATTCCCAGAGTAGCCTGTTCTCCACGAAGTGAATAATCCTGCGCGACAGCGTGAGCTCTTGGAGAATCCACGCCCGTCTCGCTATTACGCTCTCGAAAAGCATGCGGTCGAGCTGTTCGGGATCAAGATCGGAAAGCCTCACGACAAAGTGTGGACCGCCTCGTCCTGGCGCTATTCGAAGACCTGAAGGGACCTGGTATCTCCAGAGAAAGCCCTCGTCGCACTGGCCTGCCGAGTGCGCGGCGATAGTAAAGGACGCGTCCCGGTATATTGCACCCATCTTCTTAGATTGTTGTAGCCACTCTTTCTGGTCGTCCTGGACGATGCAGAGCGAGTCGATCCATATATAGGAGATTTCCATGGATCTGGCTACCAGAACTGCATCTCGAAAGGTTCGCGGCAGGTCATTCAAGTCCATTCCCTTGAGACGCTCAGGAAGCGTATCCTTGGTCGTCGTCAGAGTCAATTTCCCACCCCAGCGGTGGCTCAGTGCGATGTAATGGCCTGCTTGAGTGCCTTTTGTTTCATAAAGGCGAAGCCGCAGAGCTTCCGAGCCAGGTGTCCCTGATATTTCGACGACCCTGTCTGGGAGCGTGGGAGTCGCCTCGCACGCGGTGCTATTGCGCATTCTAGGCCATGCGCGGCCCAGGCACTCCCCGCAGGCAGCTGTCTTAAGGAGCCGGTGAATCTCTCCTCTAAGACGCTCCACCATATAACCTGGCGAGGCAGAGGTTACCGGTGCATCAGTTGTTTTGCACGGAACTGAGGTGTCTGCTGCCTCTTCGGTCAACGTTCCGAAGTCTGGGCAACATACGGAAGGCGAGTTGTTAGCGATAGTTCCATCACAGCCAGGTCTGGTTCCAAACACGACTCCGGCCACGCCACATTCCACGTATGATGTATCCCAAGGAGAAAAGATGTACGGTACCTTCTTCGAAGGCCACACCAAAGCTGTCAAGATGCCAGAAATCCGGGTAGGGGATATCCGTGTTGGAGGTATTTTTCGGCCAGTGGCCTGGGTGCGGAATTCGGATATGAATCTTGCCGTCTTCCAAGTCTAGACGTACGGGGCCGTCGTCGACGGCGTCCTGATTACCCATGGTGTAGAGGAAGCCCTCTGGATGAGCCGCCGAGCGGTGGCCCCTGCCGCTCTGGGCAATGAGCGAACACAGCCTGCAATGACTGGCCGTGCGGACGATGTCGTGGAAGCTGTTCCTCAGGATGACCGAAGTGCCGCCCCCCTTCGCGAGGCTGCTGATGTCGAGCTCGTCGCAGACGTTGCAGAGAGTCTTGATATCGTGCAGGTGGTGCGCTTTAGAATACTTGTACACCGGCCAAGTCTTGTCGGAAGAATTTCCGCTGTAGAAAGAAGTCCCCGACCTGAGCCTCGGGTCTTCGAAGGGCGTGTTTTGGCACTGGCCCAGCCACATGCTGTTGGGCAGCCTCGACGGTTGGCCATCACCTGGACCAGAGGAGTCCATCGCTTACAGAGTGTCTTTCGTTGTTTGGTGAACGACACCTTTGGGATGTGCCCCGACCTTGCGAAGTCCTTGATCCGCTGGCTGTTCTAAGTTCTCAGTTTGGTGGCATTGAGAAGCATGCAGGCAATGGCAAAAGAGACGTGGCTCGCAGTAATAGGCTTGGATACCAAAAGAAATTGATTACTCGTCTGGTTGGGGCGGCCAGCCCCTCATTTGTCTGTGGGTGTAACCAACTGTCCACCATGCACGTCAGCATTGTCGCCACTGTTGCCGCCTTCTGGGCTGGTATTACTGCATGAAAGTGCAGAAACCGTCTCGCATCATCCCATCCTGTGAGAAAGAGGGAATCACTGACAGGTGATGCTCTGTGAGATCGAACCGGCTATAGCTGTCTTCAGGGTCGGCTCAGATTAGAGAAAAGAGGGCTACGAGACCGAAGCCGACGGTTGCGCATGAAGGATCTTAAACTTCAAGAAAACACCATAGGAAGCCTCGTCGAGTAAGTCGTCGGTCCCAAAGGATGGAAGAAAGGTCTACCAGGGACTCGAAGCGCCCTGAGGGACGAGGCAAGGGAATCTGCGGAAGCTCCGATATCGTGCACAGGCTGAAACTCGAAAACCATGTCGTTTTACCCGTTGTATGAGCTCGGCAACGGTGTCAGCAAGAACAACATTAGTCTCTATCTTGGGGGCACCTACCAGAAAAACGAAAGAGACCGGCAACCGAAATCTCCTGCTGTGCCGTTTGCCCCTGCCTGGCTCTCCACGAGCAGACTACCTAACAGGCAACTGCTGCCAGTGCAGGTATTCATCTGTGGTCATGCCGCCACGATTCTCTAAGCCGCGGTACTTCTGGTCCCTACACAATTCTTTACTCTTTCATATGTCCCGAGCTCGCCTGTAATATTCGGACCACGGCGGTCGGCCCCACCAAATGGCGGGATATATGGGTCCATCTCCGAACCCACGCCGAAGCCCGCCGGAACATGTCGCCAGAAACGACATCCCAGATTTTAAGCTTGAGGAGACATGTTTCCCTCACCTTGTGGCTCCACCGAATGGGGCTCCTAATCAAGGCTCTGGGTATCAAATTCGTAGGTCCTGGGCCATGCTCTACAGCTCACAGGCACATCTGCCCCGGGATCGACGCGACGCTACCGGGCGGCAGTGCGCCATCCGCCGTCAACGACGCATCAGGGTCTTGTGCCCGCATCTCTTGGCCTCCGAAAGATGTGTGGCTTCCTGTATGTGATTACATATCGAGTGCTATCGTTTGCACGGAGCCTTGACGCCCGACCTTTCTCTCGAAACCTCCCGCTTGATGCGATCAGTCCTGCTATCACACTTCCACAACCCGTTGAGTTTCAATGGAGAGGCACGAAATCAGTCTTGACGATTACATATTTTTACATTTGGTTGTTAAATATCCGTTAAACTAAAAGACATGATCATGTGCTGTAGTTGTCTTCTTCTCCCACCGCCCATCGGTGTAAGCCGAAGCCCATATGTATCGGCATGCCTCTCTGTATGTGGCCAAATAACCGAGGTCTTGTTGCCATCCCTCCAAATCGAAGGTCCTTACACCAGCGCTGAGTTGTATACACGCATCATCGACGCCAGCCGTGGTCGTAGACCTCGCTGTCGTGACACATCTTGCCGGTGTTCGTTCCCACCACCACGTTCGCCAGACTGTGTCCCATGCTCGGCCACCTAGTCTCGCATCCGTGTCGGCGTGGCTCGTGTGAGCCCGTCTTCTAGCATCGTTGCCTAGTATCGTATATCCATCGGTCTTCGTGTCCAGCTATGCGTCCACGCCCACCGAAAGGGTGGTCCCGATGTACATCGTATCGTATCGTTAGGGTATTATAGTGAATATGTTCTCAAGATCCGCCACATCGCGATCCACCCCACCTCATCCGTCTCTGGAACTGCCAGAATGTGGTTCCTCTTTGATCTCGACCATGTTCTTTGGTGTTCTCGGCGGTGGTGTTGTCGGCGTGACCGGCGTCTTTGGCGTCTTCGGCGTCGCCAGCGTCCCTGGGGTCTCGGGTTCCGAGGGAATGTCGTTGAGGTCGATGTTGTTGAAGTCCCCGATGAGGTGTGCTATGGAAGCCTCCTCGTAGGAGAGGACTTGCGCTCTGTCTCGGCGGCTGGATATCGTCCTGGAGACTTGGGACTCGATGTTAGAGCTCTTCGTCTTCGCCGACTTCGCAGAACGACTGGATTTCGTGAGTTGTGTTACTTCGAGAATCTTGGGGAAGAGTATCCTCCAGACTTGGCGCGTGCTCGGCAGGCATGCCACGAAGACGCCGGTGCATAGTTCGATGAGGGACCAGAGTGAGCTTTCGAAAGAATCGGCTGTGAAGAAGTTCAGTATGCGAATCGGCAGACAACAGAAGCAAGGTCCTGGGTGGGACTTCAACGAACCTGTGACGTTGAAAGACGTCGAAAAGACGATCAAGGCGTTTATACGATATGCGCTGACTGCCAGGAGGCTATTCGAGTCAGAAAAGGGCCGCAGGCTTTGGTTGGTTCAACTCACAATACGCCAATGCCAAACATCAGCATCACCCCGAGCTTCCTCTGCAGCGGCATCCTCAGGCTGTAGACCTGGGTGGCAGGCAAGATGATCATCCAAAGGTCCATCGCGACGTTCAACGCGCCATGGCTTATGGCTACAGCGTTGAGGTTCATGCACTTGCCCTTCATCTCTCCTGACCAGCCGTCCCAGAAGTAGTGCAAGGGTGCGCAGAAGAAGAACTGGCTGATAAAGTACGCCAGCCACAACAGTAGGCCAAAGATCTGTGTGCACCACAAAACTCTGCGGAAATTCTCGTCTGGAAAGATGCGGAGATATAAGAACAAAATCGAGGCCTTGATGAAAGCCAGACAAGTGATATAGAGCGCTTCAAAAACGAAGAACAACTGTTTACCGGTCAGAGCAGGTTGTGAAGGACTGGTTTCGAGTGTACATACTACTAGGAAATCCGTTATTTCATCGAAGGGAATGGTCCAAATATCGCGGCCTGCACCTTTGGCTTCCGCTGGGAGAAATTAGCATCCAACACATGCTGGCCGGCGAAGTAATTCATCTTACCCAGGTAGCCTGCTGGTAAAAAGGATGCCAAAAATAACTGTCAGGCCTTGCTGTCAGTCTCTCTATCCTGTCAGACGAGCGTGCCAAGCGGGTCATACGTATGCTATGAGAATGGTCGTGTCGTCCCAACCCCATGCAGAGAGCTTCATGTACTTGTTCGCGAGTCGCGTTACAATGAAAAAGGTCGGTAGGCCGAAAAAGAGGGATCGAAACCACGTAATCATAGTGTTATGCTGCTTTATTGGCACGCCGCAGGCTGCCAGTGACTGGTTTTGGGCGACTACGAGCGAACGGTGAGCGTCGAACTCGGCAAGGAGTCGTTGCAACACTTACCGAGCATCTCCTTGACTGTGCAATTCGCCATGACGCAAGTCTGTACGTACGTCGCCAGTACCGTGTCGTGGCACATGCATGTCTGGTTTGTCATCGCGCATTCCGAATGTCCAGCTCCAATCTCTTGCACGATGCAGGATATCTGTGTCCATCAGCCAGCCGTCACATCGCGGTCGGTTCGTCGTTGGGGTTCTCCTTACAGCACACGGGGGAATCGCATTGTACGATATGTCGGCACGGATAACGGAGGTCGTCAGGCCCAGTATGCAGGCGATCAGGACGAGCAGTCGGGAGGTACCCATTTTCAACGACAGGAAAGACTGGAATCCGTGGTAACCTCGCGTGCTCTCAGGCCCGGGCACTGTCTTCGTAGTCGACGACTTCGAGAAGCGGTCGTCAGTTGCTTGTCCGTATGATTTCGACAGGGGGCCGGTGTCAGGGGAATCTCTGGACGGTAATCTTGGCCATGATGCTGCCAAACCTCAACATAGGTATTCTGCAGGAGGGGAGAAGGACAGTGGCCGTCATTTAGCGGGGGAATCTTTTTGCCCCCTCCGTAGAAAGCAGACAATAGACTGCTGTCATTCCCGCTGCCATGCCAAGCTTGGAGGGCTAAGCCTATCTCAAGAGGAGGTGGGAACTAAGGAGTGCGCTCGACCGGGGCGCGGATATGTGGCTTTCACTCTAGTGAGAGATAGACAGGGAAGCCAGTGTGTCCTGCATTGGTTCGCTCCATTCGGGCGGACCGGACACGCGAGGCCAATGACGGTCTCCACGGTACTTGCTCCGGTAGGCTGGTGCTTCTCTTGCGTTTGCGGAGGCCCTGGACGAGATCAACTCAGACCAAAGTGCCGTCTTCGCCGTGGCAGCTAGTCGCACCCTTGGTGCGTGCAATGTCGGACCATCCACATGTTGTGGTAGTGTCCAAGGGCGCCGTCGCGGCTGAGACCACTAGGATTTGCGGCAAAGCATTAGCTGATATGAAGAGCTTATGGGCACTGCCTGGCGTCCGGATGGCAGTTTTGGCTCGCCCAAGACAAGACCCAAAGTGAAACTAGCTCGCGGGCTGTGCGCCGGGGACCTCAGGGGCAACTTGACGTTTGCGGATTGTTGACTTGCTTTGGTGCAGACGAATGCCGCTTGCGGAAGTCTGCATGTCTCTGCATTGGTACGGGAGCATTGCGGGTGTAGCTCTGCAAGTGTCAGTCTCACAGTTCTGGTCAATTGGTAAGGTCCCATCTTACGTGATGGAGCAATATGTTGTCAACGAAAAAGGTGCCGTCACGAAGGTCTTCTTGCTAGGGTAGGCAAAGCAAACCAGTTCGGCTCGACGTTGTCCCTGAAGAACCTGCTCCATCCTTGCCGTGGGATTCTCAGAGGAGCGGAGGGCAAAGGGGGGTGCCTACCTAAGTGTATGTCTCAGAACAAGTCCCGGGACGTCCAAGTTCCCGGGAGCTCGGCTTTTTCGTCACCCAGCCTCTCATCGACGCGGTCGAGATTCGTTCTCGGAGGCGCAGCGGTAGTTGGATGTTGGCCCAGATGCAGGGCCGTTGCTGGTAAGGCTGTGATCTTCCGCCTGGCGATGCCAGTGGCCAGTTGCCAGCGCTTATTCAGCATGCATAATCCTTCCAGATATGGGCCTCCAACGGCGCTATACCGCTATTATAGTAGCCACTATTTTATATAATATAGCTTTCTAAGACCCTAGTTAAAACACAATATAAAAAGAAAAGTAGTACTATAATTACTAGGATTTTACTAATATCCTAGTATTCTTTAAAAGCGTAATTTATTACTAAATCTATAAACCCTTATTCTTATATACCCCTATAACTATAGAGTCAGTACTATAACACTATAAAAGAAAATTATAAATATACCTAAAAAGCAGCTATTACTATTACTATTAGTATTATTATTATTATTATAGTAGCCACTACTACAAGCCTTACTAATACCTTCCTTAGTTATTACCCTTAGTACTTAATTTATTTAAGTAGTTCCCTATAAAGCCTTACTATTGCTCTATATTATTTTAATAGCTTTAAAACGTAGTTTAAAGACCTCTTTTAATTAATAAAAAGTAAGTTTAATACCCTTATTATATAAATTAAAGCCAGCTAATACGTACTTAATACTTAGTACTAGACTATTAAATAAAAAACTATAATCTTTTTATATATACTTAACTATAAAGTAATTTAAAGGAATACTACCTATCTATTCTAAGTTAGCTAGAGTTTTATATCTAAAACAGTTACTACCTTACTTACTATAATAGTTATTCTATATTAAAAAGTCATTACCTAACTATACTAGTCTTTTATTTTACTTAAAATTAAGCTAGTAGATAAAAATACCTACTTTATTAGCTATATTAAAGTAATTAATAGTACCTATATTATAATATATATACTCTTTTAAAAGTAAAAGTGATTTTATTTTTAAAAGAATATTATTTTATAAAACGTCTTTACTATAGTTTAATTTAATAGTATATTTACCTATATAATAGCGGGTAGTAAAGGGTCTTTTAATAACTTAAACCTATTAAATTAAGTACTTAACTAATCGTTTAAAATACTAAGGGGAAGATTCTATCTTACTAATACTAGGTTTAACTATAAAAGGGGGATAATTACTCTATACTTTAATATCCAGTACTAGCTATTAAAAACTACTAAAGTAGGCCCTTTAATAATAAAAAATAAGCTCTTTAATTAGTATTATATAAAGCTATATACTATTATTAAGTATACCTTTAAAAAGTTAAAAAAAATTATTCTTAAATAGTACTCTCTATAAGTATTCTTTTTATAACTAAGTATGTATAGTTTATATAGTAATAGTACTATATAACTTTATACTATTTAAAGTAAAAAAAAACGTCTTAGTAATGGTTTTTAAAGAGATTATAAAGTTAAGTAACGTAGTAGAGGTTATAAATAAAATAATAGAGTTAAAAGAGAAAAAGGACGTTTATATAAATATTACTAATACTATATAGCGGACTTATAAGGAATATTTTAGTAAAAAGGAGTAAATTTTTAACTGTACTAGGTAGTAGTAAAAAAAACCACATTTATTAATATAGTAAAAGAAAACCACTCTTTTATATAGTTAAAAAACACTACTCTTTTACTACTAATTTATTATTTTTATTTCCTATAAAAACTCTTCTTTATTATCTTTACTAGTAATACACAACTACATAACGGTATTCAATAGATTTATAGTAAAAAACTGTACTATTTTTATAATAACTCTACTACTAAGCTCTCTTGTAAATAACTTTTAAAAGTCGTTAAATACTATTACTACTTTATTAAATCTAAGTAACTTAAAAGCTAATAAGAATACAAGGGCTAAGAAGGCGTCTTTTAGGTTCGTAATACCCTTCTTAATAGTCTAACTTAGCTAACTAAATAATTTAGCTTTTACTTTCTATACTCTTAATACTATACGTGCCCTCTAGAGCTATAATAAAAATATAGTTAATAAAAATAACGTATTAGTCTTAGTTATAGTAGTATTTAGATCTATATTAATATTACGTACCTTTTACTTCTTTACCTAGCTATAAGTAAGTATCTTTACTAAATTATTATTATTAAAGTTAAATATCTCTATTTAATTATTTACTTTACTTACCTCTATAATATACTAACTATTTACAACTTTATTAAGCTATAGTATAGTTATATTATTTATAAAAAAATCCCTTTCTTTTAATACCTTATAAGTATAAATATCTCTCTATAAATACTTCCTACTACTTATCTATTACTAATATTATTCTAGTTTTATTATTATACTATATGTAAGTATAGGTATAAGGGTATTAAGGTCGGTATCAAGATTGCCGAATACTTCTATAGTAATATTAGGCTTAATAGAGTTAGTAAAGGAATAGGTTTAGTATATAATATATAAATAAAAGAAATAAAAGTATTATTATAGTAGTAATAGTGTTGTATTAGTGTTTTGCTGTATTACTTACTTACTAAGAAAGTAGAAGTCTAGACCCCTATAGACTGGAAGGAGCCCTGCTTTTTATAGGTCTAGTACCTTGCCCTTTAGGCCTAACTTTTAAGGTACTAGTTTTTTTAGGGTTTAGTACGTTATATATAGTTTAACTAAGTAGCTTTAGGCCCTACGTATAGTTAGCCGTATTTACTATAGTTAACTATAGGTACTATAGTCGGCTATAAGGGTTATAGTTAGCTATAAGTACCCTAGAGGGGTTAATAAAAGATATTTAAAGTGGTTTATTCTACTATTAGTAGTTAACCTAGTAGTTTAGAGTCTAGCTTATTAGAGCTAAAGGCTATAGGTTTAATTCTACCTTTTATCTCTTTTTACTTTTATTTTTAGTTCTTTTTAATAGACTAATATCCCCCCTTAAAATATATATTAATTTAATTTTATTATAAATCTTAGTATTCTTAAAGTATATTAAAAGACTTCTTTAGTATTAAAAACTTCTATATAAAAACTCTATAAAAACCTTTCTTTTTAGGTAAAAATATTTAGAGTAAAAATAGAAGAAAATATATATTAATAAGAAAAACCTTTTCTTTTTAATATAATAAGTTATTTATTTTTAATTTATCTTTTAATAGATTTATATTCTTTTTTATTTTAGTTTTATTTTTAAAAAAAAATAAAAAACCTTTATAGTTTACTATACTTAAAGTAGTTATATAATTATTAAATATTATTTTACCTATAAACTTAGTTAAAACATTAGCTAAATTATCTTTAATAAATACGTAGAATAGTAAAGCTTTATTATTAATTATTGCATTTCTTATAAAGTAATATTTAATATCAATATACTTAACCTTTTTATAAAATTCAGGATTTTCAGCTAGTTTTTGAGCTACTTTATTATCTATAAAAATCTTAGGTTTATCTAAACTTTTAAAGTTTAAAAATTCAAATATATAATTATAAGAGTTATATAAATATATAGCTTTTTTAATAGTTTTAGTAAAAGCTATATATTTAACTTTATAAGTAGATAAAGTTATTATTTTTTATTTTATAGTATTCTAACTAATTATATTATAAAATCCTAGGCAAAATAAATAACTAATAGTAGATTTTTTATTATTAAGATCTCTAGCCTAATTAGAGTTTAAAAATCCTATTATTTTAAATTTAATAGAGTAGTTATATAAAATCCCTAGGTTAGGGAATTTATTTAAATATCCCCATAACTAATTTAAAGTAATAAAATACTCTTTAAAGGAATTACTTATATAACAAGCTAATAATATAACTATAAAAGCTATATCTAGCCTAGTTTTTAAGGTAGAATATATTAAAGAGTCTATTTCTTGTTAGAATTGTTTTATTTCTTTTTTAGTAGCTTGACTTATATTTTCTACTAATTTTATATTATTATTTATAGGTATTAAATACCTATATAAGTGGGTTTTATTATATTTAATTAGTAGTTTTTTAGTATATTTAGTTTAATATAGAAATAGGGTTTTATTTTCCCTATTTATATCTACTTTAATACCTAAAAAGGTTTTAAGTACCCTTAGTAGTTTTATATTAATCTTTTTAGAGATATTATTAATTATACTATTAGTAATTTTAGGGTTAGGAGTAATAACTAAAAGGTTATCTATATAATAAGCTATAATAGCTTTAACTCCTTTTTTATTAAGTATAAAAATAGGCTTATTATAAAGTATTATATTAAAGCCTTTTTTTTAAATATATTTTTTAAATACTTATACTACAGTCTAGGACTTTATTTTAAGTTATATAAAGCTTTATTTAGTTTATAGACTAATCCTTTATTAGAATCTTTATAATCTTTATTAAAGACTAATTTATTATTATTATTATTAGAAAAACTAGTAAGTAATTAGACGTATATCTCTTTATTGATATTAGTATGTATAAACGTACTAGTAATGTTATATTGTTTGATATCCTAATTATTTTGTATAGTTATTAAGAATAATAGCCTATAGGATTTAGGCTTATAGGTAGTACTAAAGGTTTTTAGGTAATTAATACTTATATGTTGATTATAACCCTGTACTACCTAACGAGCCTTATATTTATTAGGTTTTCTAGTTTTAGTATTAATATTATTATTAGCCTTTTTTCTATAAACCTATCTACCTCTAAGAGGTTTAATAGATTGTGGTTTTTTAATAATACTCTAAGTATTTAATTTAGTTAATATATTTAATTCTTTATATATAGTTTAGATCTAGTTTTATAAATTATTAGATTCTAAAACTTGTTTATATATAGTAGGTTTATTTAAGTTATTAATACTTAGTATATAAGAAATTTTATCCTTTAAGCTATTAATAGTGGATATTATGTTTAGAGATGGGCAGTTTTTTATTGTAAATAGTATATATTTTTGATTTTTAACCTATTTATAGCTTTCCCGGATCTTTTTATCTATATAAGGGATTTCTATAGTTAATTTAGAGTTATTATTATTATTATTATTATTATTAGTTTTATTAATATTATTATAATCTAAGTCTATCTTAAAGAAACTATTACTTTAAGATTCTTTTCCGCTTTTAGTTATACTAAATTATGGATAATTTATTTTATTTAGTATAGATAGTTTTTAATTATTATTATTAATATCTTTTATAAAGATATTCTTAAATACTTTAACGTCTTTAAACTAAAGAGCTTTATTTTTTTTTAAATTCTATATTCTATAGGTATTATTACTATAGTTAAGAATTATACCCTTTTTAGCTTTATTATTAAGCTTTTTAATATTAAGGTCTTTATTTTTATAGTAACAAATACTCCCCTAGACCCTTATATAATCTAAAGAGGGTTTTGTATTATTCTTAACTTTATATAGTGTTTTATAAACTATTAACTTATATAGGGTTCTATTATATAAATATATAGCTACTAAAAAAGCTTCTCCCTATAGTTTAAAGTTAATATTAGCGTTTATTAGTATAGCCCTTACTTTATTTATTATATTACATATTATTCTTTTAATAATACTATTAAGCTTATGTGTATAAAGTGGTTTTATATTATAAGTTATACTATTCTTTATATATATAGTTTTTATTCTTTTATTATTAAACTCTTTACTACTATCTATATTAAATTAATTAATTTTATACTTATTTTTATTATTTTTAACTAAGGATTTAAATTCCTTAAAAGTAGTAAAAACCTCTTTAGATTCCTTTATTTTTAATAATTTACCCTATATAAAACGGGTCTTTTTATTTATAAATAGTATAAACCATCTATAATTATCATATGTTTTAGGTATAATTAGCCTATATAAGTCTAACGTAATTTTATATAAGTAAGGGTAGTCTTTTGAGTAATTGCTAGACTTCTTATTTATAGTATTAGTGAATTTTTCTTTTAAATAGGCCTCGCAGGGTAGTTTGTAAAATGCCTCTACAGCAGCCCTTTTATACGTAATTTTAGTTTAATCTAGAATAGTAAGTAAAGATTACTAGTTTATATAGCCTAATTAGTTATACTATAGCTTTATTATATTAATATTAGGGTCTAGGGTTTAATCCTAACTTTAGGACTCTTTTATAGTATCTTTTATTATATTAATTACTTTTTTATTTATATTAAAGTTAAAGAAGTAGAAGTTGTTCCTTTTTATTCCTACTAAAAGGACTTTATTTTTAATTATATTATATAGTATAGGCTTATTATAGTAGATTAAGGCTATACGTATTTTAGTAAGTTTAGCTTAACTTAAGAGATTAATACTTAGTTTAAGTATATAATAAATATTTCTTATAATATAAAAAGTATTATTTATTATAGTAGTTAAATTACCCTTTTTATAAGTAAAAAGACAATTTACTTTACTCTAATTAACTTTTATTTTAATAGTTTTAATATTATTAAGTAGAAATAGGTTATTAGTTATATAGATTATTATAGCTAAGTTTAAATAAAATAGTTATTTTCCTTTATAAGTAAAAGAATCCAAAAGTTCCTTATTTAACTGTTTTATTAAGTCACTTAGTAATAGGTTATTAGTTTTAAAATTTATATTAATAGGGGTTTTAGAGGTAATTCTTATATTTTCAAATTCTATATTAGAATCTAAGTCCTCTTTAGTTACTAAGTTAATATTTATTGAGTTTAAAGTAACTATAACTTTTTCTAATAAATTAAAAGAGTTAGAATTATTATTAATAACTATATTAACTTATTGTTTTTTTTTATTCTGTTTTTTAACTTTTTTTTTTTATTATTTATAAAAGGGTTGTTTTTTAATATTCTTTTAAACTAATTAAGAGCTTTATTAGGATATAAAAATCTATAAATATTCTTTATATAACTAGTTTTCTTATAGTAGTTATAGTATTAACCCTTAGTTTATTTCTAGGGTTTAATAGTCTTTTTAGACTTAATTTAAGATTTAGAGAATTATATAAAGTTATTATTACTCTTTTTTTAGATTTATTTAATAAATTAGTAAATAAAAACTTAATAGTATAGGCTTTTAAGTCTTTTTTTAAAAATTAGGTTATATTAGTTATAAACCCCTTATAAGAGTCGTCTAAACTATTTAAAACCTAAGTTATAATTACCTATTTAGGCAAAGCTAGGTCGTTTAGAGCTAAATTATTTATAAGCTCTTTAACTTTATTAAGGTATTCTTTAAGAGTATTAAAGTCTTTAAGAGTAGTATTAAAAAACTCTTTATAAGTAAGAAACTTGTTTATGAATCCTTTTAGTTAATATAGTTTTTTTAAGCTTTTTTAAGCTTTTGGAGTTGTTTTAAAGTCTTTTATAACTCTTAAAAGGCTATCTTTATAAAGAAGTTTTATATAACTTAATATTTTATTATTTAGATTTTTATTTTTATTATTTAGTAGTTTAGTAAAATCTATTACTAGATTTTTACTAGTTAGTACTATATAGAATCTTAGAGACTATATTTAATAATTTAATTATCCTTTTAGCTTTAGAATAGTAATTTTATTTATGTTTTATAAGTTTAAAGTTTTTTTTATTTAAATAACTAAAATTAAGTAGACTTTTAAAAACTTAAGGGTTGTTTTTTTAAGATAATAGGAGTAAACTACTTATTATATAGTTAACTAGGTAGTTTAAATAAATAGTTAAGACTATAAAGTTTTACTATATCTTTTTTAATTATTTTAGTTAGTTTATTATAGTTAATAAACTTAAAGTTTATAACTTTAGAGTTGTTAATATTAACTTATAGTAGTTTTTATTAGTTAAGTTAAATAGTAAAAACTGCTATAATTTTGATTTTTATATAGGTTGTATTAATTGAATGTTGTTTAAAAATTCGTTTGTTATAGTAGGTGTATACGAGGATTTATTAAGGATTTATTAAGGAAGGTTAGATAATTTAAGGATTTTTTAAAAACTAGGTTTTTTAGTTATTTAGGGACTTAAATTATGGGTAATTTATAAGTATTGGTTGTAGTTTTTGGTTTTTTATAGTTAAAATAAGGTTAGTTATTAAATAAGTGGGTTTGAATAGACTTTTATGATTAGTTAGGAAGGTTGGGTTGGTTAATGAGCTGGGCTTATAATTTATAAGTATAAGTATGAGGGTATTGAGGTTAGTATTGAGATTGCTAAATACTTTTATAGTAATATTGGGTTTAATAGAGTTAGTAAAGGAATAGGTTTAGTGTATAATATGTAAATAAAAGAGATAGAAGTATTATTATAGTAGTAATAGTGTTGTATTAGTGTTTTGTTGTATTATTTGTTTACTAAAAAAGTAGAAGTTTAGACTTTTGTAGGCTGGGGGGAGCCCTGCCTTTTATAGGCCTAGTGCCTTGCCCTTTAGACCTAGCTTCTAAGGTACTAGTCCTTTTAGGGTTTAGTACGTTATGTATAGTTTAGTTAAGTGGCTCTAGGCCCTGTGTGTGGTTGGCCGCATTTACTGTGGTTGGCTACGGGCGCTGTGGTCGGCCACGAGGGTTGTGGTTGGCCACGAGCACCCTAGAGGGGTTGATAAGAGACATTTAGAGTGGTTTATTCCACTATTGGTAGTTGACCTAGTAGTTTAGAGTCTAGCTTATTAGAGCTAGAGGCTGTAGGTTCAATTCTGCCTTTTGTCTCTTTTTACTTTTATTTTTAGTTCTTTTTAATAGACTAATACTATATACTAAAGTATAAAAGGGTCTAAACTTTATAATAATCTTTAATAAATAACTAATACTTATTAATTAAGGCCTTAATTAAAAAAGAAAATAAATTTAAATACTTTTTTATTATTAATACTAAAATATTATTTATAGTCTTTTTAAAAATTAGGCTCTTTATATTAACTAAAATACCCTTATTAACTTACTCTTAGTAAAAGGTAATAAAGTTATAGATTAATTAGTAAGTTTAGTAGACCTATAATAGGTTTAATAAATAAGGCTAGGCTTAAGATTATAAAGAGCTAGGAATTAAAGTAGGATTTAACTAACTATAGTTAAGGTTAGTATTATTAATATTATTAAAAAAGTTATTTAAAATAAATAGCCTAGCTTAAAGTAATAAATAGCCTAATAATATAGTTACTTATAAACCTTTATAATTACTACTAAAGTCCCTAGTATCGCTTTTAATTAAAAAGCTACTACTACTAATAATAATAAATAAATTTACTATAGTATTATAAATAAAAAAAGTAAAAAATTAGGCTTCTTAAGTAATAGGGATATTTAACCTATTTATATTTAACAATCTTCCTTTAATTAAACCCTATTAATTACTTAAAACTATTTAAATCTTTATTTATAGTAGAGTAATGGTATAAGAAGGCGGTTAGGGCGGCTAAGAGTCTAATAGCGGTAGTACAATACTACTCTAGGGGTGGCACTAAGTCAGTAGTAAGGTCTCCCCTAGTTATTAATTACTGGCATCGCCAGGCGGAAGATCACAGCCTAAGGACGGACCAAGGGACGATTCGCTCCCGCGAAGCTCAGCGAGTGCCTCGAACACATGGCTCGGCACGTCGATAGAGTCCG
Source organism: Colletotrichum brevisporum (assembly GCA_030770045.1). NCBI lineage: Eukaryota > Fungi > Ascomycota > Sordariomycetes > Glomerellales > Glomerellaceae > Colletotrichum > Colletotrichum brevisporum. The sequence goes on from JAUGSI010000001.1 coordinate 12,824,276, forward strand.
TAGTCGCCTGTTGTCTCGCCGTTTGGGGAGCATTTCCCGAGTTCTCGACGGTGAAAGCGACTGCTAACTGGGGTGTGGGAGGGGTAGTAGGCGAGTTCGGCGGTACGAGTGCATGATCGAATATGTCATCCCATAGTTCGCAAGTTCGGTACTCGACAGATCAGACCGTAAGCTCTCACTAGGTACCTGCCTGGACACTAGAGTGTCCTTGCCTGCTCGTCCGCCTTGTCCAGACGAAGGAACCACCCCTCTCTTACCTCGCAGGGCCCGTGGCTTCCAGAATATGCTCAGCCGCTGATTCATCAAAGAACACGATCCCACCGGACCGCCTCATTCCACGGATCATAAATTGCGCCATTGGGCTCACCTTGCTCTTTGTCTCCGCTGATCCATGCGTCAACGTCTTCTCTTCTGCCGGAGATGTGCTCCGATGGGATAATTCTTGCGAGTTTTGGACATGGGAATCTATCTGGTAGGACAGAACACCCCACGAGGGTGATCTTCGCCGTGTTCGATTGCCCGAAATGCCCGAATCGGCATTGGGTCCCGGTGGGATGGTGGGTAAACAAGTTATATGAAGTAGAGTTTTTCTTATGTTCTTTTACAAAGGGTAAACAATACCCAGATGGCTTGACCTGGCTTGTTTTCCATGGCGACAAGACAGCCCTCCAACCCTCGTACATAAGCCTCGGTCCTATTTCGTTCATGGCGAGTCCATACCGCCTTGCCGCCCTAGACTGCGTCGAGGCTCGTTGTGCTGGGCTGGAGCGGCGCTGAGAGTAAAGTAGAGAGAAAAGATCATCAGGAAGCTGGCTTTCTTCAACTTCAACAGCCGGCACGGCGCCGGGTGGACCCCGCACCCAACGCCGGAGAAGTGGGGTTTGAGTTTGGGCAGGTAGGTCGTCGACTGAAAAAGAAAGTTTGGGATCTCCTAGGGACACACAACTCTACAAAATCAAGCTTAAAAACGAGACAAAAAAAAAAGAAACCGACGATCAAATAGTTTGAAATGGCAAAAGATAATGTTCCCAGGTGGATTTTAACCACTAACACTCCCCGAGGTGGGCTCGAACCACCAACCTCCAGATTAACAGTCTGACGCGCTAGCCAATTGTGCCATCGGGGATTCGCTCGCTGGGTGGAGCTGATTGGGAACCGTTGGTGACCAGAGCGGCCAGTTTGGTCAATAAGAAGGTTAGGCTCCGTCCCAGGCGGGTCGCGTGGGAACATAGGCGTGGTGGGACTGATCCCTTGAGCTGTGCGAGTAACACCATACGGGTAAATGGGACGCCGAACGTGTTTACACCTATGTCTTGAAGACCATGGGGTAGTTTTCAAGAAGGCAGCCACTCCTGGCCATATTGGCGGATGTCCCGTGTTTTCACTGACAGAGTGCTGTCCCCCGAGGTGCTGAACATCGCCAGATCTTGTTCTCAAACCCCAAATATTACGGGCCAACCCAGCAACCCAGTCGGTCATAAATAGACAATCTAGCGAACCCTCGTACAATAAAACCCTTTTAGTTCACTTTTGGCTCCGGGGGTCGGGATGAAAAAGAGAGGAATGAAAGCCGGTTCAATTGGCGGCGCCAAAGCAACCAAACAGCATGGCTTTGTTTCTTGGCTGTTAAATCTTCGCTGTTAAATGTCGATCAATGTGTTCGCCCAACTAAATTGGCTCGCTCGCTCTCTTTTCCCCGTGCCTGAGTTTCATCAACAATCAGGCTCCTGGAATCCTGTGGACTAGGCGCCAAATACAAATTCCTGCCCTGTCTCGAAGCAAAACCTTGCGCTTCCACCCATCGCGATTCGGCCCCGAGCAACACCTCTTTCCCGAGCCCTCGGAGTCCCGTCCGCCCAACCAATGGAATCATGAGCTCACAGGGACGATTCTTTCGGAACCAGTTGAATGATGATTTAAACATCGCTCATTATTTCATTCGCTGAATGGTATACTACTTTTGAACGATAATGCTTCGGATCACGCCTATCGAAGACGAAAATCTACCTAATGTGAGGCCCAACGCAAGGCCAATAGCCGTTGCCGATGCAAACGTTTTCCAGCGTTTTTTCGAGTCCTACTCACTTGTCAAACCCGCCTTTCGTAGATGCAGTCGGTCCAAGAAGTGGCCATGACGGATACCATTAGGCCTTGCCTTCGCAAAGATGTCGATCGCCTCCTGTACGTCGACACCACACCGATCAACCAGATAGCAGACGAGGAAGTAGCCAGTACGGTTGAAGCCATAGTGGCAATGTACTCCGATGACCTGGCTCGACCCGTCCACGTCTTGCCAGCCTTCCGCCTTGGCCCGCGCTTTCTGTTCTTCTCTCAACTCGTCTATGATCGAGTTGAAGGTAGCGACCTCGGCCTCGGTCGGCGGTATCTTCGATACGGTCGCGAACTTGCGGTAATGCACGCCAGCCTTTTCCATTGTTCTCGGATCGTAGACGGGCTGGTCGTGACTGATGTCGACGACATTCTTGATCACAGCTCCCCACCTTTCGACGAACACTGCAGGGGAGTGCAGGTTGTCCGCCCCTCGCAGCGTCTTCATGGCCCTGAAGATCGGGGGCTTCCCCCTGGGGCCGATTGGGTGTGATACTGGAACGACCCCCTCCCACTTCTTCAGGTTCTTCACGTCCCACTTACCCTCGCGAGAGAGGTACTGCAACTGCCATGCCAAAGAGTAGCGTCCGGTGACGTGCTCTATGAGGAAGTCGGAAACGAGGCCAGCGAGAGTCCTGACGGTGGACGGCATGAACAGAAGAGCGTGGTTGGCCGGCCGAGGGAGAATAATGGACTTTACAACCTTGGTGGGATGTCGGGGCTGAGGTGGGACGTTCGCTGGCGATTCTTGTGGCGTAGAAGGGTCGTCATCGGCTTCCTCGTTCAGTCGTTTGTCGCGTTGGAAGTCCTCGTCGCGTAGGTCGTCAATGCTCTCCGCCATCTGGTCTGCAGGATCCTTAGACCTGTCGACAAGAGTGGTAGTGTCTTCACCGATCTCTCCGTTGTCGTCTCCAGTATCCGGGGATGGTGGAGTCTCGCCGGAGAGGAAGTCCTCAACGACGGAGACTTCGTCGGGCTTGGTTATGTGATCGCCCTTTCCGCCAACCAAATAAACCGGTACATCAACCCCAGACCACACATCCCTGCCCGGAACGCCGTATTTCACGGTCCAGTTTTCGAAAGTCGGAACAATAAAGCCCCATGCCATCCGACGGAACACAGGCGTCCGACTCTGCTTGTTGAACCGATATTGTAGCGTGCGCAGTTCATCATCTGCCGAGGAACCGACAAACCGGCTGACGCTGGCACTGTACAGCCCTCCCTTTGAGTCATAGGCTCGGTAGCGGTCGAAATACCTTTCAGGAAGGCTCAACATCGCCTTGAGAATTAACGACTTCAGTAGTCCTGGGGGTTTGCCCATGGGACAGATGGCAACCAGTCCGACGATGTGCTTCTGCAGGTTTGTCTTGTGCGGATTGCTCCGGCTTGCCAGTCGCGCGCAGAGGGCGGTGCCCATGCTATGGCCAACAAGGACGACATTTCGATTGTGCTCCTTCTGGCGGTATTCGTCGATGATGAGTTCCAACAGCTCGACCAGTGCTTGCGGCGTGTATGCCTCCCACGCGGTCTCGGTGAAGTCTGAACGCCCGCATCCGGGCAGGTCGATTGCGAGACATGACGACATGTGAACGAGACTTTTCAGCAGCGGGTAAAATTGAGCCACAGAGCCCCCAAGGCCGTGGATGAAGACAAGCAGCGGCAGAGGCGGCTTGGGCAGCTGGTCAGCTTTAGAATGGCGTTTGTAAAAGATGCGGATGCCAGCGTATGTGTAGCGGCTAGTGGTGTAAGTGCGTATTTCCGAGTTCTCCTTCAAAAGCTCCGGGTCGGTGGCCTCTGGGTCGGTCGCTGGTTCAGTGACCTTTGGGTCGTGAGAATCGACCAAGTCCAGCGACTCGCCGGCTTGCGGCTGTTCCTGGGGTTGTTCGTCTGCCATGTCGATGGCGGGGTATGTGATGTGTATGCGAGGTCTGAATGATGTTGCCGGGGGTTCCAGGCGAGTCTCGACTGCTGTGTCGGGAAGATAGCGGACGCGTCAAATAAGAGGACGGCGAGCAGTACAGTCTGTCTGATAAAGGACGAATGCCAAACAAAGCGCGGGTATCTCTGAAAGTGATGCGCTGCAAGAGAAATGATGTCTTTCGTTCTGCTTCTGTTGCCGAATACCTTTTGACGTGTGTACACGGGCGATCTCCAATTGGACACGGTTGGCAAGTGGGAAAAGTAAACAAAAAAGCGGCGTGCCGGTGCTCGTGATAAGAAGAGCAAGAAATGGCGGGAGACCGATCTGGTGATACGGAATGTGACTCAAAAGGAAGGCCGCAACGTGGAAACCAGGGCCCCAGTCAGGGAAGGACTGCAGGGCAGAAAAGAAGAGAGGTGAAGTGTATCCGTAGGTACTCCGTAGATAGGGTAGACGGCCTTCCTGCGACGAATCCTCTGGTCGCACACTGCACCTCGCTTGCTGTGTTCGAATCTCAGGGCGCACTCAAAAGGCAAAAGCGCGCGCCTTTAAGAAGGCGTGACGGGCGAGGCGTGCCTGTCAAGATCCGAGGGGAAGGGAATCTGGGACCGATCGCCCTGGAGAACGAGACGGGACGAGGCAGGCCAGAACGTGGTCGGGACAGGCCGCTCCTAGGGCAGACAGGGCGAGCGAGAAATATGGGCTGCTCCTGGGGCTTTCTCTCTCATTCTCTCGCCAGGCTTCAGCGATTGAGATAAGGCAAGTTCAGGTAGGCGGGAAGAGGAACAGAGGAGAAAGCCTACCCGCTGCCCAGGTACGAGCCTCACAGTCGCAACCTAATTACCTACCCATCAGCAAGCGGCCTGGGCACGCCACGGCACGAACACGGCCGGCCGGTGGAGAGAGGAAGGGCCCAAGGGGGGGCACCGAAACTTTTTGCCTTTGGGTCAATTTATGTCATTGTCCATTCTCAGCCAACAGTTCGTCATCCCTCCTCCACCTGGGCCCGACGAGGCCCTGCCATTGGCCTCCTGTGCTCTGGGAATTTAGGCCAATGATAGCGGCATGCCAATCAGCACTCGGGCGTGGAACCTGCAAGGCTAAAATTCATATCATGACCCCTGGTTGAAGGACAGAATGGGGTCTGTTTTGTACATGAGATTTATGTAAACACTCGATTTAATATTAGATACATTTAAGCTGTATTTTCGCTTTTGGTTGAGAGGTCTTGAGTACAGAGATTTCAAGCCGTGATTTTCAGTCGCGGCAACGGCCACGGTCACATAATGGCCAGACGTTGATGATGTTAATATAAGTTTTGCTGAGTGCAAAACGGTCCTCCGCCTGCTGGGTGCATTGTGGATGGAGGGGTTCTCGACGTTGCTCCTCGCCGACATGACATGCCCCTCTCTTGGAATAATAATCTATGCGCAGCGCACATCGAGAGCGTGAGACCAATGCAAGGCCAGGCCCATCCGCCAGATAGATCATCGTGAGGTTGTCAAGTCGATTTCGCCCGCCTCTCCACGTGTGTTCCTGAACGGAAATCTGTCTCGAACCGGTCATGACTCGAGCTGTATCACGAGGTCACTTCGTTACGAGCACGTCACCACGCAGCGCCCTTGCCCTCGACCCATCCGATGGGAATCAGGGCACCCGCCACGTCGTCGACGCCCCTCTCCGTAGCCAGCAGGTTGAACTGCGACGCCGCGTTCCTCGTGTCCAGTATCTCGACGCGGATCCCGAGCGAACTGAGGTACTTCCTCGTCGCCGGCGCGAGGGGCACGATCTTGGGGCCGGTGCCGATGATGAGGAGGTCTAGAGAGGAGCGCAGCAGATTAGCCATTCCGTATATCCTCAAAAGAAAAGCGCGCGCAATCGTCCAACAACAGAGGGTAAGAACGCACCAGGTCGCGGCCAGAGCAGGTCCAACACGCCCCACGCCTCCGGAGGCACCTCGAACTGGCCCTTGGCGTTGACGAGGTTCAGAGACCCCCTGGCCTCCCACGGCCGCCACTCGAACGCCTCGCCGCCGACGAGCAGCGCCGCGTTGCCGTCCAGGATCTTGACGCCGCTGTTCAGCGAGAAGCCGTCCGACATGCACACGTCGATCGACGTCGACGGCGTCGGCGTGTTGCCCAGCACGTCCAGCTCGCTGAAGCTGGTGCCCCCCTCGTACTCCTTCGGCGGCGCGTCCTGTTTTAACCTGGGGGCGACGGTGTGGAATCGGCTGCGCAGGCATGCGAGCGGTGCGGGAGCGATTGAGGGTCGTGACGATGCTCTGGGAGCTCGGGGGAGGAGCGATCGAGGTGCGCTGCGCTGGGCGATCGCGAGTGCGCGAAGCGCGCGGGTGCCGGAGGACGGATGCATAGGTAGATTCGGACGGCGCGGGCCAAGCGATCGAGAGGTCAGTAAACGAGCAGAAAGTCGGTTGAGAATTAGGGGACGTGGTTTCGCGCTTCTTGGTTGAATGGTTGAATGGTGGAAATGGATTGGAGGTTGGGCACTTTTTTCTCCCCCTCGGCAAAGCTACCTCTAGACCACAGGTACTGGACGTCATGATTACAAGGTTGAGCTACCACCCACTGAACACCACCGTTTGAGCGTTAGGTGGGGGAGACGACGAAGAACACGATTGAGTCACAGTGCCCACCGCGTCAAGTCAAGGACAACCACAAAAATCCCAAGGAGCGCAGAGGCGAGAAAAGTTCAATTCGCTGTCATAATTCCGATCTCGAGTAGAAACCACTTTTGGGCGCCTTGACTAGAGAATGCCGCGGGGTCGTCACGGCGGGAGTAGAAAAAGGAGACCCCGACATGATGAACCAGAAACAAGTTTTGTTTTGGAAAGGGCTCGATTTCCGTTTTCATTCAGGTATCGAGGCCTAAAAGAGTGCCCTAACGCGCAGCAAGCACAGGACGGACCCGATGGCCTCATCTGCAAATCCGCCCGTGGCCGGCGTCTCGTGTCCGCATCATGCAGTTCCTTTTGCCCTTAAATGAACACCGTAGCAATGAACCAACCCCTTTATTTCCCATTCCCTGCCAGCTATTTGCTTTGACGTGCGCGTGTTGACACAAGAAGAGATATGTCGGGTTTATTTCTTCTTCTCGGACTGGCTCTGCTCCTTGAGAACCTTCTTGACGATCTTCTGCTCCTCGATCAGGAAGGCGCGGACGATGCGGTCACGAACGCAGTTGCCGCATCTCGAGCCACCGTAGGCGCGCTGGACGGTCTTCTTGGGCTTGGAGATCTGGCTGTACTCGCGGGGGCGGAGGGCGGGGACCTATGGATGTAAGAGTCAGCGTACTGCCGTGGGGTGTGTATCGTATCCTGGCCGAGGTTCGAAGTCGTGGGAGTCATCTGAGAGCGTCGGGTAAAATGCGGTTCCTCCTCTTCATTGCGCGATCGCGTGATTTGCGCAGCCCGCCAGGTGCCTGATCCTCCATCTCCCTCCCATGCAGTCGTCCAATTGTCCTCCGCTCCCAGATGGTCCCTCGTCTCGGTTCGGTCGCGATGTTTTGGATTCGGACTTACGCCAGGCAGCTTGACGCCGCAGTCACCGCACTTGGGGGCAGTGCCACGCTTCTTGATGTGGAGGATACGGAGCTCACCACCGGGGGTCTTGACGATCCTGGTGCGGTTGGAGGTGGTGTTGTAGCTGTGGAATTTCCCATGTCAGTCTCTTGTCCATATCCAGAGGCGCACATGCGCAGGCGACGGGGGGAAAAGTCGTCTCTCGTGGTAATTCGACGGCGACTTCTTCGATCGTGGGCAAGACTCACCCGTTACGGCGGCGGTAAGTGACACGGGCTCCGGCCATTTTGACGACTGACTGATGTGCTGCGGGTGGTTAGTTGAGAGTCGAGGATCGCGAGCGGATTTTCGTGGTTTTCGAAATTTTGTGTGGGTGGAAAGATGAGTTTAGCCCGCTTAGGCGACCAATGAGGCGGGGTGGGTGGATACCAGCCATGTGTGGCGCATGAATTGCTACGAGCCCCAGGCTCAGCCCATCTCACGTGTGCGCTAACAATTTTGATCTCTCACTCCAGAGGTCGATCTTATTGAGCATCGACGAGACGGAGCTGGGTTGCTTGCGGCTCTCTTCTCGAGAAGTCAACTTCCATGCCAACTGGCTTGGTTGGTCACCCCCGGAGTCAAACTGCTTTGCAAATTTCCAATAATGAAATCCTGCCCCTTAATCTCAAGCTGCGGTAATGATTCACATGTTTTTATCAAAATCCTTTGTATCCAGCCCGGAATGCGCCCTCGGGGCTCGCGTGCAACGCCGTGTGAGCATATCTTTTCAAGCCAACCAAACCGATCTCAACGCCGCTGTGTACTTTGCTCCAAGGCAGTCCGTTAATCTTGCTTAGAATCTACCGTCATCCAGTCAGGGTGGTCTGTTACGCGCCACGGCTTGATGCCGTTGGGCTCTTGCTTCCGGCGCTCGGTCGCATGGTTCATGATCTTGGTCATCTCCGGGCTTTTCCTGAGGTCTTGAAAGTCTTGCAAGTCCTTATTCGCCGCGTCTACTGCCTCTATGAAAGAGCTGAACTTGGCTTGGGCTGGCGAAGAAGAGATTAGCTGACACGGCGTTGACTCGGAGATGCAACACCTACGGCTTGGTTGCTTGAACGACAAAGGTTCCAGCATATGCGGTACCGCCGCCCGGAGACCTCGAAGCTGCGAACAGGTCAGTCATCTCGACTTCGGTCAGACATCACCACGTGTCGGAGCAAACCTTGATATGCAGGAGATTCAAATGGTCCATTGCCTGCTTCAATTGCTCCTCGTCCCATGCCTCGTTGCTTTGAGCATCAGGCTCTTGCTTGGCGGTTGGTCTGTTGTTTGCCATGTCGACGAAGGATGGTCGTAGATACAAGGAGAGTGTATACGAATCAATGCTTTCAAAAAGATATGACTGAAACGCCGCGTCGGATGCGGTTTCCTCGGCACTCGGTGTGAGTGGAATCTGGCCGCGAGGATGGCAGCAGTCCCCTGGTCCAAGAGTCGGGATAGGCGATGGGTGGATACAGAAGTCCTCGGGCGTACGCTCTCAGGTTGCGGTCCACGACAATGTTTGCGAACGCCTCAAAGCCAGAGCTCAATATACAAACGTGCCACTGTCACGCGTCTTCCAGGTTGCTGCCGGGGTCCAAGAAAGGTCGTGTGTGGCGGGCGGTATGTACAGACCAATCCGGCAATGCGTGTGTTGGCGGACTTGTTGGATATCTAGATCTCCGTCAGGAAGCGTGCGGTGACAGCAGTAACGGGAGAGATCGGGGGCACGCACTCCAAGTCAGTGTCGTTAGTGGGCTCCAGTGTGAAGGCACCGCGGGCTGTCGCCTAGTGTAGAGATCCACCTTTTCCCGCGCGTGAGCCAGGAGAAGTAGTACATAGGTAGGTACATATGGAGGTGTACCCTTCGGGGTCACGTGAAGCTCGCACTTTCAATCATTCAGCGAAGGGGGAAAGAGCAAAAGGCGCGAACTCTGCGAGAGCCAAAATTTGGGAGAAAACAAAACAAAAAGGGCGGTCCTTCAGTTCCAGCAAATCACTCCTCTGATTTTTTCACCGCATCGTCTCATCAGGCCACTGCAAAACATCAGGTTTGGCGCGCATCTTTCCGGATCACCTCCCTCTTCAGGCACTCGGGCTGTAGTGCAGCAGAAGAAAAAGGTACCTACCTACCTACATACATTCGCACGACCCCCAAAAAGCACGCTGCCGCGCCAAGCTACCCCTCCTTGCAGCTGGATCCTGGAAAGCTGACAGGGCTCTTCGCTTAGAGTTAGCCGGAGAGCGGATTAACTGCCAACCTAGTTCAGACCGTGCGGATTGGAATTCTCTGACTCCAACCTCTCCGTGTCTGCCTTCCCAAACGAACGAGTTTCCATCTCAGGACAGCTGCCGCCCCCGTCTGCGAAAAAAACCAACAAATAGCTATCGCGCGCCCTCCTCACTTCTTTTGTGCTCAAACTCCTCCTCGCCTTCTCCTCTTCGACGCGTCACTTTCTCCCTCGGACTCGTCATCACAATACCCATTTCCCCCACTTTCCCATCAAAACCGCCAAGCTGGACTCCTCCGCCATCATGTCGAATGCGCCTCAGCCTGCGCTTTTACCACCCCCAGAGGGCATATTCCGGTCTTTCGAAGACCTTCTCTCCTCCGTTCAGCGCGTCGCCAAGGACCAGGGCTACGGTGTTGTGAAGCTCCGCGCGTCCAACTACCGAGACGGCAAGCCCACCCGCTACGACCTCGTTTGCGACCGCGGAGGCGTCAAGTACAGCAGCACTGCCAAGAAGCGCAACCCCTCGACGCGCAAGGTCGACTGCCCGTGGCGCGCGAAGGCCGTCTGCGAGGTCCAGCTCGGAAACCAATGGCGATTTGCCGTTCAAGAGGGTTCTCACAACCACGAGCCTCGCGTCGCGACTGCCCCTCCCGGCCAGGAGAACACGCCCCTCGCCCAGTCCATCCGCTCCTTTACCAACAAGATCGACCGCCTCAACCATGACATGGCCCAAGGATTTATGCGCATTGAACAGGCGCTCGACACGATGAACAAGCGACTCGAGAACCTCGAGAACCGCGCCGGCGGATACGAGCCTCGCTTCCAAAACATGGAGTCGCGGCTGCAGGGCGTGGAGGCGCGCAGCATGGACATGCCGCCCATGGACGACGTCGATGCTCGGCTCTTGTCGTCTACGGTCATGTAGGGACATGGCCAAAACAACGAGTAACGGCACTACGATATGTTGAACGCCGCAGGACCCTCGGAGGCGTAACACGATGCGCCCTAGAGCACCTGCGACGGTCGGCTCAAGCAGGCTGCATCGGAAATACACGTTGCCTCAGAGGAGAAGAAAATGGGCGGGTTTGGCCAAGAGATACAGCTTTCTCGCGGAGATCCACGGACAAGGAGGTAGCCGGGGTTGGGTGGGCATGCATGTCATATTTTTCAGGGCGTTGAAGGACGGCCAAGGCGTTGAAGGGCTTTTTCGATCTCGGGTCTTCCCTGTTTGTTTTGTTTTCTCTGCCTCCGATCTCACACGGCGACGCCATGTCGTGTTCTCGGAGGTCATGTTACTATACGTAGGAAAATCATGGGAGGGTGGTCTGCTGCGTTTCTGGCAAGCCGAGTGATGGACAGCGCGATCCATCGCAAGGTAGTGTGCGAAGTCCAAATCATAGGTAGAGCAATGGCAATACCAGTTACAAGTCTTTAGGTCCTTTGGGGGTGTGTGTGAGTGACAGCGCGAGGCTCCGGATGTCGTACCTTCCCTCCTTGACGAAAGGAGACGTCCAGGCCATGACGTAACCAGAAGGCAGCACCAGCAGCCCGGGCTGTTGCCTTTTTTCCTTCTTGCAAAAAAAAACTTCTGCTCGCCATCCCACTGGCACATTCTTACCAGACATCACATTTTTCGCTAACATCCATCGCTTTCACATCGTCTCCTGTGTCGGCCACCGCATCGTCGTGTCTCGCACTCGGGCCACCCCGGAGCGGAATCCGAAGCGGACAGGCACAGTATCAACTCGACTCCGATGTTCCAACTTCGCACGTCCGCAGGGCGCACACTGTGAGATCGCGGAAATTCCCACATACCTACGCGCGCGCGCGCACCACCAGAAGCACCCCTCCCCATGACAAGCTCTCCCGGCTGGTAAGCTCACAAACGACGGTTCCCAATCCAGATAATGCATGTCGGGTAGGTGAGCGCCACGCGCAAGACTTTTAGTGCAACTACGGATACGCATACGCATACGCTAGCTGGCAACCCTGATCTGGCCCCCCGGAGCTCGTCCCGCCCCCGCGCTTCTCCCTTCCGGTTTCCTTTTTGGCCGCGACGTGGGTTGTTGTGTTTTTTGCACCCAAGGAGTGGTACAAGGGTCCTCCTGCCAACAGTCACCACTCACTCCGTTGGGTCTGATGGGATTGACTCTCGGTGGGAAGAGGGGGGTTGCCTGAGGGTTGGGCCATCGGGCCAATGTCATGCATGTTTGTTCGTTCATCCGAACATCTTTTTGGGCTTACATGAAGTAGATTTTCCGGACGTCCCTATTTTTTTTTTAATCTGTTGCGTCAGTCTCGCCGCACGTGCGACCCGACGGCGGTCGATCGGAGGGCCGTTGGTGCCACGCTCGCGGCGCCGGCAGCCTATCAACGACATTCAGACGACTCCTCGAGCGATTCCGTCGTCGATGCATCATCAGCCTTCGCACGCCCTGCTGCATCAATCCATCCTGCCAAGAGCATCCCCCCTCTCCTTCAGACGGTCCAGCCGGGCCCAATCAGCCGTACCACACCCGTCGAGGAGTCGCAGAACAAATCGCAACCGGCAGCCGCCCGGCCTCGAAGAGATGAGATGATTGCCTTGCCTGCCTGCCGCCCGCCCTCCAGTCGCTTCCTTGTTCAAGCCACCCGGCGCATCCCCGGCTGCTAGGCATCCAAGCTATCGGTAACCAGTCACAAACCGACCTGCATGACGCTGCCTGGACGGCTCACTTCCAAATACATGACTAAAGAGCCACCGGGCCTGCAGACTGTCCTGACTCTTGAAGCTGGGTTCTTGGGGCTGTGATGGGGGCAGGGCTACGAGGGCACGAGCTGCTGTCCCGAATCTTTCTCAGGCGTCTACCCTCTCTGACTCTCCGCCCCTCTCTGGTGCGCCGAGATACGCATCGCCATTGTCGTCGTCACGGATGTGTCGATGGATCGGGGGCGTGGCGGCCTCGGACTCGACCGAATACAACGCATCCTCCGCAACGGCCCTCGGCGGGCAGCGGGAGCCGGCTTGTTGCAGGGGGAGGGGAAGGAGGAGGTTGACGACGGAGAACCCGAGACCCTCCACCTCTCGTCCTCTCCCCATTATTTCCGGCCGTAAGGCCAGGGCCCTGGCCAATACCTTGCAGGACGACTTCCCAATCTAGAAAATGCCAGTCTTGGCTGGACGTACGTGTGATGCAGAAGGGCACGGTGTTGTGTGTTGGTTACTCAAGAGTGGACATCGAGCTTCGGCGGTGCCATCACCCGCGGCCCGAGTGCCCTCGACCAACCGCTCGGGTGGTGTGGCATGCAAATTTCCCCTCGTCGTCGCCCTCGACCACGGACGGCGCTTAGGCGCTCCTCCGCGGGGACGTCAACGATGAGAGAGCTCGGCGCGGGGGTCCGGCCGCAGCCTGCTGCAGCAGCCGTCGTCGATGAGAGATCGTGGCCAACGCAACGGCAACATACCCGGAAAAGGATCTGGGCTCCATACTCATGCCTGTTTGCCTGCCTGTCTCGCTGTCTTTGAGAGATCACTCCACTCCCACCTCGGCACGCGAGTTGCACATCTTGTTATCTTGTCTCTTTTCTCTCTTATGCGCCAGGGCCCCGTAAGGATCCAGCTGGACATGCCAGCGAGGACCTGTTGGGTGGAGCGGTACACTACGGGGTACGGGGGCGGGGAGGAGGGCGGCCTCCATCTCCCTCCACCGGGCAGCAACTACGCGTCCGACAAACAAGGCAAATGGCCCCCAAATTTGAGCCGGCCAGGGGGCGCGGTCTGGTGGTCGTACCGTACTACGGACCTGACGCTACATGCAACTGATGCAGCAGGTCGCGCGGCGGATTGTGTGGCCAGATTAGACGAGAAGAGAACTCGAGCCGTCGAGGAGCCAGAGCTCATCACATCACATTGCATGGCGCATCGGCGGACGGTATGTTGACGCGGTGGCAGGAGGCCCGCCTCCCGGCCAAAAGAAATACTGAATGCCATCACGGAGTACTATGGTATACGAACGGCCGAAACGACCGGGGAAGGGGACGAGCCATGCAACAGGGCGGAAAGTTTGCCCTTACCCCAGAGGCCCAAAAGTCCACAATGAGGCTGAATCCGGCCAGAGAGGCGGGGCTTGGCACATCGGCAGCAAAGATCACAACAGATGAAGGGCAGAGGCACGGGCAGGCAGGCAGAAAAAGAAACGACGGCCTGGTTGTGAACTCGGTCGTGCCATGCCTGTAAGTCTAGGCAGAGCAGTTTCCGAGGTGGCAAGGGGGAGGAGTGAGGGTTGAAGGGACCAGAGGGAGATCGAACCACAATCCCCGGTCCCATCGCCGTCACGTCTGGTTGGCTGTCCGTGTACGGGTTGTCATTCGGGGGAATGCTGATGATGTGGCAGGAGTTCCGCCGGTTGGAGGAAACGCAATGTAGGTGTGTGTTTGCTTGCTTCTCTCTCTCTCGCACTCGCTAGTACCCGCACCTCGCATTCGTCAGAGGCTGCCGTTTATAGTAGCGTGTAGTGTGTGTGTGTGTGTGTGTGTGTGTGTGTGTGTGTGTGTGTGTGTGTGTGTGTGTGTGTGTGTGTGTGTGTGTGTGTGTGTGTGTGTGTGTGTGTGTGCCTATCCGTACATGGTAGAGCTGTGTAAACGTGACCGGGTACTCATGCACATCGAACACGACGTCGCAACCAACAGCCCAACCCAGGTGTGCCCAGGTAAATGAGAATCTGCAACTGTGGGGGAGGGAGAGAACCAACACATAACACACATACACGCACAGGGCACGTACGGGCAAGCACCTGAAGCAATGAGAGGCAAACACGCAAGCTCCAGAAGAAGAAAGTGCCTTTGGGGGGAGGGGGGTCCTATTTCGGTGGTATTGCCCTTAACAATGCTGCTATATGCCGGCCGCCCGTTTGCTTTGCTATGATGAACTTTGCTACCCGATCGGAACCCTCCGCTCACTCCTGTCCCCCTGCCAGACGTTTTTCACTGGCTGGAGGTTCGAGTTCGGGTCCCCTCGAAATACCATGTGGTCCCCCCGTCCATCCAGATGAGAAAAAAAAGAAGAAGTGGCCAAAATGCAAAACAAACTCCAAAGATTGCCGTGCTGCGTACGTGTCATGTCCAGACCACTCGGGAGGGTCTTCACGACTCATGTTTCCAAGACCGTCTCATGCCTCTAGGACTCTCATGCCTCCATGTGAGCATACTCCTGGGTCTGGCTCCAGCCGCTGGGGTCCTGCTCCCCGGCCGAGGCCTGGAACGGGCTGCCCGCGGCGGCGCCGAGCTGCTTCCTGCTCATCTTCTCGCGCAGCTCGTCGGTGATGGCGTCGACGTCGACGTCGAGGTAGCCGCGCAGGAACTTGCCGATCTCGGTGTTCTCGACGTTGCCGCGGATCTTCATGGCCTCCTCGCCGCCGGTGCTGTAGACGTTGACGTCGAGCGCCGTGTGGCCGTGGGTGCTCCAGCCGACGTGGGCGCGGAGGCTGACCATGGCCGCGAACGTCTGGACCGACACCGCCGGGTTGTCGACGAGGGCGTCGAGCTCCTCCGCGCGCGCGTCGTTGATGCCGAGGCCCGGCACGACGAGCTTCTCGTTGACCCAGGCCTTGAGGTCGTCCCTGCTCTTGGACTTGCTGCTCGCGACGTGCTGGATGAACTTCTTGGAGAGCAACTCGGCGGAGGCGGTGGCCTTGGCGAGCTGGCGCGGGTACCAGTTGTAGACGGGCAGGTGGCCGGGCTCCTCTGTGAGCTGGTTAGCAGGATGATGTCTGACGGGAGAATGGTTCTTGGCTTACGGAGGGCCGTCGCGAGGCCGCCAGTCTCGTGGTCGCTGGTGGCAACGAGGAGAGACTCGGTCTTACTGTTCTTTACGAAGTCGGACACGTGCTTGAACGCCTTGTCGTACTCGAGCACCTCGTGGACCTGGGCGGCCGGGTCGTTGATGTGGCCGGCGTGGTCGATTCTGCTGCCCTCGATCATCAGGAAGAAACCCTTGTCGCTCTTCTCGGTGGCCTTCTCCAGAGCACGCAGCGCCGTGGTGGCCATCTCGCTCAGGCTGGGGTAGATGTCGCTCATGTTGCGTCGGTCGAGCTCGAAGGGGATGTCGCCCGGCGCGAAGAGACCCAGCGCGGGGAATTTGACGTTCTCGCCCAGCTTCAGCTTGTCGAACGACTTGCGGTCGCCGGCGTAGGTCCATCCGAACTCCTCCTGCGCCCTCTTGACGACGTCCTGGTTGTCGAGTCTGCAGCTGCCCTCGGTGCCGTTGGGCAGGAAATGGCACCGTCCGCCGCCGAGCATGATGTCGACGACCCTGCCGAGCGGGCCGTCTCCGACCTCCTGCAGGGCGATGTCGTCGTTCATGGCGCGGGTGAGCACGTGGCTGGCGAAGCACGCGGGCGTCGCATCCGTGATGTCGGTCGTCACGACCAGTCCCGTCATGAAGCCCGCGCGCTTCGCCGCCTCCAGCACCGTCCCGCACGGCTCGTAGTCGGGGAGCACCGAGATGGCGCCGTTGTAGCTCTTCTTGCCGCAGGAGAAGGCGGTCGCGCCGGCGGCGCTGTCCGTCACGAGAGAGTTGGACGAGCGCGTCCGGCTCGAGCCCCAGAAGTGCTTGTCCAGTGTCAAAACATCGCCCTCGGGCAGCCCCTCGACGTGCTGGCGGAAGCTGCGCGTCAGCGACAGCGATGCCGGGCCCATGCCGTCGGACACCATGAAGATGAGGTTGCGCTTGCCCGGGTGCCTGTAGTTGTCCGTCTGGCTGCGGTGCTGCGTCCACACGGCGAGCACTACGACGGCGGCGGTCGCGAGCAGGGCCCAGATGAAGAGGAATATCTCGCGCAGGCGCGACGGGCCTGGCGGCAAGGGGTCGGCTTCGTCCGAGGCATCGCTGTCGCGGCGGCGGTCGTCGCTGATGAGGGGCGTCCGTTCGGAGGAGGACTGATTGTTCGCGGGAGTGTCAGCCATTTTTGCCTTCTGTGTTTCCTTGCTCCGCGAAACCCGTGAGGGGACCGGCAGGCCGCACAGATCATGCCGTTCGGGGAGAAGACGAAGAAATGTAGATGAAAGCGGACTCTTTACCATTTTTTTCGAGCGCGGGTTTCTTGCCGGTGGCAAGCTTTGCTTCAGGTCCTGTCGCAGGATGACCCTCGAGGGTTGGAAGTCTGAAGAAGCCCTGCGGGACTGCTAATACCTCTGGGGGGTTGATAAGGACTTCCGGGCTCGGTGGACGATGATCGGTCAGTGAGGTACCTTGACTTTTAGTGGGGCAATGCCAACGGAAATTTTCTACCCGGAGGCGCTGGCAGGGGAACAAAGATACGCTGTCGTTCTGAGGCCAGTATGCACTGAAAGCTCCAGGCCATTTTGGGCAATGGGTCACGGACTCACTGACGGTCCAGTGTTGCCCAGTCCCTTGCTGCAGAAGTGGGGCGCAGCCATGTGCCGTGACATCACGCAGCCGTCGTCCCGTGGTCAGCGACTCCTCACTTCGGATTACTTCCAGCCAGCAGATTGGGCGGGACGAGCCTCAGCCAATGCGCCAACGTCCGGCTCGTTCCTGTGGGCTGGCACCGCAACATGTAGAACAAGTTAAGCCACCTGCCTTGCCAGCTCGCCGTTGGCTGAGACGCGATCATTGCCAGCATATGGGGAGGGGGCCTGTATCGGGTTGGCCTCTGGATGTGGTTAGGTTGAGGATCCAGCTGGGGCCCAGTTGGATGATCTTGTTGCTGATTCAGGAGATATTATTTGACCTGTATGTTGTCTTGCAGAGAAACCCATTCGTTTGCTGTATTCGATCATAGCCGTGGTCTTGTCGTGCCTGGACTGTTCTCGTAAGGAGTGCGTTGATGTTCTAACCAATGGAAAGCATTTGCAAGTCATGAATCGACCTGGGGCGTTAGGATGTCTTAGCTTCAGGTAGCTCGGCACGAAGATGAACACACAATAAGAACTTACTAGGATAAAATGCAAAGTCAATTTTTCAGATCGTTTTGATGAAAATCCACCTAACGAATGCCGTTAGATTTCCACTAAATTATCGATTATGAAACCAACCTTGCCATAACGCTAGGTGGCATATGAGTCCATGATTGGGTGATCGAACGAGATAAATGATTCAGTCGATTCTTTGAGGAGTTGCGGCTATCGTCTTGCGTGGTGAATGTCTAATCGGAACGAAGCAAAACAAATCCTGTCTCTGAGAACATTCTAATTCACTGAGTTACAGTGATGAACGGCCCGGTGTACTACTCTCACTTCATCACTACTTGGAGAGAACAAGTTCAATAGTTACTATAAAAGAAGCATGCTTATTACCTTAATCTATCTTCAGATGTCGAAATTGTAACGCATCAGCGACTCTAATATTGCTGATGTTATACCCAACTCACTGACAATCCAGATACCTATCGTCATGGCTTCAGCGCAATCAGAGCCAGTCTTCCTGAAATGGTAAGCACCCCTGTTTCCGTCGTCGATGTAGACAGGCGGGTACATTTTCGGCGAATCAGGTTTCCGGGGTACGACAAGACTCTAGTCAGCTGCGCCCTGCGGATATGGAATCATGCCTGAGCCCCTGGAAGGTTGTATTATAAGAAGTAGGGAGAACCCAGGCCCAATCCGACGACTCCATTTGGTCTTTTGAAAATATCAATCCTTTGCCAGTCAGCATTTTCCCCTTCCTGCCCGTGTATAAATTATCTGAAGTGGATATGAATATCGTGATCGGGATCCGACAGCTCACGCGCTCGTGAGAGCTCTGGAAACGCAGCAACTTCTATCTTTGCTGATCTTTTGCCTGTTTACATCAATATTATCTTAGATACCCACAATTTCCTGCTGCGTCTGGCGTATCCCGGCTGGGAGCCGGTAGCAACTCGACGCCATGGTTAGAGAATTAGGGGGACCGGAACGAACAAGACCTGTACGCTGTTCGTTGCACGGGGACAGAGTCTCTTTCCTGCACATTTACAACTCTTAACCACCAACAGGCCCAGACTGCGGATGGGCCAGCGATGCTCACCGAAATCACGGCGGAAAAATGGGAGACACTTCTCCCAGATCTCTTTTCCTGCCACCAACTGCAGAAACTGTCTCTGGACAACCCCGATGGTCTCGATGCCGCGGCCGCCAGCGCCATAATGGAGAAGCTCCCGTCGTTAAAAGATCTCACGGTTATCAGGCCCGACGTCACCGGTGTCCGCGGCCTCGTCTCGCCCGCTCTCCGCCCTGAAGCTGGACCGACCTTGTTCGGCTCAATCAGCGCCGGTTCTTCCAGGTCCCAGGCGCTCTGTTATGAGAAATCGCCGGTCAGTCGGCTCCAGAGTTTGTCTCATTTTTGCCTGGCGAACGCGCCCAATCCATTCTTTCACATCCTCGCGCCGCTCACGAATCTCACGTCCCTCACACTCAGCATCGTCGACTACGTAGACGGCGACCGAACTCAGGTCGTAGTCAGCCACCGAGCAGCAAAGAGGTCTTTGGTGCGGCTATCGCCGGAGCCTGGTCAGCCTGCACGTCTCCAAGATGCCGGCTTTGGTGCCTGCCGTCGCAGACGCACTCCCGCACCTGCGCCTCGAGAGGCTACACGTCAGCGACACCGGGGGCAACAACATCGACCACCTCTATCGCGCTTTGAAGTCGCAGCGCTTGAGGTACCTCTTCATCGCGGAGCCAGTACTGGGATACCCCATCGGGGGTTTGGCAGAACAGGAGGAGGTCGACGACGCCGCCAGGGCGGAGCGCGCCAGATCGTCTGATGCCGTCTCCGTTGATGCGCCTTGGCCTCCAACGACGGCTACAACATCGGATTTCGGAGATCACCTGGATCAGCAGGAGACGGCCAGGTGTGCCTGCAGGTCCGAGAAGCTGTCCTACGTGGTGGGCGGAGGGTGGGAGGAGCACCCCCAGACGCTCGAGGCCCTGGAGAGCCGGCGACATTTTCCGACCAGCCCACGATCTCGGCGAGACGCACTTCTCGGCGGAGAGCAACTGGATCAGACCGAGCTGGACGCGTCGCCACCTCCAGCCCGGCAATCTTCTCTGGTCGCCGTCGCAGTCTCAAGCTGGATTGCAGGACACGGCGGCCTGCGTGCTGCCGTGTGCGTACAGGCACGCGCCGACGGACCGACCGAAGGAGCCGTTGAGGTTTTTCGTCCTGCAGAGCCCGGGATATCAAGGTGGAGTGCTGTGGGCGGCGAACACTTTTGAAAGGTACGATGAGGAGAGTGTCTCATGGCGGCTCTTGTGAGAAGAAGGGGCCAGTTGCGGTTCCAGAATGATTTCGGTGATGTCGGCTATTTATCGTTCCCGGCGAGCAATAGAGAAGATACGTGAAACGTGGGAGATTGCCTGAGATATCATTCTGACCGTTGGAAAAGCGAAGTAGTAGTAGCAGGATAATTAATGTTCACAAAGTTTTCGAGTTCATATGCCGTGATCATCTTTTGCGTCCTAATACTGAGGCCGGGCGGTTGAGGCAATGGCATGTAGTTGAAAATTTCCAAAATCGTAAACGAGACACTGTATTTCACTGTCCAGTGGGAGGTCCCCACCACGGACGACACCTGATGTGCCCCGCACCGCCGGGATCCCCAGCAGTAGGCACTTTACGCGATCCGACGCGCCTCAGTCACCTCCAACATCCATGCACACGACGTCCAAGATCGAATCTCGCATCTCAGATCTCAGGGACCACGGCTTCAATGACATCATAACAACCGTCCCTTCGACCTAAGAATCTGCCGTCATGGCCATTCTCAACTTTACCCTGAGCGAGGACGCCGTCGCCGCCTTCCGCGACATCCTGGCCTGCCTGCACAAGTTCAGTGACGACGTCTCGTTGGAGGCCAAGAAGGACCAGGTCCGTCACCCCAGCCCAATTCGTCGCCGCGAATCCTGGAGAGGCAGAAGAGAATTGATGGAGGACTGATGCCGCCTTAGCTGGTCCTCTCGACTCTCAACTCGACCAAGTCGGGCTACGCCTGCTTCACGCTCGCCACCTCCCGCTTCTGCTCCCGGTACCAGTTCGAGGGCAACGCCCAGTACCGGGACAAGTTCTACTGCAAGCTGTACATCCGCGTACGTCACCTGGATCTCCAATCGCGTGAGAGAATCCGTGGACAGAGGGCCGGCTTTCTCACTCGCTGCAGGCTCTCATCTCCATCTTCCGCAGCCGCTCCGGCGGTGACCCCAGGCAGGACCGCGACAGGGAGAGCTCCATCGACCGCTGCGATGTGACGATCCAGGACGGCCCCGGCGTGAAGAGCCGCTTCATCGTGAGGCTATTCTTCAGGAACGGTACGGCACTTTCGTCACACGATGGACATTATCAAGTAGACTGACCATCATGCCAGGCATCACATCTACGCACAAGCTGTCCTTTGAGATTGCGGTGCCAGTCCGGGCAACCTATGACAAAAACGAGGCCATCCACCACTGGAAGATACCCTCGCGGACCCTGAGACAGCTCATGGACCATTTCGGCCCTGGCGTCGAGTATCTGGACGTCAATTCGGACGGACAGCACGTCAACTTCGCAGTCTACACAGAAAAGACGACAAACGGAGATGGTCGGTTTGCTTGAACCCCTGTGACGAGCGTATGCTGATCTTTCTGTCTCTAGAGGTGCTCAAGAAGCCGCTACACACATCCATCGCCGTCGACGTGGAAGAGTTTGAAGACATCGAGGTCGAGGAGAGGCTCCACATCGTTCTCAGCGTCAAGGACTTCCGCGCCATCATCCTCCACGCCGGCATCACCGGCGGTCACCTATCCGCCAAGTACTCGACGCCTACCCGTCCTATCCAGTTTGCGTACCAGGGAGACGGCATAAGTTGCGACTTCCTGCTCATGACGGTCGGCGAGAGGGGCAATCCGGCCCAGAAGACGAAGAAGGGCAAGCCTAACGGTGCCAAGGTGGCGCCGCGACAGCAGCAGCTCGATGCCGCCGCCGGGTCCCGGAGACAGAGCGCCGCGCCCACCGAGCAGCCCGAGCAGCCTCTCGAGCAGAGCATGCCTCCCCCGCCCCCGCCGGCGGCATCTGCGGCGAGGAGCGGAGCCGCGAGAACGTCTTTGTTCGATCTGCGGCCGTCACAGAGACCGCCTCCCGCGACTATGCGTTCCGAGGGCTTATTTGTGGATAACGACCAGGAATGGGAGCCTGTCAGGGACGAAGAGGATGAGGAAGCTGAGGAAGAAGCCAGATTGGAATGGGATCATAGCAATCAGCCCGTGAGTACTCGAGGACCATGGGCACGAGCCATTACACTGACATGATCCAGAACCAATCTACAATGCACCTCGACCGCTTCGGCAGCCAAGAGCGCGTCGAATACGATCCCACACCCTCAAGCAGCGCCGGGCTGGAGCCCACGCAGCCCCTCGACGACGTCAGGCGACTCGGTTTGTTCTACCGGGAATAGTAGACGAATTCTGTGGACGAGTTGCTTGACACCTTGCCGTTGTGGGAGTTGGTGTTGTCGAAAGATGGACGAGGTAGTAGATCATTTGCTCAACTTGTGGTGATAGTCACCCAGCTAGTCGCGCAGCCTGCGCCGATGCCTGTAATCTTAGAACCAGGTGGGATGAATCTTGACGATGCAATGACATTCCAGCGCCCCTTGACGTCGTTGTTCTCGACCTGCGGGCCGCAGTTGCCGTGCTCGCCCCAACCCCAGGCCAGGACATCGCCGGTTTCCGTGAAAGCAATGACGTGCTCGCTTCCGATGGCGATCTTGGATAGCTTGGGCAGATTCGGCGGCGGCAGCTGTCCGTGGTCATCCCGTCCCCACGCCAGGAGCTCTCCATCCTTCTTCAAGACGTAGACATTGCCCCAACTAGCTCCGACATCCTGCCATTCGGGCACAGAGCCGGGAGCAGACGACTTGATTGCCCACTTGTCGGATCCGAGGACGAGCAGCTTTCCCGAGTCGGGCGCACCAAAGAGACACGAGAAGTCCTTGCCGCAGACGGCCCGGGCGACCTTGAAGTCGACGCCCTCGATTTTCCTGGGAGAGTGCACAACAGCCTCCGGGCTGCCGGCCTGTCCCTTGCGCACGTTGCCCCATCCATAAGCTTCTCCGTTGCTGAGGACCGCAACGACGTGGCCCATGCAAGCCGCCAGGTCGACGACCTCGGTGCCGGCCGGCGGGAAGTCTTTGAAAAGCGTGGCAGACGGCGACCGCACGAGCAGCTCTCCGAGACCGAGCTCTCCCTTCTGGCCCGCGCCAAAGCTGTACACCTTCGTCGCCTTGCCGTCTTCGTCCTTCTGGACGATGATCGAGGCCTCCCACGTCGCGGCGACCAGAGACGTTGCGGCACCGGCCTCTTCCGCGCTTTTGCTCAGTTGGATCTTCTGGAAGACGGGCTCCTGGGTCTCTGCCGCCGAAGTCAGACCGCAAGCCCCGCTCGCGGCATCCCCGCTCCAGTAGATTTGACCAGACTCCGTGAGAAGAAGCGTATGATTTCCGCCGGCGGCGACCTTGACGACGGGCGAGTCCGGGTGGTCGGGGAAGAAGATGGCCTGCTTGGGGACGGAGACATCTTCCTTGTGGCCGATTCCGAGCTGGCCTGAGCCATTTGAGCCGATCGTGAAGAGAACCGACATTTTTGGGGTTTGTCCAGTCGTAGCGTAGCGACCTCCTAAGACCTCCTACGGTGTGCTGTGTGAAGAGGAGCTCAAGATATTCGCCAAAGCAGTATCGTCCCCCACCAGTTTCCCGTATGCATTTAACAAGCTTAGTGGAGGTAGGTACCTCCGAGACCCCCCTCCCCATCGGCCAATCATTTCCGCGCCTCCGCTGAGCCCTCCCCACCTGCCGGCAAGATCAAAAAGCGGAACAGCAACCGCGCAACGTAATTTTTCTTCTTCTTGCATCTCACACTCGAAAAAAAGCTCTGCAGCCTCAAGCTTCAAGTTTGGACGTGACTCAGCGCCCCGACTTAGCGAGAGGTGGATCAGCTGCGAAAGACTTTTTCCTCTTTCCTTCTCAGGATGTGAAAGCTCGCCTCGCGCAGACTTTTGCAGTCCTCTGAACAACCGAAGATCGATCAAACCGTTCTAACCTGACAGGAACCCAAACACCGCGCACCAAAACCATGGCATCTTCCTCTGCTCCCGACGTCCCCGCTGGGATGGAGAACTTTGTCGTCGGCCTCATTGGTATGGGAGACATGGGGAAGATGTACGCGCAGAGGCTCTCTGCCGCTGGATGGAAGTGAGTAATTGTCCACTCCTCGGCCGGGTCTCTGCGCCATGCGATCCTTCTGGTAAGCTTTTTTTTTCTTCATTTTCTCCTCTCTTCCAAGCGGAAGACACGTCCCTCCCCTTGGTCATGATGACAAGAGCGCATTTGGCTAGAGTATCGCCTGAGGTCTTCCTGGCAAGCCATTCTGGCCCCGGGTATGGCTGACGGCTTTCCATGATGATACACCTAGCTACCTTAAACTTTACCTGTCTGAACCATACACTCAAATTCGTTTTTCTCATGATGTTCTCCGAGAAGCTCGAGCTAACATTGCTCTCAAGGAATCCGCAGCGTCCGCGCACCCTTATTTTGCTACACACAACTATTCGTGACCTCTTTGTCAGAAGAGGACGGAAGAAAAGGAAAACCAGACTGACAGCCCGGGCCCGGCAGGATAATGGCGTGCGACCAGGAGGAAAAGTACGAGAGCCTGAGAGATGAGTTCTCCGGAAATGTATGGGAGCCACAGCCTATCCTGCCACCAACGCGCCCACCCGCTGAGCAGTATGTCTTTTTTGAATAGAACAATATACAAATCTGCCGCAATGGCCACTACGTCTCCCGCGCAAGCGACTACATCATCTACAGCGTTGAAGCCGCCGCCATTGATCGCGTGATTGCCCAATATGGTCCCTGTATGCCGATGCCACCACTCCGGCGCTCCTTTCCGTTGGTCTAACCTCTGCCCCCAGCAACCAAGCTCGGCGCCATCGTCGGCGGCCAGACGTCCTGCAAGGACCCCGAGATCACGGCCTTCGAGCGCCACCTCCCGGCCGACGTCGACATCGTCTCGTGCCACTCCCTCCACGGCCCCAACGTCGACCCGCGCAACCAGCCGCTCGTCATCATCGCCCACCGCGCCTCGCCCGCCTCCGTCTCCCGGGTCGAGGCCGTCCTCTCCGTCCTCGGCTCCAAGCACGTCTACCTCACCGCCCACGAGCACGACCGCATCACCGCCGACACCCAGGCCGTCACCCACGCCGCCTTCCTCTCCATGGGGAAGGCCTGGCACGCCAACACCCAGTTCCCCTGGGAGATGTCCCGCTACGTCGGCGGGGTCGAGAACGTCAAGATCAACATCATGCTCCGCATCTACTCGCAGAAGTGGCACGTCTACGCGGGGCTCGCCATCCTCAACCCGGAGGCCCGCAAGCAGATCTCCCAGTTCGCCCGCTCCGTCACCGACCTCTACAAGCTCATGCTCGAGGGCGACGCCGCCGGCCTGCGCGCGCGCGTGCTCGCCGCGAAGGAGAAGGTCTTCGGCCACGGCGGCGCGCACAAGTGGGCCGACCGCCCGCTCCTCAACCCGGGCCTGCTCGAGCGCTTCTCCCTCGGCCGCAAGGAGGACCAGGGCGCCGAGACGCCGCGCGCCAACAACCACCTCAGCCTGCTCGCCATGGTCGACTGCTGGGCCGAGCTCGGCATCGTGCCGTACGACCACATGATCTGCTCCACGCCCCTGTTCCGGCTGTGGCTCGGCGTGGCGGAGCACCTCTTCCGGAGCCCCGAGCTGCTCGACGACGCGCTGAGGACCGCCGTCGAGGACCACACCTACCGCTCCGACGACCTCGAGTTCACCTTCGCCGCCCGCGGGTGGGCCGAGTGCGTGTCCCTGGGCCACTTCGAGACGTGGAAGAACCGCTTCGAGACGACGCAGCAGTTCTTCCAGCCGCGCTTCAAGGACGCCGTCGCCGTCGGCAACGCCATGATGAAGGCCGTGTTGGAGAGCACGAGGGAGTGAGGGGAGGCGGGGCGTGCCTCCGGGATGTAGCACGTAGAAGAAACTAGTGACCGGTATCTTACGGTTTCGTTCATCATGTCAATGGGGACAGTCGTCGGTAACAGGTTGCAATATAATTATTGCCTACGCTACACCAGCATACTTTTAATCGTGAACAATGAAGTCTGTCCGAGAAGCAATAGGGTATCTCCTACACCAATCCAACACCGAAGCAAACCCGGCCACAAATTCACTACCGCTTTCGCCAATTGCTGATTGCCTCCAGAACCGGATTGCCGCCGTCCCATCCAACAGTCTTTGCTGTGTAGTTGTTTGACCTGCTCCATTTCAAACACGCTGAGCACCACCACTTGCCACCGACTCAAACTTGTGTCAGGAGATCTGGCGCATGCCTCTCAACGCTCTCTTCCAGGACGGCAACTCCGTGAGGGACTTCAAGTGGCTGGTCGGAGAACTTGCCCTCTTCTTGTTCGTGCTCTTCCATCTCTGTCGTGCACTCTCCCACATCACCGGTGGCGGCAGACGGCAAGGTGATAGATCCAGCAGTGCTGTCCTGCCAAGATGAGTCGCCATCAACCGAGTCTCCATGGTCGCCGGCTTGGGCTGCAAGATTGGAATACACTGGAGATCGGGGCAGCTGTGCGTGAGAAGCCGGGGACGGGGCAATGGAGCTGGAATCGGTGGTCGAGTTGGTAACGTTCAGCTGCGACGCCAGATGGCTGGCCAATTTCGAGACCATGACATCGCGCGACTGCGACGGACCAGGACGGGAGCTAGTGGAAGTCGCCGTTGACTGAAAGAATGTCAGGACTTGCGCACAAGAAACAGGAAATGAGAGCTTACTGTCGAATTTGAACGGAGACCAAGGTTGGCAACCACTCTCTTGTTACAAACGGGTCTCCGGTGGAAAAGATGAAATCCGAAGCCGGTAGCGGCCGTGGCCGGGATGTCGCCGCCTGCAACGCCGTCGAGGCTGATGAACGCTCGGTCCGCACCTCCCGGACGACAATAAGGACAGACCTTGTACGTGCACTCTTCCTCGGGGCTCGGAACCCAGGGCAGCTGCGCAGCCTGGTCCAAGATCCTGGCCAAATCGTGCGTGTTGGACTCCCGGACCACGTTCGCGGCCTTTTGGACGAAGTCTCGACGCAGGATATCTCCCAACTGTGCGACATGTCAGCATTGTGATGACGCGGAAGAAGATACTGGCGGCTCGTACACTCTTCCTTTGGTTGTATATGGTCAGGAGTTGTTCGGTAGTATAGGTCTTGACAACATCTTCTTGGGGCATCTCCTCGAGAAAGTTGGCGGGGTTGACAGCGCGCTTCTCCGGGCCACGGATTCTGGGCTGGACGGATGGGATCAACTGCTTTCCGAGAGCATCGAAAATAGCCTTGTCTCGTCAGCTATCAAGAATTCCCCCATGGGCCGATCGACACGTACCTCTTCGTTTCCAATGGAGATGTGATCACGCAACATTTCCTCGCGGTCTTGAGAACAACGATACAACCAACCAAACGGACCAAAATTGCCACAGGAGTCGCAGCGAAGGACGTAGCTGTACACACGCACCATGGTGATATGAGTGCAAGCTGCGTACGACCGCGGTCGGCGGGAAGAAGATTGAGAGGCCATATCGATGTAGATACCGGTGCCAATGGATCTCGAGGGGTTGGCCCGCGAAGGAGGAGGGCGGGCGAGAAGCGCGAGGTGTCTTCCGGTGTTTTGGCCAGCATATGACGCCCTGAAGAATTTAAGACTTGGTCAAGATTTTCAGAAGTTTTGGGAAGGAGCCTTGGTATCGAGAGTGAGGCGAAGTGAGAAGTGACCATGGCGGGAAGGAGCACTTCACTTGCACCTTCAGCTGGGCGGGCACCAGACACACAGAGTGCTTTCATCGTGACGGCCAGTCGTTCTGTAGCTTTTGCCAAGCCTCTTTGTTCTTGTACAATTTCACTTTGCAGTCCTTTTGATGTTGCTGCCAGTCTCCGAGGAAGAATAGGACGCTGGAGTCTGGAGGCATCTGGCCACTCCAACTGTGTCGAGTTTCTGACGAGCTTTGGAGCTTCATGTCAAATAGTACATGTCGTCAAACTGCGACATGCTTTTGAAGCGAAAAACCCGTTGCCCAACTATGAACATATGGTGTATCTGCAGAAATGCTGAAGCAGTCATCTGAGTTGATGTATTTGTGGAAAATGCATTGCGGCTGTTGCTCGTGGATAACAAGAGGTCGCCTTCATACAGCCACACCACGTTCGACTGCCCCAGTTCGGAAAACATGGCGATTTTCCTGGGTTATGCATTTAAACCAGCCAGTAATTCTGTAGCGCGAGCCTGATGTCAAATCAAGCTAGCACAACATAGTTTCCTTGTTATGAACCAACGGCGCCTAATGAATAAAAGTACTAGCCAGGTACCTGGAGGTAAGCGTCGTACAATAGTGAGGTGTCACATTGCAGCTTAAGCCCTGATGCAACGCATCCTGCACACTGAACCCTCCCACGCGATATACCAAAACAAAAGTTTTTTTTTCGAGGTAAACAGAAAACAAAAGCAACAGAATTCTGACCTTATTTCTTCATGCGTACCAGTTAGACGTTCGGGGATGCAAACAAAAAGTAAAAGTTCAGATGACCTTCGGACGACGCGGCGGCATGAGGTCGAAGATTAAAACCACATCTTTCTTAAAGGGTCAACCCAGCACAGACGCCATGAAAGTGAGAGCAGAGCGACCACTGACCACTGGAGGCGATGACATGGGGAATGACAGGCTGACAGTCAGCCGGCATCGGCAGGAATGAGCTGGCGTTGGCGTTGGTGTCTGTTCCCGCGCTGCCGTCTGCGCCGCCCTTTTTTTTTTCTTCCTTCTCGGCCCTCCCCTCTCTCAGTGTTGACGTGCCTCGGGCCATGGTAGAACCCCAGCCAATCACATCACGTCATATTCACACCCCTGCAGCTCCGTCCAGCTCTGGCCCCGTCATGCAACATCCCGGCCGCTTAGCGCTGGAGGAAGCTCATTCGCCTCCAGCAGCGAGCTCCCACCAGGTCCAGCAGGTCCCCGTCAGGTCGGCACCACACCCCCAATTCGAGCATTCAATCAATCTCCCTCGAGGGGGACCCTCCCGGTACCCAGTACCCAGCATCAGCACTCAGCCCAGCCTGGCTCTAGTGCAATCGTTTCCCGTGTGGTACCTTGGTCCAGCGTCTCCGGACGGCCTACCAGGTGCACACGCCCAAGGGGGAAGGCGAAAGGCCCCAATCGTGTTCAACCTCCTCCTCCACCACCACCACATCAACAACCCACCACCACTTCATAGCTGCCTCCAGTCCAACCTCCCCTCCAGCGACGGCCAGACGCACACCTTCTGCCCATCTTGCAAAGAATATTCGGTAAGTTTTCCCTCGTTTTCGCGCATTTTCAGCCTCGTACCCAAAATCGCAATTGCACAGCTCCAGTCGCCCGAAAGCTTTGCCCGCTGCGCAATCTGAACCTGGTCAGTCGGTCGGTCGGCAGAGCGACGCGGTAAACAAACCATTGGCCGTCCGTCCCCCGGCCCCAGGGAGCCGCAATTCAATTGACGAACACCCCCCGGAAAACCCATCGCGAAACAACACTCAAAAGACGGGCCCTCTCAGCTAATACTCTTCCCTCACCGCAGTTTTGCCTTCCCCGCGTTGTCCCATCTTTCGATAGCGATACCCCGAAGCGCCTAGCCCACCATGTCGGTCAAGTTCGAGAAGGAGACGAAGGAGACGCTCCAGAAGGGCGTCGACAAGGTCCAGGAGATCTTCAACCCCGAGAAGCCTCTCCCCGGCACCAGCGGCAAGCACCCCATCTCCGAGGCTATCGGCACCGCCATCACCGGCGGCAGGAAGAATGCCGGCTCCAAGGGCTACCTGGCGGTTCGTCTTGCACTCCCTTCGATTTCCCACCACCACCTCACGATTCCGCTCTGCGAAAAATAAGAAAAACAGGCAAAATGGTGGGAATCATGGAATCCAGCAACGAGGCACTGACGCGCTCCATTTCCCAGGCCTACATCAAGCAGCTCGAGCAAAACCCGCTGCGCACCAAGATGCTCACGGCCGGCACCCTCGCCGGCGCCCAGGAGCTGATCGCATCCTTCCTCGCCAAGGACCGCAACAAGCACGGAAACTACTTCACCTCCCGCGTTCCCAAGATGGCCGCGTACGGCGCCCTCGTCAGCGCACCTCTCGGCCACTTCCTCATCTGGATCCTGCAGAAGGCCTTCGCTGGCCGCACCAGCTTGAGGGCCAAGATCATGCAGATCATCGTCAGCAACCTGATTGTACGTGGCCCACGTCCCCGTCTTCGTGAATGTCGTCGCTGACACGTCCGGTCTCTCTACAGGTTGCGCCCATCCAGAACTCCATCTACCTGACGGCAATGGCCATCATCGCTGGCGCCAAGACCTACCACCAGGTCCGCGCGACCGTCAAGGTCGGCTTCTGGAAGGTCATGAAGGTCAGCTGGATCACCTCCCCGCTGTGCCTGGCCTTCGCCCAGAAGTTCCTCCCCGACCAACTCTGGGTTCCCTTCTTCAACCTGGTCTCCTTCATCATCGGCACCTACATCAACACCACCACCAAGAAGAAGCGCCTCACAGCCCTGCGCAAGAAGCACTTCGGTGACGGCCGCGCTCCTCCTCCTCCCTCCATGAGCGGCCGCCCGGAGGACTACCCGGGCCACCCGGGCCACCCCGGTCACCCCGGGCACCCCGGCCCCATGGGTGGTCCCAACCCCCCCTACTAAACGACTCTGCTATGGTGAGATGGCCGAGATGATGGTAATAACGCCCAGTTGATGAGATCTGGTAACATCTAATTCGAAAACGAAATCGGCCCTTATGGCGGTTTTCTGGAGTTGAGGGGCGTGGGAGGGCAGTGTGAAAGATACGCGAGCTGGATGCGGACGGCGGCTTGGATGTGCTGCGTGCGACCGCCGAGTATCCTTGTACAATTTGCTTGCTTCGAACGTTGCTGTCATGTTATATGTCCCGTGTTTTTTGGTAGATAGGTTTAACGCGCTTGGTTTGGGTTTGAACCGGGCATCTATTCGTGGTGAGGTGAAACTCGTATGTACATCTATGGACGTCCACGTTTCCGTTCCACACGTGACCAGGCTCAATGAGTCGGTCTGTCGCGAGTCAGCCACATCTCCGGGCATGGCGCAGGCGTGCTTCTCTTCGTCTTTGGGAAGCCCAGCGCATGAAGGGCTAGTAGGCCCGCCATCTGGCCGAAGCGGGTACCCGCGTCTTGCGGGAATGGAGTTTAAACTCGGCGCGGCGTGGTATCTGCCGGCGTCTCCGGGAGTGGGTATTGGTCGTTGGGTCTCGTCTCCGCTCATCGGCCTCAGCTTCCGGCCGGCGCCTCACCGGTGTCCACCATGAACCCGGGGCTCCAGTACTCCCACTCCGGGCACTGCTTGTCCACCCACAGCATGCCCTCGCCCAGCAGGTCGTCCAGCGCGGTCTGGGCGCGCGCCTTGGGCCAGCCGAGGTTGACCATGAGCATCGAGATGCTCACGTAGCCGAGCACCTGGACGGCCTCCAGCACGGCGCTCTGGTCCGTGTTGAGCTCCTTGGGTATGCTCCGGATGTAGTCCTTGCTCCCGACCTTGATGACGCTGAACGAGCTGCCGAGCGGCTTCAGCGTGCCCACGGCCCGCAGCACGTCGTCCTCCGTCACCTCGCTCGCGCCCTCCATCCGGCCCGCCATGATCCGCTCCCGCACCTCGCGCACGCCGATCAGGCCGCCGTTCTCATCGCGCGTCGCCCCGCAGACCTCCACCACACGCACCGCGAGCTCGAAGTAGAAGTCGTTGACCGAGCGGCCCAGCAGCTGCGCCCATATCGACGACGAGCCGCCGCCGCCGCCGCCGGAGGACGACGAAGACGCGAGCGGGTCGACGCCGATGGCGGTGCACATGCGGGCAAACTGGGCGCGGAAGGACGGGTTCGAGCGGATGTCCTTGGCGTGGGTCTGCGCGAACTGCTGGAGCAGGGAGCGGAAGACGGAGAGCTGCGTCTCGAGGGCCTGCGCGTTGTTGCTGCGCAGGTTGGAGCCGTGGGAGGCGTACTGCGCCGAGGTGATTCGGGAGCGGTCGAAGGCCGCGATGCCGATGCCTTTTCGTGACATGATCGTCGTGGTCTCGGGGTCTTTTCGATGGGAGAGATGGAGGGAAGTGGTGTCGAACTGCGGAAGGGCGGGGAATGTAGGCTCGTCCGCAACGGCTCGTCCTCGTTTGCTGGGGAGGGGCTCGGGAGGAGGTCAATAGAGGGGCGGATATCTTAGGTGCTTTGGGTGACGCCCGCCATGCCGGTCCAGGTGTTGGCTGCGCCGACGGTCCAGAGACATGCCCCCCGATCGGACCCACACCAGATGGGCGGATGACATAAGCGAGTCCCACTCCCGGTTCACGTTCGCACGTCGCGCGCGATTGCCATCGCTTTTTATCTTTAGGTCACTCGAGATCACGTGCAGTCGCCAGCGTCCGAGAAAAATACGCTAAGCCAGAAAGTGGGGCCCAGGGCACACAACACAACCGAAAGCAAAGGCAAAATTTCCTCTGCCATATCGCCAGTCAACTCCACGATCGTTCGCGAAACTCCTCACAGTCTCCCCCCTCCATCCCGCAGCAACCATGTCGACCACCCAGAGCGTGCAGTGCTTCGGCAAGAAGAAGACCGCCACCGCGGTTGCCCAGTGCAAGGTGCGATGCCGAAACAATGCCCTTACCTCCAACCCCAAACGTCCGACGAACCGAGCAGAAATTCGACACCGAGAAACGCGGAAGGCTAACGTGTGATGAAATTATAGGCTGGCAAGGGCCTCGTCAAGGTCAACGGCAAGCCCCTCTCGCTTGTCCAGCCTGAGATCCTCCGCTTCAAGGTACGATAGAACCCGCCACGAATATCCATTGCAACCGGTCGATAAAAGGAGGAATCTTTTGGTGGTGCGAATGCGGTCCGAATGTGAAGGGCAAGGCGCTGCTGGGATGGGAAAAAATTATTTGGGAAGAGGAGGAACGCAGCGCTGTGCCCTTGCACGTTCGGGAAAGATCACGGGAACGAGACGACCGAGCATTGCAGACGCCACAGTCGCAAGACAAGCAGCGAGGCTAACTCTCCGCGCACCACAGGTCTACGAGCCCCTCCTCGTCCTCGGCCTTGACAAGTTCGCCAACATCGACATCCGCGTCCGCGTCACCGGTGGTGGTCACACTTCCCAGATCTACGCCATCCGCCAGGCCATCGCCAAGTCCGTCGTCGCCTACTACCAGAAGTTCGTCGACGAGCACAGCAAGAACATGCTGAAGCAGGCCCTCGTCCAGTTCGACCGCACCCTGCTCGTCGCCGACAACCGCCGTTGCGAGCCCAAGAAGTTCGGTGGTGTTGGTGCCCGCTCCAGATTCCAGAAGTCTTACCGTTAAGCGTCGGCTCCCTTCTTGCGCTTCGAGTCTCGCCAAGGCCCGCGGGTTTGGGAAGAAACAAAAGGGGAAATTTGGGGGAACGTTTATGGGTTTTCCGGTTCCAGGTCAACTTTTGGTGTTTCCCCGCGGCAAAGGAATCTCGGCCGTTATCTGTTTTTTTTACACGGGAGGAGTCAAACGTGGATCAAAAGAACAATCTGGCTCGTCTGAATCGAACAAAAGGGAAAACGAGATTGATGACGTCCAGAGGAAGCTCGACTTGGAGGTGTGTCCCCCCTCACGAAACTTCTCTCTCCTGGGGGGGCTCCACTACCTCCGGTCGATGCATCATTGCATGGCATGCCTCGCGGCTATCACTGCTTGGCTTGGTTTGTAAAGGGTCAGGCAGGCAAATGAAACATTGAAACTTGACGACACGGCGTTTTTGGGCTCGACTGTAACGCGTGTGCCGTGTTTTATCTCTCTTCAATTTTCTCTCTACTCTTGTCGTTCGGCTTCCACGGGGTAGGATGGGAAACAAAACTTTCCGAACAATGACTTTCAACAACTCCCGTGGTCCCTCGTCATGTCTTGCCCCTTTCTTCGAATGATGTCCCGCTTGCAAATGGATGTCCCCCGTTCTCGAGCGTGCCCGCCACGGCCCGTCGATCCCGGGTCCCCTCTTCATTCCATTGCAACTGGACGCTCCCCGTCACGACGCCGCCGGCCCCCCCAAAAAAGCAGGCACTCCCTCCTGCGGACGGACTCCTGGGCGCGCCAGCGGCTTGTACAGCACTGAGGCCCGTATCTCCGTGACTTGCCACGACCCTCCCAAAGCTCAGTCAGCAATGGGATTTCGTACCTGAAAAGTCTTTGCGGTAGGCGTCGTGTGTGGCGCGGATTGAGCGATCGAGGTTAAGAGCGAACTTCGAATCAGGTTACCTAGGTAGAAATGTTGGGATTTCTTCTTACACAACTTGATAAGGACCATGCGTGCATGCAAGCCGTCCGCCAAAATCATCATTAGTCAGCTAGCCACATTCGCTGTGTGCTACGTCCATCCCCACACATTTTCCTATTTTGACGTGACCGCCGATGCGCCAATTGTGCAAAATGCGCCTTCAGAGCAATTTATTGTCCATGCAATGTTTGATTCACACGAGAATTCATGGAGTCTCGTATTGTGAGACTTTATTTTTTTTCTGTTTGCACGAGAGTGACAAATTCGCGCACACTGTGCTTCGCCACCACGAAAAGGTCGTGTTGCGCACACTCAGTATAGATTCAACATGACCACCTAGTGCACGTCAAATGTTTTGCTGGGAACGATGTTGCTCGCATACAAGAAAAGTCTTGTTCTGACATGGGAGAGCATGTAGACAGAGATTGTAGAGAAGCAAAAGAAAACTTCATGCTTTCCACTCACACTTACGAACGACAAGTACTGACCGATATCTTCTCGTTCTTAAGCTCAAGACAGGAACACAGGGCAAAAGATACTGATCAGTGGGAGGCTTGAACTCCCGGCCTTGGCATTACTTGACATATCAAGATGATATATTAGTACCACGCTCTAACCAACTGAGCTAACCGACCGATCCGAGCTGATGAGGCTCGTTGTTGTCGTTGTGGTGGGCCACAATAGCAAGCCCTAGGAAGGATTCCCCACGAGGATGGTCGACGGAAACCGTTTGAGGGTCCACAGATCCGAAGGGGGCCAACGTCCCTGGGCCCAGCGCACTGCATTCATGCGGGAAATGTCATTCCAACGTACTTGCAGATGCATTTGAATGTATAGAGTCGATCGACGAGTACGAACTGGAGTTGCAGATATCGCGACACTAGCGAGCGATGGTGCCGTTGGCAGGCGCGGAAGTGGGATGGACGTCTCTCCACACGCTTCAGTCACTTACAAGACCTGCCGTCTCGAATTACAAAGACAGGTACGTAGTTGAGCGCACCTTGCATGGACGAAAACCTTACTTGAACGCCACTTCCTCGCTGATAGCAATAAAAGGGCTGACTGACCGTCTTTTTCCTCTTCCACTTGACTTCTTTTCCTTCTTCCTACATCCCCGCTTCATCTCGAGCCTGGACCCTCGGTCTTTCCTCGTCTAGAGATGATGGGGAAGAACCCAATGCCCCCCAAATACAACGCCACCCTCGGCCAAGGTGCCACACCAGGTGAACATCATTTCATTCGACCCCCTTGGCTGGTTATCACCGTACTGACGACCGCTTGGATTCTACCCAGGTGACCAAGCGACGATCTTGAATACCCGTCGTCATCCAACCGAGGATGAAAGACGACCTCGAGAGCAAGCCACAACGACGTGCCCAGGTGGAGAGAGGGGTGGGAGAAAGTGATACACAGAGCCTACCAAGCATATGCAAAAATGGTATGCTAGGCTGATGGAGCGAGTAGTATCTTTTTTTCTCATGTACTTAGTGGGCTCTGTGTATCACCTTTCATATCACTCGCTTTCTGGGGAGGTGATGGTGCCGCTCAATCAAGTTGACGGTCAGTTTCTTTCAATATACATATCATGTCCTTCTGTGAAGATCGAGAGAACCTCGTATACCCATTCTTCTGTCGTTTCTGAGTAGAAACTTTCCTCTCTCCTCGTTCAATCGTCCACACCGAAAGGTACCAGTTGACTAGCGAGCCGATCGAGTGCCGATCGAGCACGTACTGAGCCAATGATGCTAGAATTACCATCTCCGGCAGCCCATTCATTGCTCACCACGAGGCCAGCATACGCCACGAACCATTTTCGTTGAGAACTCACCACAATCTGGCTTCCCGAGATCGACAGAAGCTCGGTTTCCTGCTGGACAGCTCAGAATCGCCACGAGAACGTCGAAACTACTTCATGCTTCACCACAGCCAGCTCCAGGACGCCGAGCGAGTCCCCTAGAATGCTGTACCCTTCGGTCATGAATTCCGATGAGGGATAGGGAGTTGTGGTGCTTGAGGGGCGGAATTTCGTGGTTCAAGTACCTGTGCGCAGGTCAAGCCACGGGGGAATTGTTGAGCTTTCTTCGGATATCCGAAATCCTCCGAGTCCCCAACGTCGTCCCTTGCGCCATATAAAAGGCTCTCGGCGTGACTCGAAGGTAGGAGGCCCGGCCCGCATCTGGTAGGTTCAAGAGCCCGCAGGAGAACATGGCAGTGCCATGGCTGACAAACACTTATCTCATATATGCAGGAGAGAATTTTCTTCCTCGGCCTTCCTTCCCTCTCGTCCGAGAGGGGTACCGTACTTGCGTACCGTTTCGAACCTCGATGTTGCCCTCGTCACTGCCGAGCAGATTCCACTACAGAGGAACATCAAAACCTTAATGTCCCCCGGCATCCTGCCCTCGAATTACAACTACAGCGTCGTCGCCACGGCTGAACATCGATCAGCTTCAAACTCTCGACGACTTACGGCATTACGAAAGCTTTCCCGAAGTCATTACCTCCCCCGATCTCAACGAAATCACACACATCGGCCCATCGATTGGTCCAGACTGCGCCACGCGTCGAGTCGCAGCCGCCTGTTATCAATTTATCTCGCGGCAGAACCCTCTTCCATCGGGAAGACCTCCTGCTCCGCGTCAAGCGGAGTTCCTACGCCCCAGAGACCGGATGCCTCATCGGTGGATAGACGTGAGACTGTCGAAGGCTACGACAACACCGCCACGACACCGTCCTACGAAATCTGTCTGTTGCGGAGCATGTACGGAGCTCAGGAGATGACCCAAATTGCCTCTCACAACGACAGACTGCCGCCATCCAGGCCGTCCCGGTGGCTACTCGATCCACAGCTCCACAACAGGATGCTTCAGGGGCCTCGAGGTCATTTCGAGATCAATCACGTCGTCTCCCAGCCAGAGTCTGAGTTTTCCGCCTCCCGATTTCTCGACGATAGACGAAGCGAACGAAACAGAGCACCGTCATTATGAAGCTCGTTCGACCCAATCGTCACCCCTCCTCGCCCCGCCAACCTCTCTACCAGCCACCCCCTCTATGTGGCCCGACGCTCTCTTTCCACCGCATATAAACCCCTCTCCGAGGACCCTGAGCTCTCATT
This sequence comes from Colletotrichum brevisporum, assembly GCA_030770045.1. Taxonomy (NCBI): domain Eukaryota; kingdom Fungi; phylum Ascomycota; class Sordariomycetes; order Glomerellales; family Glomerellaceae; genus Colletotrichum; species Colletotrichum brevisporum. Next base: position 12,861,579 of record JAUGSI010000001.1, read on the forward strand.
GCCGTTCTTAATTATCCTGCCGCCGAACCCACACAAGAGAGGAGTCACGATAGCATCATCCCGTCATCGAGTGGTGTATTGGCTTTGGCTACAAGACTGCAGCAAAACAAGCCAAGATACGTTGTTGCCCAGGAACACAGGAACAAAACTTTGGAACGGCCTTTACCTGCAATCACAAGCCACGGCTTATCCCTGCCTCTGTTGTCCTTCTTCGCCATATCCCCTGTTACCATCCATCCTCGGTGTATTTGCCCCCTTTTACACCGAACAGACCGACATTTGATGGGTCAGATATCGACAAGACTCCCAGGTAAAACTAGCTATTAAACACGCTATCTAGAAAGCCGTTTCTGGATACTCTCGCCCCCGGGTGTCATCATCTGCGATCCTCTCGAGCGAGTGTTCACCATCATGGATGGGAGGGGAGGACCACGCCCAAGTTCCTTACTTTACACACCTCATGCCCTGCCTTCTGATCTCTTTCTTCTTACACCCCCTAATCGTGGCAGAAAGCCACAAACAGGACCCATCACAGGCCTCCTTCCCTATGTTCGTCTTGCTCACTGTTTCTCACAGCCTCCTATCCTGGAAAGGAAACTGTACAGCAGCTCCTTAAGTTCGCCTCCTGCCCTCGTTTTCCAGTCTCCTTTTCTTACAGCATTGCCCTGCATGGAAAGCTTCACAGAATTGTCATCAGAGGCCCTCTTATCTTCCTCTTTGGTCCAGCATCTCCCTCGGGTTTGAACCCTGGAGGGCAACGATGCATGGAATCCTCCACTGATCATCCCAATTAACTGTTCTTTCAGCCCCATGAAGCTGTATCACGATACTGTCCCCCTCCTGCTTCTAGAGCCTCAACTGACATTCTCAATCACCCGTTTTGCAGCACGTTTGGCATGCACTCTGCCGCAGCCTCACCTGTCACCGCTTACCCACACGCTTCCTTCTAGACCCTGATCTTCGGAGATAGAATTTCTCGTTTCATGCAGCCTTGTGGGACACTTACACCATCCTGTGGACTATTAACATCATTGTGAATAGTTACACATACACGCCGGGACAAATCAGAAACTACATGACAGAAGCGCTTTCGAACGACACCACTTTGGCAGCCATTATGTGGACCACGAATGCCATGTCATCTTGAATGAATACCTCGGGGGGCCACCGACAAGCCCAAGTAGCAGAGGCACATCTGCAAGAATCTGCAAGACACCGCCATTGAAGCCTTCCGTGGATCACCGGGTAACGTTACATCCAGAAGTACTGACAAGGTCGAGTAGCAGAAGCACCCCTCAGACCACAGTCATCCTATGGATCACAAACACCATCCAGAATGGGTACCTTGGAAAGCACCAACCAGGTGGAGCGGCAGAGGCACCTCTGGCATACGCCCCTTTTGGAGCCCTATGCAGCATTCACATCGTTGTGAATAGGTACCAGTTCAGTATGGACACACATGAGCAATATTCAGGGGCAGAAGCCCTCTTTAAAGACACCCCCTTATAACTTTGAAACCCCCCCCCCCCCAGTGGCCTGCCTGGCTCTCTTCAAGGTTCATACACCCCCTTAGATACAGATAGACCCAGCCTCAGCTATTGCTACTACTTATAACTGATAACCATGGGGGGAACTATTACCATCTGGTAATAATTAGTCATCGCCTAAAGACAGCAGCGGGCCACTGCCTGTAAGTGACAGTTTGCCACTGCCCGTGACAGAAGCTCTCCGTGTCCTGCGAGTATCTGTCACTGGCTGCAGGAGCCCCTATTATATGGAAGAAAATTCCACACAGATCAACTACATGGCAGCCAGTGACATTATACAACCCCTTGGAGGTTTATCCCCTGAGTAATGATGGAAAGAAAATCTCTGCTGGAAAGGATGCAAGAGAGCCCTTAGCCACACACACCAGAGTTGCACACAAACACACAATATTAACACATACTTATGTGCTCTCGTCACTCCCATGAAAGCCTTGTGGAGGTAAATACATAATCATTATCAAAACAGAGGATATCTCCTAGTAGTACAAAGGGTCCTGTTCACATGTGTGCGAGTGTGTGCGCGTGTGTATGCTTCACGCACCTCAGGGGCTTGTCCTCTTAGACAAAGCAAGCAAGCCAGCCTGATCCATCCAGCCATTAACTCCATTCCATGTGTGCCTCTTTTCCTTGTGCCCAAAGCCATTGTTATGCCCGCCTGCTCAAAAATCAATATGCATCAAGCTGGAGCTGCTGCGCGACTTGGGTCGCAAAGTGCCAACGATCGACTTGGGGCGCAGTGTGCCGACGATCGAAGCCCTCCGAGATGAGAACCGGCGAGGCCTCACTCCAATGGGAGCTACGGGCGACAGGGGTCGCTCGGTATTCTTGTCCACAAACTGCGGCACGGTGCGGCGACGTTTCTCCTTTGCTTCAAACCAGCGCCTGACCCCGGAGCTCTAATCCCACGAGACAAGATCCTTCTGCTTTCCGCTCTCGTCAAGCTCGACCACCACAGCCGCAAACTCGCCGCGTTCATCCTCGCCCTCGAGGTCCTTGAGCTCGAGCTCGACCTCCTCGCCGTCCTCAAGCATCGTCTTGCCCTTGCGGAGGTAGTCGCTGCGGATGTCCCAGCCGAACTTCCATGCCCACATCTCGAGGTCGGAGAAGGCCTGGCCGACGGCGGCCTGCTCGGGGGTGGCGCGCGAGTTGAGGGCCAGGAGTGACTCATTGAGGCGCCGCTTGTAGATGATCAAAGCCATCTGTAGCTCGTCCTTGTACGAGGGTCCATAATCGAAGATGGAGCCATCCAGGTAACGCTCATTGTAGACGAGCTGGGTCGTAATGGTCTGCAGGAGGGAGCGGGCGAGCTGCGGGCGCCTGATGGGGAGGGCGTAGGCCTTCAAAGCGAGCGATACGACCATGTGCCACCACTGCTGTATGCAAGACTCGTTTCCTAGGTGCATGCCGACGATGAAGGCAAATTGCAGCTCGCCGACAACGTCAGCTTCGCTGATGCCTGCCGAGAGGAGGTGGGCGGTCGCGTCAACCGCCTGCTCGGTTCGGACCGAGCCGATGCTTGTAACGTCGTATGTCTTGGCGGCCTGGCTGTAAGTAAAGTTGAGCTCGGTGCTCGCAACGACGTTCGGAACCTTCTTCTCAAGCTCAACCTCGGCAGGGAGCATTAACGAGCCTTTGACGCGATCCGAGGTGTGTACCGCCCAATCGCCGGCTTGGCGAGCCGTGATTCGGCTTAACAGGCCGGCGGAGATGCCGTTCGTCAGCTGCTGCCATATGTTGGTGCTTCTGGCAAATTCCGGGTCCGGGCTGGCCGACTGGGAGTCCGCGGGCTTAAAGTTGGCGTTGAGGGCGCGAAACTGATAGGGCGCAAGCTTGGGGTATATGTCGCGAATCTTGTCCTTCTGGAAGCGGGCCTCAACTTGGCTTGCAGGCTCCCCAATGACCTCGTTAAACTTGTCCCACTGCATGACGTGGATGGTCTCGGAGGCAGTACTAAGGATCCAAAAGCCGCAGCGGGTGGTGCTCGCCTCCGTCTCGGACACCCAGAAGAAATGTGGACCGGGCGGGATGTCTCTTACGCCCACGAATTCACGGGCGGTGAAGGAGACTGAGTCGTAGCCGACAGTGATGGAGGCCGGCAGGTCCATGATTAGGAGAATGTCACCGCCCCCGAGTGAATGATCTCGATGCTGTTGCTGCTGCTCTTGGATATCCATAGCGCCACCGTCGTCGATAGGCGCGAGAGGTGGCGGCTCGTCGTCGTCGCATGCGGCGTTTGGGTTCATAGTGACTCGCGAAAGAGGCGAGTCCGAAGGCTGCGCTGAAGACTGGTCTGGAGGTTGGTGAACGTGGAGAGAGCCGAGTGGGTGAGCGCCCGTAACGCGGATCGATTTGCACGATGGGGCCGTGGTAGATAAAGAGGAATCCGACTTTGGCAAGCCTGAGGTTTTGAGGAGAGCGGGCCTGATGTTGGAGTCGATGGAGACGCCGGAGGTCATTTTGGAGACGGTGGGCAGGGAAGGGCCCCGCTGCCGACCAATGACTCGAGAGGATGAGGGTGCGTAGAAATGGGAGGAAAGCTGCGAATAAGCTGCAGAATGGATGGAATAAGCCTGCTCGTCGCGTCAGTCGTACTGCGAGAAGATTGTTTATCGCGGTCTCGTAGCAATAATACCTGGCGAAGAAGACCTCTCGAGGATTTGTTTTTTTTGGACGGACTGCGAGCCGCGCTGTTGTGGAACGGAAGGAATGCCACGTGGAGAGAGCAAGCGAGGGAAATAACAAGCAGAAAACTCGGAGGAGGGCTGCTATTGCCGTCTCAATCTCTGAGAGCTTCAGCCTCGCAGGTTCCTTTTTCTAGGGAAGTTGTTGGTGGGAGGTGGTTGTAGTAAGGTTGTTACCTACGTACAAGGTGAGCTACAAACTTTGTGTAGTGAAAGACCCCGGTGGAGCCTGTCGTGAGCGCGACGAATGAATGACGGTGGAAGGCCAGCAAATAGGCTCGAAAAAATAATAATGATCAGAACGAGGGGCAGAAGAAGATCGTGGAATGCGACGCTGCGGTGGAAACGGCCAAGATTTTATCATTCCAGTCCGACTGGCTAAGAGCCCGCCCGACATGGCAATTTCCCCAGAGGACCAGCACCTTCCGTTCGCTCCATACGCGCCTTCCCCCTCCCGTTTCTGTGTAAGACAGGCCCCCGCCTCCGAGAGTGCGTCGGGAAGGCCTCCTGTTCCAGGTTTGACGTCGCTGGACTGCAGACTACGTCATAGGTAACCTGCTGGCAAGATGAGCTTTTGGGGGTGTCACGACGTTAAGTGGCAGGCATGGACGGATGGCGATGGCGATAGCGATAACGGGAGAGATAAGAAGCTTTCGATAAGCGATAAGCGAGCCTCAGCGACGCGCTGCCAAGTACCTAGGTACCTGAGGTGAATGCGATGCAACTCGTCGATTGAGAGACTTGGAATCTCATAAGCTTCGGAACGTCAACCGGTACATGTGAAGAAAGACTGATTGCTCCGTATGAAACTAGGCTTTGTATTTCGTGACGAGGTACACAGTAGCTGCGAATTTCAACTTGGATACCGATACCTCCGTCCCCTGTGGAACCAAACTTGAGCTGCCGCGCCCAGTGCAAGACCAACAAGTCAATCAAACCAAACTACACTAAATAGACTACCCTTGCCTTGCATCCAGGGACTCAATCAAACTAGCAGCCCTAAAAGCCCGCAGAACCGTCTCTCAACCGGCAGCGGGCCCCATCCTCGTCCGTACACCATACCTAATCTCGACGTCGCTTTGGGGGCCAAAAAACCGACAAACTTGAGAGGTTAGAGATATGGGGTGCGTATCAAAACAAGGTGTGGAGGTACACTACTGCCCGTGAGCCCCTCTCTCTCACCTTTGGCCCAAATGAGAGCGGTCAGAATAAGGTCGGAGCTAGCGACGCCGACACCAGCCAGGCAGGCCTCTCGTCCAGTCGCGATTTGTCTATTTTCCAACATAGGCAAGTATCTATTCTCGAGCAATACTTTCCACAAAACATGGTTTTTTTTCTGTTCACGTCTTCTTCTTCTTCCCACACCCCTCTGAGGCAACCTAAGTATTGATACAACCTCGATTTGCGTTCATGGACGCTGCTCCCCGCAAGCCCCCTTCGACAGACGCAGAAGCGGCTGCATACGCAACCCAACTGTCGGGTTCACACCATAACACCTATTTCAACCACACTGCAAGGTCCCCATATACGCGCGTTGACGGATTTGTATGCCAATTTTTCCAACCTCGGCCGGGAAAAGTGTGGCGTGGTCCCTGATAGATACGAGATCCGCCAATAGGCGCGGCGAGAACCCCCAGGCGGCAGCCAGCAACCCACACACGTGTATCGCCATGATCAGGTCAACGCCGACGTCCAACGGCAAAACGGCAGAGACCGAGAAGCCTTGCCGCTTCTGGACCAACATCCAGGCACTGCGTGATCCTCGCCACGTCTTGTATAACGCCCCGGTGGCACTCTAGGTTTCTCATTCCAAGTCCATGTCGGCCAACCACGGTCGTCGAGATGGGACATGTGACGACACGACCTCTCTGATCCTACAGCTTCGTGCGCATCTCATGTCATATCCGCTCTATTCTCGCCTCCCGACGGAGTAATCCTCCTTCAAAGTTTTCGCGCAAGCCCGGATGTCAGATCATCATGATGCCCGCGATGCGTAATGATGGCTCGCTCGCCGGGGGCAGCCACTTGATAACCCACCCGCCTCTCGGTCTCGGTTTCCAACGGCCCCATCGAAGCTTCGCGAGAAGGTCAAAACCTACAGCAGGTAGCTTCCCGTCTCCCAAGCTGCCAACCAAATTCAAACTGGCCGGATGGCCTCCCCGTGCTCCGGCAAGCTCGGAGTCTAAAAGCGTATCTAACTCCCCGAAAAGCCTAAAAAAAGAAGTTCTTTCCTCAGGAACCATCTTGTTCAATTGCCTTCCCCTGCGTCCGCCACTCCACCACTGCCGAAGGGAGAAAAACAATCGCAACATCGGGCTGGCCGGGATTCTTCTCTCACACTCGCACGTCAATAATTGTCAAATAGTAGTGTAAACCAAAAGAGAAGAAAGTCAAAAATGATCCAGTACCCTCCCCGATATGGCAAATCAAGCCGATGTCTGCGGCTCAAAAACCGTTGGCTAAATCGTTCGACTTACATCAGACCAATCAGTTAAAAAAAAAAAAAAGCACTCTGACCAAAATTCCTTCCACCATCGTCCCTAATTCAGTAACACCTCCAGCAGATCCATCCCACGCACGCGCGGGACGCGGGGCCAATGCAGCTAACCGGCAGCTAACCGCCGCCGCTGCTCTTGCACGACCGACGTTCAGCCAACAAACATCGGAAGCAAAAAAAAAAAAAACATGGCACCTAGCTATGTAAGCTAAGCATAAGCACGTTGGTCGTTGGTTGTTGGTTGATACATCCATACCTACACCAAAAAAAAAAAGGACACTAACGTCCAAACCCTTGTCCACCGCCAACACCACCATCCCGCATTCTGCCCCTCCCTTCCCTCCCCCGACATCCGGTAGCGTTAGTTACACAAAGATCTTTTTTTCTTCCCGAGCCGCCCGCTAATGGAATTTTTTTATCGGGGAACGAAGGCGCGTGTGTGTGTCTGTTGGTTCCGCCCCCCGGGACACGCTAACGGTGGAGGGAGGGAGGGGGGGGGGGGAATCAAAAGGAAGACGCAGGTCAAGCAACCCTGTACTCCTGACATCGTCCTGTACTCCTGACATCGTATGCACGTAAGAACCACGCGGTTTAGAGGTTCATACTATACTCGCAACGGAAAGGTGTCACCACCACTACCTATCACACATCGTTTAGAAAGGGGAAGGAAAAAAAAACGCCCAGACTCGAGACTCCATCAGGCCCAACGGCATCGCCACCCCTGACCGGTCCCATCCACAGGGCCGATTCTTCAGCGGCTTTCAGCTTGAGCTTCGATCGATCAGCCTCAGCCTCACCTTCCGACGTCTCGTCACTGTTGCGCTCCGCACTGTGTTCGTCCTAAACTCATTTGAGGGTTCCTTGGCTGCTCTCACCTTGCCTTCCCATCACGGGATATCAATGCCGTGATGTCGGACACGGGGAAAACGGATTGGGGACATTTTGCCTTTTCTTGTTCGTTGCCAATGCCTGTCTTTTGATCACTTCTGCTACAAATATAACAACAAGGAAAAAAGCAGAAAAACATCATCTACTGACGATGAACGTGTACGGAATAAGGTATCGAAAACAATGTAGAACCGTCCGAACCCATCCCCCGATCTACCGCATGCCAATTTTCCGGTCATCCCTATCGCCATCCTAAAGAGCACAACCCCCCTTGAAAGACCTCGTACCCAGGCGTAATTCGAAATCCGGCAGGTTGCAGTCTGACCCGGTAGTAGTGTTGTCTCCACCGTCGAGAAGAGACAACGCCACTACCAGGACGATTGAACGACCCTGCGCGTTTGTTGCCGAATTCAGCGTCGTGATAGGCTCCCACCCTCCTCGTGAATGCATAGTACAACGTGTCGATCCGAAGAAATGCCTTCCCCAATGCCTCATGCGCTTATGTATCTGAAAAACTTGACAGAGAAAATCAAGATTCATCTCGGTTGGCCGGAACGAGGTGAGTCCGCGAACGCTGTGCCGATCAAATTAATGGCCGAATGATGACGAGTAACAACATGTTGTGCGTTCTGTGTGCTGTTGAAATCCCAAGCCACCACGAGGGTATCATTTGACTGAGGTGGGAAGTGCCCGTCGTCTAATAGCCGAAGGAGAGTGAAGTTGCGATATAGACAATCGTGGGGTGTAGCCGTCGCAGTAGGGAAGAAATCCCACCCAGTAGTGTACAAATCCATCCTCTTTTCTATCATTATTGATGGGTCTTTCCCGGCGGCAACACCCCGCGGGTCAGTTTGACTCAGTGGCTGGAAGTCTGACCTCCGTTATCTATCTGAAAAGTTAGCCTCCTGCGGTTTTCTGGTCCTGGCCGATCAAACTCACGTGAGCTGTACATGCTCTGGTTGGGCTGCCCATAAGGTGACTGAGGCTGGTAGTTGGCCGAGTACATGTGGGTGCTGTTGTACTCGGGAAGAGGCTGCTGCGCAACTGCTCCCGCAGACGGGGGGGCCGGATACTGCGAGGGCTGGTATCCGATGGGAGGCAGCTGAACCTGACGACCGCTGGCATATGCGGATGCCGACGATGTACCGTCAGCGCCAGCCTGGGGATCCGCGGAGCCATTCTGGGCGGCGGCAGCAACAGCGGCAGCCTGGCGCTGGCGCTCCTCATCAGCCTTGCGCTGCGCTTCCTCCTCCTTCTTCCGTTGTTTCCATTCTTTGCGGATCTCCTTGAACTCTGCACACGAAGTAGTCAGTTTTGGCCCGATAAAGCAAACAATACCGCAAAAACGAAGCCAACGACAAAACTCAAGCAGTGAGCTGAGTGAGTGCTGAGATTCGGGTTCCTTCGGCTCACACAAAATCGCCCCACTTGGAACCAACAGCTGTGTGCCACGCGGCTAAGGTTGCTCATGCCCAAACACCGAATCCAGCGCGACTCTCTGGCGACGTTCGCATGTTCCAACAAGAAGTCTCCCACGTACCTTCGGGGGTCCTCTTTTGTCCGTGAGACTGCATCGTGACGTGGGCATTCAAATGGTTCAAAGTACCATATGCCTTCTCGCAGCCGTTCCAACCGCACTTGTACATGCGTTCGATTTCTTCGTAGCGTCTTCGCGGTCGTTTATGCTGCTGGGCACCGGGGATCGGAACGAAAGAATAAACCTGATGTCCGAACTGTTACGTCAGTACACTGTATCTCCGTCCAAAAGCAAATAATGCTCGCGCGCGCCATCATTCCAACTCGGGTCATTGGGTTTTGGCCGAAACCCTATAGAGGATCCCACAGGTCAAAGCCAAAACCCGCGCCATCCTCGACGACTCTCGCGCGTGTTCCCACAATGGGGCACTGGGCGAGATGCGCGCGATGACATATACCCAATTCAACGTTTGCGTGCCAAACTTACCTGGTTAGGACGTCCCTGAGGAGGGGCGGAGCTCGGCGTCGGAGGGAAGACGTGACTGGCAGGGGTCAAGGGACCGGCGCTGTGCTGGCCGTAGGCGCCCCATTCGGGGCGTTGACCATAGGTCTGGTAAGAATGCGACATGTCTCCCGGCGCGCCGTAAGGAGAGTGTTGTGGGTACGAATACGTCGGACTCGGCGCCGCTATCGATGGATCTATGGGTACATCGTGGTCAGACTTGGGCAGAGGGACCTGATGGTGACGGCCATCTTGCTGGGGCAAAGACGGACTGCTTGCTTGCTGCGCCATGCCTCCGCTGCTACCGTTGTGGTTGCCAGCTGGATGATATGATCGCTGAATGTGTTCAGGGAAGGATCCTGATCGCGCAGATGGCGGGTAGACGCTGTACTCGGAGGTAGGCGTCGCCGAGGTCGAGTAGTTGCTTGGGCGAACCTCTTGTTGAGTCGCGTATTGCGCAGCAGATGCGTGATCTGCAGAAGAACCTTCAGAACGGGTGTCGCCGCAGTTGCTTGGGTAAGGCGAAGGCAAACCTGACTGCGAGTACTCGGTAGCACTGCGTTCCATAGAGGTGCTGATCGAGGACAGAAGCGAGCTGATGGCTGCGGCTTCCGTACGAGATCCTCCAAGCTGGGGCGAGCCTGAAGGGAGCAATGATGCGTGGTTGTCAACGAACTGATGTTGCGTTGGAACCAAGAACATGCTACAGTTCACCGGAACGCGTTTGGTCGTGGAGAGTGGCCGGAGAGTCCTTAGTTCTCGAGCCAGAGGTAGGTTCGCAGGTTCGTTGGTGGGAGGCCGTCTCTTTTTTTTCTTTGCGTCGTCGTCCTTTCCGAGATCAAGAGCGGTGGATGGAAGTGGTCAAGAGGGCGCGGCGGGGTCTCAAGTAGCGGCGGCTGGCTTGTACTTGAAGAATGGAAAGAATAACGATGGAAGAACGACGGTAGACGAATGATACCGAAGTGAGTGAGACTTGAGGCGGCGCGGCGATGGTGTATAAAGATGGCGGCCAAGATAGCGCGGGCCACCCAAGGACTCGGGTTATGGTTAAATGGGGATGTGATGACAGCAAAGTCGCTAGCCACGGCGGCCCTGAGCGAGGATCCCTCAAAGTAGCAAGGATAGCGTTGTCTTTGCCAGATCACGGTGTCGACGCCTCTCTTTTTTTTCCTCAGTCTCCTGAAGAGGTGGTTGACGGTAGTGCCTGGGGAGAGCGAGCACTAAAATAGGGCGCTAGTCTGGTAGAGGATGGGCTGGGCTGTCCGTCAAGTGCGTTCAGGCCGAGCGAGCTTTAGCGTTAAGATCGGAGATAGAGCAGGGATACAACTTGGATGGGTCGTATGGAGCCTTGGACCGACAAGCGGCAATAATGCCGTCGGAGTAGTCGACTCGAGGGGGGTGGCCGGGTGGAGAGGCCAAAGAAAGGACGTGGATGGGACGTCGAAGGGTGTTGTTCCTCTTTGCGTATAGCGCGGGGTGTGCGTGTTTGATATGGCGTCCTGTCTGGATCTGGCGTGGTCTAGCTGGAACCTGACTTGCGGTAACCGCGTGCTAGGTGCTAGAACGACGATATAGCCCGGTAATGATGAAAATCCAGAAGACAGCAGCCGACTGGACACAAAGACGCGGGTAATAGCGGACGGAGAAAGCGAGGACGAGCCAACTGCAAGAGTAAAAAACAAAAACAAATGAAGAAGCCCTCCGAGTAAGTTGACGGGAGAAAAAATGATTTGCAGCAAAGGTCCCGGTAGAGAAACACGCCTCTAAGTACCAAGTAGCAACCGGATGCAGTACGTAGGCAGTGTGTGTCGAGGCAGGTGGAGGGATGCGGAGTGAAAGCAGTGGCTTTAGAGGTAGGTACCTCTAGGGACGTGGCCTTGGTGGTTGCAGAGCACTGGCGGGTGCAGTGTCGTGGTGTAGGCGGTAGCAATGAGTAGGTGGGGCCAGGTAGAAGGGTTTCGATCCGCTCTTTCCTTTTCCTCGTTTTTTCGTTCCCTTTGGTTACTTTCTCGCTGTTGTCTTTTTTGTTCCTCTTGCCTTCCAGCCGCCTCGAGTCGCAACGACGAAGCCGTAGGCGTTTGATTCAGGTGCGTGGTCGTAGACGTAGCAGGTATGTGCGTTGCGTTGCGCGCGTGCGTTGTGTGCCTCCGTTACCTAGTGCTAGGACGAAGACGAAGTAGCGCTGCGCGAACGAGCGATGGCGACAGAAGGTATCCCGTTGTCGATGCTCACTAATGGAGGTGAGGCAAGGTGAAGTCAGGGAAAGGAAAGGAAGGGGAGGGGGGAAGGAGGCTAAGGTGACGGAAAGAGGGGGGGGGGGAGGAGGGGAGGGGGTAAACCAATGAAGGTTATGACGGAAGGAGGTTCTCTCACGATCTTAGCGCCGCTACCGGGAGAAAGACGAATTTAATACTCGGACGGAAGAGGGTTAGAAAGCTCGAGGAGAATGGGGAATAGCCAGCCCATGTACATAATAATGGGAACACCTAAGGCGAAGGTGTGAGAAAGGCCACTGGATGGAGAGTCCCGGCCAGCGAGGAGGGGAAGGGGAGGGGGGGAAGGACTGGTTCAGTGCGTGCGCAAAAAGGCTGGTGGAGACGGGTCGCAGTCTCTGATGGTGATGGCGAGGGAGGGCCAGGGCGAGGGCGATGAGAACGACGACGTGACGGGGGCCGGGTACTGGGGGAAGCAGATTCGGGAGGGGAAGGGAGAAGGGGAGGGGTGAGGGGAGTGGGAGAAGGGGATGAGGAGGGATGGGAATTGGAGGATGCTCGTCCAAGTGAAGCGACGCCCCAGGTGAGAAAGAAGGACGATAAAGGGGTTGCTGCCGCCGAAGCTCATTACGACTCGCGCTCTTGCGGTGCTAATTGTTTTTTTTGTTGTTGCTCTGTTTGACCTAGTACTTGCTGCATTTTCCCACCTACCTGGGCAGGTCTTGTTGCTTCTTATACACGCTCTGCTCTGTGTTGTCGTTTTATATCAAAGTTACCTTACGCTTCACACTTCTCTGCATGGCTTCATGGCTTAAGAAAACTTTACAAAACAATTGTGTTCTCCCTCGAGACTGGGGCGTTGTGGGAAGTAATCATCCACGAATTCGATAATGGAGAGGTCATCCTCCAGCTTTGCGCGTCAAGAGAATCTGCGTACCTAGGTACGTACACTTTTGAACAGGTATCTAGAGAGACACAGGGCGGGGGGGGGGGACGTGTAAATAGCTCCCAAGAGGGGTGTGAGATTTTGACGCACTTTCTGCACTCGTCAGTACGTACCTGCTCTTCTACACACACGCCCTGAGTGCACCGCACCAGCCGACTACCTAGGTACCTACAGTGCAATGCATCTACAGTACGTACCTGTCAGGTGGCAGGCTTCCTCTGGATTTTCACCACCATCACCATCCTCACCAGCTGTCGACAACGCTACGGAACACACCACGCCGCAGGGCGCCTCCCCCTGCCACACCGCGATGACGACTGACGACGTCCTGTGCTCGCCGGTCGACAAGAAACATCTTTCGGCTTGGCCACGCCGAACCCTCGACACATGCCGGGCCTAGCGAAAAGTACCTACCTCTGAGGTGGCTTGACGACGCCATCAAACATCAGTCAAGAGAAGAGTCTTTGAACATTGCACCGCGGCGGTTTCGACGTCCCGTCTTTCTTGTGCTTTGCTGCTCTCTGCTACATGCCCTGCCCGGGTCGATCGAATTAGATTGGCCTGGGCGAAATGAAATGGAGCAACGGATGAATCAACGAAATGACCAAGAGCGAGTCCAGAACGACCTGCAAGTTCCCAGGAGCCCCTTCTTTTGCTTCATAATTTCTGATATTCCGATGAAATTGCTTGCCGCGTCGCGTGTCAGGTTTATTTTTCCCGATGGAGCCCCGACTCGACGCGACTGACTTTGTGGCTGGACAAGACTCCAGTCGTGTCTCTGAATCACGAGGGTCTCTTGCGCCCTTCTGGATTGGTAATAAATCTGCCGACGAGGGTTCCTGGGGCATTCGGAGATGCTGGGAAATTTGCTATGCCGTCAGTCCCCCGTTTGCAATGCCCCTCCGCCGCCGCGGAAGGACGACGAGTACAACACTGCGGTACGGATGATAATGTCATTATTCGCCTCCAAGTGGGCAGCAAGGGGCGTGCACTTCGACTTGTCTGACTTGACTCTCGCGGTCTTTGTCCTGTAGGTGACCTGCGCCTGGAGCCGTGACCAGGTGAGAACAATGAGGCAGGGAGGGCTGGGTGTCTGTCTGGCTGCCAGTAATTTGTAAGTGTCCGCACATAGAAGAGGGGAGGGGAGCACAGATTCGTCGTGCCCGACGCCCGGCGGCGGACGCCGATGGGAATTTCCCAATTCCCACTCTTGGAAGCACAAAAGCTTCTTTTTTTCTTCTCTTTGCCCCGTCTCCATCCGCCTTTGGACCTGAAGATCGGGATCCCGAGGTCCTGGAGGTACCACCCGATGCCGGATCCGCCGACTTGACTCGTGGGCGGGGGACCGACCAAACAAAGAACACGACGATTACGTGCAACAGCTTGGACCAAAAGATTCCCGTGATGAGGGATCGAAGAGATGTTTCCAGGATTCTTTGACGGTGTGGATTAGATCGATGACTGTACGCGACAGGCCGAGGCCTGTGGATTCTTTGGTATTTCAATTCGTCATGCTCGGTCGAAGAATGCCAAATGATGATTGAGACCACACACATCCACTTCTCCCGTCTGCCCCTCTCTCCTTCTCTCTCTATCCTGGTGAAGAGGTCAGGGGATTGGTGATGATGGATTGTCTCTTAGGGCCGAGGCCATTGATGAGGAGATAGGACCAGGGCAGATCCTGGCTCTGGAGCGTTTTGCAATTCCTCTTGTTTTGGCACGAGCAAGAGCCGCCGGGTAGCAACTCATCAGCAAGTAGCAACTGGAGAGCAGAGCAGCCGAGTGAAGGGAAGCAGCTCGCTGCTGAGAAACCGAGCATACCTGGCAGTATCCGTAGTAGTAGACTCCGTAGGCTGTAGTGTACTCCGTAGGGCGGCCCCAGAAGAAAGACCCCTGCCCCTGCAGGACAACCTTTGGGATTTCTGCGGTCGAGGTTCCCAGCGGTGGGAATGAACAAGTCGTGGCGGCGAGGGGCGTGAGGGATGTGGCAAGCAATCTGACTGGTCAACACAGCACAGCATTCGCACGCAGCCTAAGACATGTGCCCACGGTTCAAACACGGCCAGACACGACGACGTGCCGAACTGGATGCTGCACAACCTGTTGGCCCTGCCTCCGCATGCGTGGCACTCCCTCTGGAAGGCGGATTTCAAGTCTTGGTCGGGTCTTGGCCCCGATTTCGAGGGATGCCCGACAACGCATGTCATTGCTTCGCGTTAAACGTTGGTCTGGGTTCACAAAGTGCACGTCGTGTGCCGACTTATACACACACGGAAGAGATGGTGTCGTGTAGTGCGCGCGCGTGTGCGTGCGAGTGTGCAGGTTGCCCGCACTCTGTATCCGTACCCATCCCGCACACCGAGAGACTCCCGAGGCGTTGGGAGGGGATCGATTATGCGTGGTGCCAAGCTTCAAGGGACAAGCACACGGCGTCTTGCGCAGAAAACCTGGAGTCTGGAGAGATGATGGCCTGCTGCTGCAACAAGGTAGGGCTCGAACGAGCAAAAGGAGTTAGAGCCCGAATAGGAGATCGTTGGCCGCGCCGCGGAACGGGAGCGCGGGTTCGAGAGTGGGAAAGTCTGCCGCGCAGCATGCAGTGTGTAGCGTGTAGCGTGTAGCGTGTGCCTCGGTACCGGGGGAGGAGGCAGAGCTGAAGCCTACCTACAGGAGGAGGGCAGGTCAGGCTCAGGCAAGGTCCAGGGCCGGATCACCGCGGCCGCGGAGCTGAAGGATAGAGTATGCAACTGGCGACCGACGGCGGGTGGATATCTGCGGTGTGGGTATGCTTGTGGGCGAGTGGTGTGCAGTGAACGGAGTAGTGTGTGTGGTTGTTTTTTCCTTCTTGACCTCGGTCGTAGGCGTGGTCCTTCCCTTGGGCCTTGGGGTGGTGGTAGTGTATCCGTATGCCGCACAGCTGATTTGGGGTTCCCTGACGATGGTCTCGGTGGAGGTCGCCGCTGATCGTGACCCTTCCCTGCCAGAGTTCTGGTGACACGGCACGGATACCGGGAGCTGCTGACGGCAGGCGGTGTGGGAACCAGCCGACCTGGACCATACTGTATACGTGCGTGTGTATGTGTGTGAGCTGAGTGCGGTAAGTAGCAAGATAGGTAGGTAGATCACGTCCACTGTTACCTGTATCCGAACCAGATGGGGGGAAGCATCGTTCCTCGCGGAGGAAACAGAGGACTGGATTTGTGACTTGTGAGAGCTGCTGATTGGTACATAGTATCGAGTATGGAGGTGAGAGCTCAAGAAACGGAGAGCTGCGGCCCGGGGAAGTGCGAATCCAATTTCGAATCTGGTGCGCATCGCATCGCGGCAGGTGAGGAACCCCTGGCTCTTGGCCCCCGGCCCTAGATACTTAGGTACCGCACAGCATGTGGCCCGGCGGCGGCCCAGAGTGGATATCTCGTAGGGAAGGTGCACCCTGGTTGAGTACGTACCCACACCGTGTTCAAGAAAAAAAAAAAGTCCACGTCCTGGAAGGAGCCCCCCCCGGGTAATGGTCTTGCCATTGGCCGTCTCTATCCAGTCGTGGGCTCTCCTGGGACTCAAAAGTGGGTACCATGAGCCCAGGCCACGGCGAACAGAGATCTGCGTCTTTTTTTCGCGCTAGCTTCATGAGCCTGGAATCCTCAGGTGGGCTGGCTGGGATCCACACTTTTCCCTCACTGTCTTTTTTCTTCTCCCCCCCCTCCCCATTGCATCGGCGAACCAGGCCCAGGTCCAGGTCCAGTGATGCAAGGTGAAGGAACAACACTGGTGTTTCTCCCCTGCACCTGGTCTCGTCTTGGCCTCGCGTCTTGGGAGGGGGGCTGATGTGCCGATTCTTCCATCCATTGCTGACCACTGAGAGCGGCGCCTTCGTCGATCTTCGAGATGCTCGGGTGCCGTTACATTGGCAGTTGCAACTTGCAGCGCAGCATCAGGCCCCCAAGTCCCAAGCCCCAAGCCCCCCTAGCTCCAAGCGAAGGGGGCATGCTGCCATGCAATGCCTGCGACGACAGGCCTAGCCTCGATGTGTGCCCGTCTGCGTGCTGTTGCTTGCGCCTGGTTGGGTATGTGTCCATCCTCACATCGCTCGCTCTATCTGTTCCGTGATGACACTTGCTGACGACCACGAAAGACCTCAGCCGAACTGCTCCCTCGGAGCCGTTGTCGCGAGGCCCGGCGCCGTCTCGGTGCGGCAGGCGTGCATCGCCGGTTGTCATTACATTTGTGTAATGACACCGACCACGGCCTGCCTTGGCACTACCCGCCCCTTGGTCCTCTTCCGACGACAACCATGACAACGACCAGAGACAGGAGGGGAGGGACAAAGAAGCAAAGGCCTCCGGCGCCCGTGGTGCGGCCCAAGGGGCCAGGTTAGCAGAGAGGGACTTGCCGTGTAGTGCCCGCGATCTAGACTCCCCGTCTGTGGGACCCTGACTCGGGCGGAGTCGAAGGGAATGCTTGCGCTGGAGTCGATCCCAGTGGACGAAAACAGCATAGGCTCCTCGGGGACTTCTCAGCCCGCGCGTTGTTGAACGACGTGACGGGGCTCTGCTACCAAAATATTCTCCGCCCGCGACAGAGATTGTGCGACGGGATACAACGACGAGTGGGTTCGAGTGGGCTTCTGTCCGTGGTATGAGGATCGTGGGCGCTGAATCACTGGACGGCCCTCCAGGTATTTTCCCCCTCCTCCCCGCTCGCTTCTCTTCGGCTGAACACCTGCGATGACGATACAAAAAGCACAAGATCATGAACGTCGTTTGCCTGGAACTTTTGTAGTGCAAAGCCACCGGGGTTTTTTGCTACCGGTCTTGAGCCATCGCAAAGGTTAATTTGGCGTGTTCTCGCAGGGCTTGGGATCAAACGGTGGCCTAAACTCTCTGACCAAGCGATCGCCCCAGGACTACGATGCTTTTAGAGTAGGGGTTCGGCGGTTTCCTACGCTACACGCTCTGGCTCTGTCAGTTCATGTGGGCCCTGGGCTCTGTTTTTTCCAAAATTTTCTCCAGCCTCTGGAGTTCTGCGGCGACAAGAGTCAAGACAATAATAGCCACACCATGGGACGAAAGACTGCTCTGCCTCCCGTCCCCCCTCGTCAATCATCGGATGGTCAACGCCCGTGTGGCTGAGTATTGGGCGCCGGGAGAGGTGCTCGTCCATTACCATTACCGCACGCAAGTACACAACAGGGCGCGGCATCTCTGGCAAGCGCATAAGCTTCTCCGCCACAGTCTCATTGGGCATACCGCACCGCATCGTTTCTACGCCGAAAAGCAGACTGCGACGATAGACACGAGAAATCCGTACGTCACCGAGGTTGCCACTCTCGGCTTGGCTTTCTCCAGTCGTTGCCCACCTCTAACGATGTATGAAGTTGACATGTCTGTCCTCGGGGCTGCACGTGTCTTCTGGCTGGCACAGTCTGTCTGATGTTGTGCTTGTCCCTGTCGCATACCCGCTGAGAGGTTCGAAGAGCGAGCTAGCTTAGCGTTGGGCCCCCGCAAGTTTGACTTGTCAAACAAGTTCTCGAGCTTAGGGGCGGGAGCGAGCGCACACACAGATGCGGTCGTTGGCTCGTCTTGTCTTTTCGCGTCTCCAGGTTTCCCATCACTCCAACTGAGGACGAGACACGGGGTGATGCAACGCACAGAAAATTGAGATGGCGGGAGTCCTGAAGCCGAATGATTTGGACCAACTCGAACTCAGTCGACGATGGCAGCAAGAGAAGCAACAGACGGGCTGATGCCGTCCCGCGATACCGATCTCGTCGGCAATGATTTGCTGATACGAGCGCGTAATTATCGATCGATTTGCCAAAGGCCGTCAAGGACCTCGCTTCGAATCTCGATGATAGGCCACAGGGAGATCGCATGCGGCATCAAAACACACCGGGATTCGCGAGCGCTGCGTATCCGTGCAGGACGCGTATCTTCTGCTTGACCGAAGCTGAGCCGGCCGCGGCAGACGGCGGCGGGGGGGGGGGGTTCTCCAATTTCCGTTGAGGGTGGGTTTCTGTTTCCTGGAGAGCATCAGAATTCAAAAAATAGCCTCGGGGAAGAGGGATGGACGAGGCTAACTGCAAAAGCATCTAGCGGCATCCGCTCCTTCGATTTCGAAATGGGATTTTCTCCCTCCCCTGTCTTGGGGCGCCTCAACCACACCTAGGGCCCTAAACACACCTCCACGTCGACTTGTCGCAGGTGAGATCTGCCGGGTGCGGATTTACTAGGAATACCGAGCCAGACGCGATGGAGACCTACCGGGGGCCTGGGGGCCGGGGCCCAAGGACAACCAAGCGTCGTGTTGAGGAAGATGGTGGGCGTGGCCTGTGTATCCTGAGATCCTGTGGTACTACTCTAGGCAGCCTCCTCGGTCCTTGGGTATCCCCGCGAAAGCAGCTTGCCCTCGTTTCCATGATAAATAAGACGGATGCTGCCTGTTCCCAAGTAATAGAAGACACTAAAAAAAAGCTGATATACCTCGGGCACAGGAGGAATTGAGGCACCTGGTCATCAAACCCCCGTTCGCAGACCACAAGTGCATGGAGTACAGTGTATGGATAGTGTACGTATGTATCCGTACTTGGGAATTCACTACTACATGAAATTTCCAGAGGGCTGGAGCAATGGAGCACTGGGAGACCCTGGAAGACATTCCAGGGGCCAGTAGTTGAGGGCAAGGGGGTAGAGGTTCTTTTTGGCTACACCTCGCTTAAATGTGACAGCCTGCAACCCTGCCGGTCGATGGCTGCATCTCTCAGGCTAATTTGCCCTGCGGAATGGGCGCTAGACAGGGCAGTTCCTGGTGTATGTGGTGTAGAATGCTACATGTATCCGGATTAGAGCTGGAATACCAGGTACGCTAGCCAATGTGTAATACTAAACAGCCGTGAGTCTTAGGTGCGCGGGCAGTCTCCGCCCTGTGCTAATATGTAGTGTGCGGAGTTGACAACAATGGAGAGAATCGGGGCCGGGGACGGAGATACGGGGCTCAGTCATCTCAAGTGCTCCGGTCTCCAGCTCATTTTGCACATGGTAGACTGCGAGACTGGCGGGTGGTTGGAGCCAGGATCTCGGCCACCCGCCTCCAGATGTCGGGCAAGAAACGGTGGGCGTCACCGAAGGTGGCGACGGTGAACCGTGAAGGTGACGGTGTAGGTGGACAACGGGCGATGGGCTATTACGGGTGCCATAGTATTCGAGAGACCTGACCAAGGTATCCAAAGGCGGTACGAGACCTGGGTGACTGCTAGGTACTTCCAAATCAATCCCAGCGGGAGGGGGCATGGGTGTGTCTGTGTAAGAAGTCGAAGTACCTGCCTAGGCACGACACTGCGTGCGGTCGCCAGGATACATGATGAGGGTGCCTAGGGGACGTCCATGGAAGTACTGCACGGAGCAAATGGTCACATCGGATCCGGACCTTTTCCATTATGCTACAACGTCGTTGGTACCTGGGTAGGTGGACGGGTACGAAAGGTAGGCGCTTAGGTACTTAACGCGCCTTCGTACCTTAGTGTGCTGCCACCCAGGGTAGGTAGGTGGACAGAAGGTGAGGTATCTACCTTAGGTCCTTTGTAGTCGTGTCGGGGGGGAGGTAGCCCCATCAGTGGGCTCCTGCTGTGGAATCATCTTCGACTGGGTAATCACTGTGACAATGAGCAGGAGGGCAGGTGCTCGGGCTTGAGTGTCCTGCCTGCCATCTGAGTGACAAGATCTCGGTGAAATTCCGCTAAGGGCAGGATAATCGCCACGATTAATCGGCTGCAGAAACGATTTTTTTTTCTCTCCGACCCTCTGATTCTCTGGCTCTCTCTGCTTGCAGCACATTGGATCCGACGCCCTTTTCGCCACTTGCCAATCGCTCTGCCCGAACGAACCTGTCTGACCTGGTGTAGGACCGCAAGACCGGTAGGTGTATGCCTATGCCTATGCCTGTCTGGCTGACTGAGACTTCTCAGTCCCCTTGCTTCCTTCCATTCCCTGCTCCCGTCTTCCATTGTTGGGACTTGGGACTCGGGACGGACTGGGCCTCTCACCGCTCACCTCACGGCCGAGTCGTCGGTCGCTGTCCGACCGATAATACGGATACGGCGCAAACTCTTTCCTTTGCCCCGGGGAGCCCTGCAAGCGGTGGGCTCGCTGCGGTCGCCGACCGCAGCGCGAAACAACGCAAAGTCAATGGCAGAGACGGCTATCGCTGTTACCACCACCGCCGCCACAGCCGCCGGTGTTGCTTTCACATCCCACCTCCCACCTCCCCGACCCGACGCCGGGCTGGTACCTGGTTGCTGGCTGCCGGCCGTCGGGTGCCCTGCGCAGCCTCGCCAAAGCAGTGTGGTCAGTCGATGGTTCGCAGCCGGGAGGCAGAATCAAAGCCGGCGCCTCCAAGGTGCCTTAGGGCTAGCTTTCCGAATGGCTCAAGTCCAATCTACGACTATCCTCGAATAAACTAGGTAGGTCCCGATACCCTGGTTTGGGGGTTCACCAAGAAACGCAGCCCGCTGCTAGAGTGATCTGTCGCGAAGGTTAGAGCGTCGACAGATCTCAAGCGACCCAAACCGCTGGGAATCGACTAAACAAGCGTTAATGCCCTGGAGGGGCACAGTGTCTGATCTGGTCTCTTTAGTTGGTCGACGACCGAAGGAACCAAACCAACACTTGACACGCCGCAGTCCGCAGAGAAGTGCCGCGTCCACGCGCGCTCGACCTTATCCCGACTTGAACTTGGGCTTACAGTACGGTACGCCACTGCATCTGCCACCAAGGCAGGCCATCATTATTAGGACGACAAGTGGCGGCCGTGTCGTACATTGTTTGTTCCAACGACAGCCCGTCCGACCCAGCCCTCCGGATGGATGCGGGCGCGCACACAAGCACACGCACAAGCACACTCGACACGCACACTGACACTCTCAATTTGCACCCACCCACGCCTTCTCTGCAACGCTCTCGCGCCCTTGTGTGCCGGTACTACACTCTGTAGCTGTTGGGGCTAATCATTCTGTCGAACCACTCAGTTGATCCTGGAGGAATGAGAGCTCCGTCGGCGAAGCATGGAGGAACACGCCATAGCAGCGACACATCATCATCCCCTGCCAGAGACAAGGGCACGCGCAGATGGCTACAGCCCTATTACATGGTACATAGGTATCGCCGACCTTGACAAAGGCGGGTACGTTGTACGGAGTATTGGAACAACCGCCTATGGACACACCGACCCGCTGTCACGAGCAGCTGTCGGTGGTGACTAAACCTCAGCCACCCACAACCACGACACTACGGACACCACCATCAGCCGGCAGCCATTAGCGCCCGCCAGTCTTTCTCCCGCCCAAGGTCTGACCCTCGGCCACTCGGAGGCAGGCTGAAGTAGCAGCAGTCAGCACTCGTCACCGTCACCACTTCAACGGTTGCCCTTATCACATCACATCACCCTCATGCCGTCCCATGTCCATCGCCGTCGCCGTCGCCGTCGGATCACCCTCGATTGGTGACGCCGCCATCGGCCGAGAAAATGTGCGGGTTCGACCAATCGACGGCGTTTCCCAGCAAGACACTGCAGACGGCGTTTGAGTCATCAAACCCGTTAACGTCCAGTAGCGTCCACACCCACGTCCGATGCATTCGTTGAATTCTCGCTCCGAACCCGGCAAATTGCGGTCGTCATTGGCCGAGATGCTGAGCATTGGCAGCGTCCATCCCTCCCAATCCCACTGAATGCTCGGTTGTACGGCGGCAGCAAGATCAAATTTTGACAGGATAGGACCGTGTTGGGCCGCGGATCCCAAAGGAACACGAGAAAAACGGAGAGACCGCGCGGATACCTCGGAACGACAAGCAAGACAAGGTCATCAGACCCAAAGTTTCTGACCGCATTACCCATGCGATGATTCCATTGCCTGAAGCCTGCAGCAGTACAGCGTCGATGTCGGCAGCTATTCTGCCCATTTTGCGGATGTCATCCATGCCGTCAACTGCTGGTTGGCCAAGTCCATTGCCGCCCACCTGCTCGTCGCCAGCCCGTCGCCGTTCTTGTCGGCGACCTGCCAATCGACCCCCCCCCTGCTCCATGTCTTGGCCCTGGCACACCTAGGCTCGTCGTTTCTGGTGGTGCCAGTGGCCACCTAACCAGCAATGACCTGCCGTCACGCCGCGCAGGGCGGTGGTCGGTACAATACGGATACAGTACGCATACTATGGTACAGGGACAGGCGACCAGCCCCAGCGGACGGCCGAGGAATTGCGCAGGCTCGCCGCTCTAGACCAGGCCGCGAGACACCACTTCGTCGAGGGCTTGCGGGATTCAAGGGCCTGTCTACCCCTCCTCGCATCAGCCGGGATTCTGTTCGCACGTCCCCTTTCGAGATGGAAATGCTACCTCGCTACAGCATTCCACGTGCAGGCTAAAACTTTGTACGCCCGAAGTCTGCAGTGCGGTTTTACGGCCTCACGTGGGGAGTATCCACTGATGTGCAGACCACGCCGTTCAGCGCGACGGTCCCGCGCCCCGAGTACAGTGGCTTGACCCTGTCCTATCCTGTGCAACCATCGTATGAGGGCGAACCGTCGAGCCGTCGAGCCTTCAGCTGAGCCAGCCAGTCGCGCCGGCGGCCATGGTGCCTGTGTCAAGTCGGCACTTGCATCTTTGACGAGGGCGGTCAAAAAGTCACACGTCGGCCAAGGTACCTAGTTGGGCTCATGTCAAGAGAGGGACGTTGCACAACGAAGGGCGCCTCCCGTGCGTCGGTCGGTCACCATCACGCCGTTCGTGTATCGACGAAGAAGGATGCACGCCGCAGGGTGGCATCCTGTCAACGGGTTGTCTGGATTTTGCAGCCGCAGGGCAAGATCGCGCAGTTCCTGCTGGTCTTCCTCACTCGACACCGAACATAACCAATTTGACTTGAATGTCAGCCGTACGTACATGGTAAGTCATCTATCTACCTTTCCCCTCCCCATCCCATCTTCTGAACGCAATACACTAACCACTCTCTCCCTGTCAGCCGTCTTGCCCCTCATCTTCCCGACATGCTTGTCCCCTCCTCTGTCGTCGCAGAACCTCCCAGCCAATATCGCAAGAGCACCTCGGCAGCAAGGATTTCTGGCGCACCTGCTAGACCCACCAGAGGACCAAAACCGGGGTCATTTTCGGCTGTTCTTTGCATTTCGGGAGCTCTGTCGCCTCTTGTCATTTGATGCCCAGGAAATGGGTGGGATTTTGAGTTTTCGTGAGGCTGGAACCAATCTTGCAGGACGCACCTAATCTGCACAGGGTCAGCGCAACTCCCGCACAGTCTCCCTTGCTGGTTGCAGCTTGGCCCGCCTTCCTGGTGACCTACCCTCTGGACCTCAGGGCCTGTGGGAGGGCCCCAAGGCAACAACATTATTTGACCGATTACGACTTTTTGATTACAGATTCTCGTTTTCCAGCAATTCGCATGCGGTGGTTGACCGCCCGCATGTTCATTCCCGCCCTTCCGCCAACGTCGCCGCCTCTGGCACAGAGCAGCACCTCGGAGCAATTCACCTTCCTCCTCGTCGAAGGGCCTGGGCGATTGAGTGTGTGTTCGTGTTTGTGCGCGCGCGCACTGACTCGTCCAATGACCAGAGAGAGCATCATGCGGATTGACAGCCATGCAGCATGCCAAGAACGTTGCGGTATGCATGCTCCTGCTCTCTCGAAGGAACATGTCCCGTGCGTTGAGCTATACTATTGAAGCAATCGAGAGATCGCCGCAGCGAGCAGATGCCAGCAGCCATTTCCGGGAAAGCTAGGAAGCAGGTTTCAAGGCTTGTCTGAGACACATGTTCCTGACTATTCCCAATACCTCGAGGCTTGTGCAGCTAAGGTAGATGGGACGTCTCTGGAGGCGCTAGGGCTTGTTCATGGAATCATTGCCAAGATTCAGGAACCGAACCGGAAAGACATCTTTATCAAGCTATTCGACCGTCGACGTCGACAATGATCCCCGGTTGACGAGCTAATTACTCCAGCCGATGCGTCTCACATGTCTCTGGTGATTTCGCAAGGCAAGACAAGGCAAGGCGAGGAAAGGCAAAGGCGGCCTGCCCTCAGGGACAATTATGCAACTGCAGCATATGATATCCCTGGCGGATGAAGTCATGAGGCCACCAGGCGGTCAGCCAGGACTCAGTCCTATGGTTCTTGAGGAACAAGCATCTTTCAGGGGGGGGCTGGCAAGTCCAGCGAGTGTCAAGCAGAGTGCGGCCAATTTTAAGCCCCCAACGAACAGGGGCTCAACACCCTGGTCTGGCCGGGGGTGGCTCATCAGCAGCGGCAGCGAACAGTGCCAAAAGATTTGGTGTTCACACTGTAATCCAAATGGGCGCGAGTTGCATGTTCCTTGCGGATACCGTACGCTAGCACACTACTATGTACGTGTAGGTGATATACCTGGAGTACTGGAAAAGCGGCTGTTTTCACTCCTCTCGCCAGTTGATCGAGCGTCACACATCCCACAGCGGCAAGGACCGGCCGTGGGAAAGGCGGTACCCGGACCGCGGCCAAGCATAGACACGCACGCAGTGTGCAGGCACTCGAATGTTTTTCTGTCTCTGCGGAGGACGAGCAGAGAGCAGTGAGCGGTGAGGACGACGTCGATGAGGCAGAGGCCGCTCGTACCCGCGAAAGCCGACTGAACGGCGCTACGAAAGCTGGCCGGATGCATGCTCCAGGCCGCATAGCTACATCGCAGCGAAGCGGTGCACCCACCTATCAAGACCGTCCCGCTCCGCTGCTTGCTCCTTTGCATTGTCGGCGTCCAAAGGCGGCCAGAATCGGAGGCGCCCGACTCCGAGAACCACAGCGTAGCGGCGGAGTATCCAAGTGGAGAGGTACGAGGAGGCAAAAGAGAAACTCGAGCGGCAGGAGTGGGAAAGTTGATTTTCCCATTTCCCATGTCCTCCCCCTCCCGGTCCCCGTCCTATCCCCTCCCCCTCCAGGCTGCCGTGTGGTTATGGCCCATGCCATGGCCTCCGGCGCGTGGGCCAGCTCTGTTGCTGACGATGGTTCATGAAGATCGTCCTCTGCTTGGGATCCACTGCTCAGCTACGTACACTAGAGCATATCACGGTGGCCACTTACCCACATATAGAGCGCACCACACTATTACAGCCTGAATTCTCGCACCGGGGGATACAGACAGGGCTTCCGCGATGCTAAACAGCCCCCTTCGCTCAGAATGCTCCGAGGTTCGTCGTTCAGGCAAGTCGGTTTTCGACCCTCGGCTACCCGCTTTAGGACAATCCGCCTCGCCCGGCATCCTGTACGCCGCAGTTCCGGGTATCATCGCGTCAAATCTAAGAGGGGCCCGATTTCTTTCCGCTATCCGGCCATGTCTGGGCAAGCGGACCACCAAGCACCCCACAAACCCGTCCTGCCTTGCATCGGTTGCTCGCTTGTTCGCTTCGCTGCTGCTAGTCCGGCCCGCGGAGACTGCGCTACACTACCTTAGGCGCACGCGTCGACTTACTGGGATCACGTAATCAAAAGTGCCACCTCCAAGCTCCAAGAACGCTGGGAACTTGGAAGCTGGGAAGCTGACGGAAACCGACTAGTGTAGCTTGATGATCCGCCGCGATGTTTGAGCCTATCTGACGATCATCCAGTCTGCAGAGGACGAGACCAGAAGGATTCTAGTGCTTTCACGAAAGCAGCCCAAAGTTTCCTTGCGAGGCCAGAGTCAACGGCAATCCAACGTCGCTTCATCAGAAAGTACTGACACGGCACGACACGACGACATCTGCATAGCAATTTGATAGAAGGCATTCAACCTCCGATGATATGTTCTAGGCCGGGAATGTAGGAGACTGACTCGCGTCCACGCATCGCTCCTCTGAAAGAACGCTTGTTGGCTTGCTATTCCGTTCTTCCAGGGATATTTTGCCCTGTCGATCGCCTTGCTCGGTCGTCAGCGATCGACCTCAAGCGCTCCACACACCCACCCCTGAGCGCGAAAGGCCGAGCGACGTCGATCACTCGAAACACCTCGAGAGAATGTCATCTTGTACAGACGGAGCATGACGACTCTTCGTCGCCCGAAATAGGGAGCCTCGGAGATGATTCTCAAGATTGGTTCGGACAGCGGAACCACTAGGATTGCTCTAATAGCTCTTTGCCGATTGACGACAAGATGTCGTCGTCCAATCAGCTCCGTCTAATATCGCCTGAGTCAAATGCACATGACGAGCACTGCCTGCGGGCAAGTCGTCTTTTCAGGAAGCCGCAATGCCAGCCTTGTTTCCCGTACGACGACACAAATACCCGATCACACGTAGGGTTGGTTGCAAGGCTACCGAGTTGTCTCACTTCTCGGGAAGTCTGTTCACAAACTGGAGGCCAACCTAGTAGCTCAGTAAACTAACTGAAGACCGGCGTTGGTTTCTATCTTCGTCCGATCTCTGGTCACAGTAGCCAGAACGCCTTGTCGACGACGGTGCCGCGGTAGCTCTTGGTAGGCGATAACGTCCTTTCATCCAATCGCTTCAGCTTTGACTTTGTTTCCAACAAGAGAGATGAGTAATCGGCCGTTACCACAGTGCGCTTCTATCAACTGAGTAGTGGTTCACTTCGCTGACCTCGCGCAAGGTCTTGCCAGCCTTGTCATCATGCCCCGCGGTTACCCTGCCATGCTACGCAAATCATAGTTCTTGAGAGGCCACCACCCCAGGGTCAGCTACTCACAGCCGCATCGGCCATGCTTGCCTTGAACTTCGATCACGTCTGCTCCCCTTTGCCGAGCGATAGAGCGGCAGCACAGTTCAATGCACCACCCAAACGACAACTGAAGAGAGCATGTCACGCCTGGTGGACTTCCACCATGACCCGCGTTCCCCCTTTACTTTGGATCCATCATACGGTTGATGCTGTCAGCAGCCATCCAAGTCTCAGGTCATGGATGTGGGCTTTTGCATCGCAAGTACCGGGCAATGCCGACCTCGCTACACAGCAGACTCTCCCAGATTAACCCTGCCCCTGAGTGGCGAAGCCTGCGGTTGGCATCCAAGCGCGAACAAGAAGCAACTTTCTGGAGGATACGGGCGTCGCGTTTGTGCGTTCGTTGAAACCGCTTGGATGTTTTCGAAGCTAGTCATTCGTCCCAACACCTATCAACAGGGACCTGGTTGGACCAGCATCGAGCATTGTCTGTGCAGATGAAAGCGACTTGGCAGGAGACACAGTTGCCCTTGTCTCTTGCCTTGCAACGCAACCCAACGCGGCCGTCGTTGTTCTTGTCGCCGATGGACACAGAGCCTAGACTACTACTGTGTGTCAAGGGTAGCCAAAGCCTGGGACAGCCGTCAGGTCAACGGGGACGAGAGGCCGGCTTTCTTCGTACTGGTCATAGAACCCGGAAGGTGGGCTGGGCAGCCGTCCACATCCGAAGCCTAACCTGGCGATTTGGGAGTGACATCCGCGATACACTAGCATTCGTGTCCACCCTCTCAGCAACAGCTCCCGTCAACGATGTCCAAGCCGCTCCACATGGTATCGGCTCTCGAGAAGCCCCCTCGATACCACCGTGTGGCCCTCATCCGCGGCTGCCCTGGACGGGGATAGCGCCGGATGAGCTCTTGGTATTCGGTGCTTGGTGCAGCTGCTAGCTCTAACCGAAGCTGAGGCCACTCGAGAGTTTGAATAGACGTCGGTTTGGCGTCCGCTAGACTCTCATGGGAAGATGTGTTCAGGCCCAGCAGGACCCTAACCCCTTCACGCCGCCAGTAGTGGCATTTCACAAGCGCAGGGTCACGGATATGGGACTCTTCGTGGCGTCAACCCCTTTTCTTCGCTCCCGATGACGCTCCCGACGACGGTCGTGACACCGGTGGAGGACGGTGTTCGACGGAGCCCCATATCGCCCTGGCCTGCCCGGCAGGGTTGAGCCAGGCGTCAGCGATGGAGTTTTTTCTCCGATCGACCGCGCTCTTTCAAAACTCCGTCGTGTTGGACAGCGCACCATTTTGTTTTGGCCGGCGGTTGTAGTTAAGGGGCGTACGCTTATCGGCTTGTTCACAATGTAGGTGCAATGAAGCGGAAACATGTTTACGTCGGAGGCCGGTCCAGCAGCCATCTGGCTCAAACGCAAATCCAAAGTACCAATCCACCATCGGTCATCAATTTACGACGAGGAGGTGGAGCGACAAGGAGATGGGTGTTCGCAGCCGGGATCCCGGCCGCCTACAATGAAAATGAGCCTCAACGGGCTGCTACGGTATCAACGGTATCCTGAAAAGGGGTTGCTTTTCGAACACTAGCCTGGCGTTGAGATGTCACTGTCAAAACTGCGAACGCTGACAGGCCCTGACGTGCTGTTGACACGATTCCTGGGTCGTTCTGGCGAGAGCATAACCAAGGCTTCGGACGACGAGGCGTCGCCCATCACGCTTACACCTGAGCTTGAGCTGCACAACAAACACTCCCTCCATTGGACGATATCATGTCGCCCGTCTTTTCGATGGACCAATCCCAAAGAGGGGTTGGAAAAGAAACCAACGCCAAGCAAAGCATTTTGTAAAAGAGAAATTGGCGCATGCCCCTCTTGAAGCTGCACCGATTCAGGAATCGATCGCATCGCAACACAGGCTGTATCATGATGTCGTGTAAAAAAAGGGGGAAGGTTTTTTTTGACTTTAGCCCTCTCCATCCACATCGACTCCTGTGGGGGGTCTCGACCGCCTCGACCAACCGGGGCTTGCGCAGATCCTTGTGAACATCACCCGTCGACCGGGACACCACGTTTCCATGGTTTTGGTTTCTGTCAGCGATTGCGCGCCCGCCGAGACCACCAACTCCAAGGCCAGCCCCAGGAACCTGGATCTGGGCTGCACACTATGCGCAGTTTTTTTCCTTCTTTTCTTTTTTTCCCTTGAAAGCTACCTTCACTTGCCTCTCGCACGTATCAGGTTGCGCACAAAGAAACGACAAAGGATGTCGTGGCGCTGCCAGGGCCTATTGCCTGTTGTTCCTTTCACTTGGGACGGCACTTTGATGGGGAAGTCAGGGGGCAAGGAGAGGCGGCGGCTAGTCCCCAAGCAGAGAGACAGAGAGCAGGAAGAACATCTCTGCTCCTTTGACTTCGTCATGCTCCCCTCTACTCTACTCTGCGAGAGGGGGAGGCCCAAATTGTAAACTTCGGATTGACGCGTACTCAGTATGGGCCGACGACGTCGCCCACACGTACCGAGACTGCGGTCGCGGTACGCCTCCGAAAGATAGGGGAAGTTCCATGCCCCTGCCTCAGAGGTTAAAACAGCTCGTATCGGATGAGAGACATGGCCTGGTGGCATCAGCCGATGTTGTTCGAGAGTCGGTCATATTCTGCTCTTTCATCGGCAATCTTATTCCTCGCCCCATCACGGGCACTGAGAAGATCATCACACAAGGACTCTCTTCGAGAGGCGCGTTTGAGGCCCTGCACCCTGCCCGTACAAGCTTTGGCGGAAACCATTTCGGAGCTACACTAGGTTCGTTGTGCCAGCCACCGACGTAGAAACATCCTCTTTGAGTTAGCGATTCTTCAGCACCGGCCGACGGGCTCGCCTTCACCATCGCTTGCTAGGCGTGGGGAAGAACTACACTAGGTATTAGGTGTCCCGCGCTATCCCGCGTCCCGGCAACCTCAACCGGGTCTGCCTATCCATATTGTCTTCAAGGCATCCATCGACGAGCGACTAGTCAGGGCTCTCTCTTGATGCTGCTTCGCGGCTTCTCACGCTATCGTAACAACTCACAGAGTAAGACCACGATGGTACAGAGCGAGCAAGCCCAGCAACATGAAGCGTACGTACAGTCGACGAGGTGCACATCTGCCTCTGCCTCTACACCTTTCATCACCGCCTGGTTATCCCTACCAATCGGCCCCTCGCGCATGCGTAATCAGTCAGCGATGTCTGAGATCACCCACACCTCCATACTACGATGTATCCCGCTCAGAGCGAGCGTCCAATCATCTCAGAGGTTTCCAAGACAGCTTCTGGGAATAAACTTTCACACCTGCGGCCTTTTCGCGCTTTCACCGGCCTCGACCAACGTCCGTAGCGTACCGTTCTCCGACTTTGTACGGAACTGGCATGCTCCTAGGACGCCAGCCATCCAGCCAGCCATGAGTTGCGAATACACGCCCATGGGGAGGGGGGAGGCTGCTCTCTCTCTCTCGCGCTTTCTCTTTCTCATCATCGGCGTTTTCCCCGCGGGAATCCCGAGCTAAGAGAGGACGAAGGGGAATTCCCCTCTTTGGCCCTCTCCATCCATCTATCTCACCGTCGATACGTACTCCGGAGATGGCGCCTTCGCTTCTCCCGCCTTTAGAGGGCTTCTCTTTCTTTGTCCTTCGCCCGCCGACCTGCATCTAAAACAACTCGTGAGAAGGGAATCGCGTCTATCAGCGCCACGCGGCGCTCCTTCAACAGCTTAGGCACGTCGACAAGGCACCCACCAAGACGACTGACTCGAGAGAGGAAGCGTATTTCGCCTCCTCCTCCTCCTGAAGCTCCTCCTCACTGCCTCCTGGACTCTCGTATACCTACCTCTTCCCCGCAGCAGCCAATACACACCCCCTTTTTTTGAGACGGCACATCTGTTCATCCAAACGCGGCAAAAGCGGATGGAAGCAAGCCACTCCTATGTCAATGCAATAACACCTCACGAGTTATGACACCCCTCCCCAGCAATTACGGAGTGATGGGGAGGGGAACCACACAACAC
Organism: Colletotrichum brevisporum; assembly: GCA_030770045.1. Taxonomy (NCBI): domain Eukaryota; kingdom Fungi; phylum Ascomycota; class Sordariomycetes; order Glomerellales; family Glomerellaceae; genus Colletotrichum; species Colletotrichum brevisporum. Next base: position 12,893,052 of record JAUGSI010000001.1, read on the forward strand.
ACAGACCAGACACACACACACCTACCTGCCTGCCAAGTGGGCATCGAGCGTCCAGACCCCTCTCTCTCCTACACGCTCTCGGCCTTACTTGGGCAAGTAAGTATCGAATAATTAACCCGAGAAATACCAAATCTCCCCCAACGTCGCAGGTGGCGCATATCAATGATTCGTGCCCTGCCGTACCCGCCATCTCCTCGTGTCCGTGGGTCGTCCTCCCAAGAGCTGGTCGCTTGCCGACTTACCCAAGCCTCTTGGAGACAGACGAGTCCGGCGGCGGGAAGGGAGAGACAAGGGCAGCAGAGCGGCCAGACAGCTTCCGCGGGCAGGGCCCTCCCTCAGCCCCCAACTCAACTCACCCCTACCATGGACGGCACCTAGTGTAGTGTGAACTATTACACTATTTGGCCACACTATTACCCAACCACCCCCTGCCCCGCTAGTGGTTAGGTCGAAGATCACTGCTTCTCGACCGGAGGCTATCCGAGTACACCCGGTGGCAGTGCGGGTGCTGATCATTCTTCGAGGGAAACGGCACCCGTGTAAATCCGCCCTCCTCCCCCATCTGATACGCCTGCAGGCCCGCGTCGGATGCGACGACTCGGCCCAATTCGGAGAGGGGAATCAGACACCCCCAAGCCGCCAATCACTAACACACTTCCTTCGCATCATCCCGTGACACGGGCTGCTCATCCAAGGGACCTTTGGAATCATTGACGGAGGGTATGTCCGATGGACGGGAGATCAGGCCGCGTTGAAGCAAACCTCAATCATTATCCCTCTTTCCTGATACGAACATTTCAGACAGGATTATGACAAGCTGTAAACAGCCACCGAGTTTCGAAGTCTCTTTCCCTTGTTCAATTCTACAGTCCCGTTCAACCGTCTTCGATGTCTTCGCTCGTTGGACGATTCGGAGTCTGCTCCGTGGTTTGGGCGGAGAGGGAAAAAACGCACCCTCGGAGGGAACACCAAAGAAAAACACCCGCTACGAATCGACCGTCTCGGGCGGACGAAGGAAACATGTGGCCCGTCCAGCCTGTCTTTCTCTCCCTCTTGCCAAAACACTGCACTACTAGACGACACACGTCCGTCTCGTCCCAATTCTTTCTTGTCACGCTGCCAACGCTCACGCACCCGTCGACGGTGCTGGCGTCCGGTGCTCTGAGGGGGCGCTGGCTTAGTCGTCGACTTGGGAGGGCGTTGGCGTTTTTGTTCTTCCTTGGTCCTTGGCCCCCCCGTGATGCCGCTCTCCCGGTCTGCTTCTCTCTCTCTCTTCACGCCCTCGCCAAGCCCAGGTTTTGTCATCTTCCGCTGCTGCCTCCCCACCCTCCAAGCGTCCGCCTTCCCTCGTTAGTGCGAGGAAAGGACGTGTCTAGCGGTCGATTACAGCCTTCTCTCCTTCGGAAGAGGGGAGACGGAGGGATCTAGTGTAGTGTTGGCTCCTCCAGGGGGCGTGCGCGTCCTTCCGTTGGAGACTGAGAAGAGGACACGAGATGGCGCAAGAGCTAGCGAGGGGCCCCTATTTTCGAGACGGCGCCGTGCTGGTCGCTTCTTTCATCCTAGGGGATGTGCGAGGCGGGGGGGGTGTATCTTCTTCCAGTTCCCCCTAGGCTGGTGCCTACGGCGAAGAGAGGGGGTGAGGAGAGAGAGAGAGGCAGAAGAGGGCGAGGGCAAGAGCGAGAGTGAGAGAGATGAAGCCAACAAAGACGACGGCGTCATGCGGTAAGACTGGCGGAGAGACAAGGTGAGATGGAACACACGGGCGTAGTAGCGAACGCGCGCGAGAGAATGAGGGATTGGCAGGCGGTGGTGCCAAATTGGACGACGACACGACGCGGGCACGACACGACCACGACACGGTTCAGCACCAACACGCAACAAACGAAGACGCGCGGAGGATTCATGCGTTTGCCCGTCCTCGTCGTCCCCCCCCCCCCCCCCCCCCCTCCCTTCTCCGTTCCCTCCCCGCTCAGTCGTGTCATCTGGACTTGGAATGACTGAACGCCCGTGAGCGCGAGCGGGCAGGCAAGGAAAGGCCGCAGGAAAAGGGCGGGAAGGAAGACAGACCTGCTGTCCCCCTCCTTCTTCCCAATCTCGCGTCCGCTCGTCCTCTCCCCCAACCAACCATCCAACATCTTCTGAGCGCTGGGCAGATGAGATCAGCCTGCAACACACGTTTAAGTCCAGAAAGCCCCAGCCCACGCTTTGGCTCAGGTGGACGTGGTGGAAGGGGAGGGGGGGTGTGGTATGAGGCGGCGGGGTTCTTGCGGTCGGCCTCACATGCCCGCCCAGACTTTTTCTCTCCTGCTTTCCCGCCTTTTGATTGTTCGTGCGTACGTGTGTGTGTGTTTTGTTGTCAACTGATGATTTGATCTTACTTTCCTGCGGGAGGAGTAGGCCAGAAGTTCCCGCAGAAGCTCCTCCCCCCAAGGAAGCAAGAAGCAGCTCGGTCCGCTCGCGACAGATGTTGTCAGATGAGAGGGGGGAAAGCCTAGAAGTGCTCGTGCTGATGCATGAGAATCCAGAAAAGGCCTCCCACTCACTCTCTTGCTGTTATGTATGTTGACGGATGACCTCTCTAAAGCTCACCCCTTCCTACAAGACCAGCCAAGTAGGGGGGTATGCGAGGAAGCCCCCCCAAAAAAGCTCGTCCAAATAAATTCCTGATGCTGTTCCCGCCTCTTCTCTTCTGTCGCTCTGTGCAGTGCCCGTGACACGTCACAAGGTCGGGATGGTTTCGTTGGCAAAAAAGATGAAAAGCCAAGAATAGGTGTTCTTGGGAGGCCTTCGTGTGCGTGCGCGCGTGTGTTATACGGACGTACACGTAGCCCTTGCGTTTTTCTGATGCGCGAAGGCGCAGCAAGCCGCGTGGAAGAAGACAGACAGCGAGGGGGGGGGGGGGGGGGGGTTGTTGATACTCTTGAATTCAAGCCTTGTGTTGTTGATTCGCTGATGTCGCTTCCTGCAACTCTCGTACGTAGCTTCTTTCCTGCTCACCCTCCCTTTTTTTTGGGACCAACTTGATTTTCGACGAGCCAGAGCTGTCAAGAAAGACACCGGCTCTCCTCGGTCGTTGTAGGTTTGGACTTCTCGAGGAAATATTCAGGGTCCGGCGCCGTCGTTGAGACGGCGGAAGAAAAGTGCAAGGGAGTGGCGTTTGGCCCCCCGTCCCGTCGTCTGCGTCCAGTCTGTTCTTTTTTTTACCCTCCGGTCTTGTCAGTCAGTGGTGCGAGCGGACCGGCCTTGGGAACTTGCGGACGCGTTAGATAGTGTGGTTGACGGCGCGCGGCGTTGGCGATGCTGGCTTTTTCGCGGGCGGACTGTGGACTTGGGAAAGACATTCTCAATGGCGAATAGTGTCAAGAATAGAGAAATAAAGGTTGAATGATTCCGTGAATATCAGTATTTAAGACTGTACTACACTTTTTCAGAAAGATCTATCGGCGTAGGCTCGTTCCCATGACCTTGGGTTTCTGTTTATTGCAAAGAAAACATAGGGAAAGAGACAAGTTGAGAGACCACGACAAGTGACATGCAACAAACAAAGATCGTCGAGGCCAACACCACGAAACAAAAGCCTTGGCCTCTATTACCTTGGTCGCTGTTGCCTCGACCTCTGTTACATTGGTTTTCTGTTGCTGCTGTCTCTCCCAGCTGGTGTCTTCTCTCTATATAGATGTCTTTTAAGACGTAGCGTTATGGGAGTGATTGAGAAAAAGGGAAAGACTCTATGCAATGCAGTGCCAAGGTTCTAAAGGCGACCTCCCAGTAGAGCCTCAACAAGACAGCAACAGCTGGTACGTTGGATCTCACCACAGCTCTTCAAACTGGGTCACAAGGCCTATCCGCCCCTGCATCGACTCTGGCAAGAACCACCACTACAAACCGACATCCCCAGAACCTAGAACGCCAGCGTCTGAATAACTTTTGGCTATGTGGTCTTGATTCGAAGACCAAGGCCTGTGGTACTCAGACAACGGCGTCCTGGGACTGGGTATTCGGGTGAGCAGCATGCCCAGAACCCCAGCGGACTCAACTTGATACAGAAGAGGATGGTTAGTTGACTGCCATGGATGGGCTCTGTGTTGTGTTGACCACCCGCTCTGCTATTCACTTGGAGGATTGTACGATGGGGGAGAGCACAAAAGGAGACACACAGGGCTGAGCTCAAAGCATGCAACTGTGAATACAGGCAGGACTGGGGCTTTGTGGGCAAGCACCGACCCGAGAAAGCAGCTTCCCTTGCTGGGAGAAGAGTGTAAACAGACTACTAGGGAATACTGGCGGCAGTGAGTGAGTACCCCTACAAGATCCCAAGGCTAGATTTGAGTGTGTCGAAGATGGGCGGGCAGATCCCGTTTGTGAAATGTGATATGTGATCGGCCTCGAGATAGCCAACAGGATGCAACATGGTCTGCAGGTCGACATCACATCGCATCACTTCAAAGGCAACTGTGACAGTACCTGCAGCGAACCAATACCAGCAAACATTCATGATAATCAACATCTCGTAGGATGAGTGTTTCATTACAACCTGACCGCCCTCGTAGGGCGTCATATGGTACACAGTCATCTATCAATAGCTCTGCAATGAGCCCTCCGCCTCAGGAGCCAACCAGTCTTAGCTCATGGAAAGAGCGTCAAAGTCACTGGACCCGACGAGGGTCTCTAATGCTAGTTCCTCTCGACATCCTTCGTCGTGGTCGTCCTCGTTCCCTCTTTAAAATTTTGTTCAACCTGACCCACGTTTTGGCCATGCCCGAAGGAATAAAACGCAAACAAACCCAAAGCCGTCTCGAGCAAATAAAACTGACAAAAGGAAATAAAAGCTGTGGAAAAGATACCAAACTGGTGCATCACAACAGGGTGTGCCCGGGTACCTCGAATCTAAAAGCCCCCGTCTACTAGAACGCCGATTTTGCATGGAGAGCGCAGTGTGCCGCCGCATGGAGAACGAAAAACCTCACCCGGAAGAATTCGCAAGGCGAAGTCCTTACCAGCGTCGGCCGCCGCCAAGGGGTGCGTTGTTGGCGTTGTCTGTAAAACTGTTAGCGACGTGATATCGTCGAGCAAGGGTGCTGTTGGACATACTTCCACCGCCACCACCACCACCGCGACCGCCACCGCGGCCACGACCCCAGCCGCCGTAGCGACCACCGCCTCCACCTCCGTAGCGGGTCATCTCAGCGAGACGAGGGTCGATCTCCTGGTGTGCCTCCCTAAGGACGTTGACAAGATCACGAGCCTGCTTGGAGTCTGTGAACTGTGTTAGTGTGTGTTCAAAGACTGGGGATGGGAGGGTACTGACTCTCAGTGGTGAACAGGGTGATGGCGGTTCCCTTGGCGCCAGCACGACCGGTACGACCAATACGGTGGATGTAGTCCTCCGAGTTGTTGGGGTAGTCGTAGTTCAGCACGTGAGTAATGTTGCGAACATCTTGGTAAGAAGGGTTAGCAATCGCCTCACGGTGGGTATAGCAACGTTCCAGCATGGAACCAGGTAGTTTTGATAATTATATCAGGCTGTCTTTCACTCCGTCGAAGACAGGGCAGTCTGTATGCGTCAAGTGCCATCCTGGAAAGTTCAGTGTACCGGGTCCTCGGGCTTGGGGAATCTTGGAGACAACTTGAGCGAATCAAGCAGATGTGGCACATCCACGCTTGTACCATCGGCAAATGGGAAGCACAAGAGTGGGAAAGCGAGTATAGCAAGCCAACGGCTACACACCAGACCAAGAATCCGCACAGAGGCAGAGAGAACCAAGGAGACACGAATGCATCAGGCAAAATTGCGCAATCAAGAGAGCCCCTAGACTGAAGAGTAAAGTACAGCACGTGGCTGCTGGAAGTTGCCATGAGGGTTGGGGGGATCTGATACTCACCAATACCACGCGAGGCGACGTCGGTAGCCACCATGATAGGGCTCTTGCCCGTCTTGAACTGGTCGAGGACCCAGTCACGCTCGTTCTGCTGCTTGTCACCGTGGATGGCTAGAGAGAGTTAGCTTGCTTCCGTCATGTTTGGGAACGAGAGACATACAAAGAGCGGGCCATCCGTCCTGGCGCAGGAAGCGGGTAATGTCGTCAGCGACACGCTTGGTGCCGACGAAGATGAGGATCTTGTTGCTCTTGTCGTCCATGACCTTCTCGAGGTGCTTGATCATGCGGTCACGCTTCTCGCTCTCGGAGACGACCTCGACAATCTGGGTGATGCGGTGGTTGGCGGACAGGTCCAGGGAACCGATGTTGACCTGAATGAAGTCGGTAAGGAAGTCCGAAGCAAGGGCGCGGACCTCCTTGGGCCAGGTGGCGGACCACATGAGAGTCTGACGGTCAGGGCGAATCTGGCCGATGATCTTGCGAATCTGGGGCTCGAAACCCATATCCAGCATGCGATCAGCCTCGTCGAGAACCAAGTAAGTCACACGGCGAAGGTTGGTCTTGCCAGCCTCGAGCATGTCAATCAGACGGCCAGGGGTGGCGATGCAGACCTCGACACCGCGGGACAGGTCACGGATCTGGGGGCCCTTGGGGACACCACCGTAGACGCAGGTGTTGCGGATGCGGGAAGACTTTCCGAACTTGGAGATCTCCTGCTGAATCTGGACCGCGAGCTCACGGGTGGGAGCGAGAATCAGGACGATGGGGCCATCGCCGGGGGCCAGCAGGGGCTGGGCGTTGATGTGGACAATAGCGGGCAAGCAGTAGGTGAGCGTCTTTCCGGAACCCGTCTCGGCAATACCGACGACGTCGCGACCGGACAGAGCCATGGGCCAACCCTGGGACTGAATGGCAGTCGGGGCGGGGAAGCCCTGAGCCTTGACTTCGTCCATAACATATCTGGGGAAACCAGCCTCGTCGAAGGTCTCGACAGGCTTGGGCACATCAGGGCCGGTAATGGCGATCTGGTGCTTGCGGCGGAAAGCCTCGACGTCGGCCGGGCTGCGGTTGGCGACCTCGTCGTGCTCCTTGTAGAAGGACTTCTCGAACTTGGGCAGGCTGTTGAGGTCTGTTTGGTCTTGGTTAGCGGAATGTTCCTGTCGTTATCGTGTCAAACAAATGCTTACCCCACTGCTGCTGGCGAAGACCGGCGCCGAGGTTGTTCATGCGGTCACCACCGCCGCCGCCGTAGCCACCACCACCACCGTAGCCGTTGCCTCCTCTGTGAAAAATCGGATTAGCCAAGACGGTTCCAAGGAAAAACTTCGCGACACCGCAAATGCCCAAGTCCGCGTGCAGTCGTGCGGAGGATGCGTTGAATGGTCAGAGGCACCGTCGCTTCGTGATGTGACGATGCCAAGGCGCGAAAGCCTTGCCCTGCGACGCGAGGGCGGTTTGTGGGACGAGAATCAATCAAAGAACTTACCCGTTGGAGTAGCCACCGCCGCCGTAACCACCATCGCGATCACCTCTGTCGCTGCGATCGCGACCACCGCCGTAACCTCCTCCGTAGCCGCCGCCGCCGCGACCACCACCACCGTATCCGCCGCCGTAGGACATGTTTGCTAGATGCAGGGAACGCGCAAGGGATCTGTGAGATTCGTTGGGGTTCGCCGTAGCTGAGCGATCCGTCTCAAATAAGGCAGAAAGAAAGATTGTGTGCGGAAGGGAGAGAGACGCAAGTAGAGCTCTCTTCTGGAGTGAACCGAAGAAAGATTTGGTTGCGCGAGGATGGGAGTTGTGATGGATGAGAGAGAGAGGGATGCAGAAGAGGAAGGGGGAAAAAATAACAGAGGGAGGAAGGATCCAAGGTTTTAGGCGGCTTGCTGGGGTAGCAATTTTTTTTCCTCGGTGCCAAAAACTTTTCGGGGACAGGCAGGCACTGCTCGCAGGGTCCCTGCAAAGGCGAAAAAGATACGTACCTTTCGGAGCTGTTTGGCAGTCTTCTGTGGTGCCTGCTGCTCCTGCACCTGCTACACTGCACGTGGACCCGCCTTTGCTTACCTTATCGGCTGGATAAGAGGGTCGGCAATATGGGTATGACTCGCGATAAGGCACCTCCAAGGTCCATGACTCTCGCCTCTCACCTTGATGGTTTGGTTAAGGGCTCCATATCTCAGATTTTACATACTTTACAGTCATTTACATCGGCGGCGTCCAAAACCCAAAGTGGGGCAACGCTTACCTATACTAAAAAGTCAAATTTTACCCTCAAATCTAACATTCTACACATTATAGCTTTTAGTAAATACCACTATCAAAAGGCCTCCTACTACTACTAAAAACAAATATAAAGCTATTTAAAGACTATATTTTAGTTAATTTACTACTATAGTACTAAATATTTTAACGTATTAACTTATTAAGATTAACCTAATACTCCTATTCCTTAACCTTAATAATAACTTTATTACTATAACTACTAACTACTACTTATAAACAGTTTAAAAGTACTACCACTAATATAACCTTATTAATAAAGTTAAATAATATAAAAGATTTTATAAGAATAGCTAAAAAATAAAGATTTAATATTATACTAAGCTACTTAAGTTATTAAAGTATTATAACAACTTAATACTAAATAAAATATAGACTTTTTTACTTAAGTAATTTAATTTTAGTATTAATTTATTAATAATTAGTTAGTATTTTAAAAAAGTAAATTAAATTAATAAAAAAATATATATTATAACTACTTAATAAAACTTAAAAAAGAGACTTAAGTAGCTTTATTATATATAGTAGTATAAACTAGAATAACTAATTTTTATTAATAAGTTAAAAGTAAATAAAAATACTAAAAAAAAGTAAATAGAATAAGTACTAAAAGGCCTTATACTATAGAGATTAGTAAAGCTAAAACGTAGTTAGTAAATATAGCTTTTACTAGTACTAACTCTTAAGGGTATTTTAAATTTTTTTATATACTTAAGAACAACAAATAGTAATAGTTTTATAGGGTAGATTACTTAGTATTTACTGTCTAAGTATAGAAGGTTTTTTACCCTTTATTTAGTAATTATTATAAATAATACCTCTTTTTACTACTAAAAAAATATTTAAATTATTTATAAAAAAGCTAGTATATACTTTAAATACTTTTTACTATACTTACTTAACTTTAACTTTATTAAAAAGTACTTTAGAGATTTAAAAAAGTATATTAAAAAGAACTTTTATATATATAATACTAGTAATAAGGACGTTTATAATTAAGTAGAGTTTTTGTATGACTATACTTTAGAGGTAGGGTAGAGATTACTATAGATTATTAGTTACTTTTACTATACATTTATTAATTTTAATAGTAGTAAGGGTATATTTAATAAGTTTATAGTGGGGGTTATAAGTAGTAGAGAGAGTGGAGATGTATTAAGTAAAGTAAGTAATAGGTTAAAGTTGTTATTAAGCTGTAAGGTTGCTATAGTTAAGTAGGTAAAAAAAAAAAAAAATAAATACTAGTAATAGGTTAAAGTTATTATTAAGTAAGTTACGAGGTTACTATAGTTAAGTAAGTAAGAAATAAATAAAATAAATACTATAGGTAGTATTTATTATAACTCTTTATTATTTAACTTTAATTATATACTAATATCCTTTTTATTAATTTCTTTACTACTTAACTCTATATTATTCTTAAAGTATAGTAAATTAGTAAAGTAGCTTAAAAACTACTTATTATTTAATATATTAATTAGTTTTAACTATAATTTACTAGGTTATAGTTAAAGTTTATTAATAATTATTTAAGGTAATATTTAATTTTTGCTAAGTAGATTAGTATTAAATTGATCTGGATTGGGTTATGGTAGTTAGAGAAAAAAAGAGATTTTAGATAAAAAGCTTAGGGGGGGGGAGAAAGATATTATAAAAGACTATTAAAGTACTAACTTAATTAGTAATTAATTAGGTAATATAGTATTTTATTTATTTATATAGCCCTTTTTAACTTTAATTAATACTTTTTATAATTTATAATTCTTTTTAGTTTTTTTTTTAATAAAAAACTTTATAAGGGTTATAGTTGTAGTTTAGGATACTTATAGTTAGGGGTCTATAGGAGTTAGTATAGTAGAAAACTCTTTGTTTAAGAGGTTTAAATTATTAGTACTAGTATTATAGAATTAATAATAAAACGTATTTTAAGCTACTTAATTAAAAGGCTTAACAATTCCTATAGGCTTTATAAACGTAGTTAGCTTTTTACTATATAAGTAAAAGACTCTATTATTAATAAAAACTTTAATATTTAATTTAACAATATTAGTAATATTTAGAGTAATATTCTACTTATTAAATTAGTAATTAAAAAGCCCTTTAATAGAGTAAAGACTACTATAGTAGCTATAGAGTAGTTTAAGTAATATTTAGAAATAGTTATTAATATTATAATACTTACTTAGTACAGTAGCGAACTAAATAATAAAGTTATTAATTTAACTACGTTATTTAGTTAATAAATCTAGTACTACTAAAAATAATAATTAAATAAGTATTTATTACTATAAAGTAGGAGTATAAAGAGGCTTGTTTAGGGCTATAAATATATATAGAGTATAGTGAGGTTGACTTTAATATACTAGTAGTGATGTTTATATTGGATAAGGTAAGGTTGGTAGTGCACTATAAAAGTTTATAATAGTATTACTTAAGGTTTAATTTAGTTAATTAGGTATTGTTGTAGGGGTAAGAGGAGTTAAAAAATTGGTTTAAGTAGCTGTTTAAATGCCCTTACTCTGCTACATTTATTTATTTTAAACCTTTTTAACTATAGTATTCTTACGTCTTTTTATTACTAGTACAAGGTCTATAGGTAAAGTACTAAGTAAGACACTAGCCTTGCTTTTAAAAAGGGCCTACTTTTATTATTTAAAATTAAAAATTTTTAATTTATAGTGTATTTTATTAGAAGTAATTTAATACTAAGTATATAAATAATTTTTACTTTTAGTAGTATTTTTATACGTTATTAGCTTAGGGTACTACTAATAGTATAGTAGTTATAAAAACTTATTTTTAGTAAGTTTTTTTATTTTTTTAATAGTAGTAGTTATTTTACTAATGTATTTTTTTTATTTAGTTTAGTAAAAAGGTTAACTATTATAGGCTTTAGTAAATAAAGTAATTAATATAGTATTATAGGTAGCTTGTGTTTTTATAGTAATAGGGATATAAAGTTAAAAAACGAGTGTTACTTTAATTATAGCTTTATTGTATTTATTAGTTTTAAGGATTTATTTGGTTAGTAAATACTACAGTAGGTACGGCTAGGTATTACTAGTTACAGTATTATATTCTTTTTAGTATACTAAATAAATAGGTTTAATACTTTTTTTTTATTATTTAATTTAAAAAGTAATATATAACTTAGTAGCTTTAAGTATAGTTCTAAGTTAAGTATAGATTCGTTTTTTAATATTAATAATAGTATTTCTTTACTTTTTAAGTATAAAGGATTTAATAGTATTACGCTATATTTTTTATAACTTAATTATATAAGGGAACTTAGGTAGAAAGGGTATACTATTAAAAGTTAGTCTATATAAAATATAGATAGGGATCTTTATAAGTATAAATAGACTTTAATCCTTAGTAAAGACATTATTATTAAAAGGTACTTTAATTTTTAAGTAACGCGGGGTATAGGTATAGCTTTATTTAAAGGGAGGTTTTTATTACTATTAAAAGGGTAGATTTTACTTATTATTAAAAAAGGGATCCTATTATTACTAGGAGGAGGGGGGGTTTTATTAGTTTTAAAAGGGGGTAGCTAAGGTATTTAGCTATTTTTAGAGTAGGGTTTTATTTTTAGTACTATTATTATTACTTAGATTAATTTTAGTATTGTTTTTAATAGGATTTAATAGCTTTTTTAGTAGTACAGTTATAACTATTTACTTTTTTATAATTAATTACTTTTTTAGTTTAACTACTAATACTTAATATTTACTAAGTTTTACTTATAACAGCCCGGGATTAATTAGGGCCTTTTTTAGCTTAGTTGTTTATTACTTTATTATTAGTGTTTAGACAATTATAATTTACTTATTTATTAGTTTTTAAAATATAATTTAAGGTTTTTTACTAGAAGTATTCTTGTGTTATTTATAGGTATAGGTATAAGTGGTTAGAGGAGCTAGTAATAGATTATTAACTAGATTAATTAATACCTAGTACTTTTAAAAAGGTATTATAGAATAGATTGATTATAATAGATAATAGGGATAATAGACAGTAGGCGAGGATATTTAGTATACTAAGGTATTAATTCTAAGGTAAAGTTAGATTTTGTTATACTATTAAAATTATTATTAAGACGAGTAATAGGGTAGGCCCTTATAGCTAATTAATAGGAGTATAAGCTCTATGCCTGTTAAGGAAAAGAAACGTATAATCTAACAGCCTTAAGGCCTTTATATAGGGTTAATTACCCCGTTAGTGATGAAATTTATAGTGTTCTATGTGGTGTTGTGCAAAAAGCGCGAATTTTCCATGTAGTAAGCAGTGCCCCACTATGGGTTTTGGACGCCGCCGATGTAAATGACTGTAGCGTTGTGGATACCGCTGCAAGGCCTGCAAGACCATCGGAACCCATTTGGCCTCAAGTCCGGTTACACATGTCAACTGGGGCTTCTCTTTCTTCCTCTGCAGCGTTTGGCGTCTGGAATGCCGCCGGTAAACGCGCCCGAAGCTGGTTGGTTGCTTGTCAAAGAAAGAATACCTATGTCACAACCCTTTTATTATCGGACGACAGGGCGGCACCTTCTCTTCGTTGTTTGCTTGGAATCCGGCTCCTCTGATTCTGTCTGTTCACTGACCTCGCAGCATAAGGTATTCTCTCAGGGTATCGTTTGTGAGAAGATTGTTTGAGCCTCACGGGTAATCCCAACCCACGAACCCGCCGTTTCTGGACAGTCATGCCTAGTGATTTGTCACCCTGTTTGAGGTATAGGTCTATCTATTCTTTCTCTTTAGTATCCGTAAGCCTTTTTCTATGTGCCCCTGTTCCATCATATAGTTACTCCGGTCTCTGGACTCTATCATCAAGAGGGGAACATCTCCCAGAAGCCAATCTCCATCTGTCCTCGAAAGTCAGCCGCACATCCCTGCAACGTTTTTCGCAGTCAGACTTGCCTTGGTTCCGTGAATAAAGATCTTGATAAGCCGCTCTATGCTCGAAGGGCTCTGCAGGAGGGCGTGGCGCTCGATCAATTCTGTTTCTTTGCATCAGCATCCACAAAAAGGTTTCTGAGTAAATTACTCGGCCACAAACCTGAGCCTGTCTTGACGGCCTGGACGTAGTCGTCGGCGACGTAGTTCTCGATCCAGTTCCAGTACGTGTTTCCCTCGCGCCTCGTCTTCACGTCGCCGTGCAGCTGCTTGGCGACGGCGCCGTATCCCAGCAGGCACGGGGCCAGGGCCATCTGGAGGCCGATCCAGTCCTCGCTCTGTCCGACGTCGAGAACGTACCGGGTGTACGCGGTACAAGCTGTGTGTGTCCTCTTGTTCAGAATCCATAATCGAGCTGAGAGACCGTTCCGGGTCGACTAACCTTGATGCTCCTCCGTCGCCTCGATCTGAGGCACCGTGATGCCGAACCCCTTGCAGTAGTCGATGTGCAGGGACATCTCGCGCGTGATGTGTTGGACGATGGTGGCACCCTGGTTGTGGTCAGTCTTTGTCCAATCTCACAATACGAAAGACCTACCGCCGCAATGTCTGCAATGTTCTTCGCCTTGTAAGACGCCAGCGCGTTCGCTCTGGCGAAATGAACCTTGGCAAACGTTAGCAGCGACACCGACGTTGTAGAAGAAAGAATTCCAACCAAGTAGAGGTAGTCTTGGACGAGGTACTGCTTGAACGATTCGATAGGCAGCGTTCCATCGCCCATGGCCATGACGAAGGGGTGGTAGACGAACGTCTTCCAGACATCCTTGACGTCCGGCCTCTCCAACATGTACTCGATGAAACGTCCTCTGTTCTGGATTAGCTGTGCTTCTGCAGAGCTCTGGGTCGACTCACGGTGCAAAGGGAAGTGTCTGAATGGAGTGGAAGTGGTTCAACGGGCCATGACCTTGACCAAATCCCGGCGCCGTCCTGATGGCAGCCTCGATGTATCTGCAAGCACTCTTCGCCGCCTCGGGCACACTCAGGCCCTTGGCCAAGTTGGACGCAATGGCAGCTACAACGCATCAGCACCTCTCCCGGTACGCCCCCGAGACAAAACTCACAAGCAAGCGAACACCCCGTGCCGTGCGTATTCGTCGAGTTCTGGTACGGGCTCTGGATGTGCACGAACTTCCCGTCCCCGTACAGCACGTCGACCACAAAGGCCTTCTCCTCCTCCGTCTCGGCGGCGGACAGGTCCTTGTCGAACGGCGCGTGCCCGCCCTTGACGAGCACCCACTCCGGGCCGAGGGCGTGGACCGCCCTGGCCATCTCCTCGAGGTCCCTGACGGTCCGCACCTCGACCGGCGCGTGCCCGGCGTCCTCGAGGATGAGCTTCGCCTCGGGGATGTTGGGCGTCAGCACCGTGGTGAGCCTGAGCAGGCCCTCGAGCAGCTGGGCCACGGCCTCGCGCGGCAGGAGCTGCGCGCCGCTGGTGGCGATCATGACGGGGTCGACGACGACCTTGGGGATGCGGTGCCTCTTCAGAGCGTCGACGACTGTCCCGATCGTCGCCGGGGACGCCAGCATGCCTGCCAACGATGGGTCAGTTGGGGGGAAACCGGCACGGGGGGCTTTGCTTCACTGACCAGTCTTGACGACATCCACGCCAATGTCATTGACGCAGGCGTCGATCTGCTTGACCAGGAACTCCTGCGGCACGTGGTGGATGTCGTGCACCCCCGTGGTGTCCTGCGCCGTCAGGGCCGTGGTGGCCGTCATGGCGTAGCAGCCATGTGCGGCAATAACCTTCTGGTCTGCTTCCAAGCCGCTGGGAAATTCCCTCGTCAGTCCACTTCGTTCTAAGCGCACGGCGTGTGTTGCGGGTTACTCACGCTCCGCCAGAGCTGTCAGAGCCGGCGATGATTAACACCCTTCCCGAAACCATGGTACCTTCGTCTTTGAATCTAAGAAGTGGTCGGAAGAGGTCCAAGGAGAAGTGCCTTCGGTCGATGATCACCTGAGGCGAGAATGTGAAGATGTAAGTGCAACTCCTGATTCGAAGTGACTTTTAAACGGGATGGTTGATGTCGGCTTGTCGCTCGTCGATGTCACTCGAGGTGGGGGCGGGGCCATAAGTTGGTTTTTTACAGAGGTAAACTGGGTAGAGCACGCCCAGAGGCCGCTGAGGTGTATCCTTTGGGTAACAGTAATAGCCCACGCCCTACGATCCGCCTTATCACGAGAAACATTCACGTAGTGGTTGGCCAACCTGCCATCGACATCGCCAGAGGTTTTCCTCTGCCACGAATGGGGAACGAACAATTGACTTTTGATTGCCCTTCCTAGGTACCGACACCCTACTCCCCGGGGAATCGATATGCAGACGGCCGCCCGACTCCATCCTATCCATTGCTCGCTCCCAAAAGATCATTTCGTAACTTCTCAGAGAGCCTCTCTGCTGGCGCAAAATCTTGGCCAGACTGACTTGCATATCCATCCCCAAAGTTCCGAGATATAGTACAAAAAAACTAACAGCAAAACGCCTCATCATGGTCCCTGAAGCATCTCGAAATGGGACCCCCTGCAACCCCTGCCATCCCATATGCGAAGTAGTCCGTGAAATGACTGGCTATGATACAACGACGTAACTTTACGCCGTCTCAGCCGAATCGTCTGTCTCGGCCGAGCTCTGGCTGTCTGATCGCTCAGTCCTGGTTTGGGTGGTATTCTTCTCTAGGTCGGACGGATCCGAGATGCTCCTCTGCCGCTCGGTGCGCTCCTCGTCTCCAGATGACGATCTGCTTCCCCCGTCCTCGTCCTCCTCGTCATCGTCGCTGTCGCTGTCTTCGTCGAACACGATTCTTCTGAGGACGCTCTTGTCGAACATTTCAGTAACCATGCGCCTAATAGGCAGACGGTAATGATTGTACTCGAGCATCGTCATGACCCGCTTGAACATCTTTGGGCATCGGAAGCCCGGCACCTTGTGCTGCCTGATCTGCATCAACTCGCCCATTGCTCGCTTGTAGAGAACCATATTCCCGAGATCGACGACCAGGTCGAGAATGCGTTGATTGGTGGCAGCCTCGTCGGTGAAAGCTGGCATCTCCTCCTTCTCCAGGGGTGGCCGTGCTTCGGTGGGGGGCGGCGGTGTAAGGAAAGTCTTTTGCGTGTCGGGAAGCGCGATCTTTGAGGCGATGGCGTGCTTCCACGGCTTGAACGAGAAGAACTTGGACAGGTCAGTCGGAATGCAGAATCCCAACGACTCTCCCCGAGGCGACAGGTTTGAGTCCCATCCGCATTCCGAGAGAATTTCCAGCCCGTGGGCGGACCTGGAAATCAGTCCGAGCACGAAGAAAGCCGTGCCACGGAGACTCATCACCTCGTGCTCCTCGGCGATCTTGACAATGTCCTCGACCACATCGCAAGACTCGATGAACGGCGCGCCGAGCTCCATCGAACCGACGTTGCCCACGGCCCACATGGATGCCTTCACTTTAAGCATAAGCTCGGGGTCTTCCGATTGCATTCCGTACTCCTTGATGGTGCTGGCGAACTCTGCAAAGTGTCCCTTGTCGCTGAGAAGCTTGCAGCCCTCCTGGGTCCTTGCAAGTTCGCGGTAGAAGTGTGGCGGGATGTGGTTCTCCGGCTCAGCTTCGGCCTGAGCTTCATCAACCATGTTCATCCGGTTTTGGTGTTCTTCGGGGTTCTCGAGGAATGCCTTCGCCAAGCTGGTCTCAATAACACCAACGTACGAGTCGTTCCTTCCGAGGAACCAGTCGTCCATCTCATTGCTGATGTAGTCGACGCCGTCGAGGTAGTGGTAACCGATAGACGAGGACAAGAACCGCAGGAGGAGAGGGGCGCCGATTTCTCCCAGGTGGTCCATGGTCGGACGACACTGGACGACGTACTCCAGATATGCCTTCTTATTGCACGCCTTCTCGAGGATCTTAACCGCGGTCCGGCAAACCTCCACCTCAGGGTCGTACAGCTGATCCACCAGCTTTTCGATGGCCCATTTCCAGTCCACCTTGCCGTGGGGAGGATGCGACGTGTCCAATGGCCTCGTGGCGTATTTGCGGAGGACATTGGTCGCAATGATGCGAATCTCTCTCGTGCCAGAAGTCAGTGCCTGCTCTATAAGTACTCGAGGATGGCCTGGAATGCTGTAATCGAAGTTGGATAGAAGCAGCTTGATCAGGTCAGGCCGCTGCTTATGCCCCAGGATGTGATACATCATGTTAAACATTCTCCAACGCTGCAGCAATTCCAGGCCCTTAGGATCGCCACTGAGGACTCCCAACATGGGGAAGTACCCAGCACAAAGAGTACTTTGAAGGCGACCGGGTGAAAACATAGGGTCTGCAGACGTGAGTCCACTGCTCTGCATTGTATGTCAGTCTTTGTCTTGTTGATTTGTGCAAGGGTACTTACTGGATCGCACTGCGCGAGACACTCAGCTATCTGCCTCAGCAGCTTATGATCTTGCAGGTACTGGATGCCTTCCGCTGATTGAAGCAAAGTGTGCATCAAGGCACATCCAACTCTGACGTATTTCTGGGTATTCTTGTTGGTGGAAAGATCTGAGAACCGGTGCTTAAACGGTCTGTAAAAGCTCATGATCCTGTTCATGAATTTAGATACCCTGTTCACTTCATCCAGCCGCTTGCCATCGTGGAGCGGGCCGTCGATGATTCGTGAGATGACATCCCAGTTCCACTTCATGTAGTTGGAGCTGTTCAAGACATTGGACTCGACTAGCAGCTGTCGGATTGCGCCCTCTTGAACCACAATTCCGGCGTTGCTTTTGCGGTGCATGTCTGGCAGGTTGCCCATGCTGTCATTGGAGGGTAGAGCCCCCGCAGCTGCAGACGAGGACGAGCTTCTGTACAGGGTCTTGCTCACAGAGCTTATCTGATAGACAATACCCGAGGCAATGAACCTGTTGTCATCGTCGAACTGTGTGGCTGCGGCAAAGAGATCCGGCAGCAGAGGAAGATCATTGCTCCACGACGAGGGAAGCAATCTGCTGGCCAACTTGAGCACTTCACCAATGAGAAGACAGGTCTTTCTTGTCAACGCAGGCTCGCTCGTCCTTGCAACTTGGAGCAGGTTCTCCAAAAGACCGGCCTTGACGAATGTTGCCAGCACCAGGGCTGTGTAGTGATCCATGAAGTTTTGCTCTCCGCTATCGTCCTCCAGCGGCGCTGAAGTGGCTGATGGTCCATGTTGACTCGGAATGGACTTGAGACTCGCAACACGTCCGTACGTGGTCAGGCGACGACCTGCAAGGAAAGAAGATGCCCAGGAGGGCGACTTGATTCGAAGCAGCAAGTAGATCAGGTCAATGACCGTCTCTCGGATGGAAGCTTGCGGGAGCACCATACTAGTCAGCAGAGACTTGATGGCGCGGCAGTCATGCATCGTCAGCACCATTAGACCAGGCCAGCTCTTGAGGATCTTGGTGATGGCCTTTGCGTTCTGCTTCAGCAGGCTCTCGTTGGCAAGGATGATGTCGGTGAAAGCAGTGAAGAGGACCTCCAGGTCACATCCGGAGCGCAAGTAAATCCTCTTCTGCGGGTTATCGAGAATCTGCAAGTACGACGCTGTGAGAGTTTCTGGAGATTTGTAAGTGCCCTCTATGAGGGCCTCTGACAAAGGTGACAGCCCTCCTGATGCAACCGCCAGCGCAGGGTCGCGCAGCATGATTTCAGCCAGCGTTTCCAGACAGATCGACCGCAGGCGATCTTCGGCTTGCTCTGCCACGGCGGCTATGGTTCGTACGACGGATCTGGAGATTTCCTTCACTCCGTCCTTGACATCCAGAAACGCCCGGACAAACTTGAGCGCTTGTTCTCGCTCAAGGTCTGCTTTTCGGTCTTTGATGAGAGAACTTCATCTCGATTAGTAGCGGTTCTGTTGAATTTCGATGGAGTACTCACGTCACGACAACTATGTCAGTGTTCAAGCTGCGAATCTTCTTCAGAGATGACACATCCGAAATGGCGTAGCGAATCATGCGATAGCCAGCGGCCACCACTTCTCTTGCCTCGCTGAGGAGCATGACTTGCATGCGCAACCCAAAGACGGACCAGACAAGGTCATACTTGAGAGTTGGGTGTTTCCTGAACAAGTCCACGAGGCTGTTTCCTCTGCTGACGTAGTATTCGGGCGACATGCCCTCCTGCTCCAAGGCTTGAAGGAGTTCCGCCAACAGGAAAGTGGGCGACTGCTCGGCTACTTCCTCGGCATCGGAGCCAGCACCGCTGCGCGACGCACTAGGAGGCGAGCGTAGGCCATTGGACGAGAAGAAGCCGTCGGTCCGCTGTCTAGTCGGGGTCGTCGGGGTCGCCTTGATCCGTTGGGCGTCTGCAATCTTTTGGCGCAGGATCTTGATCCTCTGGTTGGACGCGTTGAGTTCAGCCTCAACCTTTGCTCTCTGCTCCTTGGTCTGTTTAGCCTTTTTAGCGTTCAGAGCCTCGAGCATGTTCTCGCTGCCGTCCTTGATCTTCATCTCTCGGTTGAGCTGTTCTCGAAGGGCAGCGAGCGTCTGCTCAGCAGCAGAGGCGGTATCGTCCTCATCAACCTTGTCCATGGCATATATGTCGCCCCGCGAACCGGAGCGGGACGGCATCATCTGGCTGCGCAGCTCGGAGCTGAAGCTTCCAGGGGCGATGGAGGGGTTGAGCGAAGAGCCTCGCGGGGCGAAGCTGACGCCCGAGGCGCCCAGACTCCTGGGTCCATTGGCAGAGGCGAGGGGCGGCTGAAGGCCACCGGTGCTTGCCTCGCGCTCGAAACTCGGCCTCGGGTTGAGGGGGTTGACGCTGGACGCAGACTGCTGAGGCGACAGTGCCTTTTGAGACTGGGTTGCGGATGCGCCCAGCATGGCGGGTATACCTCTCTATGATACCACCTTTTTCCGGGGCCGCTCCCAAAGTACTTGCATTCGGGCAACTGTTTCTGCGAATAGTCTTGGAGATTTATTGATTCGGGTCGAGATTTGGTGAGATTCGTCGGTGTGGTCCGCGCAAACAGGGCAAGGACGCTGGCCGAACGTGGTGCGGTGGTTTCGCGACGGGAGCAACTGGATAATCAATTCGAGGGTCGGGTCACTTCGACTTGCGAGCGGTCGACGATGAGAAGAGAAATGGCAGGTCCAGGCCTGTGTCTTTTGTCGGTTAAGATGCGATCGCGGGCTGGGTGTCGGGAAGGAGGTCGACGTCGGTCGGCGGCCACTTGCAGGGCCAAGCCAAGACAAGGGCAAGTCGTCGGAGCGGGTGGAGATGCGATGGAGTTCAATGAGGAGGAAATAGCACAGCTTGGTAGATGCGCGCGGGGACGTTGGCCGGTAGGCGGTTTTGATTCGGGCGTTGTCGTCGCCGTCGCCGTCGCCTTCGCAGAAGCGTGGGGTCTTTGATTCGGAGAGAAGTGAAGCTCGGTTCGCGAGAATATGGGGTTGGTCTTGACCTTGGGCATTCCCAGTCTTCACAGTCGTCTGGCCCAGCCTGCTGCCAACTTCAGTAACGGAGGAACCACATGTGTTGTGGTCCAGCGGGTGTGGTTGCGCGCGGATCCGTACAGTCGCAGCGACTTCGGTCTGGTGTGGGTGGTGCCAGGGGGTCGTGGGTGATGTGGTGCAGTGTCACAATCCGGTTCCAGCAGCAGTCAGTCAGTCAGGCAGGTTGGTGCCAACGAAGATCAGCCCTCCCGTCAGCCTTTCGCTGCAGATAGGTGCCGTACACCGTTCCTACCAACCGTGCTAGAGCACTTCCCCACTCCCCAGGCAGCCCCGCTTCCCGAATGGATACATAGGCGAGGTACATTCTACTATTCCTAAAATTGCTGAGAACCCAAGTACCTTCAACTGCTTGGACCTGGCCCATGTTTAGGTTCCGTGTATTAAGAGGCACTAGTAGGGCAGGGTAGGTGCCTACAGTACCTAGGTAGCTGCGTTACAGCGCGTAAGAGCACTGAAAGCTCCGACTTACTGATAAGGTAGGCACTAGGTTATCTTCTTGCATGAAGACGAACCAACTTCCGCACTGTCGTCAATGATGCGATTTCTCTTAACTACCTACACCACCCAGAAAAGGAAAAAAACTTATATTACCAAGTGGCCATCCTATCACCATTCTACACGTGGTCCGTCATTAGTTGCACAAGTCAGTACTGTACCAAGGTATCTCGAAGAATCAACGATACAAAAAAGAGCGCGAGAGAAGTCACGCCTGGTGGGGTAGAACGAGTTGGTCAAGAGAGCACCTCCATTCATGCCTTCAATGTTGAACGAGGACCATGGGCCATCCTACTACTTACTCATGCTCCCGAGGAACGCCCTTGCCGTACGAAGCTACTCGTGCCACAGCTCGAATGGCACCGCTGATGCTGAAACACGACCGGCTTCCATCCACTGGTCATTCGATGCATCGCAGACAACCCGTTTGTGTGCGATAAGGCCCTTCTCTGAGCCTGGATGATCCCAAAGACGAACAGAAATATTTCTGTCCGATCTTGACGGGATTTGTTGGCACTCGGCCCTTCGGCTTTACACGCCCGCGTACCAGTGACTACGACCACCGAAGGAGGGCGGGGGTCCCGGAACCTTTCGGCCGTCGCCTCACCTCACTTGGGTTCAACCTCACGTCAGTCTCGGGGAGGGGCGGTAGATGGACGGCCGGATCCTTTGATGTTGAGGTGGGCTTGCATGAAGTGTTGGGGTCCAAGTGAACCTCTTGGTTAGCGTACCTGACTAAGTGAAGCAAACATAAATGTCAGAGGAGAGAGACATTCTCACTACACGGAAGTCATCTGTCTGTCTACCTTTATTGAGCGGTTGTATAGATCGTGTAAGATGTCCAGAGGAATTCTAAGCCTCGGGCATCTCCATACATACCTACCAACTGAAGCTGTACGAAGAAACTGCAAAACCAAACACCGAATATGTACCTCTGGAGCGGACCCGGCACACACCAGCCATGGAGCCGCCCCTCCGTCAATGGCCGAAAGGTGTTTGTCCGCGCCCAGCGCAGACGGCCGTCACCATCTAGAGGCTGCGTGCGGCGACCTGCCAGCGCAGTTCCCCTAGGGACTTCGGCGGGCTCCGGGGGCTCCACTCGTCACCAATGAGACCATCTTACCCCACGACCGCCGGACCCTATCAAGCGATCGGGTCAGTTCGGCCAGGCTCATAATGTCATTGGACACAGGCTCACAACATGCCTAGCAGCAAGCCCGCCAAAGGGGAGAAAAAAACATAGCTTTGCCGACTCAAGACGCGACTGCGCTATCTATCTCTCCGGGGTCTGTGAGTGTGGGCAAAGTCCAACATAGGTCAGTGAGAAGGAGCAATGAAAGGGAGCATCTCTCAACCTTGTACCTGCTCGTGCTTGTCATTTTAAAATATATAAACACTTGCCGGGCCCCTCCGTCCAGCTTGACTTGTCCCGTGCCGCTTGCCTTGTCTCGTCTCCAACCTCAACCCTTCTTCTTGCTCACTACACATCTCTTGAGTCCAAGTCTCCCTGGGCCCCCTCTCACCGTTCTTCCAAACAGGTCTCATCTTTTCATATTCGTGATAACCTCATCCCGTGATACCCCCCCAAATTCCACAGCACAATGCCTTCCCTCGCTTCCGCCCGCTACGGCAAGGACAATGTCCGCGTCTACAAGGTCCAGAAGGACGGCAACGTCCAGACCGTCACCGAGTTGACCGTCTGCTGCCTTCTCGAGGGCGAGATCGCCACGAGCTACACCGTCGCCGACAACAGCGTCGTCGTCGCCACCGACTCCATCAAGAACACAATCTACATCAAGGCCAAGGAGCACCCCATCAACCCGCCCGAGCTCTTCGCCGCCGTCCTCGGCACCCACTTCCTCGACACGTACTCCCACATCCACGCGGCCAACATCAAGATCGTCCAGCACCGCTGGACCCGCATGACCGTCGACGGCGAGCCGCACCCTCACTCCTTCTACCGCGACGGCGAGGAGACGCGCAACGTCGAGGCCCGCGTCTCCCGCAAGGACGGCGTCGCCCTGACCAGCGGCATCCAGAAGCTCACCGTCCTCAAGTCCACCGGCTCCGCCTTCCACGGCTTCGTCCGCGATGAGTACACCACCCTGCCCGAGACCTGGGACCGCATCCTGTCGACCGACGTCGACGCCAACTGGACCTGGAGGTTCCCGGACGCCGCCGCCGTCGAGGCCGCCGCCCCCAAGTTCGACCGCGCCTGGCAGGCCGCCCGCGACATCACCATGAAGACCTTCGCCCAGGACGAGAGCGCCAGCGTCCAGAACACCATGTACAAGATGTGCGAGCAGATCCTCGCCGCCGTCCCCGAGGTCCTGACCGTCACCTACACCCTGCCCAACAAGCACTACTTCGAGATCGACCTCAGCTGGCACAAGGGCCTCAAGAACACCGGCAAGGACGCCGAGGTCTACGCGCCCCAGTCCGGCCCCAACGGCCTCATCAGGTGCGAGGTCGCCCGCTCCACCCAGAGCGAGACCGCCAAGTTGTAGGAGAGGCTGGCTCTCTTGCGGGGGCGCGAGGGTGACGAGAGGGGCCAGGGGGCCGGAGAACTTTAGAGATTCACACCAGATGGGCGATGCATATTTTCCGGCGTCTATGCTTTCTTTACATGCGGCGGCGTGCTTTTCCCTGTAATAACGAGCAATGAACTTTGAGCAATGATATCAAAACACATGCCTCCTGAAGTTGACTGTGACTTGGTGAGAATTGAGACTGTGTGCTCGTATACAGCTTGAGGAAAGTGATCATCATAAGTGAGTATGAGCAATCAGCAGGAAGCCAAACAGCAACCCACGTTAGAAGTAAAATTCCCATGGAGGAATCCATAAAGTTGATGCAGCATGTTCATGTGTAACGCCACCAGATGCTGTGACAATCCGAAATGTGTTTCCTCTGGCACGATACGTTGCCTGCTTTTGACGCCTTCTCAGACTTCTTCCTACAGGTTGAATTCCAGGACGAAATATGAATAGCATAGCTCACTGCTACCTGATAAATACCGTGGAAGAAGGTTGCAGCACATGCTTGTTGAAAGTCGAGTACCCTCTGGTGGCAACGGAGAGCGTGATGCACGTCGAGGGGGAGCCAACTGACCGCTCTCATTCTAGATTCAATGGCAATCATATAGAAACTCTGGAATCATAAAGAGGCTCGGGGTTTGTGTTTGTTTGCGGTGTACCACATTGTGGTTGATGTTGGTGGTGACATGTTTGCAGGATACGTGCACTTGTGATGGTCTAAACTGGAATGTAGTCTCCCAATGATTCTTCGTCTTCTTCATATATTCTCTTTTCTGGTGTTCGCCTTATGCTGAACATACGGAGACAACTCCAGTCTACTTGCAGCCACTTGAGGGTCTGGCTGCAGTAAAGATGAGGTATCTAGATAACACGATCTGCTGCAAACCGCCGTGTGTCATAGAAGGACACCCAACGACAACCCAGTTTGTCACGTGAAGCGAGTGCATCTCTGCTGCTCATATCTGGCTTGGAAGACTCGGCTTCAGAGTACCCAGTGTCTGACACGAGCGTGATATGGCTGTCAGACTTGTTCCGAATCACACAAGAACAAGAGACACAGATGGGCTTCCGAGTCAACGGCCGGTTTGGTGTTTAGTTTCAGTGCAAAGCAACTATGCAGAAACTTGTCCGTGTATTTCACCTATCATAAAGCAGTTACTTTGGGTGTGATCGGTATGGATAACATGGCCGTCTGCCTCATAATGAAACGCGGCAAACAAACACCGTCGTACGCCACGTGTTGTTTACAGCTGCATGGGGGCCGACATCATATCTCGTAGCATGCAATGAGTTGTCACTGGTGTATGAGAACCATTTAAGGGACAACCTCGACAGCCAGAAGCGGTGATGCCAACGATTCAACACATGGCCCCGAGAGCCTGATACGATTGGACCCTCATGCCAAGCTCGAAAAGATGCTTCTTGCTCCTTGCTCCTTGCCCAAAACCACGACAACATGAGAACTCATTAGACTTCTATTGTGAGATGCCCATATTCGTACAGAACTTACACGCCGAAATCACGGCCATCCGCCCCCTTTTCCCAGTGCTCCCAAAACATCCCGCCCCCATCTATATCCTCTTGGAGTCCGCCTCCCGGATCGCCTTGACCTGCTCCTCCCACCCGTGCTGGCCGACGGGCACGTCGCCGAACCGGAGGATGTTCTGCTTGTACGGGTGCGCCTCGCCCTCGAACGCCTTGAGCCTCGCCAGCCTCTTGTCCCGCAGCCGGTTCTTGGGCAGCATTCCGCTGACCGCCTTGCGCAGCACCTCGGCGCCGCCGTGCTTCTCCATCAGCACGTCCATCGTCACCTGCTTCAGCGAACCGGGGCGGGTGTTGTGCCGGTAGTACGTCTTCTGCCACTTCTTGCGCCCCGTCACGTGCAGCGCCGCGCACTCCGTCACCACCACGTAGTCGCCGCAGTCCGTCGACGGGTCCCACGTCGGCTTGTGCTTGCCCATCAGCAGGACGGCGATGCGGCTCGCCAGGCGGCCCAGGGAGGGGGGCGTGACGCCCGGCTGCGTCGAGAGCGTCTCGTGGAGGGCGGTGGCGGATACGTGGTGCCAGACGCGGGAGTAGGCGTGGCGCGTCTGTCAGGAAAGGAAGAGGAGTTAGCCGGGCCGGTTCAATTGGAGAACATCGAAGGGAACCGCAATTGGGAAGGGGGGAGGTGGAGCGTACCAGGCCGACGGTTTGCGACATCTTGAGGGATTCTGGGCCGGCCGCCTCAGCTCGAAGTTTCCGGGTGTCTTTCTGGTTTTTGCGGGTGTTCCGGTTCGATCGAGGAGACGGGACGGCAGCGGACCTGCGGCGTGGGCGTTGTTCGGCTCAATTGTCGTCGGTACGCGGTCCGGAGCGCTCGTTGGGAATTGATGCCATTCCAATGACCTGAGCTGTCGATCTCCAAAATTTTGGAGCACGATGGCACGTGACCTCTCCCATCATACCTCACGATAAGAATTTCCGATAAGACCGATCCCACCAGGTGTTGACAGCTGCAGCGCACTGAGCTCCGATAGACCGGTCGGGCTCTCGCCACGGGGCACCGAGTGGTCCGGGCGTCATTGAGGGGCAGCACGCAACGAAGGACCACCGAGCTCGCTGCGGGAGCGATGGGATTCCAAGAGTGGGCTCTCTCTGCGTAATGCAGGCGACCCAGCCCATGGCAAAGGCGATTTCAAAGCAAAAGTCACTGCTACAGGAACCCACGATACCAGGCCCGTAGGTATTAAAGGCCGCAGTCCGAATTTCCCATTGGGGCCCGGTCTGAACTTCACCGGCGACGGCCTCTTCTTCTGTCCGATTCGAATGAGAATAGCATAGAACCCACTCTCTCCCGCGAGAGCATTCTGCAACCATTTCCCCTCCACGGCCCGAAACCGTTATTCCGGACAACACCGCGGAAGAATAACAGCAAGCAAGGCAGAGAGAGGCATGCTCTACTGTCTCCACGACTTCCTGCACAACTACCGCTCTCTGTTTCGAAGTCCACACCAGCCAAGCAGCATACGGCCAAGACCTTTCACGATGACCGTCTCATATCCTTTTCAGGTTCGTCCATCCTTTCCTTTTGCCTGCCCCCGCCCGCGCAGATCTCCCACTTTCCCACACGACTTGCGCTTTTTCGAGTTGTGAGGGTTGAGGATGCCCGTCATAGCGACGGCAGCGACGGCCGCAAACCGCGACGACGACGTTTCCCGATCGTACCGTCTAGTTACGGAGGCGAAATTCTATTCCTCGTTTTTCATCTCGTCTTCTCAACCTTTCTCTCCGTCATTAAGAATCATTGGTGTTACTGGCTTGCCTTACTAAGAGAGTGCTAATGAAACGCTCGATAAAATCTACTAGACCGTTTTCGCGGTGCCCATGACATGTGACAGCTGCGTCAAGGACGTTTCAGACTCGTTGTACAAGCTGGGGGGCATCACCAAGGTCGAGGCCGATCTCAAGGACCAATTGCTGTCCGTCGAGGGCACAGGTACGCTCCCTTCTGCCGCAAACTCTGAGCGTCGGGCACTGCTGCCCACCCCATCTTTCCCCCTCTTCCCCTCCTCCCCATCACGGCCTCTCGTTGGCGTTTGACAGCAACCGGCCGCGCGGTAAAAAGGCAGGCAGACATGCTTTGAGGCTTTCTCCTGATGCCTGGCCGTCGACCGAAAAGGGTTCAAGATTGGCGTCTCTTAGTTCTTGATGGGCCGCTGACTCTTGGCGACGTTTTGCAGCCGCACCATCGGCCATCGTTGACGCCATCCAAGCCACGGGGAGGGACGCTATCTTGCGAGGCTCGGGAGCATCAAACAGTAAGTCTCTGTGGCTCCTTCCTCCCTTGCTCCCCCCTTTATTCTCCTTTGGGTATCTAGATATTCTGCCTGGCCTTACCTTGTGCACCCAAACCGTACTGGGCTTCGCATTTCCTGTAACCCCTTGGCGAACATTAAGTTGTTTCCTGCTACCACCTAGCCCGTCTTATCATGCCGGCATTATCGTCGGCAGATGGGGCAAGGTGGTGTTGTCGGTCTCATCGGTTCCCCTAGATTTGCTCGGCATACGTTGAACCAACGGCTGACTCAATCCCAATTAGGCGCAGCTGTGAGCATCCTCGAGTCTTTTTACCAAGTAGATGCGTCCTCAAAGTTGAGTGACGAGGAGCGAAGCCGAGAGGTCAGAGGCCTGGCCAGGATCGTGCAGGTCTCCCCGACCACCAGTCTGATCGACCTTACGCTCCGCGGCGTCGCCCCCGGCTCCTACCGGGCTACCATCCGCGAGTACGGAAACCTCGAGCACGGCGCCGCGTCTACGGGTCCCGTCTGGTCAGGGGCCAGCGGCGACGACGCCAAGGGATTCTTGGGCGTCTTTGATGTCGGCCAGGATGGCCGCGGCAGCGCCTACCTCGACAGGCCCTTCCAGATCTGGGAGGTCATTGGCCACGCCATGGTCGTCTCGAGACAGCAAGATTCTGCGGGTGAGACTCTGAAGAACGACCCAGACACTGTCGTCGGCGTGATTGCCAGGAGCGCAGGCGTGTGGGACAACGACAAGACAGTCTGCTCGTGCACGGGCAAAACGCTGTGGGAGGAGAGGAAGGACGAGGTCAAGAAGGGCATGCTCTAGGCGTCGATACTTTTGACCGTACGCTGAGGGGACCTCCCCGAACGAAGCTGCGGTTGGATCACGAAATTGACGAGAGATGATGATCTATTTGTTTTGGCGCCAGTCGGGCTCGGTTGACCCAGCCGAATAAACTTCGAGAAGATCACCAGTGGCTACACGTGGAGGTGTCAGCTGCTGTAAACAACATCGTACGACTTTTGCGATGAACATTGACCATGAGCAGCGGCTACCAAGTCGGATTAACGTCGGCGGCCAAGGCTTCCCGAGAGGATGACAAGCAAGATGCCAGGGGTCCTCGGGTTTGTGGTGCGTTTCTTTGCATTTCTCACACCACAGGTGGATTCGACAGCGAGGCTGAGCTTCCATATGGACCTTGGCGTCCAGTCCTTGGCAATAGGGCACGTAGGGTTCCAGAGATGCTATCCGTACCGGGGCTTTCGGACGATTCGCGGCTACCATGCCTTTGGAGTCTGGATGGAGTCTGGCTCGTCGGCCCTGAGGCAGCGGGCTACTGGAGTCTGGGGTCTCGCCAAGATTGATGGCACCGTCCGTTCTCCCTGGCCATCGAGTTAACCTTGGTATGCCAAGCTTTCCTGGGCCTGTCTCAGCCAAATTCTCCTGGCGACTTCTCGATCGTCTACAAGCGGTGGGATGGGCGGGGGAGACGTATCGCAGTACGGTAAGCCAGTCGTGAAGAGCGGTCGAGGTGGGCCAGGACAGGCAACAAGGAGGAAAAGACGTGGCTCCAGCGTCGGCTTGATGCAGATCATGTTAGAAGAAACAGTGATGACGGTTCCGGGAGGTCCCCCCCACCGATCGAAGACCGGAAGGAGGCGGAGCGCGGTGACAGGTGGTAGATGAGACGAATACGCGTGTGTAGTCCGACAAGGACCAGATGCGCTACCTTAATTCACTGGATCGCAAGGGGTCCGGGAGTGGCTTGCCGTATACCTGTAGTGTAATAAGGCCCACAAGGGAGTGAACGCAGATATCCAGCGGGGTCTTAGAAGGGGCAGAAAGGAGGCTGATACTGGTGGGCTGGACGTAATATGCAGCCTGTAGACAGACGTATAAGGGCGAACGGTAGGCGGGCGGGCACATACGCGTTGAAGGAGCCGTTGGTGTGTGGAGAAAGGGCCGAGTTTGAAACTACCTAAGCATTGTCGACATCGGATGCGGGAAGATGTGGCCGAGTAGGAGCGCTCCTAGCGCCAGTGAGACAACGAGCATGAGGCAGTAATGCGATGTCCGAAAGGGGGAGGTGTTCGTTTGGCGGCAAAGTGGCATGCTTGACAGAACCCTAAGGTGCCAGGTGGCAGCGAGGCGCCTCTGCGTAGAATCAAATGGAGGACTGTGATGTAAACAGTGTTTTGGTCGACGTGGTTCAGGAAACGGATGATCGGGTTGCAACTTGCAAGCGAGTCAACTGGGAGGGTTTTGCTGGCGATCAGAGACGTTGCGTCGGGATTGCCGCATTGCAGCGTAGCGGCAGACCGTTGAGAGGAGGGCGGTTCCGTATTCCAGTTCTATTCGCATTGAGCGAGGGCAACGGCGGGAGAGCCGCGTCACGGTCCACGAGTGGATTCATCCCTTCGAAGGGATGCCCAGACTTGTGACATTTTGATGGAGAGCCTGGAAGGCCCCTCGTCGTAGTGCAGTGTACCCGTACCGTCTGTCTCTTGGGCACATGGAGGCAGAAGACGATAGACCACACATCCGAACGCCCTGATGCGATGGAGAGAGGAGAGGAGAGGCGGGTTGGGCTGCAAGTGCCTGCAAGACATGCAGATGCGGCTGGCCGGATGCTGCGTAGTAAAACATGGTGAAGTTCGTCGGCTTGACGTCTGGTTCATGCGGCGGAGTGGCTGTTGGTCTGGGCGGAGAGTCTGAAGTATCTTTGAACCAGGAGAACGGCGCAGAGTGACTTTGTGCCACTGCCACTAGCGTTACAGCGGAGGCTGTCCTTCCAGGCCAAGGCGTCGGTCGAGAGGGACAGGAAGCGTGGCTCCCCTGCTGGACGGTACGTCAGTGGAGCCCCCAGCACGGGACTTCCAAAACAGCCTGAAGGAGAAGCGAGTTTCGCAGGATTTTTGAGACCTCCCGAGACAGGGATAATTAGAGTTGACGGCGCCGCGGGCTTAGCTTAGAGACATCTGCCTACCTACCTAGTAGTAGGTAAGTTGATAGGTGCTTGTGTAGAGCGACGTTGGCTCCTTACGCCATAAGCCGTAAGGAACAGTAAGGATTGACAGACGCCTGCCGGTGGCCTGCCCTTGTTTGCAGAGGCGGCGGTCGTGGGCGCAATATCGTGTCTGGCAGGCAAGCCATCAAGCTAGCAGGCGGGCAGGGCAGTGTGCCAAATGCCATCTTGGCTACCCCTTGGTATCGTCGGCGATCTGGTCCAAGACTCTAGAAAAACAGGGAAAACCTTAACAAAGTTGCGGGAGCAGGGAAATAGCCGACTTGGGACCTCGATTGCCTCGCCTCGGTGGAATGGATGCAACAGTGACGATGGATGCGATGGGAAGGAAGTCAGTCAGTCACAGTTGGGTGTTCCACAGCTTCTATTATTTTCTCCGGTTGTTCTTTCGGAAGGTGGGACCTCGCTGGCACCTGCCGCCGGGCTCGTGCTGCTCTTGCCTCAGTCCCCGACCGGGCTTATATCATTGAGAGATCCCAAAGGCAGGAAGGACCTGGGAAGGTTCCGAGGGTTGGCTCCTGCCTTTGCAGGCTGTACACTGAGATGCCATGCCTCGTAGTGTAATTACCTACCTGTCTACCTACATAGTACAATACGGATCGATCCAGACATCAACAACCACAAGCCACTACACACATCGGTTTTACCTACCAACCTACCTTGCTACCTATGGAAGGCGTATCATGGTCGGGAATCTTGAAAACATTCAACAAGGTGTGGCTGAACCCCCTTTTACCCCGTTCCAGATTGCTTGGTGTACCAGCCACTAACCTAGTTGGATCTTACAACCCCGTGTCTGAACCTAGTGCCTAGCCTCAACGTCTCAACGCGACATCTCCCATCCGACGATTCTGACAGCAAGCGCGGCTTATTACACTATCGTCGCTCATCTGCCTCCAGACTCCAGCCGAGTAAGCACTGGGCCCCGGCGCGGAGAAGAAGCACGGCCTCCGAGTCAGATGGCCGGCCAGGCAGGGCTGGACCGCATCGCACCGCCCGCACCAATACATACCACAGCAGACCCGCTGCAGATTAGGTTGTCCCAATTTCGACAAAGACTGGACGAGATGCGATGCGTCGGGGTTGACGCCACAAAGGGGCATGGTGAGGATCCTGTCAACTCCTCCTTGGCGGCCTCTATTTCCCCATTCAGCCCGACCCCGCGATCTGGTCGTCCTTTTGGACCTGTCGCACCACGATGGCCTCATGACATGGCAAAATCAACCGACGACCATCTCACTCCTAATCTCCCACAGCTTGCCTCTTATCACCGCGGCGCGGTGCACATCTCCGAATGCAGGAACGTTGCGTCGTTGACATGAACAGGCCCAGGAACATGGTGGACAGACAGACTACCGAATCTGCATCTGCGCCACAGACGCGCTCACGTCGGGCGGGTCTTTGTGTGACGAGCGTTCGGTTTCCTCGCAGATCCTCGCTAACCAACGGTGGCACACCATCTCCCTCCCCCGCGGCAGCTAGCCCAGACGCCAGTTATTCCGAGGATGCCGCTGCCTTGTGCTCAGTTAAATGATGCCGGCCTCCTTCATCGTGACACTCTCGTTCGACCTGCGCCCATCATCTGGTGAGCAAGTCCAGTCAGTAAGCCTGTGTTTAGAATCTATGGTGAGGCAATTATCCCGTCGGTTGGTTAACCTTGTTGCAAAGGCCCGGACGAGTCGGCCTGTCCAACTAGCGACTTGTCAGTTACGGCCGTCTTCCGACACCTACCAACCTGTCTGTACGTACACCATGAGTGGTGTGCCTCACACTGAGCTGCTTGAGTTGCGAGTTGGCCAGGGCAACCTGTTCACAGCACCGCTCCTGGCGCCTAACCTCTCCCACCCATCTGCACTCCGCGAACGCGGCACTGTCGGTGATGCTATTTTAAACAACTGGGGCAACGTCATTGACCAGCTCCGGTAGGTTGGTCGGGCGGGCCAGTTGGAGTATGGCGGGCTGCAGGCACTTACACCAACCTCTACTCGATCCTCATCCCTGGGAACGAAAAAGCAAAACACCCCGACAACCGACAAGATGGGATGGGATAACCTGCCGTCACCGCAGTAGTGGCAGTTGCGGCACATCACAGCGCAGCACAACGCAGCACAGCACAACAGAGCACCGGCAGAAGCTCAATCGGCCAGCCACTGGGTCTCGATCTCCCTATCCAAGTGAGCTACGAGCTGCGGGTCAGCTTCCCCGTCACTACGACGGCGCAAAGTCAGCAGTGTGATCAAGGTGGCGTTAGTCTCTCGCGTACGCGCCCTTGGCCCCTAGACGCTGGTGGCTTCCTTTTCGTAAAGGTCCGGTGCAAGTCCCGTGTTCCTGGGGGCCAATCAGGCAGGCCTCGCCGTCGCTGGAACGCTTCGTGCATGGGAACCGACAGGCCCTGATTCGCAGTGGTTGCAAGATGCTTGCGACACCCGACAATAGTGCATTGCCGTTAAGAGACAGCTGCGTCTTACCCGGCTGGGAGGCGCACAATTGTACAGGACAGGAAAGGTCGACAGCGTCAGTCCCTGGAGGATCAGGAGAATGGAAGCCGGAGACAGCCATACCCCTGGTTCGACCACCGCCAGATGTGCGATCTGACCCGCCCCGCCCTGACATGGACTCCGACGTCTTCGTGGCCCATCACTGATGACTTACCACCGCCCAGGCGCTCTTACACACCCCCGGGACGGACGTCGGATGGGATGCCCAGACAAACCAGGGGCAGAACACCTCCCTCCCCCCCCCCTTCCAGGCTCCAGGCCCCAGGGAGAGAGAGGCACAGAAGGCCCGAGGGATCCCAACGTTCGATGTCGAGCACATCCACAAGCCAGCATCTGGCGACGAGATATGCAAAGTGGTCCGATTTCGACAGAAAACAGTTGATTCTGTCCCTCAATTTAGACAAGTTTGTTTCCCGTGCCGGAAGAGATACCTTGTCGAATGCCAAAAGAAGGATCTGCGCGGCAACTTACAGTGGCTGGGACGACATCTTGGGAAAAAGTCACCAGATAGCCGGAGATGTTGGCTGCTCGTTCTCTCTGAACGAGCGTCCAAGCCTCTGGCTCTGCACATCCGCCCATGATGGCCGAGGCAGATCTTGTGATGAAGGAGATGGGTTGCACAATTTCGTCTCTACCTACCTAACACTACGTACCAGAACAGGAAGAGGGCGTGTAATCCCGCTCTCTACCTCAACTCTGTAACGAGACACACCCCCTCTCCCGTCCATCGCACTGCCCAAGCCACTTGTTCCGGGCTCATCGCTCTTCTCACCCCCTTATTAGTGTAGAGCAGACGGCGAGAAAGCACCCCTTGGATCCCCCTGCAACTTGCAACTGGTCGAGCACCGGAGCACAGGCATCGTAGGCGTTTCCTGACTGACAATCCAGTGAGAATATCAATCACTTGCAAGCACCTTGCATGATATACACCCAGTCTCGCGGCCCACAACCCGACCAGTCAAGTTTGCCTTGGTCCCCTCGCTGCATCGACTCTATTTTCTCTACCCTACCCTCCTTTCCGTTCTGTAGGCGCTGGCTTTTCGTCCTCCATCCATTCATTCCCATTCTTTTCCTCAAGCCCAGCTGCAGGTCTGGCCATTCCGTCACTTTATTCTTGTCTGCTCGTCACACTTTTAGAGGGAGCTGGGAACTCGATATCACAAGACGACCAAACCCAATCCGACCACCAGTCCTTTCTGACCCGCAGCAACCCCAAAGTTTCCATAGTCGAACGACCGTCCGAGGTTCGACTCTAATTAACGCACGATACACCGAACGACGCAGAGTTGGCTGCTGGCTAAGGCAGTCTTGGGAGGGGAACCTGCTCATCACCCACACACTCCCGTCACCAGCGGGGACAGCACGGATTCTCTCGCTCAGAAGAGTCACGAGAGAAAGAGGATTCTCTCGCTCAGAAGAGTCACGAGAGAAAGAGAGAGACCGACCACCACCACCACCATCACTGCTCTGCAAATAGCAGTCGATAGTGTGAGGAGGAACAGGGACATGAACTGGACTTCGGACCCTCTCTTTTAGCGCGTTGTCCGACTTACATACATATTCCCATTCCACCCGCCACCCGTAAAGGGCCATCCCATCATCCCCCGACAACTTAATCCGCCTCGACGCACATCGTACGCCAAACCCGAAACACTGTCCTACTTTTGGCATCTACTTCTGCTGGACAGGAAAGAAACAGCAACTCTAAAGACGAAGCGAGGCAACCTACTACTCTTGTGCACCTCGCAGCCGGACACGCTTTTCGCGCATCGCATCGGCGTTTCTTGCAGAAGCTTTTCCCCTTCGGCACCCCCATCCCCATCCTGACGGGGCTAGTTATCGATCCCTGGCGTACCCGCCACGCGCCAAGATCTCCAGCAGCTTCGCTCAGGTCCGAATTGCAACCATTTACAGGTGGAAGCGGGGATACGACTCCAGCCGTCATTTCAGTGGCGCCGAGCACGGCACACCGCACATCACACCCGCACCCGCAACGCAACGCACCTGCACTCGCCTCGCACCTGGGTCTACCGTACCGTCTTGCAGCATCGCACCCGCACGGCCGCCCTCCCAACTTTCCCCCCCTAATAAGCCCTGGGACCCTCTCTAGCCGCCCGCGGCACTTTTCGTTGCTGGCCTGGTTTGGATTGCTTTGGCTTTTCTTTCACACTGCTCAGTTCGTCCGCAGTTCCCCACGATACCCTCTCCGCGAACTTCCAGCACGCTCTCTCGGTCGCAGCAGCGACGGCCTGCCTGCGCAACTGAATTCCGCTCTCTCTATTCAAGCGATAATTCCATTCTGGTATCAACATGTCGTTGAAACAAGTAAGTCACCGTAAGGAATGAGGATGACGCCCGGGCTGCACGATGCCGATGAGGCCGGGTTGGGCGGACATGGCGGCGATGGACACTGGCAACCCAAACAGGTCAGCTAACCATTGCGGCTGCGCACAGGAAATAGAAACATGGGTGTCGGCCCTGGGCCGATACGACAACAACGAGTTCGATGAAGCCCTCAAAGACTTTGACAAGATCGGCGACACGTCGAAAATTCTCTTCAACATGGGTGTCATTCACGCCACTCTCGGCGAGCACGAGAAAGCTGTGCGTGATCCCCCGAGCTTTACCTCCGAGGTCTGCGTCACTGACTCCCACACCAGGTTGAATGTTACCAGCGAGCCATCAGGCTAGACCAGTACCTCGCTGTCGCCTACTTCCAACAAGGCGTCTCGAATTTCCTGCTCGGCGACTTCGAAGAGGCATTGGCCAACTTCAACGACACGCTCCTCTACCTCCGAGGTAACACCATGATCGACTACGCTCAACTGGGTCTGCTGTTCAAGCTGTACTCCTGCGAGGTTCTCTTCAACCGAGGTCTCTGCTACATCTACTTGCAACAGAAGGATGCGGGTTTGCAGGATCTGTCGTACGCTGTGAAGGAGAAGGTGGTGGAGGACCACAATGTCATCGACGAGGCCATCCGCGAGGAAGCAGAGGTACGTGCGCCACCCGCATCTGCCGAACACCAAACCTAACAAACGCAGGGCTACACCGTCTTCTCAATCCCTGTCGGAGTCGTGTACCGACCGAACGAAGCGAAGGTTCGCAACCTCAAGACCAAGGACTACCTCGGAAAGGCTCGGCTGGTCGCCGCCTCCGATCGCGCGAATGCCTTCACAGGCTTTGCCGGGTCCGAAATCAAGAATGTAGGCAGATCGGTTCCCACGCCATTCAACTTTTATGGGAATCAATTTGCTAATCAGAGACTTCTTGGTTTACAGGCCGGCAAGAACGACGTCAAGGACGACAGACCTACTGACAACATCTCCTTCGCTGCCACCAATCTGGTTAAGCCTGGGCTGGCCTCTAGAAGACAACAGTCCGAGCCGCCTAACGGCCGCGGCGTGTTCCCGCCCACACCGCCGCCCGACCAGGTCGAGGCCAATGGTGGCAGTGGCATGACCCGTGGACAATCCGTCCGCAATGGGCCGAAGCCGATGCTTGCCAAGCTGAACATCGACAATGCGAGACCCAACGACAGGTACCAGAAGACGAGCAGCCCGAATGACCGCCGCGGACCCCCTCCTATGAGATCCGAGTCTCGGTCCGCCACTCCCAGCAGAGGATACTCGAGACGAGACCTGCAGATGCGTGGCCGCCCCGCAGACGAAGAGGCCGAGGATGCCTACCCCGACGAGCTGTACGACATGTATCAGGGCGGTGGTGGTGGTAGCAACAGCAGTACGAGGACCAGCCGACAGACCTCTCGCCGCGTGCCCCAGAGGTACATGGAAGACGAGGAGGATGGTTCCGATTACGGCTCGTTCGACGAGGGTGACTTCGAGATGGTTTCGAACAGGCGCCCGGGCACCCAGTCCGTATCGTCTCGCGGCGGCTCAAGGAGACCCGAGATCCGCAAGATCCGCGTCAAGGTCCACGCCGAAGATGTCCGCTACATCATGGTCGGCGCGGCAGTCGAGTTCCCTGACTTCACCGACCGCATCCGTGAGAAGTTCGGCCTTCGCAGGCGGTTCAAGATCAAGATCCCTGATGAGGATATGCCGAACGGTGACATGATCACCATGGGCGACCAAGATGACCTGGACATGGCCATCATGACGGCGAAGAGTCAAGCAAGGAAGGCGAGGCAAGATATCGGCAAGATGGAGGTAAGTCGACTAATGAACCCCTCTGATTTGGACACGGTCCTAACGCTCTCGCAGATTTGGGTTCAGGAGATTTAGACGACTTATACCCCCAACCAAGCCACGTGACGACGTAATGACCAACACAACCGCTCGCCCTGAGCATCTACAGCCTTTTCCTTCTTCACTTCGTTACCTCTTTTATTATCATCTTTTGACTGCATTTTCAGGAGAAGGATTCGGTTGTAGACAGGGCGTACAAAACGGGTAGTGGAAACGAGTACCACACAGAGATGCAAAAGACGAACGGAAGTTTTGTTGTTGGGTTAGTGAGAACGAGAGAGAGAAGAGAGCCAAACAGAGCTGGCTCGATGGCACACCCGACGGCCGCGAACGATACGATCATAGCGTTGCATTGTGTTTAGAAAGGAAGGGGGGCGGATGACGAGGCGTGGGCCAACGGCGACGAAAACCTGTGTTTCTGTGTCGGAGATCTCCTTTTCCCTCTCTTCTATCCCCCTTCAGCCCTGTTCATCACACCCAATTTCTCCTTG
The DNA here is from genome assembly GCA_030770045.1 of Colletotrichum brevisporum. Lineage (NCBI taxonomy): Eukaryota > Fungi > Ascomycota > Sordariomycetes > Glomerellales > Glomerellaceae > Colletotrichum > Colletotrichum brevisporum. The sequence continues at coordinate 12,930,666 of JAUGSI010000001.1, forward strand.
TTTCGATATAATTACCACCTTATCTTTTCCCATTTAACCATCTCACACCATTGAAGCCGGTTTCCAGAGACCCGCACATTCAATCTAATGCATCGATCCACCTGTGGTCTATCTCACACTACTAATGTTGATTCTCCCTCCGATTGTCAATTGACGAAAAGAAGCTTCTGTGAAGTTGGGGGAGATATATACCGGCGGGCCTTGTCGAGGGGGCCGGGCCTGACGTCCTAGTCAGATAGTGGACACGTGGGAAATGAAATTGAAGGCCGAGGATTTACTCTCACTTGCGTGTTTGGCGTCGAAAGTTGATATGAACGGTGATTGAGATGCGCATTCCATTTCGTGGTCGTCGTAATTACATGCAAACTTGTTGCATGACCACCACCCTGACACTGATACAGTACACCTCAACGGAAAATGTTGCTTCTTCCTTTTTTGTGTCCATCATAATCTTACAGGTCTTTACAACACAAATCGTCTATCTACCTGGAGCCTCGGACCAGGTTTTCAAACACCGTTTTCACGTCCTCCTCCCCCTCTCTTACACGCCGCACATCTTGAACCGGAGCAAGGTCTCGTCGCGGCCGAGCAGCGCGAGCTGCAGCTTGGCGGGCCTGGCCCCGCGGTCCGGCTGGCCCGTCAGCACCAGCCTCAGCAGCTGGTACGTCGCCTTGCCGATCTTCCTGACCTCCTTGGCCTCGCCGTTCTCGTCCCGGACGACCGTCGCGTTGGCGGCGCAGAAACCGTCCACGGCGGCCTGCAGCCGGTCGGGCGTCCACTCGGCCTCCGGCACGGCCTCGAGCGCCGCGCGGAGGTCGCGCAGCAGCGCGAGGGGCTCGGCGTCGGTGTCCTTGAGCTTGATCGGGCTCGTCCCGGTAGTGTGCTGCGCGTAGGCGCGCGGGCTGGGGCGGAGGAAGAAGGAGGGGTGCTCATAGACGAAGCCGGCGGGGCCGTGGGGGAGGTCCTCGACGGCGCGGAAGACGCGGAGGATGTAGTCGCCGACGGCGGCCGGGTCGGCGTCGGCGACCTGCGGTACGGGAGCGCAGAAGTCGGCGGTCGAGATGGAGTGGCGGGGGTTGTGCGGGCTCTGGAGCTGCGCGTCCTTGTCCTCGCGCAGGAGCTGCGTCACCTCGGAGAGGAGGCCGGCGGTCGGGGGCACGACGATGCGCCGGAGGGCGGCCTGGTCGTATTCCGGGTCGGCGAGGGCGCGGTTCAGGTGCGCGCGCTGGATGGGGACGAGCTTTTGCGGGTTGGTCTTGATGTTGCCCTTTGTGAATTTCATGGAGAACTTTTGCCGGCAGGCGTCAGCACGAGCTGCGGGATAGAATGTGGATAGGGGGGGATGGGGCTTACCTTTTCAGCCAGCGCGCTGCCCGGGTAGACGATCTCGCCGTCCTTGGTCATGTGCTTGGGGTCCATGCTCCAGCCGAAGAGCGCCAGCCAGTTGTTCAGGGCCGAAGGGAGGATGCCCCTGTCGCGGTAGGACGAGATGTCGATGTCGTGGTTGCGCTTGCTCAGCTTCTCGCCGTTCTCGGCGCAGAGGAGACCGGCGTGGGCGAAGGTGGGCGGCGTCCATTTGAACGCGTCGTAGAGGGCGATGTGCTTGGGCGTCGAGATGAGCCATTCCTACCACGATCGTCAGCTTTCTCTTCATTTCCGTCTCCTTTACTATGCAGCGGTAGATCGACTTACAGCGCCGCGGATGACGTGCGTGATCTCCATCAGATGGTCGTCCACCACGTTGGCGAAGTGGTACGTCGGGTACCCGTCGGTCTTGACGAGGATGAAATCGTCTTCGTCCTCGTTCTTCTGGTAACGGCCGTAGACGCTGTCGATGAAGGACGGGCGGCCGGAGCTCCGGAAGCGCACGACGTGCGGCTCGCCGGCGGCGGCGCGGCGCTCGGCGACGCTGTGTGATACTGAACGGCATGTACCCGGGTAGTTCGCGGAGCCATTGGCGTCGAGGGACTGCTGCTTGTGCAGCGAGAGATCCTCCGCCGAGCAGAAGCAGCGGTATGCCTTTCCGTTTTCAAGGAGTTGAGACACGTGCGTCTGGTAGTGGTGCATACGTTCGGACTGGGGCAGATGTTAGATGAGGCATGGGCCAGGGGCGAAGATGGGATTTTACTTACTTGGACATATGGTCCGTAGGCACCGCCGATGTCAGGACCCTCGTCCCAGTTCAACTCTGCCCATTTCAGGTCGGAGAGAAGGCGGTCCACGGCGTCATCTACGATACGCGTCTGCGGAAGGTTAGCCTCCTGATCTCTCAAGTGGTTCGATGTCTACCTACCCGGTCCGTGTCTTCTATTCGAATAATGAACTGACCGCCGGTGGCCCGCGCAATGAGCCAGTTATACAGGGCAGTACGTAATGATCCCAGGTGAAGGTAGCCGGTGGGCGAGGGGGCGAAGCGTGTTCTGGCGGGCTTGCTGGGGAGCCCGCCCAGCTTATCGTGGTTCAGGGGCGGAAGCTTCTGTCTCAAGGCGTCGAATCCGCCCTTCTTCACCGAGGAGTGCCATCTTGGAGCGCCGAGACGGCAGCACGGCTGGCACGCATGGAACGATCTTTGGAATAGCGACCTGCTATGAGGTCTCAGCGTTATTGTTGACATACTGAAGACATCAGTTCAGCTCCGTGTAAAGGCGTCGCTGATGAGTGAGCTGACAATGGTGAAATTTGACGATGAGCTTCAGCCACACGTGGCGTAGACTGTAACGCCCCCGGTCGATGGAATGGAGATGGGCGGGTTTGACCTTAATCCATACCTATGCATGAACCGGGGTGCTATGTACCGACGCAACTGCCCGCAATTGAAGCCTGAGTCTTGAAAGCGCTTCGCATTCGCCTACATTGGCAGTTTCGTTTGAGCGCTTTGCACCAACACTGGACGGCCACGTTTGTCAATGCTTCCTTGGGATGGTAAACGCACCAAAAGACATTCTCGATTTATACACATCAAAGGCCCTCGAGCACTTCAGGTTTTCGTCCAGCTTCAGATGACCGGTCATACTTGAGCCAGCAGCACTGAACCTCGGGCTGAATCCGTGCACCTCGCGCGAGCCAAGGTTTCGAGAAGCCACCAGGTTCCGTCCGCCGTCTTATTTCTCGGCGGTCTCAGCGGCCTCGAATTCGGTTGAAGAATGTCCGCATCTTGGAGTTTGTGACTTGTCACAGTAGGAAGAGCGTCGAACTTTGCACGGCGGTTTTCGTCCGTTCAGCGGTGCAAGTACGGTGGTCTGCATCGAGTCGTTCCGGCTACACTTGCCGGCTGGGACATTGGTGCAGAGACTCTTGTCTGCAGCGGGCTTCCCGCGGCTTGCCAAAACCGTAAATGTGATTGTGAGAGTGAACCCCGCCACGAAACGACGGAGGTTGGGCGAATGCGGTCCTTCTCTTGTCCAACAGACGCAGGCTGTATTAAAACGGGGTCTCGGCAGCAACGCTATGCTTACCTGAGATCTACCGCCCGCGCTCAGGGTGCTGCCGACGCCGTACCAAATCTAGGTGGGCTGTAGGGTGCCCGCACCTTGGTACCTAGCCTGTTGGTGCCAGGTACCTAGGCAGATAGGGGACCACGCACCCCGTAAGGCATTGGATGTACCCCGCCAAACGAAGGACGTCCAGGTAGGTAGTGTACTCCAGACAAATATTTTCAAGGCGACTCCACATTCCACCTTTTTCACATCTCCAAATCACGGCCAAAGGTTGCATCTCGAGCGAGAATCTTGTTTTGCCCGAGTAAACCTTTGAAGAAATAGTTGATCATGGACAGTGGTGGACCGAGTGCCGGCTCTGACGCCGGGGAGGAGATCGATCTCTACGGTAAGTAATTCACGCCGATGGAGCCTGGGTGGTACTTTTTTTCTATTCGTGGTGGATCATATCTGACGCATTTTCTAGAGCTTCTCGGGATCGATAAGGATGCCTCTCCGGAACAGGTCAAGAAGGCATACCGAAAGGTACGTTGGCATCTGCAAGCTGCAAAATCACCAGTCTCCCACAACGCATCCGCTAACTCGCCCTCCTCCCCCAGGCTGCCCTTCAACATCACCCCGACAAGGCCCCTGAGGACCGCAGAGAAGAAGCTGAGGCCAAGTTCAAGGCCGTCAGCCAGGCCTACGAAATCCTTCGCGATGAGGAGAAGCGACACCTCTACGACACCCACGGCATGGCCGCTTTCGATCCCTCGCGGGGAGCTGGTGGTCCCGGAGGCGTCGAGGTCGACCTGAACGACATCCTGTCGCAAATGTTCGGCTTTGGCATGGGCGGTCCTGGAGGCCCCGGCGGCGCTGGCCCTAGGAGGCCTCGCCGCGGTCCTGACGAGGACCAGCCCTACAAGGTCACCCTCGAGGAGTTGTACAAGGGCAAGACGGTCAAGTTCTCGGCCAACAAGCAGGTTGTTTGCGGCGGCTGCAAAGGCTCCGGCGCCAAGGCGAACGTCAAGCCTCAACAGTGCGAGAAGTGCAGAGGCGCCGGTATGGCTGAGGCCTTCCGCCAGGTCGGTCCTGGCTTGGTGCGCAAAGAGACTGTCATCTGCGACCGTTGTGAGGGCTCCGGCAACTTCTACAAGGAGAAGGACCGCTGCAAGAAGTGCAAGGGCAAGCGCACCACCTCCGAGACAAAGGTGCTCGAGATCTACATCCCTAGGGGCTCCCAGAACGGCGAGAGAATCGTGCTCGAGGGAGAGGCGGACCAGTTCCCTGACCAGACGCCTGGAGACATCGTCTTCCACCTTCAGGAGGAGCCCCACGATGACTTCACCCGCATCGGCAACGACCTGTCTGCCGAGTTGACCGTCACCCTGGCTGAGGCCCTCAGCGGCTTCTCTCGGACCGTGCTGACGCATCTTGACGGCCGCGGTATTCACCTCGACAGATCGCGCGGCAACATTCTTCGCCCCGGCGACATTCTGAAGGTCCCTGGCGAGGGTATGCCGCACAAGCGCGGCGACGCCAGGGGTGACCTTTACCTGATTGTCAATGTTGAGTTCCCCGAGGATGGTTGGTTGAAGGAGGACAAGGAGTATGATGCTCTTAACAAGCTCCTCCCTCCTCCCCCTGCCCCGATTAAGGCGGATGAGGTTGACGAGGTCGAGTACGAGGAGGTGGACAGCCTGGACTCGGTAAGTCTTGATGTTGTTTATCACATATCTCAACTCGCGCTAACAGACTATCTACAGATGGGCGGAAACTCGGGCGACCCGCGGTTCGGCGGCGAGTGGGAGGACGAGGACGAGGAGGATGGCCAGCCTCAATGCCAGCCCCAGTAAGCGGCGTTGAAAACGCATAGAGACCTTAGAGGGCAAAGTAGTGGGCTTGGTGCCCTTTAACTCATGACAGACATGACAACCCGGGATAGGGAAGGGTGAGGCATAGACATGGATTTGGAGAGGAGTTTTGTAGCTTGCTAGGTTGGGCATCATCCCCTCATGAATGAACGGCAACCCACGAATCTTGGGTGCCATGTGACTCCTCGAGCTTTTCCCCTTTGTCGATTAATAGATCCTACTTCATTGGTGACACACAAAAACAGTCCAAGGTGCTCAGTTCCACTTGGCCGCATGGCTCACTCGCCGGCAGGAACCTGTATGGGCGACTTGGCGTTTGTGGCTGGTATCAAACAGTTCCAATGCGCCTCCCATTTAGTGTAGTGGTTAGCATATTCCGCTTTCATAACATGAGATCCGGGAAGACACGAGTTCGAACCTCGTAGTGGGAATTTCATTTTTGCATTTTCCTCCATGTACACCGACTTTGACATCGATAACCCCTTGCGATAGGATTGAGACGAACCGTCTTCCATTTTGCTTCAGCCCGGTGAGCGTGGTGGGGGGCGAGGTGAGCCGCTTAAGTGGAGCAGGGTTACTCCTAGCCTGATTGGCCATGTAACAAGGCCCCCTGCTAGCGCCCTTTTAACTGCGAAGCGATACACTTTTCTCGCCTGTCGGCCTTTTTCCACCCCACACGTGACTGCCAAAAATTCGAGCCCTAATAGCCCTGCGTCCAGTGCGACTTCCCGAATTGTTGGTGTGTCCAAATTTTCGCAGCGCCAGACGACTGACGACAATCACCCGCCCGACTAACCATAGCCAGGAACAACCGTCAAGGTGAGTTGCGATAGCCTCTCCGTCGTCGATTCAACAATCTCGACCCCCGTCAAAAAAATTTCTTCGATACTAATTTGAATTTCTGTCAAGATGGTCGCCGCAAAGAAGCACGTCCCTATCGTGAAGAAGCGTATGTCCTTCCTCCCAGACACACCCCACGACCCCGCGCCGAGATCACCAAACGACGAGCCGCACCGATTGCATTTGGAACGACACGATTGACGGTTATGATTTTGAACAGGCACGAAGCTCTTCAACCGCCACCAGAGCGACCGCTTTATGCGCGTTGACCGATCATGGCGCAAGCCCAAGGGTATTGACAACCGCGTCCGCCGTCGCTTCCGCGGCAACATGGTCATGCCCTCGGTACGTCTACCACCCTTCCCGAGGAGGATAGAGGATCCCAAGAAAGAGGAGGAAGCGCTGCAGGGGACGATGGGGATTGAAGATTGGGATGCTGGGATTCGAAGGGTGAATAACCGCTGACCGGGTCCTCGCTTTTTTTTTCCAGATCGGTTTCGGTTCCAACAAGAAGACCAAGTTCATGATGCCCTCCGGCCACAAGGCCTTCCTCGTCAGCAACGTCAACGACGTCAACCTCCTGCTGATGCACAACCGCACCTACGCTGCCGAGTGCGTACCACCCTCCACGAACTCCGAGGCCCCTCTTGTCTGGGTCCCCCCACGGGACACGTCTTTCTAACATCCAACTTTTTAGGATCGCCCACAACGTCTCCTCGAGAAAGCGCATCGACATCATTGCCCGCGCCAAGCAGCTCGGTGTCAAGGTCACCAACGCCAAGGCCAAGGTCACCACCGAGGTTTAAGCGACTGTTTGACTTGCGGTTGTTACACACACTTTGTTGGCATCGGGGGCGTGCGGTGGTCTACTTTATGCGTTGGCTCTCATAACCGGGGAACGGGAAATGCATCAGAGGAAAAACGGAATTTTTCTTGCGATGATTCAGGGCTGCGACGACTACAACCCGGGACCTGGCACTGGACTTATCGTACCGTTGTGCTAGGGAAAAGAATACAAAACCAAAAAAGCAGCAAATCCAACGACTTTACGTTCTCGGGCATGCTTTTTTGTCCCTCCTACGCGTGACACACGCACACCGGCACATACACGGGGACATTTTTGTGGTTATGGCGTTGGATGGTAGGAAAAGAAAAGAAATCCTTGACACGCTCTTAATTACAAAATGTCTTCACCCCGTAGCTTGTTTGTTTGCCCATTAGTGACAATTTGAAGCCATGAACTGTCGCCTGTCTCGAAGGACTGATAGGCTGCCAAGTGGCACGCTACGATAACAGGAAACGAACACCGACGCGGCGCTTGAACAGAGACACGAACTCCCTGGGTTTTTGTAGACTGCCACTTCCCGTTATACTGACGGAGTCACCTTGAATGTCACCGCAGCAACCATCAAAACCAGTCATCGGTCCCCAGAGCAGCCGAGGGAATCAACATCACTTGCTGCCGCCCCGCTGCTGCAGTCTCCGCTCTGCTACCCGATCCCGGGGCCGGTCCCGTCACTTCTCCGGTCACGGTCACAGATCACAACAATCTCCCGGTCTGCCGCACCCTTTGTGGAAAAATGGTCGCACTGCCTGCTCCTCGGCTGACTTGTCCATAACGCCGGTCTCATGATATGTCAACCTTGGCACCGCATGGCTTTCACGCAGGAGAAGATGAACATCTGTATCAACTAGTTGTAGTATTCATTATACCTAGGTAGGCAATCCATCGTTCCTCCCAGTATCGATCGCCGCGGCCCGTTTCTCGCGAGCACGGTTTTATGTAACCCCAATAAGGACAGACGAAAGCGCAACAAGACAGGGATCGCTCACTATCCCATCTCGAATGACATACAAAGAAAAGGAAAACTCCAGTGTCCATGGTCTCGTGAAAGGTTTCGTTGGTGTGTTGGGTTTCCATGCCCATGTTTCGAGAAGAGTCGAGCAGTGGTACGAGTCTTCTCAGGGACCGTCACCTGCGTCGGACAAGGTCCCCCCTCGAGATGTATCTATCTCTTCCTCTCTACCTGAAGCAGTGGAAGCGGCCGATGCGGAAGCGCCAGGGCCCGCGGCGGACGCCGTGGCGGTCTGCGTGGACGCTGGTGCCGAAGTTGCGGCCGCCGATGGGCTTGGAGTAGAAGAAGGGCATGGTTGCGGTAGGTTGATTGGTTGGTGGGTTGTTTTGTCAAGGTGCTGTGCTGTATAAGCTGTCAGTGCAAAGTCCAAGACTTCCAAGAAGCACCCGGGCCGAGACGAGGAGAACGGACCTTGAATTGCACGTTTGATTCTTGGGTAAGAAAAAGCTTGTTGAGTTTGGATGAGGTAGTGTGGACTTGGCTGGTGACTTATGGACATAGAAAAGCCAAGAAGGGGCGGGTTGGATTATATACCTACCTTCCTCCCCCAATGTGGAACGGTGACGAAGGTACTACACAGCCAACGAAAGGGAAAGGAGGAGGCCCCCCTGGGGAAAGCAACGGACTACCAAGACAAGCTCGCTTGCGTCCTTGATTGCGGTGGCACATTGGTGTCCCTTTCCCCCTCCAAAAACTTGATGCTGGTGGTATTGCCAAGAGACTTCGAGGAGGGAGGTGACGTAGCGTGGCTGAGTTCCCGATGTGGCTGGGGGACGTAGTGACGCGACCTCGTTCAGGGTCCGGCGGCTGATGCAGCGAGTGATTGGTGGAGCTGACGAGGGCGAATCAGAACGTGGTTTCAGGGTTCAGATGATTGACTGGGGGCTATGGGGTTCTGGACTCTCGTGCTGTGAGTACGGGAGAGCCTGCTGGCTTCTTTCTGACTGGCGGAATTCGAGGCATCGGTCGATGAGGTTACTCGCACCTCGTGGAACTGAAGCAGGCTGTGAGCAGTGTCGTCTGTCCCGAGACACCTGAGCCTAATACGAGGTTTGAGCTACGTTACCCAGGCAGGCTTGACAGACTACCCACAGCGTGCCGCCACGCAGTCCCGTGTATCTGGACTCGTCGGCATCTGTTGTCCCCGTGGTCTGCGATACTTCGGCCGGTACTTGGTCCCACATCTCCGGCCGCCGTCGAACAACAAGCCGAGGCCGCGTTGGCAAGCGATGGTATTCCGGCGACGGTCTTGAGCCAACGGCACTGCAGTCAAGTGGCATGCTTCAAGGAAATTGGCCGTCATTTGGCTGGCACTCGTTGGATCTCGCGCATGCTTCCACGCCGCTCAAGTGTAAATCCTTCAGGCCAATTGGCGCGCGGGAATAGGGCGCAGTGTGCCTTGCGGTCGGCTGGATGTATTTGAATCTTCAGGGGATGTCTGGGCTGCGAGTGGCACAGGCAGTCCGCCGTATTATCTCAAGTGGTTTCTATATTCAATGCATCCTTCTTTTCTTGCTTACTCCAGCCCTTTCCTCTCCTCGCCTTCTCCATATCCTTTGAACACTTTTGCATCACGACGGGTGAAGCCTTCTATTCCATACCTTGTTCGATGATGGAACATAAGAAAATCACACAGGAGTCAGCGTCAAAGAGAAAGCCGCTTCCCCGGCGGGCCAGACCAGATGAAGACCCGAGCCGAGATGATAGGGCATCACCACCTAACCTGCCCGACCATCAGACCTCGACCAGGAATCGGTATCTGGCACTCCGCGGGGATGACATGCGGCCTCTCATTGAACGTCGAGCCTCGACGGGACAGCGCTTAGAGGCCCCAGAGCCGTTCGATTCAGTCGAGATGGAACCTCTCATGAGATCACCAGCTACCACAGGGCCGGACGACACAACATCCCGGGCATATGATGTGGCTCACGACACACGCCTCCGACGTGCAAGCAATTCCGTGAAATCTTCAGCGAGTGCGGGCACCTCACGCTCGGCCGTTCCAAAATCAACAACGGCGGATGACAGGCCGGCCGAATCGAGGCCTCGAACCCCCGTGGCTTGGAAAGCGACGCTTCTCGCCTGGTGGCAGGAGCTGCTCTGGTGCTTCGTCAGTCTCTGTCTGATCGGCGCCCTGGCCGCGGTTCTCTCCTACTTCAACGACAAGCGTCTGCCAGAACTGCCACTCGAGCTGACCCTGAACACCGTCATCGCCCTGCTCGCCACGCTCGCCCGCGCCGCCTTCGTCGAGCCGGTCTCGGAGAGCATCTCCCAGCTGAAGTGGCTGTGGTACCGCCAGCAGAGGCCCCTCAAGGACTTCCAGGACTTCGACGACGCCAGCAGGGGGCCTTGGGGGACCTTTCAGCTAGTCAAGACTACCAAGGGATGGTGCGCGCTTCCGGAACCCCCTCCTCGCGAAGCCCCTCTCTCGCTCACCTGTGTTTCTGCCGCGTTAGGTTTCCCAGCGTCATCTCGTCGCTCGTTTTCGGCACGGCGATACTCACGTCGACCTTGACGCAGTCCACCGTGACGTATCCCACCCGTCTCGTCCCCGTGGCCGCGAAGACGGCTCTGTCGCGTACGGTCCAGTTCCATACAGACGCTTACATCGACAACGACCAACGTACGTCCTCCGAACTCCCCTCCGAGTTTGCTCGTGTCGAGAGCCCTTGCCCTCCCAGCTGATTCTTCTTGGAAAGTCAAACGTTTCGAGACGCTGTTCGACAACACGGTCTACTCGGGCGTGAGCCACAGCCACGAGTCCGAGCTCCCGTTCGCCGCGCCGAGGTGCCCCACGACGGAGTGCCGCTGGGACGACTTCAACACGCTCGAGGTCTGCGCCAAGACGTGGGACGTCGCTGAGCACCTGGACATCGACGAGAACCTGGACGTCGTCAGCCGGGGCACCCGCGGCCGGTACTCGTCCGTCTGCCTGCCCGGCGGCACCCCCGTGGTCCTCACCAGCCACCGCAAGGCCAAAGCCAGCCTGGAGGCCCGGCGCGAGCTGCTGGCGGCGGCGGCGGCGGGCGAGGACATCCCGCGGTCGTCGCTGTTCAACTTCAGCGTCGTCTACTACCTGGGCGACCTGGACGACGAGGAGCTGCAAGGCACCGTCCCGCGGCGCGTCGGCGCCGTCGAGGCCATGCTCTACTTCTGCGTCCGGCGGCACAGCGTCTCCGTCAGGGAGAACGTCCCCTCGCGGGAGCTGGTGCGCACGACGGCGGCCATGGACGAGGTCGAGACGCACGTCGACCGGTTCGGCTTCCTGTGGCGGCCCGAGGCCATGTGGTTCAACGTGCCGGGCGAGCCGGGGACCAACTTCAGCTACCGCAGGATCGCCGCCGACGGCCTGCGGCAGAGCCTGTCCATGATACTGGACGGCAGCTACTCGCACGAGTACGGCCCGGGCGGCGGGCGGCGCAACCTGGCGCCGGCGCGGTACGTCAACGTCCTCGAGGACGTCTACAAGCGGGGCGACCTCTCCAACAAGGAGCGCGTGGTGGAGGCGATACGGAACGTCACCAACAACGTCGCCAGGAGCTCGTCCAACATGTACGTTTCCCGTCCTCACTCCTCGGCTCGTCTCATGTCTATACATCATCGAAGTCTTACAAGGGTTCTGCCTCAAACTCTGTGGTGGTCGGTAGACCCGGTAGCAAACCGGCGTTTTTGGACGCGCGGCTGACCAAGGAAAATCTTTTCCCCTCTGAGTAGGATGCCTGACCCCAAAACCAACGTGACGGGCACGGCTTACGTCTCGGAGACATACGTGCTGGTACGATGGCAGTGGCTGGCCTTCATATCGGCACAGGTGCTGCTCTCGGCCGCGCTTCTGGCCGTCGCCATCACGAAGACGAGGAATGCAGGACTCGGGGTGATAAAGAACTCGACCCTCCCGGCCTTCTTCGCCATCGACTCGCACGACAAGCGGGTGCTGGAGCAGGGGTCGGCCGGGAACCTACAGCAGAAGGAAGTTGAGGAGATGGTTGGGAACGAATCGGGAGCCGGTTTGCGCCTTGGACTGGCGGAACGCGGATGGGTTCTTAGGAGGTGATGGAACCAAGACGACGGGCAGGTCCTAGTATCATGGGAACCGAATTGATGGCTTGAACAACCGCGTGATGTGATACAAATACCATGGGGATGGCCGTACCGTAAAAGAATTGCAATAACCTGGCAAAGTGCACCCTACAGCCCTTCAGCCGGCCCTTCCCAAGGTCGTCGAGCCGTGACAACTATTCTATGATCTGATCCCTTGCCCTCCACGTCGACCATGACTCTCCCCTCCTCAACCCGTGCCTCCGCGACCCCTCGGCCATCGAACACAACCCTCCCGTCGACCCTCACTACTTCACCCTCCTGGACAGGTATCCCGACGACCCCCTTTGACCCTCCCTTCGCCATCACAGAGACCTCAAATCTGTACTCGTCGCTCACCCACTCGACCGCGATCCCCTCCCCGGGCGTCGGCACCACGCCCCTTGCCCACCTCAAACCCGCGACCCGCGCCGGCATCACGCTCCACGTCCGGAACCCGGGGCTCGTCGGCCTCACCCCGAGCACGTGGCCGCTCATCAGCGGCACCACGCCCGTCGCCCACCCGTGCGCCATGCTCGTGTACCCGTCCTCGTACGGCCTCCCCCCTTCCCCGACGCCCTCCCAGAACGTCACCCCGGGGTCTTGCCCGCCCATCCACCCGTACAGCCTCCTGATCTCCTCGACCGCGCTCCCGCCCATCCCCGTCTGGAAGCGGGCCGCGAGCTCAAAGTACGAGACGAAGGCGTAGACCCGCTGGCCGAACCCCTCGCCCACGGCGTCCGAGTCGTAGAACGCGTTCCCGTAGGGCCGCGACGCCGCGCTGGCGTAGTAGTCCAGGATCCCCTTTGCCGTGTGTCTCGGCACGACGTTGGCGAGGATGGCGATGCTGTTGCCGTCTTGGGCGTGCGCTTCCACGTACTCGCCGTCCTTCGTCCCGTCGTAGAACGCGCCGACGCTCTTGTCGAAGTTGTGTGAGAAGACTGCCTTGGCGACGTCGTCCGCACGCTGTCCCCATCTCTTGGCATCGTCCGCGTGGGAGAGCTGGGACGCCATCTCGGCCGCCCTCTGCAGGGCGAGGACGTAGAGCACACTGTAGTACGTCACCGGTCCTTGACGCGGGAGGAACGCGTAGTCGCCGTAGCCGCCTGTGCCGTTGAGCCCCTTGGTGACCAGCCCAGTTTCCAAGTCTGTGACGGATGGATACCACTTGTCCAGCACGGCGACGAGGTTGGGATAGTACGTCTCCAAGTACTTCATGTCTCCAGTGTACCAGACGTAGTCGTGGCTACAGACGACCCACCAAAGGGGGTAGTCGAACAGCGGCAGAGTGTAGTTGTTGCTGCAAATCGTCAGCACGCATGCCCACGGAAGATAACAAGGACAGACTTACATGCTGGCCGGCGGGATCCAGCCATCACCCCTCTGGTGCACTGCCAAGTCCGCCAACACGTTCCCAGCCGCCTCCGACGCCAACGTGCCGTGCGAGAGAAACAACGTCAGGGCCGCCACCGCCAGGTCCCCCACGTACGGGTCGCGGTCCCTCTTCGGCGCGTCGTGGATCACACACTTGCCCTCGAGCGTCTCGCTCGCGGCGTCCCGGGGCTCCGCGTCCTCCGCGCCGCGGAACACGTCCACGCACAGGTCGTTGGTGTACACGCCGTCGAACCACCACTTCGTGAGCTCGCGGTCGCTGCACTCGAACCAGCCCCTGAAGGTGTCCGGCGTCCCGTGGAAGGCGGAGAGCTCCAGGCTCAGCGACGAGATCCTGACCCGGCCGAGAGACGTGGTGTGCGGCGCGTCCGAGGGGAGCGCGTCGAGGTAGATGCGCAGGTACCGGAAGCCGTGCAACCCGTCGGCGCAAACTTTGCCCTTGCCGCCGCCGTCCGGGAACTGGCACCCGTGTTTGGCGGTCCACACGAAGGGGTCTTCCCCGACGGCGACCTGGTCGCTTCCGGGCGTGATGGTGTCGCCGTTGTACGAGCGCGAGAAGTCGCTGACGTTGCTCAGGAACTGCAGCGTTTCCGAGAAGGCGAGCCGGATGCCCGGCCGGGCCCCGCTCGGATCCGGAGTGGACGAGCCGTCGAACGAGATGGACAGAATCCCCACCGTGTTTTGGCCAAAGTCGACCGTCACGGCGGGAATCTCGTCAGTGTCTGAGAGGCGGGAGAGGATCGTGGGCCCTCCCTCGCCGGTTACCAGGCCGGAGGGATTCGTGACGTCGCCGCGACTTAGGTCAAGAAGAACGCGGGCGGGATAGATGATTCTGGATTTGCCAGCACGAACGTATCGATGCCAGGTAGGTCGATCGTCTCGGAGGCCCGTCGAGACGGGCAATATGTGGCTCCATTGACCCATGATAAAGGCGAGTATGTTCGTCAGGAGGTTGCTGCCCATGCTAGTCACGCAGAACAGTCGGTAAGATGACTTACAAGACCTACTTCTGGTCAGAACATACGCATCGGGAGTAAATTCAATCATATTCTGGTCCGCTCGTCATTATATATACCCATCTTGGTGAGGCGGCACACAGGGAAGCTGCAAGGGCGGGAATGCGGGGTCCTTGCTTCCCCAGATCGGACGATGGGCTGACGGCAGTTGGCGGAGGCTAGGCCCACAATCCCGGCTTCATGCAGATCCTCGCCCCGTCCTCGCCCGCCCGCACGATTCAGACTGGAACAGCCATGCAGAATCCCCTGATGATCTTTGGAGCTCAGGCACATGTGCATCAATGATTCACGCCATGCAGACATTTCGTGACTGACAGACAACCAAATGGTATTAGACAGCGCTGCGTCTAACCTGTCCTCCTCGCTCTTTCTTGCCTCGAGTCCACGTCGATGGCTCAAGACACCTATGCAAAGCTGATGTTTATGTCGCAACCACTCCTCAGTGTCGCGTCTCTAAACAAGAGGAAGAGAATGGTAAAAAAAAGTCCACGCCTTGAAGAACAAGAAACTGCAAATCCGCGCACAAATATCCATGGTGCTAAGGTTCATATCAGCGGCCATGTTCAATGTCGTCCATCAATCCGTAACCCTCAATCCGTTGTACCGGGACGCCGACAAAGTCAAGGTACTATACACAATCGCTGTCCGTAAATAAACTGATGTTCGTCAAGAGGCTATACCGTGCCTCGCAGTCTCTGCTTGCGTGCTAGCCAGTCGCCAAGCATGTTGTCAAGTTGCTGTGTAATGTCAGTAGTCGGCCCTTTACTATTTCGGGTGTCAAACTCACCGTCGTGATTTCCGCCAACCGGGCATTCTGTTCACGGAACAAAGATCCTGCAACAGGATGGTCGGGACCGGCAGGTGCCACATCGCTCTTGTCGTACACGACAACTAGCATGTCCCTGATATCCGAGCTCGAATCAAAGAATGCCCGTAGTTTTGCGTCGTTCCAGCTGCTGCTGGTAGTGCTGCCGCTCGTGGAGGCGGAGCTTGCAGTCATCGAATCCTGGGCACGGTGCCGGCCGACTTCATCCGCGTCAATGAGCTCCGGCGACGGTGAGGAGGAATGGCCGTCTTGGCTCGACGTGTCGACCATCAACGCGGGCGGGTTGTTCATGGTGACAGGAGAAACCTGCACAGGCGACTCGGACAGACGTTCCTTTTCTCGGTCTGTGGGGCTTGGTTGAGGTTCGGGCTGGGATGTAGGCTGAGAAGGCGTGACAGTTTTGTCGGTTTGAGCGCTTGCGCCGCTCTGGGAGCTCATATAACTGTCCGGGAAAGCACCGGGCACAGGTCGCACCTGCTTCTCGTCCTTGATGTTTTCCTCGGCTGGCTGCTGCGCGGAAGGACCCATGGGTTCGATCTCTTCCCCAGAAGAGTCGAAGTCGTCCAGCTCCACGCGAGACTTGGCTTTGGTGACCTTCTGCGGCTTCTCGGCCTTCTGCGGTTTGTCACTGCTGCCACTTCTGGAGGGCATGATCTTGGACAACGCAGACTTCTCCGGTGCCCTGGTGGTCTCGGGAGACTTGATGCGTTGCTGGGTGACCTCGGGGTCTGATGAGTCGTCCTCCACGATGCGCATGGAAGCGGGCGGCACGTTCGAGACATTGTTAGGGCGTCCTTCGGAAGAAATGAACTCCGAAAGCTCTCGGGTAGAAGACTTTTGCGGCGGCGATGTTGGCTTTCTCGCTGGCGATGGCTCAACCCTTGGCTGTTGCTTCTGGAGCTTGGTGGACTGGCGTGAGGGCTGGTCCAGGGAACCACTGGTTCTCGGGGACGATGGCGTGTCCTCTTCATCTCGATCCTGAGATTCGCTGACAGTATCCATCGACCTTTTACCGAAAGACTCATCGTCATCGTCGGCAACTTTCTTCTTGTCCTTACGCGAGAAGAAACTCCGGATGGCGCTTGGTTTCTTCTCTTTCTCCTTCTTCTCCTTGTCCTTCTTCTTCCTGTCTTCCTTCTTGTCCGGCTGCAGCTCCTTTTCAATCTTGTCCAGACTCGGGCGCTGCTTCACCTGGGCGCTTTCCGTTGTCGAGGGTCGTAAGCTGTTGTCATCGCGCAGCAAGTTAGGCGTAAGCGTGATCTTCTTCGTCTCGACTGTTTCGTCCTTAAAGAATGAGTCGGTGTTTCTGACGGTGCCATTCCTTGAGCGACTAGGTCCCTCCGGTTTCTCAAAGATCTCGCCGCTGTCGCGTTTCGAGTCATCCTCGGCAGCGTCGTCGCTCTTCGCCGGCTCCACGACCTTGATCTCCTTGGTCACCCGAGGCTTCAACGGCTCCACCTTGGCTGTATCATCATTCAGGCTCTCTTCCGACGACTGCTGCGAGATGGTTTGCTGCTGTTGCTGCTGCTTCTGTTGTCCGCCTTGCTGCTGAGAGAACAACTCGTCCATGTCCTCTTCATCCGAAGAATAGTCAATATCGGAGTAGTCGACGTATGTCGGCGCGGCGAACGCGACAGTCTTCTTCTTCTTCCGCAGAGCAGTCTTGAACGTGCTCTTGGACTTTTCAGCCTGGTCTCCCAGCATCGTAGCAGAAAGCTGATCTAAGTCAGAAAGGTTCATCTCTTCCATGGAGGGAGCGACTACGTCAATGTTCCTGTGCTTGTTCAAGCGCGCCAGTCTCTCAGTTGGCGTCTCGATGTGCTCTGCCGGGAGATAACCTGGAAGGCGTCAGAAAACGCTCCTCGCAAGGACAATCAGGGGGGACCTTACCAATGCTGCTGTCCTTAACCACACGCACCAGCCACCAGTAGCTGTTGCTGTCGTCAAGAAGCACCATGGTATCACCCTTGGTAGCATTCGCTTGGCCTTCGACGGTTGCGACAAACGTGTGTAGCGCGTAGACGAATTCGAAATCGATGTCCTCTGCCTCGTGTAAGCAATCATGGCCCCAACCACTGATGATAAATCTAGGATCTTCGGAAAAGGAAATATCGTCATCATCATCTTCCATCAGTGGGTCGTATGGTACGGTTAGTAGGACGTCGTCGTCGTCGTCGTCGTCGTCGAGTCCGCCGGCTGCCTCGTCCCATTCTTCCCT
This sequence comes from Colletotrichum brevisporum, assembly GCA_030770045.1. Taxonomy (NCBI): domain Eukaryota; kingdom Fungi; phylum Ascomycota; class Sordariomycetes; order Glomerellales; family Glomerellaceae; genus Colletotrichum; species Colletotrichum brevisporum. The sequence goes on from JAUGSI010000001.1 coordinate 12,948,181, forward strand.
CTCCATTCTAGCCCGACGTCGCGAGAAGTCATCCTCTTCTGTTATCTGAGACCCGCGGAGGCGAAGCGGACGGATAACGATGGGCCCATGCTGTGCGACACTTTCCAGACCAAACTTGTCTTCCTGACTTCGCGCGGGGCTCCAGTCTCGGTCGTCGCAAAGAGCGTCATTGTCCTCTCCACGGTCGCAGAGCTCGTCGTACAGGTCGTCGAAAAATTGGTCGTCGTCTGTTTCATCGTACCGTTCGTCGTATCGTTCGTCTCGGTCGTCGTCGTCGTCGATCGTATTTCGGTCCTACCCGGTATACTCACCGCGAAGAAGATGATGATGACGGGTTGTTGACGCATATGCCTTGCTATGCTGCCATGCACATTGCACGGGTGGATATTCAGGGGCTTCGGTGTAAGGGGACGAGGACGTCGCCTCGCTGAGGATTGGAGAAACAGGGGGGTTTCTGTCTCTCGTGGCTGGTAGAGAATCGACTCTCCGTGGCCAGGATCGAGGAATCGCAATCGGACTGCACCCACCATCTTCAATCGAAGGCGAACTCGAGATCTTGTCCATCATGTCGTCGTCCAAGCTCTCGTCGGTATCATCCATGTCACCGTCGTCTGAGTTGCCAGAAATTCCGCCATTTTGCGCGACAGCCAGCGCATCCTGCTGCTGCTTTTTCCCCGCGTCGTCCATCGCGTCGTTGTTGGGCTTGTCGGAGACGTCGTCCACAAGATCGTCCGAATCCGGGACGTCGGCGTCGCTGTCGGCGTTGGACCAGGACAGCCTCGGGCTGCGCGCTTGTACCTCTGCGGATTCCTGGGCGACCTCCCGAAGGGTCTCGGCTTGGTGCGGACCAAACGAACCTTTGGGACCTCGCGGGTGGTCTTTTGCGGAGGGTGCTTCGTGATCTTGGAGGTCGATCGTGTCTAATTTCACGACAAAGGAGGCAAACAGTCAGCGTTACATGAAGGCGAAAGCAGCAGCCGATTGGATGTTTTGTTGTTTTTTTTCCTGACCAAAGAGGAGGGGGGGTAAGGAATTCTGTAAGATTGATCGCCCGCGGTTCCAGCCGTTAGACCAAGGCCGGCTCAGACCAAAGCCCAGACACAACAGACCAGGACCAATTGGGGAAAGCAAAGGAGTCGGGGGGACGGTGTATTGCGCCAGGAGGAATGGGGAGTAGGCTCAGTAGGCGCGGCGCGGGTGTTTTGGGACGCATAAACTTACCAGCGCGAATAATGTGAGGTCTCGTCATGTCGGGTTAAGGTCGTGGGCCACCACAACAGCAGCGAGCCAAGCGGTAAGGAGGGGAGGGCTGAGAAGTGAGATTTGCGGCGTTCTCGTCTTGTGACACGAGGTCGTGGCAGTCGATTGTCGGTTCCAGGGGAGACAGAGACAGGGTGTGGTGTCGTAATGTGGGAACTGATCTGAGCTTGTATTATTCGTCTGAATGCAGGCAGAGCGTCGTCACAGGCTTCTGGGTGATTTTTGGGTTGCGCTTGGCCGCCAGCCCCCCTTGGGCCCGTCGGACGGCAAAATTGAGACCCTGGCAGGCGACGTAAAGCAGGTATGACCGGTAGTGGTACGGACACTGCTGGTCGCACTATCATGGATCGAGGGTAACAAAAAGCTGGGGCGTTAGGCCAATGCCAAGGAATGGGCGCGGGCGGCTGCTGGTCTGGAGACTGGAGACAGGAGCAGGAGCCTGAGGAGGTTGTGGTGGTGGTGGTGGTGCCGTTGGAGCCAGAGCGCAGAGAGGCTGGTTGGTGGAGGTAGTGGTGGAGGACGGGGGGTGAAATTGCGACTCCGCTGTTTCGTCGGCTGAAAAAAAAGGGTGCTCGGGTTTTCTGGTTCTATCCGTAGCGGCTCGCGAGATTGTCGTCGGGACGGCCAGGGTGTTGGTTTGATTGATTAGAAGGAGCGAGGAGATCTCGCTTGTTGGTGGGACATGCAGTTGCGGATAGGTGGTAAGGTGTCAATTATGTAGTATTTGGTGATGGATTTGCGCCTGATGAATTTTTTCTTTTGCCGGGTCGGCGAGGCACTGCGAATGAGGTATAATACAGATACGCAGCTGAATGTATCGTGTGTGTCTGTTCAGCCCCCAGCGAAGGCTGTCCAGGAGAGCGATGCTTGGGGTCGATGCAGGCGGCGGGGGGGTTGGTTTGAATTGGTTGCCGGGCTGAGCTGGTATAAATCGCCGGGCTATGAATAGAACGGGGGAACGGCGCGCTCGTGCTGTCGAAGGAAGCGGCAAGGCGGCGTGAGTAAGGCGAAAGGAAAGGTAAGGTAATATCCGTCGGGACGATGATCAGAAAGGAGCGACAAGGGAATAGCAAGGAGCGTGTGGTGTTGTCAGACGTGGAATGGGGACCGTCAATCTTTTGACAAATTATGAGGCTCTCCCAGGATGAGGATTGATGTATGGACTGCCCTCAAAGTTTGGTTCGCGTATTTGTCGAGAAAGAGAAACGAGACGAGTACAGGCAAAGGTGTGGGAGATGAGAAGTAATGGCTCAAAGACGGAAGGAGCCCAAGGGGAAAAAAAAAAAGGTTTTGTGAGGTGTACTGTGTTGAGGGGAGTGTTGGGTGACAAGCAATGGATGATGAATATGCTGCTGTGTGGTTTGCAATTGGTATGGATGGAATATGGATACTGCTCGCGCTGCACTGCAAGAGCAGAAAAAGATGGGATTGGTCCGGACACACTTCACTGTGGTGCCGCTACTACCCTAAGGCGACCCAAAACTCTGTCCCATGTGAGAGGTGCTGCAGGAGGCAGGAGCAGAAGATTAGACCAAGAGCAAGTGGAAGTAGGTATTGTATAGAACACGGAGTAAGAGGCGCGCAATATGTGTGCTTCGTTCTGTTAGGTGCGAGTGCAGCTTGCAGATGCTCTGCTGTGCGTGGCCAGCTTCAGGCACAAGCGCAGCGGCAAGATGATGTGGTGGTGCTGAAGGTGGTGTTGATGACGGTACGTAGTGGTGTGTCTCGTCACTTTCCCCCCCTTCTCTTCCAGGGGACCGAACGGCAGGGCTCTGTGATTGATGTCTTGGGTTCTTGCAGTTTGGACTTCATGGAGATGACGAACAAAATTGATTTCGAGAGATTCCCTGCACTACAGACCAGGATGAATGTTTGGCCAGGGGGGCTCGACTTGAAACAACTGGCCTTCGACAAGGGAAGGGGCCTGCTGGCTTTTTCTGCTCATGTTTAGTTACAGTCACACGTCTTGATGGTGCCCAGCCAGTCATCTTGCAGGATTCCAGTCCTCCTTTCCGGCTCAGTTGTCATTTCACACACTTCTTTTTTGTTTTTTCTTCTCTCCTTCTCCTTTCTGCCCCTTCTCCTGGACCGTACGTCGTCCGTTCGCTGCTACGGCCCCGTACGTAGTACCTCCTCACATAACCCCGTTATCGGCGTCCGAGTCTTTAGTCATGTTCCCTGGCCGGTGTAATACTTCGTAATGTTAAAAGGGGGGGGTGGTCTAGCCATTGGTTCCTTGGTTTACAGTTGGTTGGGGTGGCGCATTAAGCTCTCGGGCTGTTGTCAGTCATTGGGAAAACGGCGTCTAGCATTGGCCAGCGGGCCCGCCCATGATTACACCACCCGCTAAGGCAGTACTTTTTTTCACGTGTCAGCCCAGCATCGCCCTGAGGTACCGTTCTATCATCTCAACCCGGGCGACCCAACTTCGTCGCAACTTCCGTCCTCCCACTTCCGCACTTGCATAGTCCGCCGTATTATCGTCCGGATTCATCTAAACAACTGCCACGCATGACGGACCATGTCCTGCTCGCTCCGTCATGTCCGTCATCGACAACACCTCACTGGCCCCGCGGACAGTGCCGGGCCCGCAGCGCTCTCGACTCTGGACTCTGAGTCTGGAGCCCCGTGAACGGTGGACCTGCTGCTCCCTCACGGATCGAGCATCGGCCCTGACGTCGATCTCTCTCCTCGGCCGCAACTCGTCCGTCTCCGGCGTCTTCGAAGCGTCCGACATGATGGAATGTACTCGCTTAACCGCTGGATTTCTTTGCTTTTGGCGTCGACAGAGAATAGACCTTCTTCATGGCAGCTCGGTGCGGCTCCAAAGACTCAGCACCAGACACCAATCCGTCAGAGCGGCTGGCCCGTTACGTCTGGGCTCAAGGCTAAACGCTCCAGCTCCAGCTTCAGGCTCTTCCAGTCCCCCATCCCGCAAACGGCCGTCGTCGCTCCAATTCGCAAGCCCGACGTGTTGTCGTCAACGATGGCGCTGCCTGTGGTTTGTGCAATGGGAGCCCTAGAGCTCCGCGGTGGATCTCTGGCGATCGAGGGCTTCCGATGGAGGAATTCTACGCAATTCCAACAACGTGCCAGTCCTTCGCGAACCATTCCATCAGAAACGCTGCTTTCGAACAACACGAAAACGTGTTTATCGCTACCCTAGCCACACCACACACGCAAAGCGCGACCACGCACCCGAGGCCAAACGTCACCGCGACTATCACCCACGTATAGTATTACCCTAGGAAGCGCCATGCTTGCTGACCTCGCCCGGCAGCCCCAAGACAAACCCTTAACCGTGGACATGGAATCGTGCACATGTCGTTTCTGTGTTCTCCGGAAGCTTCCGAGGCAAGAGCCCAAAGCTCCTACCACGGTTGTTTGGCGGCAGCCAAAAGTCAATTGCTTACCGCACTTTGGGGAGGCAAACCCAGGAAGAAGAGCCTCATCTGAAACTCAAGTATCTTCGGGACCGAACAGCCGGAAGGTTGCAGAGCACGTACGCACATGCAGAGAGGCAGCACCCGCTGCTTCGTCCCATCCCACAACTAGGGCGATACGGCTCCGAGATTGACGACCCTTGCCCGCTGTCCATGGCGTCTTCTCTTGATCTCCTGCGTTTCGTGGCGATTCCTCGAAGAAACCGCTGCATCGTCCGATTCTCGGCATCCTGGAGATGCGACGATCGATCTCATCACAGGCGCCCAAAGACCACTCAAATGAATCATAGAATGTGCACGCTGTCCTCCGCATAACCGAGCCCGGCGTCATGATCGTCCATCTCGTTTGTCGAGGACAAAAACGACAAGACAGATCGTCCCAAAAGCTGGAGAGGGGCTGACTGTGGTGACTTGGCGAATTCGCCCTTGCGGGAGTGCCTGACTAACAATAACAAATCGAACCACGCACACATGTAGCTGTCTCAGTGTGTCGGGCTCGCTGGACTCGCTGGTCCCTCTTGGACGGACGAAGGAACAAGCCATGTCTCTCCCTGACACCTGTCTCTGCGTGCCGAGACAGAATCCCTGCAGCCTGCTTCTGTTGACATGAGCATTTCAGAATTCGGATCTCGTGCGCCATGTGCTTCTCCGCCACGGGTCGAGATATGGTGATGCACGCCGCCATGTTGAGAGGTGCCCGAACATGAGCTATAGTCTGCAAGGAGGCTCTAGCAGCCCAAGGGGGGCACCGAAAGTGCAACGACCTAGTCCGTGACGAAGTCTGGGTGGAAATGAGGCAGGGTCACGACAAGTCGAGACGGCTGTCACCTCGATAGCGCACTTTTCAAAACCAGAGGGGACGGCAATTCGGCAAGCCCCTCCAAGTAGTGTAGTGTAGAGAAGCCGAGAAGAAGAAGTCTCCTCGTTTCCTGATCTCGCCGCCGCGCGCCAAGGACGCAAAACTAGCCCTGCAGCTCAGCTGTTTCCACTGTCTGATCCTTCCGAGAAACGAGCCGATGGGAATCCAGCCCTCTCCCAACATCCCAAGCTATGCTTGCCACAGCAGCCGCTCGACCGAGAATTGGCGGGACTCTGCCTTTGCAGCTTGGATATCAGAGAGAGGGGAGGATCCGAAGTTCGGGGGTACTCTATCTACCCCGCTGATGGCGACTGATGTGCTGCTTCCTGCGCCGAGAAAGCAAAAATGATGGAGGCCGAACATCAGTCCGGATCGATTGTCAGCCGCAATACTTCAACTTCGGATGCCGAGTGCCAAGAGAATTTGTCAGATATCAGGGTCCCGGAGGATTGGGAAGAAGAGATAGCCGGGTCGAGATTCCTGCGACTTCGTATCGTCGCGTTAGGGGACGGTAAACTTGACGTTGTAGGGTTCAGGTACTATCTGTATCGTTTGGAGGGTCGTCGATGATGCATCTCGTCCATTGGGGCCGGTGTTGCCTAGGTAGTGAGGCTGGCGAAGCTACATCAATTTGAGAAGACTGATCAGCTGGATGATGGGTCTGCACCCGACCCTGTGCGCCCTTCCCCGATCCCTTCGATGGCTTGCTCTTGAACGGACTGGCAAGGCGAGACAGGATGCGATGTTTGTTGAGTACAGCCATTAGTTGATTCCGTGAGAGATGTTCATCTCCAAGCATGTGACTATGTCTACAATATCATTCTTCGAGGACAACTTCATTTACGAGATCTTACCAGCAGCTCCCTTCGGGCATATTTCCAGCTGAGCGGGCATAGGCACGTCTCAACCTCGCGCGGCTGCCCTGAGTCACGAAAGCAAGGCAAGACTCGGGATATCTGGAGACTCGCACGTGTACGAGCGCCCCGAGCCCATATAAAAGCCATGGTCCCTCTCCGACATTTGTCGTTCTTGTCACAAGGTTGAAGGTATTTGGAGCGAGCGTTCTTGACCACACCAACCGTCAGTCGTAGCTGAGAAAGCCTTCAATGAAGTGAGGGACCTTGCTACATGTCGCCGCGAGCTCGAGCAAGCTGGGCGCTTTGCCACTTTTCCTTGCCGACGGGGATACCCAGTGATACATCAGAGACAGCAACGAAGGCAGATGACGGACGAAACGGCCGGAGCGGTGGTCTGCCTGCGATACCCCGGATGATGACGGCCGAGTGTATTCCACCTGCTGCGTTCTACTGGATTCCACGTGGATAACCTGAGCATCGGTAAGCACAACACGGCAGCGATAAACCGACACATACTTTCGAGGCTATCTGGTGTTATTTAAGCTGATCAGCGAGGCAGGGAGTCCTCGCGAGATCCTCGCTCGGGGGGTCAGTAGGTTCTTCGCATGCCATCAGTGCTATCTGCCATTATTTATTCCTGTACCGGGGAAGCAGATTCTCGGATTTCGATTGTTGCGGCGCAGCTGCAAGCTTCGACCTGGCACGTCCGGCGCTGGGACGCCTCGTTGCTTTCCCCTCTCACTTGGTTTTGTTCGAGATTGTTCAGCAGAAGCCAGCGCAGTATGAGGAGCTCGCTGTCCCAGAAACTAAAGGAATACATGGACAGACAGCAGAGATGAGGGCGGACGACGGAGAGACCGTGACGCGTAGAAGTAAGCATCCAGCATTTCCTTGGGGATAGGGTTATGTGTCCTTGGGGGTTCGTGGCAAAGTCACCTGTCACTACGACCATCGCACAATCGCCCATGGAGGCCTGGTTTGTCGTGGTGAGAACAGCACCGGTTGAGGACCATCACTCGAGCCGGGCCGCTCAACGGCAGTGACGGGACTTGGAAGGGGGGAAGGTGCGATTCCAACGACGTGCCAGGTAACTGTCACATATAAGAACCCCTCTGATCTTGACCCTCTATTCTCCGTGCTCATCAGTCTTCGCCTTCTTCTATCTCCAGGCGGGGGGTGTTGCTGGTGCTGGAAGAGAGCCGAGACAACCGTGTCTGAAGGTCCTCGAAGTTGTGCCTCGGTTGTCGAGTACCGAGCGGCGGAAACGGATTATAAAGCATTCAAAGAGCTCGTGGACTAGCCTGATGTTCTGTAATACTGCCAGGATGACGGACGAGGCCGACGGATGAACACAGCATCGGCATCCTCGGTTCATCGGTCGCGACGGCCTACCATTATCTGCCAAACAAGGGCAACTCTACCCCCTTAAAATAAACTCAAACCTAAGAACCAATTGCTCTGCTAGTAGTAAGAAATTCGACCAAGTAAATGCTTAAATATACTAACGAGAGGGAGGTGTATTGTCTATTCAGCCTAGGGGCCGGGGTACGACTTGCGTTTACTACATAATTACAGGAAGAAGAAGCACACATTCTTCCTCTCCACGCCACACATTGACAAGAAACGAGATCACGTCCTACCTACCTAGTAGTGGGAGTTGGAGACAGAAGAGGGAAGGTCGTGATGCGTTGAAAGACTATGGTTCATGATATCAGAGTTCGATTCTACCGCGTCTTTGCCCTATTCCTTCTCCAAATTGGGGTACGCGTATCGGTGTATAGAATACGCAAGTGATGATGGACAATGGTTCGCAGTAGAACAGTGGTGTATTTTCAGAGATGTGTGGCACGAACTTGGAGAGACGAAACAGCATCGCGCTGCTACCTCCGGACCCGACAGCAAGAGATGGTCCTGTCCGCGATCGCTGGTTTGGTCTCAGAAAAGGCCGCCAGGGGTAACGACGCCCGCTCTTTATATGTAATGTCTGCTGGACCTGTTCGCTAGCTATTGTCGGGGATGGGATCTAACTGAGGCGGATTCGACAGACATGGCGAGTTCTAGTTCCACCCGCGCCGCCTGCGGATAAAAGCCTCCCCGTAGCGATTTACAGTTCACTCTGTAGGTTATCACCTCAATGGGTATATCCGCTTGGGCCGAGTTGTCAGATCTCTCACTGCCAATGTGGTTCATAGCAGTTGTAGGGCCCAGGAGACATGTTAGTTGAAACACCTGAGATGAGAGACGGCAGCGGAAACATGGAAGATGCATCCCCACGTACTTTCTTTCTGGTGAATTGCCCGGTTCACTCGAATAATTGAAGCTGGGTAACGAACCGGAACACCTGAGAAGACCAGCGACGTGAGGACTGTGGTATGTCACATCTGAAAGCAATTTAGTGAGTCGGTTTCCAGTATCTTCAAGAACCAGCAGCCGACGTTTATCACTGCAAGGAAGTCGTAACTGGGTAGACAACCCCAAAGGAGAAGAATCATCTCAAAGGCTTCAGCCGGTCGTATTTACTTGCTGTCCCTCGCCCGGCGCAGAGCCTCCTCGAAGTGCCGGACAAAGTCGAAGCAGTCCACGAAGGTATTATACAGCGGCGCCGGCGCCACACGCACGACATTCGGCTTCCGCTCGTCGATGACGACGCCCACCTCCTCAAAGTACCCCATCACGCCGTCGAGCAGCCCGTCCTCGAGCATCAGGCTCAGCTGCGCGCCCCTCTCCTCCGGCCTGCGCGGCGTGATGATCCGGAACAGGTTCTTGACGTCGGCCGGCAAGCCGTCGAGCAGCTCCTCAAGGTACGCCGTCAGCCGCAGCGACTTCTCTCTCAGGGCCGCGACGCCGCCGGCGAGCTCGAAGACCTCGAGCGACGCGCACAGGCTCGTGATGTCCAGGACGCTGGGGTTACTGAGCTGGAACCCGGCGGCGCCGGGGGCCGGGTGGAACCTGGTCGCCATGGCGAACCGGGACGACTTGTCGTTGCCCCACCACCCGCCGAGCCGGTTCGCGTACCCGGCCGCGGAGTCCGCGTCCTCCAGGGACGTGGCCACGCGCGAGTGCCGGTCGTGGACGAAGGCGCCGCCGATGCAGCCCGGCCCGCCGTTGAGGTACTTGTAGGTGCACCAGGCGGCGGCGTCGACGTCCCAGTCGTGCAGGCGCAGGGGCACGTTGCCGACGGCGTGGGCGAGGTCCCAGATGACGAAGACGGAGTGCCGGCGGGCGAAGGCCGTGATCGTCGGGATGTCGAGGAGCTGGCCGGTGTAGTACTGGATCCCGGGCAGCAGGAGCACGGCGGCGTCGGAGGCGTGGGCTGCGATGGCGGAGAGGATGTGCTCGGTGCCGATGGTGCTGTCCTTGGTGGCGTCCTGGGGCTCGATGCAGACCATGGAGGTCTCCGGGGAGAGGCCGTGGTGTCTGATCTGGGTCTCGACGACGAACTGCGTGCCCATGTTACTCTCGGTGCCATGCACACGAAGACCAGAACCAGGGGGAGGGGAGGATCTTACGTGATCGCTCGGAAAGGCCTTGCTCTCGAGGATGATCTTGTGCCTACCGTCCTTCTGCGGCTTGTAGAAGGCTGACATCAGCAGGTGCAGGTTCGCGGTCAGCGTCTGCATGACGGCGACCTCGGACTGGTCGGCGCCGACGATGGGGGCCATCATCTTGGAGGCGCGCGCGTCGACGTCGAGCCATGTCGGCAGAGGCGAGTCCTCCAGCGGCTTGAAGTGCCCCTGGACGCCCTGCGTGGCCCACGTCGAGAGATACTGCCGTATCCTCTCGGCGGTGCGCTTGGGTTGCAGGCCGAGGGAGTTGCCGCAGAGGTAAGTGCACTTTTGCTCCGCACCGGCGCTCGCGGAAGCGTCGTCTAAGGCGCCAACGTGTTAGCCCGGAGTTCTTATATAATACGGGGATTTTAAGATTTGCGCAGCTGAGAGGGTACTGTCGCCTGACCTTGCTTGGCGAGGGTCTTGCTGATAATCTCCTGCTTGGTCGGGATGACGAACTCGTCCCGCGTATGCCGCAGGGCATCCTGCTGGTCCAGGGACTCTGCGTATTCTCTGCTAGAAGAAGCCATATCTGGGGATATCCTAAAGCGTCGTGGGTTGCACCTCTGATTAGGTATTACAGAATGCTGTGAAGGCCCTCCTTGCTTGGCAACGACCGACTCGAAGTTTGCAGCAACGCGAATGGTGGGCTTCCTTCCGATTGTGGAGTGCCCAGTTGTATGTACCTAAGTACCTGAGTATTGGCCCGGGCCAAGTCGTGGATGTGTCACTTGATTGAAGAATTAGATTGAGGCGGAAAGAACGTTTCGTAGCAGACCAAACACTATTCGAAAGCAGGGTCCTGGAAACGGAACGGAGGCTTCAGAGAGAGAGAGCAGAGGTGGAGCTTGCACGGCAAAACGCCACTCAAAATATTGAGGTGAAGTCATCATGCACCGAACCTTCCCCTCCGAGAAACAATAATTCCCGCGCGCCGGGTGGCTGCACAGTCCAATGAGGGGTCCCGGCTGCCGTGGGGCCCGCGGGGAAAGTTGCAGCAGGTTCACCTCAGCTCAGCGAGTGCGTACCTGCCTCTATAATCAGTCATCACCAGCGGATGGCCGGACCACTGAGGAGCCGAGTGGACCACCAGTTGCACATCCACCTGATGAAGACAGAAAGTTGGAGAAAACACAAGGGACAGAGAAGAGAAAGAGCAGATCTCTTTGAGGCCCCCCCTCTTTCCTCCAGGAAAAATTCTCACAAAGTGGGTGTCACGGCTGGAGTCCATCTGATGCAATCTGCGATCCATTCAATTTCAATCGGGGCAATGTAGATGTCAGGTTTTTGTCTTCTGGGTTGTCGTTGTATCATTACATGTCACTCGAGTTGTAACTCGAATGTACCTTTCCAACTCCCTCAACCCGGGAACCCCAGAGAGTACCCTGGTCTACTATGGGACATGTAGGTTCACAATTGGTTTCCTCCTAAAACCCGCATCGTGACCGGCGGAAAAATAAAATCAATTCTTTTTCTTTCGTTACCCATTCCTCCTGGGATATCATCAGCTTTGGAAATAACGTGCTCGAGCTAAAAAAGCCTCGAATTACGAAATATGGGAGTTTTCATTACCCCCTCGAAACCCCGGTATTACCCCATAAACTGGCCACATGCGGGGTTTCCTGACTCGTCTCTTGGCCAGCAGCCGCAAGTCTGGGGCACGGGGGGGAAGGGCCCCTGGGGATGAGTACACTGTGTATCCGTACTAATGTAGTAGTGTAGTGCACTTGAGGTACAAGTCATCATGGCGGGGATCTATTTTGAAGTTCCCGTGCTGATGAATGTACTTTGGGTAAGTACTTTAGAAACTAATTGCTTTATTTCGTTTTCATTAGTATTTGCTCGTGACGGGATGAGGGGGGATGGTGGATGACCTGCATCTGCTGCCCCTCCTCGTCCGGAGGCCAACGGAAGGATCGGGCAGAGAGGGTGGCCGGGGAAAGGGTCGACGGGGGTGGTGACGACGCCCGCTCCCGTGCGAAATGCTCGGGCGATCACGGCGGGCTTCTCGGCAGAAGGGTGGGAAGTCTGGGGGAGCAGCCTCTCCCGCTCTCCAGGTCCTGTCCACCCCCGCGGTGGCCGAGGAAGCTCTCCCCATGGCTTGCTTTCCCGAGGCGGCACGGTACTATGCCAATGCCGCCGGGCTGAACCTGCAGGCCTGCAGATCCTGAGGCATATCCAGAAGTTAGGAAACTCGACGTGTGGCTGTTCCCAAGTGTTTGGAGTTGTGGATGACGACGGATCGCCAGACCACGGGTTTCCTTATCTGCCCACCCGTCCAACGCGGATGAGGCAGTGCCATCTGTGTTTCCCCAAGAAACCATGCGCCAGCCCGAGGAGGCAGTTCCGAGGGGGTCCCGTGGGAGGTAAAATTCTGGGCCGGAACCTGACTCCGGGAAAAGTTCTGCAGCATCGGAGGATAAAGGCAGAGAAGTTGGTGAGATAGAGGAGGGCGGGGGGGGAGCAGTGCAGCCCACGACTTGGGAAGCCCTTCCAGAGGCCCGGATGATCTACGCACTTGGTCTCCCTAGTTTCATGCAGCTCCCGGGGGGTGTTGTGTGTTTAGGTTGAGAACGAGTCGCCCGCCAACAAGCCGAGGCGGGCTCGTCTTTTGACGCCATCGACGGCTACTATGTGTGTGATCATCAAACCCGCCGACCAGCCTGGACCTACGCTTGTGTCTCTGACCATCGACGTTGTCTCGGGTCGTCTTGCGTTGGGCCCTCCTTACCAAGAGTGTTGCTAAAGAAAGGGCTTGTGTTGTATTTGAACACACAAAAAAAACACATCAAGAAACAGCAACAACGTCAACGGAGGGGCGGGCGGGGGCGGGTCTGTGTCGGGTTGAAGCTGTTTGGACGAGAGGAAGAAGACATGACTTGACGTCTGGACAGTCTCGGGTGGAGACAAGCAACTGGGCAAGGACACATGGAGGCTCTGCTTGGAAGCCGATTATCCAATATTTTCCGGGGTTGACAAGGTTCGGAGACGCAGCGAGGGGCAGCAGCACCTGTCGAACGGGATAGAATGATCTGAAAAAGTCGTCGTCTGGAAAGGCGCCTAGCCAGGGTTGAAGCCGAGTAACACCTGCTAATAGCAAGATTGCGCCCGTCGAGATGCAACGCGGAGGAGGCCTCTGCGTATCGTATCCAGTGTTACGACTTCTTAACTAGGGAAAAAAAAGGGGGATAGAGAAGCATTTGGTCGGGGTAATTGTACGTAATGACTTGGCCGGCAGTAATGTGGACTGTGATGCCGCAATAACTGCAACAGCTTTGCAACTCGCCGCAAGGGAGATGGAGGGGACACGTACACTCGTCCATGCATCGTGACCTTCTCTTGTCCTCCTCTCTTTCTTTGCCTGCTTTGTTTTTGTTTCTTTTTGGTCTGTCTACCTTGCAACCCAGTAAAAGATACGGTGTAGGTAGTGTTATGCGTTGCGTAGCTCAACCCCCCCTGGCTAGACTTGTCTCTCATCGTGACCCGGGGCTGGAATGGTGCCATTGACGACCCTGACGATGCGAGATTGATTGCAGGCATCGTGACCTCTTCCAACACAGCATCTGTTGGAAAACAGGCGGCTGGGCACTGGGTGCCAGAGAGAGAAAGAAAAAAAAGTCCGGGGGAGGAATGACAAGTGACGATCTGAGTTTTTTTTCTTGCCCTGTGGCGGTGCCAGGGGTTCACTGGGCCAACCCGCTTCTGGCTCGGGGAGGCGTTTTTCTTGGGTAAAATTGATACACACCGCAGCAGGTACGGAGCCCACACTTTGGGGATACATGGACACTTGATTCTAGAACTCGGTCCCGGCCAGGACCAAAGTCGGAGTCATCAGCAAGGCACGGTGAGGGAGCGTTCCACCCCTCGGGGAGGAAGAGGCAGGTACCCAAGGCATCGTGGTCCAAGGTATCGCGGAACAGACACACACACGTACCATCGTCGCCCAGGTACGCGAGACAGGACGTTGTCTCCTCCCACTTTGGGGCTAGGCCCCCGCGTACCTTTCGAAGGTATCGTAGGTACCTAGGACGGCTGACGGACTTGGGCCTCCGTTCCAGTTCTCCATTTCGACGTCCACCGGTAATTAGTACGCAAGCCCGCAGGTGACGGCGGCGGCGGCAGCAGCAGCAGGTTCGTGGAATTGTTTCTGGACGAAACAAAAGACCTCGCCAGACCGCGTGACAAGGGGTCAGACACCGGCAGTGTTTTACAATGGCTTTTCCATTTGGTAATGGCGATGCGGGCCCGCGGGGACCTCGATGGTCGGGGCCCCGGCCGGCTTGGGGCCAGACTTGCTACACTATTAGTAGTGTAGGTAACTTAAGTACCTAGTGGTAGGTAGCTTCGTGGTATTGAGGGGTAGAGTACAAGAGAGACATAGTCACGATGAGGTTGGAGAAGAGAGACTCACCAAGGTGACCAAAACGTGTCTGTATCATCGGTACCAAGAAACTGGGGAAGGAAAAATTAGAAGGAGAAAAAAAAGAGGAACGGGATATACCAAAACTTGGGTCAACTTGGCATCCATGGCGTCCATGCCAGCCCAGGGGTTCCACAGAGCTCCCCAATAGGGCCAAGTCGGTCTGTCCCGTGGCCTCCAGATGCTGCACCTTTTAGCAAATCTGGGGGTAATGGAAACTGGCATCTCACCTCCATCTCACCTCCTTGGGAGCATTCCGCCTCCGTCTCCCCTCCCTCTCGCTGTCTCTCTCGGGGGCCCGGCGCTGGAGCGAGCACCAACGCCGGCAGCAACACCAAAACGTCCCAAGGTCCCCCGTCCATGGCTCAGGCGGGGTTCGTGGGGTCAGCCGCCGCGCTCCCGGGCCACTCGGCGGGCAGGGCCATCCCCAACTTGAGCCATCTCGTGATCCCTCATCTTTTCTGTTCCACTGGCGGATCTCGACCTTTGACCGCGGGCGTCCCGCCGTTGTCTACCGCCAGTCTCCAGAGTGCTACACACGGTAGATCCAAGGAAAGCCGGCCCCATTCGTCGTCGTTGTCCTCCGTAAGTTGTTGGGCAATTTGGGGTAAGCCGTCGTGGCCGGCGCCCACAACCTGGGGTAAGGTGGGAAAAAGGGGTCTCGGATTTGATTATTGGGAGGTGTCCCGCCACTTGCACACTAATGGAAACAACATTGCTTACTAGGTATGCTGATGTACCTTGCGTAGAGACGAACACGGGTTTTCGGTTGGTACAAGTCATGGAGGCCGTTTAACAGGGGGAGTTGTCGTCTTTGAGGCGACTCGAATCGCAACTAGTACATGGCTCAACGAGACGAGACGTACACCTGATGTACTCGCGTCGGCATCGTGTACTCTTTTTTTTTTTGTCTCCCTCTTACAACAGCCTGCAATAATATCTGCCGGGGCACCGAGGGTCCGGGGGGCATGGCGACATGGCTGGGCCGGCGCCGACAAACGGGCGTTTTGAACTGCAACACGAAAGAGGCGGTAAAAGGCAACCGACACAGAGCAGAGGTACCGTGGACTTTTTACCGGTTTTCTTCATCGCTTCTTTGACGCCGGTTTCGGTGTTGAAGACGGGTATAGAGGTACCGCCCGGTGCTGTCACTCATAGTCAAGTTGTGACAAGGCCTTGCGTTGCGTTCCATTGTGGAAAGAGGCAGCCTGTACGTACCTTTACTGTATGTGTCCGAATGGTGTTATTTGACGCAACACGCACAAGCAGGTACCTGAAGTGGGTAAATAGGTACCGTGTATGAGTATGTAGCGACCGTATCCATTCCGAGTATTGTTTGAAAAATACAGGTTTTCATCGCGGGGGATGGAGAGACAGCAGCGGCTAGCAATGCCGAGTCGCTGGAACTCTAGAAGGGACGATTACGAGAGCGCGGATGGCCGGGTACGCGCAGCAATTTAATTCTGGCCACGGGGTTGCAAAGCCGCGTTCGCGCGGACAGGCCGGCCGGGGGCTGTACGCCGTGCAGTTGCCATCGATGGAACTTGACTTTTGTCCGAGCCGATTACGAGTTGACTTTTGATCAGAAGATGGGATTCCCTACATCCCATGGGCTTTCCTTAGAATGAGAAGTAAAATCTCTCTGCGCGTGCTGGTCTCTCGTGCAGCAAATCCCACCAGAGACGGACCGGCTTTGGCGCAATGCGCAACGGGTTGCGGCTGGTTGAGGACCGGATCTGCTTTTTGGCATCTGAGATGGCTTAGATCTGAGATTCCAGGTTGTCTTCTTGCCCACCGGCCCGGCCAAGGCAGGCGGCGCCTTGCCTGACCATGACCACCCTTTTACGCACTGGGTGAGTTGCAAGTAGCCGGGGGACGGGAACGGTGGTATTCGAAGGGGAACAAAAGGTCGGGTGCTTGCTCCGATGCTTCGTGACCTGGGAAAGACTTCAAGGAACGACAGAGAAAATTTGGAAGCAAGGGCAAAAACAAACTGTGTGGAGAGAAGAGCCTCGAATAGCCGTCAGATATGAATGTTGGGAGGTACGCGTCAACGGTACGTCACGTTCTGTGAAGTCTACTTGGATACACCTCACTGTAAGCTGAAAATCACAAGTACTCAGTACGTCTCTGCAGCAACTATGACAGGTATCGTGAAGCATCGTGGGCTCCAAGTGGAGATTCAGGTCCTTGGTAGTTCCTTGGTGCCCCTCCATTGGCGCATGTGATGTGCCCCATGTGGCAGCTCCCAGGCCTCACTTGCCTCAGCGAAGGCTCAGGTACGGCGGAGCGACAGGCAGGTACCTTACCGAGCTGGGCTGCTGGAGCGGGTGCCACCCTCTGAGGGCCGCCGCCAGGCGTAACAGCCCCAGGTGAACCCAGGCCCGGCGTAAATAATCCATGCGTGAGCAGGTCTCTACTTTCGTAGGTACCCCATAAGGTGAGGTAAGTAGGGGGCGGGTACCTTGTGATATACCTTCACCTGCGTGGTGGCTTCGTACCCTCTGTACCTTTGCCTTCCAAAATACCACAGGTACAACAAGGTCAGCACCAATCAGAGATGCGAAACCAGGCCATTGGCTACCCAAAATGGCTTAGACTTCTTTTTATTTAGTAATAGTTCGCCATTCGTGCTGCAGGTGAAGTCATCATCGTGATCGAACTTTGTCCCCAAGGAGCCATGGGAGCTCACGAAGCTGCAAGGATTGCAGTCAACGTGCTTCCCTTGGAGGGGGAAAAATGCACCAGAATCATTGCAATTTTTTTCTCTTTTGCAGAGTCACCTGGCGGGGGAGGGGTACGGACACGACACATAGCTTCCAGTTCCAGTTCCAGAGTCTCTTTTCGCCTCGAGTATAAAGGTCACTGCCGGCCCTGTTGGATCGTGAGTCTTGATGGCCCCTGATCGACTTGAATCTCTCGACATCCTCCTTCCCATCCTCCCTCCTCAGCCTCAGCTATCCGCTTCCTCTGCATCAGCAAAGGTCCCTCATTATTCCTTTTTTTGCTGCTTTGGCTAGCTACCTTATCTCTCCGCGTTAGTCGTGTGTGTGTGTTTGTGTTCGTCCTTGGACCTCTCACCATCTGCCATACCTACCAACGAACCCCTTCCTTATCTTTTCATATTACACGCCTTCTCACAACCGTGCCGGACAGGCGCGCTGGCGCTCTCGCCTGCTCTTACCGGTAATCCGTTTGTCGCGGCCTGGACGTAGCCTGCGCTTCTGTTTTCTGACCAGTACCAGGGCTGATGCTGATGCCCTGCTGGTAACGGCCTGAAGGTCAGCCTGTCTGGCTTTTTATCATTGTACGTCGATACCGTTTAACGCAAGCCAAACCTGCCGACCGACTGCAAACCGGTCAGTTTGGCTGTGCCCGAGATCCCATTATTTCCGTCGATGGGCGCGCTTTTCGTCACCCTCTCTGCTGATCAGCCTTTGTTCCTGCTGGGGCTGAAAGTTCTGGCAACTTCCGTTCCCGATGCAGGACGTTAACGACCACCACCGCGACACAAATACTCACGATTTGGCGGGGCCTGCCGGAAATCGCGCGCTCAACTCAAAGTGGCCTTTATCGTCTTATGGGGCGCGGATGCGTTTCTGCGGCAGCTGCGCTACTGCGCTGCGTCTCGGCGTCCATTGCTGGCACTGGACGCTGAACAAACCTGCATCGCTGATGCGTGACGATATTCTGATAATGCTGTTCCAGTTGGTGCGGGCAATACGTCCGTCACGACGCGGGCGTGATAACCTGGGTGCGTGCTGCTGGTCTGCGCTCTCGGGCTTTCGGCGCCAGTCTCTCGGCGATGCGCTTATCCGTGACGACTGGAAGCAAATGCGCTGTCACCGGAACAAACCTTGTCTGGAACGTTTCGTCATGACTGCTGGTTTGACCTGCAAGCAGGTATCCGAGCCCGTTGCTTAGCTCTGTACCTACTTGTCACCTGGTCCCGTATATCTGAATCGGATCAGCATCACACAAAGCTGCCGAGACGCAAGGTACGTCCGTCCGTCCGTCCGCGTCCACGCATTCCTCCTGCTCCCATCGACCACACCCCCCTTGCCTTTTCCCCTTATCAGTCCAAACATTTTGTACGAGCGTTCGGCGGTGAAGCTTCAATGCTCCCGTTGCTCTCTCGATTCCTGCGTTCCCCAGAGAGATAGCACCAGCACCAGCACCAGCACTTGCACCTGCACCTTGTTCAGCCCCGTGTTCTCGACCCTGTCCATTCCCCGGCGCGGTCCTGGGAAAGCAAGCGTGTCTGCTCCGCATCACACGAAGCAGCATTACCGATCCCGGTTCTTGCGACGGGCGCTCGACGAGCTTGTGCTGCTACCGAGCCCGAGTCGAATCTGACTCACCTCATCATGTAACTCTCCTCGTGGTTGTTGCGATGCTTTGCTGCTTCGCCGCTGTTCGCTGTCGAGCTACTTAGACCTTCGGGTCGCCCACCCTGCTCTGCCCAACGCCCACGCACCTTCCCTCCCATTCACCACAGTCCCAACCCAACTGCTCCTGCCTCTTCTTTCCTGTCCCATGCGATTTCTCTAACACAAACCGTCCACGAACATGTTGGCCTTGTCCGTCAATACTGACCTTCCCGCCATGGATAGGTTTCCCAACTACGAGGAATCCGCCCAAGAGATCTCCAACATCATGGCGACCGCCGCACCCCCTCGTAACAAGGCCCTAGGCCAGGTCCAGGCCGCATCAGCAGACAGCAGCCGTGGTCCTTCTCCCCAACCCACACATTTCAGCGTCCCCATGGCCGCCCGCGCAAATGGCAACGGACACAGAGTCCTGCGCTCCGCGACGGTTGGCTACATTGCGCCCGCCTTCGTCGGCAAGTCCGAGCAGATGGACCAGGGTGAGTTTGACGACGCCATTGTTTTCTCGCCCCATTGAGTGATACTGACAAGCTCTTTTAGTCCGTGGAATCATCAAGACCAACGGCTGGATCCCGGAAGCTCTCGTGGACGAGCAGGTCGCGTGGTTCTACGACGAGCTCGGCATCGATGACGTCTACTTCAAGATCGAGTCCCCCGAGGTGATTGCCAGCCAGATCACATCCCTGTACGCCGCCAAGGTCGCCGCGTTCGCGCGCGAGGACAAGCGCGAGGAGATCAGGCTCGACATGGAGGCGCCTGACCACGCCATCTACATCGACACGAGCGAGCCTGGCAAGACCTCCGTCGCAGGCCCCCGCTACGAGCAGAGACTCGAGGCCAAGTACTTGGACCACGTCGGCAAGACCAAGTTCCGCGTCGAGACTTTCCGTTCCCCCGGCGTCCTGGGAGCTTCGCCTACCTCCAAGGCCACCCTTCGCTGCTACTTCGTCTACCAGTGCCTGTTCAAGCAGAGCCCCGAGACGACCGACCCCAACGAGACCCGCCTCGAGGTCATCGCCGACAACGGCTTCCTCCAGAAGGCGACGAACAACACCAAGCAGATCTACCAGGAGATCATCGAGCTCGCCGTCAACCGCACCGGTCCCGTCATCGAGGTCTTCGATATCGAGGGCTCTGTCGAGAAGCGTCTCGTCATCGCCTTCCGCTCGCGCACTGCCCGCGGTCTGTTCTCCGCCCTCTCCGACCTTTACCACTACTACGGCGTCACCAGCTCGAGGAAGTACGTGGAGCAGTTTGCCAACGGCATTACTGTCATGAGTATCTACCTTCGCCCTGCTATGAACATCGAGGGCAACTACCCCCACTTGGACCAGTCCATCCACCAGATCACCAAGGAGATTTCGCTGCTGTACTGCCTGCCTCAGAACAAGCTGCACTCGCTCTTCACCTCCGGAGAGCTCAGCCTCCAGGAGACCGTTTACGGCCACTGCGTCTGGGTCTTCATTCAGCACTTCCTCAACCGTCTCGGTTCCGAATACGTCTCTCTGTCCGAGATCCTGGATCCCAAGGACCAGACCCACGTTGCGCTTCTGTCCAAGCTGAAGCGTCGTCTGAGGACAGAGACCTTCACTCCTGACTACATCCTCGAGATCATTCAGTCGTACCCCGGACTCGTCCGCGTCCTTTACGCCTCCTTCGCGTCCGTCCACCTGGCTGTCGGCCCCGACTTTGACCGCCACTTCATTGCGCCCACCCCTGCCATTGAGGTCCTGTCTGATGCCAAGCTCAAGGAGCGCATCACTCGCGATGTCTCCAACGAGCACGAGGAGATGGTCATGACTGCCTTCCGCGTCTTCAACAACGCCATCCTGAAGACCAACTACTTCACGCCCACCAAGGTTGCCCTGAGTTTCCGTCTGGACCCCTCTTTCTTGCCCGAGATTGAGTACCCCAAGCGTCTCTACGGCATGTTCCTGGTCATCGGCGCCGAGTCCCGCGGTTTCCACCTGCGTTTCAAGGACATTTCTCGTGGCGGTATCCGCATTGTCAAGTCCCGCAGCAAGGAGGCTTACAGCATTAACGCCCGCAACCTCTTCGACGAGAACTACGGTCTTGCCAGCACTCAGCAGCGCAAGAACAAGGACATTCCCGAAGGCGGCTCCAAGGGTGTCATTCTCCTTGACCCCAAGATGCAGGACCGCGCGAAGGAGGCTTTCGAGAAGTACATTGACAGTATTCTCGATCTCCTCCTCCCCGCCAGCTCCCCGGGTATCAAGAACCCCCTGGTGGACTTGTACGGCAAGGAGGAGATTCTCTTCATGGGCCCCGATGAGAACACTGCCGACCTCGTCGACTGGGCCACCGCCCACGCCCGCGCCCGTGGTGCCCCCTGGTGGAAGTCGTTCTTCACCGGCAAGTCGCCCAAGCTTGGTGGCATTCCCCACGACACCTACGGCATGACCACCCTGTCCGTTCGCGAGTACGTCAAGGGTATCTACCGCAAGCTTAACCTTGACCCCGCCACTGTCAAGAAGATGCAGACCGGTGGCCCCGATGGTGACTTGGGCAGCAACGAGATTCTCCTCAGCAACGAGAAGTACACTTCCATTGTTGACGGATCCGGTGTCCTCGTCGACCCCAACGGAATCGACAAGGAGGAGCTGCTCCGCCTTGCCAAGGCCCGTGTCATGGTCAACCAGTTTGACATGTCCAAGCTGTCCAAGGATGGTTACCGCATTCTGTGCGACGACAGCAACATCACCCTGCCCACCGGCGAGTTCATCTCCAACGGCACGACGTTCCGCAACACCTACCACCTGCGCGACACTGGTCTCACCGACTGCTTCGTGCCTTGTGGTGGTCGTCCCGAGTCGATCGACCTGATCTCGGTGAACAAGATCATCAAGGATGGCAAGTCCACCATTCCTTACCTTGTCGAGGGCGCCAACCTCTTCATCACCCAAGACGCCAAGCTCCGCCTGGAGGCTGCCGGCTGCGTTCTGTACAAGGACGCCAGTGCCAACAAGGGTGGTGTGACCTCGTCCTCCCTGGAGGTTCTCGCGTCGCTCTCCTTCGATGACGAGAGCTTCGTCAAGCACATGTGCATCGACTCCAAGGGTCAGGCTCCCCAGTTCTACCAGGACTACGTCAAGTCCGTCCAGGCCAAGATCTGCGAGAACGCCCGTCTCGAGTTCGAGGCCATCTGGCGCGAGCACGAGGAGACTGGCGTTCCCCGCAGCGTCCTCTCCGACAACCTGTCCAACGCCATCACCACCCTCGACGAGGAGCTTCAGCACTCCGACCTCTGGAAGAACGAGCAGATCCGCCGCTCCGTCCTCCAGGACGCCCTGCCCAACCTTCTCCTCGAGAAGATTGGCCTTGACACCATCATCGAGCGCGTCCCCGACTCCTACCTGCGCGCCATCTTCGGCAGCTACCTCGCCTCCCGGTTTGTCTACCAGTTTGGTAGCCAGCCCAGCCAGTTTGCTTTCTACGACTTGTAAGTTTTAACCCGAGTGATCCGTCATCATCGAACACCTCACTGACTGTTTCGCAGCATGGCCAAGCGTATGTCCAACATTAAATAGAGGATTTCCCATCCGGGCGCTCTAGAATCGGCGTATTTTGTTTTCTGTCTTCTTTTGCATGACACATGATTCTGGGTTTTTCTTAATGGTTGGTATACACGCATGGGCGGTGCGAGAGAATAAAAAAAGAGAGATGGGACGCATGGGAAAGAAAAGAAGCGAGGGGCTTATTGTTCCGATATGGACAACTGCATAGTAACTGGAGTACTAATGGTTTGGTTCTTGGTTCTCGTCACGACTAGCCTGGTCACAGAGATGGCACAGGGTTCTATCATTATGAATACTATTTTCACCTTCACCGCTTGTTCCTCGGGCTTCGAGAAGTGATTTGTCACACAGTAGGAGGTCTTGCCGAGACCCCGACGCATGTAGACATCCGCAGCGGAGATGAAAAAGAGAATGGAATATTGCGTGAGCTCGATGTTGCGCGTCCGTTATTATTGATGTTCTACTCGTCTATCAGATAGCCATGACCATACTGTATTGCCAATTTTTCCGTCCGTCTAAGCAAGCCGCCACCCCATCCTCTTTTGGAGGTTTTTCGGGGCCCGATGATGTTTAATCGTGCCGAGTGCCTGAAACCCCTCGGACTATTACGTCTAGCATGACAATCAAGGAAAAAAAAGAGAAGGTCGCCGTACGAGGGGGGAAAGAAAAGACAGGCGTCCCAAGTCCACAACACCACCATTCTTTCCGGCTCCCGACCCAGATGATCGGGTCCGTCTGTCACACAAGGCAGGTGGTAGTGTAGTGGCCCAGCTTAGGTATGCGTATGCGGCGCGTGTGCATCTTCGGCCCGTCCCGAGCAAGAGAACCGCATGGAGAGGAGGACGAAATAGGTTGGCTGCTCCGAGGGATAGATGGGTCAGGCGACGCGGGCGTGGGGGTCCCCCTCCCGATCGCGGATAACATATCTGCGCCCCCCCCCCCCTCTTCTGCAGCAAAAAAAAAGCCCCCCCACGTACATGTTCACCCGCCCACCGGCCCGCGATGCATGCAGGCCGTCGATCCAACCTGGCGACTGCGGGTTGGGGGGAGGGTGTAAGGAAGGGGGATCTAGTGCTTCTCGGCCCAGGCGCGGAACCACTCCAGGGCCTCCGGGTTGGCGACGCTGGCGTTGGTCTTGACGTCCATGCCGGAGAGGATCTGCTTGACGGCGACCTCGATCCTGTTTGGTTGCAGATGTTAGCAAAAAGCCCAAATCAAAAGGCCACTGAAGGAGAGAGAGATGGCGGTACTTACTTCTTGCCGTTGCCCGTCTTGGGGATCCCGCCGCCGCACTCCTCGACGACGCCGGGGACGTGGCGGGGGCTCAGCTCGCGCCTGATGACGCTCTTGATCTCGGCCTTCAGCTTCTCGTCGAACGCGCGCCCCGCGGCGGGCACGACGAACAGGCAGACCGTCTCGTCGGCGTCGCTCGCGCGGCGCCGGCCGACGCACACGGCGTCCTCGACGTCCGCGGGGAAGAAGCGCGTGAGGACGTTGTAGATCTCGGCGCTGCCGAAGCGCACGCCCGCGGGCTTGAGCACGCCGTCGGACCGGCCGAGCATGACGAGCGAGCCCGTGGCCGGGCTCGGGATCTTGACGAAGTCGCCGTGGTGCCAGACGGGCCCCCTCGCGCCGCAGACGTCGGCGAAGCGGTCGAAGTAGGCGGCGCGGTACTTCTCGTCGCCCCCCGGGCCGAAGAAGGTCAGCGGCTGGCAGGGGAAGGGCGCGACGCAGACGAGGTCGCCCGGGTGGGTGGGGTCCGGGAGGGGCCCGCCAGAGGCGGAGTCGACGGCGCGGATGGCCATGCCCAGGCCGGCGCACTGGATCTCGCCGACGCGGACGGGGAGGAGGGGGCAGGGGGCGCCGAAGAGGGAGATGATGTCGGTGCCGCCGGTGATGGAGGCGAGGTTGACGGTCGGGGGGAAGGCCTTGTAGACGAAGGAGAAGGTGGAGGGGGGCAGGGGGCTGGCGGTGGAGTAGATTGCCTCGAGGGCGGAGAGGTCGACGCCGGGTTCGTTGACGGGGTGGACGGCGTTGGCCTCGAGGGCGGTGAGGTAGGCGGCAGAGGTGCCGAAGTGGGTGACGCGCAGGTCGGAGAGGAGGCGGGGGAGGGAGAGGTGGCCATGGGGCCTGAAGGGGGAGCCGGAGTAGAGGACGAGGGTGGCGCCGACGGCGAGGGCGGAGACGGACCAGTGCCACATCATCCAGGAGGTGGTGGTGTAGTAGAGCATGCGGGAGCGGGAGGAGAGGGAGCCGTGGAGGGCGTGCTCCTTCTTGTGCTGGATGAGAGTGCCGAGGGCCGTGTGGACGATGGCCTTGGGCAGGCCGGTCGTGCCGCTCGAGTAGAGGATGTAGAGGGGGTGGGAAGGGGGGAGCTGCTCGAACTTGAGGGGCTCATCTGGGGATCTGTAGAAGAAGGTCAGTGAGAGATATCAAAAAGAAGTTGGAGATGGCGCCGGACCTCTGGAGGAAGGACTCGTATTCCTCGACGTCGACGCCGATCGCCTTGACGCCGTCGATGCCGAGGTCGCAGGCAACGTTGTTGATGACCACGACGAACTCGAGACCCTTCGGCTTCAGGGCCTTGACGATCTCCTCCGTCTTGTCGGTGCTGCTCCACTCCTTGCCGTTGTACACGGTGCCGTTGTCCGCGAACAGGACCTTGGGGCCGATCTGGGCGAGGCGGTCCAGCACGGCGCTGACGCCGTTGTCGGGGCTGATGCCGGTCCAGATGGCGCCGACCGCGGCGGCGCCGAGGGAGGCGACCAGGGCCTGGTGGTGGTTCGAGACGAAGCCGGCGACGATGTCGTTGGGGCGCACGCCGCGGGCCCGGAGGCCGGCGGAGCAGAGCCGGACGGCGTCCCGGAGCTGGGCCCACGTTGTGGAGACGGAGGGGCCGAGCTCGGTGGTGGTGATGGTCGCGACGGATGTGGGGTCGACGTCGACGTTGGCGGGGAAGAGGAGGTTCTCGGCGAAGTTGAGACGGGAGCCCTCGAAGAAGTCTGGCCTCGGGTACATGGGCGCATTGGGCGGGAGGACCTGAGGGTTCAGATCAGCCGGCGGCCTGTGAATCGAGGAGCGAGCAGATGGGCATAGTTCTGGACGAGGAGGAGGGGCAGGTAGGGTTCGCGTTTGGGGGATGGGAATTTCGGCATCGCCCATGGAAGATGCCAAAGAAGGATATCGTCCCTTTCTTTTCCTCTCACGGCATGACTCGTCTCCATCGGGGATGACGGTCATGCAAGACGGGTGCCATGGGCAAATAGAGGTAGCCATCCGCCTCACAAAGCAAAGCATAGCAAAGCCGGCTGTATCAAGGTTCTTGAGGGGGGAGAAAGGTTCCCAACGAGGGTTCAAGACACTGGTGAGGATTTGGCATCGACGATTTGGAGCGTTTGGTCTCGAGCAATCTGCTGGCACTTGCGCTGCTGGCGAGAGAGGGAAAAAGAGAGGGAGAGTTTGGGCCCTTCTCTCACACTGATGTCACACACATATGGAAACTTCGCCATTCATGTTGTTGGTCCTTCTCCGTCTGGAGACCGTCATGGCGCACCAAGCAAGGTAAAGTATAAGGAAAGCAAAGGGCAGCGAGAGGTTGAGCTTGAGTTTTGGGATCCGACGGACTCAAAAAAGAGAGAAAGGTGGGCTGGCGTACCTTGTCGAAGGGCTTCGAGGCGGTGATGCCTACGAAGTACCAAACCTCCTCCCAGAACTCGGCCACATTCTCAATGGACCACTTGTAGAGGCCGGGGTAGTCTGCCAGCTCGAGGCCGTACTTGGAGTTGACCCGGAGCAAAAACGCCCACATGGGAGTCGAGGTGGGGTCCGGGTGCCTCCAGAGCTCGTTGCGTGTGACACTGGTGATGGTCATGATTGGCCGCGGAGTGACTGATGAATTGGGACGGGAGTTGCGGAGGAGGGGCAATTGAGTTGGAGACACGCTTCAAAGACGAAGCCCCGGCGGTTTGCTGGGTATCACGACGCTCAAAAGATGGAATCAGGGGTAAGGAAAAGAGAAGAAAAAAACAGCGTTGAGTGTGCAGCAGGCGAGAATGCTGTGAGTGGTAGTGCCGGTGGAGGGAAAGAATGGAAGTTGTGCCGTCGCAATCCGACGGGTCGATTCCGAGGCACGATTCCGAAAAAAGGGTTGAGGACGAACCCCCAGGACCGGAGTCCGGGGGTGGGGGGGAGATTCTGCGGACAGCAGCTGCGTTGCGTGCCTTACCTTGGGTAACAAAGCAACAACACTGTGAAGCCTCGAGAGAGACGGACGGGACTTTGGAGTTGCTAGCGCTCAGCTGAAGGGAGCTCCGTTTCGAATCCGAGCTCGGCCTCTAGGCCTCTCCTCTAGATGCTGGCTGGGGCAAACACCAAGTACACGTCTGGACTCTTTGCTCTCAACACCGCTTCACGTGTCTGCAGACGAGGACCGTGGTGAACTGGGCTGCTCAGGTATCTTTAGACCGGAACATGTACCTCAAGTTAGTGTCATCTTAGGTAAGGCGCAAAACGATTGAGGCACACGATCGACGGCCCTCCACATCCGTTCCGGTCCGGCCCAGTCCAATCCAGACCAGTCGAGTGCGACGATTTTGCGCTACTGCGCGGTCCAGCTTGACAGGCGATAGCGTAGTGAACGTAGGTACTAGTTAGGTAGTGTGGTAGTGTAAATAATAAGCCTTTGTGTTGGCTTGTCAGGGCATGCAAGGCACGCCTGAACCGAGGCTGGTTTCCGGGTACGGCACCGCGCAGGATTACTAACTCGAGTGAGGCGTTCATGGCATTGAGGCGCTGAGGATGGCCCGTTCCGCCCTGTGGCTGGTGCTCTTCAAGTTCCGGGCACCGGGCTGTCGTTGCATACCTAGCATGGCATGCGCCGCTCGATCCTCCTCACTAGACTCGATGCCGATTCCGCGATGTCCAGCGGCCCCTATCGATAACAACGCACTGGAAGATGTCTCAGGATGGGACCCTCTGCTGGGAAGGAGCTTGCAACAACGTGCCCCTGGTGCAGTGACAGCTCACACGATCCCACACCCGTTCACACCTTTCCAACGTCGCCTCACTTGGCTGAAGACAGCACGCAGTGCAATAAACCGGGGTTTCGCCAGTCATTGGTCCATGCCGGGTCCCCCGGGCATCGCGATATGGCGGGGCAGCAATTACACGCGATTTGGGCGGGCATCGACGAGCGCATCGAGATGGCCCAACATACTGCCTGCGGATGCGGAGTACTGTGGTAGATATCTCTCATCGAGTGGTGCCATGCAGCGGCAGATGGGCGAAACAAATGAGAGGAAGGCTGTGGGCAAAAGAAACGACCAGGGCGAAAAAGCAAAGGTCGAGCTGGCTCTGTCGTCTGGTGTAAAGTCAAGTCGGCCTCGTCTTCTTGAGAGACTAACCCAAGCAAAACTTTCAACGGTCGACTCGAAAGCCATGCCATGCCATGCCATGCCATGCGATCCATGTTGAGACAGTCTCCGAGCCCAGTTCGTTCGACAATTCATCAGCTGACGATCCGAGCGTACATTGTGCTGCTCACCTCTCTCTTTTTTGTCTTTCGCATCCAGTTGCTCCCGTTGTCAAGGTCGAGCGTCACAGCCCCTTGGGCCCTTACACCTGCACGCCTGGCTGCAAAAACGCATTCGCTTAGCTGTGTGTGTCGTTCAATGGGGTTGGGGGCTCGCGCGACGTTCGATCAAGAAGCCTACGTATTTACCGGGATCAACTCTGTAGTCGGACGGTCGGTGAGGCCGGCAGGCAGGGCAGACGATGTATTCTGAGGACGCTTGAGAGAGATACAGGGACGGACGACAGCATTGAGTTGGGCAGAGATGGGCGCATTGAGTCGCTGGCAATATCGAACAGAAGACCACGTCGACCGTGATTGTTTTGGCGATAACGTCACTGCCGACCCTCTCAACAGGCGGCGTATCAAAACAGAGAGGGCGGCAGACGGCAGGGTCCAGCAGGGAGGTTCCATGAGCAACCGCCTTGCTGGCCGGGTGAGGCTGGTAGGCGAGTCGTTCATGGATGGATACCGTCGTAAATATGCAAGTAAGGCGGTAAGACTAATAGCAAGAGACGTGGTGGAGGAAGTTGGAGTTTGGACTTCGCGGGCCGCCGAACACCACTCTCTGAGAACGGGTCCACCTGCGTCCCGAGTGGCGTGACTTGTAAATGCAAGTGCGGTCCTCCAGCACTTGTTCACTCACCTAGTATCCGCAGTACCGCCGTGGTTTGCATGATAGAAAGATGAGGCAGAGATAGCCAGTGTCGCAGCCGCTGGGTTCCGCATTGGCAGGCTGACTAGTGTGTCCTCGAACCGTCAGTCATCAACGGTCGGTCGCATTACATCGCATCGCGACTCGAAAGCAGAGACGACGGGACAGATGGTTCGGTCGGTCGGTCAGTCAGCGATCCGTATCGGCTGTGTCGTCCGGGCAGCCTGTCAGACGTCGAGTCGCCCCTCCCCCTATTATTCCCGCGCTGCCGAGCGCGGTAACGCGCCGGGGACGGACGGGATTTGCTCAACAGCCGAGATCAATTTCTGGCCATGTGTGGTCGCATTCCAAACGGCCGCAGGAGAGGAGGGCGCGGCGACAAGGGTTCACATCGTGCAGCTGGTGGGAGGACCCCGCAGCGGGCCCTGATGGACACACACTGCAGAGCCCGTATTGTTGTCCGTTGCTGTTGTTGTCGTTGTTGCCCATGGCTGTCGTCCGTCACTGTTCCTGTGTCCGGGAAGGGCACTCCGTAGACGATTCCGAATAGGGGATTGGAGAACAGTGAGGAGGAAACAGAGTTGCAGGGCTTGTTTGACTGGATTGATGAATAGAGAGGCAAATTGAGCATGGATGATGCATCAATGGACGGGATGGGCCCAGACCAGGAGTACATTGTGAAGAGACAGGAGTCGGTCGACGGGAGAAGTTGGAATGGGTTTCCAGAGATGGCCAGTCTGTGCAGCGGCAGCAGGGCAAGCAGCGGGAAACCCGGACCTCTCGGGACTGGAGACCAGGGATGGTGAAGTAGTCGATGCCGAGTCGAGGTTGAGGCGATCCTCTATTACACTACAACGGCTATGTAAATTGAGTAGAATCGACGCGGTCGAGTACTTGTATCGGTGTTAGTAAGATACGTCCCTGGGAGGCCGAGTCTAGTTGTCACCACTGAGGCAATGAAGTACCTGATGCTGCACTTTTCTACTAGGGATGTACTTCCAAACGGGAGCCACATGTACTTGCTGACCAAAACCCGCCTACTGCCCGTTAGCAAATCCCGCCAGCGCGTGGTGTACCTGAGTCTAGGTATCGGTCATGTTGCGAAGTTCCTTCATCGTGGATCTTGTAGCATGATATTCCAGAGAAGTTTTTTTTTCTTCTTTCCTCATCAACCATCATCTTAATTCTCGACCATATCCTCTCTTCTTTCTCTGTTTAAATCTTTTTCCTCCTTCTCCTTCTCCCCTCTCCTCTCCCACCTACCGTCACCCCTCCCAGTGACTCCCGCTCCCCTCCTCCTCCTCCTATCGAGCAAAGAGAGGTGGCCTGGTGATCCTCGTCACCCCTGCCTCCTGGAACCTCTTCGTTTCCCTCGGGAAATAAACAAGACGCAACGCAACGGAACGGTACAGCACAGAAGGTCACATCGAGTGACGTAGAGCCACCACCCAACAAATAGGCTTTGGTTCTG
Source organism: Colletotrichum brevisporum (assembly GCA_030770045.1). Lineage (NCBI taxonomy): Eukaryota > Fungi > Ascomycota > Sordariomycetes > Glomerellales > Glomerellaceae > Colletotrichum > Colletotrichum brevisporum. Next base: position 12,978,187 of record JAUGSI010000001.1, read on the forward strand.
TCTGCTGCCGGCTCCTCCTTCGCCGCGCTACAGTGTAGTGTACCTCCCGAACACATCCCCCCCTGTCTGCAGCCAATCGCAGGGCGCCTTCGCACTGGGAAAGCTCAGGCACCGCTGTGAGCCTTCCCTTCCGCCTGCACCCGCGTATCTGCCCCAGCGTCCCACGCCTTCAGAGGTACATCGACCACCCACCCTCTGTACCCTCCAGGCCAATCCAGGTACTCTCCCATCAAATTTTCGCTGCTGGGTTACCTCCGACACACGACGGGACATTTTGCGGATCCCACTCCTGGCCTCACTTCACGCTGCCCACCCGCACCTATTTTACCTAAAATCACGGCCCAATCCCAACGCGCGTAGAACCGAAATCGACAGGCAATCTGCTTTTTTTTTTTTCTCTCGCTCGCCCCTGGCGGTGTTACCAAACTTGCGAAAGAGGGAGACGACAGTACCCTTTATTAATCTCTCTTACTCTGCTCCCCGATCCGCAAAGAGCCCCAGGCACCAACGTTCTCCCACGAAACTCCTGGACCTGTTCAAACCGGTCTACCCTCCGCAACCACCAGCTCCTTTTACACGGGTTGCAGACGAATAGCCCCACGACGAACAAGCAGAGAGCGAAGAGAGAGAGCGTGTGTCCAGTATAGGCCTGCCACTGCTCCCGCCACCCACCTAGTGCAACCTCGCATCTCCAATTCCCAGCCTTTCCGGACAGCTATCCTGCGCCCGTCGCTTACAGCAAAGCAACTACCTACGTTGGTGAGTAATGACCGTTATTTCTCATCACCGTCGGTTCGAACCAACCCAATCCGTCGCTCCGGCACTCCGATAGCCTTCTGTGGCTCGTCAAGTGTGCCGTTTAGCGCCTCATTGGCTACAGGTCGTGCTTCCGTCGAAGCCGCTGCACGAGGTCGGCCGCGCGAGCCTCGGGCGACGTGCGACGTGCAACGCTGCCGGGCTCGCTTCTTAGTGGTCGCCTGCCCTGTTGGCCCTGCTATCATTGCGACCGCGCGTGCGCCACTGACACTCTGACCGACAATTCACGCCCTTCCCTTCGGCTCAAGCCTGCTGCTTCTCTTTTGCGTCCTTCTTCCAGTACATCCGACGACCGACCACTCCGTCAATGAACCGCTTCTAGAGCCTGATTGCTGACCGATTGTTTCTTTTCTTTCCTTCTAGCCCATCAATTCTCGTCCTCATTACAGAACTGCATCACTTTTGCGTTCATCCATCCGTTCGATAACCTCGTCCGGTCGTTCCGCAGGCCCCGATACAACACCATCCCCCCCTTTTTTTTTCGTCTATCCAAGCACCTGTATCACAGACTGCCAAAGCGCTCCCGCCTCAGCAATGCCCCGGAGAATTGCGAATCCCTTCTCGACCTCCCACTCTCCCGCCATGCCGCAGACCGAGAAGGAAAGGAGACCTTCTCGTTCTGGCAATCGCCTCACCAACTTTTTCTCGTCCCCCAAGGGCGCCAAGGACAAGGACCATCAGACCGCACAGCAGGCGCTCCTGGCCATGCAGCAGCAAAACATCTCGTCGACCCAAATAACCCCCTCGACCATCTCCCTGCCCACCATCTCCCTCTCTACCGCTACCGCTGGCGAGCCCGACAACAGCGAGCCTCCCACGACCCTCTTCTCGCCTCCTTCCGCCATCGAGGCGGAGAAGAAGCGTCGCTTCGATGCCCAATTCGGCCCCCTTCTTCACCCGAGCCACCGATATGTGAGCAAGTCCAACGACGGGAAGCCGCTCGACCCGCCGATCATCGACGAGCCTCCTTACTACTACGTCCTCACTACCTACATCAGCTACCTGATCCTCATTCTCTTCGGCCATGCCCGCGACTTCTTCGGAAAGAGGTTTGGCGACAAGAAGCACTACCAGGCACTCAAGCCCCAAAATGGCTACGCTCCCTTGAATGAAGACTTCGACAACTTCTACGTCCGCAGACTGAAGATGCGTATCGACGACTGCTTCGCCCGCCCCATCACTGGCGTCCCTGGCCGATACATCACCCTCATGGACCGCGAGTCGAGCGACTACAACCGAACCTACAACTACACCGGCACCTACACTGAGACCCTCAACGTGAGCTCCTACAACTACCTCGGTTTCGCCCAGTCGGAGGGCCCTTGCGCCGACGCCGTCGAGGAGTGTGTCAAGAAGTACGCTCTCAGCACCTGCAGCACCCGCGCCGATGTTGGTACGTCGGACCTGGCTCTCGAGGTGGAAAGGGAAATCGCCAACTTCGTTGGCAAGCCCGCCGCAATGGTCTTCTCCATGGGTTTCGTCACCAACGCCAGCTCCTTCCCTGCTCTCGTGTCCAAGGGCTGCCTCATCCTGTCCGACGAGTTGAACCACGCCTCCATCAGAGTCGGTGCCCGTCTCTCTGGCGCCGTCATTTCTTCCTTCAAGCACAACGACATGGTCGATCTCGAGCGAAAGCTCCGCGAAGCCATCTCGCAGGGACAGCCCCGCACTCACCGCCCCTGGAAGAAGATCCTGGTCGCCGTCGAGGGTCTGTACTCGATGGAGGGAACCATGTGCGATCTGCCCGGAATCATGGCTCTGAAGGACAGGTACAAGTTCTACCTCTTCATCGACGAGGCCCACAGCATTGGCGCCATTGGCCCCCGCGGCCGCGGCGTTTGCGACTACTTCGGCATTGACCCCAACCGCGTCGACATCCTCATGGGAACCCTCACCAAGTCCTTCGGCGCCAACGGTGGTTACGTCGCCGCCGAGAAGAGCATCATCGACAAGCTGCGCGCCACCAACGCCGCGACCATCTACGGCGAGTCACCCGCCCCCTCGGTTCTCATGCAGATTTCGGCTTCCCTCAGGCTCATCACCGGCGAGCTGTGCCCTGGCCAGGGTGCGGAGCGTCTGGAGCGTATCGCCTTCAACTCCCGCTACCTGCGTCTCGGTCTCAAGCGCCTGGGTCTCATTGTCTACGGCCACGACGACTCGCCCATCATTCCCATCATGCTTTACAACCCCGGAAAGATGCCCGCCTTCAGTCACGCCATGCTCAAGCGCAAGATCTCCGTCGTCATCGTCGGATACCCCGCCACGCCTCTCATCAGCTCTCGCGCCCGCTTCTGCGTCTCTTCGGCTCACAACAAGGAGGATCTCGACAGGATGCTGGCCGCCGTCGACGAGGTTGCCGACCAGCTTCAGATCAGGTTCTCCACCGGTATTGCGGGCGGCGCGGAGCCACTTCCCGAGGGCGTTACGCCCGAGACGGAGAAGGAGTGGCGCAAGGCCAACGGCCTCGAGGGCGTCTACAAGCCCCCCCGCTGGAAGCTCGAGGACGTTATTGCTCGTGGCGTCCAAGACTGCAAGATCCGTCTGCGGTAAAGTGGCCGCCGTTTCATCATGAAGAATTGTTGACGACGAACACTGATGACCGCTTGGGCTCTTTGGCCGGACGTTGACGAGGCGGGGAATGTACAGGAAAATGAAGCAACGTTTCTCCGGAGGAGAGGGAGTTTTGGGTGCGCCGTGTTCACTTCTGTCGGCATCGACTTGTTTGCATGATACCTATGAGATCAAGTGTCGATTGTCTCTTAGTCTTTGAGTGGGGAGAGCCTGCATGGCCATGGCGTTACGGGAGTGATGACAGGAATAGCGAACGGATTCATGTGCCGCGGCACCGATCAATATATAACTAGTAGTATTAGGCTCTTCGGAGCTGAGAAATATAGACAACACAGGTACTTAGAGTAATGTACACACGATTCTTGGACATGCTTGGCCTCCTCCCCTTCTTCATCTGCTGATGAGATCCGTCACTATTACTGCCCTTCTCTTATTGCCGTCTCTAGTCAACTACCGGCACTATTCCACGATTTATTACTAGGACTATTATTCTTGGGACGTCTTATTCGTCACCCCCTCCGCCAGTATCCAACACAACCCTAAGTGGCCCGGCTTGCTCTCCTACAACAATAATAAAGCCGATGATGGACCCCCGACGGACGACGGCAGACGACAATAACAATAGAGACGATAACACCAACAGTACCATAGGCCCTTTAAGCCTTAATAGTATTGATCCTAGGGAAAGATCTCCTTTATTCTTCTGGGTTGTCTTCGAATATCGGCTCATCATAGGATCCGGGCTGTGAGCCTACCTACCCTTCCAGTTCCTGCGGCAGTGAATACGATGTTCTCTCTCTCTCTCTCTCTCTCTCTCTCTCTCTCTCTCTGTGCTCTTTCTATTCACCTACCTAAACCGAAAGTACGTATGTGCCTTACTCTTTTCTCCGTTACAGTGGAAGGTACCCCCCGGGGAGACAGGGAGAAATATGGGGCATACACGGTCTTCCTTCCTTCCTCTTTTCTCAGGAGAAAACCGTTCCTTCCATCTCTGATCTGGAGAATGATACGTACTGATCAGTCAAACCAGATGGCACTCGTTTCCATAACAACCTGTTTGTTGTCGTCCCATAGCTTTGCTGCCCATATTTCATCTCCGCCTCCCACGGTGTTCTCTCTGTCCCATCCATCGTCTCTCCCATCTCTACCACCACCACCAGCCCCCCCTTCATACCAATACACATCCGCCGCGAGCACATTTCTTCCTCCTCTACATCATTCCGTTTGGAGACTTGTTTCTTTTTGTTATATCAACCGAGGGAATATTTGTTTGGTTTCACTTGGGAACTTCATTCTACTTTACTCGCCGTCGACAACTTGTCTGCGCCTGAGTGATCCTATTTCTTTGGTCACCTCCAGAGAGCAAAGCCTGCTCGACACGCTGCCTCAGAGCTCGACGTGCCCATCCGACTTTTCACTATGGGCGACGACCCCGTCGGAGAGCGCGGTCGGCCTCCGGACCAGCGCCGCGCCAACAACAGAGGCCTAGGACCCCGGTGCGGCCAGTCGCCTGCTGAGGCCTCCCTGCCCTCGTCGCGGCCCTTACAGCTGGGACATCGAAGGAGTTTGACCCCGTCGTACTCCGATCTCAACACATTATACCACGAGAACAGCTACTTGGATTCTCCCGGCCCAACTCTTTTCGTCGAGCAGGAGAGTCTGAATTCCCTCGTCTCGAAAGCTCCACCTTGCCCAGTTGATTCACCATCTCCGATAAAATCTCTCTCTTCTCTCAGTCCTCAGCACCATTCTCAAGCTGGCAGCGAGCCGGCTGAAAGAGGCCCAGCTAGCAATACTGTTGGGGGATTCGAGGTGACAGACAACGAAGAGTCCAACTCAGAAAGTATGTCAAAGAGTACTGTTCTTCTAAGCTCCCGACGGAGTACGGGACCAGCTCGGGACAAAGTCGGGCAGCTATCCGAGGCTGGGAGCGGCCAGGAAAGTCGCCCGAATACGAAGCCTGCGTCCAAAGTCAAGCCACGCGACGACAATGCGAATGTCCGTCGGCCCACCAGAAAACTCACCCTCAACGAGCAACTGCAAATCAGAAGAGCGAAGCCCAAAATTCGAATTGAGAACGTTCCGGTCAAGAATCCTGCGTCCACGAAGGTTCGGGCTCCCCGTCAAGACTCTGCCATCACAAAGCCCTAGGATGCCTCGCGGAGGGACGTCTCGACGACAAAACCTAGCTCAACCACCAGTGTTCCGAAGAGGGCGGCTTCGCAAAGAGCAGTCGACACGAGTGCTCAAAAGCCTGTATCGACGTCTTTACCCCACACATCAAGTGAAGCCTTTGCCAACCATGGAGTGCCACTACGTAAGACAGATTGGAAGCCGAAGAGAGGCCGATCTCGGGACGCAAATGAAGAAGAGGCCAAATTGGTCGTGGTGCCCATATCGCAAATCCCCGGGCCCCTTCACATCCTGCCTCCTAGGCTTGTGTCCCCAGAACGCCAGCTGACTACTGACGAGGGACACTCTTGCCAGCTTCTCTCGGAGGCGCCGTCTCAGAATACTCGGAAGCGGTCTGCCAGTCAGGCATTGAGTCCAGGATCTATGAAGGCGGAGAGGAAGAAGAAGAGGAAGCAGATGAGGCGACTTTCTTCACCACCCGTCGCGTCAGGTGATGAGTGATTTGGCCGGAACAGCAAGTTGCGGGTCTGCCCCATGTTGGTCACTCTGTGTTGTCACGTTTGGACGTGAGCAGAAACTTGAAGTTGTGAGAAACGAAGTGCTATTGTTGGATCGGATCGAGTTGAGACTCGTCTTGAAAAGTTGTACGACAGGTTCAACGCCTGAATGCAGAGGGGAGCGGTACGACTTCCTGTTGGAAAAGTCGGCCGGGCAAAAATTAGCTTTGTTGGACTATTGGCAACAGCCATACTGATCCTTGACGAGGAATCGTGTTTTTATTCAATCATTGTTTTGTAACCCGCTGAGGATTCCTTAGTCTCAAAAGAAGTTTTGCTCATTGTCAACGAGGTCGGCCCCTGGCGAAGATCCCGTGAAGGCACAGGCCGCTGTTCGAAGATACCTGACCACAGTACAGAGCCTGTTGTGTGTTGTAGACTGGCACCTTTCACGGCTGAGGCTTTTACTCTATTTCACCAGGTGATCAAAGCAAGTACGACACGCGGATCCGGGCTATGTATCCAGGGCACATGGAAGCATATGATGCAAGACCACTTGCCGCAAGGGGGGGACTTGGAATCAGGAGCTCCCCGTGTCGTCGTAAGGCAAGCTGAAATCGGACAATGTCCCGGAAAACTCGGACGAGGGTGGCGATGTTGAACTCTCGACGGAAGTTAGGGGGCGGAAACTGGGAAGTAATCGTACCTTCTCCTTTTTTTGTTTTATATTTCGGTCGGAGACATCACGGGACGGTCTCTTGACAACCGATCCTATCGACCTGGCCAACAAGTAGGGGAACGCCCCGACAGCTAGTTAGTTAACAAGACGTCAAAATTGAACTTTTTTTTTCTTTTAGAAGAAAGAAGGTTTGAATGGAAGATGCTTGCTACGAACGGCGGGTTCCTCGGAGCCGCGGGCGTTGTTTGGGGGAAGGTCAGCATCGTCGGCACGAGTGATCGACCGACATTTCGCATGCCCGCCCTCCAGCCGAGGCATGGCTGGTGGTGGTGGCCCAGATGTACCTAATCTGAAATATCTGAAGAATGAAATTGAAGAAAAGGGGGCTGGCAAGACATCAAAGGAGAGGCGTAGGGGGTTTCTCGGCCGAAGGAGCCGTTAGCTCGGATCCCAGATCGAATCTAGCGAAAGGAGGCGTCGGATCGAAAAGGAGGGGAGGGGAGGCTCCTAGCGCTGAAGGTTATCTGTCGATGGGATTTTGCGAGAGGCGATAAGGGGGAAAAGTCCGAGGAAATGGGGAAACGAGGCAACAAAGGTGACCGCGCGAGAGGGCGGCGCCGGATAACTAGATGGTGTAAAGGGAATATAGTCTTTTGCCTCTTTTGGAAGAAGTGGCGAGCCCAGTTTAGGTTTGGTCTTGGTGACGGCGTGGATGTTGCCGAGGAACGATGTCACGGATGGGCTTTTTCGTTCCAACGGGGTTGCTTGGACGTTTTTTTTTTGGGAAAATGATGTGGTTTTGAAAGGAAAACCCGACAACGGATGAAAATCGAGAGGTCTAAAATGACCGTGTCGTTGCAGAGGCCGCGGTGCAGAGCTTGAGATGAACGCCGAGAGGCGGCGGTCGAGTCGCCCCGCCATTACTCGTCTCGAGACGGACGAACATCAGAGGCATGAGGTTGAGCTCGTTGCTGTCGTTCCGGCAGCGAGTCTGTTGTTCTATCGGGCGTGCGGTCCCCAAGTACTGTGTAACATGCGCGAAGTTGACGGTGTCATCGAGTCTGGAGACAAGTAGTAGTCGATAAGCACGAGACGGTCTGAGGAGAGGGGGTGTCCTTGCCGACATCATACGACACACATGGTCTTTTGACCGGTTTTCTTTTGTTTCAACCGAACAGTTTCCAACTTTTCTCCTTTAGGGTTATTGTTACCTTCCTCCTATGGCTGTTGACACTCGTGTAGCTGCCAAGAGGGGACTTGACATGCCAGACGGAGACCGGCTTAGTTACTTGGCGCGGAACGAATTCGCGATGGATTTTGGATTATTCTGGGGCGTACCATCCGGATGGGTCGGAAAGAGCCTGAAACCCAGACGGCGAGCGGGGATATCTCAGTGGGAGTCTGGTTTCCTCCCTTCTCCCACGACGCTGGCCCTCAGTCTTTCCTCACAACAAGACGCGATATAGATGGATACGCGTCAAACAAACTGTACGCTGTCGCAATGGAAAGGGGGTCTGGCCAGTAGAGAATACAGACGAGGCGAGGAAACAACAGCGTGGCCGTGTAACCGCGAAGGAGTTGCGATGAACATCCTCCAACGACAAGAGATGACGGCAAGCTGAGCAAAAACCGACAGCGGGGTTTGAAGCCGAGGACGACCACGCAGGGCCTCACCCAGAAGAGCTGTCGCCAGTGCCGTCGAGATGCTTTGCCGGCCCTGCTTTTTTTGCTGACTGTTATTAATGGCCATGGAAAAAATAGCCTTGTAGGGTTTCCGATTTTAAGATTGGGGTCCAATAGGGTGGAAGTGGCAGTTGCAACTTGGGTATGGTGGTTGAAGAGTTTACCATAAAGTCCCAAGAGAAGTGTCTTGAACAAGCCTGGAAGCTGCAATGGCGGCGGGTGGATGCCGATCCATAATGTTAAATGACGGGCGACGTCCGTGTAATAAGTCGCTCAGCCCTCTCGCGTGGATTCCCGATAATGACAACGAGCTCCCGACGACCTAAAATGCCTCATTTTGGTCATCGTCGCGGTCCCGATCGTGATGCTCATGGAGCAGCTGGGGAACTGCGGGATAGGAAGACGTCAGAAGCGCGGGCGATAGAGGTCTAGAAGCACGGGACCCTCATTCGACGCGCGAGCTCGAAACGCAAGGGTGGAATTTGTTCCGTTTGTACAGCCGGAACCCTCTTGTCTCTGCCAATGAGCCATCCAATCCGGTTCCTCTTTGGTTGGAGCAAGCGGTGCTGGGCCAGTCTGGGGCCGGGCTGGGTTGGGCTGAGTGCTGGGTGCTAGGTTTGAGAGGCAGTCGGGCGATCTTGCGTTTTCTCATGGGAAGAGCAGCCGAACGGCGAGCTATGAGCTATGAATGGAGTACCCAGTACTACCCTTGGGTCGATTAAGCACAAGACAAGGTGAGGTCGTGTAAGTGAGGTAGCTGGCGTGTTTCTAGGAGAGGGTTTGCATATCGACGGCTTCCAGTATCAACCCTGGAGACAACGTTTTGGGGAGAGGAGGTGCGGAGGCCACCGTCGGGAATCTTGCCGTGAGATGGAGAGGATACCCTGACCGAGATACTTGTTGAACGGCGTGACTCTCGGCGGCAGTCAAAGTACCCAGTGGCTAGAGCGAGGCAGGGTCAGGTCGGTCCCTTGAGATGAGGGGAGACAGACCAGACGGTTCCTTGCGTCGAGGTAGCAGAAGCAAATTGAGTGCTGTGATTGGCTGGGCGGCACGGTGCTTGGACGGTAAAGCAATGAGGAAACCGGCAGAAGCATCTGATAATGACTTCACCGCATGGCTCGTTGACGTGGGTTCTGACTCTGTTTTCCCGGTCTGGGTTGTTCCTATGTTTGCAATTGCATCAGTAGGCCGTGCGCTCCCCTGTTGAGCACTTGGATGGACGAGGTAGAGCTGGTAGGACTGTAGGAGTAACGGGTAGTCGAGATTGGATGCCGAAGTTGTGGGAGTATCGTCATTAAACGCAGCCGGGAAGAGGACGACTTGTCACTCGTCACTTTTCTCCGGAAGGGCAGTTGCAATACGGAGCCGTCCGTGTCCAGTATCTACCGGAGACAGACAGGCGGCGGACGGGGGACCATTTTGGGGGCATCCGACCCGATGTTGATGGATGATGGTTGGGTGAAGCATGAGGGGCACTGGAGGGTAGTGTACAGTGTCGGCCGGTACTGAGGGGCTTTGGCCAGTTGGTGGATCCAGGCGGCGACGAGCGATTGGCAACGACTGGGCGCTTCGGTCCCAATTACCGAGTGACCAGGCCGCTGGTCATTTTGGATGCCGTCAAAATCTCTTGTTTCTCTGGGTCGGATTCCCCTTATTTTCTTATTTCGCTGTTGAGATTTATTGCTGTGGCACATGCAGGATCCAATGGGGCGACGTCCGAGGCGGCTTGGTTTGGTTGGCTTCTGGAACATGCCAACGACGTGCATCCTGTCCGTCCGTGTACTATACTATAGTATACCTAGATAGTAGGCAAATAGGTCAGGTCTGGCAACGTTTCTGAAGCGAGATACACTGTATACGTACGTACACGACGGTATTTGGGTATGTCTCTGGGAGAAGAAAGAGGAGAGACACAAATCGCAGCTGTCTGTCTTGTCTGTCTGTTCGCGCCGCAGAAAGAGTGGTCTGGCGTTTGGGGAAAGAAACCGGGGAAAGCCTCCCCTACCTCCCCTCCAGGCATGACGATAATGAAGACTCTATTCCCGTGCCCATTGACTTTTGTGTAGCAGCTGCTCAGTCAGAAGAGAACTTCAAGCAAGCAATTGGGTCGAGTGGCGGCTGCAGGGATGGCCCCCTTGGGCGCTAACATGCATCGGGGCCGCGGTAATGGGCCGGATTGCTGGCGGCGCATCTGGCCGTCGGATGGTCTCTTGGTATTATTACGTTGGGTGTTATTGTTGTTGTTGTAGTTGATGCTGCTGCTGTTGCTGTTTCCATCGCAGTTATGAGGTAGGAAGGTAGGTCGGCAAGTAAGGCAAGGTGATGTGAGAAGGGCAACTCGTCTGGTGGAAAGAAGAATGACTTGATACGTTTACCCATTGCAGGACTGTAGGACACACCAGCATAGACCAGGTGCCTAGGCATTGTCGCAAGCAAGCACACAGCAGCAGTGAGCATGGAGGTACCTTAGGCGAGCGGCTAGTTCGAGACAAGCACTGGGGGGCTGGGCAGGAGCACCAGAGACGCCTGTGGGTATCTGCCTTCCAATTGAGGCCGGCTGCGTACCTGCCTTTCTCTACAAACACACACTATGTATCCATGTACCAATACCTGTGCAATTACGGTACTCCGAACAACCATAGTGTATTACACCGGGCTATTACCTGCCTACACTACGGTGGTAGGTCCAGGTTGCCAAGTTCCTTAGGTGGTCCCGGTTTGGTTCAACCTGGATGGTCTCCAGTCTGTACCCATACCCATTATCACCTGTTACCAATTTTTTTTTTCCTTCGTAATACTATTATCAGTGGAGGCAAAAACGTACATTTCAACTCAATTCTAGCTATATTATTAGTATCCACTATATACTACTATACATTTATAAAAACTAGAGAAAGTATATAAATACCCTTAAAGCTAGTTAGTAGGTTAAAAATTTTATTAATAACTTATAGAATAAGAATAAAAGATAAGTTAGTAGGGCTAAGCTTACTAAATTTCTTTTTTTTACTACTATACTACTTAAATCTTTAGAACTACTATATTTAACTATACTAAGTATATTAATATAGTAGCTATATATACTATAAACTACTAGTTAACTAAAATAATTAATAAAAATATTACTATTATTAACTAGTATATTAACTAACTAAAGTTAAAATAGTATTATTAAAACCTAAAAACTAAAAAGTTTATAGTTTATTATATACTTTTATACTAAATAGTAACTTTTTTACTACTCCTTAACTACTATAGTAAACTAGGGAGTAGTAGTAATAATATTATTACTTTATAAAAGCTTATTAAGTAGTTTAAAAAGATTAATTAATAGTTTTAAAAAGGAGATATTTACTTAAAGAATAAAGTAATAATAAAGTAAATTAAAAATATTATAACTACTTTAATAAGGTTAAGAATATATTTAAAAAGGGAATAAGGGAGTACTAAAAAGAAAAAAGGGGGGGATGGGAGGGTAGAGGAGGGGGTGCGGGGGGTAATAACTGCAGGGATCCCGTATTAATAAACACTAATTGATAATACTAAGTTCCTTTGTAAAGGAATACCTATTATCACGCTACTACTGCTACTGGGCCGGCACAGGCATTTGAGCGCTCTTTTCACTGGATAGCGGCCGGAAATGCTGCGGGGGCTCTGACTGGACCGCCCGCTGGATCCGCACAGCGCAAACAGGTGCTGTAGCCTGTATCCCGGACAGATCAAGCTACTGGTATTTACCACTGGACCAGCATTAGGTGCTGTGCGTCGTGCCTGCCTCACACCTAGGTTGTACCTTGGCTGCCTGCCTTTGAAGCTACCTAGCTACCTTAGGTAGCGTACATACGTAGGTAGGTACCTGCCGCCGAGCTGCAAGATACGCATAAGCCAATGTACCCCTCCAAACCTCCAAACCCCCTCCCCGAATCCGCGGGCAGCCAACCCGACCTTGACCATCGCTCTAAGCCGATTCAATCCAATCCCGTCCCGTGCTACACTGCCATCTCCCTCCACCTTTTTCGCCTGAGCCCGAACCCGAACGACGATCTCATTCTCGACCTGAACTTGTCCTCCTACTCCTGCAGTCCACCTTAGTCCATCTAGCGTGCGTCTTCTTGAGCCTCTTCGACCAACGACTCCTCCTCCTTCTCTTTGAGACTTCAATCTGACGAGAGGGACGACTGTGCGATCGTGGCCTTCGATGATCTCTCCTTGGCCAGCCCCGTTCTGTTTCTGTGTGTTGCTCCCGCACTCTCAATCTCTTCTGCAACGGGCCCCCGCAGCCGCCGCAACGACCTCCTCACACTGAGGGCGAGGGCACCATTGGCGCTTCTTGACACTCCCCCCGATTCGTCATCCAACTTTGCTCCTCTCACGACGCCTGCTTCCCCTCTCACAGTCTACGACGGCCGCTTCTCCTCGTCAAGTCTGCGACCGCCACTCCTGCCGCCGCTGTCGTCGTCTTTCCCTCGCCGACGTGCACACGCACCTCCCCTCACAAGCCTGAGCCTGATTTCCATCGCCGCCGACCACCGTAGCAGCAATGAACTTCGACTCAGGCACCGCCTACGCTGAGTCGGACGCCGACGATGAATACGAGCGCAGCCTGGGTCCGAATTCCCCCGTCGCCAACAGCGAGTCGCCAATCGACTCCGAGCTTCCCTCGTCAAACGAGCATACGCCTACCACCTACGCCCACCGTAGCAGCGCCGACCGCTTGCCCGAGACCATCATCTCCGAGTGGACCGCCGATGAGTGCGCCGACTTCATCAGCACGATTGGCCTGCCCCAATACGCCGATCGCTTCGTGGGTAAGTTGTTCCTGTTGTCTCATTCTGTTTACTCGTCGCGACGCAATACTAACGACGCGTTTCCAGAGAACGAAATTGTCGGCGAGGCTTTGGTCGCTCTGCAACACGATGATCTCAAGTCAATGGGCATTGCCAGCGTTGGCCACCGTCTGACTATTTTGAAAAGTGTCTACGACGTAAAAAAGGCCCAGGACATACCGATAGAAAGCGATCACTACGTGCCATTGTGTAGGTGTTGTTGTGCTTGAACCGTAAAAGCCCATGGCTAATGTCTCTTCTCCTTGCAGCTGCCGATGCGGAAGCGCAATACGCGACAGCGACGCTCAAAGACATCAAGCACTTGGTCGAGCAACTTCGCCTGCGGGACGAACGAATGAGCCTGGTGGAGCAAGACCTGCGTCGGTTGACTGACGACTTCAGACGGCTCCGCGAGGACATGCTGCCTGCCCTGCGACTGGCAAAGGACTCCTCGCAGGCACTACCGCTACCCAGCGGTCAGGGGAACGGCAACAACCAAGGCAACTACCCGTACGAGACCGTATCGCCCCCAGCGCCGACACCATCCTCCACCCAATCCATGAGCCATTCCATGAGTATCAAGAGGCAATACTCGACCAAGAGGATCATGTTGGGAACGACACCGAAAAATACTTCGCCATCGCATTTGCAGACAGCACACGAGAGAATGGAACAATCGCTCGACCCGTCAAATGCGGCAGAACGAGCTGTCTTGTCTTCGTCACACCTGGCTGCTATGAATGGCTCCGCTACTGCTACATCTCCTGGTTATCCCTCTCCGAACATGCCTTCTCCAACCTCTCCTCCGACCCTTGGCGGCGCGACCCTCGGGTCCCGATCCTACCGATCCGACATGCCAACTCCGTCGTCAAGATCAACTTTTTCCGAAAACGATCACGGATACAAAGGCCGCGAACAGCCAGTGGCGCCGAGACGTGGACCGACGCCCGCCCCCGACACCCCAAGTACAAGCAATGCATCTGTGGAGATCTTCAAGTCCTTCCGGGTCAGTATGGACGACCCGTGTTACAAGGTGCTTCCCGCCGCGCTTAAGAAGTACCAAATCAATGCGCCTTGGGACCAGTACGCGCTTTACATTGTCTATGGGGACCAGGAGCGTTGCTTGGGACTCGACGAGAAGCCTCTTATTCTGTTCAAGCAGCTGGACAAAGAGGGCAAGAAGCCCATGTTCATGTTGAGGAAGACGAACAACGCGCAGGTCGACCTGTCACAGGAACAACCGGGGAGTGCAGGGCTGACGGCCAGAGGCGCGGCAACCGGCTACGACCCACCAGGCGGTATTATTTAGGGGGTGATACCACTGCTGATCATCCTAGACGCGTATCCTTCGATGATTTGATTTGTTTCCTGCCTGGATTCTTTCAAGCGGAAGCGGCCACAAGGGGCGGGGCCGTGAGCTTGACTGGACCAGAGCATACCGGAGTTGGGGTTCACCTGCATAGCGCTGCGCGAGGAGGACGCGATTGCTTTGGAATACCTGTCGCGGAAACAATGTGCGGGTTCGATTGGGCGGGGTCTCTCCGCGGCGTTTCGTCACGCATCTGCACCTAGGTTGTCGAACTCGAAACGTGGATCCGAGCATTATTGTTTTTATGTGCGAGCTCCAAAACCTCGAACGGACAAGACATCGGACCAAAAGTCGCCGCGGCAGAGCTCTCCATCTCGACACAGTTGAGATTATTTTCTCTCCAGGAGATGATTTTGGGACAGGAGAGTGCTCACACTGAGGGTGGGCGTGAATCGCAGCACTGCACCGGTGTCTGGCAACCACTGAGAGGCGTGATCAGACGACGTAGAGATAACTGTACTGTAACCAACAACATTTGACGGGAGGCGGACCATTTCTTGGATATTGGGGGGAGGAGGCATCTGCTTGGTGCGACAAAAGACAGGTCGCAAACGCTATTGAAGGGTGCCCTTCACTGTGTTTTTTTACTTCAGCTTCTTGACACCATTTTATTCATCACTTGATTGGACACGCGTTTTCGGGATCGCAGGTGATTATTCTAGGTTACTGCAGTACGTGAGACGTGTCCCGAGGAGCTCATTTGGTGTTGTATGCATGTGCGAACCGGAACATTGAAGATGATCCGCCACGGCATGAAAAAATAGGACGATCTCTTCAGGAGACGCAGGCCTCGTGTGGTCCTGGGGCTGCCAAGGACAGTGATCGCGCCCGCATTCCTCTTCTAGAAGCATGGGGATCTCCCTCAGGCTGGGATGACGGAACAGTTGGCGGTGCCAGAGGCAGCGCGATTCTGGGTCGGAAGGAGGTGGTGGTGGTGGGGTTGGTTCACGGCGAACGAGGCTGTGCTGGATGCCGGTGGGATGAAAGCCCGCCGCCGTATGATCGATTGATTGATGTCGAATTACTGTGCGGCGACGGGTCGCGCGGGGGGGAGTGTATCTCGTTGGATTGGTCGGTGGAGTCATCAACGTCCCCGTCGTACTTCGAGGTGTGGCTACGAATGGCACTTGATGTATCTACGGACGGCGAGGAAACTGCCTACCCCCATCGTGACGGGCTACCGGGAGGGTGGTATCCGGGTCGAACGGAAGGGACGGTTTTGGCGTCTCAGTCTGGTGGGCAGATGTGCGAAATGTTCCCACAATTCCTGGCCGGCGTGTGTACGATTTCTCTCTGTTTCTCTTGTCTTGCGTTCCGACGTTCTGTAATGGTATGGTGGAAATTGCAGGTTTGGAAAGGGGGGGGGGAAGGGGGATTCCAAACAAGCCGTGATGATGTTTGAACGAACGAACGACGAGCTCGGGTTCTGGTACGTTTGAACGCGAGAACGGGAAGAAGAAGGAAACCCGACGACAACACCCACCAGCCCCCTGCGGTTATGGTACGGGACGGTTTTGGGTGACTCGGTGCGACGCCGGAGACGGAGCGGAGGTCCGGGTTTAGGGTGGTCTAGGGGGGAGGAGGCTCCGGGGGTGGTGAGGAGAGGTGAACTTGTTTTGGTTGCAGGTCGCTGGCGGCTTGGGAATACGAGGTTCGCGGTGTGTCGTCTGTCTAGAGGATTACTTGCCTACCTTATCTAGGAGACGAGGTGCGGAAAGATAGGTACAAGGGGTCGAGATGTCGCAGATACGCGGGATGGAAAGGTGAACTTGGAGGTTACAGGGGCATCAGCACCCGGTGTCAATCGCTCAAACAGACGCCATTCATAAAGCCTCGTTGCTATCTGCCAACGTTGTGACGCTCTTCGTCCCGTCATCCAACTCTCCACACTCAAGTTCTATTCTTGATGATGAAAGACGATTGGGGGCAGGGGGACGGGACGCTCCCCACATGTTCGATCGTTCTTCGTCCTTTGACGAGTGTTTGCTGTTTCTGGCCGGCCAGCTTTTACGTGCTTCAGGCTAAGCAGGGGGTGCTGAGGAGACAGCTTTCGTCTTCCTGGCGTTTGGATGGACGGTGGTATGGATGAATGAGCACGTTTGGACCTTGCGAGGGAAACGTCAAAGTCGCGAATAGATTGCTCCGCGACGGGCAGATTCGACTGAACACGGATCACCGGGATAGATCTGCTGCCCGATCGAGGGAGACACGTGCGTGACCTCGGCGGGTTTCTCGCAGTCCTACGGCCTTGCCGTTGGTCTTTTATGAAACTGTGGCTGTTCGTTGACTGAATCGTGTCCGCTGCATGAAGTATGGAAACTGTTGGTGATAGAAGTTGCGTAGGATCGACGGGCTTTGCTTGTCTGACAGGTGGGCTCTCTCTCTCAAGTTCGTCTCGATAGCGGTGCTGTACAGTGGACAATATAGGGTCTTGGTTGTTGGGAAGACGTTGTCACAAGTCCATTGCCTGGGTAGCTAGTCATAAACCAAAGTGCCTTTGATTGTGGCTGACGCTGAAGTAAAGAGGTCAAGTGGTGTCCAAAGGTGTGCCTGGATAGTCTGAAGTCGGATTCTGGTTTCGCCATTGGTAGAGGGTGCATGCAGCGTTCGGATTCGTTTGGGGGCCGAATATCACAAGCTGTATTGGTGGCTATCCATGGGACGAGTCACGAGTCCTTCCTCGGCTGAGCCATACTCAAAACTCTGGGGTTATCTGAGCTTCAACCCGACTTGACGCGATATACCTTGCTCGAATCCGCCACGTTTTCGCCCGCTTCGTCGTCTGATTCAGCGCAACCGAGCCCATGTCGTGCTCTTGTTGACTTGCCTATCTAGGTTTCGTCCCATTGACCCCCACTGAGGTCTTTCCTGACTCTTGTCACCGGGGCGATCAAGCGAGAACCCCACAACTCGCGCACAATCAATCCGTCCGTGTCTCTGTCTGCGCTCCATAATTGGCATTGCATCGGTGAGCTACCACACAAGAAAGCCCGAGTGGCTCAGTGGTAAAGCGTCTCACTAGTATCCGGTTCTCCGGTCCGAAATGAGAAGATCGTCAGTTCGATTCTGGCCTTGGGCATTGTGTAATTCTTTTGCCGTTCTCGGACATGATCTTTTTCTTTTTTTGATGGCATTTCACACGCATTACCTTGGCATTCGTCCTCCGGCTTGTTTCGAAGGAAATTGAGGTTGCGAGTGTGTGAGAAGACGCGTTTTTTATGGACCGTGTTATCCGCATGGAATTCCTCGTGTAAGTGGCCAGTAAACAAGATCGGGCCAGATGCTCCAACAAGGCCTACTTAACTTTTCTCTTGAGAGCTCGGCGTTAGTTACATATGACATCTTCCCAGCCATACGTATCTCTTGACTGTGGCCCTGAAATACGGGGTCACAACCCAGATTGTGTAGTGTTTTCGACTAAATTCAGTGTTGATGTGTTGCTATACCAAGTGCTCTCGGACCCAGGCGAACTTCGTGACTCGAGGAGCTTCCATGTCTTTCAAGTTCCAGGTGCAATCAGGCAGACTCTTCAAAAGTGACTGGCCCTATTTATATTGCTAGATCATTCTCGAGCAACTCCTGACAAAGAGCATGCGCAAGAACACCAACAGAGTGGGTTGGGACCCTGCGGGATTGAGACTCGTTTGGTGGCTTTAAGCAGCTTGAAGAACACCGAAAGCATTCACTGACTACCTAGTTACACTTACTACCTGGGCAGGTACCAGGCAGACATGAGGAGGAATACAACGGAATACGTTTCTGTGGGGAAGGGAAAAAAACGCTCTTGTTTGGTGTTCGAGTTTCTTCCGAGGGAAGGAACGACCCAGAACGACGCGCCTGCCTCTTTCGCCTGCTTCCTCTTAACACCTTCCTCTTGCCTACCTAGGTACCTAGGTCCCTCTTTGTTCTTATTTTGCTTACCGATTCTGTTGTTTACTTTCTTCGTCCCCCATCAAATCCCATCGCGATTCTGTCGCCTCTTACCTCTTCTCACGAACTTCCTTCCCTACGAGAAAACCTCTGCGGATGCGGATATTGCGAAGATCAGGCGCCTTGAACCAAACATTGCAAAGTACGAAGTTGGAGTTTTAGATTTCACGTCCAGAGGCTGGTACTCTTTCTGGTGAGATACTTCTCATTTTTTCCCAATTCACCTTACCTCAATTCTGACTTGAAGCTAAGCACTTCTTTCTGGTCTCACGTCAACACCTCCCTGATCACCACAGTATCCCAAAC
This sequence comes from Colletotrichum brevisporum, assembly GCA_030770045.1. NCBI lineage: Eukaryota > Fungi > Ascomycota > Sordariomycetes > Glomerellales > Glomerellaceae > Colletotrichum > Colletotrichum brevisporum. The sequence continues at coordinate 12,997,000 of JAUGSI010000001.1, forward strand.
CCGAGATCATATCCATCATGGAGGCTCAGGATTCATCCAACCTCACCTGCAGCGTTGGAGACGGACAGATGTCTTTTGACAACGGACAGCAGCCGTTTTCTTTCACCTGGAACCCACCCACAGCCCCGGTCGCCGACGATGTCGCCGAAGGCAACAACCGCAAGCGCCGCCGTGTCCAAGTCGATGTCGACAAGCAGGGCATCGCCGTTCTCAAGCTAGGCTCGGAGGTGACCTTCGACTTCAAGTCTACTCACGCCGACGCCGAGAAGAAGCTCGTCGATGTTACAGCTGAGCGGGACCAGCTGAAAGCGAAAGTTGCGACTTTGGAGACTTTGGAGAAAGAGCTCATCCAAATTAAGAAGCAGAACGAAGAAAAGATCACAAAAGTCACGTCGGAGCGAGACAACCTGGAGAAGAAACTTCGGTGTACGGAAGCGACACTGGCCCAACAGTGTCTAGACATCCAGACCGCCGAAGATAACAAGTCAGTGACCGAGATGGCTCGAAACATTGCCGTGATGGAGTGGGAACTCGCCAAGAAGACCGTCAGCGAGCTCAAAGGTCAAATTAAAACCGACCAAGCTGCCGCCGCCAAGGCGCAGACCGGACTTACGGACCAACTCCGGGGACTCCAAGAGGCGAAGAAGAAGGTTCATGATGAGATGGCCCAGCTGCGGACCCGCAAGGATGAGCAATGCTGTCACCTCCAGAACACCATCCACATCCTCGAGGAGGACAAGGGTTTCATGTTAGCTGAGATGGACGAGCATAATCGCGCGAGACGCATAGCGCTGGAGAAGAGTGAAGCGCTGCAGCATCAACTCCACGCCAGCGAGAAGGAGAAGGCGAGCCTGTCTGACTCACTCCAGCGCTTTCAAAGCGTCTCCAATGGCTTCAAGGGCTGCAAGGGCTGCAAGGGCTGCGAACGCCTCGAGAAGGAACTCAAGGAGGCTCTCAGAACGCAGACCAAGGCCCGCGCCGAGGTCCCCAAGCCACAGGCCAAGGTCCGAAAGGTCCAAAAGATTAAATCGGAAGATGACCTCGATTATTCCGATGAAGAATACTGATAATGAGGGCGCAGAACGAATCGAAGCCAGGGGCCGTCTGAATGTGTGGTAACAACAACAAGCTGGTGGAGGTAATCTTCTACGACGCATCAGATGGTCGGATTTGGTAGACGCCAAGGGTTTTGTGAATCTGAGACAGGAGTAACTCGCAAGTAGAGCAAATCATGTTTGCCACCAACGTTTTCCCTCTTTACGTGACTCATTTGTTATCGCTGTGAATGAATATTCAAGGCTGTTCCGGACCGCGCTGGTAGTGTCTTGGCCTTGCGTTCGACTACATTAATAGACAGTCATCATGAACAGGATGACAACACAGAAGAAGTCTTCAAACTGGTCCTTGAGTCCTGGCAAGGCTGCCCGAGGGCAGTATCAACGACCTCCAGCAAGCCTCAGGACCTCACGGGCTTGCGCATAGGACACACGATCCAGACAGGTAAGAAAGGCAATCGTCAATTCGTGAGCTCTATATGCTGGCCCTGTGCTATGAGAAAAAGGTGGTATATCCGTCCTAAGAAAACCAAAAAGAAAAAGGAGAGAGAGAAAACTGCTCGAGATATGACCCTGTAAAGAGACACCCCAACCCACCCGACGCCAAGTCATACAACAAATGCCAAAAGCCCTCAACAATGGATGATGCTATTCAGAAATGCACGCTCCTCTTCTTGGCGACTTTTCGCCGTTCCTCCTCGGCCCGGTCCCGATGGAAGAAGTTGCTGACGCTGGCGGCGGGGTTCCCGTACGGTCCCTGGAGGAAGCCCGATACGAGGTTGGGCAGCTTGCCTCGGCCGCCCTGCTGCTGCTGCTGTTGCGGTGTCTGTTGCTGTGGCTGGGGTGGTTTGGCCTGCGGCTGCGGTGCGAACTGTACCTGCGGGCGATACGCGCTGGTCCCGGGTGCGCCCTGGTTCTGGTAGGGTCCGGCGCTGGAGGGCCGGGGAGGCTGCGCCGGGGCGGCGTGCCATGAGCCTGGTGTCGAGCCGGAAGGCGGGTCATGCCGGGGCGGCAGATTTGGCGCCGGGGCGTTGGGAGGGACGCCGTACAGTTTGCGGAGGCGCTCCGTCTCCTTCTCAATCTCGGCCTCCTTCCGCCGGCGCTCCTTGTCCTCCTTCTCGAGCATCTTCGTGATGCGCTTCGCTTCCTCGGCGTCCCGAAGCTCGCGCTCGCGAGCCTGACGCTCCTCCTGGGCGACCATGGCCTGCAGCCGCTTGGTCTCGTTGTCAATCTCCCACTGCTGGCGGGCGTTGGGCCGCGGTGGAGCGTTGCTCACGGGCTGTGCTGGAGGGGAAGCGGGCTTGTTGCCGATGGCGCCGGACATGGCGGCCGCGGGTACCGGAGGGGGTTTGGAGTTCTTCCTGCGGCCGGAGAGCTGCGGAGGCGTCGCGGCGGTGAGGTTGAAGACGTTCTGTCTGGGGTTGAGGAAGAGGTCGCGCAGGACCTCGGCACCGAGAAGCAGGACGATATCCAAGCCCTTGCGGTCCTCGACGTCGACGCGCTGCAGGTTGGGCTCGTAGATGGTGACGGCGCTCTCGTTCTTCTTGTCCTTGAACATGGCGACGGTGATATCGGGCTCCTTGCTCTTCTTGCCGGCGATGCTCTTGCCGACCATGTAGCACGTCATGTCCTTGCTCAGCCTGCCGTCGCGCTTCCAGCGAAAGACGACCTTGGGAACGGTGTCGCTGACGGGCGGGTCGTCGGAGGAGCGGTCGATCATGCTGGCGCTCGGAGCACGGAAGCTCTGCTCGGGCATCTCGAACTCCCAGCTGTCGCTCTTGCCCCAGCTGCCGGCCTTCGTCTTGATGACGACCTGCGAGTCCGGGTTGTAGAGCTGGAGAGTGACCTGGTCGGGGAGGATGGGTTGCGGAGGAGCCGGGGCGCCGTTCTGGGCGCGAGCCTCAGCGGCGGAGAGCGTGGGTTGAGTCCATTCCGGTTCAACTAGGACCTCGGCGTAAATGATCTGCTGCGTGGTGATGTCGGTGAAGCCCGCGGCATACTTGTTGCGGGCGAGAGGGTTGGAGGAGTCGGCACGCTTGATCAGATATTGCGCTACCGGGTCGGAGCCCTGGTGGGTGAAATAGAGCACGGAGTTGGAGGGGTTGTCGGAGGAGGGGCGAAAGTGGAAGGTCGGTAGGTTCTCGTCGAGCATGGTGGCGGTGGCCGTCCCGGAAGCTGACGAAACGTTGATCTGGATGGGAGTGTTCTTTCGTGAAGGTTTCGTGACAAACGTAGCCGGGTATTTGGAAGGGGATATCCGGTAGATAAAGAGTCAAGGCAGGGGCCACAGATCAGGCTACATCGACGTCCAAAGGGTCTCAAGAGATGTGAGCGAGGTCAAGTGGGCTGAGTCTAAACCCGTCCGTCACCCGGGCCCGTCTTGGCTCTCTGATGAATCAAAGACAAGGTTACCGCCGCCACGGAGAACGCACAGGTGGGAGTGGATGGAATCTATCCGAGGGAGGGAGCTAAGCGCCCCACGTGAACACGGAAGATGGAAGCGCAACGGCCGCGGAAGCTGGATAAAGGAAGTCGACGTGAAATTTATCAGACGAGCAACTGAGGAAGTTGAGTGAAGAGGAAGAGCGGGAGCTGCTGGGTTTAGGCGCAAGGCAGGGCTCCGCAGTCGAGGAAAAGGGAAGAAGAAGGTACGGAGTACGGATAGAGGCCTGCGAATAGACTGTGGTTTGCTGAAGGAAGCGTGCAGTTTGCAGGAACACCCTTCGGCATGCGCCGCCCCTCATTCTCTTCCCCCCTCTCAGCGGTTCAGCAGCAGGGAAACAGGAAGACGGCGGCGCTGCATTACGTACGTCAGCGCGCCCCTCCCCGCCCTGCCGTCGTTCACTGCACTGCACCGCAAGCCTTATGTGAACCACCACTACGTACAGTGTACCCCACTATTTCCCTCGGCTCCGCCACAGGCACATCGCAATCCCACGCTCGGGGCTGGTTTCCTACGGCAGCCCGCAAGGCCTACTGTCTTAAAACCCATAGGTCATCTACAGCCACACCACCCTCCGAGTTAAGCAGTAGATTTATTTAATTAAGCCGCAGATATAATTAAATTTACTAATCTATACTATATAACAATTATATAAGATCCGGCTTAGAATAATATATCTAAGATCTCCATAGATCTACCCAACTAAAGCTAAATTAACTAGGTAATCTATAAATAATATAATTAACTATATTTTACTTAATATTAAACTTCCTCCTAAATATATTATTATTAATAAATACTATAATCTATACTATATATAAATACATATAATAACAGATATTCTTATCTCTAGGGAGCTTAAAGATAAAGAACTTTTAATAGATATTCTAATATAACTTAAGTCTAATACTAGAACTCCTTTTATTACTACGTTCTATTTAAACAGTACATTACTAGAAATTTCTCTAAGTAATATAACTAATAATACCTCCCTTAACTACTATTAAAGGTACTTCTTAAAAGCTTATTAGTACCTTAACTTCTAATAACTACTTTTTACCCTAGCACCTTCTATATATCTACTTAATAATAAATAATAATAACTAAACTATACTTTATAAAATCTAACTTTTCTATATATAAAACTTTAATTTAATACTCTACTAAGTATACAGCGATAAGAGGCAAGGGGATATTTACTACAAGACTTATATAACTAAGAAGGGAATATATATAACTTATATTATATTACTAGGCTAATTATTATATACTACTTATATATATAACTCCTAAGTATCGAGTTACTCTTTAGCTCTATTTATAACTAAAAAGCATATATTAAAGAGTAATATATTAATAAATAGGGACTATTAAGTTAAATAGATAAAACTATAGTATGTAGAGTATAACTTTATACAGCTCCTTATAAGTGTTTAAGTATAGCACTTAGAGGCTATTAGTAAGGTACTTAATAGAATAGTAGTAAAGTTTAAGGATTATAGATATTATAGGTTTTAGTATTATATTTTATATATTAAAGGCTAACTTTATTATATAAGTACTAAAGATATAATTCTAGTTATACTTACGTCTAAAAGTAACTAGCTATTAGTGTGATTAATAAAAAATATATTAGTTTTAGGTATTTATATTTTACCTATATTAATATATTAAATTTTTAAAATACCTAAATACTATAGTATATTTTTATTTAAATTCTAATACTTATATTAATATTAGTAGTAATTACTACTAAAGTTATAAATCTACTTAGAAAGTAATACTAAAAACGGGAATTTATTAAAAGTTAAAAATATTAATAAAAACACCTAAAGTACTAATATAATTACTATTTAAGTAACAACTACCACCTAAATAATAATTATATTTATATTATATATATTTCTATTATTAATATATAATAAATAAAAATAACAAACAATAGGAACAATAAGTAATAAAGTAAAAGTATTAACTAGTAATAAAAATATAAACATATACTAACTAACATATACTAACTAATAAGTAGTATTATTCCTTATAACTAGCCAGCCACAATAATATTCTTACTACTGCATTAGTTTAAGGAAAAAAAAGGGCATAATAAGTTGCGGTATAAGAAGCCTTAAATACCCCCCCCCCCCCTCTATAGGCGAGGAAGAAGGTAACTTAGTTCCTTTTAATAGAGTAATTACTAATAAAATTATTATTTAAGTAGTAATTACTACCTAAATAATAATTTTATCTATACTATACTTAAAACTTATAGAGTCTAAGAAATAAATATACAGATATATATTATAGTTATTTTTTACAGTATAATCAGCCTTATAACAATTACTTATATTAAAATTATATAATAATACTAAAGAGTAAATACTATTATTAATAAAGTAGCAATTACTACTAAAACAATAATATATATTAAACCTTAACATATAAAACATTAAGCTGCCTCTACCTTAATCTCACACATATCCACCCCCCGTCTATTTAACTTATTCCACACCCAATTAACACCACCTTATATACTTAAAATAAACTTAACCTCTAAACTAAAACTAAGGTTAATATAACGCTTTAGCTACTTCCATAAAAACATATACTTTTTAAACCGCAGCCACAACGTCCCTTTAAGTATTATTATAAAAATAAATATTTATCCCTATAAAAAACTATTATAAACCTTTATAGTTACAACTAGCAAGATACTATTAAAATTAACTACAGCGTCACTAAGGATACTTAAAATCTTTTATAACTTTAGTTAATTAACTAGTATTATATAGTTACGTACTATATTAAAGTTAAAATAATAATATAACTTATATAGCTAACTAAGTATAATATAGAAGTAGCTAGGTTATAACCAAATTTAATAGTTATTCTAGACCTATATAAAGTCTACAAACTTCTATTAAATTAAAAGTATAAATACAAATAGTATAGCAATCTAATCTACTAAACTATCCGAGTCAAAGTATCCCTAGGCTTAAAGGCGGATAAAGTATATCTAAATACATTAATAATATCTCTTAAGTTAAATAAGTAGTATACTTACTTACTATTTAGTTAACTATACCTAATAAAACTAATTCTACTACAATTCTACTTTAACATTATAAATACTCTTTTTAAAAAACTAAATATCTTAAAAAGTAACTAGAACTTAAATATCTAAGTTAAATACTAAAAGTTTTATACAATCCTAAGCAAAATAAAACTACATACCCATAACTAAAATAGTTTCAACTCCTCAATTTAACTAGATACTCTTTAAAATAATTTTATACTATAATATAATATTATAAAACTAAACTAAAACTAACTAACTACTATAAGTTAAAATACTAATATAAAACTATAAAATAAACTAGGAGTATATATTAATACTAGTATAAATATAAAAACCCTAAAAGAGTAACTTATTATATATATTAATTAACTAAATATAATTCAGCCTAGGTGTTATCTAGCCTCCCCGTTAGTATTAAATATCCTTTAACCGTTCCTTAATCTACTTAAAAAAGACTTTATAATATACCTTAAAGAGTATATTACGCGAAATAACATGGCCTTACTAGTATATAAATATATAAAGGAACTCCCTACTATAGTTCTAAACTATATAGGTATTGTTATTACTTAGTTAAAAGTACTAAATAGCCTTAAGGTAAGCTATAGTAAGTTATAGGGGTATTTAGCACTACTATAATCTATTACTACACCTAAAGTTTTTAAAACTATTTTATATAATAATAAAACCTTTAAATTATAACTAAATAAAAATATTAGTATTAAATAGTTAATAAAGGAAGAATAACTTATAAATTTGTCTAAGTAGGTTATTTAAAAACTGCATCCAGATCTTACAAAAAACGCCACATCGCTTTAAGTACTATATAAACATTACTTATAATACTTTAATTTAGTAAGAATTATATAATAGGCGTATAATTACTTTATATTTTTAGCTAATTAATAGCTTCTTAATAATAATATTTTTATATAGTATTAAATTAATATAGGGTTAAGGTATTTTATATAGATATTAGGGAATAAGTATAGAAGAGAGAATTTTACTTATAAGGGTTATTATATTAAAAGGTTTTTAAGTCTAATACTTTAGAGTTTACTTTTTAATACTATTAACTTTATTTTTAAAATTATTGTTCCTTATTTTTATTATCTAGTACTCTAGGCTTATTCCTATAGTATTTAAAATAACCTTTTTATATACTGTGCTTATTAGGATTTAATTAAATAGTTAGTTTGTATAACTAGCTTAAAAAATAACTATATTAAAGATATTAACCTAAATTATCTACTTTAAAAGTTATTAAAAACTATACTTAGTATAGAACATTTTATTTAACTAGTATAAATTGTATTTATAGTAGTAGTTATTAGTAAATATATAATCCTAATTATAATAAGTAGAAATAACCTATATACTTTAGGATAGTTTTTTATATTAAGGATACTAATTAATAGAATTTTTTATATAAAATCTATATAGGAAATATTACTTATTAGTATTACTAATAACTCTTTATTTTAAATATTATTAATAGTTGTGGTAATATAAAGCTTTTTATATATAAAACTAAATATTATATAATACTTATAAAAACTATAGTTTTAATACTATAGAGTTTAATTATATTTAAAGTAAAAGTTATTAATAAATCTATAATAGTAATTATAAAAAGTAAAAAGTAAATAAGTATATATAAAGTATATTATTTTAATAAAATAAAAAAAGTAAAAATAAAACAAAAAAATACTTTTTAAGTAGGGGGGAAAAAACTAAGTACACTAATAGCCTAGTTAATAATATTATTAGCCTTATTAATAAACTACTACTACTACTATTACTATTACTCTTACTACTACTACTTATAAATATATAAAGCTACTAATACTCTTTTCTATATATTAACTTTAGCCTTAGTACTAGCCCACTAAAACTAACTTATTATAGTATACTCTTAAATATACTACTTAAAGTCTAGGTTAATAAACTTTAGTAATACTAGGGGTAAATAAGGAGGAGTTGGAAGAAGAAAAGGCGTTAATAGAGGAAAAAGTAATAAAAGAGGGGACTTATAAGGGGCTAAAACTAGGTTCCCTAAAATACTATTAGTTTTAAGTTAAAATTAATAATTACTATACTTATAATAAGAGTATTTACTATTCTAGGAATTATAGTAGTAATTAGTATAAGTACTTTATATAATATACTATAAGTACAGTAGCGCTAGTATACACTCTACCTATATACCCTATTACTAGGCACAGTAACTATACTTTTTAATAGCTTTATTACCTATAGTCTATAGTATTACTACTAGGAGATTTGCGCCCTTGTTTATTATAAAGGTACTATAGGTGTTAGTGTTACGGGTGGGCTTGCGCTAGACGGGGAGGTAGAATAGCTTAAAGGCGGTGCTAACGCTAGTTAGCTTATAGTAGCCCAGAAGAATAGTATAAGCAATATACTTCTATATAACTAAAATCCTATTTTATTAATCTAGTTTTAAGAATATAATTTAGTAGTAATTAGTACTTATACTTATTAGGCTTTTTAGAGGAGGAGGAAGGAAGAGGGGGTAGAGGGGGGGTAGAAAGGGGGTAAGGGGGATAGGAAGTAGGTATTACTTATATAGAAACATTACTATTATTATTATTATTGGGGGGGGGGGCGCTATTATTATTATTGTTGTTACGGGGGGGGGTACTATTATTATTATTATTATTATAGAGGGGGGCGCCTTAACTAGTACGGGAGGTAGAGTAGTATAGAATAGCTTAGATTACTATTAAAAATTAGTATTTAGTATTTAAATAAAGATAATTAAGTATTACTATTAGTAGTATTAGGGTTATTAATATTTTTAGTATTATAAGGGTTCTAAGGACCTAGTATAGAAAATATAGTAATAGTAGTAGTAGTAGTAATATTAGAAAAGAAACTAGGAAAAAGCTAAAAAGATTAATAAAGTAAATATAGAAATAAAATATTTTACTTAATTAGAGGGCCTAAGTTATATTAAAAAAAAGGAGTAAAAAATACTATATTTTTTTTTATTTATTAAAAACTTATTATAGTAACTATTATTACTAAAAAAATATTTTTAGAAATAAAACCTAATATCTTTAATATTTATTTCTTTTTTTTTTACTTATATTAATTAAAGTTAAGTAAAAAAAGAATTAAATTATTTTACTTAAAGATTATATAATATTTATATTCTAATTAATACCCCTTTTATTTCCCCTTACTACTATCCCTTAAGTAAATTTACTATTTTATAAATAATTATTAGTATTTTAATAATAAAAATTAAAAGAGGTATAAAATTATAAACCTAAAGTATACCTTTAACTAAGTCCCTTACTAAGTCTCCTACTTAGTACTATACTTAGCCTCCTACTTAGCCTCCTACTTAACATCCTCTTTAACTCTTTATATAGCATTCTAAATAATATCTTATCTAGTATTCCTTTTAATATTCCTTTTAGTCTCCCCTTTAATTACCTTTAAATTAACTTACTTAAGAGTAGCCTTTAACTCAACCTTTAAAAAAGTACACTTATATGATACTAGTTTTTTAGTAGTATTACTAGCTTTTTTAGCTTTAATTATTAGTTTTTATTTAGTACCTGTTTATAACTATATTAAAATTAAAAGCTAAAAAAGATTAAGCTAGTTAACCTAAGTAAGAAACTTAAATAAAGCCTTATTAGGTATAGTTTTAGTATTTATTTACTTTTTAAATATTAATAGGTTAGGATTAGTTACGAAACTATTATTAATAGAGAAAGCTAAGACTAAATAAAGGTTATATATATCTTTCTCTAGCTTAACTAAAGCCTCTTTAAGAAAGTTAAAAAGAGTTATAGTATTATATATAATATTATAGTAAGAGGGAAAATTTAAACTATTTTTAGTAATAATTAGTATAGCCTTCTAATTAAGGCAAAGGAAGTTAGTATTTTATATAAACTTACCCACAAAATACTATATAAAACTTATATACAACTTAAACTAAGTTATACCTAAAACTTTAATAGCTTTAATAAACTTCTAAACAATCTATACTATAATATATTACTTATAAATAAGCCTACTTACTTTTAACTCTATATATTTAGTAACTTAAAGTTAAATTAAAATATTAACTTAAGGGTTTATAATAAGTTACTTCTTTATTTATTAAATACTTATTTTATAGGCCTAAAAAGTAACTTTAGTTATTATAAAGAATCTAGTACTAAGGGGCTACTAATCCTTAGCTTTAATATTAGTAAAGTAAAGGGAGTAATTAGTAGGATTAGTAGTTAATAAGCCTAGAGCCCGTTAAAATTTATTAAAAAAGAAAGTATTATTATTATTAATTTCTAGGTTTATAAAATTAATATAATTAGGAATTAGAAGTTAGCTAAACTTAATTAAGTATAAAGAATAGTATTACTAATTAGACTTTTACTTAACTACTTTATAGTTAATTAAGTAGTAGGATACTATTATAAAATAAACTAGATTTAAGGGAATAAAGTTAGTAAGAGATTATAAAAAGGATTGTGCGATTTTGTATAAAATTATAAGGGCTATAAAATTTACACTTACTCGAGTTATTTTAATAATAAATTAAGAGATCTTTTGATTTTACCACGGGGGTCGCTGTAGCCGGCGGAGATAACCCCTTTTGGAAGATTTCGAGTTTTAAGACAGTAGGCCTTGTGGGCTGCTGTAGTTTCCGCCTACTGATTCGCCCGCTCCCCGGGACCGGTAACGTCGCGTGTGCGGCTGTGTAAGCCAGCCAGGCGCAGGATCGAGAGAGGCCCGAGGACCCGCAACGTTTTAGAAGCCATCGTTCCCGAAACGCGCGGCCAATGGGGAGGAGATGCTTCTTCATCTTTTTTTTTTTTTTTTTTTCAAATCCCTTTGAATCCCTTCGACGTCCCGGGTTGCCGGGATAATATTTCCATTACCCTCTGCCTCGCTTGCATAGGTAGCCCATGCAATAGATCCTCCGCCGCATTGCTTTGCTGATTGACCTGACCCAAGACACCGCCCTTGCCTCCGTTGTGAATGTGGGCTGTGGCGGCTGCTGCTGCGTAAGCCGCTTCATTCGCTGCAACTTCGCAGCGAGCGCCTGCCTGCAGAACGGAGTATGCCTTGGCGTTACACGTAATGCAACCACGAGGTAGTCGATTGTTTCTCTGCACCTAGCCTTCAGATCTGATGTCTATGGATGTGTCCAGACTGTAGAGGCCTCATCATCGCCGAGCCGGATATGCTTGGCCGACTGTGTCGATGGGTCCCTGAAAATAGAACACGGGACGCGCGTTTCTGTCAAAGGAGCGTTCAACGCCTTCAGGCCTGGCGGTCTCTGTTCCACTAGTGAGCGCTCTGCCAGTTCATCATCACAACTCACTTCATCTTCACGAGCAACTCCTCATTTATGGGAGCATATGTTGTTGATTGACTTTGTTGAATTATAGCACCACATTCCTAGCACTCCGTCGCCTCTGCTTCACACCATCAGACTAACTGTACAATATCGGCACTAAGCCTTCTGTGTTGTGTGTCGGACTGCGCATGTCTCCCAAGCGCCAGGCTTGCAGAGGAGGTGGGACGCGAATCATATGGGTACAGTTCAGGTTGATTTTATACAGTTGCGCCTCTGCGCTCTGATATGTGTGTGGAATGATGATGGTATTACGACCCCCTTCCACGCCCCCTTTTTTTTTGTCTCTGCGCCGTGCTTGGGTATGAAAACAAAGAAAAAAAAAAGGTGACTGTTGTCATGTCACGTCTGCCTATGACGCGCTTGGTCCAAGATCCGGCCGTCGGGGTATCTCCCCATCGGGCATCATCATCGTGAATTGTGGTTCGGGCGGTAGACCGTTCTGACCGGTCCCGGCAGGGAGCCCCGGCACAGGGGGCACGTCTTCGTCATCCGTCTCTGGCCGGGCCTGTGCCCTCTTGATGCGCCCTGTCTGTTGGTTGACCCAGCTGTTGACCGTCCTGAACCTTGGTGGCAGGTCCTCGCTGGTCTCGGTATATACGGTGTCGCGATTGCTTTTGCTTGCCCACGAGAGCCGCCCGGCACCGTTTTGGTTTACGGTCAAGTGTTGTTGAACTGGCGGAGGTGGCTGTAGAGCCATACCTGGCACGATGATATCTCCATCGCCGAATCCTGACGAGATCGATGAAAGTTCACTTGCCCTATTGACTTGTCGTCTTGAGGGGTCATAAGCATCCGACGGTTGGCGAGCCAACTCTGATTGGTTGAAGTAGGCTCCGGCACCCATTCCCGAGCGCAGAGTCATGCTTGGGTCTGAGGAGGTGCCGTACGACCCGATGATCTGTGTGATTGACTGGCTGGGTGCGTGGCTGACGAACGTCCCCGTCTGGCTGTTGAATGTTCCGACCTGGCTGGAATACATGGCCTGCGGGCTGTTGTATACCGACTGGCCGTTCATGGGGGTGCCCCGCATGGGGATGGTGTTGACTGGGCTGCTGTTCATCGGGCTGCCCCGGCTGTCAGCTGGCGACATGGTGTAGTTACCGCCGAATGCTGAACCCGGGCCAAAGCTGCCACCCATTGACTTGCCGTCGGGGTAGAAGTTGGTGTCGAGTCGCAGAGTTCCTCGCGGCCCCTTCTCGTACTGAGAAGGCATCTGGCTCTGTCCGTCCAGGTTTTCCCAGCCACCGGCGCCGGATCTGTTCTTGAAAAATGGGATGTTGGAGCCAAGTCCCGGCCTGTCGTTGGGGAATCCCGACTCTCTTTCTCTCTTTCTCCTTGCTGCCCCCTTGAGCGTCCTCCAGACGATCCATACCAGGAATGACGCGAAGATGAATGATCCTTTGAAGACAGTCAGCTGTGCGAATACGGATCCATCCCTGGGTTTGTCCTTACCTATTGAACCCACTGCGATGAGCGCGTGCTCCGTCTCTGGATTCATGCGCGGTGGCCTTCCGTCATCTTTGCCTCCGCCTGCTTGTCCCGGGAGGGCCGAGATTGTTTCCGCGGGGATTACGGCGGAAGCCAGAGTGGCTGTTACAGTGGGTGTCGTCTGGCCGTTGACACCCTTCCTTGGGGCGGAAGGCTCCACCGAGGGCAGAGGCGGCAAGCCTGTGGTCATGGGCGGGGGTGGAGGAGGAGGCAGTGGTGTAGGGTAGTTGGGCTTCTTCGGCGAAGGCTAGAGATAAGTTAGAATTTGGTACACATCCTCAATCTAGATGACTTACCAAGTCCATGGTTGTCATCATGGTTGAGATCAACGTTACCGTGCGAGCAGGCGCCGTGACAGTCATGGTAGTGGGAGGCGGCGGCGGCGGCGGAGGAGGAGGACCAGGCGGTTCGGGTTCAGGTTCGGGAGGGGGCGGAGGAGGCCCGGGAGGTTCTGGCTCTGGCTCAGCCGGAGCGAGAACTGGTGGCGGCGGCGGCGGCGGTTCCTCTGGTTCGGCCGGGCGCTTTGCCGGCGCCTGAACAACGGGAAGCTGCAGCGTAGGCGGTCTGGATGTTGAGGTGGAGTATGTTGATGTCGGAGGAGTGACAGCAGGGGGGACTGGGAGTTGGGGAGGGGCCGAAACTCGCAGCGGGGGAGCCGACACCTCGGGGATGGCAATGCCAGGTGGGAACATTGCTACCGGTCGAGAGGGTGCTGCTGGCACCGCTGGCGCGGCCGGCACTGGTCGAAGCGATGCCGCAGGTTGTTGGATCCTGTTCGACGGCCTCGTGGGAGTGTCTGGACTTGATGGTGGTTGCTGTTGTTGCGGGGGAGAATTGTTGAGCCTGTTCTTCCTTTGGGGGTCATCGCTGTCGCTGTCGGATCGCGCTTCTACTCTTTCGGCGAAGTGGCCGCCGGGTCTGGTTGACCTTTTCCAAACACCACCCGCTGCCCTCCGAACTGAGGCAGCATACTCATCATCAGATTCTTCGTCGCGTTCCACAAGCAAAGGCGGGACGTGAATGTTGGCGGGTCGAGCGGCTCGTCTCCGGGAGGGCGTCTCGCCCCGTTGGACTGCGTGAGGAGCCATGCCCGTTTCCTCAATCATCCTATCCTTCCGATCCGGACCGAAGAAAGTCGCCAAAGAATGCACGTTTGTCAATCAGTCCCGGTCATGGCCTTCGAATTCAAAGTAGTCGTTGTTCGAGTCGGTAAGATGGATAGATCGTGGAGCGGTGAAAATCGGTGCGAGAAAAGATTCGAGTCGTAAGAAGAATGATAGACAGGATGGTCAAAAAGTATATAAATGATACGAAATGGCAAAATAGACAGTAGTGCCAGCAACAAGTATCTAGAAGGAATCGAAAGGAATAGTAAGGCCGGCCTTGGTATGTGAATAGGAAGGGGAGAGAAAAAAAAGTGGTGAACACCAAGCCTGTGGCGGAGTTGACGTGCGAAAGAGGGAGAGGATGGAGAAGGGAGGGAAGAAGAGAAGTCAGGCGAGAGAGAGACGACAGTATGTATCAGATTGGGTCGATCGTCTATCCACCATTCGCGGGGAGACCCATGCCGCATGACAGATGCCCCCCAAGATGCTTCAGGGATAGATCCAGACACCCCGGGCGGGCACCAGCACTGACTAGGACTGGCGCAGGAACTGGCACGCGAAAGCCGATGGGTGCGGCGCACTAGTGGATGGTCCGTGGACAGCAAGTCAGCGGTCATTCGCGTGGTGCTTTTTGTCGTGTCGTGCACTACTGCCGGTACATTCTATGGTATGGTACCTGGGCATTGGAGATTCGACGAGTCGGACAAAGAGTCGAGTCCTCGTCATTCATTGGTGTTCCATCTCTTGGTTCCTGAAATCCGGTTCAATAAGTGCAGATGAGGCCCGGCCCCACATTTGCATGCTCGGACTGATAGGTTCACGCACATAGCATCCAGTCGTAAGCAGGCGGAACACAAATTGCTGCGCAAAACACCAAGAATGAGGCAGAGAAGACCAGATGAAGAGAGGCCTAGGAGGTATCAGTAGTGAGCTACGAAAATGTGCCCGAGAGGCTTACGCTGTACACTTGCCTCGAAGCAAAAGCCGGCCAGAGCCAGACGGGGGAGGTCCAGGAAGGTCCAACCCCCGTCTTCCCCTTGTCTTCTCCTGTAGACTCTCTTCCGGGTCTATTCTGTATCCATTCTCCTGGCGTCAACTATGTAGAGCAATGGCAGGGGTACCGGCACGCAAAGCGTATAGCGGAAAGTGTCTGGAACGGCGTCCCCCATCGACTGTAACCAGTGAGCAGCGGGGGTTTACGAGGAGCGGAAGCTTGTACGGGCCAATCAATTACTTAGCAGGCCATTGAAGCTCCGGCGGCAAGATGGCTAGGATGGAGGTGACGGATTAGTGAAATGTCGAAGGGTGACTCGGGACTGGAACGAGGGTAGCTTCATCCTCAAGCCGGTGGGGAGAGCCCATGACCGGCGAAAGAGAAGTTCAGACTGGGAGCAGCTAGAGGGCACCAGGGGATGCAGGGACACCCCCTAAAGTTCGTCACGACCGCTGTGAAGATCACGCTGGGGGTCCTGACGTTGTCGCTGTCGCTGTCGCGGTCGCGATGATGAAGGGGAAGCAAGTGGTGGTGGTGGTGGTGGTGGTGGTGGTGGTGGTGGTGGTGGTGGTGGTGGTGGTGGTGGAGGTGGTAGCTGTGGTGGTGGCCGTGCTACTAGCAAGGCAAGGACGACACAGGCAGCTAGACTGCCAGCCAATGTGCAGATGTGATGTTGAC
The DNA here is from genome assembly GCA_030770045.1 of Colletotrichum brevisporum. Taxonomy (NCBI): domain Eukaryota; kingdom Fungi; phylum Ascomycota; class Sordariomycetes; order Glomerellales; family Glomerellaceae; genus Colletotrichum; species Colletotrichum brevisporum. The sequence continues at coordinate 13,013,244 of JAUGSI010000001.1, forward strand.
CCAGTGGTTTCGAAGAGTCGAATCGGGAATAGTTGACGGGTGACGGGTGAGCCGCCGCTAGCAGGCCGTCGCACAAACAATACGGAGAATAAGTTAGTGCTCGCAGGTCCAGCCAGGGAGGGAAAGGGAGGGGTCCTTTGGGTGGGTGCTGCGACGAGACTTGCAGGGGTCCATGCGTCTCAGCGTGGGAAAGAGCGGGTTTCAGGACAGGGGAGGGCCCGGTGCGAACCGGGTGCTCCTGCTGCAGACAACCACCCCAAGGGGACGTACCGCTGCGCTGCTGGCAGGTGCCGACACCACTTTCACTTTTGGCCTAGCCTCCTTTCAGGCCTCGATCCAATTCCAAGGTACGTATCTCCCCCTTGAGCTTTTCTCTCTCCTCCTTACCCACCCAACACCATCCAACTACCTACTACAACTAGGTATCCAACCATCCACAAACCACTCACCACCATATCGCTGTCGGAGAAAGGGTCCGGCGCACTGATGTGTGTGCCTTGTGCCTCCCGCCGCATCTATGTACACTACTGCGACAGCACTGAGGCGTTGCGCCAGCCGTGCTTAGGCCTGCTCCGTCAACTGTCCTGTCGTCTCTGACATGACCGGCCGACGGGGAACCAGACACTCTTTCCAAGTGCCCCCGTCGACACAGGGGTAGGTAGCTGGCAAATCCGAACAGCAGCCGCATCTCTGACGCTTCAGAGGCCAGAGCACGGTACATCCGGCCTATTCAGGCAGGTCACGCAAAGTACAGCCTCCCTCCTGACCCATCACGGCCTCTCATTCGCGACATCTGGTTCTATTGGGAACCCAAGGTACTTTCCGTGATTCTCTTGCTTCAGCTTTAGGTCTGAGGTAAGGAATAGTCTACACAGTAGGCAAGGAATAGGCAGCCCTACAAAGCTATCTACTACACTGCCCACCGGCGGAGGGTATCGTAGGACAGGTGAGATTGAGTGAAGACCAAGCTGAAAGTAAGGTCAGGTTCGGGAGTTGACGAGAGTTTACCATCATTGCCGACAGCCGCAACTCAGCTAACCAACCGAAAAACCCTGGAACCAAGGCCGGAACCCAATCGTCATTTGAACGTAGTCGTAAGGTATGTGACGCGCCCACATTGAACTTCACTACGTCGCAGCTCTCTCTCGCTCCCTCTCCTCTCCTCTCCGTCCCCCCTTCTCTGTCTTTTCCCTCAAGAGGGGCTGTCGCGTGCTTGAGGCTCTTGAGCCATTCACGTTAATGCTACCCAGTCGCAAACTGCCGTTATTGGCCCGGGTCCCCCTGTCATTCCTTCGACCTGCCAGATCTCGGCACAGGAAACGCCCATCGCTGGGCAAAACGCCCAGAATTCGGTTTGGCCCTTCCAGTCCAACAAATCACTCCACGGCATGGCATGAGCCAGTAAACATCCCATTCCTTCGGGGATCGGAGCATCATCGTACCTTGCTGGGGAATTCGGCTCGATGGCTTCACAACTCGCGTCTTGGTTTCTTATCTCGGCCTGTGTCTAGGCGACGCACCTACACCCGTCCGCCTCGTTTACGGGCTCCGTTGGTTACTTTCATGGTGTTGTCACATCTCGAGCAGTCCTGGCGAGCCTGTGGCAACTTTCAGCTCTCCCCTTCCCCTGGAACCTAGACCCCCAGACCCAGACCGCAACTCCCGGAGTCGGCTACTTTTGCTATCAGTCTCAAGTCATGCTATACCTCTACCCCTCGAAGAGGGGTGAGCCGCACGGTCTCCCCTCCAAACCTGACTCTCGTCACATTTCGCAGACTTTTGCCGTCCTAGCCGGTCTCCAGGACCCGTCGTCGCCCCGTGTTCCCGTGTTGTCTTCATCTCAACATTGTCGCCTTTTCGCCCTTCGACCCAATCCAATCGCACAACGCGGCAACGCCTCGCAAGAGTTGTCGCACCGAAGGGCCAGTTAAGCTCACATCTTGGCATCTGGAAGCTTGCGCAAGAGAGATCTGAGCAAAAAGGTGCGGCCTGCCACTTGATTGGGCCTCTCCCCTCGTCCAGACCGAAAGCTTCAACAATGCTCGCCCACCACCGACCCCCGGGCCACCTTGGTCGTTGCCGGAGAGCAGAGTTCCGTCGAACGCGGGCTCCTCGGCGAACCATGAGCCCCCAGCCCACCCGAAACTCCAGCAACTGCTCTGTGCCCAGTCTGCGTCTGCTGAACGCTTCGCTGGGCGTCGTAAACACTTGCCTCAGCATCTCGGCCATCTCAGAGCACTCTTGCATCGCAATGCCATGGCGGTGGCTTGGCAACATATATATTGGCCGTGCCTGATTCAGTAGATCCAAGGAGAATCTCGTCGGGCCTTGGGGCGCTTCGCAATAAATTACAATCAATCTACTTGGATGGGCAACAGTTACGATGTCGGAAGCCGTCGCGGGCGTAATTGACCCCTGCCGGGATCAACGTCGCTTGACGAATCCTCCGCGGTCTTGGCTTGCAGAGTCGTTGCCAAGCTCACGATCATCTACCAAGGCGCGGGACGCACTTCGCCACATGGGTCGCACCTCAAGATGATTGACAGCGAGATAGGCGAATGTGGGAGCCGCTGCACCATGATGTTCTGGACCACCAAATGCCGTGCCGACGCGTGGTTCCAGGAGATATGGGGCCTCAGAGAATAGTCAACATGACGAACTAGCTCCTTCACCATCGACAAAAGTGGTGCTTGACAGCGGGCTAGCAGAGCTCGATGTGGGCGGCGTTTCCAGCTGCCGGCATAAATTGCGGGTGACGGTTCGAGCAGCCGGTCGGGGCCAATATCATGCACTCGATGGCAACCGCTCTGAACGGCACCTAAGCGTGGCCTCATGGTTGAAGCTGCGGGCCATCTCAACTTGAATGGAGATGGGGCGCATCCTTCAACGCTGAAGCTTCGTCGGATATCGATACGAACGGTGACGAATATGTTTGATTGTATCCCGCCTTCTCGCCATCCGTACAACACAACCAAACTTGGGTTCACTGGCGCTTCAGCGGCTTCGTTGTGGTGCCGTTGGGTCGGGTTGGGACTGGGAGGCCTGTTGGAACAGTTCTTGGCCCACTTTCTCCTGTATGAGCCCGCAGCCCGTCCGACACGACCATGTTTCACGTTCTCACTTTTCATCGGTCCTCCACTTGGTTACGGCTACTGCTGGCTGTGGCCGGGTTCATCTCGCGGCGTTTCAGACTCTCGGAGCCCGGGTCGGGGCATGGCTGGCTGCTGAACCAGAACATGAGAAGAATCAAGACCAAGACCGTTTCGTTTCTGTGCGAGTCTCCTTATCGGATACGCTAGCACACCCGCTCGATCTCCTCTGGTTCGCACAGCGAGGCTTGGCCCAAGGAAACTTTTCCTAAAAGGCACACTTCGCCGTTGAGCCGCTTCAGACCCGCCTGCTCGGGTTTTCTTTGAAAGTGTGGTCAAAAGATATTAAACCACTAGACTTAACCCTGAGCCAAATCGTGTGCGAGGTCGACTGCTTAGTCTCATCTTCTAGCCAGATGATGGGCACAGTTGAAATCAAAAGAAGGCGTCATCACGCTCTCGCCAGGAACACCGTTGAGAGTTTTGCCAAGAACTGCTGAGCTTCTGGGCCCGAAGTTGAGCAGGCGAGCAGAGAGAGGTGTGTTGCGGTGTGGAAAGTCGCGCTAGCTCGTGAGAGAGTGCGGCACGAAGAACAACAGGCGAACCGAGGCACCTGCAAGAGAGCAGCAGGCCGAGGCGACCGCAACTGCAACCACGACAACGACAACGACGCAGGCAGACAGGCACATGCCTCTGTCTGGCTGCGGTGAGAGTGCAGACCAAGACGCTGAAACCAACTGAGCTTTGCGACGAAGCAGAGTTTTGTTGAAGTAAATGAGCGGCCAAGGCCCTTCTTGTATGAAAGGAAGAGCAGGACCAAAAGTCTAATTGATGATGATGTGTGAGATAGAAAAACTCCGATGGCTTAACCCCGACGCAGAATGCTCCGTATCGGCGGCGACTTCGGGGGGAAGGAGCGTTTGTGGGGCCCGCGGTCCGCACCAGGGCAAGCAGGAACCCCGGGGCAGGTGCCTCGAGACGAGGCCCCAACCTCCCTTTGGCACCGAACTGCCCGCGCAGTAAAAAGAACTCCAGGCGGTGCGAGACGCGGCGGGATGTCCCTCGAGAAACTTGAAAATCTTCGGCCGGATGGAGTGCGTTTCTCGGGGCATCGGCAAGACGTCGGGATGCTAGGACCAATTTCGGGCCAGCGACTCCAACATGCTTACGTCTACACGCTCGAAGAGCCGCGTGCCAAAGTGAGATTCCATAAGCCCGAGAGACGTCACCCCTATTTTTCGGGGCGGTTCGGAGAAGCGGCACTACAGAAGTTGGCTCAACTAGTTACATTGAGGCGTCTGTCTAGCTTGTTGGATGCAACTAGGTTATTTCGTGGGAAGATGCCGGAGGACAACATGTCACAAGCTTTTTTGAACTTGTTTCTCGGGGAAGTGGAATTGGCAGGTGATAGGTATTGACAGCACAATCACAAGTGCATGTAATACTAGGTATGTGTAGCACGTGCGAAGGTAGGGTATTGAAATGACAGCGGGTTGGTGACAAAATGTTTGGTGGAGCCTCACGAGCGTCATTGCCCAAGTGACAGGTTCATGCGAGATAGAGTACCTAATGATTAGGTACGCGTATTGACAGCAGCTATCCAGTTGTAGCGCCAGTTGCAGCGGGAGTACGGAGCATTATTAGGACAAAAAAGAGCGCAATGGAGACCCTGAGTCACATCACGACATTCACGGTGTTGGCAGCGCAACATGGCTAGGCGGGAGGAGGTCGTAATACTAGGTAGCTAAACAAAGCAACGAAACAAAATTGCAAAAAAAATTCAGCTGGGCAAAACGCCGGGATTCGGCCGGCCGGGGGGGCTTTTGTGATTGTCACTGCGGTGCGGTGGGCGGCGCGGTGATGCCCTATTGAGAGCGGCTTGTCATTGTCGAGGGCGAGTAAAGGCCGATGATGGCCCACCGAATGTCCACCGTGGACACTGATAGAGGCAAAAACAAGCGCTCCATTGGGAGGAGACGCGGCTGGGAGAGACAATCCGCAGGACCCCAAGGGAAAGGCTTACCCCCTGTATCCGCGCCGAGGCGCCCCTGTAATCCCGGCCCAGACAGCCTGCAAGACCAACTTGGACGTCGCTGGCGCTGGCCGGCCAGCACAATTCCGCACTTATTCGGTCCAATCAGAGGTCGCCATTCGCGTCAAAGCTTCCCTTTTTCCTCGTGCTGGCGCTGCTGGGCGGACCGCGCTATCTGTGACCTCACCCCCGTTTGCTCGCGGAGCACCTGAAATTTTCTGCAGCCGCGAGAAAAATACCGCCGATTCGGGGAGGGTCCAGCCGCCGCCGCCGCAAATCTCTCGCCCTCTCTTGCTGCGTCACACACCTTGGTCGCGCATCCTTATCGCTCTCCAAATTCCCTTCTTCTACCTCTCCGGTTCGGCTTGGGTTCTTTTTTTCCTTACCCATTGCATCGTTGCTCAACCTCACCTTTACTCCCCCCAAACCCCTCCCTTTACGGTCTTCGGGCACATCCTGTCCATCGACAATTGAAGCAATGGCTTCCACCACGAGAGCCATGAGCTCCCTTCGCGCGGCCCAGCTCGTCCCGAGAGCTCCGCGCGCTGCCGCCAGCGCCGGTCGCAGAGCCCTCTCGACCATCCCCAGACAGGGCCTTCTGCCCATCGCGGCGAGGCCAGGCGTCTCCGCCGTCTCCAGGACCGTTGCGCGCCAGTTCCGCAGAGAGTACGCCGACGTCGCGCCCAAGAAGCCTGGCAAGATCCGCAAGACCTTCCGCTGGGCCTGGCGCCTCACCTGGCTCTCCACCCTCGGCCTCTTCGCCTACGTCGGATACAGCGTCTACGAGGACCGCCACTTCGAGGAGCAAGTCGAGCTCGACCCCACCAAGAAGACCTTGGTCATCCTCGGTGCGTTCGCTCCGTCCGCTGCGTTTGCGACGAAGAAGAAGCTGATGCTGACAATCTGCCAGGCACCGGCTGGGGCTCCGTCTCCATGCTGAAGAAGCTCGACACGGAGAACTACAACGTCGTCGTCATCTCGCCCAGGAACTACTTCCTCTTCACCCCCCTTCTCCCCTCGTGCACGACCGGCACCATTGAGCACCGCTCCATCATGGAGCCCGTCCGAACCATCCTCCGCCACAAGAAGGCCGCCGTCAAGTTCTACGAAGCCGAGGCCAGCTCCATCGACCCCGACAGGAAGGTTGTCAAGATCCTCGATACTTCGGAAATTAAGGGCTCCATGTCCGAGACGGAGGTCGCCTACGACATGCTGGTCATCGGCGTCGGAGCCGAGAACGCCACCTTCGGCATCCAGGGTGTGCGCGAGAACTCGTGCTTCCTGAAGGAGATTGGCGACGCCCAGGCCATCCGCAAGAAGATCATGGACTGTGTCGAGACCGCCGCCTTCAAGGACCAGTCCGCCGAGGACATCAGCCGCCTGATGCACATGGTTGTCGTCGGCGGTGGACCTACCGGTGTCGAGTTCGCCGGTGAGCTCCAGGACTTCTTCGAGGAGGACATCAAGCGTCTGGTCCCCGAGATCGCCGACCGCTTCAAGGTCACCCTGATCGAGGCTCTCCCCAACGTCCTGCCGTCCTTCTCCAAGCAGCTCATCGAGTACACGGAGAAGACCTTCAAGGAGGAGAAGATCGACATCCTGACCAAGACCATGGTCAAGAAGGTCACCGACAAGACTGTCGAGGCTGAGGGAACCGGCCCCGATGGAAAGAAGCAGACCATCAGCATCCCCTACGGTCTCCTGGTCTGGGCCACCGGTAACGCTGTCCGGCCCATCGTCCGCGACCTCATCGCCAGGATCCCCGCCCAGAAGGACTCCCGCCGCGGCCTGGCCGTCAACGAGTACCTCGTCGTCCAGGGCACCCGCGACATCTGGGCCATCGGCGACTGCGCCGTGGCCGGCTACGCCCCGACCGCCCAGGTCGCCGCCCAGGAGGGCAACTTCCTCGCCAAGCTGTTCAACAACATGGCCAGGACCGAGGCCCTGGAGGCGCGCGTCCAGGAGCTCAGCACCAACCTCAACCTGAAGCCCGGCAACTCCGCCGAGGTCGCCAAGGAGATCGAGACGCACGAGCGCCAGCTCCGCCGCATCAAGGACATCAAGCCCTTCCACTACAGTCACCAGGGCAGCTTGGCCTACATCGGAAGCGAGAAGGCCGTTGCCGACGTCAGCTGGTGGAACGGCAACATCGCTAGCGGTGGCAGCATGACCTACCTCTTCTGGCGCAGTGCCTACCTTTCCATGTGCTTCAGCAGTAAGTTTACAATGTTCTATTCTTTCCCTCGTTAAAGATGACTAGCGGCTAACACGTCCCAGCTCGCAACCGTCTGCTGGTGCTCAACGACTGGCTGAAGTCCAAGGTCTTCGGCCGCGACATCTCGCGAGAGTAAAGAAAAAAATGAGGTCGTTCCAGGCGTTGTTGTAATCATTACGTGCCTCTTCTTTGGCACTGGGGATATCACTTCTCGTTTTTCCTTTTGTTTATTGTTTGCGTATATTCTTTTCTTCGCTTCTTTTGTGTATGGTGTCGGAGCGAAACGATAGATCGAATCGGCTTTTAATGGCTGGCTTTGGGAACGATAGACTGGGTAGAGAAGAACTTGGAGACGAACGAAACATTCCCCCTACCCCGGAGGAGAAGGAGATGGAGGGAGGCGGGGAAAAGGAACAAACACACGACTACCCTACCCCCCACCTGCATGAGTTGTCGAATGCCAATACCACCTGTACAATGCTGCTCTCGAGAGCCCCGATCACAAGCGCTCTACGCGTGAGAATCGAATAATGATGAACACACACACACACACACACACACCTACACAACGCGTCTTGGAACAGTGAGGCCTCTGGTTGCTGAACAGTAGTGGGCAAGTCTCAGACCACCCCTGACACTAGAGACTATCGTCGGGAGAGACCGGCTTCTCGGAACAATGGGTCTGGCGTATGGAGACATGTGACAGCCACCAAGACTAGGAATCATAACGGCGTTTCGTTGGGGTCTCTGAGTCTTTTGGCAGGCACGTCTGAGAGTTAGTCCCATCCAAATCACTATGACATTCATCAGTCGGCCAATCACGATGGGTAGAATACCAGCGTTGCCTGCGATGTCAACCAACTACCGATGATCGTGTCACCGAGAGACCTCTCACCCCCGAGGCCGCAGACAGGAAGTGGGAGCAACGTACGAGCCTGGCCCGCGCCCACCCTCTGCCGGTGGACAAGGGTAGCCCAGGGGTGGATAGGGCCGAGGAGGCGTCGTCGGGTTAGGTGGGCGGGCCGAGCCGAAGCTGATGCGGTCTCGAAGCTTGTTGGGGGGCCCGGCGGGATGAGGAACGGCCTCTTCGTCCCCGGGACGCGGTCATGGACCCCTGTCCATCGTTTGTGAGTTGTAATCGGTGCGTGGGCCCGTGGCTTTTTGCGGTCTCGGATACTGTTGAGACGGCTGAGACAGATTTCGATTCTGGTGAAGTCGTCGGCGGAGGGGCAGTGTGCTCGACTTGTGGGGGGGGGGGGGGATGGTCCTGACTGACGAGGAATCTTTGGCTTCTACCAAAGGGTAGGCGTCTTCTCCTGGCGAGGACTGACAAGGCGTAGACTTACAACGAAGAAGCTGGAGTGAGCCGGGGCGTGGAATAGGAAAACGAGCCTCAGCCGGCAGGCACCTCGTCTTGGGTTTTGCCGTTCAAGTGGACGGTATCCTCTTGGCTGTCCAGATGCGAATCAGGAGGCCAAAGGCAGTTGCAAAACGAAAGTGACAGCTCATACCCAGAAGCCCAGCCTATCACCTACTTGCAAGTTTACATACCTAGGGGACGGGGCGATATATGGTTCTGTTCATTGGTTGGCAATGGCATAACGTCAAGGCATGCATCACGAGTTAAGTTGACTCGGCCCAGTTGTCTCCACATCACGTCAGCCGCAACACACATCTGCAGACGCGGCCCAGATCTACACCAAAATTTCGAGATTCTGGAGGGTCGCGGATTGTCGCAGAAAACTCACAGCGGAGGGGGGCTAAGAGATTCTCCCAATCGGGGAGCTCAACGCGGTGGACTTGGCGGGAAATGCATTCCGTGGGTACGGCGGCCCCGCTCGCGGGGACCCACATTCTAGAACGAACGTCAAGCCTTCCGATGATTTGCCGACCAATGGGCTGGCGGGAACTCCGCCCGCGGTTCATCGGCCCAACCTCCGTTCGTCTGGAAAATTGTTCTTCTCTCTTATTAGTTACCTCTAGGCGCATACAACTGCTGGATTAGCAATGGTTCCTGGGATGGACGCGCAGGGCATTGACTCGGGTCGGCCACACGCCACCGCGTCTGTACTGTCTTCTCTCTGCTCGAGCGAAATATATTCCGTGGGAATGGTAGCGGTCTGCAAACCATTGGCCCTGATGACGGGGGACTCGGGACCCGAGTTTGGTGGCCAACGTCAGTAAGCTGGGGAAGCCGGGGTAGCTCTGCTTGGGCTGCGTAAAATGCCCACATGGTCCTGCCGCGTCGTCCATTATGACGCTCGAATACGCGGGTAGGGGCCTGCAATAAAACCCCTTCCACCGCCGCCATACTTGTTCCGACCCTGAAGATAGCAATTACCGAAATCTGATCCGTGAACCTTGAGGAAACTCAATTGACGACTGTTTGGCACTGAATCAGTCCCACTTCGATCACCTTCTGATCACATCGGGTCGTCTTTTTCTTCTGCTCGGCAGAGACGCATCCGCCATGGCGACCACGTCTACTTCGACCGTCCAGCTGGACACGCTGAACCGTCCGCCCACTCCCAAGGGCCCTGAGCTTCTCAACACCGAGGGCCACCGGCTCGGGTCCAGCGAAGACTCGACCGGCGGCCTGCCTGCCCCGACGACGACGGCCGCGGTGGTCCAGAAATGGAACTACCCAAGGTCGAACGCCAACAGAGTGCTTTCCTGCTTCTGGAGTCTGTTTGTGTCGGGCGCGAATGACGCTGCCTACGGTGTAAGTCAAATCACACTCTCACGACCTTTGCTGAGCAGAGACTGACCCGGACGCAGGCCTTGATCCCCTATGTATGTTTCCCCCCGTCCTGTTTCTCGCGAGGGTGACACTCACGCCCGCCACAGCTCGAAAAGTACTACAACCTCAGCTACATCGTCGTGTCCCTCATCTTCTTGTCCCCCTTCGTCGGCTACGTCCTCTCGTCCCTGCTCAACAACTACATCCACCTGAAGCTGGGCCAGCGCGGCGTCGCCATCATCGCGTCCACGTGCCACATGCTGGCCTACATCGTCATCGCCCAGCACCCCCCTTACCCGGTGCTGGTGGTCGTCTACATCCTCGCCGGCTTCGGGAACGGCATCGGCGACGCGGCGTGGAACGCCTACATCGGCAACATGGAGCGCTCGAACGAGGTCCTCGGCTTCCTGCACGCCTTCTACGGCGCCGGCGGCGTCATGAGCCCGCTCATCGCGACGACCATGATCAACAAGGCGCACCTTGGGTGGTGGAACTTTTACTACGTCCTGGTAAGGCTTTGGAAACCTTTGGACTCTTTGAAAAAAAAAGCAGAATGGATAACTGACATGCGTGTGTGCAGCTGGGCATGGCCATCATCGAGCTGGTCTGGTGCACCTCGGCCTTCTGGAAGCACACGGGCGCGGCGTACCGCGAGACGATCGCCAACTCGGGCGACAACCACGGCGGCCTGCGCGTCGCCCTCTTCAAGCGGCCCTACGCCCGCGTCACCTGGCTCTGCGCGCTGTTCCTCCTCGCCTACGTCGGCACCGAGGTCTCGCTCGGCGGCTGGATCGTGCAGTTCATGATCCAGGTGCGCAAGGCCAACAACTTCGACTCGGGCATGACGTCCGTCGGCTTCTGGCTCGGTATCACGCTCGGCCGCGCCGTGCTGGGCTTCGTGACCCCGAAGCTGGGCGTGAAGCTCGCCGTGTCGATATACATCCCCATCACCATGGGCCTGGAGCTGCTGTTCTGGCTCGTGCCGCAGTTTTACGTCAGCGCCGTCGCCGTCGCGCTGCAGGGCTTCTTCCTGGGGCCGTTCTTCCCCGCCGTCATCGTCGCGGCCACGCAGCTGCTCCCGAGGCACCTGCACGTCAGCACCATCGGCTTCGCGGCGGCGTTCGGCGGGAGCGGCGCGGCGATCCTGCCGTTCGCCGTCGGCGCGCTCGCGCAGGCCAAGGGCGTGCAGGTGCTGCAGCCCATCATCCTGGCGTTCCTGGGCGTGATGCTCATCCTGTGGCTGTGTCTGCCGAAGATCGGACACAAGGAGGACTGAGGGGGCAGAGAGGTTGGTGATGCGATGTTTTGGGGTTGCGAGGTCTAGCATGATCGGTCGTTTTCTCAGCTTCGAAATGCGGGTAGGGAGCATGCTGGATCCTACATTCACGTGTTCGTCCATGCAGAGACAGACACTGTCTTTTCCCACTTCTTTAGGCGTACTGGGTAGAGGCTGGGGAATACATCATGATCTACGGATACACATTGATTGATTTGCAAAGACTGTGGCACCATCGAGGAAAGACATATTCTCAAGAACGGGTACCACTAGTCGCAAGTGCCAATCCGATTTGGTACTGAACTTGATAATGTTGGCAATATTAAAACTTTGCCTCATTGCCGGACTGACTTCTGAGTTCCCTGTCATATTCGGAAAACAAACTCCCATAGGCGACCAGCATTGATGGGAATCGATTATTTCGAAAAGAGAGACCATGTTCCACCCCGGGGTGTAGGACAGGTGTCAATCACTGACATGAATAACGGCATGACAGCCTGAGGAGCGAGACGGGTATGATTGTGCGCTTTGCGCATCAATAGCCGACCTGTGAAAGCTGTGACTCCCAACATTCAGCATAGTCCTCGGATGGAACTTGATCAAAGTCCAAGAGTTTGACAAGACGTCTCGTCTTATCGCCTACTCTACTTTGTAAAAGGACGTAAGAAAAACTCTAGCTCATATAGCCTAGTCTACCCACTTCCATGAGAGCAGGTAGTCCCAAACAAACAAAATCAGGCCATCGTAGCTCTCTTAGTCCAAACGTAATTCTACAAAACGTGATGTCGTCAGCAAGACACCTTCATGGCGGTTCCTCGGTCATGTCCAAATTTGGTTGGTTGCTAGAACAGCCACGACCGTAATCATGATGCCGAGGATCTGTATTCTGGGAATATAGAATAATCACGACAAAAGTTTCTTTTCCCTACAACATTTGCAGGCATCCATGATGTGCTGGATGAAATGAAGGGCGGCCGACTCAGTGATGGACTCAGTCGTCGACTCAGTGGCAGAATCAGAAAGATCGCAGTGGTCCGTGCGCTGCGCGACCAACGTCATATCGGCAGATCGATGTTCCGGACAAATGCACGGACCATATCGAATTACGCTAGCAACCAAAAATTCTCATGATGGGCCTCTCCAGTGCGCTACGTTGTGCAGAGCTCTTGCTGAACGTCCCCTAGTCCATCCCAAGCTCGACTCCATCCCAACCACGCCCTCCTCCTCGACGATCAAGGTCAGTCCCGCGACCACGAACTCGAGCGTAATATCCACCGACAGTTTCGAATACTCGTCGGTCACCACCAGCAAACCTAGGTCGACTCCAGAAGCTTGGACTCGTTATCTCCCACCCCGTCGATTCCGACTTTCTACTCCGTCCGCCCACGGAACGCCACTCGACTGCATCTTCGCCGTCGTGAATCGCGCACATATTTCGAAAAGGAAATAAGAGAACAGCTGTAGAAACACAGTCAAAATGGTTCAACTCACCGAGGTCGAGGACGAGCACTTCCAGGAGACCCAAGCCGGTCCCATCGAGGATGACGCCGACTACACCGACACCGGTATGTTTCATCGCCTTTCCTTCGTGGTGTACAAATTTGGGCTCCAGAAGCTTTAAACCTTTGGCTCCCGAGCTTCAACGCGCGCATTACGTCACACGACCAGCAAACTGACCTTCCCAGACTCCGAGATCTCCGCCGACAGCGACTTCGACCCCACCGACGAGAGCCTCACCGAGCGCCTCTACGCCCTCAAGGACATGATCCCCCCGACCACTCGCGGCTGGGTCTCCCACAAGGTCAACCTGGGCGTGAGCGCCGTTCAGAACACGTGGTACTACGGCTCCCGCACCGTCTGGGTTGTCTGCGCTACCGCCCTCATGATCGGCGTGCCCCTGGCCACATGCTGGGCCGAGGACCAGCAGATCGAGGGCATGGAGCGCGAGTTCCGCATGCGCGAGGCCGGCGGCGAGCTCCTGACCGCAGGCGCCGACGGCGCCGCCGCCCAGGGCGAGGGCAGCACCGCCGACATCCTCAGCGCTCACCTGGACCGCGCCGAGGCCAAGCCTGCTCTGTAAACCACCAACTATCACGAAAGAAAAAGAAAAGAAAAAGCACGACAAAATCAACATGTTCGGAATCGCTATCCGACTGTGCGCATATCTCCACATTTGACGACAGCACCACTCTCGTCCAGGACTCGTGTGGTTGTCCTTGCGCTGTTTCCGAAAGGAAGATTACTGTATATCAGACAAAACTCTCTCACACACTCTCAGCAACTTTGACGGTTTGCGTGCATTGCGGTCATGGAGGGGTGGCAGGATGGGGTTTCCCTGCCCTTTTTGCTTGTACTATAGGACGTTCATGAAGGCCACGTCTAGGAAGGGCCGACTGCAGTCATGACCAAATCTAATGCGCAACCTGTTATTTCCCCTTGACGCGACTTGGAGATGATGATTTCGGCGTCTCGACTCGCACGTCCGTTGTGTGTCTGGAATAATTACCGAATCAGGAGTGTTCTCCGCGAAGCGGTCAAGAGACGACGACGCAACAGCCGCGACACGAGGGCACTTGCGTCACTTCCCAGCAGGATTCGAACATCCAACGAGTCCTGCAACACGACAAGCACACGCTGAGACGGAAGCGGCCATGCGGAATAAGTCCTATGTAGTATAACAAACTCACCTACCTATACTAAGCTGCTGCCTCTCCCAGCCATCATGCGCCCCGGCGTGAAGACCCAGGAGAACCCCAGTACGTCAAGAACGGACCAAGCGAGAAACAGCGGAAGTCAATTCAATATCACAAATCCTTGTTTTCCCGTCGAGCCTGTTCCCGTCGAGCCGGCCCCTCCACGAGTTACGTGGGGGCGGATGAGAGCCCGCGCGACCTTCGTTGGGACACATACTCATTGTAGAGATACCGAGACGTAAACACAACAGCCATACTTAGTGGCATTTCTTTTATTTTCCAGTGGGATTTTACGCAGTTGGATCAGCGCGCGCTGACGACAGGATTGGGGAGCGAGTGGCCGAGCACAGACGTCGGCGCCTCCCGTCCCCAGAGCTCCTCCGGGATCGGCCCCATCGACCCGCTCCGAAGAGCCACGACTCACGGAGCCCACACCGTCAGGCTTCCAACTTCGGCCGACGAAATAAAAACCGCAAAGGCGGAAACACATACAAGACAAAAAATCCTCAAGCTCGTCGCCGCTGACAAGAAGCAATCGGGCAACAAGACTGTTGATGCTTGTTTTATTTCGTCGTTTCAAGCTCGATCAAACCATTGCTACGTAGCGGCGAAAAGGTTGCACGGGCACGACGAAACACGCATGCTGCCAACTTTGCCGCGGGAAACGTGAGAAACTGGTTGTTTGATAGAGAACAACTTTTAGAGACATTGAGACTCCAGCGAAAGGGGCTTCCGAAATAGTCAGTATGACTGGATCCAAGACGACCGCAGCGGACATGGACTTTGAGGCCCTCCCGAAGATTGAGGTACGTAGTCACATTTTTCCAAAGCCAGAACCTTCCCCTTGCTGCACATATCAAGTGCGTATTTGATGGCACATCCGGCTGAACGACGCAACAGCTCCACGCCCACCTGACGGGCAGCGTGAGCCGCCGCACCCTCCACGACATCTGGGTCGCCAAGAAGCAGGCAGGCGAGACGGACCTCGAGGACCCCCTCGTGGTCATGCCGGAGGACAAGCACGACTACAACCTGACGACGTATATCCCGTGCTCTTCCCCAGCAAATTTTTTATCTTTCTGACACCGTCACCCAGGTTCTTCCCCCTCTTCTCGTCCTACATCTACAACCTCATCACCGACGCGGAGACGCTCCGCACCGCGACCCTCTCGGTGCTCGAGGACTTCCACGCAGACGGCGTGACCTACCTCGAGCTGCGCACCACCCCGCGCTCCCTGCCTTCCCCAACCCCGCAGCCGGCCTCGGTCTACGTGTCCACCATCCTCTCCGCCATCGCCTCCTTCGAGGCCGCGCGCCCGGGCCCGGGAACCATGCGCACGCGCCTCATCCTCTCCGTCGACCGCCGGCACACCCCCGCCCAGGCCCGCGAGACGGTCCGCCTGGCCGCGGAGTTCCGCGACCGCGGCGTCGTCGGCGTCGACCTGTGCGGCGACCCGTCGGCCCGGTGCCACGGCGTGCCGGGGCAGGAGGACGTGTCCATCTTCCGGGACGCCTTCGCCGAGGCGCGGCGGCTCGGGCTGGGAATCACGGTCCACTTCGGCGAGGCCGAGTGCTCCGGCCGCCCCGGGGAGCTCGCGGAGATCCTGTCGTGGGCGCCGGGGAGGCTGGGCCACGTCATCCACCTCGGCGAGGACGTCAAGCGGGAGATCGCGGGGCGCGGGATCGGGCTCGAGCTGTGCCTCAGCTGCAACGTCCACGCGGGCATGGTCACGGGCGGGTTCGAGGGGCACCACTTCGGGGAGTGGTGGGGCGTCGAGGGGAGCGTGATCTCGCTGGGCGTGCGTACAACCTTTCTCCTCCTCCTTCTTTTCTCTCCTTTCTCTGTCTCATCGGCCCTTTTGTGTTTCCTTTCGTCGGACGGTACCACCTCTGAAAAGAGAAGGTGAAGAAAAGCTTTGCTGACTGAACTGGTGGTCGAAACAGACGGACGACGTGGGCGTCTTCGGCAGCCCCCTGTCCAACGAGTACCGCCTCGTGGCGGAGCACTTCAACCTCTCGCGGGACGACATCTGCGCGCTCGCCCGGCGAGGCATCGACTCAATCTTCGGCGGCGAGGAGGAGAAGGAGCGTCTCCGGCGCGTCATGTGGCGACCCTCTACCACCACCGCTGTCGCCGAGGCTTGAGAACGGGTTGGCCCGGATGGACGGACTATAACACCGTCCAGTTCTAACAACGGCAACGGTAGCGGGCCCTCAATTCGGCAAAAGCCCCTACCCACTACGAAAAAGAAGGAATGGCCGGCCGGTCGGCACAGAGCCGGGGGCTCTCCCAAGGCACAGAGCCGCCACGGCACACGACTTAACAACAACGAATGGTATTCTCCATCTCACGTCCGTTGGCCGACCGGGCCCTCGAGGCCGGGCAGATGTGTGTGTGCGCGTGTGTGTTTGTGGGTGTGCTTGTGTGGCATCCCTTTGCTGTCACCCAATCGAGGTCGGACGGTTTCGATTGTGCCGTACGCCGACGGCAAAACTCCAGCCTTCAGCCTCCAAGGCGCTCGCACGCCGCCGCCGCCGGGGACCTAGCCCGAGTTGCGCCAAGTGAATCGTTTCTTGGCACTTGACCAGAACTTTTGCGTTCCTTTCGCCGACCCAAGTTGTTATAGCAGGCGGGCGGGGGGAGCATGATTGGACATCTCGAGAATCACGGTTCGTGCCACCAAACCCAAGTACGGGGAAAGAGGGGGGTGTGTGCGGGGAGCATGGGATGGATGGATGTGGTGGTGTAAACCGGAAATTCCGAGTGAAACTGGACTTTCCGAGTGAACGGAGGTCTGGATATCTGGGGTCAATAAAGGTAGATTCGTAACAACAACGTACCATTGAACAGCTTGCCAGCCATCAGACTTCTCTGCTCCTGTCTGTACGAAAAACACGTACTCGAGAGTTTCGGTTCTGATGCGAAGAGGGTAGTGCACAGAAGATCACTTCCTAGATCGTATCACCGTTGATAGCAACTATGTTGGCGAGTATCAGGAGGCATCCACGCATCCTACGATAAAGTAGGTAGTCGCGATTGGCGACTGCCTATTTCCCCGTTAGGACCCCAAACTGACACCGGCACTTTGGAAATTAGCCCGGCATGGTCTGCCAGATTGGGCCATGTTTCCATAAATAAGAACAACAATGGTTGG
The DNA here is from genome assembly GCA_030770045.1 of Colletotrichum brevisporum. Lineage (NCBI taxonomy): Eukaryota > Fungi > Ascomycota > Sordariomycetes > Glomerellales > Glomerellaceae > Colletotrichum > Colletotrichum brevisporum. The sequence continues at coordinate 13,030,444 of JAUGSI010000001.1, forward strand.
CCGTTTTGCACCTGTCATCTTTACAATGACTTTACAGAGTACACGATACATAAATCGGAGATCACGTATCGGACTTTGAGGTTTGTGCAAGCTTCAAGGACTCTTTCATGTTCCCGTAGTTGGCGTGGACGAACAGGCAGGCGGCTTTGAAAGGTTAAAACGTATGCAATTCCAGTTATCAGCAAGACGGTCGCCACCATCGGACAGCAAAGCTCACGGTCTCGGCAGGGACGCGGTAACAGGATAACGACAGACAGTTCAAGCTGAGTTTGGAACAAGCGTTTGTCAGTGGCGAGGGCTGCCACACTAGTAAGGACTCTTTCGTCCTGTGCCCTACGGTAAACATGCCCGCAGTCCTGGCCCATCTAGCGGTAGGGCTAAGAAACGGGCGCACGTCTCGCCTGCTGCAGCCTCGAGGCTTCTCGATGGATGGTCGGCAAGGTGGATTTTGTCCCGTACCCGTCTCAGTCTAGTGGAGAGGAGGGGTTTAACAATGTCCATCGCATTTTACAGCTATCTGGCGCCAGTGTTCCGCGCAACCCGCGGGACGTCAGCAGAGGGAGGGTTTGGGGCTGGGAGAGCTCCTCGCGGAGAGCTGAATAGACGTGAGGACTTGTCCTGTTTTGAGACGACCCACGGACCCAAACGAGGCCTATGATCGTCAGTGTGTGAATAAGTGTGTGTGCCCGGAAAAGGTTTTCGTAGCTTTTGAGGTTCAGAACTCACCCCTCAATAGGACACCCCGGGATCAAAATATGAAACGGAAGAAGATGAGGCGACCGATACTAGAAAGCATCTCAAAAAACAGAGGAGGATATGTTGGAGAAAGGAATGTTAGAAGAGGGGTAGTGACGACGCAAAGAATCGTCATTCAATGCAGGTAGTGGTAGGGAGGAGGACGGGAGTGACAACCTGGGACGGGCGGGCGGATTCTATCCGCAGTCCCGGCTGACCGAGGACGGGATCCTTGGAGCCCGTGCGCTTTCTGCCAAGCAGAAGAGAGATATGCGTTTTTGTCGATTGGCGATCAACGCCTGGCCGACTGGATACTTTGCTGCTGCGGACCTCTCCTACTCTACTTCGTGATGCCGTTGTTGGTCTCTCCCTGCTGGTCAAGGGACGGAACGCTGTTTTTGCACTCCAAATCTGTCCTGCCGGGTGCGCAATGACCAACGGGTCTGTCATCACGTAGGTTTGCGCCCGTAGAAGGTTGCGGAGTTCGCGGTGACACTTCTCCGAATTGAAGCGGAGATGAGGGACTGACGCTTCGCTCCGACATGACGTATTTCTTTTCGGAACGGTCCAACAAAAGCTTCCTCAATGGTGGCAGCCCAGTGGACAATAGCCCGTCAAATTCTTTCTCTCCTCCCGTATTCGCTGCACGCTTCCTCTCTCGCGATTCCTCAAGACAACTTTCTCTCTCACTTCCTCTCCCTGAGACGGCGCAAAAGGTGTCATCTCAGCCAGCGCCATTGTGTGTTGACGAGGCCTAGCCAAGCCATTTTCGGCCTTGGACCACTTTTGACTCGAGTTTGCGCCGGCTTGAGACACAGTGCGGGTGGAATTCTGTCGCGGCTTGTGTGTTATTGACGTCGTCCCTCGTCGGCAGAGACATGTAGTTGTATTAGCGTACAACCTACGCTTGCTTTATCGGGGCTGAGGATGCCTTGGTCCCAGCAATCAGGTTTGTTCGGCTGGCTGGCTGACACTGCCCTGGGGTGACATTACCTGGCCTCGCAAGGTCGACAGCAGCACTGGCGTCTTGCCTTGTGCCGTACTCCTGCTCCTCCCCTCCTCACTCTCGCCGTCGTCGTTGTTTGGTATGCTAAACGAGCATGCCCGGTGACGGTAAAGGTCCCACCCAGGGACCGGGAAAGGCAGCGGAAGCTAGAGAGCTCTTTGGTGGCACAAAAAGCATACTGCCATCCCACAAGCTTACTTCGCAGGTGAAATGGTGTACAAAATACTAGCAGTTGTCCGAAGTTGAGGCAGTAGACGGATGCCTACAGCCATTGCTCGTATGTTGCCCCAAGCGCTGTAGACACTGCCAGCAAGGAGTGGCCGGCATCCTTGGGCGCAGACCGGAAGGTCCATGCCGTGTTATTGCATAGATATGACTGTCCGAAATTATAGTGACGGAGCAGGGCCTGCTTTGTGTCATCGTGCATCCATCTTGGGACGACTTTGATGCGACGCAATTCACCTGTTATATCCGCCGATGGCGGCTCGTGTAGCAAGGCCACGGTGCCGGAGACAAAACGTTCAAGATGAATATGATGCCTGCAATAAGAAGATCAAGCGCATCGATGACACCGAGGGTCGAACTGCACTCTATGATTGCGAAGGTTGTTGCTGAAAGGCCTCGAAGCCAGCCATTCATGGTGGCAACTTGGGGAGGCACTTAGAAAGCGGCGAGCGCCTAAACGGCCATCCCCAGCCGGTCCTTCGAACAAAGATATCATCATCGGCATGGATGGACGACCAACGCGTTCTATGCAAGTCTAGCTTCTGGACCCCGAGAAGAAGTGATGGGGAAGCTTAGGGCTTGTGATGGCACAAGCCGGGGGGAGCTAGAGAGCTTGGGCCGCCAGCCTCCATCAGTGTTGGTAGGGTGTATCCATGGAATCCATTGAAGCCGGATGTAAGGACTGAATACAGCTATCTTTGCCAAGTGCAAAAAAGCAAGCCTGAACTGGAAGAACTGACATCCTTGTGGCGGAACAGATCTTTCGATTGTGGATATGCGCGAATGAGACGGTATCTTGGGCGCGGGTGTGCGTGTGTCTGGTCAGAGATGGTGTGATGGTGCAGTAACAAGACTATCATGATGCCTCGGTAGCATCTTCCTAGCGAGAACAATAGGGCGAAATCCTTGAGACGAAATCGGACAAATGAGATGATTGCGAAGCGGGGAATGGCAAAAAGACAAACGAGATGGAGGGGTGGTCGAGGACGTCGTCTGGCAGTCTATCGAGATGGGTAGTTCGCCCAATGACCCGGCCTTCGACACACACCAACACACATCGGACCCGGGCTGACACTGGGCTAGCGGGGACGGTCTCGACTTGTCTGGGGTGGCCACAGGGCAGGACAATAGGTATTCGTGGTTGTCACCTGTCGAGACTTTCTTTTTGTGATTTGAGTGTTTGTTGGCCACCCGTCCTGTCCTGGCTGGGACCTGGCGACGAGTTGCGTTTGCACTTGGGCCACGGGGTCGTCCTCGCCGTTGCTCGCCTCCTTGTCAGGCGTGGGGACTGGATCGCCGAGGTCACCATTTCTGGCCCAAGGTTTCTTTCTCGGTTGACCGCCGAAAAGTTTGCCCAGCGGATGAACGTTGGCATCACAACTGACAAGGAGTCGCGTCGGCCTGCGCATCTGGCCTTTGGCTTTGGGCCTGGTTTGTCCTAGCTGCTCTGGCGTCGTGTATGTTTGCTTGCTTGCTTGCGCCCCAAGGCCGTGGTGCGGTTGAAGGTGGGCTTGTAAGTCGCCTTTCGTGTAGAAGTGAAGGGTTCTCGGGCGGACGTAGCATCTGCATGGTGGAGGAAAGGTCCTGTCTCAAAAAGGCCTTCCCAGCACCGTTCGCCGCTCGACTGTCTTTAGCATAGAACGCAAATAACATCCAGGGTCTTGAAGGAGAAATCAGCTAGGAAGAATCAATGATGCGGGATATGAGCCCGCAAAGCTTCTTCTCAGCCCCTGGGGCCTAGCTCCTGATCTTGGATCTTGCTGTTTCTTGGCTTCGAAGTCGATGGTGCTGGCGGGCGGGAAAAGCATCTTGCCAGATTTTGGTAGGTTCTCTGCACGAACGCCAAGTCAAGGATTCGACGACGTCGCGGGTGGTGGAAGTCTGATCAACGATCAATGAGGCAAACGCGGTCTGGGAAACGAGACAAGATCCATAGGAGAGGGAATACACAGGCCACAGAAGAATAGGTATGGGAGTAGAGCTAACGAGGGAAGGTGTTAGATTTTGCATATATTCATATATATATAAAGCTATACCTTAAGGGCTATTAACGCGTTTTTTGCCTTAATAGCACTATAGGCCTTTAAACCCCCTAAACACAGCTATAGCCTTTAGAGCTAGTAAAACACTACTCTAGAATAGCTATTAGCTACCTTAAATACTAAAATCTATCTATATATTATAGTATACTAGTAACTCTAAACTACGTAATTTAACACACTTCTTTAATAAAGGCCTTATAAGGACTTTACTAAATTTAATTATAAATAAAATTATATACTAGCTATACTCTAACTATTCTATAATTACTTTTATATAACTTACCTCTTTAGAACTATAATCCCCTTAAAGTCCTTATTTTAAATAGTTCTATTATCTTTATTAAACCTTTATTTCTATAATAAAAAAAGTAATACCGTTTTTAGAGTACTTAAAAGCTATAATCCTTACTTTAAAATTTATAAAGTTAGTCTTTTAAACCTCTTAGGGCTGTTTATAAATCTTAAATACTATATCCTTAGTCTTTTTTAGTAAAATTAAAGCCTTTAAAATGTTTACTTTAAAGCTTTGTATTATAAAGTACTTAAAGCTAAGCTATTTAATCTACTATATTAAGTTACTTAAAAAAAAGTTTAAAGTGGGTACTAGTAAGTAGCTTTATAAGACTATCTACTATTAACTATACTATAAACTAATATTTAACTTTAATACACCCTTTTTAAGCCTCTTAACACAGCCAGTAGTTATAAATATTAATATAGTAAAACTTTATATATAATTAAACTGTCTTTTTATTAATAAAATAAATTATTTATTAATTATTATATTAAATATATATACTTAGTATAGTAGTATTAGGAGTAGAAGTAGTACTAAAAGTCTATTTACTAAAGTCTATATAAAGTATAATTATTAAATAACTTATAAAAATAGCCTCTTTAACTACTTAAAAAAAACAAAAAACTCAACCTTAGTTGTTAATATAGTTATAGTATTTTATTTATTAACTTACTACTTAATAAAGCTACTAAAAAGTTTAATTATAAATACTTAAAAGTTCTTATAGTTTAGTATATTATTAGTAAAGCTAGTATCTAAAGTAATTACTAAACTATTATTAAGGCCGCCTTTTTTGTAGCTAAATTTAAGGTAAAGAGTGCGCTTTGTAAAGAGGTATTTAATTACTTATTCTGCTTCTTTAAAGTACTTAGAGCTAGAGTTATAGTTAAAGTGTATAAAACGACTTACTATAAAGACTATGTCCGGCCTTGTTATTATTATACTATATATAATTAAATTAATATTACTTTAGTAATAGTTAATATTTATATATAAAGTAGAGCCCTTATAAAAGAGTAACTTAAGTAATTAAATTAAAAAAGTATATAGTTACTTTACTTACGGACCTTACTTTTTTAAACACTTAATAACTTTATTAATATAAATAGACTATAAAAGCTAAAAGTGCTTTATAATATAATTATAAATAACTTTAATCCTTAAGAACTATTATAAGTCTTTACTACCTTTAAAAAAGTATTACTTTTAAAGTGCTTTTATAAGTAAAAGAGCCTCTTTATAGTATTTAAAGGGGAAGTATAGGATGTAGTTATTAATATAAAAAAAGAAAATAATATAGCCGCGTATTTAATAATAATTCTTACCTACTATATACTCTAACCTAAGCTCTTTTAAACTAGCTTCTAAATAGTATTACTATAAAAGTAGAAAGTAGTATAGGCTGTAAAGTACTTTATTAAACTTAAAAATATACTTAAACTTTTAATACCTAAAGGGTATTTGTATATAAATATCTTTATTAAATAGAACCTATATAAACGCGTTTACCGCGTTATATTATAAAAACTTAAAATTAAAGTAGTTTGTAATAACTATAAGTATTTAAAACAATATACTAGTAAGTATTAAAGTATAAGTATCTTACTCGTTTCTTAACTACTAATTACTACGTATAATAAAGTGTACTTTAATTTTAAGGAGTCTCTTGTATTTATTTAACTTATATATATATACTTAATAGTATTTTAGAATTTAAAAGCTATTAGTAGTACTTTTAAGAACCTTTCTTTAAAAGTTAGTTTTATAATAACTTTATAAATAGTTTACTTTAACTACTTATATTAAAATTATATAAGGATAAGTTAATATTTTTAAATAAAATATAAGTAAAAGTTAGAGTTTTTACTAGGGAGTACTAAAAGTAGAAACTTTAGTCTGTAGTTAATATAGTACTTTGTACTTACTTAATAAAATCTAAGTACTTATAACCCCTCTTTATAACTAAATCTTACTATTAAAGTATTTAATATTTATGTTTTAAAACGCTTTTATAGTATATTAAATACTAAAAGTCCCTTTTAATAGGTTATAAGTAACTAAATAGCTAGTTTAAAAGTGGCTTTACTATAAAGTATTTTAAAATAATAATAGAGTACTAACTAAAAAAGCAGTTTTATAAAACATTTATTTATACTAGAGTATATAAACCACTAAAGTAGCTTAGTTTATAGATTTAGCTATAAATATAAACTAGTAAGGGTTTATAAAAAAAAGGTTTTTATTTACTAACTTAGCTATAATCTACCTCTCTAGGTGTTAGTTTTTTTTAATTAGTACTTAAAAAAATAAAATAAATAAGTTAAAAAGGGTAAGTAGAAGTTTAAAGTAAGTAGAAGAGTATTTATAGTTATAGGGTTTATTATTATTAAAAGTAGTATTACTTAAGTTAAACTTATTAAAAATGTTATTAAGGGAGTTTATAAAAGGGGATATTTTATTATTTTTTTTTACTTAATAAGGATGGGTAGAGCTATGTTTAAAAGTTAGTTTTACTAACTATAATAAGGCTCTTTTAAACTTACTTAGTAATAACTTAAAAATTAAAGTTATTATAGTTATTAGTAAATAAATTTAAGTTACTATTATAATATTTTTTTTTATTAAATATAATATTATATATAGTAATAATCTTTTTAGTTATAGAGTTTTATATTTAATACTAATTTATAAATATATAGTTAATAAAAAAGCCTATAAAAGTATAACTATAAAGGTAATTAAAATGCTTCTTCTTAAGCTATATAGTAGCTATAAGGGCATACACTTTATACTTATATAATCTTAAGTATATAAAGCTTAGTTTTATAGTCTTATTGCTATAGAGCTATTAGTAAAGTACTTTGTATAGGGTCTTTTAACTAAAGGTTACTTAAAGTATATAATTATAAAGATAAGTTACTACTTTATAAATATTAAGCTATACTTTATAAAGTAGTTTATTACTTTTATGTATTATTTAAGCTTTTATTTTAATTATAGTACTAATGTATTTAGTACTACTATTTTAATTTTATATATATAGGGTAAATAGTTTAATATATTTACTGTGCCTCTAAAGGTTATTTATAAAGTAGTAGTACCTTTTAATTTTACTATTATACTTAAAAGTAAATATTTTAATATTATATTAAATTTTTAAAAATAAAATAAACTTTTTAAAAACTTTAATAAGTATTTCTGTACTATAGTTATATAGGTAGTAGTTTTATAAGTACTATAAAATATAGTTAGTAAATATTAATATAAATATAAACCTACTATAGTCTTTAGTATATAGGTAAAAGTTAAACGTAATATACTTATTAGGGCGGGTATATGTATTGCTTTCCCGTAGTTTATAGTTAATAATTTACTTTACTTTACTAATACTATAAGTATTATAGCTTAAAAAGGTATTGCTAGGTGCTGTTTTAGGGGTAATAAAGATTTAGACGCTGTGGGCTAATAAAGAAAAGTACTAGAGTAGTTTAGGGCTAGAGTAGCTAAGCTACTAGTACTATGTTTCTTTAAAGCCTTTTAAAAATCTTTATTTTTATTAAAAGTACTTTATTTAATAGTATAGAGTATATATATACTAAATAGCCTATATAGAGTTTTTATATATAAGTACTTTATTAAAAAGCTTATTATACTTTAATACTTTTTAACTATATATAATTTTAATAAAGTTAAAAAGGGAGTAATTAGATTTATATAGTATAAAGTACTACTTAAAGTACTTATTCTACTAGTACTTATACTTATAAAACTAGTTATAAAAAGTAAAGTTAGTTACTATAAATATATATAATGTAATATTATATAAGTATAAGTTAAATTATTTACTATTAATTAATATAATATATATACTTATATTTTTATATTCTTTAATTATAAGGGGCTTAAAGCTAGTCTATAAGTAATTACTTATACTAGCTATTTAAAGGTTATTAAACTGTTGTTTATTTCTAAAAATATAAATAGATGTGCTAGAGTTAAGGAAGTAGGAGTCCTTAAAGGGATATAGTAATAGGCCTTTATGTTAAGTAGTTTAAAACGCTATGGGTAAATACTTAATACTTTTTATATAGTAACTATATAGTTATTAGCCTTAAATCTTTTTAATATACTAAATTAACTATTTATTATTTATAAAGTTCTTTTTAGCTTTTTTATAGTAGTAGTTAAGTAGCTTTTATTTATTATATATATATTCTAAAAAAGTATAAAAGTAATTTTTAAAGTAGTAGTATATAGAGTATACTAAGTAGAAAGAAGCTAATAGAATAAAGGGAGTAGGAGATACTAATAAAACTTTACTTTATAATCTTTTTAAGTTAGTATTATTATATTTATAGCTACTAAAGTACTTAAGAGGGCTATAAGGAACTACTTTATTAATAGCAAAGGCGCTTTATGCACTTCTCCCGCGTTTTATAGACTCTAGTATCTATTTAATTATAGTAGTTATTTTAGTAATAACTTTATTAAAACTATAATTATTCTAACTATTACTTATTATTGTATAATAACTCTTAGCCTAAAATTAAAGTAGTAAATAGTTAAAAAAATAAAGTAGCTTATAGATTTATAAATCTCCTTTATAAGCTACTTTAAGCCTAATAGTATAATTTTTATATATATAATTAACTTATATTATAAACTATTTAACTATAATAACTCTTATTATAAACTACTTATTATAAAGTATAATAAAGTAGTTAATATAAAGTTAGTTAGTGCATTAGTAGTATATACTTTATATAAGTTTAAAGTATTTATAAAGGTTTTAAATTTAAACTACTAACTCTAAAGTACTTAAGTAGTACTAAATCCTAAACTTTTTAATAATAGTACTCTATATCTAAAAAATAATAGTATTCTTAACCTTCTTTTACTCTTAATATATTACTTTTATAGTATAGTATAGGGATAAAGAGTTAATATAGTACTTAAGGGCTTTTTTAAAAAAGTTAGTTATTGTTTTAGTATAGTAGTAGTTTACTACTTTAAATAAGAACGGGAGGTTCTTTTCTAAAAGTACTTAAAAAAAAGGGTTTATAGTAAGTTTATTTACTTTAGATTCTATAGTTTAAAAATAAAGGACTCTTAACTTAGAACTATAATAAATAACAGACTTTAAGTAGTTACTAAGGTGTAACTTCTGGGGTGGGGTATTACTAATAAAGGGCTTTAGATTTATAAAGGTTAGGTTAAGAGCTTTTTATATATTAAGGGTGTTTATAAGTACTTAAAAGTTATAAAACTACGGGTACTAAGTAACTAGGCTATTAAAGATAGTTTTTTAAGGGGTTAAAAGAACGTTTATAATAATCTTTATATTTAATAAAGTAGTTTAGAAATAATTAATTATATACAGTAAAGGGGGTAGTAGAATAAGACTCTTAATTATTAAATTTTATATATATTTATATATATATAAAGCTATAGCTTAAGGGCTATTAATGCGTTTTTTACTTTAATAGTACTATAGACCTTTAAACCCCCTAAACGCAGCTATAGCCTTTAGAGCCGGTAAAACGTTACTCCAGAGCAGCTATCAGCCACCTTAAACACCAAAATCCACCTATACATCGTAGTATGCCAGCGGCTCTAAGCCACGTAATCTAATAATTACTTTAAATCTATAGAAGCTGCGTTATAGTAGGTGAATTCGCGTGCTAATTACTAACTAATAACAAAAGTCAAAGAAGGTAGTTAATTGTGATGAAGTGATTCGACCTCTACACGTGACCCGTGGGCCGTCAGTCACCCAAGAGGGGGGGGGGTCCTTGGCGGTAGGGTCTCTACCAGCAACGCATCTACAGTCAAGTAGCCGCTTAGGGATGCTAAGGACTTCAATCTACTTTATGCAATGCAAGAGGGTGTCCACTTTGTGTGCGCGCAGAGAACGGGGACCTCGACCCAGACCCGCCCAGACCCAAACCTAGGTAGACCCAAACCTAGGTAGACCCAGGTCGTACCTACCTACTTAGGAACTAAGGTACGGATACTTAGGTAGGTCTGGGTCCATAGTTTGCAGGGGGGTAGAAAAACTTCCAAGGGGGGTGTGGTAGTGCCTAAATCGGCCCGGAAGAATATTTGCGCTAGGTTATTTATATTTATATAGGCCTATATAGTTAAGGAACTTTGTATTAGATTAAATAACTTATAATATATAATTAATTAATTTATAACTTAAGAGCTAGATATGTTCTAGATATAGTATATATATACTTATATAAAATAAACTTAGTATTTTATATATTTTTTAATTTAAAGTATAAGTAAAGAATTAATATATTTAACTTTTTTACTATATACTTAACTAGATTTAAGTAACTATAGAGAAGTAACTAAGAACTAACCTAATACTTATTTACTATAAGCTCCTTATTATTTCTAATTAATCTTACTAAACTCCCTCCTTTAGTTAAACTTAGTTAAAACTTAGATTTATTTAAAAACTTATAGTTTAATATTTTTAGTTTAAGTAGTAATAAGTTTATATTAAAAGACTTTATTCTTAAGTTTGATTTAGATATTTACGACCTAATTAAGGATTTAAACTACTTTATTAATAAATAGCTAAATTTAAATATAAGTAGCTATAATAGTTTAGACCTAAACTTTTTTAAGTATAAAGTAAATCTTTAGTATAAAATAGGCCTATTTAAGGTATATATACTTAGGGTCTATACTATATATATACTAAGTATAGTCTAATAGAATATAAAAAGGAGTTAGAACTTAGGGTATACTAATATTTAGTAGTAGTAAGTATAAAGTTATAGTATTTACTATTTATAATTATATTATAATACTACTATATTCTATAACTAAAGTAAGAGGTATTTTATATACTATCCCCTATGACGTTAATATAGTAAAAGTAGAAATAATAGATACAAAAAAGTTTATAAATAATATAAGCTAAATTATTTAGTACTCTACTATTTAAGTAGAATTACTAAAGTAGAAGTCCTATATAATACTAGGGTATATAGAGTATATACTATATTAGTAGTGGGGCTATACTGACTATATACTAGGCTTAATAAAAAGCTTAATTAAGTATAGTATTAACTCTATTAATATACTAGTATAAAGTATTGTAGGTTTATATATAGTATTATTATAACTCTAAATAAATATTAAAATAAAAGGGACTTTAAGTAAACTTAAAAAGAGTTTTAAGTAGTAGTAGGGGTAAAGAATATTTTAAATACTATTATAGAGGTACTGTTAAAAGAGACTAAATTATATATATATATACTAGGTATATACAAAGTTAGTACTAACTTTATTCCTAACTACTTTAGTAGGTTTTAGTATATATAGGACTAGCGCTAGTAAAAGGGTAACTACTATATATATCTAGTACAACTACTTAATTAAAAAAAGGTCCAAATATATTAACATTAATAAATCTAACTTTTTACTTAGAATAATATAAGTATTTACTCTATATATATATAGTATATACTTAAATTAACTTAGATTTAGATCCTTTATATTAAGTGTTTAAAGAATAGTCTATTTAAGCTCTAGTATTTTACTTATAGTATCCTAATTAGTTAAGTAAGAGTTAATGTTAATTACTTCTATAGTTTAGTTAAAACGGGTAGTAAGTATAAGGTTAAGTTTAAGTATACTTAAGTTAGTAATAACTATACTATACGGTAGATATATAGTAAGTATATATAGGGTAAATAGTAGGTATATACTAATAGAATACTAAGCTTTAGTTACTTATAGAGTAATAGTAAAATTAATATTAAGGGATACTGGGTTAAACTTAATGTTTATGTCCCCTAGAACTTAATAAAGTTCTTATTTATCTTCCTTTTTTACTATGAGTTATATACGTATATTCCTCTACTACTAAGCTATTTACTACGTAGTCTTACTGATAAAATTACTTTTAGTCTTTTAAATAAACTTAATATTAGTACGTTATTAGTATATAAGTATTATATGCTCTGCATATACCTATAATATACTAACTTTATACTTAAATAAATTACTCCTTTACCCTAGAATCTATAGAATTTATTAGTACTTTAAAGTAAATATATTTTAAGTAATTTATAATAGTCTTTATAATAAGAATAAAGTTATAGTTTTTATTTATAGGGCTTAGCTACTATAGTATTTAAATAGGCTTATATTTATAGGTTAAGTATATATTTAGTATATACTAAGTAGTAACTAATAGTATATAGGAGTTTAGTATAAATTTACTTTAAATTAAGTTAAGCTTAAAAATGAATAATAGATTTATAAAGTTAAGTTTATACTAAATAGAGACTTTTATATTATTTATTTAGTTAGGGAGAATATAAAAAGACTCTATAAAGTTTAGTACTTTAAGATTAATATATTTTTTAAGATGGTTAAGGGGAAAATAATAGTGTTTAAGATATACGGGTGGTAAAAGGAGGGCTAGTGTAAGTGTAGTGTATCCCTAGTATATATTTAGGTTAATTTAAATAAACCTTAAATTATATATTTATATTTAAACGAATATAGTTTTAAAGACTAGATATATAACCCTTTTTAAATGGGTATTTACTTAAGTAGAGTTAGTATCTAAGTAGTCTATATACTAAGTATATATCTATTCTTTTATATTTAATATAATTTATGTAGTTACTATAGATATAAATATAAAGTAAGGCCTAGGTTAGAGGATCCCTAGTTTATATATAGTATACGTTTAGTATACTTATAGAGTATTTTAAGCCTAGGTAACTTTTTTTATAGTTTTAATATATTACGGATATAGAATAAACACCTCTAGTATATACTTATTTTTTATAAAGTATATGTATAGTAGAATTAGAGGAAAAAGTTTTCTAATTACTTTATATTATCCTTTTTATATTAACTATAAGAGGTTAACTTAGAGGTTATATACTTTAAGTATATTAAGAATATATATATAGTATACCCTAAGATTAAGTACTAGTTTTAGAATAAAAAAAAGAACTGGATTAAGGCTACTTTTATTTAGTTTTAAAGTAAAATACCCTATTAATAGTAAATATTTACTTATAAGTATATAAACCTTATTAAATTAAGCTATATTAAAAATAACTTTATTATAAGTCAAGGCTACTTAATACTTTTAGTAATTATTAAGTAAGTATACTATTAACTTTAACTAAGTATATACTAAGTATATAGTAGGATAAAGTATACTATATATACTAATTTTATTTAGTAAAAGTATAATTATTTAGTGTTTAATATACTAAGTAGTTAAAGAAATACTTTATAATAAGTACGTATCGCCTAGGGCCTTTAGTAGATATAATAGTAATAAAAGAGGTATATATAATAACGTAATACTAACCCTAGTATCCCCTTTAACTTACTTAATCCCCTAAATACTCTAAGTCCTAGTTTAATACTAAGTTTAAGTATACTAAACATAATTATAATCTAAAATTCCTCTATATTAAGTAGTAGGAGTATATATACTTAGTTTATACTTAGCTTAACCTTACTATTATTTTTACTTATATAATACTTAAAGAAATACTATATTAACTAAATTCTAGATATATTTAAGGATAATATTGATTTTTAGGAAATTAAAAGGCTAAAAAGGAAAGTAAAAGAGCTTAAGTTAAAAAAAAAAAATAAGAGTTAGAAAGATAAATTATAAAATTAAAGTAAGAATTAAAAAAAGATACTAAAAGAAAGCTAGAATAAAGTTAGAAGAATATAGGGTATATACTTAGTAGATGTTAAAATAGAGTTAAGTATATATTAATATAATTTATTGTAAGAGTAACTTTAGCTATGCGTATACTAAGTACACTTTTAAACTAAAACTAATAAAAAAAAAGTAATACTAGTATATATATACTAGGCACGCTTTTAAACTATATTACTAAACCTTAAGTATACTTAAACTTTAAACTATAAAAGACTTATTATATATATATTAAGAAGATATATAATTAAAACTTTAGAGTAAAAGGGATAAGGTTATATAGGGTATTTAGTTTTAAGTTAGTATATACTAGGTATTTATAGGTATGTACTTATAGTTCTTTTAAACTCCTATAGTAGGGGTATAACACTTATTACTACTTATAAATGTTAGTAAAGGTTATATAGTAGGTATATATATAGTATACCCTAGGTGCGATAGTTAGTAAAGAGTAAATTAGGAGTATTATTATAAGTAAATATAGGGTTATGCTAGTGTTTTATTAGTATGTATATAGTTGATGCTGGGTGTGTATTAGGGTGGTTTTTATTTTACGCTTTTTAGATTCTAGAGTAGAACCCTAGATAGTGCCCTTTTAAAACTGTATTAGTACTAGTAATTAAGTATATACCCAGTTTAGGCTTAATTTTAAATATATTTTAGTTCTATTATTATCTACTACTACTAATATATACGTTGTACTTTAGTACTAGGTATATATTAACTTAGTAAAAGGGGTTAAAGTCTCTATTATTATTAGTAATATAGTTAGTAAAAAGGAGCGTTGTTTTAGTATGTGCTTAGTATAGATTAATTTTAGCTAGGGCTGGGGTTATTGTTTATTAATTATAGACTAAGTTAAGTATTAGTAAATAAAAAAATAGTAAATATATAGTAAATAAATAGTATTCTTTAGTTTAGTATATACTAGGCTTACTTTATAGAACTTTATTTTATATTTATTAGTAAAGGCCTTATTAGTTTAGTTAAAATAGTGTTAGTTAGGTATATAGTAGGTAGATAGTAGGAGTATGTATGTAAAAGCCTTTATAGTGTTATAAAACTAGTTAATAAGGCTATTTTAAGGGCTGTATTTTTAATGGATTAGTTAGGTATATGCTAGGTGGATGCTGAGTGTGTGATATACTTAGGTTTATAGTTAAAGAGTGCGTTATACTAACTACAGAAGCGGACATAGAGCTTAATAGTACTATATCTAAGTTAGTACTAAGTATATACTAAATATATATAGTACTTATTTTTAAACTATAGTATTTTTAGTTAAAGTAGTATTAGTATAGTTTAAGTTAGTAACTAGGAGATTATTAGTATGTACTAGGTGTTTATAAAGAATATAATAAAATACTTACTTATACTAGTGTACTAGTATCGGATATAGTAATAAACTTAAATATATTAAATACTATTAGTATATACTAAGCTAATACTAAACCTACTAAAGGTTAGTTACTTAAAATAATACTATACTAAGTACTACTATTAGGATTAATAATAATAAAGTACTTATTTAATATTAAGTATATATTTAACTAATACTAATAGGGGTAAATTAATATACTAGTATTAATATTAAAAAGAATAGTACTAGGGTTTAAAACTACTATATATATAGTTAGTATATATAGTATTTATATTTTAAATATACTTAAACTTACTTATGTTAATAGCTATAGTTATATTATACTTTATAATAAATAAGTACTATATATATATTAAGTTAATATAAAATATATAGAGGGGGACTTAGCTAGTATTAGTATTAGTAATAGACTTTAATTAAAGTTAATTTAATTATAAAATAGTAAGACTTTAAGTGTATACTTACTATAAAAGTAGTTATATACTAAGTAGGGGTTAATTATGTTATTAACTCTAGTATTAATAAATAGTAAAGTTGTACTAGTAAAGTTGTTGCTGTTTTAATTTAGTATATACTTAATTAATACTAGAATAGTAGTAAACTTATACTTAAAAGATATTATAATAATGTAGTAGTAATGCGATTAAGAGTTGTTTAGGGAGAGGATTTTTTTTTATAAAGTTTTAGCCAGTGCTTAGTTTATGCCTATATACTACTAAGTATATATAGGCATATAACTAGGCTTAATTAGGTCTATGACTTAGTAGATATAGGTCTTACGGTTAGGCTTAATTAAGTAAATGCCCTTGTGTGTACTTTTTAATATTTATACAGTGTGGGCCTGCATAAACGTGAATAACCCGGCATAAATATTCTTCTGGGCCGATTTAGGCACTGCCATACCCCCCTTGGAAGCTTTTTTACCCCCCGGCAAACTGCATTCCGGGTAGGTCTCCACTGTCGCCCGGAGGTCTTTTGCTCTGCGTGGGAAGTGTCCGTACCTCCCGTCTCCTCTGTGCCAGGAAGGTACCTTACCTTAGCGCTGTACTAGGGACGCTACCTGGGTTTGTATCTCCCTTTCACTCTGTAATACGGAGTACCACGACGTGTATCTGTACGGACACTGTTATTCTCTTCTTCCTTATCCTCAGTTCCGTACGCAGTTCATTATTCTTCTTCCCTTTTCTTCTCCTCTTTTGACTTGGGCTCGCGGCCGCAAAGTCTCTGCGGGTGATAGTGACACCAGACTTTTAGATACGCCTTGAGAGTCACCAACTCGATATTGTGGGTGGTCCTTGCCGAAAGCTAAACTAATGCACCTTTGGACATCTAGTGATGGGTTTTGCAGTACCTAGGTAATAAGAAGTAGCAGGCTACAGTATATCTCTTGCACTATCCAAAGGTATTTCTCAACGCGATTGACTACCCGGTGGCGCTGCTGTACAATGGCAGTGAGCAGCGTGAGATGGCAAGAGATGAAGAGAACCTAGCGCCAAGCTCCGTTAGAGAAGGAGCTGCCGGTGCGGCGGCTCCTTTCCCCACCAAAATGGCACGGTGCCGGGGATGGTCCTGTACGTATTCAGCATGATCATGGATACGTACCTGCACTAGGTACTCTCACATCGTCCCTTCCAACACGGCCAATCACCGCCGGGGAAAATGGTGCACTGTGCTTCTCGTCTTCATGTTGGTTGGATCTCCAAGTACTACGGATACAAGCTCTCCATGTCGCTCTCGCGTTGCTTCCAGGTCAACGACAGCCACGCATGGTCAAACGAGAAAAAAACATAGGACGAGCTCAGTTCGCACCTAAGTTCGATTCTTCTTTCTCTTTTGGCCTGTAACGATGATGATGTACGTCGCATCACAGGGCAAGGGAAGGAAGGGAACTGGGGACAAACTCAATACCCGTTCAAGGTGCCGTGGTGACTGTGCGCCATTCACGCAGCGCCGGGCAAGGGGAAGGGGAGGGACGGGGAGGCCGCCTCAAGCCCCGAGCGCAAAGCAAAAACCAAAGAGAGATATCCGTATGTGTGTCGTTATCTGCCCTTTTAGCATCACATCTGATACTGTGCCTACAAGCTATGACAGTCTCAATCTTTACGGGTCACGGGAGGCACCTACTTACGTAGTCTGCATGCAAGAGAAAGCTACTTTGCGGACGAAACTGACGACAACTTGCAAGGGAAGACACAGTAAGTAGATTCCAACCTTGGATGCCTTAACCTACTGCACTGGACCCTGCTTCTTGTTGCCCAGCGTCTCCAATGCCCCCTATTGGCATCAAATCCGATGCATGCCATGTATCCGTACTACTATTAGTTGCTGCTGTTGGACCACTGCCATAGTACGGAGTACAAGACTACACCACAAAACGCATGCGAAGCAACCTGGTTCAGGTTGCCCTGCCATCTGAAGGTGAACTCGAAAAGGCGCAGCGACATTCTACCGCGTCTCATCGCCTCGCCTCGAGTCGCCGGCAGAGAAGATGCAGGCGTCTCGATCGATCATCTAACTCCCCCCACCGGCCACACAGGGGGAAAGGGCGAACCAGCAAGTCGATGCGAATGCGGCCTGTGAAATGTGTGGTCGCATGCAAAATTTCCGATACTGACCAACACGAGATGACCTGCTAGACATGGTGAAGTGCCTTCCTGGAGGAAAGGTAGAGCTACCCTTGCTTTGGATCACCCCTCACCCATCCCAGCTGCAGCAAGGTCGCGGTTCGAGAGAGAAAAGATGCCATGTCGTGGCGTACCTTACCTACAGCCCGTGTGTACTCCGTATGCGCCTTGAAGAACGCGGAAGACGGGACGAAGCCAAGAGCGAGACCGAGGGCGCTGCCCTTTTGCTCCTGATGGTCGTGTTGGTGCGTATTTAGGTAGAAAGCTGAGATGGTGATTGTTTAAAGTATCCATCCATACAGATAAACGGGCTAAAGCCGTATCACAACGTAAAACGGTAAAATGGAGGGACGAGAAACAGACAAATAACAAACCTCTTCCCCCAAAACCTTCGGGAGGATGGCGACGTTGTGGGCTTTGGGCTCTTTTGAATCTTGATCCCGACAAGTCAATTCAACAACAGGCGACTAAAGCGGATAGAGTCGCAATCTGAGCTCGTCCTGGTCCGGAGTGATCCCCTTTTTCGTCGGTGGAGACCAGCAAAAGGGTACGTACATTTGGGTTGTTAATTTCGTTCGGGCTTGTACCTGGCGGACCCTGGCACCTGCTCCAGGATGTTTCTTAGGTTCTTCCCCATTCCGCAAGCACGTCTGGCTCCAGAATCCACTCTTTTCCACCGCCCAGTGCCACCACCCGGCAGCGCGGCGTGCGGCACCTACATAGTACCTAAGTAACCTGTAACCTGCAGGAGCACCGGACAGCCTCAGAAAGAGCAATTGCTCCTCGCGACAGAGCACTTTCCTCGGGAGACAAGAAGCTTCCAATGGCTAGGTCTAGTTCTAGTTCGCGGAGCAACAAATGCTAAGAGTATCCGTAGAATAAATAAATAATATAATACAGTCGGAGACCCATCTGCAATCTGGAGCTCCCCCCTTCTCGCCTGCACCCGGACCGACCCTCGTCCACATCTCGCCTCGCCGGCGACGCGACATCTCCACTTTGCCGAACCACCTCACCTCACCTCACCTCACCTCACCTCGCCTCGGTCCTCACGCATCAAGAGGTTACAGTGTTACGGATAGTGTACGTACCTTTATTAACCTCTTCCACCACGAACCCACTCATCAGCCTTCTGGGCTTGTACCTCTCCCATCTGCTTGGCTTCGGTGCACCTGCACCTGCATCGGCAGCGCACCGCATCGCGCCGCATTGCAGCGAGCAGCAGCTGGCGATACTTTCCGGGGGCTTCACCACCGTTACTGTTACTGTTGGCTTACCACCTATCTCCATTGCTGAATCTTCCAGGTACTGCTGCTGCAATGTCTTCAACTCGCTAACACACATGGTAGCCTCGCTACATAGTGCTACCTACGATTACGTTACCCATCATCCCGAGGTACCTGCGTACGTTAGCTGCACTTCCGCCGACGGGACTACCTAGCAGCCCTTGCCGGCCGGCCTCTCGGCCCAAACCGCCTCCAGCTTGGAGAAGCCCTGAGCCTACGGGTACCTATGTACTGATAATACAGACAAAGGCAGCTCGAGCCTGGTAATACCGTCCACCGAGGTCCACGCTCATCTTCTTGGCCGACTTCACCGTGACCGAGCAAGAAGGGCTAGAGGCGCGCAAGACGGGAGAGAGAGCTGCCCACCAACCGTACGAAAACACAACACCGGGCGAGGTTTGACATATCTCCCGTCAGATATTCTTGATCCCGGGTATCCGTAAGTGATCCAGTGTTCGCCATCCCCTTTGGCTTGGCTTGTTTCCCGCGGTACTTGGCCGCGTCTCGTCATCCCGGGACAAAGAAGATGGCCTGCACCGCCGATTTCTCTCCGCCGCTGTACCCATTTCAGCTCGTTCTCCCTGATCACGTATCCGTAGTGTGCAAAAGTCTTTGCACTCAATGTGTACATACCGCGGATATGGACACTCAACACCACCCACTGCCCACTGCCAACTGCCCACTACCTACCCACTACGCTGTGGTGTGTACCTTGAGCCTTGAGGCTTGTCTGCCCGCCTTCCCTTGCCCTGCTCTCCACCTTCCGTGCTGATTTTGCGGCTTGTGGCTTGCGGCTTGCCATGGTCATGGTGTTTGGTCGCCGTGTGCGCCCAGGCCGAGAGTCCTGAGCGACGTAGTAGCAGGCCAGCAGCAGCAGCAGCAGTCATGGACTCGCGCTCAGTCCCTTCCTAGCACTAAGCCCCCCTTCGCCTTCTTTCAAGTCTTCGTTGCGTCGATTGCGGAGTTCCACACGCTTCTCTGCAGGTGTAGCAACTTCATCTGACCTTGACGCAAGGACGACGGACTCCTCTTCTCTGCCTGCCGACAGCCTAGGTGCCTGTCTACCATTACAGTACGACAGTACCTCCGTAGATATTACCTGACCTGCGCCAAAAGGAGCGACCTTGAGGCTTGAGCCCCCTATCGACAACCAGGGCTACCAAGGCATTAGGTACCCACCAATCTGTCTGTACCTTGCAGCGCCGCACCTTACCTGCTGAGGGGCTGTACCTACACAGGTACCGACCACTGTCGCCATTTCCAGGGCCCTCTCCACTAACAGAAGGACGGTACCGCGCGACCGCGCCCCCGCCCATTGTCCCCTGGCCACCACAGGCCCCCAAATCCCAGCCGGGTCCAGGTTCAGGCCCCGACTTCCTCAGCAAGCGTAGCAAAGACCGTAAGGAGGTTAAAGAGAAGGGGGCAAGAGAAAAAAAAAAAGAGAGAGAGAGAGAGAGAGAGGGAAAAAGAGAGAGGGAACGAGACACGGAAAAAGGACAAGAAAAAAAGGCAGGCCCCACCTACTACTTCGCACGCTCTCCGACACCGTACCTACCTACCTACCTTCCCGGCGTTCGACCCGGCCCTTACTCTTAGTCGTTCCTTCCTTCCTCCTCCTCAAGGCTCAAGCAGAAGCTTCCCCTTCCCCTTCTGGCCCTGGTCGTGGTCTGTCCAGTCCCCAGCACGCTGCAGTCAGTCCTCTCCACCTCATTCTTCTTCCCTCCCGTCCCCGCCCCTCTACCAACCAACCAAGCGAAGCCAGCCAGAGCTTCAATTAGCTGCACACTAGACACTAGCAGTGCCTTCCTTGTATCCCCCCCATTACCTAGGTCTCCAGTACCCGCCCGCTGCCGGTGCTCCTCTACCATTTATTTAGGGCCCGATCGGCTCAACTGATTCGGACGTTCTGAATCACAGCGGTGGAGTAAAAAGTGACCTGAGGCCCTGGTCTCTCATAAGTCAGTAAAAGGGTCTAATCGTTAATATACTTTATAAAGGGAGGTAAAAGGAACTATACTCTTTTTAAATAACTATAAATTACCTTATTAACCACCCTTAGGTTAAAAATATTAATACCTACTAAAATTTTAGTAATATAAAGTATTTTTTTATAATATATAACTATAAGTAATTAGCTATTAGCCACCTAAGGGCCCCTAAGTTTATTTAATAAATTTAAAATTATTTTAAAGTTCCTTATTAAAAATAATAAATATCCTAAGCCTTTAGTTATTAATAATAATAATACTATATTTAGGTTTAATAATAATAATATAAAAGATAGTAAATTATAACTACTAGTGTTCTAGCTACTAACAC
The DNA here is from genome assembly GCA_030770045.1 of Colletotrichum brevisporum. NCBI lineage: Eukaryota > Fungi > Ascomycota > Sordariomycetes > Glomerellales > Glomerellaceae > Colletotrichum > Colletotrichum brevisporum. The sequence continues at coordinate 13,052,084 of JAUGSI010000001.1, forward strand.
CTAGGGTCTTTAATACGTAGTTAATAATATTAAAAGTAAAATCCATTATATAGACCCAATTATTCCTTAAGTACCTCCTTTAATATTACCTTATTTTAAAATAAACTAAATAACTCTTTATAATAAGTAATAAAGTAACTACTATTTTTAAGGCCCTTAAAGAGATCTTACCTAAAATATTAACTAAATACTTTAACTAGTTATAAATACTAAAGAACTTTTATAATAAGTATAGAAAGTATTATATAGTATACTAAAAGGTTTTGTAGTTATTTAAAAAGTTAAGTACGGGGTATAATAATAAAAATAGTATTATTATAGTATTAGAAGAGATATAGGAGAAGTTTAAAAAAAAACTCTATAATATAGTATATTTAAAATACCGGCTTCCTGTGGATTTAAACTATACTATAAGAGCTTTAGTTATTAGTATAAGTAATAGAGAAGGATTTTATAAAAGTAAGGGACTTACTATAATAAGGGGGGAGGGGGGTAAGAGGATACTACTACGGATTTATAGTTATTTAATATAAGGGTAGTATTATAAAGTAATATAAAGAAGTAATAGAAAAAGTAGCTTAACTTTAATAAAAACCTATTATTCCCTATACTTATAAATAACTTTATAAAAGATTGACTTTAGTTAGTAAGGGTCTAGTGGAAAAAAGAGTCTATATATATGTTAAAAATACTGAAAATACTTAACTAATTTAGTAATAAAATAGTGGAAGTAATTTCTCTAGCCTTTTAATTAAAAGAGGTAATAATAAAAAATATAAAAAAGAAGGTAATTACTTTTTATATAGAGATATTTAGTAAAGAGATAGATACTTAGTAGTTTATTAATATTAGTGAATTTTTTACTAATTACCTAGAGTGTATTTAAATATTTTTAATTTTTTTAAAAGAAGTAAAAAAGGAGTTTTTAAAGTGATATAAACTATAGAAAGAGAGGGTTGATATTAATTTATTTAATAAGGTTAATAAAGTTAATGAAGTTAAAGAGGTTAAGGTTAGAAGAGGTAAAAATAGTAGTAATATAGAGGGGTAGGAGGGACCTTTTTAGTTATAGGAAATATAAATAGTAAATTAGCTTTATGACTACTTTGACTAATAAAACGCGTTAGATTTTTTATAAGTGGGCCGGAAGGTAGATATTTCTTTAATAAGAGTTTTTTATTATCCTAATAAGGAAAAAAGGTAGGCCTTATTGCGATTTTTTTAATAAGGCTATTAGTAGTTAGTTATAGTAGTTTAAATATTTTAAAGTGTAATAATAACTGTTTTTTAATTTTTGCTTTTTTAATATTAACCCTTTTTTTATTTTATTTTTTACTTATTCTTTATAATAATTATTATTATTAATTTTACTTTTTTTTTACTTTTTTATATAGGCCTTTTATTAATCCTACCCCTAAATAGCTAATTAATACTATAATTTATTACTAATTTTATTTTTAATAACTTTATTAGTATACTACTAAGTAAGGTTTATAATAAGCTCTTTTTCTACTATTAACTCCTTCTATACCTTTCTTTAAGCCCAAATAAAGTTATATAGCTTTATAAAGGTATATACTAGTTTTATTTATATTTAGAAGTTATACTCTAGTGGTACCCTCTTTAGAATTAGAAAGGATCTCTTTAGTATATTAAAGACCTTTTTAATAATATACTAATACTTTATATAATATAAGTTATATAACTCCTTTTTATTTTTTAGCTTTTTAGAGTCTTTTCTAGTAAAATCTTTAAAGTAGTACTTTTTACTAGTAAAAGGAATAATAATACTTTAGTACTTACTACTAAACCCTATGTTAGTAAGGTAGAATTTTTTATTTAGTACTAAAAAGGACTTAGTTAATATTTGGTATAGTAAACTTGTATTATTAAGCGACCCTTTACTACTAGTAAATATATATAAGATTGAATAATTAAAGTAAACTACTATAAAGATGTTTTACAATATTTACCCTTTATAATTAAAAAACCTTTACTAGTCTGCTTTAAGTAAGAAAGCTAGTATGTATGTTTTATTTATTGCCCTAATGTAGCTGTTAAATTAACTACTTATAGGGTTTAGTTTTATTTTTACTATAATATAGTTTTACTTGAGCTACTTAATAAAGTGTTTATATAAAATATATATACTTTTAAGAATATTATAAAAGACGTTAAATATAGTACTTTAGGCTATATTAAACTATACTATAGTATTCTACTATACTACTAAATACTTTATAATATATAGAAATATTATTACTTTTTACTTTATAGTTTAGTACTGTATATTCCTTAGAGTACTGTATGTTTGGAGCTATATATATAGGGCACTAAACTTAGCTTTTATTAATTAAAAGAGGCTGTGGAAGATTTCCTTTAGGATAGTAAGGATTATATAGGCCTTTTTTACTACTATTAAAGGGCCCCTATAAATTAGTTTTATAGGTTTAAATTAAGGTAATATCTTTTAATTAATTTATAATTATTTAAGGTATTTAAGGTTAATTTTAATGTTAATAGTTATAGTGATAATAGTATAGATTATTAAGATTACTATTATAGTAAGTAACTATATTTCTACTTTACTATTAAGGGTATTATTATTATTAATATTACTAGCTATATTACTAGGAGGGGAAGGGTTATTATAAATATTTATTATTCTAGTATATGTGTTTTTTTTAAGTAAATATACTACTATATTTTTAAAAATTAAGGATTTACTTTTATAGTAGAAATTTATAAGCTATTTCTTTTTTTAGTTAATTACGTAAGTATTTAAGCTTTAGTCTAGAAAGATATATTATTTAAGTAGGTTATTTTGTGTATAATTAAGGTTATAGGGCTATTATAAGTTGTATAGAAAAAATTCCTACCTGAAAAGGCATGGTGTTACTGAAAAATCAAAAAATGCTGATTTCCGACTCTACCACAGTGATTCAGAACGTCTGAATCAGACGAGCCGATCGGGCCCTTACTGCTGCTGCTACGGGTGCACCTGCAGCACCTACACTATTTGCCTCCACTGCCTAGGCGGGTGTCTCTGCTACTATTACCACTGCGTCGTCTCCCGCGTCCATCTTTCTCCTATTCCTGTTCCTGTTCCTCCTGCACACACACACACACACACACACACACACTCACATACGCCTGCCCTGTCCTGCCCACCCGACTACTGGGTTTTCTGCATAAGTGCCCCCCCCAGTCAGGTACCGCTTGCACCACCACCGCCTCACAGTACTGGCAGGTACCTGCCCTCGCGCTCCTAATTCAACACCCCCAGCCGGCCATCATTTCCCGTCGTCCCTGCTGTTTTACTGGCCCGCGCAAGGCAACCCCCCCCTGGAGCTTGCATTCCCCTTCCATCTGGGACTGGACAACCACCACACACCTCTCTTTCCTCCCTCTCCACCGACTCCCGCTCAATTTCAATTCCAACCCTCAACCCTCATCCAACGACAGTCCCGATCCTCCTCCTCCTCCTCCTCCTCCTTTCCGACCTGGCCGTTCTCTCGTCACCACCACATCACCACCATCCGTCGTCGTCGCCGTCGCCGTCGTTGCCGTCATCACCACCCGCCTCGTTTCTCTTCCATCAGCCCGCCCCTCTCTCCGCCATCCCATTGATTGAGGCAACCAGTCCACGACGATGAACTCCCAAGGCCCCAACGATGTGTCGCCCGAGGCGATGCAGGCGCGCATTCAGCAGGCGCGACGCGAGGCTGAGACACTGAAGGATAGGATCAAGCGGAAGAAGGATGAGCTCGCCGACACCACTCGTGAGTCGAACCCTCTCCCAGCCCTCATCGCCATCGCCATCGCCATCGCCATTGTCGTCACCATCTCCATCAATCGTGACGCCGTCGCGGTCGCTTCCCATTTCAATTACCCTCATTGTCGCCGTCTCCGCATGCTAACCATCAATTCTCGTTCGCAGTCCGCACCGTCGCCCAGCAGGCCCACGAGCCGATCCCCAAGAACCAACTGATGAAGGCTAAGCGCACGCTCAAGGGACATCTGGCCAAGATCTACGCCATGCACTGGTCCACCGACAGGAGGCATCTCGTATCCGCCTCGCAAGACGGCAAGCTCATCATCTGGGATGCCTACACGACGAACAAGGTCCACGCGATCCCTCTGCGGTCATCGTGGGTCATGACCTGCGCCTACGCCCCCAGCGGTAACTACGTGGCTTGCGGTGGTCTCGACAACATTTGCTCCATCTACAACCTTAACCAACAGAGGGAGGGCCCCACCCGTGTCGCAAGGGAGTTGTCTGGTCATGCTGGGTACCTGTCGTGCTGTCGATTCATCAACGACCGGAGCATTCTTACCTCTTCGGGCGACATGACTTGCATGAAGTGGGATATCGAGACGGGTCAAAAGGTCATCGAGTTTGCCGACCACCTCGGCGACGTCATGAGCATCAGCCTCAACCCGACCAACTCCAACACATTCATTTCCGGTGCCTGCGACGCCTTCGCCAAGCTGTGGGATATCCGAGCCGGCAAGGCTGTCCAAACTTTCGCTGGCCACGAGTCCGATATCAACGCCATCCAATTTTTCCCCGATGGTCACTCTTTTGTTACGGGCTCCGACGACGCCACCTGTCGACTCTTCGACATTCGTGCCGATCGGGAATTGAACCTCTATGGGGTATGTGTCACGAAGAGCATTTTTTTCCAAGGCCGCCCCGGTTTGCTAACGTTTGCGATGTGCAGTCGGAATCTATTCTCTGCGGCATTACGTCCGTGGCTACCTCCGTCTCAGGACGCCTTCTCTTTGCCGGATACGACGACTTTGAGTGCAAGGTATGTTTGGTAATTCGAAATCTGTCTTGCGAACAGATCATTAATCCATCTGCTAGGTTTGGGACGTAACACGCGGAGAAAAGGTCGGCTCTCTTGTTGGCCACGAGAACAGAGTCAGCTGCTTGGGCGTGAGCAACGATGGCATCAGCTTGTGCACAGGTTCTTGGGACTCTCTTGTGAGTGATTTGCTTCGCCTAGTTCACACCTCGGTCCTTTGGCATACTGACTGTTGGACCAGCTGAAAATTTGGGCATACTAAATTACCACACCAACCCCGACAACGACGAACTCCTGTCTGGATATACCGGTTCCAGTACGCGCGAAACCATTTTAATCTTCTGTCGAGTGGTTATTTGGCCAACTTAATTTTCGAAACCCTGATGCTGCCTTTTCTAATCCGCGAGTACTGGCGCATACAGGACGAAGTCACGAAACACCTGCTCATACCAAAGCTCACTTTTCATCGTCTACCAAATCCAGCTGGAGCCGCCCGTTTACCGGCATGGGCGGCTGTAGGAATTATACAGGGTCTTTTTTTCTTCTCTTTCTTACCAATGCCAGCCGTCACCCTCAACGTCCGCGATTCTTTTGCACCATAGTTTTTTCTTTGGTCTCACTCTAGCACTGATTGTTAGATTGGGTGGTTGTAACACATTGTCGGTTTTCCCACATGTGGCCTTTCCGAGTCATGTATGCTTCATATCTCCCGCAACGTCTACTACCGGATCCGGATACGACAGGATCGCCGAGGAGGCAATGGAATCGAGGCATTTTGATACCCCCACCAAAATCCAACCCTACACGCATAGACAAGCAAGGCACGATTCCGACACCGACCTACCTCTCTCACGACGGCCGAAGGTGGTTAGGGCTGCACTTCTGCAGCAGGAGTTTTCATACCCCTTTGAAAAAAAAGATCCTACCGAGCTCCCGAATAATCGATCCCCCGTCGCCACTTTATCCCCTTGTCAAAATAGGCGCCGCATGCCTCGATTCCGAATTTCCTTGATTCCCCCGATTCCTCCGGTGGTGGTGTTCACCTGGTAGACGAGTCCGCATGCCTCTGCCCTGCGACGCGAGGCCGAAGGCTGATGGAGGCAAAAACGGATTGCCTCGTAGAAAGGAGACAGAAAAACAGGCTGGGGGCAGAAGCCCGGAGGGTTTGTTTTCAGGCGGCGACTTATCATTTCCTATACACACGAGGGACGGAAGGGTCGTTATCTTGTGGATCGCGTGGCAGTGGAAGCCCATTCTGCGGGCTTCCTCCACTGGGGTCCTCGGTTATGCTCATCTTGGATGGAAAGACGGAGAGGGGTCGAAAAGGAGAGAAAGGACGATGGTCGCCGATGGAACGAGAAATGCGTGGAATGGTGGATGGAGGTGATGAAAGATGTTTTTTTCTTGCGTGGACGCCCGCCTCAACCCTTCCCTTTTATACCTACTTGCCTGTATTATAGCCCGCGCTCAATGCTCGTTCATCCTCTGTTCAGCCTTGGTTGGCCATGTTCTCCAAGAAGTGACGTGCAGCTCTCTCATGTTGAGCAACGACTCCTCATGCGGTCGACGTACAATCCTGACAAACAGCAGATCCAACGCCAGCCGATCACATCTTGGCAGGCAGGAGTAGGCATCACGGCTGCTAAATGATGGCATCACGAACAATCCCTTCGACAGCATCACAAATTCACCATGCCGGCAAATACAGCGATTCGTTCACACGAGGACATTTACCGGTTGCACAGTCTCGGCAGCAAGGGCTTCAGGGCAATAACCGAGCATCGGTCGAAGAGCTGGCAACCGACCCGGAACGGCTTGACAGCGCCATGCAACCTACGAACGAAGCAGGAGCTCAGCACCGTCTACCGAACCGTAGGCTGCCCAACGAAACTATCCTGAATCACGACACTTGATAGCCAGCTACATCAGCTTGCTTAGCCGACGGAATGGTCTTGGCATCACATGCAAGACTCGCCGTCAACTCTGAAAAGTGCCCCAGAAACGAAGGACGAGGAGCAAGAAGGCCGTGATGGGGAGGGAGAGAGGGCGTCATGGAGGGCGAACGAAGGGCGTCGAAGCTTGCGTCCGATGTCCACGAGAGTGGCATGATCGCAAGCCCTGTTTCATTCGGACGGAATCTCGGTAGGCCTAGCCGCGGAAGCCTCGCCCGCGGGATGTGGAGGTGCGCTTCGAGTAGCCGGCGCGGTCGGTACGTAGCTGGCGGGCAAACCCTACGGGGCCTGAGATGGTGGTATTGGCGATGTCTTTGGCCTCGTGGGAGGATCTGCCATTGGATCTGAAGAGATCCGACAGAAGGGGAGGGTTAGAGGCAAGTGGGTGCATCGGGCAGGCCCCCCAGGTGTGGGAGGGTAAGGGTATGGGAAGCGGGCACGCCAAGTGGTTGCAAAGAGAGGATAGGAGAAGGGTAAAAGATAAAATAGAGAAATTCGGCTCGGCTGCTGAGAAAAAAATCTTGTTTCCGCTCCGAGTGCAAGCGTGTGTTTCTTCAAGATGGGGGGGGCTGGACGGGCCATGGCGTGAGGTTCGTCTCTTCGCGCTGTACTCTTGCCACGTGAAGCCACGTGAAGCAACACTGATCGTATACACACGTGCGAAGAACAGGCCACTTGGAGTTCTTTTCTGCTCTTCCCTCCGTCTCTCTGGCTTTACCGTTCGTCTTAGGGTTAGCTCCCAGCTCTTGGTTTTCCAAGGTCCGTAGGAAGGGGGGATGGCCTGAGGAGAGGGTGGGCGGCGGACGGGGCTCTGAGTCAGGGAACCTTACTCATTACTCTTCTCCGTGTCTTTGGCCGTGCTCAACGGTCCTGGAGTCGGGGCCGACGACTTCTCGAAGATTGCTGTGGCGGCGTGTTAAGCCAAATCCACCCAAGCGCTCGCGGACGGACGTTAGGAAGCTATCGACGATATCCGGCCGAGGACAGTCGCTAGAGAAGCAGAGAACCGACGCATCTAAGAAATCATCAACCAGTCTTGTACACCATTTCGATCTAAGCTTTGACGCAGCTCAAAGCCCAATGGGGTTGGTCAGTGGGTGGAAGGAATAGGAGGATTCGTCGTTCACTCCGCGGGTTTGCATTATGGTTAAGAAGTCGAGGCACACAGCTCGCGCAATGATCCCGGCTCCCACGAGGTCTCGTTGGATGAAGGGCTGGCTGAGACGCTGCAGAACCTTTTATCGTCAGTTTGTGCTGTCATCTTGCATGGTACCGAAGGACTCAGTCGCGCCGGTTGGGCACTCAATTCGCTCTGCCGTGTGGAAACGTGCTTGACAGAAGTTTGCGAGATGCCAGTAGAGCCAGACACATGTGGCGCCCATGCCCTGACTTCTGGACCAAGGTGGTGCAAGTGGTCGTATTATAAAGTCGGCGGGAGCAGTGGCCTACGTCGGTGTTTGAGGGGGGACAACGGCGGGGATTCTAGGGTATCGTTGAGGGAAAATCGTTCGTCGTAGCAACGCCGACGGACGGTCTACCGACATAGTCCGTCAGCTCGCTAGAGACGACATAGACGTGTTGCAATGGTCATGAAAGGGTTTGTGTTAGATCGTTTCAACAAAACTTGACTGATCAAAGTTGAGGCGTGCCATGTTGACCAAAGATATTCGTGAGTTCATTACCCAGTCCGTTCAAGGTTGTCCGAGGACATAGGCCAGGGTTGATGTTCTCATATCTGGTAGAGTTTCGTTTCCGTCGTCCTGGGTGGGATTTTGCTTGAGTGAAACCGAGCCATGAAACGTAAGACTCGGGAAACAGTCCGCTGCGAGGCAGACCAACTCAACGCACGTGGCGATGACAGACGCTTCGTCCAGGTTCTGGTTTGGGTACACCGTACACGTACGTCCCCGCGTGCTTGCTCTCACCGCTGCATCGTGGAATGTAACTCCGGAAAGGTTGGCTTGTGGAGGTCCGCGGCAATGGCGAGTCGTGTTTCTTGTAGAGTGAGAAGGACATCGGACGGATGACTCAGCCCGACGGATGGGATGAAGGTCGATATGGGCGTAACAGTAGCTTCTGGTAATACTATGCAGTTTCTCGCCACACCCCAGAGGTGTGAAGAGGCATAAACGGAGTGGCCGGGGGTGGAGAAAGTGACTCGTGTTGATGATGTGCGCTGCTCATGCAAATGCGCAGCCAGCGAACAAGTGCGGAACTGCATAATCGATGACCAAAGTTGTGCGAATATCTTGCTTCAGGCCTCGAGGGAAATGGTGAGAAAGGAGCCATGTTTGCGATGGCTCAAGGCACCAGACAACTCCGATCAGATCTGGCTGCTGAAGCCATCCGAGATGTAAGACTGTCCAAGTTCAAGGGTGGCGCTTCTGTGACTGACGGCTGATGGCGAACGTGGTGTTTGGACGGCAGTTGACACAATCGACCTCTTGAAGTGGAAACCGATGGCTGATGATCTTGGCTGCAGCAGCCCAAGTCCCAACGCCAACGGTGTGTAGACTGATGGACGTGGAGTCTGGGTTAGACACAAATGTCGTAGGCCGGCCGCATTGATAGAATAGCAAGAGCACCGACGAAGGCGGTCACACGACGTCGTGACTAATAAGTGTCTGGAGGCGCGTGCGGAGCGGGCAGCAAGCAGACGATTGTTACGATACGATCAAACACGGGCCTATTGACAACAGGCGTAATAAGCCATTGTCAGAGATTGTTGGAGGTGAGGTGGTGAGACTGTTCTGCCATGTTTCGGGGTCTTGTTTGACAAACCAGGCAGCGGAAGAGCGATGATGCTGGCAAGCCACAAGATATCTTTGTAGTGATGACAGTAAGCATATTCCCGGTGGCTGTGAATCAAATCACGCGGCCCGCGGGATCGACGAGCAACTGACAAATTGAAGCCGGCGATGCAGACAGCCGAGTGCCGTGTCCCGTGACGGAGCAGGCCGAACGGAGCGACAATTCAACAATGTGTCGTCGTTGCCGGGCTGTAACGCGACATGAGCTGTAAGGTTCGATACAGGTATCACAAGAGGTTGGAGTAGGACAGAGAGGAATGCGATCCGCGCCGTCGGGGTCCTCATAATTCGTGACTCGATCTCTGGCACTCGATGGTGAGCGGTGGTGGTTGTGGTGTGGCGCATGGTAGCGCGACTCGACTCGACTCAACTAGATTTACCTACTACCTATTGAGCGGTAGCTGCCGCCAAGGTTCCGTGCAGCAGCAGCGAGGCTTTGCAGGCGGTCTCAAAGGGCAAGAGGGAACAACGGTGGTATCAATGATGAATCTTGCTGGCCGTGGGCGCGGTAAGATATCACCATCATGTACGGATGTGATCGTGGGTTAGGTAGGAAGATGGTTGGCGGTTTACAGCAGGTGGGAAGGCACGTCAGTGGGTGCTGAGCCGTGTGCCTAGCAAGTGCCGGCTGCCGAGTAATTTGCCTGAAGGTATACGCTCTATGCAGAGTACGTAGGTAGGTATCTATCGATCTTTGGCTACGTACTTTATTCTATTCAAAGTACCTAGGTACACGGATACATCGTCCCTCTCGCCTTGGGTTTAATCGCAAGGTACTCAGTTCAGCTCATCAATGAACAAGGCGACTAGGTATGCAGGTTCTCGTGTGTTGCTGTTGCCAAATCGAGGCATGGGGATACATCATACAGACTGCATTCGTGACTATGCAGGGTCCTCCCGCACTGGCCTGGCCGAGCCAAGGGCAGGGAACATGAGAATGCATGCAGCGTGCTCCAAGATCAAATGTAAACTAATGGAGTGCGTCACGTATTACAACACCACCCGACTGCACAGCCCGTCCATGGAAGCTGGGGCAACAGCTCCGTGTGAGGGGAGAAAGGAGTCGCGAGAGCAGGGAATCAAGGCGGAGGAAGGTGCCGACGAGGAGGAGGGCTCTGAGGCACATCTCAAAGTACCTTCCCATGCCATACATGATACTATAGTAGGAACCTACCTAGGGACGGACTTGGACATCTGCAATAACGGCCAACAGCTCGAAAAGCATCCGGAAAGCAAAAAGAAAGCAAGAAAAGTCAATTAGCGTGGATGTTGCTTCTGGTTGGCCCGTCTCCCACGTACCTATACGAACATCAGGCCAGTCCTCCAAGCAAACACGAACCTCTCGGGTCCGTACGTACCTGCGTAGCCTGATACTCTACGGATATTGATCTCGTATGTGCGCGTTCCATTGTGACATCAGTTGGTTGGGCCGTTTGCTGGTGTCTGCAACACAAAAGAAAGCCTACCTGGGAAGGGATACAAAAGAGAAAGCCCGAAACCAATCCGACAGTTCCAACGTCCAGCGTCCAGCTCCTCCCCTCCAGCAGAGCAGGCCCGCCCCTGACAAGCCAAGACAAGCCCTGTGATCCCGGCAGAGCCACGCGAGCAGACGAGATCCAGCTCCCGAGAGGGTGTGCTGACGGGAGTGAGAATGGGAGGACTCAGGACCACCTACCCATACCATGGTACATACATACTATGTAATGCTATGAAGATACGGAGTAGTGTACGGAGCATCAGCCCGTATCACCCAACGGAGATGACTTCTGCGTCTGCTACCTAGGTATCACACTGCCTGGGTAGGTACCTATGTAGGGGTAGAGTGAGACTGCTATTACCTGACCTGCTGACCTATGTGCCTATATAGCAAGCACCTAGGAATAGGTTCATGTTGGTAGTGTGGTAGTGTAGGAGAGCAGAGTTTGATTCCGGTCCGATCCTTGGCTGCTCCTGCCAAACTGCAACTGGCCACCTGCATTTGCATCTGCATTTGCATCTGCACCTGCGCCTGGAACTGTACCTGCACAAGCAACCTCAGCATTCATACTTGCACTGGCACTTGCACTTGTACTTGCGCTTCCATCCGTACCTTCCTTCACCTGCACTTTACCCGCACTTGCTTGCTTGCACCGCACCTGCACTTGAGCCTCTCCTCTCTGTGCGGCGTGCCTGTAGTTATACTATGTAGGCTGTTGCTGGGAGGTGATGAGGCGATGCAGTGGACGCGAACCAACGACACGGCTCCTTTGGGTTCACCAAAATAACCGGTCATCACCGTCTGTCCCCTGTCCTAGACCTGGACCTGGACCTGGCCCTGGAATCTGGACGCCTACCTAAACACCCCTGGAGCATCCTCATCCCTGCTCTTTTTCCCTTCTCCCCATCAATCTGTTAATCGATCGACTGCTGCTCCCTCCTCATCTCCACGCCTAATGCGTGACGACACGACACGACACGATACGACACGACGCAACGGTTGGCCTGTGTTGCATCGGCATTTCGGCTGAAAACTGGGAAAGGAGCAAAGAAAAGAGAAAAAAACTGTCCGGTCCTGGTCGGAGGTCCTGCCGTTCCAGCAACCCGCTCCACCGTATCGGCCTCTGCGCTGCGCCCGCAAACGACTGTCAGTGTCCAGACACCCTCGTCTAAACACGACGGACTAGATGCCTCTCAGTCTCCGCCACCAGATCTCACCCATCACCACTTTTCTTCCCCTTCACTGCGATTCATCCCCTCCTAGGCTCCTGCCACTATTTCTGCCCGTTCTCCCCTGTTTACGACCACGCGCCTCCACAGCTTCTGAAACAGCCTGACGCACCCCAGGGGCTACGCTCTCGACCCTCGACCCTCGACTCTCGGCCCCCCTTTCACCGTCCAGTAATACTAGCGCGCTCCCTCTCTCCCTCACCCAAACTCGTGGTAGTCCGGATTTCACCGCATCGTGGCCACCGCAAGGGTAAGGGTTGACCCCCTGGACGCGTCTCCACTGCTTCGAGAAAATCCATCGAAGGAACCACATCTTTCCGACCCATCCACGTCTCCCACCGACTGCCGCACACTATTCTAGACGAGAGAGTCGACTATTCCCCCCCCCTCTCTCCTCCCCAATCCCAGAACCAAGGCTGCCTTACCTGCTTACCCTCTAGCCGCCCTGACAGAACAACCGGGCACACCCTTCCGAGCGCGCGCCCTCGACTGCCCTGCCCTACCCTGCCTGGCTTTGCTTTGCTTTGCTTTGCTTGTTTACTCCCTCCTTGACGACACCCCCTCCAACTACCACCTCACCCTCTGACCACCCGTCCGCCCGCTCGTCCGTCCCTCGTCCAATACATAAATCAACCTCCCTCCCCCGGCCCACGCACGCCAGATCTCACGATGTCGAACCTTACCCCAGCCCAAGAAGAATTCAACGCGCTGCTAGCAGCCCAGTCACGCGACGACTCCAGAGTGCACCCAGAGGACCGTGACTACGACCGCCGCGAGCAGGACAGCCTAGACCTCGACGAAGAGGACGTCTACAGAAACTCCCAGATCGACGCCGCCATGCGCATCCCAACACTCGGCCAGACCGGCTCTGACCTGAAGCTGCCCCCGGCCAGCTTCGATGCCGGCCGTACCACTGGCGTCAAGGGCGTCATCGCCGATGCCCGCAACTACGAGAACGCCCGCAAGACCTCCTTCATGAGCCGCGCTCGCACCACTGTGCGCCGCTCCATCTTTGGCCTCGACGGAGTTGGAGCCCAGGCCCAGGCACGCAAGAGCGAGAGCGAGACAGACGATGGAAACAACAGCGACTCGCAGGACGAGGAGTCCTTCCTTCAGCAGTGGCGCGAGAGCAGGAGGAGAGAGCTCGAGAGCGACTCCAACAAGGTCATCAGAAACCGGAGGACAAGTCCTAGCGTGCGCATCTACGGCCGCATGGACGAGGTCGACGCTCTAGGCTACTTGGATGCCATTGAGAAAGTCGCCCGAGATACCGTCGTCGTCGTGTTTGTCTACGACCCAGAGGTATTTATTCCCGCACTCCAGTGACCGCACGCAACCGGAGGCTAACAACATGCGCAGTGCGATGTGTCAGCGACGATAGAGTCTGCGATGCTGCCTCTCGTATCCCACCACTCCACTGTCCATTTCGTCAAGGTACACTACCTCGATATCGAGTTCGACAACGCTGCCGTTCCGTCTGTCCTGGCCTACCGCAACCAGGGCGACATGTTTGCGAACCTGACAGGAATCATTGAGATGATCCCCGACGACGAGGCATTCGGCACCGACACGCTGGCACGACTCTTCCAAAAGCATGACATTCTGTGATATCGCGGCGACTTCGAGAATGCATTCAACAAAAGAACAAAAACCCGGACAACGTCATTGTCATGTCTTCTGCTACGATACCCCCCATTTTTGCAGCGCGTCACATGGTCTCAAGCTTCGCGGCCTCCTTTTCATTTGTCCATTTCACATCCCTTTGGGTGAGGGGACCGCGTCTTGACACTTTTGTTTTTTGGTTATGGTGGGAAAACACCGGAGTTTCTTGGGGGGCATGATCTTGTTACGTCTTGGACGACACAATACACGCCGTTCACGTTCTAATATCAGCAACGGGAGATGACCTCGGCTGGGATATGGTGCGGTTGGAACACTGGGATTTCTGGAAGAGTAAGAAAAGAAACAAGAAGGACATCCATCATCTCGCATAAAAAGCATTGTACATTTGGACCGGAGACAATACTCTGTGTAAATCATTAAGCTCCTTGCTGGTTGATCAAACGCTCTGACTGCCATGGTCTCGTGCTGTCATGCCAACTCCCAGGCCCGCCCCAAGCCCGCACGAGCAAACGAAGCCACAGTGATCACTGATCAGCAATCCATCCGCGGCTGACAGTAACCGGGGGATATGAGGAGTCCATCGACAGAAAAGGGCCAACGGGGCTGAGGGCAGACAGGGACAGGGAACTCAGTCGGTTTGTAGCCTGGGGGCCGAAACTGAGAGAAGAAAACGCAGATGGAGGGGGGTCTTGAAGACAGGCCCCCGTTCTCCCTCGTCCTACCCTCCCTCCACGGAGGGAGCTAAAGATGGAACTGCTAGCCTGTGTGATCTTCCCGGGCTGGGGGAGGGTCGCAGTGTTCCACTTTGCGGCAGATCACGGACACTCTCCAAGTCACCTATCCCATGGGCCATGGCCTTGTGCCCCCCTCGCTCCTCTTCGTGTCGATTTGGAGTTCGGCTAGTGTTTCCGGGAAGATATTTGGATCCCGTTTCCTTGGAGTCTCCGATCTTTGGGATCGGGCCCTGATGGTAGGTAGACTTGCATGGCCAAATTCACCTACTAACTTAATCTTTGTGTGTGATGGTAGAGAGGGCTCAATCTTGCCTGTCAAGCAGACCGATCAACCCTGTAAATGGATATTGATGTTGCTCATGCTGCTCATGCTGTTGATGCTGCTGATGCTGCTGCTGCCGTGGTTGTCGTCGCCATGCCTGCAGAAGAGCTCGCGCGGCATTTTCCCAAGTCGTTCGGATGAGGATGAATACCTTGTAGAAGAAGGCATCGTTTGCTTCGACATGGAGCTAGGGGGTTGTCAGGCAGCGGTGACTGACCTGATCAACCATCCTTGATATCGGTTGAGGGTCCTCGGGTGACGCAAGCATCGGCTCGTCTGCCGGCCAATTACCACATTTTGCCTATGATCACACTATGTATGCCAAGGGTAGTAAGCCCCCCGGAACAAAGATCGAGTGAAAGTTCTGCTTTGTAAGTAAACCCTCCTGTCTGATAAAAGTATGGCCATTAGTCCATCTCGAGATGTAGGAGCGGAGAGGCTCGGAACGGCGGACGACTTGTGTACAAAAGGAAAGGAAATAAGGCAGGAGTGAAAACCTCTATCTATGAATAACCCCCTGTAGGCAGAAAATTCCCTGGAAAAGGAAATTCTTCCCAACAGACTTAAGCCTCGTGACTTGCAATATCCTTCTGGTTCGTGCCTCGAGGGTCAGGTGGCGTGCTCCAGACGGAAACACGAACCGGCCAGATATCTTTAGTCACAACTTGCAGATGCAGGTTGAGGCTGAAAGGCGGAAGAATCAAAGTGCGCCTCACACCTATCACAGGCTCTATCACACCGACTGTGGAGGGCGCCACATACGCCCAACGGGTGGACTATGGGCGGTTTGCGGCGAGGTAGTCAATACACGAAAAGGTACATCGGTTGGCCACAAAGTTGAGTTTCCTTTGGATATACCATTTACAAGTAAGAAGATTGATTGGCGTCGATGAGAGGAATTGCACGACGAGGACGAGCCAAGGCTGTTGCGAAGTATACAGACCATCGGGTATTTGCGGACTTCCGACCTCGGATTTCTGCATTTGCAGCAAGGCTTCATACCTAAAGCCTTACGTGTCGGCTACCACTCCGGCTGACGTCTGACGGCCCGAAATGATTTGCCATACTCACTTTGGACGACCTGAACTTTCGGTTGGTGCCTTGCCTCAGCTCAGGGTGAGGGAACGGTCAGATAATGGAATCTGAGCCCGACCCGGGCCTGCGGTGTTTGACAGATCTGTCGTTTTCGGGGACCGACCCTTGAAACGAGGGTTTTCGAAGTCGAATCCGTCCATGTGAGAGAGAGAGAGAGAGAGGGCGAAAGACGCATCGCTGAAATCATGATACGGCCCAACCGTTGATGTCTGGCCAAGACGTGATGTTGGGAGAAGTGCGGATCCGCCTCCGGTCACGATACCTACCTCTTTGCCTCAGAGCGGTAAGGTGCAAAAAGGTAGGTTGGTGCTAATGGCTAATGGTGGTCCTAGGCGGGGTGATGGTGGATACCATTGCCTGTGTACCCAACCTGTAACCCCGCCATGCCGTCGCAATGGTGCATTTACAGCTGGATTTCCCCTCTCCGGAACCCCTGTCCGTTATCGATAAGCTGCTTGATGATGCTGATGTGCAACTGGGCCCATTTGTCAGTGACATTCCATTTTCACGTCCAGAGGTGCAGCTCGCATGCGTGGAAACGTCAGCTCGAGGGCGGATGAACGCTGTCTATTACGTCTTCTTCTTTTCTGTTCCGAATGGGCCCAGCCATGGCCAGTCCTGATAATGGCGGGATGGCAGCTGGCCGCAAGTGCGTAGGGAGGAGCAAGAGTTCTTACTGTGCACCTCGGCCAGGCGCTGAGCTCGAGGTGTGAGGCGAGGTGGTACCTGTCCAACTCCGCCCATGGCGCCTGCCTCGCCGCGGCGCCCAAAGTGGTTGCCTTTCGTGAGTCTCGGATGGGTGCCGCCCATGTGCCTCTCTATGCCCCTCCGCACCTTTCTACTCATCCAACCGCATGCTGGCGAGATAGCGTAGGTACCTAACTACCTAGATACCTAGGTAGGTACCTAGGTAGACAGGTTTGCAGCTTTCCTGCATCCGCGCCTCTTTTCCTTCCGTGCGTCTTACCTCTCCTCATCACTTCTCGCCCGAGGCATTTCTTCCAGAAACTCACCAGTTCAACCATATTTCTCTTCCTCTTCCATATTCCTCTTGCTCTTCTCTTTCTTACACCCACGTACACACACGCTTTCTCTTTCCCTCTCTCTGCCGTCTTCACCGACCAGGCCCGGCCGCTTCGCGACGCTTTGACGGCTAGCCCAAACGTGAGGAGCGCCAACGACTGCCCTGGTTAGTATCCTGTACCTGGTCTCTTATCTCTGTCCCAACTATCTGATAGCGGCGGCCGCGTGACGTCTAAAAGTCGCAGTCACCTACCGCCATCTCGTCCCATCCCTCCACAAACCCCACTCCGCCTGCCTGGTGTATTACAGGTCCTTCTCTCTTGCCTTACGAGGTCGACTTCGCTCTGTACCTTCCCTGTACCTTTTGT
The DNA here is from genome assembly GCA_030770045.1 of Colletotrichum brevisporum. Lineage (NCBI taxonomy): Eukaryota > Fungi > Ascomycota > Sordariomycetes > Glomerellales > Glomerellaceae > Colletotrichum > Colletotrichum brevisporum. The sequence goes on from JAUGSI010000001.1 coordinate 13,069,528, forward strand.
ACTGCCTACCCGCTGCCTGGTACTTGCCCGCCTTGCATATCGCACCTTCCACAGAAGGCCGCCTTTCCAGGCAGAACCTCCCACCGACGCCAAAGCCGACAACAACTGAGAAATAACCTTCGGGCATCTCTTCGACCCGTTCACCTCTCCTCAAGGGTTAGTCACCTTTTCCTTTGCCCCAAGAAAGATATCCATCGTCTCGCGAGGTTTTCAGCTTTTCAAACTTCTTCTGTCCGACCAGCAAACGCCCCCGCCTTTCACCCGTGTAGTCAGCTCGTGACTTGATACCATCCATCATCTCTCCCGCATTACCCCTCCATACATCCTCCTCATCCTTCTCCTCGTCTGCCACGACCACAACCACCACATCTTACACAACGCTTCGCCGCCGAATCCAAATCTCCTTCCTTACACCGGTAGCTCGACTCGTCGAGGCATGACGGAACGGCAGACCGACTGACTCTTTGCATCTTCGTTATGGAAGAGCAGCACACCGGCGATCCTCTAACAGATCCAGCCAGCTCTTTGTCCTCTTCGGAGTTGACCCTTCGATTTCCTCGACCCCAGGGGAACCGCCACCTGGCTAGCTGGATCTCTTCCAGCGAACCCGACATCATGAATCCTTCCAACACCCCCGACGATACCAGCGAGCCCGTCGAGGCTTCGTACGAGTTCATCAACACCGACGACGACGCCGAGAGCCAAGATGACCGCGGCACCGAGGCCGAGGCCGAGTCTCTCAGTTCTTTCGACTATGCGCGCCCCGACGACGTCCACAGTCTAGATGGTATCGAGCGTACTGACGATGCAGCCAGCCGCTCCGCCATGTATACAGACGATGAGGAGGAAGAGAGCAATGATGAAGATGACGACGACGCAGAGGACAAATCCAGAGCCTCTTCTATCCAGTATGCGGAACAGAGTCTCATGAGCCCCTCATCACAGGGAACTATCCGACCGCCGATTCTCAGCAACACTGACGGCAATCTCGACGCTACAATTCCCATTCCCTTTGAGGAGCCCCAAGGAAAAGTCGCCCTCCGCCAGGTTTCCGTCAAACATGCCACCCATACCTTTAACACAGCCCAATCTGCCGAATTCATCCGGGCGGTAGGCTCAAAAGTGCAGCCAAACAGCAGAACACCCATGTTTGCCACTATTCGCCTGACCATGGCACCGTCCTGCGTGGACACAAACGTTCGGGTCTTGTATGTGGGCTGCCCTGAGGCTCAAGCCGAGGTGACCGCCAAGCTCACCTCGGTGATGGACAAGACTGAACTGTCTGTCGAGGTCTGCTCTGAAGCCGTGCAAACCATCCACCGCGGAGAGAACTTCCCCGAAGAAACCATTTACTCCATCACCCTCAATGATCGCACGTTCCAATCAATATCCACCCCTAGCGGCTCCGTTGTTGAGCCCACATTGGACCTGCCTCACGTCGCAATCGTCTTCGTCACCGACAATGATAATGAGACCACCCGCAAGACTCGCGAGGCGGCTTTGGGGTTCATGGAGCGTCATGCAATCCCGCGCATCTTTATCTCTAATACGGAGCTTTTCCAGCACCCGACCAAGAACTGGAGCGACCTAATCAACCAGCATGTCATCCACCGATGCGTGGAGTCTTCTGATCGAGCTTTCCCCTCTGTAAAGCTTCCGATCGATCTCAAGTCGTTCAAAGAGACGGACTCTCGCCAGCTGAACCGCAATCTGGCATACCTCACGGGTCTTTACAAGGCCGTGGATGTGGATGAGCCGGAGGTGAGCGGAGACTTCGATCTGTCCGCCCAGACAACGAAGATGATCCGTTGTATCAAGAAGCACATTCGCCCCTTACCAGAAGATGTTGACCTGTGGAGCTGGGCTCAGGACTTTGGCATTTGTCTCATCGTTACCGTGGTCGCACTGCTCGGTACCTCCTACCTCGCAAGCTACCTCGCAGGCTCCTCTGCGCCCGCTCTCCCAGCTGTATCGACAACTACGTACTCACCTGCAACCTCGGTGTCCGTATCAACTTCCACGATCACCATCAATCTGACTTCCACCAAGACAATCCAGGTGCCTCAGGCGAAGACTCTGCAGAGCAACACTGCTGTGGCGCCCTTTGCCGAACTCGCTGACTTCTTCTCCGACAAATTTCCCGAGTCCCAAAAGACGTATGTTTGTTCTGCAGACAAGTTCAGCCGGAACGAGATTCTCGTCAAGATTCCCTCGAGCACGAAGACGTCCTGGCTCGCCAAGGATTCCATCACTATCGACGTTCTCAAGGGCGATAGAGCTGTTAAGACCAAGTTCTCGTCCATCGATGAGGGAATCCTCATCGAGATTCCTAAGAAAGATGCCCACGGACTTCTGACTGTTGCCATCAACACCAGTCGGAAGCCTAGGGTGAACGAGACGTTCTTCGTCGATTTTGGAAAGACTGGCCTTGAGCAATGTCTCGATTTCAGCAACCTCGTCGCTAAACACGTCGCCAGCCTGGCAAAGAACGTTGCTCAGCGCGGAACAGAGCACGCGGTGGCTCTGGGAGAAGACGTTCGAGAGGTCTCGGCCCGTATCAGCACGGAGGCCGCGACCACTGCAGAAATTGTCTCTGGCTCGTTGGCCAAGACTCTGCAGCATGTACGAGAGTCTCACCAGGCGCAGGATGCCATGGATTGGGTTCACATCAAGCATAAGAAAGCCCAGATCCACTCTTGGTTGTTGTGGCTCAGAATTCAGCGGAGAATGGAGGAGCACGACAAATACCTTGAGAAGGCCAGAAAGTATCTGTCAGAGCAGAAGCTGGCAGTCGAGACGGGCAACAAGGCGCGACTGGGCAAGCAGAGAATGGAGCAGCGAGCTCGACGGAAGACGGAGCGTCTCGAAGCTAGATGCCAGTCGGGCTTCTCTCGCTGGACGCAGCAGTGCAAGCAGCAAGGCTAGCAGAGTGATGTACGCATCAAAGATACCTGGAACGACGGTTAGGGAACAAGGGGGGGAACGGAATGGACTGGAGTTTTACTGGGATGGGGATTCGTAATGGCCATCATCATGCTTGATTCACCCTGAAATATTTAGCTTCCCATTGCAATTCTCTTCTCTTATTCCGCAATATCCGTATGGACACGCTGGGCGGATTGGCTTCATGGAGTTGGACGTTAATGGTTTTTGGGGCCTGGCGGACAACCAATCATAAGGAGCGAACGGAATCGATAGAGAATACGAATGCATTTCCGCGAACAGACTGTGAAAATGTGATAAGAGGTGACACATCTGAGAGAGCTGGCTGGCTCAGGTTGTCGTCTAAAGTTTGTACCGAGTCGTTTGGGTGAAAGGGCTCGGGGTAAGTCAGACATATCGCGGCACCGAGGCCATTTCTCTGGTCAATCAAGCTTTTGGCTTCTGGAAGTGTACGAGGAAAATTAGAAACATGTCGAACTGTAACAGGCAAGATAATTTACTGGATATTACGTCGTTCAATAGTGCGGATAGGGCCGGGCAACGTCGCACCCAGAATCTAGATAGCGTCAAGACTCTCGTCTCCAAGTCAGGGCTCCCCAGTGGCAAAAACGCAATCGGTGATTGGTCGCGCCTTCAGTTTTGGGCTTTGGCTCAGGCAAAACCCACAGAGTCAGCATTGACGGCAGCGCAGGCGTCACAGGCGTATTACCTACCTAAATACATCCAATACCAGGCACTACAACCCCGTCGGGTATCTGTGGCTTGAGCTGCTCCAGTGAAAGCCTGACTGGCCAGTTAGAGTAGCGTCTTGTCTCCACGATGTGTGGCTTGGGTAATAGGTACCGACACTGAACCTACCTACACGGGTCACTCATGGGGTACTCATCACTCGCAGGCCCAGGGGTCGACCACTGATGACTGACTGCCTGGGCACCTAACCAGCAAGGGCCTGGCCCGCCCGACACCCCTCTTGTTGTTGACTTTTGAATGAGGGGCTCTTTCCTCATTTTGTCCAACCCACTTCCTTCTCAACTTCACCATTCACTACTAGAGGAAACAAATTCATCCTTTGCTTTCCACCTTTCTCTTCTGCAGAACGTACCGTCGTCACTAGCTGGTAAGCATCGCATTTCTTTGTCCTTCTCCCCTGTCATTCGCATCGTTTTGGGTCGGGGATGACGAACGCCATGCTTCCCATGACTCGATGAGGGGCGGTTTGGGCGGCGATGAAGATTTCTTGAGCTGATGATCATCCCAACCCACAGTCAACTTACAAACAAACCATCTACATACCTTTCCGCGAAAACGAAAGCCAATATGTCTGCTACCGAAGCTACCGAGCCCAAGGTCGAGGAGACCAAGCCTGAGGAGACCAAGCCCACCGAGGTACGATCGCGTCCCCCCCATCGCCGGCGCATAACACACGACGATGATAAGTGCTTTGAAATGCATCGAAGGGCTGACGCTTCCTATCCTAGACCACGGCCGATGCCGAGAAGCCCGTCACATCTTCTTCCGTCTTCTCCATGTTCGGAGGTGGCGCTAAGAAAGAGAAGAAGGAGGACGAGGACCGCGGCGACAACTCTGGCAGCGCCAAGGCCCAGCGCGATGCTGCCGCTGCCGAGAAGGGAGATGTAAGCCCGTTCACCCCTTACACCGGGGGCATGATTATGCGAGAATTTCAAAATGCTGACGTTGACTCACAGGCCGAGGAGGAGGCTCCCGAGTCCGAAGATGTCCACTTCGAGCCCGTCATCAAGCTGACCGAGAAGGTCGAGACCCAGACAAACGAGGAGGCCGAGGAGCAGCTCTTCAAGATGCGCGCCAAGCTCTTCAAGTTCGTCAAGGAGACCACCGAATGGAAGGAGCGTGGCACTGGTGACGTCCGCCTGCTCAAGCACAAGGAGAACGGCAAGACTCGTCTCGTCATGCGCCGCGACAAGACCCTCAAGGTCTGCGCCAACCACTACAGTATGTTCCCCTGGGATATTTTTGGTTAGCAGGTCCTGACCCCAGCAGTTGTACCCGAGATGAAGCTCTCCCCCAACGTTGGCTCCGACCGCAGCTGGGTCTGGAACGCCGCCGCCGACGTCAGCGAGGGTGAGGCCGAGGCCGTCACTCTGGCCATCCGCTTCGCCAACTCCGAGAGTAGGTCCCCCAGATACGACATGCCCAAATGTAGCTGGTAGCTAACGTGTTTGTAGATGCCAACCTCTTCAAGGACGCTTTCCTCAAGGCCCAGAAGGACAACGAGGAGCTTTTCAAGGCCGCGGATGGCGAGGCCCCCGCTCCCGCCCAGGAGTAAACCATCAAAACCACCCCTTTTATACCCCCATAAGAGCCATTATGTGCAATGCAAAAATAGAAACGCTTGTCCCATGATTGGATGCCCTGGCAGTGAATACCCTAGATAGGCAGAATTTTACCCCTTTGGCCCCAGCTGAATCTTTCATCTTCCTTTGATGTCCAAGTGAGGTGTTCTGGCCATGGCTTTTTGTGTCACCCACAGCAATGCCATCTTAGCTACCTATCTTGGCTGCCTTGTGCGTGTGTATGTGCATGATGCATTCATTCTGGGGGGGGCAAGCATACTGTCAACCTATTCAATTAAACTCCTTGCTCCCCTTCCCCGCAACACGCTTCACGCTCCCTTTTTGGGTAGGTACGACCTAGCAAGGTATGTGTGTGGTGTGCACTTTCAGCCACACCCTTGGTGTATGTGGTCCGAGCGTCGGCTCGCAGCCTTCCAGTCCAGTCCCAAACCTCCAGATCCTATTCTGGTGAACTTCACATTCACCCACCACCACCGCTTCTGCCGCCCGGCGCACCTTAAACCCCAGCCCGAACAACAACCATAGCTACCAGCAAATCTTTAGCCACCTTAATTGCCCATAATGATCGTAGAGGTAAGAGCGACTGTCCGCCCAGCATTGTGTTACCGGCGCGTCGTGTGTCGCGAGAAAGCCCAATGTAAACTGCAATGCCCGTCCAGCGGGCATACTTCACCAGCTTGCGCAGACAACAACCACTTAGTGTATTCCCTACAATACCTTCCTTCCTCTTGAATAGCTCTCCCCCAGCTACTCCCAGTCTTCTAAACCCGTATTTCTCTCTTACTCAACTCGAAATCCCCTCTTCCCAAACATCGCGAAATAGCACAACCACCATGGCCCGGAAGAGGTCCTACAAGAGGAACACGCCTTCCGCGGCCGACAAGCCGCTCATAAATACTGACAAACTGCTTCAGCGGAAGGTCAGGCTCGTCACAGAGCAAAACATCATGTAAGTTGTCCCTATGGGAGCTCCTGCCGTAGCTGAGACCTCACGCTGACTCGACCTTTCTCTCTACGTCTAGCGACAAGCCCTCTCCCGTCGAAGATTTCCCCATGCGAAAATGGTCCATCGTCCTGTACATCATCGGCGAAGACGGCGAGGAGCACCCGGCCGACTGCTTCCAGAAGGTTGTCTACAACCTCCACCCGTCCTTCGAGAACCCTACCCAGAGTCTGTAATATCCGTCGCGCGCGCGTTCTTCGCCGTCGTTCTCTCCTCTCCAGAACAGCTGCTAATATCTTGTCCCGCGCAGCCTTCCACAAAGCTCCCTTCAAGTGCGAGAACGAAGGATGGGGTGAATTCGACATGACGATCGATTGCTACATCACCGAGAAGTCGAAGCAATCCATCTCACACGACCTCAACTTCGCGAAGAACCGATACGAGGCTGAGCACACCGTCTCTTTCAAGAACCCTTCCCAGGCGCTCCAAAATATACTGCGTGAGACGGGCCCCCTCCCCTCGGACGATGACCGTCTGAAGAAGAAGGGCGGGGCTGGCAAGAAGGGTAGCCAGAAGTACGATTACGAGAAGATCGCGCAGGCTCTCGAGAAGCTCGAGGAGGACGACCTCCTCCGCGTAATCCAGATCATCAACGACAACAAGACAGCGGACACATACATCAAGAGTGATGTTGATGGTGAGCTCATGCCTGCTTCCCCTACTACAGATCTTATGGCTGGTCAGTTTTCCTTGCGTTGGGGGGATTGAACAAGCCGCGGATTCAGCTATTGAGGCTTTTTTTCCCTTGATACCGAAGACCGGAAGCTGACTGGCATTTCTTAGCTGGCGAGTTCTCCATCGATCTGTACACCATGTCTGATGCCATGACCAAGCTACTGTGGGATTACTTGGTGAGTCGCTCATACTTACGGCAGTAGAAGCGCAAGGGAGCTCGGTGTGTTGTTTTACGAATGCTGTACGTGCGCCAAAGAGCGCATATGTCGGGTTGGAAACGGTCGGGAAATCGGGCTTGGCTAGGTCGAGGATATAAGACTGGCCGCTGACCGCGACGCTGCGCCCTACACAAAAGAGCAAGAAGGGCCTCGTCAGCTAGATACCTTCCGCCCGTTGCTTGCGAAGACGGCCCTCCTCGGTCAGACCTGTCGATTTCCTCCCGCGGCGATTGAGCATCAACCGGTTGACGAAACGAACCGAGCAGAGAAGGGGCTGGAGGAGATTTCTCTCACCTGGGAAGGGGAAAACTGGGGTGGGTGGTGGACGGGCATTAGGCTTCCTGATTTCTCGGTTTCCCCCAGGCTTTTTTCCCCAAATGGCATCTGGCAAGGCGTTCTCGGCTCCGTGCTTTTTTATTCTGGTCACCGCGTTTGTTTTGATTCTTCAAAAGGTTTTTCACTCTTGACGTGTCTTTGTATTTTGTTACTGTGTATGCCAGCCCTTCCCCCTCATTTTTCAACAACAAAAAAAAGTACCCGCGGGACATGGTTTTGCATTTTTAATGCTTCTTTTGGGGAGAGGAAAAAGGGTGATGAGGGAGGTGCAACGAAGGCTGCGACACTTGGGCGGAGCAAGGTATGAATCCAGGGGATGGTGCAGTCGGATCAGGCGTGAGCCATGATGGCTTTGCCCAAACCTCCCTTTTGCGCGCGGCTGCTTGAAAAATCGACAGAAATTTCGCCGTCATCGCGGATTCCCACCCTCCTGCGCCGTTCCAGAGCGCCTCTATGTATTCACCGCGGTCTCTCTCTCTCTCTCTCTCTCTCTCTCCCTCCTCGAGCACCCCCTTGGCAGCACCCTATGACATCACCTTCTTGCCCGCTGCGTGATCTCCACACTACTGCGACGACTGAGCGCATGGAACATCTCAGTTGGGAGAACGCAATTTTCTTTTTCTTTTTCGTGGCCGGAAATGGAAGGCGCTCTGTGGTCACGTGTAACATATCGCATCCTCTCAGACGTACTCTCGATCCGAATCAACTGAATTTATTGTGCGTACTTGGCTCATCACGGTCCCGAACTAGGTACCTCGCTCATCTCGTCACGGTTGACAAACCAATGACACGGCCGTCACGAAAGGCCCTTTGCCCAGCCGTGAAAATGTCGACAGACGTATCCCGAGGCGCGATTTCACCCAAGGTTTGAACACGTTAAAAAGAGACACACGCAGAAACCACGCATCTGGTGCGCGTCATTTTGGCTTTTTTGGGTACTCGAGAGGGAGGGTATCTAGATTCGTGCTCTCTACCGCCGGCCACCACCACCAACAACCACCGCTATCACTATCGCTACCGCTAATCTCATCTCATTATACGTGGGCGAAAAACAGTTCAGCTTGGTCCTTCGTCCTGGGAGTCAAAGAAGCGCGAAAAGAACGAAAAAAAAAAAGAAAATGACAGGAAAGCATGCTTGCCGTATTGCCTGTCCCAATAACCAAACCGAATCAAAAAGGAAGAAGATCAAAAGGCCTCTCGCACGTAATCCATCTTTTGACCATGTCGTCGTCACCGCCAGCTTTTTTGGTTTTTGATAAAAAGTTGCCTTTTTCATGCCCATGTACTGTATTCCGTAATTCCTCCTCTTTTGTTACGCCGAGTTTTGCATGCAGCGCCTGCCAAGTTGCAGTTTTCGAGTGTCTTTTGTTTTTTTCCTGAATCCGGTACGATGTTTCCCGTGGGTGTCGTTGCCCTGCCTGGTTCAGGGGTATGACGGCGCGCCGTTGGTGCCGTCCATGGACGTGATGTCCATGGCCATGTACTCGAGCAGATCGAGGCCGCCGACGTTGACGCCCTCGGCCGTCATGGCCACGGCCGTGTTGTCCATGTTCTGGAAGAAGGCCGGACCGGTGGGCAGGTACCACATCTCGTTGCTGGGGTTGTTCCAGTCGGTCGAGTCGAAAAGGTTGTCAATCCCCGAGTTCGACGCCGCCGTCGCGTTGGCGGTGTTATTGGCTGCGCTTCCAGCGTTGTCGGGGTGTGCTGCTGGGGTGGAAGGCCCAAGAACAGACGCCGCGCCGGAGGGATAGGGGAAGTTGCCTGTGCTGAGGTCGAAGGGCGTAGCCGAGATGGCGTTTGGATCTTCTGATGCCACTGTTAGTCGCTGAAGTCTCTCATCTTCAGAGTTCATCATCTTACCGTGTACGCCGAGTCCATCGCGTGGCTTGTTAGCGTGGTGAGGCCAGGCGTGCCCGTCAATCCCGTTTGCCATCTGGCCGTTCGGAACGCCGGTGCTGCTGGCAACTGCATGCGGGTCTGGGCTTCTTCCATCCGCAGACCCGGCTTGTCCCAGCGTAGGTGCCTGTATGAACCGGTTTCGAAGACGACGGGTCAGAGATTCGAGCAAGTCGGCGAAACGGATGCCGAGGTGGACATCGTCGACGACGCAGTTGCGAAGGGCCTCGACCGTCTGATCCATCAGGTCGATACTCATCTTGACATCGGAGCGTGGGGCACCCAGGGCGAACGTCTTCAGCAGGAACATGGCGCCACTGATGATGCGAAAGTAGGTTCTAACAGGAGCATGCTTGAGATAGTCGCCAGGAAGAAGTCCTTCCACAACAGTCCGCAGAAGGTTTCTGCTACCGCTGATGACCTCCTTGATGTACTCCTGGTCAGTTGCGCCGAAGCCACCAAGTTGGCCCAGAGGCAATTGGCCAAAGTAGTTCTGTGTCTGAGGTGACAGTTGAGCTGCGCTGCCTGCGTTGTGGTTGCCATGCGCACCATGACCTGCGTGCCCGGCGTTGTTGGTGCAGCGCTCAACCACTGCCTGCAGAGAGAGCGAGTTGACGTAGATTCGAACGTATTCGTACTCGATGGTCAGGATGTACCTGATGTACGGCGGCAATCTGTACCGCTCAAATTCCTTCCACCAATCTTGAAGCAGAGGTTGGAAGTCCTTCAGGTGCTCCGTGTACTTCCCGCTCTGGATGATGTCGGTGGTATGCTTGCGTGATTTGAACAGTCTCTCGTTACCAATGTGCATTGCATTGCTGATTCCGGCCCAGCAATGGATGATCTGGTCGTCTAGCTCGAGATCTGGAATGTAGTTGAAGGCGTTGGATATCGAGGACGGGTTCGTCCCCGGCGTCGTGCCCTCGGTCGACAGTGGACGGCGGCGCGTGACGGCTGGGTCACTCTTCCGCAGGGCTTCCGGAACCATGCTTGTCCAGCCAAGGCGACCAGCAAGCTGGGTCAGGTAAATCAAAAGAAGGCGCTTGATGCGGTTTGCGCGCTGGCGATACGTCTCTTCCTCGTATTCTGGGCGCGTGATAGCCCCATTGCGAAGGAGGTCGTCAATGTCATCAAACACGCCGAGCTCATAGGCGAGGCCCATGGCGGTGGTGAGAAGCATCCAGCACATCCTGTCACTCCTCCACGCGGGCTCGAGCCAGCTGTCAAGTCTTCGTCCGCCAATGTTGGCCGAAGGCCGCTGATTCCCGTTTTCGTCCGTGCTGATCAAATCGCTGCCCTCGTAAGAAGGAAGCATGAGCTCGTCGATAGCCTCCGCCGGCGGGAAATGAAGAGCGCGAGGGTGCCATTCGGTGAGAATCATTAGAGACTCCACGGTTCCGAGGGTCCGCAGACTTCCTTTCCTCATCCCCCTCCATGGCGCCGTGCTACTGGTCTGATCCTCGATGATAGATGACGCCCCTGCCATGGCCGCGAACCCGCCGCCAAATGCTTCCTGGCCCCATAGGCATCGTTCGATCATGCCACGAAGATATATCCAAAGTTGTTCGTGAATGGCGTTGGAGCGGCAGTGGCCACCAGTGCCTGCAAGCTTGCAATACCTCGAGGAGATGGTAAGGAGGGTGATTGTCAGGATGGGCTCCTCTGTTAGCAGGGTGAGATGCGACGCAGGGTTTCGGAACGTGGGAGGCGAGATGGGCGTGAGTGGGGAGAGATATTCGTAGTAGCTATGGTCGCAAGTCAGCACGCGTACTAGTAAAACAGAATCGCACTTCAACTTACTAGTCGATGTAATTGATGGCTTCTTGCGCAGTGAACCAGCCCGCCCTGACGAACCTGAACCTCCCCCAGGCCTTGATAGCATCATGGTATCCAGGTTCGCCCGAGAGGTCCCGCTTCGTCAGCGCTGGATCAATGGGCTGCGGCTCTGGCTTGACCGATACCGAGGGCCGTCCGCTGCCTGGGGGCTTCATGGTGGCGCCCGGCGTGACAATGGTGGGTTGTTGGGGCATGGCCGGTATGGATGCAACACTTTCGTGGCGGATGTGATGGGTTGTCGCAGGGCTATAGGCCGGGGGTTGGTGAGCAGCTGCGTCTCGGGGGAGGCGGAGCTGGACTGACCTATCCGTGGCTGCCTTGTACAACAAGCTCAGGGCATCGTGAGGGCCGTAGACGCCTTCGCGCATGAGGTCTTGGGCTTCGTGGTTCTCGAGCTGGGCATTGGGTTCGTCGTCGATGACGCCGAAGTCGGCGGTTCGGCGACTGTCGGTCTGGCTGACGGTGCTCGGGGTCGCGGCGCCGTGGGAGACTGTGCCGGGGACAGCAACGGCGGGATCGGTCGGGCGTCGCAGCGGCTGTGTTCGGCCAATGGAGCCGCCGGGGGTCAGAGGCACCTCGCTGTAGAGACGGCGGTCGATGGTGACGGGCGGGCTGCCGCTGATCTGGGCGCGCTTCCGGCCATTGCGTATGGTGTACTCGTCGACTTCATCTTCGGGTTCACCGCCGTCCTCTGCCTTGCGCTTCCTACGGGTGGCACTGAAGAAGCAATCCTTGCTCTCGCGGCGACATCGTACGCATGGAGGGTCGTGAGGGTTGTCGACGCTCCCCAAGTCGCAGCGGACCTTCCTGCGTCGACACGGAATGCAGGCCTGGTAAACGCGTTTGTGCTGGGCGGCAGCGGATTGCGACGGGGCGGCGGCGGCGGCAGCAGCACCCGCGGCGGTGGGGTTTGAGGCGGCGGAGGATATTGTCGGGCTCAGGCTGGGTGCTGCTTGGGATGCGTACTGGGCCATGATGGGCCGGGCAGGTCGGGGAGGGGCACGCTGTGCTCGCGGATGGCACGATTCTGATGTGGTGTCGAAGGATAGAGTCGGGCGGTTTGCAACGGGTTTACAGATAAATGGAGGAGGGGACAAATTATGGCACCGTGGTTGGGGGATGGGAGAACCGAGAAAAGCCACGGCGGCGGGGCCTGGCCTTGAATTTGATCCACGTCGGCCGGCCCTTCGTTACCTTGCCTCGATAGGTAGGCAGGTAAGATACACTACCCAGCTTGTGTTAGCAGGTCGATCTCAAGTAGAACCGAGTATCGCGCGAGACGTAGAAGGTACAAAAGTACCACATAGATACATGACATGAGCATGTAGGTACCTACAATGCGGGGCTCCAGCTTGGCCCAGTGTCGAGGCAAGGTACCCACTCTTTCGACGGATGATAGCAAGAAGGAAGGTCGGAGCTTCCACGTCCTGCTACTTCTACCTTTGGTAATTAAATTACCTGCTATGTCGGTATCTCCTATGGCCACACGAAGCTCGTCGTGTATAGATATCTCTGTGAGGTACCTGGGTAAGGTCTGGAAGGCAATCATGTAAATGGAAGGCAAGGTAGTCAGGGGGGCATCAAGGACTCTGAAAACGTACTGCGTTCCACTTGCACGCAACTCGACGCACCACAGGCACTCTCGACACCTGACACCTGGATAGGCGCAGGCTGTGCGCAACACTCGTCTGGTATTCCTTTTGTCGCGGAGACGAATCCCAAACACAGGGCGTATGGGGACTCGAGCGCTCTCTGCTTTGTGCCCTGGCACCCCGGATGACAATGGCAGTGCGGGGGGGTTTACAATGTTGGGGGTCCTCGGCCAGGACCAGCCACCCCAGCATCTGCCTCCTGCTTGCTGACCTCGGTGGGCGGAGCGCTTCTCTTCGGTCAGACAAGGCGGCGTCGTACTGTACGGATGTCCCGAACCGAACGTCAGCGATATGGGGCCGAGAAGGAAAAGAATGACCAAACGACTGACGGTGCCGTCTGCAATCGACGAGGGAGGTTGAGGGGGTGTGTGGTCCGGCTTGCGTCGGGGATCCTGATTGGCAGGAGCGCGAATGACGGCGAGGTTCAAGGAAGTTCGTAATAAGCGGTAGAAATTGTGTGCGACACCCCCAACTACGAAGAGAGAGAGAGAGACACTAGAAACGATACGTTTGAGATGAAGGAAGGATGAAATCAGGATGAGGACTCCAGCAAGGCAAAGGAGGGGGGAAAAGGGTAGCTAGCCGGGCTTGGATGGAATGCCCTACCCTTTCTTCCCCTTCCACCCCCTCCCTCGTTCTTTTCACGATGATTCGGACGGACAAGTCGGACACGGGAAGCACGGCGCATCATTTCCAACCTCTCACGATCCAATTGAGTACATAATCGTTTGCTCCTAGGTAGAAACCCAAATAGGAGAAGAAGGGGGAAAAAGGACCTTGCCCGCATCTGCACGGCGTCACGGCTTCACCTTGCCGATCCTTCTTTTCCCCGCCGAATCCACACGAACCTACCGATTTAAGTAGGTGGAAAATATTAGGAAGACACGTAGGGAGGCGCCAGTGTGTAGGTAATTAGCCAGCCAGGTACGTACGCGCATGGGGGAGGTATTGCCATAAAGTAAGAGTATCGTGTCCCAGTGCTGTGCTAGAGAGGGTTCCCCGCAAGCCCTTCACGTCGGTGTGTAAGTCACGACGGGGGACGGTCACCTGGATCCTTGGAAAGATGTACTCCGCAACTGTGAGTGATTGTTTGTGTGCCAGGCATCCCCTCGTCTCTATCTGGGGTAGAATATCTCCCTCCCCCATCCGGGGAATATCAGCACGGTAACCTAATACCTACCAAACAGCCCGGGCCAGCCGGTGGTGTGTCTTCCAGCAAACGGCCGTCGACGGGTTGCAAATCCGTGCGTCCTGACAATCAACATCGCCACTAATGGTATACGGATTTACGCCCATGTACTCGCCTTGAGGCACCTCAGAAACCACTCCTTCCTCCGGCTCGCCGGTCTCATCCCTGCAGCTCCTCCTCCTCCTCCCCCGCCACCAAACTGCCCGCATCTTGTCGTGTTGGTCACGTTGCCCGCTAGGCGCAGCTGGTCACGTTCATCCAACCCGCCGACGATCCGAGCGAGCCCCTCCCCCCCCCCCCCCCGGCCGGGCCCAGCCCTCTCCCCAGTGGCTGAACCATGCAGCCTTCATCCTGTCGTTCTTACGTACACATTCAATTTAGTTGTCTTTTCCCGGGAGGAAAAGCCCGAAGCCTCCATGATTTGAGAGATCCGAACTCCACCCCGGCTCGTCCCAAATCCCCCATCTTTGTCTTGGGAGAGAGATCTGGACAATGTGACAACGCATGGGGTATCCGGGGTTTTTGACAAGACGATGGTGACTAACATACGCAAGCCCCGGCCGGACGAAGCTGAACGCCTCCCGGGGCTTGATGGTACTCTATGCAGGTACCGGCCAGCCCCCGACTGCCCCCAGACCACTCTGTGAAAACTGCCACAGGCGCCCTGTGGACTATTATAATACGACGGCCGTCCTTGGCGGCTGTGGATAGGCGGCTGTGGATTCACTCAAGACGGCGTGAGGCCGGAGTGATCTCGCCAGCTCTTTACGAGAACCAAACATTTTGGCCATGCGCCTCTGTCACGGGCGTTCCTGCGCAACCGGATGCTGTGTTGCCAATGACACATGGGATTACTTCCTCAATACCAATGGGCCCAAGTATATCCGTAAACAAGCTCCCAACTTCCCTCCCGGACCTTGACATGCAACGCAGACAAACATTCATCACGAGCATCGGAAACGCCGTCTAAAGCCACGTGTGTGATAGCTAGGTATACAGATAGCCTACAATAAGCACCCTTGTCATCACCGGGCCGGCTCGTTGCCACGCTTGCTCGCCCCCCGAAAATCGACTCCTCTGGACCGTCTTGTCCGCATCTTGGAATGCCGCCCCCGTGTATGGCCCGTATTTGGGAAACTACCCAGCAGATTGCGTCATCAAATGTGCCCTATTTACCCGTGATTGATTAGGAACTTGTCTTGGCCGAGTCCTTCTGCTCCACCTCCGTCGGCAAAGGAGCAGGAGGGGCGTCGCGGGCGACTTCAAGAGAGTCATCCTTCTCGTCGATGGGACCCGGCTCCTCCTCGAGGGTCCCGTCCAGCGTTGTGGGCTTGAAGTCGCCGTTGTCGATGGTCGCCGGATCGTGCCCCCGCCCGCTGTTGCTGGCCGAGACGCCGATCGCAGGCGTGCCTCCGTCGGCGATCTTCTGCTTCGTGTCCCGGACGATCTTCTCAGCCTCGCTGACCTTGGCGGGGTTCGGCGGGGGCCTCTCGACTCCAATGGAGCTTTCCTTGTCGTTTTGGCTCTCCAACAAAGCCGCCTTATCCAACCGGACGATCATGCAGGACAAGTTGTCCGTGCTGAACCGATTCAACGCGTGATCAACGAGAAGTTTTGCCGCTTCTACGGGATCCTCAACGTTACGCACGAGGTCGACGGCGTCCTGGTCGGAGCAAACGTCCCAAAGCTGCCACAAAGTTAGCATGATATCCCCAGTTTCGGGTGAAGGGGTTGCTGGACTTACTCCATCGCAGGCAATGATGATAAACTCATCACTCTCGGGTTGAATGACGGTCTCGGTCGTGTACGGGTGCCCAGTGACGAGATCCTTCATATAGGTATCGCCGAGAGCTCTCGTCACAGCCAACACGCCATTCACACGGTTGTTGAGTATGAGGCCGCCAGCGTTGGCTATGCGTTTCCCTTCGTTCTCGTCGCTACCCTTGTGGTCGTATGACAAACGAAGAGCCTTGCCAGAGCGGCACAGAATGATGCGCGCATCTCCAACGTTGGCCGTGTAGAGAACACGCTGGCGGCTCGCGGAGCTCTTCAGCTTGGCATGTGTGGCCTCCGGACTGCTGGTCGAGGCGGCCTTCTCCTCGGACGATTCTTCTGACGTGAGTTTGGCCGCCTTCGTGGCTGCGGCGGTAGCGGGTGCGATGGCCTGGGAGCCGGTGGCAGATCGATCACTCGGCACCCTGTCCTCCCAACGCAGCACGGCGACGGCAGCGGTGCATCCACTGTTCTTAAGAGGGAGCTTCTCCAGCTGGGCATCGACCGAGGTGAAGGTTTGGTCCAGCAGCTCGGGAATGGGACCGTTCGGGTTCTTTCGGATTACGTCCTCCAGGATGAGGTGCAACTTCTTTCCACACCAGTCGGCTGCAAAAGTGCCCGCGTGACCGTCGAAGATGGCAAAGTATCCGTTGTCGGTCTCGACCATATCCTGTGGGTTCGCATCCTTCTCGTCTGCCGCAGGCTCGCTCTTTTTACCCTCGAGGGCGGGGGCCGGGGTGTACAAGAAGTTGTAAAGGAAGGCGTGGGTATCCTCCATAGTCCGGCGGCATTTCTTGTTCCTATCTTCCCAAACGCCGACACGGAAGGTGGAGCGCGGACCGGGAAGGGACTCGCCGGCGGAGTTGTTGTGCTGGCCCTGAGGCACGACGAGTGCGGGGTCCTGCTTGCCCAGCTTCTGGATAGGGGTCTGCGAACTGACGTCGGAGTTGGATCGGCCGACCTGGGAGAAGTTCAGGGTGTTTTTGGCGTGTGCCAGCAGTCCCGCGGCCTTACTCTGGACACCGCTGGCGCGGCGTTTCTTGTCGCCAGCGCCGTCGGCCTGACGTCCCGGAGGGCTGCCGTTTCCGCTTCTCTTGTCGCCGCTGGCGGCCTGGTCGGAGGACTTGGACTGGGCCGCGGCGCCGCCCTTGTCGGAGTCGGGCGAGGGCGACTTGCGGTCTTCTTTGGAGTCGCTCTCCGCCTTGGGCGATGAACTTGAGCCGCCGCCGAACATTCTAGTCAGCAGACCACTCCCCTGATTGGAGAGGCTGCGACGCTTGCTTCCTGCCAGCTTAAAGATCCGAAAGAGAGGTCAAGGGTACCGTCCCGGGGCGCACGATCAATCGGTGGACGATAGGTTTCGCAGCGGTGTCGTCGTTGAATCTAGGTCGTTGTCGCCGCGGGAACGATGGTGGTCGCGAGGGTGGAAGTCTATGAAAGGGAGAGACGACGTCAGTACTGTGGTGACTGCTAGTGTAGGTTCGCGGAGGGGCAAAGTGGCCCGAGGCCGACCGGGGGTTAGAGAAAGGTTCGGGTCCGAGCTAGAGGGAAACGAGGCGTCGGGGGTGGAGGAGCGAGGGCATAATAAGGTAGGCAGGGTGGCAGGCTGGGTCTCCGAGCGGCAGGCTGTATCGCCACACAAGCGCCGGATCGTCGCTTTGTCGGACGCCGCTGGATGTTAAGAGAGAGAGAGAGGCTCCGGTACAGGACACTGGAGGCGGGGAGGGGAGCGGGGACTATTGAAGAATGCGCGCGAAGAGAAAGCCAAGCGACAGAGACACGGGAACATGCAGGCTGCCTAAATCGGGAGAGCAATGTTTGTGTTCTCTGGCGGCCCGGGGCGATGGGTGACGTAGGCAGGGTGCTATAGATATTCTGAAGGGGGAGGGATCGAGACGGGCAGAAGCATCAGCAGTCCCAACAGTGACGTACCTAACGAGGCACTGCCGAAACGACGTCGACAGAGGCGTGTAGACGATGCGGAGGGATCGAGACGGGGCGTAGGAAGGGAATGCCGCGTGCCCGCGAGATGGCGAGGGCTTCAATATTCGTCTGTAGGAGCCAATGTTGGTGTGAGGCGGAGAAGAAGAGAAGAGGTAAAGATAGGGCAAGGTAAGGTAAGGTCAGGTATGGAGAGGATGGTGGTGAGGCAATGCGGTGCGGTCCAGTGGTGGTGCTGTGGTGTGCCTGGACTGGGCGTCCAAGTCCCCGCAGAGGCAGACAGACGTAGGAGGGGGATCTGGTTGGAGGGGACACTGGAACACTGCACAGGGCAAGCAAGGCGTGGGCGTGGGCGTGGGCGTGGATTCGCAGGGTCGTTTCTAGCGCCGCTTATAGGTACCTTGACTCCGTTATGGGTCCTTCCTATTTCAGGGTATCTTGAGTGTCTAGCACTGTGTGCGTGCTTTGTTAATAGTACCTGAGAGGTAAAAGTCGCAGTAATAGCAACTTTCTGCTTGACTTGGCCTGAGCTTCCACCCGTCCTGGGACTCTCAGGGCTAGAGTCTTTAAAAGATCTAAGGCCAAGGACAACAGAGTTTGGGCAATGAGTACTTGGGTAGGTAGGTAGGTAGGTAGGTATGACGGCGTTAGGCTCCCAAGGTACCGAAATAGGTACGGTCTGTACGGGATACTTTGTGGCGCTGGTCTGTTCTGTGCGGTGCTTGGGCTGGGTGCTCTGCGCTACAGCGCCTCGCAGTACTATTGCTCTGCTGTTCTGGAGTCTGCTGTTCTGGAGCCTGCTGTGCTGTCAGGTCCCCGTTGTGGGTCTCTCTGGATCGAGCTGTGTACGACTCACGAGGGTGACGATGTTACTGTTCGCAGTGGGTTGTGGGCTCTTGGGCGCAACGTGGACGGCACATGAACCCCGGCCAAGATATTTCACGGAGGTGCTGCGCAGCTCTCGGGAGTGTCTGATGTCCGGTAGAACGGGGGTTGGGGCTTCCTCGTGTGTCCGGGACGGAGAAGGGGGAGGATGAGACGAGAGAAAGAGAGAGGTTGAAGAGCTACGAGCGGGCGAGGAACGAGCAAAGAACACGCCGTGGGCCTATTTGCCTTTGCCGGGCCTGCCCTGACCCGGGTCGAGTGACCTCACAACTGAGACCTGACGCTGAAAATGCTGCTAAGTCAAACCCGGCCTTCGCTCTGCCGATCACCAGCCCCAAAGACCCGGGTCCGATCTGGCCGCCATTTTTGGGTGGGAGACGGCCGTGGTCCGTTGAGACTGCTGCTTCATCTTTTTTTTTCTCCGGGAGGAGAGAGTTGATTCATAAAAAGCCAAAAAAGAACACGAGCACCAATATCGCATCGTTCTCGCCTGTATGGATTATCCCATGGACGCATGAACGACTCGAGAGTCGCTTGGAAGGCCACATACATGGTAGCAATCCGTTCTCGATGCGCTCGAGATGAGGTCGATGGCCATAGCTGACGTTGCGAACTCAACTCTCTTCTCCGACTAGGGCTGCTAGGGCCAGGAAGAGGCCCCATCGTGAAGCTTAGACTGTATTACAGCTTAGCCGAGTGCGAAGGTCAAAAGATGGCCCTGGTCACAGAAGGCGATGGGCGACCGTCCACGGCGTTAAATGCAAAGGCAGGCAGACGACACAACAGTCAAGAGCACGATCCAGTCTGCGAATGCAATGGGAATACCTACTCTTCAGCATCTCGCCTTGCCTGCTGGAGCAGCTGTGCTGGCATGACAGCTCAGCTGTGAACCCTAGAAGGACCAGGGCCGCGCGGGGTAGACGATAGTACCCGGTAAGGTGCCATTGCTTTACACTGCCTCACTGCGTGTTCAACTCACCTAGGGACCTAGGTGTTACCTGTTGAAACTATTTCTCTTACCTCAGAGCCAGCTGCTCCGAGAATTCGGGGTCCAAAGTTCGGGGTCCAGTCCAGCTTGCTGGGTTGGGCTGGGCTGGGAGATCTGACAAAACACGACGACCCACAATTTCCAGAGTAACAGCGTCATATTCCCGCCCTTCACTGACTCGGAGCAAGCGTGCCGACATGGTAATCTACGAATCGCGGGTGAGCAAGTCGAAGATTTCTCGTGTAACACCGAACAAGAGCCTGGACATTCGATCCCGGGTGTCTACTCGTCTACGGATTCGTTAATATCCCGGACAAATCAATGCTTGTATCTACTCGTCTCTGAGCAGCCAGGAGAGGAGGCATCGTCGGACACCATTATCAACCGTAAAAGAGGGAGCCGCGTATGAGCAAGTTCCGGCAACCCTTCAAGCAGCCGCGTGGCAGCTTGCGCAGTCATTCAGGCAGAACAGTACGGCCGTCAGACGGCGTGCGATGACAAGAGTGTCGTCGGCCATGTCGTCGTGGCGGGGCACCCGTCAACGAATGACGCAATGTTCCGATGCGACCTGAAGCCGAAAACGCGGAGCCCGCCCGTCAACCAACGCATTGAAAGGCTCTTTGTTCAAGGAAAACAATGGCTGCTCGCTCAGAGGAATGAGGAATCGAGAGAGAAAAAAATGCGCCTTCCCATAACCTAGGGACGCCGTACCGTATGTAACAAAACAAGCTAGCAGCTGCGGCCTCCTATCATCCATCATGTCTGTCCTAAGATCAACCGTGACCATGCCGTCGAAATCTACCTTGGCTACCTCCTGAGACTGTCGAGACGAGCCTGGAGGTCGTCATCACCAGGATCCGCTCCACCACCGCCGCCGCCAACCGCTTGGGCGATCCGTCCTTCCGGTACCGTCGTGGCCTGCAATCCCGATGGTGTTTCCCCGAGCTGCGAACCCTGTTGTTAGCCCAAAATAGTCCGTCGCCGAGGTCGGCACGTGTGCTTACCGCCGATGTCAAGTCGACACCAATCTCTTCCAGAACCTGCTCCACGACTTCCTCGCCTTCCTCCTCGGCACCGACGTCCATGGCATCGTCAATCGCGTCGTCCATCATCTCCTGCCTCTGGTCCATGATGTCGTTCTCGCGTTCGAATTCCATGGCGATGCGCTGGAGGGCGGGAAGGTTCATCGACCGATTCATGCTGCCGAGTGCCACTGTCGCGCCCTTCATGGCCTGCATCATCTGCTCGTTGGTGCGGTAGGTCTGGAGCGGAGAGAGTCAGCCAAGCCACGTGCTTCGCAATGGTCCCGGGTATCGTACCTGAAGGCGGAGTGAGATCTTCTGCAGTTGACTGCGCATGCCGTAGAACTTCTCAATGTATCTGCCAGATATTTCCATCAGTATGGGTTCCAGTCGTCTGGGAGGACTGCGTTCGCTGACCTCCGCGTGCGCACCAGGTCCTTCGCCTGGATCTTGCAGGCGCCCATCTGGCCCTTCTGGGCGCTCTGCTTGATCTGTTGGATCAGCTGCTTCTCCTGCTTCTCGAGTTTGACTCGGATCTGGTCCAATTCGCGGATCGCCTTGTCCAACATGCGCTGGTTCTTGCGCAGACGCTCCGCGGGCGTCATGCGCTTGCCGAACATGTACTCGAGAATCTACATCGGCACGTTAGTAGCCGAGCGAAGGCGGCGGGGAACAGGCGCACGTCGGACGTACGTTCATCGCTGCAGTTGGCGCTCGTGCTGAAAAGAGAAAAAAGACGTGTCTTTCGGGAGCGCAGGGGCTGTCGATCAAGACGGCGATGATGGGTTCGAGTGGTTGTATCGTGGGATGGTTCGTTGGAGGAGGTTGATAGATATTCGGGATGCCTAGGCACTCATGTAACGGGGGAAAGAGGTTGAGCGAGGTACGTACAGCAGCTTGGCACGGCGCATGGCAGCCAGCCTTCCAAGGAACGGAACCTGAAGAGCGATTACGCTGTGACAGGTGCCCAGCCCAGCCTGTTGCTCGTCTGCTCTGCTGATTAGATAAGAATCCGAAGGTACCTACCTAGTAGGCACCTAAGGCGGGTAGGTACCCACTAGTACCTACTACCTACCTAGGTACTCGCTGGCAGCGTTTTCCGAGTCACATGGCTCCACGTCCCCGTTGACGAATAGGTGAAGCGTCGCGACCAACGAGAGGGCGGGAAATTTGCCCCCCATCCAAAATCATGCGCTGGAACTCTGCAAAGGGAGATCTTATTCATCACCCACTCCTCCAGTATCCAACACCTCTATGTCTAATACTAGGTAGTAATACACAATAGACGACAATAACGGACAACAACAACAACGACGACGACGGCGACGACGACAACGGCAATGAAGGACGACGATAATGAAAATGACGACGACGACAATGAAAGATGACGACAAACAACAGCAACAACGACGACAACAATGACGATGATGGACGACAACGACGACAAAAAACGACAGAAATAATAACAACAACGGATGACAATTATAATGGCGACAATAACGACAGTAAGCCCACGTAGCCCTTGACAATATCAACGGGGAGCACTTAAAAGACGCCTGGCATACCTGGTTATGGTTAGAAAGGGTGTTGGATAATAGAGGAAAGGGTGATGAATAAGGGTTGCCACCGAGGGCTTACTTAATCACATGGCCCCACAGCGCAGACGGGAATGTCTGCGAGGTGTAAGTGGTGGTGAGCTTCCCTGAAAAAACATTCGCCCGACGTTCGCCGCCACTTCCCATCCTCCACTCTTTTACCTACTTACCTACCTGTCCCCCTTTCCAACCCTTCCTTCGGCCATGCTTCTTCCACCGCAAAAATGAGTCAAGATTATTTTTCCAAGAAGAAGGGCAAGGCTCCCATGGACCAGGAGCTAGACGAGCAATCCGGTCCGTCATCGAGCACCACACCGCATTACATGACGGTCGGCACCGGCTCCACCTCCGTACATGCGGCGCATCTTCAGTCGCTGTTGGAGAACGACTCGGGCTACGGCGGCAGCATTGCGAATGGTGGTGACCTGTCTTCATCCGGAGCGAGCGTCGATCGTCACATTCCGACCGCCGTTAATGGCCAGCTTTCCGATGCCGATCGACGCACCCAGGCCGGTGCCATTCACCAGCTGTGGTATAATGCTCACCGCGTGACGCTTGGCCGCTCGATCAACAAGGTTATCGAACTGTTGAAGGAACTTCAGGAAGTAAACCTTACCTGGCCGGTGAATTACCCCTCTGTTCAGCGAACCGAGGCAGCTTCAGCTTCGCGTCCTGGCTTCGCCAGCCATGCGTACTCGACTGCCGGCGACTTTTCTGCTGCTTCCGCCTCCTCCGTCCCCTCTTCACCGACACTTCCTCCTACGATCCGACGAGCCATGACCTCGATCGAAACCCATAGCGCTGCTGAATCGAGCAAGGCGCAGGAAAGACGGCCTGCCGAGGAACCCCGCCTTGTGACGCCCCAGATTGCCCAGGACTTCTCGATTCTGAAGTTGGAGTTCAAGATGGGCCATCAAGAAAACTTGGTCCACTCGCTCGAGAAGGGCTCCATCGCGTCTCTGCTGCATGGGAAGATCAGCTCCAGCATCCGCCACCTGCTCAACCTGCGCGAACGCATCGAAGACACCTCCAGCAAGGTACTTGTGACGGGAGACCTCAACGCGGGAAAATCGACGTTCTGTAACGCTTTGCTGCGCAGGAAGATTCTGCCCGAGGACCAGCAGCCCTGCACGGCCATCTTCTGCGAGGTTCTGGACGCCAGAGAGAACGGCGGTATCGAGGAAGTTCACGCGGTGCACAAGGACGCCCAGTACGACCGACACAACGAGAGCACGTACGACGTGTACAAGCTGTCGCAGCTGGAGGATATTGTCATTGACAACGACAAGTACACCCAGTGCAAGGTCTATGTCAAAGATGTGCGAACCATTGACGAGTCCTTACTGAACAACGGTGTGGTGGATATTGCTCTGATCGATGCCCCGGGATTGAATTCGGACACGACCAAGACGACGGCCGTATTCGCACGCCAGGAGGAGATTGATGTTGTTGTCTTCGTCGTCTCCGCCGCCAATCACTTCACCATGACTGCCACGGAGTTCATTAGCGCCGCCGCCGCCGAGAAGGCATACCTCTTCATTGTGGTGAACGGCTACGACAATATCAGAGACAAGAAGAGGTGCCAGAAGATGATCCTCGATCGGGTCCAAGAACTCAGCCCGAGAACGCACAAGGAGTCTGCGGACCTCGTGCACTTCGTCTCGAGTAACGCCATCCCCACGGCCCCTGGCCCTCCTGGTGGTCCTTCAGGAGGTGGTAGTGGCAGTTCAAGCGGCGGGGGTGGCGGCGACGACCCGAGTGACGACCCCAAAGGCAAGGGCAAAGATGTCGAGAAGGTTCGCGACTTTGAGAACCTGGAGCAGTCACTGCGCAGGTTCGTGTTGGAGAAGCGTGCCAGGTCGAAGCTGGCACCGGCCAAGACGTATCTGCTGAACATTCTGAACGACGTCAATGTCCTCGCCAACGTCAACTCGGAGGTCGCACAGTCTGAGATTAATCGCGTCACGAATGAACTTCGGGAAATCGAACCCCAGCTGGAGTCCGGCAAGAAGGCGACGGCTCGGGTTGGTGACGAGCTCGACAAGATTACGGAGACAACGTGCAAGGAAGTCTACGACTACACGAGAGCGACCCTCAACTCGGCCATCGACCACGCCGGAGACAACAACCACGGGGTCCCCTACCGGGGCTTCTTCAACGCCTTCGACTATGCTGAAGAACTCAAGACGGCGATGATGTCCTACATTCAGGAATCAGTTGTCCAATGTGAGGATCACGCAAGGGCGAGGACAGTTAGCGGCGTCGAGTGTATCAAGGCTCTCGGTATCTTGCACCTGGGCGAAGACAAGTTTAACAACGTGATTTTCCGCTCCGATGTCATGTTCAGGAGGAAGCGCGACTCTATGGCTCGCCATGTGGAGATCCCCACCGAGCTGTGGGATTTCGTCGACTGGAACACGATTGTTCAGAGACAAGAAAAGGTTGCCGGTACGGGTATGGCCCTTACTGTCGCGGGAGCTCTGGTACCTCGCATGCTGGGTGCCAGCGGCTGGATGGATCATGCCTTTACTGCGGTAAAGGTTCTCGGAAACGACAACCTGCGCATGCTCATCATTCCGGGCATCGTCGCAACTGGTAAGTTGGCATGCATACTTATACTACATTCAGAAGCGTATCTAACAGTCCTAGCCTTCGCCGCCGCGGCCTACATCGTCAACCAGATTCCCAACTCACTCCCCCACCGTCTCTCGACCAAGATTGCGGCGCAGCTGGAGGCCACCGACTACGTGCACGTCAACGCCACGCGCATATCCTCTTCGGTCCGTAAGGTATTGCGTCTGCCGGCCGAAAACCTCCGCGTTGGGCTAGAACAGTCCGTCAAAGCCCTCGGCACCCGGCGCGACGAGACGCTCAAGGTGCGCCACGAGAGCGAGGTCGCGTTGAAGTACTTTGGCAACCTCGTTCGCAACAGCGCGCAGCACAAGTCAGTGGTAGAGGGCGTCGATCTGGATGCTCCGCCGCCCGGCGCTGCCGGTCTTCACTGAGATTCGGTGTCGTCCAAAAATCTCATCTTATTCCTTGTTTGTGGCGGAATACCTAACGATAGCATGGAACGGCGTTCATCATTTCGGCGGCGAACTGGGCTCCTCTCAATCGACCCTGATCGGGTCATGTACGCACCGATACCTAAGTTGATTCGAGGACACATGAGGAAAGATGCACCAAAAATATGTAGAGGCTTAGGAAAAAAGTAAAAAATCAAGGCTTAATTTAGCATCATGATCCTTGTGCTTTTTACAGTCCTTACTTCTTACCAATTATCCACCTAACCATATGCGCGATCTCTTTACTGACAGCTCAGCGGTCTGTTGATAAAGAACATCCCCAAGTGGCTTGGCTCAATAATAACGATAATGATAATAACAACCATGACGACGGACAGCAACGACAACGACGACGGACGACGATAACAACGACGACGGACGACGGACGACAATGGCAATAACGACGACGACGACAACGACGGACAACAGGTGTCAATCCTTGGCATTGCTTAGGGACGCCTGGCCATACAGTTGTAGCTAGAGGGGCGTTGGACACCAGATGAGGGGGGCGATGAACAAGACACGGGATCTCCCTCTCCTTACTGACAGCTTGGATGTCTGTTAGCATTGAGGTAGGTTTAGGGGTAGTTCCTTTTTACTAGTGTAGAAACATCCGAAGCTCGACATGACAGTCCCGAGAACGAAAGGAAACGCCGCCCAGTCGTGGCGGGCCCGAGCTCGGGAGAGTGCAATCTCTCTCCTTCTCTCGCCCGCCGGTGAGGGTTGCTTACGTACCCCCGTACCTGCCGAGGTCCGGACCACGACCGGAGCTAATGGCCGCGGGTCCCCTCCGGCCCCTCATCCCTCTTTCTGCTGCCTCTCTTCAGATCATCATTTTGCTGTGTGACATTAGACAGCTGGAGTGGACGCTCCCACCCCCACCCACCACCGCGGTGGGGCCCTCTTGCATGGATCATGAGGGTGGTGTAGGCATGTATTTTGTTCTAGATGGCTTCCATGGAGCATTAAGAAAACGTAGAAGAACTGATAGGAGTGCTGTCATGTCCGAAGCAACGTATTCCGTGTCTTATGGGCACAAGACGCGGGCAAGTTGTGCTACCTTGTCTCCCCCTTAGGTGGTAAGTTAGGTAGCTTCGCTTCGCTTTGGTGGCGGCAAGCTCTCCTCGTGGAGCAGGAGGGGTCGAGAGGACCGCTTTGACCCCTTATTGTACACTATGCATCCCCGAGCCGTTGCAACATTCGACGGCACAGAAGAGACGAGGAAGGGGGACGAGGAGGAGCTCGATGCAGGATGCAGGCTGCAGGCACTCTATCTGAGCCCTTTTTAGCTTGACACGAGTTCATTGGCGTGTTCACGCAACGGGTAGGCCTTCAATCTTTCCTATTCGATTCCCATGTGGGGGTTTAGAGGTTTGGATGGGACGAGAGCTTGTTCGGAGGTTAACATGAGGTGCGTCTGGCGAAACAAAGTTGGGAAAGTGACAGGTTGGTAGTGTGCTGTTCCGGCCCCTTGGTGTTATCAAATCTGAGAGGTAACATTGCGTTATTTAGCTTATTCTTGAGACGTAATAGTCCAACAAGACCAACTGAGGGGAAACCGTCTCGAGGTGAAAAGGTAGCAAACGGCGCGGTGACGGTAGGCATTCACGTTCTACCGGTCCTTCGACGGTGGGGAATAGATGACGGTAGGGGGCGGGCTGCTTGGGACGGGTTGAGCAATTTAAATTATCGCATCTGCAGAAGTTCATCTAGACAGGCAGATCGGTGGGAACGGGGCACGTGTGGTGGTTTATTAACGAATTTTGGCCCCCCCTCTCTCTCAACTCGCCTCGTCGGCGGGAGGTTAGGAGGGGTCAAAGCGCAAGGAGGGGGCAATAGACATGGTGAGAGGGGAGGAAATCTTGGATGTGTGTGTTCGGAGAGGTAAACAGGAAGAGGTGAACAGAAATACCAATGATGCTTCAACACTGACTTATCTCCTGTGGTTCGAGTCATCGTAACATGCCACCGGCTCGAGTCGTCGTCGCTGTTGTCGTCCGTCGACGTAGCTTGCCGTGGTTTAGAGTTCGGAACCGGCGGGGCGGGATTGGTTCGCGACCACTACTGCTACCGCTTACCACCATGTCAGTGTCAAGCTCAGAGTTTCCTGGATGGGAATGGGTGAAGAGCGTCGATCAGCGATGGAGCGGGCGGAGATCAGTTCCCGCTGGGATGAACTCTGCTAATCCTCCTAGCGTAGAGCGTATGTTGGTCTATTTTCGATTTTAATCTTTTTTCTTCGAGTTGATGTGTAATCCGTAATCTGAGGATCTTTATCACGGAGTAGAATCTGTCTTAGTCAGGAGGGGAAGGCGATGCGATGGGCTGCGCAGCTCAACACCAGACATCGCACATCCACGCGAAGCTTTGTATGCCGTTGGTGATATATGCCTGTCTCTTGTCTCGCAGGCGAGTGAGACGCAACGAAATGCAAATATGGGATGCGACACACCGGTCTGGCCCAGCAGGCCCGGCGCCGGGACGTACCGGAGACGGCGAAACCCTTTCGTCGCATGTCGGTCCAACTTGCGACGCGCGCGCAAGTTGTCGCAGTTTCATTTGAGATGTTCTGATATAGACAGCTGGTTCGTATTATTCTCATTATCTGCAGGCAAACACCGGCCAACTATTAATAAGGGAAAAAAGGGTGTGCCGTTTGGCATTGATGATGCAGGAACTGCGGCCGTGTGTGGGGGGGGCGATGCAGATGCAAAGTCCAGCAATCCCGCACTTGCAGCTCGCACCGGGATCCGGAGGGAAGGGGGGTGCCCAGGTTGGGACGTTTCATGGACGTGACTTCCTTGGGAGGATGTGAAAGCGGCCTTCCTCTCCTTCGCTTGCCGCCGAGGGAAATGGAAATCATGTGGTGCTTCCTTCCCTCTCTCCTTGAATCTTCGTTGCGGCCGATATTGGGGATATTCAATGACAAATGGCGTCGTTTTGGAGCGTCTACTACTAGCAGCTTTCGTTAGCGGGAACGCTTTGGGGGTCGTGGGTGGCGCCGCCAATCGGGGGGAAGAAAGGGGACAGGTCAGGGACCTCCACTGTTAGTGCCTGCCTTGGGTGCAGTTACACCACACTACGATACGGTACCTACATACGGATGAGTACCAACGATCCACAGGATACCTATTAGGTACTTCTCTTGAATGGGAAAGAGCTGGTAGGAAAATGAAAAAGGGATGGATGTGTTTCGGGGCTAAAGAAACGGCTTCGCGCACCGTTTCCTCCCCCCTTCCACGTCTCTGCACCATCGGATGGCCAACATAACAGGTCCAATTTGGATGCAATGCAATGCAATGGATGGAAGCTGAGAGGTCGGCTTGTTGCGAATTGGAGTGGACGATATGCAGTGGAGTGCTCTTTTTTTTTTTGCCCCGAGTTGCGCGCTAAAGTCTGGGCCAAGGTGCCCTGTGCTTTCTCTCTCATTCTGGGATGGATGGTGGTCTGTTCCCTCCATTTTTGATGAATTTGGGCCAATAACGGCCCTCCGCTGGACTGGCCTCCGACTCCGAGCCGCCACCCTTGCATTCCTGCCCCCTAACGAGATGTCCACCGGCAGCCTAACCCCCGAAGGGGGGAAGGTCCAGGGGGCGGCCGAGTGGATGGGATGCCCCAGCGGAAGGCCCCCGGGGGCACAAGCAATGGAAGTCCACACCACCAGAGGAGAAGTCTCTAGGTCGTCCTCTGTAGACTGCAGTAGGGGCCCGGATAGGCGGTTGGGCTGCTGGAGGGTAGGTCAATTTGAGAGTGACATTCACCAATGGGTCTTCCCCCCCGTTCACGGTTCAGCAGGCATACACCTAGGCCTGTCAGACGTCTTCCCCCCTTCTCTCTATCCCCAGTTCACTTGCTCCTCAGCGGTCGCCTAATTCTTTCGGTACGACGTTGGCTTTAGCTGTTGGCTACCTTGCTGCTGCTTCTTCTTTTTCTCTCGTTCTCTCTTTTCTTTCTCTTCCCGCTGTCAACCGTGTCTTGCTGCGTACGGCAACGGGCTCATCTCATTTCCATCCCATCCCATCTCATCAGCTTACCACCCAGACGGTTCGACCTCCGGACCCAAACCCTGGGACTGGACTGGGCATCCGATCCGTATTACCTCTCGCCACGTACCTACGGATACTCCGTACGCGTACGCATACGCATGCGCATACCTACACGTACAGCAGCAGCAGCAGCATCACTCTGTCTGTACCGCTCATTGCTTTATTTTATTTTGTTTCCTTGTCTTATTCTTCCCCTTCTTTTCTGAGCCCCTGGCTTCTCCCTAGTTCGCCTAGTCTTATTCATAGACGGATCCAATTTCTTGACTTGCTCTTTGCTATTACCTACTTTAGCGCTCTTTATTTCTGCCCTGTCAGTCAGTTGGAGCCGTAATTACCGTACCTACGGTGTACCTACCACCACCTGAAGAGCTATCTTATCCTTATCCGCGCCTTCATTACGACCTGGGCTTGCCTTGCCTGCCTTATCCCGTACATAGCGACGTCCGACCCCGTTGGATATCTTATTCTTGCCCCTCCAGCGCCGGCACGCAGCCGCTGTAGAGACCGCCGGACCAAGAAGAATCGGACCAGACGCCCTCCCCCTCCTTCCCACTCGGGTTCCGTCAAGGAGGAAACAGCAGCAAGTCTTCCGTGGCGCTCAAACACCCCCATTTCCCGCCCTTCATCGCGTCGCAATTCCGATAGCCCGCCAAATCTCCCTTCCCAACCCTCGTCGACTTCGTCAGAGACAAGAGGGAGGAAAAAGAAGGGAAGAAGCAACGACGACTGGCATCTGCACCAATACGAGCCTTTTGCACCCGCCGTGCCCATGTCCCCTTGGCCCGTCCCGTTCTACATGTCGCCGCCGCTGCCGCTGCTGCTGCCACTGCCGCACTCGCTCTCTTCAGCCTTACCCCTGAAAATCACAACCGCCATCGGTCCGGCCTGCCTTTGCTAAGCGACGACGAACCCCTTCCGAACCACTTTTTTGTTCCTCCTCCCATAACCCACACCCCGAATTCGCCCTGCGCTTCCAACCCCCCCGGGTCTTTGGCCGCAGCGCAGAGCACTCCTGCTCGAGCTTCCTGTCTTGCGCGCCTGCGCATACTCACCGACCGCTTGCGAACACGAACGGCCCTCCTCCGAACCCCGAGTCACCCTCGCCCTCATCAACCTTCCCCCTGTTTGTTGAGTGCTGTCCACACCTGGGCAAGGCCACCAAGGGAGGATGTCGCTCAACGGCCTGGATGACCCCAAGGTCAGGGAGGCCCACGAGGCTGCCGTCGCGGAGCCAGGAGGATGGTATGATGATCCCCTCCCTTCCCTTCCCCACCGCCGGAGTCCCGAACCGCCTGCGCATCTTCAGTCCGTGCCGCAGAAGAGGTCTCGACTTGCGCCGCGCGTTGCCTCTCCCCGTTCTTCACCTATCCGTGTCTCTCCCCTGCAATGTCGCGCGTGGATTTGCATAGGCTAACCAACGTCATTCTCTGTCGCGCATTATAGGTTTCTCCTCAAGTATGCGAGCCGCGATGACGTCGAACTGCTGGGCCGCGGGAATGGTGGCATTGTCGAGATTCGAAACAACATTGCCCAATACGAAGACGAGAACGACGATCATACGCCCCTGTTTGGCTTTCTGAGGTACCGCCGCCGGAACGTGATCATCAAATATCTTCCCGAGGATTGCTCTCGACTAGTTCAAGGTGGGTTGTGTCTCTGAGCTCCGGCGCATTGTTCTGAGCCGCCCTCCCCCATTCCATATGGAGATTAAGCTGACTCGGCCGTTATTTTCTTCAACCGCTTGTAGCACGTATGACTGTCCACTTCAACGCTGTGTGTGAGCGATTCACGCCGTATAATACCACCTTCTCGATAGCCACGGCCAAGGAGCTCAAGGACACCAAGCTTTCCGCCGCATGTTCTCTGCACGCTGCTTCCGGGTCGACTTCGTCCTCGACAAGCTCCCTTCGACGTAGGCGGTTGATGGAAATTGCCGAAGAAGAGGAGGAAGAACAGCGAGCGAGCAAGAGAAAATCTGTAGGCGACGGACTGCCAGAGGCTCTCGGAGAGGAATTGGCCGAGCCACCCAAGTCGCCGGTCGCACCAGGTCCCCCGGTGACGCTGAACGCCGATCTGGCGAACTCGCCCGAGGAGAGCAAGTTTTCCGAGTCGTTGGAGCCGCCCGAGTTCATCGGAGCCAGACCGCCTTCGCCCGCAAAATCGGTCGACGACGGTCGGCGCATGTCATCGCAATCCTCCCGGCCCGAACTCTATTCCTCGTCCTCTTACACGTACGGAAAGCCCAGGGTCAAGCTTGCACCGCGGCCGTCGCTCGACGTGGCCGGACACCCGCGCGCCGCTGCTGTGGGGGACGCCTTTAGGCCAATTTCACAATTACCGTCCGGCTTCAAGTCATTATCCAAGGGCCCCAAAAAAGGAAAGTCCAAGGAAAATACTCTGGATCCTTCCGAAGCAACCCACCCGGACGAAACAACCGAAATCTCCTTGGCCGCCACTGCAATACCCCTACCACCACCTGGGCCCGACCGGGACCCCATCTCCATTTCCGCCTCCCAATCCACCGCTGACGAACCAGCACGACCCACCACCAGCTCGGGCGCCTCAGTTAAATCAGCCATGGCCCTCACCACCACCGTTGCTCCTGCTCCCAAGCAGACTATGACGCCCGAGAAGGCGCGTCTCATGAAGGCGATGAAACTGCGGGAGAAGAAGAAAAAACTTAGCATGCAGAACCCCTCCCCTCTAGCTGTCGACGTTACGACCGAGGACGTGATTTCGGAAAAGGCCCAGCCTACCGAACACTTGGAAGAAATCCCGGAGCAGACCCTTCCTACCGAATCCGACGGCGACGCAGAGGTTGAAGACGAGAGGCGTCTCTCGATATCCAAGGCGGACTCCGGCATCGTTGTCGACGCGTCCTCGGTCTCTGTCCACACCGACGTGGCCTCTGAGATCACCCAGAGCGACTCGCACCCTGCTTCGCCCATCATCGCCTCCTCCGAGCCCGATCACTCGACCAAGGCTTCCTCGCTATCCGAGTCCACTGACGAGACTGTTAAGGAAACGGAGGACGAGTCCCAGGAGCCTCAAGTAGAAGCTCTGGATGCTGATCTTGACATGGACGAAACACCCAAGCCCACCGAGCCGGTGGGGCAGCCGGAGCAGGAACCCGTGGCAGTTCTCGAAGCCCCCCAGACCGAACCGATCACCAAGACCGAACTTCTCGCAGTGGAGGAGCCGGAGCAAACTACTCCCGTTGAAATCCAAGACAAGCCTGTCGAGAAAATCGAGCACCCGATCGAGGCCGAGACACAAGATGTTCCCGCTGTTGAGCAACAACCCTTTGAGGTGAAGGAAGTTGAGGAAGAAGCCCCCAAAGAGCAAGAGCTTCAGGTTGAGAAGGTCGAGGTCGAAGAAGAGGCACAGGCACCCAAGGAACAGCAGCCTCAAGCCGAGAAGGTCGAGGCCGAAGAGGAGGCGCACAAGGAACAGGAGCCCCAAGTTGAGAAGGCCGACATCAAGGAAGAGGAGCCTAAAGAACAGGAGCCTCAAGTCGAGAAGGTCGATGTCGAGGAAGAGAAGCCTGAGGAACAGGAGCTTCAAGTCGAAAAGGAGGCCAAGGAAGAGGAGCCCAAGTCTCCCATCGCCTTGCCCATCTCCAAGTTCTCCACGAGCCCTACGCAAGAGAAGCCCCCGGTCACATTGCCCCTTCAGTCGCCAGCAGAGGAGACACCCAAGTCACCGGTATCACCTCAATCCCCAGGACTGAAGGTCCCCAGGTCCAAGTTCTCGACCCAGGATCTGAGAGCGGCCGCAGCCGAGGTGCCCACAATCGTCCCCCCTGAAGAGACGCCCAAGCAGGTCCTGCCCGTTCCCAATGAGGAGCATGATGGCGACGCTCAGTCGACTGACTCTCAGCGCTCCAAGCGAATGGCACTCGTTGAGCCGATTCGTACCGATCTTGAGGCCCCAGAGAAGCGGGCCGAGGCTAACATTGACGACGAAGACCCTACGAATGAGCTCCACTCGGCCACTGCCGAGGAAGCCCACCACGTCAACGTCTCGAAATCCCCCATTACCCCGGTCTTCCCGAATCCCACGAGTCGGCCGGCTAGCAGACCGACGTCGCGCGGTGTTGTGCGCACTGTCTCCAACCCTATCCGCGGCAACCTTCTCACTCCCGCCGACGTGGCCCAGAGTCAGAGCCAGAGGTCAATCTCATCTGGCGCTGCGTTCTTGCACAAAATCACCCAACAGCAGAATCAGAACTTGGCCCCTAAGCAACCTGGCAAGATCGGATCAAGCATCTCCCAGCGCATCAAGGCACTAGAGAAGCTTTCTGCCTCCGCTCCCGGCGTCGTTGAAACCGATTCAAGCCTGAAAGCCCCGAGACCCTCGTCGGCATTTTTCGCTGTGAAAAGAGGGAGCGTGAGGGAGACACCTTCTCGTTCGCCTTCTTTCATCGACAGAACAAGTTCGTTGACCAGTCGAGTGCCTAGCCCTGCGCCCTCGGCGTTGGAAGATTCTAGAGAGACTTCTCCCGAGACCACCATGGCGAACCGCGGCAGATCGGGTTCCGTTGCGAAAAGACTATCAGTATTCGAGGTGCCAGGTTCTCAGCCGCCTCGAGGCAGGCCCGAGTCTATCTCAGTCACCGCGCGCATCGTCCGCGACCCCAGCCAGGTTGGCAAGGCCCCCGAGCCGCCCAAGAACCCTTCCGAGTTCGAGCGACTTGACCTTAAGACGTCTCCGTTGGTAGTCGATCATCAGAAGGCCGAGCCTCCCATGCCACCTGCCAACCTGGCGAAAGTCGAGGTATCCAAGGAGACTATCCAGGAGAGGAGGCTTTCCAAGGAGAAGCGTCGATCGCAGTCACTCGACCCTTCGATCGAGGACGAAGCGCCTCGCCGCTCGTCTCTCAGCATCATGAAGGACTTCATCAAGGATCGCCGCAAGTCCGTCACCTCAGGGCCCGCCGAGGTGCTCACAGCCCCTCTTCCCATGTCTGGATCCAGATCCCCCACCCGGCCGCCTTCGACCCACCAGTCGTCGGGATTCAACCGACGCCTGTCTATCAGCAGCCGCCGCTCTTCCATCAGCAAGGAAAACGCCGCCGGTGGCGCCATGTCCCCCTCGATGTTCACTGAGGGCAGCGGTTCGGGAGACGACAGCAAGTCTACCACCAGCGACAAGAAGAAGGGCCGCGCCAGCCGCTTCATGCGCCGTCTCTCGTCCTCTCTCAGCAGCGCGGGCCGCGGTAAGACCATGACCCCGACTGCCATCTCTCCCACCGTCCAGGAGGAGGATGCCTTGGAGGTCACTCGCCTTCAGTCGCCCACCATCGAGGCATTCATGGGCGACGTCAACGTCCAGTTTCCGGACAACCTGCTCTGGAAACGCCGCAGCTTGTGTCTGGATTCCCAAGGCTTCCTGGTTCTCAGCACCGTTGCCGGCTCAGCTGCCGCCAAGGACAAGCATCTTCCCGCCAAGCGCTATCATCTGTCCGACTTCAAGACGCCCTATATTCCCGATGTAGAGCTCCAGGAGCTGCCGAACAGCGTGGTCCTCGACTTTGTTGAGGGATCTGGCCTGCAGGTTGCGTGCGAAGATCGCGCCGGACAGCTGAATGTCCTGCATAGTAAGTTCATCTTCACAATGCCCAAGGTACCTCCCAACTAACTTTAGATCAGTTCTTCAAGACGCGCATCAGAGCCATACCTCGTTCGGCCGTTGAGCCCAAAACTCCCAGAAACGCCTTCGATTCTTCATTACTCAGCCATTCTACTATACCCACAACACTACTTTCATCACCAAACCACCAACGATCCGCTGCTTTTCTTTGTCACCTTACCTTCCAGAGCATAGACCTCGACATCATATGGCGGGCGTTAGCATGGCATTGCTGTTGCCTCATCACTTTGGCCATCATTGAAACCGAGCATCGCAAGCGTCTGAAACGGCGTTTGCGGGCCGAATTACACTACCCTCTCACCCTCTTCCCTTTGCCAACTGGGCACTAATTGCATGTCGCATGGCCCGACGCCCGTCACACATACCGTTGTGTTTTCTTTTCATTTTCTCTTGTTTTGTTTGCACTTCGTTTCAGTCAGGAAATGATACCACCACCCCCGTCTCCATGGAGAGACTTGTTTAGGCTGGAGACAGGAGAGAGAATCGCGTGAGGAGCGGTGGCGCGTGTGGAACGTCGGTTCACCGAGTCAGCCGGCTTCCAACGAAGCAAGTTTTTCTCTTTTCTTCTTCCGAGAGAGATGGAAAAGAAAAAAAAATGGAGTGGAAGAGCTCGAGGATGATGGGGAAAGAAACCCAATTTTTGTTCGAGTTGGAATGGCGTGTAATTATCAAGAGAAACCGCCATGTGTTGGAGACTTCTGAATGTACATACTATTCACCCCCCATCATCTCGGCGGTAGAGCGCGGAGGTTTAGGACTTGAAATAGACTTGCCTCCGGAGGGCGTCAATGAGCCTCTCTCTGTTCACTCGGGATGCTTTGATGTTTCAACTGAAAGTGAGGTGAGGGCTCGAGAGGGCGAGGTGCGCAATCGAACTTGATTTCAAAGTTTGAGCTAGCTAGCGGCATGCCCTCTGCGGCCTCAACAAGATCGACATTTTTCGTCCGTATCCATCGGTTCTGTTTACCCGTTGACGACGAAAAGCAATCTGCCTTGCCTCCTGTCCTGTTCATCCGGACCCCGAGCCTAGTCTCGGTCTTGTTACGTGCTTTGTTCCGGGGCTTCCCCCCCAAGACCGGCGGCCATTGGTCGTCGATCCAAACCCGTGGACGGATAGTGCAGCTGCATCAAGCTGATGGAATGATTATGGGCCGCTGAGACGGCAGGTACACTCTCGGGACCCAGTCCCTCAGCACCAGCACCTCGTCCTCCTCGTCCCGGATGTACCGGTGGTGGGAGACGTCGTAGGGG
Source organism: Colletotrichum brevisporum (assembly GCA_030770045.1). NCBI lineage: Eukaryota > Fungi > Ascomycota > Sordariomycetes > Glomerellales > Glomerellaceae > Colletotrichum > Colletotrichum brevisporum. Next base: position 13,105,827 of record JAUGSI010000001.1, read on the forward strand.
TTATACCCCTGGCGCTCCGATGCGGAAGACCCGGCCGCGGGCTGCTGCCGCTGCCGTCCCCGCGCGGGACCACCCTGCTGATGATGACGATCCCCGGCTCCGTCGCCGCCGGTGCCGTTCGCCAGCTCCGCGTCGGGCTCGAGGGCCGCGGGCGGCCTCTCGCGGCCCATGAAGAACCACCTCACCCTGCGCATGACGCCCTCGCGGACGCCGCCGTCGGACCAGAAGCGGAGGCGGAGGCTGGCGATCTGCAGGTCGTGGAGGTGCTCGCCCGGGTTGCCGTAGAGGAAGTGCAGGCAGGGGAGCCAGCAGCAGGTGAGCGAGGCGAGGAGCAGGCCGGCGAAGAGGCCCATGAGGGCGCCCTTGAGGAGGAAGGCGATGTCGGTGGTGGAGGACATGACCCACCTCTCGACGGACTCGTCGGGGTTGGTCGCCGGGGCGGCTGCCGTGGCGGCGAGGGCGAGGGAGGGGAGGTGTATGGCTGGCATCCTTGGGTGGTCTATTATGTTGAGCTGAGTATCTCTTTGTTTGTGTTAGTGTTGGCTTTGTAGGAAAGATGTGAGGTTTTGTTGACTTACGGGTCTGATGCTGTGATTTATGTGTGTGTTTTTTTTGAGTCGCGATTCACTGCCCCCCTTGAGGAACAAGTCTGATGGAATCCCTTTGTGTTCAATCTGGAAGTTGGAACTGGTAATTTTTGAATACTTATTCTGTCAAAGGTGACAGACGCGAGGGAGAGCTGCTTCTGCGGCCGTTGAAGGAAGTGGCTTGGTGATGTGTAGAAGAGAGCAACGTTGGAGAAGAGAGTGTTGGACCAAGGAAAGAGCGTTGGTTAAGGAGAGATGGCTGGTTAAGGATCTTTCTTCCCTCTGACGTGAAGAAAATTCTTCAAGGCTGAGGATGGGGTTGTTGTTCAGGAGAAAGGAAAGAACGGTCCTGGGTGGCAGGTATGGTTGATGTAGGAGGGGGGACTTGGTGCCTGTTGTTCCTTCCTTCCTTGATATTCAAAGATGGTGGCAAGCAAACCCTACCACTCAGACACCAGGTTGTAGCTAAGGAGAGAGAAAAAATATAAAAAATGCTCGACCTTGGACATTGTACTTGTAGGCAGCAGAATTACAGATGCCAGGATTGGATGTGTTGATATTCTGGTCATTGTGTTGGATTTCAATAAATAGAGATTTTCAAAGGAAGTTGCGACAGTTGAACCTGCTGTAAACGACACGATGAGGTGTGGGTGACCAGTAAAGGTTGCCATGGCAAATATAACTACAAAATGTACGTATTCACTCTATGTAGTGTCATTCTCCTCCATAAATCCCTGAATAGCTTCCAACGCGACGCCCCTCCGCATACAAGTCTCATCATCCCACGAAGAATGCAATCCCACCAGCCTGCCCGACCTCCTCTCGATCAGCGGCGCGCCGGAGTGGCCCCAGTACGTCCAGCACGTGTGCATCAACGCCCCGATGTCCGAGTTATCCTGCAGGTCCTGATCCCCCGCGTAGCCCTTGAAGCTGCCGGTGCTGAGGTGCAGCACGTCGTACCCCGTCTTGACGCCGGCCTCCGCGGCCTCGAGGTCCTCGCTACCTGGATGACCGACGCAGACGAGGCGGGAGCCTACTTGTGGCGAGACGTCGGCGCATGAGATGAAGGGGAAAGTCGCGGCTGCCGTTGGTGACGGTTCTTGTGTTGCTACGATTTCCAGCAGTGCGAGGTCCCGCCGCGCGTCCCACGCCAGAGGACGCGCCTCGACGACCCGGCCCGAGGCGAAGAGGAGCCAATGACTCCGCGAGGGGTTGAAGTCCTCCGCCGTCTCCGCCACGCAGTGCGAGCACGTGAGCAGGATGCCCCTTGGAGAGATGCACACGGCCGTCCCGGCCTCCTCCTGTGCAAAGACCAGCGTCGCGGCGACGCAGGAGGTGAGTCCCTTTCTAACCATGTCGCCTGGGGGTTCGATCTGGCCCTGTTGTAGTTGACGGCGCTTCGCCAGGAGGAGCTGGAGGTCCCCCTTGGTAAGATCTTTGAGCTTGAGGCTGGCGGTGAGTGTCTCGGGAAGAGTCCGAATATTAGTGGCACGTTGTACGTTGGCCTCTGGATCTATCAAAGTCTGAGATGTGTCATGTGGTGACGCTGCCGCCGCGGATGCTGCTAGCTTCGCTCTCTGCCTCGTCCATCGAGGAGAATTCACAGTCGGCTGCGGGTTCATGATTACAACAATGACGGAAATAGCAAGAAATCACTGCAGTGGAGGAGAAAACCATGGACTTGAAACAGGTAGGGTGGTTTGAAGATTTTTTTTTGTTGGAGAAGTTTTGCGTTAAAGGGTGATGATGCTAGTCCAGGCTGTAGCGGCTAAGCTGCTGCCTAGTTTGGGCTGTCAGTGACATTGCCTAGTTGCCTCCGACACTCCAACAGCCAGATTATTGCTTCGACTTTTCCGCCCATTCTTCGGTTATCGTCTTATAGTCCTCAGGGCCGTACGGCTCTGATGCCTCGGCAATCATGCCGTTCTTTCTGTAAATTTTCAATCCCAAGTCGCCGAGGAGCCAGTCCACGTACGGCACGGCGTCGAACACGAAGTCGGGGAACGAGTCCCCGTGCCCGGCCGGATACCTCCACTTGCCGAACCGGTTGTGCAGGGCCGTCTCGTACCTCAGCTTCTCCAGCGCCTCGGGGTCGGACGTCGCCTCCCGGACGGCCGGCAGCTTGTCGTGGAAGAAGGCGTCGATCCAGAGAGCCTGCGTGTTGGCGATGATGGCCGCCGTGAAGTGCATCAGGACGCCGGCGAACGCGATGTCGCGGTGCGCCAGCAGCTTCTGCGAGGGCGGCGCGACGAAGCGGTACAGGGCGTACGGCGTCAGCGGCGTGAACGGGTTGACGGCCTCCTTCGTCGAGATGCCGCCGTTCTCCACGAGCGGCTTCAGCTTCTTGTTCGTCGGCTGGTCCCTCAGCGCCGGCCACCTGCGGAAGATCTCCTTGTCGACGCTGTCGAGCAGCGTTGCCGACGGATAGCTATCGGGAGTGGGGGTGTGAGGGATTCCGAGTTCCTTCTCGATGCCGGCGGGCAGGAACTTGATGGCTTGGAAGTGCTTCCATCCGGTCGAGCAGGCGAGGAGATCCGACTCCAGGGCGGATCCGTTGGACAGATGGACAGTCTTTGGCGACAGCTTCACGATGTCGGCGACGTGAACATGGACAACACCGTTGCGGATGAGGTCGAAGAAGTCGGTCTCATAGTTGAGAATCGACAGACTGGATGCGACATGCTTCGCCTCGCACCAGGGCTTGAGCTTCTTCAGTTCGGGGTGCGAGTCGTACTTGTTCAGGGTGACGACGTCGTTACCGAGGACGTTCCAGAAGTTGCTGACGATGCCGCGGCCGATGGCGGTGCCATGATAGAAGTTCCTCGTCTTGTTGTAGCCGTCGGCTTCACCCCAGGCGCAGGGGCTGAACCACGTCAAAGCGCGGGTGTGGGCGAGCTTCTCGAGCCACTTTTTAAGAGGCGTTACGTATGGCGGTGCCATCCATACAGGGCCGTGACCTGATTCTGTATCAAGGTTAACGTCAACTTTCAACACCTAGAATAAGGAAAGAGAAGTACCTCTGATGACCCAATTTACTGCAATGCCCTTGATGGCATAAGCATACACAAGATCCCAGGCAGACTTTGTGCCTCCAAACACAGTGACACGCTTGGACGTCTCCAGGGTATCGGCATGCTGAAGGAAATCTTTTCCATGGAAGATCGGGGCACCAAAGGTCTCTTGGCCCTCGAAATCGGGCAAGAAAGCTTGCGAGGTCAGACCGGTGGCGACGACAAGCTTCTTCGCGAAGACTTGGGTCTCCTTGTCACTCCTTTCGTCCAAGACCGTCAGGACCCAGCCGCCAGTCTCTTGATGCTCGACCGAGAGGACCTTGTGCTGGAAACGAATCTTATCAAAGACACCAAAGTGCTGGGCGTACTTGGTCAGGTAATCATGCAAAACCTTACCCGGGATATGCTGCCCCGGAAGAATGCCGAATGTCACCGGGTCCATGGGGAAGTCTGGGTACTCATAGGTGCCGAGCATGTTGTTGCTCTTCAGGCCCGGGTAGAGACGGTGCTCAGCCCACACGCCGCCGGCCGTCGGCGCCTGGTCGAAGACGGCCAGCGAGTTTTGCGGGTGAAGCTGGTGGTGAGTCTTGGCCGCGGCCAGACCGTACCAGCCTGTCGATCCACGTCAGTAGGTGTGTCGCAAAGCTTAGGGCGCGAAGTCTTGACTCTTACCAGCTCCAATGACGGCGAAGTCAAGCGTCTCCATCGAGTTGAATGGGTCAGTGTATTACTGTTCGTTTTCGGCAACTAGGTTCCAGCTAACGGCAGGGACAGAAGCAGATGATAAGACGTCCTCGTAGCCGCAACAGGAAATGACGGAGAGAAGGATGTGCGCGCAGGATTTCGAGGCATGAAGAGCCCCTCAAAGCTGCGAGAACACAAAAGGAACCGAACCCCTAGGGGCACACGAGCATACTGGGTGGGCTCTCCTGGTTCATCCGGTGTTGGCGTGGTCCGCTATCGAGGGTGCAACCGTGGTCTCGTTGATTCGTCAATGCTTGGGCATCTTCAATCCCTTGTCATGTCCCGCATTTAGGACCGGCCTGGCTCGGGGGAGGGATCATGACCGTAAGAAATGATGTCCAAAGGGGGCCGTCTAGCTGGGCAACTCGGACTCGGTCGAGTGGTCGCTGGTGCCGTTCATGTCCGGGCTGGTTCCCCGGCTGAACAGTGAGCATTGAGCAGAACCAGATCGCGCCCCGCAGGCAGGGTCCCTGATTCGTTGCTGCGGAGGATGGCCCTTTGAGGAGAAAGTTCGCGACGGGGTTTTGTGGGAGCACAGATTTAGCGGCGATAGGGTAGGTTGTTTGCCATCATTGACCATGAAGAGATTGAACAGACTAACGCGCGGTTGTTGTTTGAGTGTACTTGATCGGCGCGGCACAGGGCTAAGAGTGCGAGCTGGTGATCCGAAAAGCCGTTGAAGAAAAGTCTATCCGTAGTGTATGTCGGCACGGCACATGCACCTTGGCTGGTTGCCCCGAATGGAAGGAAGTCTGGAAGAAACGCACTACTGCAGTCCAAATAGAAGCTAGTCCCAAACAGGAAGGGAGCTCTGGCTTGCCCCACTGACCCATTTCAACGACAACCGAAGAATTGCACTCGACAACAATCTTCCCTTCATTATATCATGACCATGTATCGTCGTATTTACCAACCAACGCAGCGAATCCATTCATCAAAGCAAGGCCAGATCTGCACGTGCGGTATTCGGTGACACATGTGGAATTCTACGGGTACGAATCTACCATGAACCTCCTGAACCTGGTTCTATGACCTCTCCCCAAGGGGCATTTCGCAGGCGAGACGAAGATGATCCCCCACCACCCGGGCCGGGGAAGACACGGAGCGAGAGAGGGTACGTGACGCCAGAGCCACTTCACCATTTCTATACGCGCCTTTGAGACAAGCATGCGCCTGGGCAGTCTCTTCTGCGACTAAAATGCTGTGTTGGTCGGAAATCCTGCCGACATGTCGACAGTCGAGCCCTAGACGTTGCGCCTCCGTCTCTGCCCCCCACTTCCGTGCCACCCTCGCGAGTCAAGACAGGACATGTCTATCCGTCGACTTCCGTTCAACATCCGTCATCCGCTTTGTTCCGTTTTGCACCGCCGTCTGAGTTACGAACATTACTTCAACCCAGAGACTTGTGTCTCCCCTGCACGTGGGAAGGGAACCTAGGCAACGATGTCCAGGGCAATTGTCAGGGGCACTTCACGTCATCGACGTCTGGTGTCTGGGCGCTATTTGGCAAGCTAGATGAGGCATCAGTTATACGGAAACTGCCGTGGCGGGAGACTTGCTGTTCCCGAACATGCCCGCAGGGGTTTCTGGGTCGGGAGCCTGTCAACGCGGCGCGGAATTCCCTGCGGCTCATGGAGTGTACTACAAACAGTATGGAGAGAACATTTCCATTACCAAAGACCGACTGTTACTGGACGTTGCTCTCGCTGCGCCTGCCACGGCCAAGCTGTCAATTAAACGGCCAGGAGTCGACTTGTTTGGTGCCCATGTCCTGGGTTCTGGCAACGTTGCTGCACTGCATATCACCGTCAGCGGAGCACTGGTTTACGGGGCCCATGATCCATGTTGCCCAACGTGGAGCCATGAATGGACGTGTCTGGGGCCCGTTCCGATGAGGGCCTCTCGGCTATCTTGTAAGTTTGGACTCTTAACTCTGAATCAACCGCTGGTATTGTCGGTATGCTGAAGTTGAGGTTTTTTCCAGACTTCATAGAAGCATTGGAAACATTCCAAAGAGCAACAAATACTTCTTCTCCGCGTCTTGCCTCTTCCATCCCGAAACCATGCGGCTCGCACCCACAAGCAGTGTGGTACCGAACTTCTTGTGCTTGCTCCACCTTCCGAAGGAACTACGGAACTTCCGCAATGCGGGTCTCATCACAGAGTGCAGATGCTGACGAAATGCTCCGCAACCCATGAGAGAGCTTCGGATGCAAGCATCCAAAAACAGATCAACCCATGCAGGACGAGAAGTCTTCTTCCGGCATCTGAGCATTTTGACAGCGGCCCGAATGAGAAAGTCCAGGTGTACATCTTGCGCAAGCTGTGCCACTCTGGCCGGGATACGTGCTGCGCCGCTCTGTCTTCACCGGCCGAACTTCGGGCACCAGCTTAATGAAAGCCTGTTCGCCCTGTTTAACCTTGATATGCGAGGTTTGCCGCAGGAGTGTCTCCTTTCTCCATTCAACTTGTAACTATCACAGTATCCGTGTTACCGTCGATATCCACATCTTCATGGACAACCCGGCGTAGGATTCTGGAGCACACACTCACCAATACATATGTACCTGCATATAGCGGCCATGGTTCGCATCGGTACCCCTGATCGCCTGCTCCGACAAGATTAAGACCCAAAGCGTCGCTGATCTACGCTGCTGTCATATCAATTCTGTAACGGCAGCCTTGCCTTAGGGCCTCCTATCCCACTTCCAGGTTCTATATACACCCAACATGCCCTGGCCACCATGTGATTTTTTGCTGTAATTCCGTCGGCTTCGAAAGTTGCGCCGAAACCTAAACCTTCTCGTGCGCCCCTGGTCAATTTGCTTGTATGTCATGAGCCCAGCATGTCCGACTTTACCACAGAGGCGTTTACGCTTCTCGGCGTCGCGATAGCAGTCATCTTCCTGAGAACGTACGCCCGGATCAAAGCCGTTGGCGTGAAGCATCTGCAGGCAGATGACTATCTTATGCTTTTCGTCGCTGTAAGTTCTTGCGTGGACTGGTAAGAGACCCATAGTTGACAGAGCGGAACTCAGTGCACCTACTCTGCCGAGACAGCTCTGGCGTACAGCGTCGGAGCATACTGGCAGGGTCTGGCCAACAATGGCATGACGGACGAGGAGAGGAAGAACCTCGACCCCAACAGCGCGGAGTTCATGCTCAGGTATGGATCTTGAAAGGAGAACGCCGCCAGCAATCTTGAGCTGACACAATCACGCAGAGTCGGCGGGTCCAAGACACAAATCGCGGGATGGATCACGTACAGCTGCCTGGTGCTGTGGCCGGCAAAGGCCGCGATGTGCACGTTTTACGTGCGCCTGACGGTATGATCCATAGCTTCATCACTGCTACCGACAATGGGGCTGACATTGAACAACAGGAAGGACTTCAAAATTATCGCAAACGTATCTTGGCCGGCTTCATTCTCATTGGAGTGACTTGGGTGGCGGTCTTCCTTGCCATCATCTTTAGTTGCTTCCCGATGCGCAAGAACTGGCAGATTTATCCCGATCCCGGAAGTGAGTACGGATTTCCGACTTTGGGCAACGCATTACTGACGGGACCAGATCTATGCCAGCCCGCCATCTCCAAAGTCAACATCCTCGTCACCGTCATCCTCAACGTCATCACGGATCTCTACCTCCTGAGCATACCGATTCCGATGCTGTGGGCTTCGAAGCTGCCCATGAGGAAGAAGCTGGGCCTCATCGTTCTGTTCTCGGGAGGCATTTTTGTAACAATGGCCGGCATCCTGCGCTGCGCCCTCATCATCTCGGTACGTTGCTCCAATTGCGCCCCATGACCGCGCCCTTCTCACATCTACTGCAGGATCCCGTCAACGGCGCGCAACAAGCTGGCTCCTGGGCCGTCCGCGAGACCTTCGTCGCCATCGTCACGACCAACGTCCCCATGATATTCCCCCTCGTCCGCCGGTGGTTCAGCCCCATCTTCGGCACCATAAGCAGCACCTTTACCCGGTCCCGAACCGGCACGCGAAACAAGTACGGCAACCCGAAGCGCTCCGACCTCCCCGCGCCGGGGAGCATCAAGCTCGACGACGTCGTCGAAAGCAACAGCCGAAAGAAGGGCCGCCCGCCGTACAGCCAGTACCCCATCACCGAAATAACGCGAGGGGACAGTGAGGAGTACCTCAACAAGCCCCAGCCGCCCCTGCCGGCGTCAATGCCGCAGTCCTCAGGCATCAGCAAGAACGTCGAGATCCGGATCGAGGAGACGCCGAGGGAAGAGTGCAAGAGGGCGAACAGCTCCGAGAGCAGCTTGGAAAGGGGCGAGGCGTACTTCACCGTCGAGGCCGGGGAGAGGAGCAAGCCGACCTCGAGGAGCAAGAGCTTCAGGGGGAGCATGAGGGGCGCGTTCCAGACGGGAGGGGACAAGAAGGACGGGTCCTTCTTCTAGCATACGGTAATATCACGAAGTAATCGGGTTTGGAGTACAGGATCACATAGCAGTCAACCTAATCGGGTCTGACGAGCGAAGTACGGGAACGAAATCAATAATCTCAATCTTCTCTTTTGCATCTGATCACTCCACTTGCTATCACTGATTCATGATTCCCAGTTCATGTGGCCATGCGGGCATCAACCTCGCCATGTAAAAACACTTCCTTCCACCCGCAAAAGAACGCCCTGGTTTATGAGAGACACCAAACCTCGAACCCAATGCTTCAGTAAACACCCCGGCCGTGGCAGTACGCCCTGCAGTAGCCGCACAGAGTCCGCCCCTCCTCGGTGAGCAGATCGCCGTCGACGTCCGCGAATCTGGGACAGTTGCACTCGAAGCATCTACAACGGGGATGCTGCGTCCAGCCGCGGGCAGGCTCGTCGGCGGGCAGCTCGGCGTACCTGACGTGCCGCTGGTTGCGGATGGCCGACGCCAGAGACGGAGACGGCGAGGGCGCGTCGTCGCGGCTGGGGTCCCGGCGTCGAGGCGGGGTCGGAGGCGAGGCCGGAGGGATTCCGCCGTGACGCCGGCACGGGAAGTAGAGCAGCCGCATCCGGGTCGTGAAGCCGTTGGAGTGCGTGCAGTCTTGACGCTGCATCTCGTCGTCGGTGTCGTCGTCGCTGTATGCCGGAGACCTGGGGCGCGCGTCGCTGCGGTGATGGCGTCTTGTCGGCTCTGTGGGCGAGTTGGGCATGTTGCTCCAGAGGTCTTCCATGGCGAACATGTCCGGCGTCACGGGGGAGGAGTGCGGGCTGTCCTCGAATCTCGCGTGGCGGGTCATAGGCCGGGATCCGCCCGCGGTGTTGGCTCGGGTGTTGCGGGCTCCACGGTCCGTGGCCGGGGCGTCGCCGCGAGGTACCGGGAAATACGGGACGCCATCCCGGTACTCCGGAGACGGAAACAGGGACTCGGAGGGTGGGTGGCCTACGTGGAGCGTAGACGGGCGGAGATAGGCTGCCTCCGGGAAGGCGAAGCCGAGGGGTGAGGGGTCGTGGAAGAGGCGGCTGAATTGTCGAGGAGGTCTCAAAGGGGAGGCTGGAGGGGGAGAAGAGCGGCGCAAAGCCGGAGGGAAGGGGGCGATTCCCGGAGAGGATAGGGGGCGGTGGCGGTTTCGACGATGGTCAGCCATGGTTGTTCAGGGGTCTGGGGGGGTCTTGATAGAAGTCCAGTGGGAGCCGATGTGAAGTTGCAGACTGGCTCAAGGTATGGACTTGCAAATCTTGACGCCGTTGATATGTGAGAAACAGATTTGATATGACGGGTTTCAAAGTTCTCTCCTTCCCTCTAAATAAGAGAAAAATATGACCGTGAAAATTGTGATTCACTCGCTTGCAAACCTGAAGCAAATCAGGGCATCGCGGAGGTTTGTGGGACGGAAACAATCATCGGATGAGTGCGCTCGTGAATCATAGGATCGAGACCGCTTGCCATTTCTGACAAGCGATTCTGAAACTCTGGGGCAGCCACAGAAGTTGTGTATAGTAGTCAAAAGACGTGAAATAACCTGGCAGCCTAGAATTGAGATGTCAATCGCTTGGGGTGAAGATGGGTAACCTCCACTGGTGAACGCACTCTATATCAGCACCACACCGCGATACACAAGGTGTATTCCTGTTTGTGAAGATGTAAGAAAGTATGAGTAGTTTATTCAAGAAAATTTTTCTCATGCTGTGCCATTAATTTCAAACCAACCACCAAGTGAGAAAGACACTCGGTGATAAGAAGCTGAACTGAGTTGATACCGGCGATCGTTTGAATGGTACGTCCAAAGCAAAATAAGTTCTCACTTAGATGAGCAAGAAACCTTGTGCATATCGACGAACCCAATCCTTTCATTGGACTCAGAATTCATCGCGTGTATGCAGCTTCCTTGGCAATAGGCTTCCGGTCCAATGACGTGAAGTGAGATGTCTCTCTCTGCATATCGCGAGTTGCTGATATGAACTTCCCCGCACCGCACGCCTTCTTCTGTCTCTCGCAAGCACTTTCAAAAACGCGCTCGATAATCACAGTGTGCTCTCATGGCGAATCGCGAACGCTACTTCTTCTACGCCCCGACGTGGGACTACCCGCCAAACGGCCCGATCAAGCTCGGAAACGTCATCACGTCCGTCAAGAAGCCTCATCGGGCACTCTCGTGTGCCTCGACGGACGACTCCACCCTCTTGAAGACGGAGAAGAAGACTGTGCAGTACACGAAGGAGAAGCTCCGAAGCGGGAGGTTCTCCATCTTGACCAAGTTCCTCAGCATACTTGGCTTTGGCGTCGACGTCGGCGCCGAAATCGACAACAAGTGCGAGCACCACCCACCATAGCCAGAACGTCAGTTGACGATGTTACTAGTGACGAGGAGACGTTCACGTTCGACACCGTCGAGACGACGGAATTCGTTCCGACGATAGACTACGTCCAGAGCGCCGTGGTGTCCGCCAACGTCAGACGTTTCCTCCAAACGTCGCGGTACCGGAAGCCCGTCTACATCATCACCGGAGTCAAAATCGTCACCGGTGCCAAAGCGAACACGGCCAAGTCTCGTGCCGTCGGAGCTAATCTCGCCGTCGAGGTCGACGGAACCATCTTGAGCGGCGGAGCCGTTCCCGTCGGCGGCGGCCCCGGGATAGAGGGCAAGGTGGGCGACAAGACGGGCACGAGCTGGGAGGGCAGCAGCGACTTCGTGTTCGCGTATCGCGTTAGCAGAGTCCTCGTGGGCGAGGACCCACACCAGCTGCCGACCGAGGAGGAGTATCGCAAGGGGGCAATTCTGGGGGATGAAAGGAAGGAGGCCAAGGTCCCAGAGTTGACTGTTCTTAGGATTGAAGAGCCCGGTGCCGAGGCCGAAGGCTTTGACGCGGAGCAGTTGCTGGAAGGCGACGACGTTGTGTTTTGCGCAATTCCGAGAGAAGATGAATCGGATGAGTGAGGAATGCTTTCAGGTGCAGTTGTCTAGATGTTGTTCATTTGCGATAGCTTTCAAAGCATTCTCTAACTGCAGGTAGTTTCATTGTTCTTCTGTTAGAACTTGACCCACAAAACGTAATTGACGAGCATCTACGGAGTTGGCATCCTTCTCAATCCGGGACTTGAAAGTCTCAGCCGGCATGAGCTTGATACACGGACGGTCAACATCTCGTAGAATGTTATTTTCAGCAAATCACATACTCCAAATAAATGGGAGCCAGTAGTTTTCAGTCATCATTAGCTCGGTGACTTATCACAAGCTTAACTAGGACTGTCTCAGAGACGACATCAGGCCACAACTTGATTGGCCAAATCGACTGCGAGAGATCGCCAGACGGCTTAGAAAATTGCGTGACGTGAACGTTATGCGAGAGCGCGGTGAAAGAGCAAGTTTCCCTTTCCGAAGTTTGCTTGGGCTTTTCAATATGGTTGCTTACAGAAGAAAACTCTCTGAGAAGTAGATAGACACCAACATTCTTTTCGTTGGCGACACAGCAGAAGACCCAATCTTATTGCCATGGACGAGTCCAAGAAACAAGTTGTTAGTAGGATCATTTTTGTCATCTCTGTAGGTTCAATTTGTCTTCAGTGGAAGATAATGTGACCTCGAGTCCAAAATATGCCCAGAGTCAACTAAGTTCAAGTCTCGTTTCGTCGTGTCTCTCAGTTGCGTGGATACACTCGACACACGAGATGCCCATTGTTCGCTTTATCGTCGACTTCAGAGTTCACAAGCTAGTGGAATCACGTCACTTATTAGTACAATCCTAAGGACCAAACAAGTACACTTTTTCTGCTCGACCTCTCACTGCTACGAACGCCGAACCACCTTGATAACTTTCATAAATAACTAGTATCCCTCGGTGTCCCGTCAGCCTTGAAAGTGCAACGAGTGGTGCGCGTAGAAAAGTAAACGAACTCATAAACATGCTATCTCTTTTTCGGTGAGTTTCAGCTGGTTCCAAAGCAAAGCCGTTGGGTCTGCGGTGTTTAGACGGGCGCCATGTGAAGAGGAAGCAACTAGGATCATGCAAGAAATGAAATCAAATGAAGTCAATTCGAAGACTCAGCCTTTTTCCACAGAGCGCCAATACAGAGCTAAGCCTCCGAGTTCATCAGCTGGTTCATCCGAAAAATGAGGAGCGCACTGAAAGTCCGTTCGTATCTCTTGGCCACAGCCATATGACCAGCTCACATGTATCCATTGATCCGGCCCGGCCGACGTGTGAGACTGAGGACATGCCTGGAGTTTTGAGTTTCTGATAACGAGTCAGAAGGGGCGTTTAGCGACGTCGAAGGTTTAAAGATTTAATTACGGGATATAGCATACAATTATCGCAATAGGATCTTGCCTGTGCCAAGAACACCGATCCGGCTTAGGTGTCGGGCTTTCGTGCCGCCCCCTAATTGCGCCACGGCTCTCCGCCACGGCTATCTGCTACGGCTATCTGATACGGCTCAATAGGTATGTGAGCCATCGAGGTTCATAGGGGAGCTTCCACTTATAAAAGAAATAGAGTAGTCTGTCAACTTTGACGAAATACCACGACCCATTACAATTACAGCAACATAAGCAACACCTCTCTCTCCGTTCTGAGACTTCACTCTACTCAAGGCAAGGCTCTGCGATCCAGTTCAAGTCCAAAAGCTTCAAGTTAACATCGTCACCAGATGAACTTTTACGCCATCTTCGCCCTCGTCATGGCTTCGGCCGTTATTGCCGCCCCTGCGGAGGTTGAGTAAGTCAGTCTCGGCCACATGAGACCGCGTGTGCTGACACTTTCAACAACAGCGCCGTTAAGGCTCGCGATGACCCCTGGGGTGGAGACTACCCTCCCTAAAAAGCCTTCTATGTTGTAACGTAGAGGAAATACGGAGGAGGGGGAAGGACGTCGCACGTGTCGCATTATACATGGCAGTCTTGTCTTACTTGGGCCGCTCCGAACGTAGACCAATTGAATACATACTCGAAAATGTTTGAAATAATCTGGGAAGAACCGATTGCGATCATTGCCCAAATAGCAACGACAAGCTTGACAGCTGAAGTCAAGTCAGCCGGCGCATGTGCTGCGAATCTGTTCGCCCAAGTCTTGGGTCATAGGTGCTGGAAACGCCGCATCTATCACATACGACCATACCCATTGGAAAACTCGGGATCCCGTCCGCTCTCCCATAGATAAGCCAATGAGGGCCGGATTAGTAGTTGGGTCGGTGACGACCAGCGAATACCTGGTGTTGTATGTCTTTTGGTGTTTGTTTGCTTTTGTTGACCCACACTTGGCGGATCATGATCGTGCCTGCTCTCGGTCCTCTCTTGAGCAGCGCCTTACTGTTCAGTATTCCATTTTGCCATGAGAGCTAGATAATCACCGAAAGAATGTGTAGAAGTTCACATAGTTACAAAGTCGGTTGGTGGCTGACGGCTTAAGGCAGATCCACGAGGGAGTCCGCCATGGTTTCGTTCCGGGAGCTTTGGAGCACTCAATTGCTGAACCAGAGATAGCTTGCGGCCAAGCTGACGAACTGCCTACCCTCCTCGTGAAAACCATTAGGCATTAACACCAATATCGCTTTTCAACGGTCAAAGTAATTTCCAGACATCTTTGAGCGTGAATAGTGTCGTGGTAAAGTCGGCGGGCTTGCTAACTTCGGCCCCACCACCACTTGGCCGATGCGCCGTACTTTCCGGTCCGGGCGGTCGGAGCTACAACCACCATGGGGTGGTCGGGTCGCAACCAATGACAATCGCGGATTTGTGGCAAACAATGTGCAAGCGAGGGAGTTTGTCAAGAAAACGGAACACGATTCCCCCGGACAAGCTGAAAATTATTTTATTTGAGAGCTTGATCATTATTTACCCCTTTCTTCTCCTTCCCACTGTGCCTGGCTGCTTGCGAATGCGAGCGTTACCGCCGTCATGTCTCACACGAGGGACGCAAGCTCAGACGTCCATGCCACTGGGAACCAAAGCGAAACCTATGCTCCAAATAGGGAATTCGAATATAGGGATGGTGCGCATGTTGAAAACACCAGCTTCACAACAATGCCGGCCCACGGGCTGCCCGCGGCTCCGGCAGACACGTGGAGTCAACGGCTGTACCACGGCGGCCCGCCCACGGCAGTTGTTCCGCATTCCCAGTACGACAACAACCTCGGAGGCGAGACCAGGGGAGCAAGAGAGCGAGCAGTCACAGCGCAGCCTGTGGAAAAGTCGCAGCTCCTTGGCAGGCAAGAAAACCCCGAAAACGCGCAGGGGGCCAGAGATGTTTCGGTGCTGGAGACGTGGTACATGGAGATCGTGAGCAGCATCCTGGCCCTCAGCTGCATCGCCGCCATCGTCATCATCCTCAGCCTCTACCAGGGGAAGCCCCTTCCCGCATGGCCGAAGCTCATCTCCGTCAACACCCTCATCGCCGTATTTACTGCCGTCTTCAAGGCGTCGCTCATAATGCCGGTTGCTGAAGGTTGTTGCCTCTTTCATATCGATCCAACAATACCGGACTTTGAATTCGTGTTGACAACAATTCTCGTGCGTAGGAATCGGACAGCTAAAGTGGACCTGGTTCGACCGCCCTCAGAGGCTGTCTGATATCGCCCTCTTCGATGGCGCCAGCCGTGGGCCCTGGGGCTCTCTGTCCCTCATCGTCCAGCAGATCCCGCGGACAGACAAGGGGTAAGACTTCGTCCAAGTAAACAAACGCCTTTCCACAAACTGACGCCCAGCAAAGGTACCTGGCCGGCCTGGGCGCCCTCATCACCGTCGCGGCCCTGGCCATCGACCCCTTCTCCCAGGCCATGATAGAGCACCGGACGTGCCACACCACCGCCGCGTCCGGCTCGGCCCGCGTCCCGCGGGCGAACAACTACACGGCGAACCGGAACTCCGCGATCGGCGAGTACGAGTGGTCCGGGGACTCGGGCGTCACCCTGCCGACGGTGGGCGCTCTCTACAAGGGCATGATAGACCCTCAGGAGACGTCGAGCCTGCTGAACGTCACCTGCAGCACGGGCAACTGCGACTTTGGCGGTGCTGGTGCTGCTGCTGCCGGCGATTCGGGCCTGTTCTACTTCTCGTCGCTCGCCGCGTGCCAGTCCTGCCAGGACGTCACCAACGAGACGGTCGAGTTCAGGAGCGAGGCCATCACGCTCGACGCCACGGCCGACGACTTCTTCCGCTCCTGGCGGCTGTCCAACGCCACGAGCATGTACCACGTCAGCGCCAACCAGACCGGGAACGTCCTGTACGCCAGCCCGGTCGTCGACCTGGCCAACGAGACGTACCCCGTCGACCACTTCGCGCTGTACCGCATCGACATCCTGGCCGTCACGAACCCGGAGTGCGAGGGCGGCGCTCGGTGCCGCGTCGACTCGCCTGCCGTGCGGCCGCTCGCCGTGCGCTGCCGCTTCGACGCGTGCGTCAAGCGGTACCGCGGGCAGGTCGTCAACGGCACGTACGCCGAGACGGAGGAGAGCCCCAGCGGACTGAGGCTGAGGTACACCGGCGCCCGGCAGAATGCCGCCTTCGCGCGGCTCGCCGACACGGCGACGATGGACGGCAGGGAGCGCCGGTGCGAGCCGACGGCCGACTGGGCCGAGGACTCGGTCCGCCTCGGGCTCGACGAGGAGGGGGAGCTGAGCAGGGTGTACGAGCCCGGCGTGTTCCCCATCGGCCGGCGGCTGCGGTGGCGGTCGTACCCGCGCGAGTGCCTCTGGGCGATGGACGTGTTCACCTGGTGGGGCCTGCAGAGCCTCCTCGGCGACTTCTTCACCGACCGGGTGATGCACTCGGGCACCGACGCTAACATGGCCCAGGTGCGCGGCTCGCCGTGGCTGAGGCGCATGCACGCGGGGGGCGCCGCGTCGCTGGCCACCGTCGAGGAGGTCGTCGCGGGGCTCGCCGGCGCGCCGTCGCGACGGAGACGTGCATCTTCGTCGAGTGGGTGTGGCTGGCGTACCCGGCGGCCCTGATGGTGCTGCAGTGGGCGTTCCTGGTGCTGGTCCTCGGCGGCAGCGGGGGTAGGCGGGCGCGGGGCCGGGGCGGGTGGAAGTCGTCGCCGCTGGTGCTCCTGTTCCACGGCCTCGACGATGATCTGCGTGACAAGAACGGCGGCCTGGATACCGCGGGACGGATGGAGAGCGCGGCGGACGAGGTCAGGGTGCAGCTGGTGCCGACGGGCGCGCCGAAGTACAGCGGTTGGAGGTTCTCGGAGACATAGTCATTTTGACTTTCTGTGGTCAGATTTTCCAGGTATCTTTGAAGCACATTAAGCTTACGAGAACGAAGCTCGTCGTAATTGACTTTCGTCTGGACTTGTCAACGTTTTCAGCCGTTCTCGTTGAGACAAAGGTTATTGGACATCACGCCATGATTTAGTTTGGAGCTTGCTCAACCCAGGGACAGGAACCCTGGCTGCGGTTGGGAAAAACGGTTATTGTCATCTCATAGCGAGTCCTTCTTTCTGGTCGACATCTCATCAGCTTCAACACAACTTCCCCCCGCAGCAAGCCCCGGACTTCCAGAAGACCCACTTGTGCAGCTCCACCGCCGCATTCCATGCCCCACTTCGGCTCCGGAGGCTCCACAGCAAGGGCCATGACGTCAGACAGCCGGAGACAAAGAATGGTCAGGTTATCCCGAGTAAGCTGTGCTCCGCCCCGAGCAACGTTTGGCGTTAAGTATGAGCGGTAAGGGTACCAGCGCGAGCGTCCAGAGCATACTCTATCCGCGGCGGGGAGCTATAGGTCTGGTCTTATCCCGCTTGTCACATGTCGAGGCGTAGCTAACCCCTGAACGACTCGTAAGACTTCACGTTGATATCGGCAAGGTAGGGTAGCATGACAGGGCCATATCAATTTGCAAGTATGCACAGAATATATAATATGATTACCAAAAAAAGAGGCCGCTTCGCGATTTTGACAGGCCTCGGTTTATCCGAGACGAAATAACCCAGTGTATAGTCGCTGTCATGATGCATGTACCATCATCCGAACGCAAACGCTATGCTTCACAGTCTATGATCCCATCCTCTTCATTTCCGTCCTCGCGGCACGGCGTTGTCTGCGAATCGGATGCCCCTCCTAGCCGGCGGGACTCTCTCCCCGCCCTCGTCATCGGAATCGTCTCCACCCCCGTTGGAACTCATGCCCAGCGCCGCCTCTCTACGACGCCGTTCTGCGGGAGTTTCGCCGGCATCCTCATCGTCGTCCTGGCTGGCCAAGACAGCCAACCTACGCTGCCTCTCGACGGCCGTCTCATCCTCGTGCTCGTCTTGCGATTCGCGTCGTGCCGGTGCGGTTGGCGAGCCGGTGTTGACTCTCTTCGGAGAGTGAGATGCAGATCGCCTCTCGACAGAATTCCCTCCAATCCTAATGGTCGGGATGTCAGCCGGCGATGGGACGTCGCCCTTGGCTATGGACTTGACCCGCTGAGATGCCGACGACTGGTCAACGACCTCGCGTCGGGTCTTGACGTCCAATTTCTGCACTTCTCGAATGAAATCTTCCTTTGTCATCCGCTGACCAACACCGCCAATCGTGAATCTGATGTGCCTGTCGTCCTCCTGCTGCTCTTCGGCAGGCTTCTTCTTCGAATTTTGTGCAGAGTTGTCGCCGCCTCTGAAGATGCTCTGCCATCCGGGTTTCGTAGGCGACTTCGTAGCTCCGTCGGCGCTTGATTCACCTTGGCTAGATCCTTCGACTGGAGCGTTTTCGGACGTCTTCAGGAGTCCGCCCATACCGAGGTACTTGAGACTCTGCTGCGCAATGCCTCCAATCTCCTTTCCGGTTTTACTGGATGGCAGCTCGTACGTCTTGATGACTTCACCGTCTTCGTCTTCAACAATGATCTAGCGCGACGTTAGTAAATCGAATAGCAGGCGTTGAGTGCTTGCCGACTTACAGTGTTTCCGAACTGGAAAGCTCGAGCTGGCTCATGCCGTCTTTCGGACTTGCTCTTCTCCTTCCGCTTTTCCACCTCTGACGTGTACACATCTTCAACCTTGCGCTTGAATGAGTCCAGCGTCCAGTTGAACTTCTCGCCTTGCTTCGATTTCGTGGCCGCCATCGCAGCCAAGTCAGTGTGGACAGGGTCTTGTGCCTCGGCCTTCGCACCCTGCTTGCTCGGTGTTCTCTCAACGGTCAGGACATCTCCATCCTCGTTCTCGACCACCAGATTGCTTCCCTCCTCGTAGATCTGGATCTTGGGTGGCGTCTGGCTTCGGCTAGAGCCTTCCTCGGGAGACGGGGTGATCTCGTCGTCTTTCTCGGCATCTCTCGCACGGCCTCGCTCGGAATCGCGTCTGGGTGCCATCAAGCCGTCGCCATTCTCGGGTGATGAATGCTCTTTCTCGTTGAGCAACGGCTCGCGTCTCGTGGGGAAAATGGCAGATTGAGAGACAGGCCCACCAGGCCCAAGGCCATCCTCCCATTTCTTGCTCTTGCGGCGGCTTCGCGATGTCGAACGGTTTCTGGGCTTGGAGCCGTCCTCGTCCTTTTGGCGCCGCAAAAAGGCACCTGGGAAGCCCACGGGAGGCAAGGTGCCGGGCGGAAACTCTGGCATCTTCATGTCGGTCTCGTCAGTGTCGGACATGGTCCGAGCTTGCGACCGAGATTGGGACGAAATTCTTGGCAGGCGATTCATCCAGGTAGGACCGTCTTCGGGTGCAGTGGTGTAGGACATGGTAATCGTCAAGGTGTTGATGCGTTTCCCAAGGGTGAAGACGGCCACCGAGGAGCCATGGACGATGATAGACGCGATGACAAGGAACGTTACGATGGGCCAGATGACAGCGACGAGAGTTCTATGCTCGATGTCATCGGGCGGAGTATCGGAGAGCGGGACGACAGTCTCCCATTGAAGCTCAGCGCGGGCAAGAATGGCGACGAAGATGGCACCGACGCCAATGGGGCCGAAATGGCCGGCGAAAACGGCCTCGCGCCAAGTCTTGATATCCGGTATGAAAGGCTTCAGTATCAGCATGGCGGGGATGCGGCGGAAGAGAATGACGAAAATCGCAATCACAACCAGGCGCCAGGGAGTGATACCATTGGCGACGTTGTTGTACTGCTCCCAAGGGATGATGGTTCCGAGGAAGACGAAGTAGGCCAGGTTGATCAACAAGTCGATGACGTTGGAAACGTGGGATTCCTCCGTCCTGGAGGCGAACCAACCGTCGTTTGAAAAGCCTACGCCGGCTGCAAAACCGACCAGCAAGTCATCCATACCGAGCAAACTACCAGCACCGGCGCAGAAAAGTGCAAGCACGAAGTAGAAGACAAGAAAGCTCTCGCGATCAATGAGGTCGTGCTCCTCGGAGTACTTGATGCCGTGGCGGGCAATGTAACCGACGACGAAACCGAAAATGGCGCCGAAGATGCACTCGTAGAGAACGGTGTAGACAATCCAATGGAAAGTGGTCTGCTTGGCATCCATGTGCTCTTGAATCAGGTAAATTCCGAGGTAGACGAAGGGGAAGGCCATTCCGTCGTTGCAGCCGGATTCCGCGGACAGGAGGTCGCGCAAGTGCTTGGGGACACGCTTGGCAAATTTGCCCTTGCCAACAACGGAAGAGGCCAAGACAGGATCGGTCGCAGTGACGCAGGCAGCAACGACCAAGCTCTCGAGCCACGACAGAGGATCGATCAGCCACCAGATGAACAGGCTCACGACGAGCCAGCCGATGGTCATGACAGGAATCAAGAGCAGGGTGACGGACCTCCAGTGCTTCTCCATGTAGAACTTGGGTAATTCGACTCCGACGGCGAAACATTGGACGACGAGGACGATACGGGAGAATTCGATGGTGACGAGGTCGACATTGCCCCAGCTCTTGGGGTCGATCAGGTTCGCGGCGTGAGGGCCGAATATGATGCCGCAAATGGTCGCGACAGTGGCCTCGCCGATGTACATGCGCTCCTTGATGATGGAGGAGCAGAGCATGAAAAGAGTGGTAAAGCCGCCCAAGATGATGTACACCAAGTGCGGCTTGGTGATGGAAAGGTGGTCCCACGCCATGGCGGCGCGATTGGGAGGTTATCGCTGGTAGGATAGGTCGTAAACAAGCGGGTTCGCCGTGGTTCGTATTCGGTGTGTAGATGTCGCGAGATTCGGTCGCTCAGTCGCCGGCGGCAGAAGGAACGGCGGCAGGGACTGGAGAAGGGCTCGAGACTCCCCAGTCGATGGATTGCGTCCCGAAAGTGAGGGTGCCTCGATGCATTCAGGGAAAAGTTGGCGTGCCAAGAATGTGCAGCAACCGCCGCGGAAGAACGGGGCGTCACGAGAGAGCGTGAGAGAGCTGCCGCGGATGAGGTCACCAGCGGGCGTTGCCTCTCGTACTTGTACCTACACGAGGTATCTGTATGCGCCTTCAAGAGACTCGGTCGAGCTCGGGATCGAGCGTGTAAGGTGTCGAGAAGCGAGCGACAGTCGGGACAAGTTGGGACAGGCTCTGGTCTTGTGCGGACCGAGATTTCGCAGTTGGACAAAAGAAGGACCAGACGATCGAGACAGCTCCGGGGTTCATGGAACCTAAGTAGGCGCAGAGACTGACAAGAAAAAGATGTTGGCGTGCTGATAGCAAAGGATGACCCTGGTAGAAAACGCCTGGCCCCGCCTAGCGCAAGAGGTGGGGGCACACACAGGTGCAATTGGGGTGGAAGTGGGTATTCGAGGGAGGGGCGAATGGGTGGTGTAGTGTAGGTTTTCCGCTCTCCTCCTGCCTAGGTACGGCCTATGCATGTCTTCCCAGAGTTCCCATGGCCTGTGTGGGAGGCGCAGGACGCGCTGACGTGGTACCTCGGGGGTACCGACAGGAAACCCAGGGACTTGGTCTGTTGGGCACCTCACATGTGTACTGCGCCTGCCTACCTATCTGGCCTGGATGGAGGGTAATTATCAGGTACGATCCTTCTTCTTGAAGGCACTTGGGCACCTCAGGATCTGTAGGTACATGTGCAGCTACGCAGAAACGACGGACGAATCTATCCTAGGCGGTCGGGCCATATCGGTTCGCGCTAGCGGTGATCCAGCTAAACTCGCGGCAAGTCAGGTTAAGGTAAGGTACCACTTAGGCGCAATGTGCACCGAGGGTGGTATGTGAGACAAGCTGTCTTACAGCGTTCCACCGCGACGGGCCAGATCCCTCGTGTCTCGATTCCAGAACAACAACACAGAAAAGAAGAAAAAAAAAACACAAGGGAGAGCACGAAGCGGTCGGTGCGGCGGTCGAAGGCCGACGAAGCATAGGCTCCCGAGGCGTTGCTCGGTTCCGGGTGGTGAGATGGGCGGCCCCATGTCCGCCAAGCGGCTCAAAGCAAGGATGGGCCCGATGCGACCGACTTTCCTGCCATGAGTGGCCGCGCGGTGTCGTAATCCCCCGGCGAGGCGGTAATGATCTCTACGGTCGCACAGGGAGAGGAGAAAAAAAGTCGCAGTTGCAGTTGCAGGGTTGTTATGGTCCGAGAGGGTACGCCATGGCCGAGTCCAGCGATATCTGGGCCGCCTTTTCCGTGATGCTTGACTCCTGTGGAGGGCTGAGTTAGGCTTCTTATAGCGCAAAATGGGCCATTGGCAACTGGGCACAACTGCGATTTGTCGATGGATGTCGTCCAAGAAAACCCCGGATTATGGTCGCAGATCTGATCGGTGACACTTCGCATCTGTCATGTCAGGGTCCTGTCGGTATTAGTCTATTCATCCTGCGGTGCGGTCTTGGGGTCTTGACATAGAGTTGGCAAAAGCTTGACCGGAGGACGCTGGAGAAGGGTCTCGCAGCTCTGGGCGAGATTGTGCGGCGTCGATTGGCAAGATTGGGTCTCTCCAAGCATTGGCGGCGTGATGTGTGCCTCGGCGTTGCTGGCCAAGCCAATTCGCGAGATCGCCAACTCCAGTCGCAGTCTCGGCGCCCAGAATGCGCGGCGTCACCCCTCCACTTTTTTCTGACTGCCATCGAGGTGGGCAACCCGAAGCTTGAGTCATGCTGATAGAGGGGATGCAGTCTTTTCTTCCCTCTTCTGAGACTCCAGGAAAGAATGGGAGAGCTTCGAGTTGGGAGCAGGTGAGTTGCGGTTGAAAATTCTCGAAACGTCTGGCATTGGGTGTTGTTCTGGTGTGTAGGTACCTAGGTAGTGTGAGGTCCTTCGCGGGATGAAGGCGGCACTGTCGCGCTATGCGGTACGTACCTGACCTTTTGACTTCCACCAAGGCACCAGTGATGGAGGTACTTCCGCGGTACTTCACAGCACGGTCCCGCCGCGTTTGCGGGTGCCTCGCTCCAGACACCCTTGTTGCCTCTCTCTTATCTCCATGTTATTCCTCCTGGTTTTTTTTTTTTTTTTTTGGCTTTTTTTTTTCCTTCCTTCCCTTTCCCTGCTCCGCCGTTGGTCGGAGTCGTTGGATGTTTTTTTTTATTGTCGCATCTGCGGGAGCAAAGTATGGGGTCGAGAAAAATTCAACATCTTGGCAGCGCAAGGTACTTCGTACCTTGACTTGAACCTTGAGGGCAGTCAACGTCTAAACTGATGGTGTACTCTACGACCACCAGGCTCGACCAGGATTTCTCAACAAATATCGCAGCAAACAGAGTGAAACACCGCGGTCCCCGGGGCTGCCAGGACCTACCCGGCGTGGCTGCTTTCAATTGACTGTGGCCATGCTTCGTCGGGCTTCTCTTCAGCTTCTCTCATATTGGGCTCGTTCGAGGTTCACCTGGAGTCCCGTCGGCTCCCACCACCACCTTCCGCTCCCCTCCCCGCCGCCTTCCGCTGCTGATCTCCATCCCGTCTCTTCAGTCTCCAATCATCTCCAATGTCACGGCCGTACACAGATACGTACCTCATATGGGCCCCCTGTTGGTAGGCGCTACCTACTCATCTTGGGCACCTGCCTCACAGTTTTCTGTCCTGCTACGGTGCTTGGCACCTATAGTCGAGTTCACAGAGTCGGACATCTTTCCATCGTCTCACCTTTGCGCGCCTCACACCGCATCTCTTGGTCCGAACGTCCCATCCTCGCCATCCCCCATATGGAGTGCGAGCCGGCGAGCACGAGCACGACACGGCGCACGCTCTCTCTACCTACACTATCCGCGTCTCTTCCGCGGATTCCCTTCTCTCTGCACAACCCCGGTCGACTACGCTGCATTATCCTGCGCCGTCCGTTCAATCCACCTTTTAAAAGTTCCCTGCTTGCGCAGTGCACCCCTCCTCTGCTCTAGCGCACTCACCCGCGCTGCTACGTCACCAATCGGCTCGCCTTCATTCGCTCACGATGCAGAGCCAAGAGCCTAACTCAACGACCACCGCTGGATCTACTCGTCACGCCGCATGTCGCGAGCATCCCACGCGTCGCTTGACTTGCCAATCTTTCCCTCTCGGACTGCTGATATTCTCCAGTTTCGCACCGACACCTGTGGCCTTTCCCCATGCCCTACACCCGCAACTCGACATGTCCTTGTTTCGCAGCCTGGCGTATTCCTCTCAAGTTGTCCAACAGCAGTGTCCACAGCAACGACCTCAGGAGGGTCGGTGTCCATCGTTGATGCAGCACATGAGCTGAAGGGAAGGAACTTGCAAGTCGTTCTCGTCATACCTCGCATGCAGGAACTCCTGCTGACGATTTCTCGTGTGTACGCTCTGCGCTTTGATGCTTGTCCGACTCTTCAAACGTGGATTTCTTCGGTTGTATCACCACCACGACCACGGGCTCCACAGCATCGAGCGCATCCTTTGGGCGCCACTGATCTACGGCCTTGACTGCACGCCCACGACTCGGCCATGTTCCGCATATGCCGCCGACGGCTCACCTGCCTGCATGACTCCGCAACCCGAGGAGCTGACTGTGCGATTTCTCGCAGACTGCAGCCAGGCCTGTCGGCTCTGCACCCGGACCGTGACTTGCTCCCGATTTTTCGACCTTCCCTTCGCATCGTCTACACCGCCAAGTGGATTCGACCGTTGCACCTGCGGAGCCTCGGTCCGCGCTTTGAAAACCCCGAGAAGCCCTCATCCTCCACTCCGGCCCACAACCACAGAGATCGATGCACATAACTTCTGCTGCAGCTGCAACCGGCATCTCACATCCGAGATTAAATCATCACATGCGCCGATGGTTTAGTGGTAAAATTCTCCGTTGCCATCCAGCAGCGTCGGGGAGCCGGGGGTTCGATTCCCCCTCGGCGCAAATCTTTTGCTTCCGCAGTCTCTGAGAAGCACGCGATGACTTTTTGGCCCTTTTGTGCTGTTGTTGAAGTCAGGGGACAGTTCGAAAGAGCCAGTTGAGTTGTCCAGCAAGAACTAGTAGTGAGAGAGTGTGTCGGTGGGCTCAGAGTGACAAGCTCGGTTGAGATCTATCTCTCCAGTAGCATGTGGCTTCCCTGTTGTTCCGACCGCTGAGGTCATATGATGAAGTTAACAGACGCCTCGTGTTGTCACAGCAGCCTGTTGGCAACGTCCATGGCGCACAAGGTTCCTTGGTAGTGATAAGTCCAGGTCTTGTCATGGCACTGTCGGCCCGGCCATGCCAGGCTCAGAAGGGGCGATGACAAGGACGAATGGCAGTTGGTGACTGTCTGCTTCCAATGCGGTAGCCTTTAGTCCTAGACTCATCCAAGAAAGTCAGTACCTTTGTCGTCCTGGAAGCATATCAAGCCCACAGTTGCAACACCGAGTCATTGACAAACCTGGAAGTTTCGAGATGGACCCAGGGTGATGGCGAGAGAACACTCCAAACTCCAGAGTTCCAATAAACTTAGCTGTGAAACGCACCTTAGCTGAGTCTGCTAGCAACTCAAAGACCTGCTCGGCCGCTGTACTCCCAAGCCGGCACCGAGAAGAGGCTGCGTCCAGCGAGCCTTCTCAGGATGTAGCCATGGGAAAGAATCGGGGGTCTAGGTCACGATCCTGGCGATTTCGAGTTTCTTCAGAGACTTGGCTTCGCCTGGGGCTGCGTGGGATAGATACTGCGGTTACGAGGAGATGCCCTGCATACGGCCGTTGTTGGGCACAAAAGCTGCTGTATGGCGGCCTTGAGAACTGGGATACGGCGTGTATGCTGCTGAAATTTCGAAAGGGTCGCCTGTTTATGTATGTCTGTTGTTATGAGGTGGAGATGTTATTGTACCCAAGAAGGTCCCCGCGATGCTGATGAAGGTCGACACCTGATTAAGGGGCAGCTAGGCCACTGACGAGGAAGTAGTCAAGGCCTGATCAGTGGTCCATGGGTTACTCCAGATGGACGTCTATGACAATGGCATTGTGTTAGTTGCAGTCAGTTCAGAGGACCTTCCTTTCACCGCTGGGATTTCTGAGGATAACGTGTTGGGTAGTCCCTTAATCAGCAGCAATGAAAGGAGGTCCAGCACCCTTCGTGAGCATGTTCAACACGGAATCACTTGTAAGTGGTCTTGAGGACGATGTTTGCTTGATCTTTCATGACCATCTTCGCACCCAGAACCCCACCATCCAATGAAATCGTTCATCCAACTGGACAAACAACGGACGATTCACTACTTCGTCCTGCTGTGAGCACCAATTCACTGCTTTTCGTCGGGCACTGCATCGGTTGATTTTCATCGTGAAGTGAATCATGGCTTCCGTCGCAACCCATATAAAAGGCCCCCTGATCTTCTGGCGAAACTCAAACCACAATGCATCCTGATACTCCGTCGTAACCTGCTTTCCACTGCAACTCATATCAATAGCTTCTCTAGGGATGCTCTCATATTCCAACACAACTCAGATTCCACTGCAACTCATATCAGTAGCATCTCTCAAGATATCCTGGCTCTGGGCCACAGGTCATCTCCTGTTGCAACTCATATCGATAGCGGCTCTTAGGAGATCTTGATAGGGGCTGTCCATCCCCTGTTCTCGAGTACCAGAGAACACCCTCAAGCAAGAAAATCAAGAATATCCACCACAGGCCGGACAGGTTTTAAACTCGGACCGTCACGCTCGACCAGTTGGCCAACGACATCTTACACCATGAAGGACTACAACTTCATCGAGACCTCTCTGGAGGTTTTCCGGGGGTTCAAGCCTGATGATAGACAGAGACGGAGCTCGGTCTGGGTGTGCTGCAGGTGTCGCCACCGCAACGGAATGGCCTGCGGCTCCTGCTCTTCGTGTGGGTATCCGGGGCCGTGTTCCGACTGTCGGGTGCTGGCTCCGCGCGAGCTTATTCGGAACATGACTTGAGAATGAGTGCGGAAGGCATAGATATAAGCATAGTAGTTGAGTGCCGGCGAGATGAGCACCAGCAGCTAAAGTAGTAAATACACCCAAGAGTACAAAACGTCTGGAATCATATGTTGACTCAAATTTGCTCTCTGCTAGCCTATCTCTTGCAGTACACCACATACGACGCCTGGAGACGATCGAGTGCTTTCCACCATGACGTCGACATGGCTTTCTTTCGAAAGCTACAATGTTATGACTGGTGGCTAGATGCCTGGAAGAGAGTTGCTTTCGGGTTCATTGCATGTCCACTTCGGGTCCACGGGGCTTGAGCGGGTCCGGCCGCCGTCCCCGGGGCGGGACGGCACTAGCTCCGGCTCCGGGACCTCTCCGGGTCCGGTATGAGTTTGCGGTACCAGCCATTTTCGCGAGCAATCGTTGGTATTGTCGCATCAGAAGGCATTGGAACTCGCTACTAGATTTCCAACTCCTGATCTGTCATACGATCGGCATGCGCCCCGGGAATGGAGATGGGAAGGAAGGCGATGAAGAGGAACCCCGCGCCTCATGTTAGTTGAAGTGGAAGATAACTCTGAGAGCAAGCCGCACCATTCCTCCGCTAACTCAGCTGACAGATCCAAGAGTACCTTAGGGGCAGGAACGCGTTGACGTGTGGTCAAGAGAGTTCGTGAGGAAGGTGAAGGCTCAAACCAGGCACCCCAACCGCCCCAACCGTAGGGGCTAGGGGCACGCCAATAAGGCGGGAAGGAAGGCACGGAGGGAGGGGTCCAACTCGGGCGCTACCGAAGCGTCTGTGCAGGTTTGAGCTGTCACGGCGGGCAGGAACTACCCGCCTCAGGAGGAGAACACTTCCACTAAGGCAGGTGCCTGGGTAAGCTCGCCTGTGTACGGATACTGTGTACCTATTTACCACGCTACAGTGGTGGTGTACTTTGACAGTGCAAGGCAGGCGCTGCTCAGCTGTTCGGCCCGCTGTGCTGCAGGCGGCACCTTCCCCGTACGACGTCTGCCAATCACAGACCCACATACAGTCGTTTGCATCGGCAGCTTCCAAAACCCAAAGTGGGGCACTGCTTACTACACATCAGATATGCGTTTTTTTCACAATACCACATAAAACACCACAAATTTCATCACTAATAGGGTAATTAACCCTATATAAAGGCCTTTAGGCCGTTAGATTATACATTTCTTTTTCTTAGTAAGTATAAAGCTTATACTCCTATTAATTAACTATAAGGGCCTACTTTATTACTTATCTTAATAATAATTTTAGTAGTATAGTAAAGTTTAACTTTACTTTAGAATTAATACCTTAATATACTAAATATCCTCGCCTACTATTTATTATCTCTATTATCTATTATAGTTAATCTATTCTATAATACCTCTCTAGAAGTGCTAAGTATTAATTAATTTAATTAATAACCCATTACTAGCTCCTTTAGCTACTTATACCCGTACCTATAGGTAATATAAAGATACTCTTAGTAAAAAGCCTTAAGTTGTATTTTAAGAGTTAATAAGTAAGTAAATTATAATTATCTAAATACTAGTAGTAAAGTAGTAAGTAACTAAGTTAAAAAATACCCTACCTAATCCTAAGCTATTATAAATAAAACCTAATAAATATTAAATATTAGTAGTTAAACTAAAGAAGTAGTTAGTTATAAAAAAGTAAGTAGCTATAGCTATACTACTAAAAAAGCTATTAAATTCTACTAAAAATAATACTAAGATTAATTTAGGTAATAATAATAGTACTAAAAACAAGACTCTACTTTAAAGATAGTTAAATACTTTAACTACCCCCTTTTAAAACTAATAAAATCCCCCCTCCTCTTAGTAATAATAGGATCCCTCTCCTAATAATAAATAAAATATACTCTTTTAATAGCGATAAAAGCCTTTTTTTAAATAAAGCTATACTTATACTCCGCGCTACTTAGAGATTAAAGTGCCCTTTGATAATAACGTTTTTATTAAGGATTAAAGTTTATTTATATTTATAGAGATTTCTATTTATATTTTATATAAGTTAACTTTTAATAGTATACTCTCTTTATTTAAACTTTTTTATATAATTAAGTTATAAAAAATATAGTATAATACTATTAAATCCCTTGTACTTAAAAAGTAAAGAGATACTATTATTAATATTAAAAAATAAATCTATAATTAACTTAAAGCTATACTTAAAGCTACTAAGTTATATATTATTTTTTAAATTAAATAGTAAAAAAAGGATACTAAACCTATCTACTTAGTATATTAAAAAGAGTATAATACTATAGTTACTAATACTTAACTATACTTACTATAGTATATACTAATTAAATAGATTCTTAAGGCTAGTAGGTATAGTAAAGTTATAATTAAAGCAACGCTTATTTTTTAGCTCTATATTCCTACTACTATAAAAATATAAGCTACTTATAATACTATATTAATTACTTTACTTACTAAAGCCTGTAGTAGTTAACTTTTTTACTAAATTAAATAAAAGGAGTACGTTAGTAAGATAGTTACTACTATTAAAAAAGTAAAGAATATTACTAAAAATAAGTTCTTATAGCTACTATGCTATTAGTAGTACTCTAAGCTAATAATATATAAAAACACTACTAAAAGTAGAAATTATTTATATACTTAGTATTAAATTACTTTTAATAAAATACACTATAAGTTAAAGATCTTTAATTTTAAGTAATAGAAAAAGGCCCTTCTTAAGGGCAAGGCTAGTATCTTACTTAATACTCTACCTATAAACCTCGCGGTTATAATAAAGAAATATAAGGATACTATAGTTAAAAAAGTTTAAAACAAATAAACACCACAGAGTAAGGGTATTTAAATAGCTATTTAGACCGATTTTTTAACTCTTCTTACCCCTATAGTAATACCTAGTTAGCTAAGTTAGACCTTAAGTAATGCCGTTATGAACTTTTATAGTATACTACTAACCTTACCTTATCTAATATAGCTATTACTACTAGTATATTAAAGTCAACCTTACTATACTCTATATATATTTATAGCTCTAAATAATCCTCTTTATACTTCTATTCTATAGTAATAAATACTTATTTAATTGTTATTTTTAGTAGTACTAGATTTATTAACTAAATAATATAGTTAAGTTAACGACTTTGTTATTTAGTTTACTACTGTACTAGGTAAGTATTATAATATTAATAACTATTTTTAAATATTACTTAAGCTACTCTATAGCTACTATAGTAGTCTTTACTCTATTAAAGGGCTTCTTAATTACTAGTTTAATAAGTAGGGTATTATTCTAAATATTACTAATATTATTAAATTAAATATTAAAGTTTTTATTAATAATAGAGTCTTTTACTTATATAGTAAAAAGCCGGCCGCGTCTATAGAGCCTATAAGGATTATTAAGTCTTTTAATTAAATAGCTTAGGATACGTTTTATTATTAATTCTATAATACTAGTACTAGTAACTTAGGCCTTTTAAATAAAGAAATTTCTATAGTACTAACCCCCGTAGGCCCCTAACTATAAGTATCCTAAGCTACAACTATAGTCCTTATAGAGTTTTTTACTAAAAATAAAACTAAAGAGGATTATAAGTTATAAAAAGCATTAGTTAAGACTAAGAGGGGGTATATAAGTAAGTAAAACGCTATATTACTTAATTAATTACTAACTAAATTAGTACTCTAGTAGTCTTCTACAATATCTTTCTCCTCCTCCCTAAACTTTTTATCTAAAATCTCCTTTCCTCTCTAACTACTATAACCTAATTTAAATTAATTTAATACTAATTTACTTAATAAGAGTTAAATATTACCTTAAATAATTATTAATAAGCTCCTACTATAACCTAGTAAATTATAGTTAAAACTAATTAATATATTAAATAATAAATAGTCTTTAAGTTATTTTACTAATTTACTATATTCTAAAAATAATATAGAGTTAAGTAATAAAGAAATTAATAAAAAGAATATTAATATATAATTAGAGTTAGGTAATAAAGAGTTATAATAAGTACTACCTATAGTATTTATTTTATTTATTTTTTATCTACTTAACTATAGTAACCTTATAGTTTACTTAACAACGGTTTTAATCCGTTACTAGTATTTATTTCCTTTTTTTTTTACCTACTTAACTATAGTAACCTTTTAGCTTAGTAATAGCTTTAACCTATTACTTACTTTATTTAATATATCTTTACTCTTTTTACTACTAATAACCCCTACTACAAACTTATTAAATATACCCTTACTACTATTAAAATTAATAAATATATAGTAGAAGTGACTAGTAATCTATAGTAATCTCTATCCTACTTTTAAAGTATAGTTATATAAAAACTCTACTTAATTATAAACGTCCTTATTACTAGTATTATATATATAAAAGTTCTTTTTAATATACTTTTTTAGGTTTTTAAAGTACTTTTTAATTAAGTTAAAGTTAAGTAAGTATAGTAAAAGGTATTTAAAGTGTATACTGGCTTTTTTATAAATAATTTAAATATTTTTTTAGTAGTAAAAAGAGGTATTATTTATAATAATTATTAAATAAGGGGTAGAAAACTTTTTATACTTAAGTAGTAAATATTAGGTAATCTATACTATAAAGCTATTACTATTTATTATTCTTAGGTATATAAAAAAATCTAAAATACTCTTAAGAGTTAGTACTAGTAAAAGCTATATTGATTAATTATATTTTAGCTCTACTAATTTCTATAGTATAAAGCCTTTTAGTACCTATCCCGTTTACTTTTTACTAGTATTTTTATTTACTCTTAATTTGTTAATAAAAATTAGTTATTCTAGTTTATATTACTATATATAATAAAGCTACTTAAGCCTTTTTTTTAGGTTTTATTAAATAACTATAATATATATTTTTTTATTAGTCTAACCTACTTTTTTAAAATACTAACTAATTATTAATAAACTAATACTAAAATTAAATTACTTAAATAAAAAAGTCTATATTTTATTTAATATTAAGTTATTATAATACTTTAATAGTTTAAGTAACTTAGTATAGTACTAAATCTCTATTTTTTAACTACTTTTATAAGATCTTTTATATTATTTAACCTTATTAGTAAGGTTATATTAGTAGTAGTACGTTTAAATTATTTATTAATTATAATTAATAGTTTTAGTAATAAAACTATTATTAAAGTTAAGGAACGGGAGTATTAAATTAATTTTAGTAAATTAGTATATTAAAATCCTTAGTACTATAGTAGTAGATTAGTTAAAATATAGTCTCTGAATAGCTTTATGTTTGTTTTTTGTAGTAGTAGAAGGCCTTTTAATAGCAGCATTTACAAAAAGCTACAATATAAAGAATATTGGATTTGCGGGCAAAATCTGACTTTTTTGCATTGGTAAGCGTTGCCCCACTTTGGGTTTTGGAAGCTGCCGATGCAAACGACTGTAGGGGCAGCTGCACGGGCACCTCAAACACCAAAAGTGTTTCGATCTCCTCCCCCGTACTCCTCCCTCGTTTTCTTCTGCACCCACCGCCAACCATCGTCGTCTTCGGCCGGGTCGACCAAGATGCGCCTCCTGCCTGGCCTCGCAAAAGGCCCAGCGACCGGCTCCGACTGGTTACGCGGGTGCGGTGATCGCTGTCACTCCTGCCTGTTCGTTTAGTGGCGTTGAAATCAGGCAGCCTGTCAAATGGCGAGATGGCTTCGTTTGCACCGAGGAGCTACGCGAATAGCGCCATCTGCGGGAGATGCGCCGTCCAGTCGACCTGGCCTGGCCTGGCCTGACCTGCCGTTGGCCGCGAGAAAGGGCCCCCTTTTTGATTGAGATCTTCGCGGGAAAGGGCGTGACTGCTGATGTGCTTCTCCTCGTTTGTCTGTCTTATAACTAATAACTCGTCAAGGCCACCCGCAGCTCTTGCGTTCCCTTCACCCTCGTCCACTCGACTCGCATGTCAGACCGACCAGCTTCTTTGCAAAAGAATTGCCAACCTTGGGAACCAAAAGCGGCCACGGCATCACCGTTTGGGTTTGTGTGTGCGCGCGCCCGCGTCTACTTGTGTGTCATTGAGCAGCGGACGGCATACTCCCGTTTCACCACCTCCTTTCGGATCAGCAGCGTTTGATCGCACTCTCCCTGCCTCTCTCCCTCTTTCTCCATCTCCCTTCTTTTCTCTTCAGTAATTCTCTGTTCTTCGGCCTGTCCGCCTTCGCCGGACCGACGGCCGGCACACAAAACGCATCTGCCCGTTGGTGCCACCGTACATCGCATCGTATCGTCGAGACTTTTGGATCATCTCAGCTGCCTGCCAGGACCAGGACAGACTTTCGGACAAACGCGACCCGTCTGGTCTTACCTTGAATTACCTACATGCGAGACGAAGAGCACTAAAAGACGAACAGCCCTCTTACTTTGGGTTCCGTCTGGTCACGTCGGGCATTGGGTGCTGTTGCCCGTGAACTCTCCGCAAGCTCGTCACAAGTGTTGATCCCTCGGCACCGTCACGATCGGCAACCTCAGCCCTCATCCCTTCTTGTCTCCAGGCCGAGCATCCGGCCTCCCCTCCAAAAAGACCGTCAACCCTTCCAAGCAACGACCGATTCTCTGTCATCGCTGGCATTCAGCCCTTCACACTCTTTTTTACCCAGCTGTCTGGTTGGGCGACCCTGCTTGACGGACCCTGGTCCCGCACTGACCGTGGTTCTTCTCCCAGCCGATCGTACCGTCATTCCCAGTTCCCGCTGACACGCGAGACGTTTCGGCCCTCGTGTCTTGACTCTGGAGTTCGCCCTTCCGCCCTGGAGCTGCCACGCCGCTGTCACTTCGACCCCAAAACCCAAGCGCCTCCCAGTCGGCCGAATCCTGGCCTGTCAGCTCTGCTCCAAACCACCATATTCCTGGCCGCGTCGTTGGTGCTTTTTCCACCATCGACCTCGCGACTAAAACAACTTGTTTCCTTCCCATCGATCCTCGACAACGAATTTCCAAGACTCGACCAGTCTTGTAAGACATCACGCCAGCGCCATTTCCTACTGAAGGCGAGCTCGCCCGAGCAACCTTACGATTTACGCTCGACTAGCAACAACCACACGGCCGATATGGCAAAGTCAAAACTTCGGCCTTGCCAGCGCTTGGTTCAGCTCCTGTTCCTTGCATCAGCATCATCGGCCGCCACTATCATCAGCATTGGCGACACCGCGCTGAGCCTGTCCAACTTCCAACTCATCACTCAGTTGTCCGTGCCTCTGGGCTGCCTATTGGCATACAACAATCCCATCTCAGGATGCACGGCAAACGATTTCAAAGAAGGCTCGACGTGTTCCAACTCTTGCAGGCGCGGCTTGTCACGCATGCAAAGCAACCTCCAGGACGCTTGCGAGGCCGTTCAGGTGCAGACCAATACGGTCCTGGGTCAAGCTCTGGCGGGGAACCTCATCAACCTCCTGTGTCCTAGTACAGGAGCTCAGCCGACATCAGCAGCACCGCCTGTCCAACCAAGCTCGACTCCGATCGTGCAGCCTTCGTCGACGGCCGTCATCCCGCCACCGCCGCCACCGCCTGCAACGACTTCCAAAATCATTCCTCCGCCAGTAACAACATCGGTCTTGGTTCCACCATCGAGCCCGCCTCCCGTAATTCCTCCCTCGAGTACTGCGTTACCGCCAGTTTCACAACTGCCGCCTCCACCGCCACCGCTGCCCGCTCCACCGACGACGACAGTCATCACTTCTACGGCCACTAGCGATGCAGCTCCGCAGAGTACGTCGGCCACATCGAAGCCCGAGGTTAACCCCCTGGATGCATTGCTTATGAGCGGCGATTCGACGGAGAGCTTCAAGGCGTCGAAGGGAGTGATGTACCTTTTGTGCCTTCTCTGGGCGACCATTCTCGCATTTACAGCATAGCCCTCGCCGCCGCCTATTACCAGTGAAGATTACGAAGCGGTCGGAGAGATATCCAAGCCGACTGAGGCGGGATTTGGAGGGCAAAGTTTCACAGACAGGTGGAACAGAAGCATTCTTCGAGACGCACATCGATTAAGAGCTAATATGTAACATTATCTTTTCTTTTGTTTGCATTACACCGGCGTTTGGCGATTCCTACCGTCAGAGGAAAGAGATTAGTAGCCGCTAGGAGGGGAGCGCAACGGACGAAGTGGATTATGATCTTCCACAGGACATGGCACGCAAGATACCTACTCTCATTAGGACTCTGTACTACTAGATACCACACCGCGTTGCTCGCACATAGACGAGGCAACTTACGACACCAACCATAGTCACACTAGAACGACTAATCAATGTCTTTACCAAATCTTGCCATTCGAGAGTCCTGTCGTCACAGCCTCCAAAATCAGGGCCGCCCCTCTCGTCCCTCTTGAGCCTCCGCATGACGCCAGGCCCTCCAAGGACAAGGGTAACCCCCTCCCGCTCACGGCCCGGGCGTTCCTGAATCCGAGAGGGAAGACCCCCCGACCCTTCACCTCCCGCATGAACCGCTCCCCGCCTCAACTCTGCGGCCACTCGGACTGGTTCAACAGCCGCAGTCCGAAGTCTGCGGTTCATGCGACGAAGAAGGAAGGGGTCTGTGTGCGGCTGCACCATGGCGATTGGGTCCCCGGGAGGAGGAGGGGTTAGCATGGTCTGGACTCTGTTAAGGCTGAATCGAGCAGAGGGGGGGGACGTCAGCTGGGCCTTGGGACGTGAGCCAAGAGCGAGGGGCGTTTTGGGTGTCTTGGAGAGGGTCGGGTTGTGTTCCGGGAGCGGTTAAGAGATTTGAGGGTTTGGATGGGGCCTTTTTTTGCTCTTCTTTCCATTCCGTATATTCCCAGGACTATTCAGTAAGAGGGGACGGTGTATAAACCACATTCGGCGGTGGTTTGGGTTCGAGGACCGCAGCAGGCGTGTGGAGGCTGGGACTCTGCGTAACGGCCTTCTCCCTTGGTGATGTTGTTTCGAGAGGCGGCAGTGGCTCGATTCCAAGTCACCATGGCTAAGATACCGTGGTCGAAGATCCATCACCACCCCCCCCCCCGTTTTGGCGTCCAGCGGTGTCCTCGTAGTATCCTGGCGACGGATACGATACACGCGTGGACGGATAGAGAAACACGAGTGGATTCGAGAAGGGAATGGGTGCTGATTTTGAGATGTCACTGTCTCAAATCGTCCATGTTACGTAGCGACTTTTCTGTTTGAGTTTTGCTATTAGGGCGACCCCCTTTGGCTATCCGGGCGACTAGTACTCTAAGCACTACTCTTAGTAGCACTCTACGCAGCACTCTATATAGTACTTTAGGAAGGGCTTGATTAGTTAATCACTCTAGCTTTAGTAACGGCTTTAGTAATAGTAATAGCTTTAATTAACATAGGCTCCGGCTTTAGTAATAGTAACAGCAACAGCGACGGTAATGAATAGCAACAGCGACGGTAACGGCAACGGACAGCGACAGCGACGGACAGCGACGGCGACGGCGACGGCGACGGCGACGGCAACGGCTGATTAGTCCGAAAAGTGGGCGTCGCCCGGATAGCTAAGGGGGGTCGCCCCAAGAGCTAAACTCTTCTGTTTTCCCAATTCGTTGCCGACCATGGCGCCGAGCGCTGCACTTTGGCTCTGGCTCTGCGTTCTGTCCGATTTAGATTGCATCTTTATACTGCCCTATCGTGCGGAGTGTGAACGCCGTTGCCGGTGGACCAGACCGTCCGAGACACCCGGTCGCTCCGGGTGAGAGCCGGGGGGAGACGGGTCGATCGTCGGCGGCAACGTCGCCGCGCTTCCTCCCCGTCGTCATTTCCACGGCGGTCTTGAACCAACTCGAATGTGTAGAACAGTGGCATGTGTTCAAATAGAACCATGAGACGTCGTCAAGAGAAGAAGGGTGACGCTGACGCTTTTCAGCGGAGATAAAACCTCTTGCGCAGCGGGGTTAGCGTGGGATCTGCTCAGATACGGGCGGAGGTTAGGCCGTAAACCCCGGGCTAAGCCGGGGGCCCAATCACAACCCCGGTGACGACGGTTCGGGGCGCTCGGGATCGATTCATTTGGGGACAAGGGCGGTTGGTACCGGGGTCCTAGGGCCCGGGTGGGGGTTAGATATCTTCGCTGGTAGGTGGGACGAGATGGCCGGGACTCTCTTCGGCCGTCCATCTTTTCCTTCATACGAGGTGATGAAAGGCGTTCTGCCCAGTGTTGTTGCAGCAAGATTGGGACCATTCATGCCGTCGATGAGCTGCTCTGGCTTACACACCCTGGAACTCTACATCATCATCGGATAGGTAGACTGAACCTGCAATGACACCACCACCCTCCTCTACACCACCGGGCAAAGACGCCCGGACGCGCAGGGCTCACAGGAAGTCCCGGCGCGGGTGCGGGAACTGCAAGCTGCGCAGGGTCAAGGTACCTCACTTACATCCCACCCCCAAACCCCATCACAATTCATCCCGCCTCATCGAAGAGACTAACCAGCTCCGTCAGTGCGACGAGGCCAAGCCCCGATGCGAGAAGTGCGCAGCCTACGGGGTGACGTGCTCCTACGGCCCCGCATCGGACGCGGCCCTCGCCGTCGAGGTGGGCTTCAAGGTCGACCTGGCCGCCGGGGCTTCCACGCCGCCGCAACCCCTGCACCGCTACCTATCGCCTCCGCTGCCGTGCGCCGGGTCCTTCGAGAGCCCCGACGCGGCGTACCAGCTCACGCCGGCCGACGTCCGGCTGCTGGAGCGGTTCCAGAAGCGGACGGTCTTGACGCTCGGGATGCCTGGCAGGGACGTGTACGAGCGGGAGACGCTCCCCCTGGCACTTTGCGTCAGTCTCTTTCTTCTTCCCGAATGGCGACGCAGCTGACCGGACGATGACAAAAGCACCCGTTCCTCATGCACATAGCCCTCGCCACGACGCACCTCCACGACGTGTGCTCAGGCGTCCCCTGCCCCCGCTCTTCCAACGCCGCATTCGCGTACCACTGGTACCGCGGCGTCTCGATGCTGCACCGCAAGCTCTCCCGTCCCGTGGTGTCCTCCGAAAGGGACGCCCTCTGGGTCGCCGCGGCCCTCGTGGGCGTGTCGTCCTTCGCCAACGTCGCCGGCCCGCCCTCGCAGGCCTGGCCCCTGCGCCCGGAGTCGCCCTCGGACCTCGACTGGATGAAGCTCAGCGACGGCAAGAAGCAGGTCTGGAGGCTGACGGATCCCCGCCGGCCGGGCGGCGCGTTCCGCGACGCGGCGAACGACCTGTACGCGCGCTTCATGGCCCCGGAGATGCCGCCGGCGGCCGAGGGCGCGGAGCGGGTCGGTTTTCTGGAAGATCACCTCCCGGACGGCTTCGTGGAGTTGTACGACCTGCGCGGGACGCCGCCCGAGGAGAACCCATATTGGACTGCCGTGGAGGCGCTGTCTTCGTGTTGGGGCGTCCCTGCGGGGCCGAGCTCGCGAGAGGCCGTGGTGCCGTTCCTGGGCTTCATCACCACGCTCGACCCGCGCTTCCGAAGATTGTTGGAGCAGAGGGACGAGAGGGCGATGCTGATGCTGGCGTACTGGTACGCGCGCGTCTGTGACCGGCGGTTTTGGTGGATGTGGAGGCGGGCGGTGCTAGAGACGAGGGCCATTTGCGAGTTTTTGGAAAGACGGTGGAGGGGGAAGTGGGAGGTCACGCTGACCGCGTTTCCAAAGACCATGGCCGCAAGTTGCCCCTTTTGAGAGAGGTTTTGTTTATGACAGACATCTTCATCCGTGTATACGTAGCCAAACGTTTCTGAACGATTGTGCGAGGCAACTGTGGCGCGCCTCCTAAAGAAGTAAATACACTGCCTGGTATCGCTGAGCCCCGATGCGCATTCCGAAATACGAAAAACGAAGGAAGAAGAAAGCGCTCATATCTCAGATCCTATCCGTACACTGGCCTCGTGGCCCCCTGAAAAAAATCAGCGATCGCCGTCTCTACAGCTCCCTTTCCATGACGTGCTGTGACCCGAAATGGCACAGCTGACCTAGGAAATTTCAGGCTCCGACACTGACTCCCTGGTTGGCCTTGCTCTCGTCATTGCTGGCAGCGGTTCCACCTTCGCTTTCATTCTGCCCGTCCCCATGGGGGTACAGCGGCTTGCTAGGGTCGTAGCCAACTGATTTGACAATACCTAGCCCTTTGGTCCTGCCTTCGCGGAATAGTAATCTATCGCCAGGGGCAAGGTACTCTGGGCGCTGAACAAATCGGAAAGCAACGGTGGCTCTGTCGCCAGTCCGGATATACGGGCGGTCGACGTCGATTATCGCGCAAGTCTGCGAGACTGGTCCTACATGCAGCATGGCCTGGTACTTGGTCTTGATAGTGGTTGCATGAGACAGGATGAGAACTGGGAACGTCAGCCTGTGCTCTAATTTGGAGAGGGTACTATGAACTCGAATGAAGCTGGCTGCAGGAATGAAATGGCGGCTGAGGATGATGGCAAAGAACAGGAAATCAAAAGCGGAGAGCGCCGTTATTTCCCGACGCAACATACCTTCTGCGATGAACTCCCTGAACACCTTGGGCGGCGGCTGGCCCTCAATCTTCGGCAAGACGACCATGCCTTTCCGTAGGTCCTTGCGACGCACTTTCTTCAGGGCAAAAGAGGCAGACTGTCCGGCTGACGCAGCGGGAACACCCAGACGCTTGCGCTCGATCGAGCGAATGCTGGTCGTGGTGAACTGTCCTAGCGAGTCCGGTCCGATGAGAACACTGTCTCCCGCGTGAATAATCCCAGACTTGATGATGCCCGAGACAACCGTACCCACGAAGGGAACGGAGAAGGTGTCGTTAACATGGAATTCGAAAGAAGCGTCGGAGTCGTAGCGTCCGTGGTGGGGCAGGATGTTGAGGAACGTCCGCACCAAGTCGAGGTTTTCCCCAGTGACGTTGGAAACCTGGAAGACGGGACATATCCTCTGGCTCACGAACTGTGTGGCCGTGTTGATACACTCCTCGCGGTCCTTGATGAAGATGGGAATCTTGCGAGCTCCCGGGCTTTTCAAGATTTTGGTGATCTGCCCGATGGTCTGTTCAAGAATCTGGGGCGGGCAGATGTCAATTTTGGTGATGACCACCATCACCGGCACGTTTAGTGCCAGTGCGATCCCCAAGTGCTCTTTACTCATTCCAATCAAGCCGTTGTTGGCCGCTACCATGAGCAAGCAATAATTGGGGCTGCTCGAGAGCAGACCAAATACCGTTGTGCGCAGGTATTTCTCGTGGCCGGCCAAGTCGGTGAAAGTGATGACTTTGGCGCTGCGCTTTCCAATCTCCTCCCAAGACAGCTTGCCTGTAAGAATATTAGCGAAGTTGCCCACGTTTTTGGACTGTCGCGACGTACGGCCCGGGGTGTCCGAGGTCACGACTTCTCCTGCCGTGTCGAAGCCCAGGATCTCCATGCCGACAGAGCTGGTTCGCCCTGACTCAATCTCGTGCTTATGTCGGAAGAGGTTCACTCTTGCTCTTCCTCTTCCGTCGTCGAGGTCGCCCTTAACTAGAACTCCTAGTAATGAACTCTTTCCGGCGTCGACTGTGGGACGTTAGTGAACAGTTTTCACGAACTGCAATCTTCGTATGGGGTGTGTACCATTGCCGACAACGGCTATCCTCGTCTCAATAACGTCCTCGACTGTCGCCGGAGACTGACGAATCATGATTTTGCCGCTGCAATGGCTGTCTTTGCCAGCCTTCGCGCTGGGAGCCTCGACGCTGCCGCCGACGTTTTTCGAGATGAGCAGCTGGCAGTCGGCTCGTATCCTCTTGGCCGCTTCCTGCACCCGAGCGTAGGCAGTGTTCCAATCCTCCAGCGACAGACCCATCGAATCGCCATTGTTCTCGAACCCGAGCTCGAAGACAGTCTCGCCATGACCCTCGGCTATCCTCTCGCGAATGAGGTCCTGGAGCTTCTCCAATGTCTCCTCGTCAGTTCCCAACAGCAGGTCCTTTATCCGAACGCTGGGAGTAGCGTCTGCGAG
This sequence comes from Colletotrichum brevisporum, assembly GCA_030770045.1. Taxonomy (NCBI): domain Eukaryota; kingdom Fungi; phylum Ascomycota; class Sordariomycetes; order Glomerellales; family Glomerellaceae; genus Colletotrichum; species Colletotrichum brevisporum. The sequence goes on from JAUGSI010000001.1 coordinate 13,146,753, forward strand.
ATCGAGGTTGTCAAAGAGCTCGTCGAGTTCAGCATGCTGGTGCTCGGGGGCGGCGGAGGTCTTGGAGGCGTCGGTCGGCTTCGAACTCGGGTATCGCAGGGCTTGCTGCTGCTCGACATACTCGGCAAAGTCGCTGAGGGCCTGAAATGAGATAAAGTAAGTAGCTATGGATGAATAGTGGGGGAATGGTTGCATACAGCCTCGCCCTTCCTCTTCTCGTGCGGTAGTGATTTCATTGTCTTGGTAGCCATGGTGTGATATGGTGGGAGGCGTGTCACGCTGGTATCCGAAGAATCATTGGGGCGTCCCAGGACAAATAGCTCTGCTCCTTGATGTTGATATCTGAAGGAGAAAAGTCGCTGACACTGTCAAAAATAAGAGTAACGATGCTTTATACCTAGGAAGCTGAGGTGAAAGCCTTGGAGATGCGTCGGGGAACAAGAGTCATACTTTGACTCGAGGCGGCGAAGTCTAAGGCAGTGACAGTCAATGGGAGGCTACAACGGCCTCGCCCCACAGGGGTGACCAAATGCGCCACTGCTTTTACCTCCGCTTCTACTGTACCCATGTACCTTCGACGCCCGGCTATCAAGGTGCCTAGTATTATTCTTAACCACTAACTTTGATGACTAGACGTCGACCCCAGCGTCAATTTATATCGGCTTTGTCTTGTAGAGTATGAGGTATATCAATTTGTATCATAAGGCTCAGGCGATTTGCATCGCATCTCAAACTGGGCGTTTCTATGGCCGACCCGGCTCTGGATTGGTCTCCTAGATACATGAAGCGGCGGTATCAAGGTACCTAGTTTCTGCATGTGAGTAATTCGGCGGGGCTTATCGATAAGAGCTCTTGCACGGGCCATGACGTCCGGTGCCACTTCCACTGTCGTTGACGCAGGCTGCGGAGCCCCGGACGTTTATTGTGTGTTGATGCCGAGGGTCAATTGTCGTGTTTGCAAGACTCAGCCTTAAGCCCCGCATCCCCAATGGCTGAGGCGCTGTGACGGACCGCGCTTAAGCTGGAATAGCCTGCAGAGAAAGGGAAGGGGGGAGGGGGGATCCGGATGACTCAGTGGATGGGTCGATAATATCCTGACAACATTCACAAGTGTGGTTTGCCTTTGTCCTGATTTGGCGGGAAGGCTCGACTGTGACACGGCTGCGATGCGCCGTGCCATGATACGGGCACAACTGGTTGTGCCTGTCAAGGTAACAAAGGGACTTTAACACGGAACTGCCAATATCAGACCCAAGTTCGCTCAATTGACAGAGTCTTCTCTATTTCGCAAATGAACTGTCTGGCCCTCCTTCGAGAAGCGCGCCTAGTAACTTTCTAACAGCGCCCCTGATCGTTCAGTTGACGCGCAAGGCCCCATCCGAGATAATGCGCCTCGCCATATGGCTTTACGGTGCAAATCATTGCCGGTGGACCATTTGAAATTCCAAATTGACGTCGTGTTCAATGAGCGCGCGGGCAGGCATTGCCGCGGAGACAGCGTCGATGAGATGGCGGATCGGTTCTCGAGGGGCAATCCAGAGACTGCTTGAATCCATCAGGTCGTCTGCAGACCACGCACCTTAGCTCCGGCCGAGGTGACGTGGACTTCGGCGTGTCATTCGTAGGTGCTCCACCGCGGGCTATGAAGACCCTTGAGGTGAGATGAGGACGACACTATCGCCTGCAAGTTGTCAGTCCCGTTGCCAACATAAGGGCTCCCAACGTCGACATACCTCTCACAAAGAGCATTTCGGACTTGCGACTGATGGTCTGTGATGCCCTGTCAGCACACATAGCGAGCATAGCATGAGTGGTCGTCTAACCTTCACCTCCTCGTCCTCCTCATCCTCGTCAACGACGTAGATGGTCTCCTCAACCTCTCCTAGCACAAGGTTGCAATGGCTGTCGTATGCCTACAGAACAGAAAATTGTTAGGAAGTTTCTTTCAACCCCTCTGGGAATGGTTTCCGCTCACGTGAAGACGGCCCTTGAGCTCACGGTCGCCTCTGAGCTTGACGAAAACCACCTCATCGAGCAGAAGCTTGACGAGGTCAAGGGGCTCCTGAACGTGGGTAGCCTCGTCGCCTGCGTCCGCCATGGTCAGAAAAAGAAATCGTCGATTCGATGGGGTTCGGATAGGGTGAATGCGCCGGGCGGACGATGGTTGATATGGACGCAGATACAGCAGCAACTCAACTGGGATGGCTGTGAACAGTGGTGGGTCCACCACACGCCAGAGTTGTGCATTTTGCGCCTCTGAGCTTGCCTTCGTCTCATTGGCCAGGATCATCGGAGCCGGTGAAAGTGATTTTGCGAGGTGCAGCCCACCGCAACTGGAGAAGCCGTGCAACGGAACGCCGGAAAGTGGGCCACACTGGGTCCTTCCCCAGCGCTTCCCGTCCCTGTTCAGGGGTGGCACGGGTGGAACGTAGCTACCCACCTAGGGAGCAGGGCCCTAAAGCAGCCATCGGCAGGTGCCTGTATAATACCTCTGGGGAGGAGGCAGAGACAGGTTGGGGAGAGGTACCTCAAGGCAAGGGAGGTAGCTGCAGCAGCAACCTTGGACGAGGGGAGATGAGGAGGCGGCTCGCGTGAGGGGGAAGTGCTTGCGACAGGTTGTTTTCCTTTCTTTTCTGTCCGAACCGCAGCGCATCGCATCTTCCTCCATTGCCTCCAAGTTTCCCCTCGTCGCGCTTGCTTTACTGCCTTTGCGAAAGTCTCGGTTGTCGATGAATCGATCAAAGACGGCCAGCTTCGCGCCATGATACCTTCAGTCGAGGCCAATGGCCTCCGACAATTGCTTCCGCGTTCATCTCCTCCACGTGGCCGCCCATCTCGATCGTTGCCTCCGCGACTACTACGATGCTCCCAACAACAGCAAAGTGACGGGTCCCCGAGGCGCCCCCGACGACAGAGCTTCACGAGTGGCTCCTATCTATCGAAGAGGTCGTATTCGTCGAGCAGTCTCTCCGAGGCGTACGCACCGCCGCTACACAGCTCCCATGATGTCTTGGGTGGTCTCTTTTCCGCGGTCGAGACGCAAAGCCCGAAGCAGATACTCGATGAGATGGGCGCATTGAGAAAAAACGAACATCCGGACGATGTCATCAGATGTCTAGCTGCGTTACCGACCACCGCCTTCTCGGAACTCGTCCAGTCGATGGACCCTACACAGATCGGCGCGCAGGTTGATGCGGCTCACGGCCTTCAGTTGCCTTCTGGTCTGAATCAGTTCAGCTACGTGGCATCGGTAGATGACCAGAATGGCATTAGAAAGGCTTACAAGTCCATTTTCTCGACAGTGCGGTCTCTCCTTGAATTGCGACAGCAGCAAGGCCGCAACCTGACCATGTCCGACTACCTGGTTCTTCTGCGGTGCGCGGCAGCCACTTCAGATGTCGAATCGGTGAAATCAGTCTGGAAACAAGCGATGAAGCGGAAACCTGACGAGACTTTCACGGAATCGAAGGATGGCCGGGCCTATGCCGAGTTCATGAAGTCTCGATTTCTCACCGAACCGCTGTACATGCAGCATGATCTGGCGAGATTTCGAGCTCGCCCGCGAGATCTCTTTGGATACAGAAAGATTTTTGAGGATAACAAGGTCATGAAACCCCTGGAAAGCATGCGCTTGAGCATCTTTGCAAATCAGAATTCGTCATTCGGCCGTTCGCCGACGCAGGAAACCCACGACATACACAGGATCATAAGCTCGCCTCGCCCCGTCAGGCGAATCTGGGAGCATATGCTTGAGAACGGCATCGCTCTGGACACGGAGATGTTTTCGACATACATGATAGCGTGCGCGCGTGCAAACTCCTTTCGGCGGATGATCGAGCCCTTGTGGCAGATTTGGAGGATCAGGATCACCAACCTCGACGACCACCGCGCTGCGGAAATCATTGGCGGCATCGACCCCCGGAAACTCGAGCCTACGCTTATGCCAACGCCCGACCTGTTAGATGCCATCGTGCAAGCTTTTGGATCCTCAGGCCACGTTATACTCGCCAGAAAGCTGCTTCTTTATTTCTCGGAAAGGTTTAAGGTCCCCATCCGCCCCGAAACGTGGTCTTCACTCTTGGAATGGACGTACATTGCCTCATCGAAGCCAGCGTCCACTGAGTGGAAGGCTTTCGGAGATGCCAACCGAGCGATTGAGGAGGGGGATGTCATTTCCGTATGGGACGCCATGAACTCTGAGTTGGGTCCCGAGATGATCACCATGAGAAACAGAGACGTGTACGTCAAGACTCTCATCAGCGCCGAAAACCTGGACGCCGCCTGGGAGGAGATCAGACGCGGTCGCGCGCAGTACGAACTTGTGTGCGAAGAAGTCGAGATGGCGCTCTTCGAGAGGCTGTTCCCATCGCCCCCGCCAGAAGCTGTCGATAACTATTTGCGGGCAAAGGCCAAGCAGCACACGGCGTGGTATACCATGCAGCTGTGGTGCAAGCTCTGGCTCCACAAGGGAAGCAAGTCCCACAGACAGGCTGATCTGTTTGCATCTGTCATCGTCACCGATTTCGTGGCAGAGTTCAAAGACTTCATGCCCAATCCGATCGCGTACCAGACGCGCGGGGGAACAGTGAGGATCACCGATCCTAGTTCTTTCCAGAGGAACCAATGGACAAGAAAGATCGTGCGAAGCACGCCAACAACGACCCGCGTCAGAGACTTCAGCCAGCCCAAATTCACGACCGTGAAGGTCACTGGAGAGGGCCAGGAGAACAGCGATGTCAGGATCACCAGCAACGGCGCCGCGGAGGGCGAGGCCGAAGACGAGAACATGGGGAAGGTCTTTCTCACGACGCCCAGCGGCGAGCAGCTGTACAACAAGAGCACGATAGTCCTTCGACGGTGGACCAAGAGGTTCGTGCGCAAGCGGACGGAGGCTGCCTTTGGCCAACCGGAGAAGAAGCTCTTTGCGCCTGCGGACGAGGAACTCGAGCTGTCGGAAGAGGTCGAGCGTCGGACGGAACGGCGGGAATTGAATAAGGGCAACGTCATAAAGAGCCTGATCTGGTAGAACACGGCATGCATAGCCAGAAGCTAGACACTGGACTAGAAAGATCAAACGTTCCAAACATTCCAGTCCTTCAGTGGTAGCAGTCACACGAAAAGTCTGACGGATGACGGCCAGTGTCAGCAGGCGTGCTTCTGTGAAGAAGGAAATATTTCGTGTTTCATTGTGACATCGATTTCAGGGTAAGTACTATCTCATGGCAAGTGCTGCCCTCAGTCTGCAAGTGCGACTGGAACGCTGTAAATTTTGTACCAAAGGTTTGTGGTTGTTGTATATATATCCTGTCCAGAGTTATTTCTTTTTGCAGTGCAGTAACGCCTGCTCGCGATGCGGGGTACGACATGCTCGGTGGGGGAGATATGCTCGGCTCTTTAGTCCTTTGCTTTCTTCTCATTCTTTGGGGTGTCTTCTCGCCTTCCCTTTCCCTTTATCAGTCCTGGGACTCGGCCTCGATCTTGCCGGCGGGGGCGGCTTCGATCTTGTTGGGGACGTCAAACTTCTGCAGCCGCAGGTCGTTCAACACCATGTACCTGCTGAAGGTGATCCAGCCGTAGCGGAACCACACCATCTGGCTCTTGTGGGCCGTCGTCATGGCGTGCCAGGCCGTGCCGAAGCCGCCGCTGGAGCTGATCTGGCTGAGGAAGACCAGGGCGGTCGGGTGGTAGGCATTCTTGGCCTTCTCGTCGTCGTCGTCATCGTCGTCGTCGTCGTCCTCCGTCTCCTCCTTGGGCTTCGTGGGCTTCGCCGGCTTCGGGGGGTTGCTCCCGCTGGTCGTCGCCCACGAGAGCAGGGTGGGTATCGTGTCGAGGAAGCTGCTGTACTTGCGCAGCATGTTGACGGAGGTGAGGGTGTACATGTCGACGGGGGAGCGGAAGCGGGGGTCGGCGGAGAGGGCGGACACGAAGGTGCGGGCCCCGTGGTAGAGGGAGATGTGGTTCGGATGGTTGGAGACGCCGGTCGAGTCGAAGGTGATAAGGACGTCGATGTTGGCGGTGGGGTTCTCGCCCTCTGCGGCCTGGCGGACGTGATGCGGCGCAAAGGCGCGGGTGAGCAAGGTGGCGATCTTGTTCTTGTCCCAGACGTTGGTCATGGAGTCCTGGAAGTCACTGTTGTTTCGTCGCAAGGAGACGACTCTTCAGCTGACAGTTCCTGGGGGAGGCCGGATGTTGGAGGGGAAGATAGGAGTGGTGGAACTTACGGGCTGTCAATGACGAAGACGTCGTGCTCCTGGCGCAATCCCAGCTTCATGCCGCTCTTGACCAGTTCCTTCTTGCGAGTCTCGCCGAGGCCGTCGGCGTCGCCTAGGTTCATTGCCCCTCTCGTCAGCCATTTGCGCGCCTTGTCAACGCCCTTTCCCCCGCCATCAGCACCCCGCGCGCGGTTCTTCTCCTACCTGAGCTCAGACACAAAATCTTGACATGGTTCCCGGTCTCGGGCCGGGTGAGGGCGAGAACGGTCGGGGCGAAGAACATGGCCTCGTCGTCCGGGTGGGCGATCAGGAGGCAGATGCGCTTGTTCTCGAGGGTCGGGAGCCGGGCCGTCGCAAAGGGCTGCAGGCACATGTAGAAGGCCGGTACGACGATCGCCACGACGGCCCCGACGGCCCCGACGACCGTGGTCGAGCCCATTATGCGATCAATCTCGTTGAGTAGCGCGCGCGCAAACTGTCTCTTATCTTGGGGGGAGAGAGAGAGGAGGTAGACAGTTTATCTCTCTTCGAATCGCGTGTTGTGTGGTCTCGTTGATGATGGGCAGGAGAGAGCCGGGAGAGGGCAGCTAACTCGAAGTGGGGTTTCGTCCTTAGGCCGGAGCTGTTGTCACGGTCGTTCGATTCGGTGTGGGCGGGCCGAGGCTTCCGTAAAGGATGATGCCTGTGCGGTATGGTCTCCGCAGGCTACGAAGGCGTTCGCGATATGTTTTTGGCTAGCAGACACAGGACAACAGCAAGCTCAATGCCGCCGTCATCGACTCATCGCGGGTTGGGAGGGGAGAGAACCGGGAGACCAAGATGCCACCGCGTGACCGTGGAAGGACGAAACACCCCTGGTCGAAATATCGGCTGTTAGCGACAATCCCGATCCCGATGGCCGGCGGCGGAGAAAAAAAAAACAAGGCAAAACAAGCTGCACCGAGTGGCTTTTCTGTATGGTGGGGTATACGGATAGGCTTGCTCACAATAACTCTACGAGAGGAAGACGACGACAACCAGTATGGGATGGGTTGGGGGAGTTGGATGCAAAAATCACAGACGAATTAAGATCACAGAGAGAAACTGGACGGTTGAGCGGTTTTTGTGTGTGTGCTCCCACCCACCTGCCCCCTTCCCCTTCCCCTTCGTCTCTTCGAGTGCGGTGTGTTCTTGTGTGCGTCGCACGATACTAGTCGGTAGGGCAGGCGGTGAATCGGTGACAGATCGCGGAAGGTTCTATCGAGGTCTGGAGGGGTGCGACGGCCTGTGATTGGGCGGGGGGTTGTCATGCCACGGACAGGGGTCCAGGCCGCGACCTCGATGGAGCGGCGGTCTGCACTCTGCAGCTCATACTGGAGCGTGTACCTGGTAGGTTCTCTTAGGCGGCACGGTACCTTACATAGGTACCTAGCTGGAGCCTGTGAGGAGGAGAGCTTCAGCGGGGTTCCTGTCAACGACACTAGGCAGCTTGCTACAGTCATTTGCATCAGCGGCGTCCAAAACCCAAAGTGGGGCAACGCTTACCTATGCTAAAAAGTCAAATTTTGCCCTTAAATCCAACATTCTGCACATTATAGCTTTCAGTAGATGCCGCCGTCAAAAGGCCTCCTACTACTGCTAAAAACAAACGTAAAGCTATTTAGAGACTATATTTTAATTAATTTACTATTATAGTACTAAATATTTTAATATACTAGCTTACTAAAATTAACCTGATGCTTCTATCCCTTAACTTTAACAATAGCTTTATTACTACAACTACTGATTACTACCTATAAACGGTTCGAAGGTACTACTACTAATATAACTTTACTAGTAAGGTTAAATAATATAAAAGATCTTATAAAAGTAGCTAGAAGATAGAGATTTAGTACTATACTAAGCTACTTAAGCTATTAAAGTATCGTAACGACCTAATACTAGACAAAATATAGACTTTTCTACTTAAGTAATTTAATTTTAGTATTAGTTTATTAATAATTAGTTAGTATTTTAAGGAGGCGGGTTGGACTAATAAAAAGATGTATATTGTGGCTGTTTAATAAGACCTAGAGAAGAGGCTTAAGTAGCTCTATTATGTATAGTAGTATAAACTAGAATAACTGATTTTTATTAATAAGTTAGAAGTAGATAAAAATACTAAGAAGAGGTAAACGGGATAGGTACTAAAAGGCCTTGCGCCGTAAAGATTAGTAGAGTTAAAATATAGTTAGTAAATATAGCTTTTACTAGTACTAACTCTTAAGGGTATTTTGGATTTTTTTATATACCTAGGGACGATAAATAGTAATGACTTTATAGGGTAGATTACTTAGTATTTACTACCTAAGTATAAAAGGTTTTCTACCCTTTATTTAGTAATTATTATAAATAATACCTCTTTTTACTACTAAGAGGATATTTAGATTATTTATAAAAAAGCCAGTATATACCTTAAATACCTTCTACTATACTTACTTAACTTTAACCCTATTAAAGAGTACTTTAGAGACTTAAAAAAGTATATTAAAAAGAACTTTTATATATATAATATTAGTAATAAAAATATTTATAATTAAGTAAAGTTTTTGTATAACTATACTTTAGAGGTAGGGTAGAGATTACTATAGATTATTAGTTACTTCTACTATGTGTTTATTAATTTTAATAGTAGTAAGAGTATATTTAATAAGTTTGTGGTAGGGGTTATAAGTAGTAGAGAGAGTGGAGATGTATTAAGTAAAGTAAGTGATGGGTTAAAGCTATTATTAAGTTGCGAGGTTACTATAGTTAAGTAGGTAAAAAAAGAAGGAAATAAATACTAGTAATAGGTTAAAGTTATTGTTAAGTAAGTTGCGAGGTTACTATAGTTAAGTAGGTAAGAGATAAATAAAATAAATACTATAGGTAGTACTTATTATAACTCTTTATTACTTAACTTTAATTATATACTAATATCCTTTTTATTAATTTCTTTACTACTTAACTTTATATTATTTTTAGAGTATAGTAAATTAGTAAAGTAGCTTAAAAACTACTTATTATTTAATATATTAATTAGTTTTAACTATAATCTACTAGGTTATAGTTAGAGTCTATTAACAATTATTTAAGGTAATATTTAACTCTTGTTAAGTAGATTAGTATTAAATTAATTTAAATTAGGTTGTAGTAGTTAGAGAGGAGAGGAGATTTTGGATAAAAAGCTTAGGGGGGGGGAGAAAGATATTATAAGAAACTACTAAAGTACTAACTTAGTTAGTAATTAATTAAGTAATATAGCGTTTTACTTATTTATATAGCCCCTTTTAACTTTAACTAATACTTTTTATAACTTATAATTCTCTTTAGTTTTTTTTTTAGTAAAAAACTCTATAAGGGCTATAGTTATAGTTTAGGATACTTATAATTAAGGGCCTATAGGGGTTAGTATAATAAAAAACTCTTTATTTAAGAGGCCTAAGTTACTAGTACTAGTATTATAGAGTCAATAATAAAACGCATCCTAAGCTACTTAATTAAAAGGCTTAATAATCCCTATAGACTCTATAGATATAACTGGCTTCTTACTATATAAGTAGAAGACTTTATTATTAATAAAAACTTTAATATTTAATTTAATAATATTAGTAATATTTAGAGTAATACTCTATTTATTAAACTAGTAATTAAGAAGCCCTTTAATAGAGTAAAAACTACTATAGTAGCTATAGAATAGCTTAAGTAATATTTAAAGATAGTTATTAATGTTATAATACTTACCCAGTATAGTAGTGAACTAAATAACGAAGTTATTAACTTAACTATATTATTTAGTTAGTGAATCCAGTACTACTAAAGACGATAATTAAATAAGTATTTATTACTATAGAGTAGGAGTATAAGGAGGCTTATTTAGGGCTATAAATATATATAGAGTATAGTAAAGTTAACTTTAATATACTAGTAGTAATGCCTATGTTAAATAAAATAAGGTTAGTAGCGCGCTATAAAAGTTTATAATAGTATTACTCGAGGTTTAACTTAGTTAATTAAGTATTACTATAGGAGTAAGAGGAGCTAAAAAATTAGTCTAAGTAGCTATTTAAATACCTTTACTTTACTATATTTATTTATTTTAAACCTTTTTAACTATAATACCCTTACGTCTTCTTATTACTAGTACAAGGTCTATAGATAGAGTACTAAGTAAAATACTAGCCTTACTTTTAAAGAGGGCCTATTTTTATTATTTAAAATTAAAGATTTCTAACTTATAGTATATTTTATTAAAAGTAATTTAATACTAAGTATATAAATAATTTCTACTTTTAGTAGTGTTTTTATATATTATTAGCTTAGGGTACTACTAATAGCGTAGTAGCTATAAGAACTTATTTTTAGTAAGCTTCTTTGTTTCTTTAATAGTAGTAGTTATTTTACTAATATACTCCTTTTATTTAACTTAGTAAAAAGGTTAACTACTATAGACTTTAGTAGGTAAAGTAATTAATATAGTATTGTAGGTAGCTTATATTTCTATAGTAATAGGAATATAGAGTTAAAAAATAAGTATTACTTTAATTATAGCTTTACTGTATTTACTAGTTTTAAGGATTTGTTTAGTTAGTAGATACTATAGTAGGTATAGCTAAGTATTACTAGTTACAGTATTATACTCCTTCTAGTGTATTAAATAAATAGGTTTAGTACTCCTTTTTTACTATTTAATTTAAAAAGTAATATATAACTTAGTAGCTTTAAGTATAACTCTAAGTTAAGTATAGATTTGTTTTTTAATATTAACAATAGTATCCCTTTACTTTCTAAGTATAAAAGATTTAATAGTATTATACTATATTTTTTATAACTTAATTATATAAGGGAGCTTAAGTAGAAAGGGTACGCTATTAAAGGTTAGTCTGTATAAAATATAGATAGGGATTTTTATAAGTATAAATAGACTCTAATTTTTAGTAAAGACGTTATTATTAAAAGGTACTTTAATTTTTAAGTAATACGGGGTATAGGTATAGCTTTATTTAGAAGGAGGCTTTTATTATTATTAAAAGGGTAGATTTTATTTATTATTAAAAAAGGGATCCCGTTATTACTAAAAGGAGGGGGGGTCTTATTAGCTCTAAGAGGGAGTAGTTAAGGTATTTAGCTGTTTTTAGAGTAGGGTCTTATTTTTAGTGCTATTATTATTACTTAAATTAATTTTAGTATTATTTTTAATAAGATCTAACAGCTCTTCTAGTGGTATAGCTATAGCTACTTACTTCTTTATAGCTAGTTACTTTTTTAACTTAACTACTAATACCCAATGTTTACTAGGTTTTACCTATAATAGCCTAGAATTAGTTAGAGCCTTTTTTAGTTTAGTTACTTACTACTTTACTACTAGTATTTAAATAATTATAATTTACTTACTTATTAATTCTTAAAATACAACTTAAGGCTTTTTACTAAGAGTATCCTTGTGTTGCCTATGGGTATGGGTATGAGTAGCTAGAGGAGCTAGTAATAGGTTATTAATTAGATTAATTAATACCTAGTGCTTCTAGGGAGGTATTATAGAATAAATTAACTATAATAAACAATAGGGATAATAGATAGTAGGCAAGGATATTTAGTATACTAAAGTATTAATCTTAAGGTAAAGTCAGACTTTACTATACTACTAAAATTATTATTAAAACAAGTAACAGGGTGGGCTCCTATAGCTAACTAATAGGAGTATAAGTTCTATACTTATTAAGGAAAAGAAATGTATAATTTGATGGCCTTAAGGCCTTTATATAGGGCTAATTACCCCGTTAGTAATGAAATTTGTGGTGTTCTATATGGTGTTGTGCAAAAAGCGCGAATTTTCCATATAGTAAGCAGTGCCCTACTATGGGTTTTGGACGCCGCCGATGCAAATGACTGTACCTAGGTACAAGGTGTGTGTCTTTGTCAGCGAACGGGGAACCACACGCGACCGGACGATGAGAAGCGACGACGATAGACCCTGCAGCTGCGAATTTGGATAGCTGTCCGGATCACCTCACGAGACGAAGCGGCCAATTGAGTTTTCGACCGATCGAACGAAGAACTCAAGACATATATACCTCGCGGCATAGAACCGAACCTTCGGACACACACGATGGCGAAGAAGGTCAAGGAGAAGAAGGCCAGGGATCCCAGGAGCATCCCATTGGCCCAGCCAGACCGTTCTGGCCCTAGCGAGGCCACGCTGCTGCAGCTTGCGCAGGAAAGGGGCTTGTTCAAGCAAGCGGACGAGGACCCGAGGAACAAGCACAAGACAAAGGGGAAGGGCCTGCCCGAGGGTGCCGTGCGCATCGACCGCCCCAAACGCGACGATGGGAGCGACGAGGATGATGACGAAGAGGAGGAGGAGGACGACGATGACGACGATGACGATACGCTGCTCTCCCCCTTCATGGACCGCATCATGGACTCTCTCCTGTGGACCGTCAGCCTCGCCATAGTCCACGGCACGCTCGACGTGCTCGTCCAGAACCAGTACGCCATCGAAATCAGCTGGTCGAGCGTGTTCAGTCGGACGCTGCTCGCATTCGTCGGTAAGTGGCGACCCCTTCGCATCTCTGACACGGCGATGTGTTCCTTGCGGCTGACCGCGGGCCCGAACGCTTCTAGTCCTCTTCTTCCTCTTCCACAACCTCCACGCGCACCGCTCCAGCCCGATCCTCGTCCCGGGGCTGCCGCTCCGCTTCCAGAACCCCCTCCGGCAGGGCATCTTCTTCGTGACCGGCGTCACGGCCGGCTGCTACCTGATATACATCACCAACAAGTTCAGTTACCTGTACACCCTGAAGCGGGCGCCGACGCTGGGGTGCCTGTGGATCTGGTCCGTCCTCGAGATGGACCTGGCCGTGGCCGCCGCCAGTCTGGCCGTTGCGGGGGCGTTCTTGTTGCAAGGGGGATACGACATCAAATGATGGGTCGGTCTCGAGCGAGTGGAGGGAAGCAAAAGAGGGCATTTAGATTTCTTTTTATATACTGCAACAGAGACACCGGGACGGCGGTAACGGGTGAGATGTGAAGCGATGGCGATGAATCCCCAAACCAACACCGCCCCAACATTCAGCAACACATGCGTGCCTTATCCAAGCAGTCCAAGTCAAGTACAACGCTCAGGCCAGTGCGTAACATTTCACAGTTCTCGGTCGACAGAAACGACAAAGCGAAGTCTTCGATGGGGAGGAGACCCGGCAGTCGGATCCGACACCACTGAAGTATTGTCTTGAATGCTGCTCGTGTGTCTTGGCACCATTTTGAGCCGGCACAGTGGTAGCTCATTGCAGAGTGCCATCGCTGAACTGAGAGGGGACATCGTCTACTGCCCAGCTTCCAGGAAGTCCAAAAAGGGGAGACAGTCGAGGCCAATGACCTCTAAAAGTGCTACCAGTGGTTGGCCACTGGCTGCTTGGTACTCATTTGGCAGAGCATAACGTTCTTCTCGTGGTCTATGCCGCATGCAGCGTCACCTTTGCACATGTTGCCTTGGGAAGATATGGAGCCGTATTCAACAGCGCCCTCGACGACAGCAATTCACGTCAAGTAACTGGCAGTCTTTTATCTTGTCTTCGTAATTGCACAAGGCCCTTGGGATACTGCAGTATACGGCACAACAACATCAGCGTTTGGCAGATGCAACGAACTGGCTACATCACTTGGACCTCGAACGTTGGAATGATAAAATGCTAGACCGCCTCTCGCGGCCTCTTTTCGGCGAGGCGGTCGGGCTCGGCTGGGAAGAGACGGATACGCGCCGCGACTTCGTCGTCTCCGTCTTCGACTGGCCGCCTGCGGTGTTGAGTCGTGTCCGGTGCATGAGAGGGTAGACGAGCTCTTCCAACCGATGGATCTGGGCTCTTTGCTCGGCGATCTGGGTTTCCATCCTGACAAAGCTCTCTTCGGACCTGGCTTCGGTCCATGTCGCTCTCTTCTCCAGGTCGCGGATTCGCCTGGTCCAGTGTCAGCAGGAGCCCCTAATGAACAGACGACGGTCTTACGAAGATATCATGCTCATCTGGGTGAACTGGACGCGCCCCGTCAACGCCTCTCTCTGACGAACCAGCTCGAGCGTCTTGGTGCGGACGGGCAGCCAGGCCATGGCGACGTTGGTGGTGAAGCTCCAGCTCCTGGGCACCAGCGTCCACTTCCCCTGAGCGCCGGCGTCCTGGCCGGCGGCCTTGGTCTCGGCCTCGGCCAGCAGGTCCAGTATGCGCTGCTCCAGCTTGACCAGGTCGTCCATGACGAAGGCGTACATCTCGTACTCGGGCTGGCCCCTGTGCGGGCCTCCCGGCCTCTCGCCGGCGGTGCGGACGAGCTCCGACAGCCAGGTCGACTCGGTCTTGAACCAGGACAGGGAGGCCTTGACCCGGAAGTACTCGTCGTCGCTGTTGCGCAGGTACGTGATCCTGACGTACGCGGCGGCGACGATGGCGACGATGAAGGTGAGGATGCCTGCGACGTTGGCCGCGATGGACAACGGGCTGTCCTGCTGGGCGGGCGAGTCCATTGGGGCACGCTCGGGACGCTCTGTCCGGCTTTTGATGCACAGTTGGCTCCGATGCTGATGCTCTTCGGTTGAGCTGAGAGCCTCCGGTTTGCAGTGCTGGGCAGTTCGCTCTTTTTCTGCAGAATAATGCTGTGTAAGAAGGGACCGGGGTTAAATCCTAGGTACATATCTAGGTAGGTAGGTACGTAGACACCTACTAGGGAGGTTCCACGCGGGAGCAAGCCCGGCGGCATCTCCCCCTGAATCGATCGGCCGCCAAACCCTAGCGCCGAGCTTGGCTTCCCGGTCATGGAGCAGAGCGGAGGGCCGCTCTCACGTCACGTCGATCGAGGCACCTATCGATTCATTTTCTCACCCACGAGACCCGTTTAATAAGTGACTGCCTCGAACATCTAGGTAATTACATCATCGAGATGCTCACATGGGGACAAAAAAGCGCCCTCAAAGCTGCTTCAACTTGTGGTCCCTAGGCACTTGATGCTTGGGTGGGTAGGTACCTGCCTCAAGACGTAGCTTCCTAGTTGCCCTAGTGATACCTACCTAGGCGGTTGGGGCCGTCCCGTCCGCCGGGTTCCTGGCCGCCCGGCTTGCTAGATATTTATGAGCCTCTCGAGCTACCTAGGTAGCTCAGTGAGTCGCAGCCAGTGACATTGGTAGCATGTGATTCGTCACACGAGTGAGAGCAGCGTCTTCGTGGAGCTGGAAATAGCCACGGGATCTCATCCACGCGCAGTCATCTCTCCTATGACGAGAAGAGGCCGTTTATTGCAGAAGTCTAAATAAGAACCATTAATACCTCGTCTCATCCTCTCACTCGTAGTGTCAAGCAGCTTTCAGGGGAAACATGCAGGTCGTTTTTGCGGGGATCGATGTCGAGCTTGCCCAGTGTCTTCACTCCATCCATCTGTCTGGGCTTCACAAGATATATCCTACCTGCCCAGGCCCAAGCTGATATTTTCCAGCAGAGTCATAAACTACCTAGTCAGTTCAGTTGTTTTCAAAATGCCAAAAATGTGGGTTCGCAACTGACCTGCTTGGAAATGAGAACCCTCCCTCCTGGGTGCTTGCCAACTTGGGAGTCAAAGTCAGTCAACTCAGCTGAAGCACCTGCCTTAGCTTCTTGGTTCCTGCCTTCCTGCCCTCTTCAGAGAAAACAGTCCAGAGGATCTCCCACAGCTTTTTGATTTTCAAAATTGGCCCTTTGACTGAAAACTCTCTCTCCTCCACCACTATTTCTTTCTCTCCTCTATCACACCACCACTTCCTCTCTCATCCGCCTTCCCCCCACACCTCCCCCTCTCCGAAACCTCTCACAGACTCAACGATCTCGCGCAGTCTTCAGGAACAAGTGTATTTTCTAAGGTCAGTGGTCACTCAAAGACGAAAAGAAAGAGAGACTCTGAGAGAGACTCTCATCTCAGCAAAGCACTGACATTCACAAAGGTACTCAAGCTCATCCAAAGCAATCACACCCACCATCACCTACCCATCCCTTCGCCCCAGGTATGTTTGTTCCCCAGCATCACTTCCTTCAACCAACTCATTGTTTTCTGACTTCTTTCTCTCAGTGAAGCAACAATGTCTTCCAACGAGACCACTCCCTACACTGTCCCCTACACCGGTGCAGCTGGCAATCGCGTTGCTCACCAACTCGTTCCTGCCTCCTCCATGGAACCTACTGTCAACGCCCATCCTCCTGCTCCCCAGAACATACAGGGTGCAGCTTACCAGAGCCCTGTTGTTGCCGACGAGCCCAAGGGCCCCAAAACCGGCTTCGCCATGGGTGCCTCGACTGCTATGGCCGGCTGTAGCACCAATGCCACCAGCAACGCCAACTCTGCTGCTCGACGCAGCTCCGTCATCCATACCACCCACGACAACCCTCACGATGTCATCCCTGATCGTTTCGCCTCTGCCTCCTCTAGCAGTGGTGGCATCGCCATCATCCATCCGGGTGTGCACCAGTCTGCTGATGTCCATTCCTCCCCCACGGCGGGCAATGGTCACAACTCCAGCAACCAGGTTTGTGTGAGCCGTGATTAACTTTGACTAAAGAGCGGCCTCTAACTTGATCACGCTAGGGATCTTCTTCCTTTGGTTTGGATGGCCAGCAAGAGCACCCGGGTCACAATGTCGACCACGTCACTGGCTCCTCTCCTCAGGCTGTGCAGTCTACCCGACTTAGTGTTGCCCAGAGCCACAGCCTTTGGTTGGGCCAGAACCGTGGACCCAACATACAAGACATGACTTCTCGCACCGGCTTGTTTGCCAGGCCTCGTTTTGGTCCCTACATTCCTGTCCACCGCCAACACCACCACCAGAACAACGTCAACATGGCAGGTTTTGGTTTTGATGATTACCTGGAGGAACGAATCGAGGAGCTTGAAGACCACAACGAGCACCTTCAAACTCAACTTAACAACCTTACTTGCTTAGTTGCTAGTCTCAACAACAACATTCTCAGCAACAACCCTGGCATGATTGCCACTCTGCCTCTCAGCATCCAGGAGATGCTAGAGGACGTCTATGAAGACTGGAAGTACAATGAGTGGCGTGACGCTGCCCGTTATCCGTACCCCTGGGAGTTGGACATGGACCGTGAGATGGCCGGGCTCGGCATCCACTTCAACAACCCTGCTGCCGAGAACTAAGCACCTGTCAACAAGTCGACAATGGGCAAGAACACCTTCAGTGTCTAGCAACACTCTGCTTTCAGACATCTGTCTCTCTTCTTTGATTCAGCACAGACATTCGAATCGGCAAACGTTTCTGTCAGCCTGTTTGCCACATACAGGGCGGCCTACACAAATTTTCAGGCCACGCGCAACTGGCTGCTTTCTCGTCTTCACTGCAATCAAGCCATTGGTTTCTTAGATCAAAAGCACTCAGGACTTGCAGCACTAGACACACATGTCTTCCTTTCGGCCGAATTTCCTTTCACTTGTACGACTAATTCCAGATGGACGGCTTTTCCCCTGCACTACACCACACACTCATTTTGTTCTTTGCGCAGCACTCAACGGTCTTTACTGCAACTTTTGTGTATCACCCTCGCTTAATGGGCAGACAGCCTAGATTGTCTGTTGAAGCTGCGATGGGTTTGGAACTTGGGCCCCCCTGGGGCGGTTTGGTTGAGAATAGCCTGCAATCAGGGCAGGAAGTTGGCAACGGTTCTTCAGTTACTGGATGGCGAGACAGGCTACACTAGACTAGAACCATAGGTTTTGACAACACGAGCACTCATACCTAGATCCGACCAGCGGCCGGCATGCTCGTGACTGTGTTCAGCAGTTGGGATGTTTTCGTAGCAGTGAATAGTGACATGGCTTGCTTGGTATAAAAGCAGGCCTTTGCCTCACGCCCAAGCTCCCTCGGCACGCAAGATTCCATGGAGCATCTCCCCCAAATCAACCTAGGTAATACCAGATCGCGAGCATCAAGATGCCAAGGGACGTCACCGAAGAGCCCGGCCCCTCGCGGCCACAGCTGCGAACCGTCCGCAGGGCGCGCAACTCGAAACACGACGTCCCCTGCGGGCCCGGCTGCCTCGTGTACCCCGGCAGTAAGAAGGACCACATGCCCGACGGGCTCATGGGCGAGGTCGCGCGGTACCTGGAGCTGGACCTCAAGACGCGGCCGTCGGGCGACAGGACCTGGGTGGAGAGGAAGGGGGGCAAGAGGAGACACAAGGGCGGGAGGCACAGGCACTGCCAGCGCCCGAATCGATTCCACCCCGCTGGGCCCGAGGCCGAGGCCGCTCAGGAGGGGCAAGCTGCGCAGGATGGTGAGAATGTGGAGTTCGCCGTGGCAGCTCAGGAGGTGCCTCTCCAGGAGGAGGATGGAGTTTACCCTGCGCTTCCGCCTCTTGGGGAGATGAGGCCTGCGGACGAGGTCGCTCTGGCGTGGAGGCGGCGCGATCAGCAGGAGCGCGAGGCCGCCAGGGAGCAAGCGCGGGTGATGGAGGAAGCGGAAGAAGCACAGCGGCAGGAGGAGCGTCGGCAGGGAGAGAGACTGGCGATCGAGGAGGGGCGGCCTAACGACGAGGGAGATGGGCTGCGGGGGATCAGAAGGCTCTTGACGTTCCGAGTGACGAGGCGGCCTCCGGAGGGCGTGGCTGAAGACGAACCGGTGGGCAGAACGCCGAGGGGGTTCAGAGACCGGGTGGGTGCGATGAGAATCTTTCATGTACATAGACGGCCGCCTCCCATGCAGTGAATGATACAGTTTAGAGTCGAGTGCGTGGGATCCTCCAGCCGGCTAGGACCCCGACGAGGTAAGGCGCAGTACATTCACCAGCCTTGGAGGGGAGCCAATTTCGAAGAAAGAGAAATTAGACGGACATCGGATCTAAGGACCCAGATCCAAGAAACAGTGACTGAGAAGACCATCGTTCCGGTATGGACGATGGTCGCCCGGAGGCAGAGAATGACCAGGATCAGCACCGGACGGCGCTCGTGGTGGGGTGACCGACCGGCCTCCGGCGCCGGGGACTCGGGGGAACGGGCTCACAAGAAGGGGCATACTACGATTGAGCGAGGCAGACCTCGACCGCGAGTGTGACTCTTCGCGATATCTAATTTGTCCAACCTCAATTCGACGGGCTGACCGCAGCCAGGCAGCAGCAGCAGCGGCGGCGGCTTACCGTTTCAGCAGGGCAAGGCAGACCGTCGCCTGTAGCTACCTAGATCGCTAAAACGAGACCGCTGAAAACCCCTCTCCACACCGCCCGTCGCTCACGACTTTGCTCGCTTTCCTGTTTCAACTCGCGACGTCAAAAGACCGCGAGCAAAATCAAACAAATCTCACAAGTACGTTCAATTTCCTTTCTTCTCGAGAAAAAGCCTACCGCTAACCAAGGCCCAGGATGTCCGCAGAGCAGGCACCCACGCGGCCCCCGCCGCCGACGTTCCGGCTCGAGTTCCCGCCCTCCCTCGAGCCGTACAACCTGCCCGCGCGCGCCTGGCTCGCGGCCAACGACAAGCACTGGGACGGCCTGGCGACGGGCGCGCTCGTCTTCAAGGACTCCGACGACTCCACCGAGAGCGATGCTGCCGCCGCAGGCCGCCGCATCCTGCTCCTCCAGCGCGCGGCGCACGACAGCATGCCGAACCTCTGGGAGACGCCCGGCGGCGCGGCGGACGACGACGACGCGAGCCTGCTCGTCGCCTGCGCGCGCGAGCTGTGGGAGGAGGCCGGGCTCGAGGCCTTCGAGGTGGTGCGCGTGGTGAGCGAGGGCGAGGGGAGGGAGCCCGGGAGCGTGTTCACGAACCGGACGGGCACCGTCGTGTTCTGCCGGTTCGCGTTCGAGGTGAGGGTGAGGCCTGGCGGCGGGGAGGTGAGGATCGACCCGGACGAGCACCAGGACTTTGTCTGGGCGACGGAGGAGGAGGTCGAGGCGGGCAAGGTCGGGGGGAAGGAAATTCCTGTTACGAACGGGCAGATGACGAGGTTGATCCTGGATGGGTTTAGGAGGAGGAGGGAGGAGGACGTTGAGGGGGGGAGGGAGGTTGTCGTGGGGCGGTGAGATGACTTCGAGATGGGAGGTTCTGGTCCATGGGAGCTATCGAGAAAACGCTGAGATGGCGATGATGACGAGCTCCTGGATGGTCACACGTTTCCTAGAGGATGATGAGACATGGGTATCGCCATCCATGCATGGAAGAAGACCCAAGGGATAGCAAGATTCAATTACCTAGATGATAATTATCCGCCACGAGTACCTAGATATCACACTGCTTTAGATCCTCGTCCAAAAACTTGCCGCATTATGCACCATCCAATATTCCAATAATTGACTCGAGCCATCCTCGCGCCGCTTCTCACCAACACCTCCTCGACCGTCCGGTGCATGTCGTAGGCCTCTAACAGCACCAGAACACTGGCGATGCCCGTGGCGACTAGAGCCACAACCTCGACGTTATGGGCAGTGCCAGCCTCTGTTCAAGTAGACACTACAGGAACAGGAGCTAGAGAACACGCGCATATCGGACTTGAATGCCATTGTCGCCTACACCGGCTGGAGCCTCCGGAAGAGACATCTGCGAGCAAGCCACGAGGCCTCGCATACACTTGGTTGACGAGACAAGGTCTACGGGATCTCCCTGTCTTGAGTGTCTCACGGGCTCAAAAGCTCGAGGATGGAGCACGGCGAAAAGGACGAAGAGTCACTAGGCTCCAAGACTTGTCACGGTTTTACCGTCCTCCGTCCTCTGTCCATGGAACGGCCAGCCGTATTGTCAGCTGCTCGACACCAGCATCAACATCCTGCACCGTGGTGGCCGACGCACCTATACATTCGAGGCATCTACGAAAATCAATATTCACAGGGACTGAGACACAGAATTGGGAGTCATCGAGATCACACACGCTGCGGTTGGCCTGGTTGGGGGTTTTGACTCCCCCGTCATTATTGCAGCCCCGCGGGAACTCCATGCAGTTCTTCCAGCAGGACTGTCTCCAGGTTCCTCCGAACAGCCGCAAGTTTGTTCGAATCTTCAGCGCTGAAAAGTGGACGACGCTGGAGGGAGGAGTGCGTTCCTGGGTGTAGACCCGACCTACGACAACGCCACCCAGGGGCCGAAACATGTACGTGCCAGACAGGAGGCAGAGTCGGCTTCTGCAGCGCTCGGGTTTGAGAAATGGGCGAGCGACAATGGTGGATCGGACACGGGCTACATCTGTATGCATCTACAAATGCATGCCCCTGGCGAGCTGGGTGAAGAATTATCAGCATCCTGCAAGCTTGGCACCAGCCCTACTCGACTAATTCAGCCCAGGGGTCCAACTTGGCGGGTTGGCCGAAAGATCGAAGCAAGCTCGGACAGGCACGACGCAAGTATTGTCCAGAAGCAAGAAACGCAGCCATGTGCCGGGCGCAAAGTCTCACGGCGGGTATTTTTGGCCCAACATGCTGGAACCGCGTGGGGGTAGCAGCGAGGCGGACTGCTGTCAGGCTGGAAGGTGGAAGACCATCTCGCGAGGCATCTCGCGGCAAGGCCGGAGGTCCGGAGGCACGGGTCTGGGCCCTCAAAGAAAACCAGTCAGCGTCGTCCACGGCCCGAACGACGACTGTGGCGGAACCCCAGTCATGATTTACGGCTCTGGCGGCCGGGTAGCGTAACATGGTCCACTCGTAGATATTCGAGGCTGTCATCTTGCATTAGGGAGCGATATTTCGGATCGCAACAGCCGGTACGGAGAATGCCCGACGTATGTCATGACCAGACCTGTCAGGCCTGCCCGAGGAGACACCAACAGCACGTCTCAATTAGTAAGGCTTCCAGGGGAATTGGTTGGCGCGGAATTGTTGGTCGGGATCTTTCAGGAGATCGATTTGGTGGCTGACAGAGACCGATCCGGCGGCGTCTTAGATCCGAGCGAAATGGGCGAAGGATGACATGAGTGAGGCGGGCGAGATGAGAGCGGCAGGGGCTTGTGGCTTGAAAGTCTCCCGCATTGGGCCATACGACGAGAAAACAGGCGGGCGGTGAGAGACAGAGGGCCGGGGGAGCTCGACGGGAGCGAGGGCGATCGGTGGAGGGCTTTCGCAAGGTGGATGCGGTGGGATGGCGGGCGAGGCGGCTCATTGGGCTTCGTCGAGGCTGGCAGGTTCGGGGAAATGCCGCGATCGGCGTCGACACCCCGCGGAGGAAGCAGAATTGAACGCAGGAGATGCGCAAGGTGCTCCGTAAGGGTTCTGCAAATTCAGAGCGGCTCGTGACGCGAAGTGACGAAGAAGACCCTTTGTTGGTATCGTCCCCAGTGTTTCTCGTGTCTCCTGGCGCGAAGGAACGGTCCCTGACTCCCTGTGTCTGGGGTCCCGGTCCCGGTGCTCGCTGCTCGCCCTGTTTGGGTGACGACTGGTGAATCGGTGATGTTTCTTGGACTGGAAGATTGCGGTGAGCCGGAGTGTCCTATCTTTGGTATTCCAGACTGTGCCTAGGTCACTAGATAGCTTACCTGCAGTCCTGCACTAGTTGTGCCGATAGCCAGTCACCGATGGTACCTAATCAGCTGGGCCGCATTTGTCGTGGTACTGGTAGTCATCTTTGGGCCGCATCGTCGAATTGCGATCATCCGAATTGGGCGTTGGTGTTGCTGGCGTCGACAATGCTCACCATGACACATTTGACATGGCAGCGTCGCAGCACTTGGGAATGCCCGAGTGTCCAAAGCCCGTTTCGGCCAGGATGAACGGCACTTGGATGATTAGATCAGCGATGAGCTTTCGAAGGCAGTCGCTACTTTCTGAGAAGCTCCTGCCGTGCAATTCCTGTTGTGCCGTTGCCCGCCGTGGACTTGTAGTTTCCCATTGCGGCTGTCTTCGAAAACCAGGGCAAGATGCCGGCGCAGGAGTAGCAGGAGCAGGGGCGGGTCGCGGGTGCAGGCGCAGGTGCAGGTGCTGTTAGGGGCAGGTGCAGCGCTGCAGCAGCAGCACCATAGTGCAGGCTGTGCAGCACTGCAGTTGCCTTGCAGGTTGGTTACGAATCCGCGACTCACGATGCCCCACATTTGAGCTCCTGATGACCTCAGCGGCGTCGATCCCGATCATGGCAGCGCAAGGCTTCCCCACATCTTCCCACTTGGATGTGCGCTATTACCATGTCGTCTTTCCCTTTTGGTCAATCCAGGTGTGTGGCCTTCGCTCTTTCCTCTCGAGCGCAAATCAACAACAGCCGGCCCAACCGATGCCCATGGAAAATCTCTGAAAGGCATGCAGGACGAGGTACTGATTTGATGTACCTTTCCCATCAACACCATTTCCTTCTGTTACCTGGTGCCGCTCAACTCCTGTCAACACGAACTCGACGCATATGCGACGGCTGTGAGCTTATCCCCTCGAGCCAAAAGTTTA
This sequence comes from Colletotrichum brevisporum, assembly GCA_030770045.1. Taxonomy (NCBI): domain Eukaryota; kingdom Fungi; phylum Ascomycota; class Sordariomycetes; order Glomerellales; family Glomerellaceae; genus Colletotrichum; species Colletotrichum brevisporum. The sequence goes on from JAUGSI010000001.1 coordinate 13,170,328, forward strand.
GGGAGCCTTTGGCCTTGCTTGGCTCGGATATGCGTCCGGTCATTCGTTCTGCGGCACTTCAGACATGGTGGTCGGATCTCCCGCGCGAAATTCTGCTCGACCACGACCAACAACTGACTACTACTCACCTTACGCTAAACGCCCATCAGACAGACACCGTTGCCCCTGCTGAACGACAAGTTACCTCGACTGCCTACCTCCTGATGACCTGGTGTACTTCGCGGACTACGGATACGGCCAACACCGTGGCCTCTGCTCTGCTCTCTCTGCCTCGCTGTCGCAACGGTGACGCAGTCGCTCACGCGCCTTGAACTAACATATCGTATCTACCGCCCGCCATCGACACGAACCTCCCTCAGGCACGCGGCCTATAGAGCTCTCGCACGCACAGCTCGAAGACAAACCATCTGCATGCTGCATAACGCGCCACTGTTTCTTGTCGAGACCGATTCTTATCTGGCGCTAGAGCCCTTGTTTCGATATCCAACCTACTAGGTACTCCCTACGGAAGCTTCAAGCCTCGAACCAGTTGAACCGCACGCTGCTGTTGTGACGCCTCCTCGCGGAGTGCATGCCTGAGCGAGGACTACACGCAGAGGAGCCTGTCTTGCCTTATGAGGTGTCGAAGGATTTCGTAGCTGCGATTGCAGACACGGCAAGGAGACGACACGCCCACGGTCGGGTCGATATGTCATTTCCAATCCTGCCGTGCCGTCATGACTGCTGCCAGCAGCATTCAAGCAGCCGCTACTGCGCCGTATACACTACAGTATTAGACTAGTAGCACTCGCGCCGGGCGCTGCCACACCACACCACCAGCCTTAGCCTTGCCTTGCTCCGCGTCTCCACACCTCCGCCGGGTGTGAATCTGCCGTCTCGGGAGGTCCAACTTGGCAACTCATCAGTTGCTGCAGGGGCGATTTCGACATCCAAAACATTCTGCAAGAGTTGCTCGCGAATCTGCGAATATCGTCATGGCATAGTCTTGTTGGACGACCCCAAACCGCAAGCCCCATCGTTCGCTCGTCGCTGCACAACACCCGCTGCGGTGTTCGGTCGTCCGCTGGGATATCCCCGTCTATCTCGGCGGGTCTCTACGGCAGCCCGCAAGGCCTACTGTCTCAAAACCCATGGGTCATCTACAGCCACACCACCCTCCAAGTCAAACAGTAGATTTATTCAATTAAGCCACAGATATAATTAAATTTACTAGTTTATACTATATAACAATTATATAAAATCCAGCTTAGAATAATATATCTAAAATCTTTATAAATCTACCTAACTAAAACTAAGTTAACTAAGTAATCTATAAATAATATAATTAACTATATTTTACTTAATATTAAACTTCTTTTTAAATATATTACTACTAATAAATACTATAATCTATACTATATATAAATATATATAATAATAAATATTTTTATTCCTAAAAAGCTTAAAAATAAAAAACTTTTAATAAATATTTTAATATAATTTAAGTTTAATACTAAAACTCTTTTTATTACTATATTTTATTTAAATAGTATATTACTAAAAATTTCTTTAAGTAATATAACTAATAACACCTCCCTTAACTACTATTAAAAGTACTTTTTAAAAACTTATTAGTACCCTAACTTCTAATAACTACCTTTTACCCTAGTACTTTCTATATATCTACTTAATAATAAATAATAATAACTAAACCGTACTTTATAAAATCTAACTTTCCTATATATAAAACCTTAATTTAATACTCTACTAAGTATATAATAATAAAAAGTAAAAAGATACTTACTATAAAACTTATATAACTAAAAAAGAGATATATATAACTTATATTATATTATTAAGTTAACTATTATATACTATTTATATATATAACTCCTAAGTATTAAATTACTCTTTAGTTCTATTTATAACTAAAAAGTATATATTAAAAAATAATATATTAATAAATAAAGACTATTAAGTTAAATAAATAAAACTATAGTATATAGAGTATAACTTTATATAGCTCTTTATAAGTATTTAAGTATAGTACTTAAAGGCTATTAATAAAATACTTAATAGAATAGTAATAAAGTTTAAAAATCATAGATATTGTAGGTTTTAGTATTACATCTTATATATCAAAAACTAACTTTATCATATAAATACTAAAAATATAATTTTAATTATACTTATATTTAAAAGTAACTAACTATTAGTATAATTAATAAAAAATATATTAGTTTTAAGTATTTATATTTTACTTATATTAATATATTAAATTTCTAAAATACCTAAATACTATAGTATATTTTCATTTAAATCCTAATACCTATATTAATATTAGTAGTAATTACTACCAAAATCACAAATCTACTTAAAAAGTAATACTAAAAACAAAAATCTACTAAAAATTAAAAACATTAATAAAAACACCTAAAGCACTAACATAATTACTATTTAAATAACAACTACCACCTAAATAACAATTATATTTATATTATATATATTTCTATTATTAATATATAATAAATAAAAATAATAAATAATAAAAACAATAAGTAATAAAGTAAAAGTATTAACTAATAATAAAAACATAAACACATACTAACTAATATATACTAACTAATAAATAGTATTATCCCTTACAACTAACCAACCACAACAATATTCTTACTACTATATTAATTTAAAAAAAAAGTATAATAAGTTATAGTATAAAAAGCCTTAAATACCCCCCCCCCCTCTATAAATAAAAAAAAAAGTAACTTAGTTCCTTTTAATAGAGTAATTATTAATAAAGTTATTGTTTAAATAATAATTACTACTTAAACAATAATTTTATCTATACTATACTTAAAACTTATAGAGTTTAAAAAATAAATATATAGATATATATTATAGTTATTTCTTATAGTATAATTAACCTTATAACAATTACTTATATTAAAATCACATAATAATACTAAAAAATAAATACTATTATTAATAAAGTAGTAATTACTATTAAAATAATAATATATATTAAACCTTAATATATAAAACATTAAACTACCTCTACTTTAATCTTATATATATCTACCCCCTATCTATTTAACTCATTCTACACCTAATTAACACTTCTTTATATACCTAAAATAAACCCAACCTCTAAACTAAAACTAAAATTAATATAACACTTTAACTACTTCTATAAAAACATATACTCTTTAAACCACAACTACAACATCCCTTTAAGTATTATTATAAAAATAAATATTTATCCCTATAAAAAACTATTACAAACCTTTATAATTACAACTAACAAAATACTATTAAAATTAATTATAGTATCACTAAAAATACTTAAAATCTCTTATAACTTTAATCAATTAACTAGTATTATATAGTTATATACTATATTAAAATCAAAATAATAATACAACTTATATAACTAACTAAACACAACATAAAAGTAACTAAGTTATAACTAAATTTAATAATTATTCTAAACCTATATAAAGTCTATAAACTCCTATTAAATTAAAAGTATAAATACAAATAGTATAATAATTTAATTTATTAAACTATTTAAGTTAAAGTATCCCTAAACTTAAAAGTAAATAAAGTATATCTAAATATATTAATAATATTTCTTAAATTAAATAAATAGTATACTTACTCACTATTTAACTAACTATACTTAATAAAGCTAATTCTACTATAATTCTACTTTAATATTATAAATACTCTTTCTAAAAAGCTAAATATCTTAAAAAGTAACTAAAACTTAAATATCTAAGTTAAATACTAAAAGTTTTATATAATCCTAGGTAAAATAAAACTATATACCTATAACTAAAATAGTTTTAACTCCTTAATCTAACTAAACACTCTTTAAAATAATTTTATACTATAATATAATATTACAAAACTAAACTAAAACTAACTAACTACTATAAATTAAAATATTAATATAAAACTATAAAATAAACTAAAAGTATATATTAATACTAGTATAAATATAAAAACCCTAAAAGAGTAACTTATTATATATATTAATTAATTAAATATAATTTAACTTAAGTATTATCTAGCCTCCCTACTAGTATTAAATATCCATTAACTGTTCCTTAATCTACTTAAAAAAAACTTTACAATATACCTTAAAAAATACATTATACAAAATAATATAGCCTTACTAGTATATAAATATATAAAAAAAACTCCCTACTATAGTTCTAAACTATATAAGTATTATTATTGCCTAGTTAAAAGTACTAAATAGTTTTAAAGTAAGCTATAGTAAGTTATAAAGGTATTTAGTACTACTATAATCTATTACTATACCTAAAGTCTTTAAAACTATTTTATATAATAGTAAAGCCTTTAAATCGTAACTAAGTAAAGATATTAGTATCAAACAATTAATAAAAAAAGAATAACTTATAAATTTATTTAAATAGGTTATTTAAAAACTATATCTAAATCTTATAAAAGACACTATATTACTTTAAGTACTATATAAACATTACTTATAATACTTTAACTTAGTAAAAATTATATAGTAAATATATAATTACTTTATATTTCTAACTAATTAATAGTTTTTTAGTAATAATATTTTTATATAATATTAAATTAATATAAAGTTAAAGTATTTTATATAAATATTAAAGAATAAGTATAAAAAAAAGAATTTTACTTATAGGGGTTATTACATTAAAAGGTTCTTAAGTCTAATACTTTAAAGTTTACTTTTTAATACTATTAACCTTATCTTTAAAATTATTATCCCTTATCTCTATTATTTAATACTTTAAACTTATTTCTATAGTATTTAAAATAACCTTTTTATATACTATACCTATTAAAATTCAATTAAATAATTAATTTATATAACTAACTTAAAAGATAACTATACTAAAAATATTAACCCAAATTATCTACCTTAAAAGTTATTAAAAGCTATACTTAATATAAAATATTCTATTTAACTAGTATAAATTATATTTATAATAGTAGTTATTAATAAATATATAATCCTAATTATAATAAGTAAAAATAACTTATATACTTTAAAATAGTTTCCTATACTAAAAACACTAACTAATAGAATTTTTTATATAAAATTTATATAAAAAATATTACTTATTAGTATTACTAACAACTCTTTATTTTAAATATTATTAATAGCTGTAGTAATATAAAGCTTTTTATATATAAAACTAAATATTATATAATACTTATAAAAACTATAGTTTTAATACTATAAAGTTTAATTATATTTAAAATAAAAGTTATTAATAAATTTATAATAGTAATTATAGAAAGTAAAAGGTAAATAAGTATATATAAAGTATATTATTTTAATAAAATAAAAAAAGTAAAAATAAAATAAAAAACACTTTTTAAATAAAGAGAAAAAAACTAAATATACTAATAGCTTAATTAATAATATTGTTAGCCTTATTAATAAACTACTACTACTACTATTACTATTACTCTTATAACTACTACTTACAAACACATAGAGCCACTAATACTCTCTTTTATATATTAACTTTAACTTTAGTACTAACTTACTAAAACTAACTTATTATAATATACTTTTAAATATACTACTTAAAGTTTAAGTTAGTAGACCCTAGTAGTACTAGAAGTAGATAAAAAGGAGTTAAAAAAAAAGGTATTAATAGAGAAAAAGGTAATAGAAAAGAGGACTTATAAAAAGCTAAAATTAAGTTCCCTAAAATACTATTAGTTCTAAATTAAAGTTAGTAATTACTATACTTATAATAAAAGTATTTACTACTTTAGAAATTATAGTAGTAGTTAGTATAAGTGCTCTATATAATATACTATAAGTACAGCAGTACTAGTATATACTCTACTTATATACCCTATTACTAAGTATAATAACTATACTTCTTAATAACCTTATTACCTATAATTTATAGTATTACTATTAAAAGATTTATACTTTTATTTATTATAAAGGTGCTATAGGTATTAGTATTATAAACGGGCTTATACTAAATAAAGAGGTAGAATAGTTTAAAAGTAGTACTAATACTAGTTAACTTATAGTAGTTTAAAAGGATAATATAAATAATATACTTTTATATAACTAAAATCCTATTCTATTAGTTTAACTTTAAGGATATAATTTAGTAATAATTAGTATTTATACTTATTAGGCTTTTTAGAAAAGGAAAAAGGAGGAGGGGGTAGAGGGAGTAAAAAAGGAAGTAAGGAGAACGGGAGGTAGGCGTTACCTATATAAACATTGCTATTATTATTATTATTAAGGAAGGAAGTACTATTATTATTGTTGTTATTATAGGGGGGGGTACTATTATTATTATTATTATTATAGGGGGGGGCACTTTAGTTAGTATAAAAGGTAAAGTAGTATAAAATAACTTAAATTACTATTAAAAATTAGTATTTAGTATTTAAATAAAAATAATTAAGTATTACTATTAATAGTATTAAAGTTATTAATATTTTTAGTATTATAAGGGTCCTAAAGATCTAGTATAAAAAATATAGTAATAGTAGTAGTAGTAGTAATATTAAAAAAGAAACTAAAAGAAAACTAAAAAGATTAATAAAGTAAATATAAAAATAAAATATTTTATTTAACTAAAGAGCCTAAGTTATATTAAAAAAAAGAAGTAAAAAATACTATATTTTTTCCTATTTATTAAAAACTTATTATAGTAACTATTATCACTAAAAAAATATTTTTAAAAATAAAACCTAATATCTTTAATATTTATTTCCTTTTTTCTTACTTATATTAATTAAAAATTAAATAAAAAGAATTAAATTATTCTATATTTAAAAAAATTATATAATATTTATATTCTAATTAATACTCTTTATTTCCTTATTACTATCCTTTAAATAAATTTACTATTCTATAAATAATTATTAGTATTTTAATAATAAAAATTAAAAAAAGTATAGAATTATAAACCTAAAGTATATTTTTAACTAAGTCCCTTACTAAATCTTTTACTTAGTACTATACTTAGCCTTTTACTTAACCTCCTACTTAATATCCTCCTTAACTCCCTATATAGTATTCTAAATAATATTTTATTTAATATCCCTTTTAATATCCCTTTTAGTTTTTCCTTTAATTACTTTTAAATTAACTTACTTAAAAGTAGCCTTTAACTTAACCTTTAAAAAAGTATACTTATATAATACTAGTTTTTTAATAGTATTACTAACTTCTTTAACTTTAATTATTAGCTTTTATTTAGTACTTATTTATAACTATATTAAAATTAAAAACTAAAAAAAATTAAACTAATTAACTTAAATAAAGAATTTAAATAAAGCTTTATTAAGTATAGTTTTAGTATTTATTTATTTTTTAAATATTAATAAATTAAAATTAATTATAAAACTATTATTAATAAGAAAAACTAAAATTAAATAAAAATTATATATATATTTTTTTTTAATTTAATTAAAGCCTTTTTAAAAAAATTAAAAAGAGTTATAGTATTATATATAATATTATAGTAAAAAAAAATCTAAACTATTTTTAATAATAATTAATATAACCTTTTAATTAAAATAAAGGAAGTTAGTATTTTATATAAACTTACTTATAAAATACTATATAAAACTTATATATAACTTAAATTAAGTTATACTTAAAACTTTAATAACTCTAATAAACTTTTAAATAGTTTATATTATAATATATTACTTATAAATAAACTTATTTACTTTTAACTCTATATATTTAATAACCTAAAATTAAATTAAAATATTAACTTAAGGGTTTATAATAAATTACTTTTTTATTTACTAAATACTTATTTTATAAATTTAAAAAGTAACTTTAACTACTATAAAGAATCTAGTACTAAAGGGCTATTAATTCTTAACTTTAATATTAGTAAAGTAAAAAAAGTAGTTAATAAAATTAATAGTTAATAAACCTAAAGCCTATTAGAATTTATTAAAAAAAAAGTATTATTATTATTAATCTCTAAACTTATAAAATTAATATAATTAAGGATTAAAAGTTAATTAAACTTAATTAAGTATAAAGAATAGTATTACTAATTAGACTTCTACCTAACTACCTTATAGTTAATTAAATAGTAAAATACTATTATAAAATAAACTAAAGATAAGGAAATAAAGTTAGTAAGAAATTATAAAAAGGATTATGCGATTTTATATAAAATTATAAGGACTATAAAATTTATACTTACTTAAATTATTTTAATAATAAATTAAAAGATCTTTTGATTCTACCACAGGGGTTGCTGTAGCTAGCGGAGATAACCCCTTTTGGAAGATTTCGAGTTTTGAGACAGTAGGCCTTGCGGGCTGCCGTAGGTCTCCATTCGTTCGCCTTGCCAACACTGAATTCACCGCTTGAACTGCCTGCTTAACTGCCAACTCAGGGTTCGCCTTGTCAAGATGCCTCACTCTCCTCCGATTAAGGACGCTGCAGAATCCCTTCTCACGGGGGTTGGCGAGCCACTCCCGCGCTTGAACTGGTTGGATTAGAGTCAGCCTGCTACGTGGTCCCCTGCCGCGCATCCCGGCCGTCGGTTTCAATGCGACAGCTTCCAGGCTTACCGGATCTTGCGGTTTGGAGCCACCAGAGTTGAGATGGCAGAGATTGCGTCTCAATGCGAAGGAACGGGAGACGAAGGCCATGCCATGCCATGCCAATGCCATGCCATGATGCAAACAGGCAGGCGTGCGACGTGAAACATGGCCGTTTGGCGCCGCACCGCACGGCTGGGAACCTGGCGCACAGGCGAATGACGGGTTTCCAGTCTCCAGCTTTGCCGTTGCTACCGATGCTGCTGTTGCCGTTGCCGTTGCCATTTCCATTGCCCGGTTGAACCTGGCAATGTCTCATTTGCCTCATCTGCATCTTGCAGCTGTCAAGTGCCAGACTTTTCAGCATCTCTGCCGCACATCACATCCTCTTGGTTTCCGCAGGATGACTCGAACATGCGCTCCGCCCAAAGAGAGAGCAGCCAGGTGTGGCTCATGACCCCCAAGGAGCCAATGGGACAGGCGTGGAGTTCACCCAAGGCCGCTGGGGCACGCAGGGTTTGCCAGGATCCGGCCTGGGACGGTGGACTTCTCGAAGTCTCTCGATGCTCAGGCCTAGCCAAGTCCTGCAGCCATCGCCCGGGTGGCGTGCTGGCATCGTCTCCTGTGGCTCCGCGGATGTGGATGGTGCCCAGCTCGCTTTGAGGTTCGAGCTTCAAGGAGGGAGGCGTCGGAAAGAGTCCTTCCTCGAGCAAAGACAATCGACCACCTCCGTGAAGACACCGCTGCGATGGCGATTTGCTTGCGAGGCCTCTGTCAGAAATCCCTTGATGACATTGGCGGGCAAAAGCTCCGGCACGCATGCCGAAGCTCGGCAGACCGGGGCAGTCTATTTTTCCTAGCTGATTCGGTGCCAGGGCGTGTTGATCTATCGGGAATACACGTCAGAGTTGAGGCTACAACAGCACTAACACCAAATAGACGCGATGACACGGCACATGGTACACATTTAGCGACCGCGGCATGACAGCTACCAACGCGGTCAGTGCTGATTTCTAAATTCTACCGAACTACCATGGCAAGATGGCAAGAGAATCTCTTCGTCCGCATGTTGTTATCAAATTTCTAGAAGAGACCGGCAATAATAGCGGCCGGTGGGTCGCGATAACCTCGTCCTCAACCACACCCAGGCGCCTAGCATGAGCTACTATTGCCAAACAGGCCGGCATCTTGGTAGCCGCCCATCACCATTGGAAATTATCACCATCGTCATCATCACCATCATCGGTTGTTTCGCCTACGGTCGACACGACACGGTTGCCAAATATTCTGCCCATAGATCGCGGCTTATCGAAGGAGTCGCGCTAGGTGCTGCCTGCAACACATGCCGGACCAGCGAGCTTATTGTGCCCAACAATCAAGGAAGTTCCCAAACAACGTCGACAGGACAAAAAGTCAAGGGATGCCGCAAGAGGAAACCGGAGACGGTGTACACGATACCTTGGAAGTCATGTCTGGTCGCTGCAAGTCCCCCTCGACGAAGGAGGAAAGGGAAGTACTGCGGGCGATGCAGATACCTTTTGCATGTGTCCCTGAATCCCTGACACAGTCCTTCCATCTTGAGGCACCAGCCACGCTGCCACGAATACGGTCCACCTCGCATTGCGCTAGGCCACTATCGACAATGGTGGTTATCACGGAGTTCCCAGAACCTGCTTACTCACTGCAGCGTAGCCAACAAGTCTCTTCCAGGGCAAGCTTTGCGTTCACTTTGACTGACACTGTCAGCGCCCATGGATTCGCACAGCCAAAGGAGGAACGCAGGCTCGAGCCCCTCTGCTGCAGGGCGCCAGACAACTGGAATTCGCCCAGCCCAGCCCAGCCCAGCCGGCCAACCCAGAATAGAGGCCAAGGGGCCACAGTCACACAACAAGTCCCCTAGTGCAGCGATTGATTGGCGGTGGGGAGATGTGGACGCTAGAAAATTTGGAGGAGAAAAAAAAACAACGAAAAAGTTCATTGGAAAAAGCGGCGGGCAGGGGTCTTGCCAAGGCGCGGAATACATCATCGGTCGATCACTCGGCCTGCAGTTACCTAAACTGAGGTACTCACTCCACAGGGTGAGGTGAGGTCGGCCGGCACTCGCGAGTCGCACTCTCAGGATCAGTGACAGCTACGAGTGAGTGTTTTGCACAGCCGTCGAACCAAGAGCTTCACCCTCCCTCGAGGCTTGGAATACAACTAGATACGGGCGAGCCAGCGGTGCAATGGTACGGATAGTTGGTCACTCTCTTGTTTGAGGGAGCTTCCAACCACGACAGAGTGCGCAACCAACCCGGGCGCAACCAACATCGAGGACGATGTGTTCGAGAGAGACTGGACTGGACTGCCCAGACTGGCGAGGTCTTGGGACTCAAGCGCACCTACGTAGTGCATCTCATCGCATCGCCTGCTCGCACGCTCGGCCTGGCCTCCCCCCCATGTCATGTCATTCGCTGTCGCCTCTCTCCCAAGCCCAAGGGGGGCCCTTCTGTGGTACTTTTACCGACCGCGTACGTCTCTTCGCCGCAATTCTAAATCAAACACAAACCTGCTTTGCTCATCGCACCGCACTGGTTCTCTCATCTCATCACTCATCAGTGTCTCACTCACTCACTCACTCATCCAACCATCAGCCGCTCTGGTCCGTCTATCCAGAGATCCCGGCTGGTAGAGGGAAAAGAGCCACAAATTCGCACAGAAAAAAAGAGTTGACGGACGCTTTGCTCTGATCTGCCAGTCTACTTTACGTTAAGACGTTCGGATATGAGCTACTAAGTCCACCCACCATCAAAACGTCCCGTCCCATTCCATCTCATCCCGCCTCGTCCGCCTTCGTAAGGTATTCCTGCTATTACCTGTTCTCTTGTCTTTCAACCTCTCCCCCTGCCCTGCCCTGCCGAATTCCCACATCCTTTTCTCCCGCCTTTGCCCCTCCTTCACCTTTCGCATCCTATTCCGTCCCAATTCAATCCATACATACCCCCGTCGCCTCGTCTTTGCATGCTCAGAGAGCGACGACCGTCCGTTCCCGCAACCTCCCCGGACAGAAGAACGCCCGGAGAGCAGCAGTGCGGACTACGGATAGACTTCACACACACACATACGCATATCCTCGCCCACAAGGAGTTCACACACGGGGCGTACGGATACTCCGCAGAGAGCACACAGCGCACATACACTCATACACCACTCACGACTCACCGCGACCGCGTCGCAGGTGCTGTTCTGTACCGTTCTGTTCCCCGCCGGCCACCCGACATCATCCTTGCTTTCGCAAGCCTGAGTCCAGTCCGCCGTTGCAGCCAGTCCTGCAGCAGCGCGACACGACAAAGCCAATTCCCACTTGGCCGGTGCATCGAGGTCGGGATACCGTCGCATCGCAAGCTCGACGTACCTCGCCTCGCCTTGCTCGCCCGTGAGATACCCTGCCTTTTCCTTTCCTTGCCTCGCCTTGCCCGCCGCCTTGCTCTTCTCGTCTGGGCCTGGCTCACTTAACCCATTCCCACTCTCCGCTCGTTTGCCCCTCCACCCCCCTCACTGTTGTCGACATCTTCCCTGTCGTCAACACCTCACTCGTCGACTCCGTTCTCGCTGCCCATCCAACTCACTCTGCCCCCACCAGATAGCGGCTGGTGGTGTTGGTACGTGTGGCGCTGCGCGCGGGGCTCCCATCTCCAGTCTTCGCTGAGGCAGTCAGAAGGCAAAACGTGAGACATCGAGCCAACACGGACGGAGCTTGACTGGTCCGGACGACTGCTCTGCTTTGCCCTGCCCTGCTTCCTCGTCCACGGCGGCATCTTGCCGACTGACGGACTGTACCGGCGGGAGCTTGTTGACTGGGACTAGACTGGACTGGACTGGACTCGTCACTCGAGTCGAGTCGACTCTAGCATATCGCTCCCACCTTACTGCTCTGCTCTTCTCTTTCTCTGCCCATCGTACTCTATTTCCCACACGCGCGTTACTTTCCCCCCCTCTGATCCCTCTTCCCTCCTCCACGCACCCCCATCCATACCACGCCGCCATTCCTGAATCCTGACCTCTCGCAGTGCTCGCAGCAAGACACGTCCACTCGGTTGTACCTAGCAACTAGACTTTTTTGCTTCTCCGCCAAACAATCTCAAGTTCTTTGCTTTTTTTTTTCCCTCTCTGCCTCAGGAGGTCCGAGGGTGGAATGGAATAAGGCCCCCCCGGCTGTCACTGACTGATCGCATGCACGCCTGACTCTGATCACATCGGTACGTACGTCCGTCTCATCCTGCTCTCTTTTGTTACCCTTCTCTCTTGGTGTACCATGTACGCTTCCTTTTCCTACTTTCTCTCGCTCTCGCCGTCCCGCTCTAGCGCGCCATCTACATACACCTCGTTGTACCTTGCCGGGGGACCATTTCTTATGCCCATGCCTGTCTCCCATGTGTTGTGCTCGCACCGCTCAGTGTCCCATCACCGCATATTATTATCACGGCCAACCCTGCATCCCTCTTCAAACCCCCGACATCCCTAACTGGCCACTCGATGCCCGACACTCCTTGACCCGACCTACACCACACGTCTCCTCTTCCTATGGATACCCTCTCTTGCTTCTTGCCAGCGCATAGAACCATCTCATGCACCTAATCTGCTCCATACCCCAGACCACTACTGCTCTCCCTACCGCACCGCCTGTTCCTGAGCCAATATCCTCCTGCAACCACTGGTTCTAGGCTTGTTTTCCTCTTTCAACAACAACCCCCTGCTTCCCTCTCCAGTCCATTCTATATATCCGGCTCGTTGCGTCCTGTCCCCTGGCTGAGTGGTTGTTGCGGACTTCTCTCTGCGTCACTCGGCCATTCCGGTTCATGACTTGTCCAAAAACTCGCCGTGTCTAACAATGCCGACCATGACAGACTCGGAGCGACCTCGGCGTACGGAAAACTGGATTCCTACATCCACCAGAGGCGGCGTCTACTACTGCCCGAGATACCTCCTCGACCCGCCGTCCTCACAACAACAAAATCGCTTGCCCACGCCGCCTATCCGCGCTCGCCAAGTCAGACCGCGATCAATACACATCACGTCGTGGCCTTCGGGCTTTGTTCCCCACGAGCTTAGACCGCAACCAGAGCGCCCCGCCAAGAGGAGGAAACCTTCGAAAGCCGTTTCGCCCACGACCACAGCATTGGGAAAGAGTTCACTCAAGTTCAGCATCAAGCAATTCTTCTCTCTCTCCCAGAAGCAAGTTCCGAGCCGCTCAAACTCTCGTGCTTCCACCCTATCGAGACCGCCCAGCAGAGCCTCGACATTTCTGAATCGGCTCTCGACCTACAGAGAGGTAGACCTAGTAGTACCAGAGGAGGATACAATGGCACTACGCTCGGCAGCTATGACAGAGGCCATGCGACCGCCTCTGATGAGTGCTGCATACAACACTCCCGGCCAGCGCAGCAGTTTAATGTCGGTCCGCACAGCCAAGAGCAACGTGACATCAGTAGTCACTGAAATCCCCAAGCCCGTCGCGCACGGCAGTGGTGTAAGCTGCTCGATTCTCATGGCCGAGCCCAACATTTTCCTGACGGGATTCGAACATGACGGCCACCGCCAACACTCGCAGGGCGGGACGGCGCTTCTGCGCGGCAAGCTTCAGCTGAAGGTGACCAAGAACGTCAAGATCAAGGGCGTGAGCCTGAAGCTGGTCGGCAAGGCGCGCACAGAATGGCCAGAGGGAATCCCCCCGTTGAAGGTCGATCTCTATGAGGAAGAGTCTCTACGAACCCAGGTTCTTACTTTCTTCAACGCAATGAACGACGGGTGGGAAACCGACTACGGCAACCAGTGTGTATACGTACTGAAGAACAGCTCGTCGAATTCGTCAACGACAAACCTGGCGTCCGGGTCTCCCCGCAACTCAATGTCGCCGTCGATTCTCTCAATACCTCCCAACCGGCAAGGCCTCACCGCCAAGGACTTGAAACGCCTTTCTCTGCAGTCAAATCAGTCCCGCAGCTTCGGCAAGGGCGACAACCCCAACGGCAACCAGGCAAAGGGTTACAAGGTCTTCTACCCCGGCACGTACGAGTACACCTTCGAGCTTCCGATCGACCACCACCAACTCGAGACGACCAAGTTGCAGTACGGCTCTGTCAAGTGGGAGCTTCAGGCGACGGTGGAGCGAGCAGGCGCGTTCAAGCCCAACTTGCACGGCTCCAAAGAGGTCGCGATCGTACGCGTGCCGGACCAGCTGTCCCTGGAAATGACGGAGCCCATCTCGATTAGTCGCCAATGGGAGGATCAACTTCACTACGACATCATCATCTCGGGCAAATCGTTCCCCATCGGCACCAAAATCCCCATCGCATTCAAGCTCACGCCGCTCGCCAAGGTTCAAGTGCACAAGCTCAAGGTTTTCGTTACGGAGTCTGTCGAGTACTGGACCAACGACCGCAGAGTGACCCGTAAGGATCCCGGCAGGAAGATCTTGCTGCTCGAGAAGACGGCCGGCAAGCCGCTGGACCCTGCATATGCGTCATCGGATGTCCGCGTGCTGAATGGTGGTGAGCTGACGCCTCGCCAACGCCGGGAGGCCCGAGAGGCTGCATCCATGCGGCGTGCGGCCGACGCCTCTCGCCATGGCGTGATGCCCGAACCACTGCCGGAACCCGTCGACAACATTCTGGGCGACTTGGATCTTGGTCTGGAGAGCTACTGGGGATCGACGGAGATTGAGATGAACGTTCAGCTGCCCACATGCGATACCATGGCGAAGAGCAAGGAGATGCGCCTTCACCCCGATTGCAGCTGGAAGAATGTCAACGTGTACCACTGGATCAAGGTAAGGCAGCATCGAGAGAATGAATCGGTCTGGTTTCAATATTCACTAACGTAACCTAGATCGTCATGAGGATCTCCCGTCTGGACCCCGACGATCCGACCGGCACTAAGCGCCGCCACTTTGAGATCAGCATCGACTCGCCCTTCACGGTGCTCAACTGCCGCGCGACGCAAGCCAACACCGCTCTTCCCGAGTACTCGGGTCCTGAGAGCTGCCATGCTCAGAGTCGCCAGACCTCGTGCGGATGCCCCGATGCGGTCACTATTGGTGGTCCACCCGAGGGGTCACCCAACAACTTGTCGACAGGCGCCCTCACCATTACGGACGCGACTGATGTCTTACCCGCGCCGCCACAAGCCGCTCATCTCCCTGCATCTCCCACACCGACACCCGGTGCCGGCGGCCGGTCTTCACCGCCGAATTCCCAGACCGCCGTTGACCCACTGGACAATCAGGCGCGGCCCATTCACCTGCTTCGCGTGCCCTCGTACAACCCTCCCGCCTTTGACGCCGAGACTCCGCCGCCGCCCGCCGAAAGGCTCCCTGTCCAGACACCGCCGCCACAGTACGACGTGATTGTCGGCACACCCAGCGTCGATGGCCTCGCCGACTATTTTGCCCGACTGGCGGACTACGGTTACGACGAGCCCGAGGAGGATTCTGACTCTGACGAGGGCCCCGCCCGGATCTCCGAGCGCGGCGGCCGCGTCAACGTAGCTCACCCTCGCACGCCGGGCGCCAGACGGGCACCCAGTCGCAGCCTCGACATCCACCGCCCGGCCGTAGAGCTGAGGATGGAGTCACTGCCCCAAGCCGCACGTCGCTGAGAAGGACACGAAGATAATGATGTAATTGGAGAGGAGACGACAGAAACCGATGACCGATGACGAGGGGAGATTCACGAACGAGATGTGCAATGCTGGGTCGGCCTGTCTTGCTTGTTTTTTTGACATGAGATTATGGGACACACAAAAATTCCTCGAAATGCATGTTACCCCGGGTCGGCGCATTCACACCGGAATTTTAGGAGGGGATGTCTTTTTTTGGGTGCTACGGCATGAGGAGGGAAGGGGAGGATATGCTCAACCAGATCAAAGAGCAGAATCATGTAACTTTTGAGGCGTTTTTGTCTTACTTCTTTTCTCCGGATATACCTGGACACGACGTCCACCGCTGTGTGAATATTACGAATTTGCATCCTCATTCTCCACGAACTTCATATTGCCTCCAACTTGCGATGTTTCTCATCCTCGAAGATACGCTTACGCTACGAGATGGCCTGACTGAGCCGACTGAGTCGGGTACGTATGCTTGTTTGGGTGATGCCCAGCCGAGCCGCTGCCAGATCCCTCGGCATACAAACCTTCGATGCCTCGGGAGGGGTGAGGGGATTACGAAGCTGTGCAGCGTTGGTCGTCGTCCGGCCCACCACACACACACACACACACACACACACACACACACACACACACATCCACGAAGAACTCATGCGCATGTCGGACGGAGAAAGAAGGCCTTCGCCCCGGGCGGTCCCGACCTATCGGGTTGGCCCTTGAGCTTGCGGCTATCGAGACCTGATACCGGGGAGGCGAAAAGGGAAAGAATAGGGGGGTGGCGGCGGCGGCGGCTCCTGAATAGGGTTTCCTGTTGGAGTCAACAGGGGAACCCCAGGAAATTGTCGACTCCTGGTCGGAGGTGCCCTAGAAGATGTTCTGATTGGGGGGGAAGTTGAGAGGGAACCAAGTTGTGGTGTTGTTGGCTCATGCGGTGGCTGGACGGTTAACGTGGTACGAAAGTCGGAGGGGGCACGTGGGAATTGGGATTCTACGGGTTGAACCTTGTTTGTCCTTGCCTGTCTTCCCTCTGCTTTCGATGGTAGACGGACGGACTGAGCGCAGGGACGCGGAGGGGAGTTTCCTTGTTGGGGTTGTCATGCCGTGTGTCTTTGATGTTCTACGTATTCGCTGGGAAGATGGGACGATGGCTTCCACTGGACGGAGGGGGGGGGGGGTCGCGGATTGACACCTCATCTTCGCGGTCATGTCCAGAGACTCAGCTCCGAGGAAAGGACACCGTTGAGTTGGGTATGGGCCATGAGTTTGCTGTGAACTTTCGCAGCGGAGAGCGTGCTTACTGTGCGAACCTGAGGAGAAGAGGGAAAGAGGCGCAAGCGTTTCTTTCTTTTGGTGGGGTTTTCTGGAGATCTTAGGAAAGGAGAGGCTCGTATCCGTAGATGGACCCCCTGTCCCTGGTTGAGACTCGGTGAGATGTCGTCATTCTTGGGCCATCGCGGGAAGGGGAAGGGTTGTTGGCTTGGGGCAATCCCTGGACGCAGCCGGGCATTGTGTGTGTCTGTTCAGCAGGCCCGAGTCTCTCTTCTCGTGATAGGAGGTCATGATGGGAAGCAAGAGAAGCCGAAGGTGGCGAGCGAGACGACGAATCGAACCTTGCTTCGTGCGTTGTTCACCTGAGTGTGGCACGGCCGAGGAAAGAAACGTCGGGTGGCGGTTTGTTTCGTCTTTTTCGTCGCCTCCCCTTTCTCCCAGAAGATCCGTTTGGTCCGTCTTGAATGGGGGGACGCGGCCGTTGGAGATTGGCTCGTGAAGCTGATGTTTTTAAAGTGTTCTTTGATGCGCAGTTGGGATCGGAGGTGGTTGATTGGGGGGGGGGTTGTGAGGTACGGGATCCAAGGTTAGACTTTTTCTCCGTCTTCTTTTTCTTGAGTTGGGTTTGCGGACGGCATTGAAGGGAAACTGGGCGTATGCTAGATTGTTCTGGTCGATATTGCGAGTGATGGAGTTAAGAAAATTCAAGTGTGAGGGTGCGGTCTGTGGGAGCAGTCGCTCAGCATCGCAACGGCTTCATCGGGAGGCTTCTTCTTGATCTTCTGCCTGCCCGGGTTAAAGTTCCCAAGAAAGTGATGATTACTGAGGAAAGAAATGCCAAGATCGACTGCAGAGCGAGTGCTGGAGGTTATTCTAGACTTTTGACGAGGTTCTTGTCGTCTGATGTCGTGGGCCATTCATGGGCAGCGGATGGAAGGGGAGGGGTTGTTGCTTACTACAGCTAGGCCACTTTTCGCCCTGCGTTAGTTTTCAATTGTGCCGGAAAAGTCGAGCGGGGTGATCGAAGGATTTCCTTGACAGCGGATAGTTGCGATAGGAGCATGGTTTCTGCTCGCTGGAAGGAAAGGTTGCTTCTTTGCTTAGAGGGGGGCGGGGGGCCTCGTAGGTTCGTTCCACTGTTCTTCAGAACCGACCATGTGTTCCATAGCATAGTTGCGCTTCGGGGAATCATCTAGAACGATCGTGGCAGTTGAACTTTCGTTTCGTGGGTGTCATCTCGATCGTGATGTGATTGCTTACTGGTGTCGTGAGGTTTAATACCAGGCTCTGGATCGTGAGTTTCGATCGATTGGGGCCGGATGTAGTCAGAAAATGGGGTCAAATACCAGCGGTGCCCTGCCCTCAATAGTCGTTGGCATGTGTTAAAGAAGATCGCGTCGATCGTGTTCTCTGGAGTCTTTGCCCCTCCCGGATTCTCTCTTCCCCCCACCCTCCGTAGAGCTTCCACAAATCCCTGCAGGTGTTGAGTTGCGTGTTACACAAAGTTATCGAGTTCATAGTTACAACCAACTCCATCTTAAAACTCAAGGGTGTAAAACAGTCAATGTTTTTATGCCCAGTTTAGGCACAGTCTTCAGCTTGCATGGAAAGCACGTAGTCAGAAGAGGTATTGTCTGAGGCCTGACAACCATTACTAGAATGCTTAATGAGACGACACATTCGCTGAGATAGTTGACTATTGAAACTGTCTTGGCCGAAGGGAGTTAAGATCTGACTTTCTCATATGTACAGTATTGGTTGCGAGAAAGGCTCGACCCCAGTTGTGTAAGGAGTTCAAGTGGCTGACAACTCAATATAAGGGAGGGGGTCTACAACACAGAAATGCGCAAACTGTTTCCAAGACTTTCGATACCCCAAGACCGTGTTGGATAGTTACGAGTTCTGAACTAGAATGCGTCGAGACAACCCTCTCTGCCAAGACATCGTGGAGACATTGTCAGCCCCATAGTCGCACGATCTGGGGTTGAGGAGTGTGCGGGGTGAGTTAAACGGGGCTTTGGTTAATATCGTGAACGGTTGGAAACAGGTCACATAGCGAATGGGAAGTGCTGAGACTCACTGCCAAGCGGAGGTTCGTACGGTGTCGTACCCAGTCTCCGAAGTCGTAGTGGGTACGCAAATTTTGCTCCATCGCGGCATCTAGAGTCGGCAATGACGTCGCTTGAGTCACTCCGAAACTAGGACCACTCCGTGACCGCCAGGTTCTGGACAACATACAAATCTTCTGTCTCTCTACTTCCGAATTGGAACTCTGCAACCAGTGCTATCAAGCCCATCTCCCTGACCTATCCCGTCTCGCCCAGGGTTGAGATAACAACCAACATGTCACAAGTACAACCCAAGATCCTTATTGCCGGTGCAGGGATTGGCGGCCTAGCGACCGCGCTGTCCCTGCACGCCGCCGGATTCACCAACATCCACATCTTCGAGGCCGCCTCTCAACTCACAACCCTGGGCGTCGGCATCAACGTGCAGCCGTCGGCCGTGCTGATCCTACGCAACCTCGGCCTGCTTGAAGCCCTCGAGAAGACCGGCATCAAGACCCAGGAGCTCAACTTCTACAACCGCCACGGACACTCGATCCTGAGCGAGCCGAGAGGCGTCAGGGCCGGCTATGCTGTACCGCAATTGAGCATCCACCGCGGCGAGTGCCAGATGCTCCTCCTGAGCGCCGTTAAGGAGCGCCTTGGCGATGGCGTGGTCAACCTAAACCACGCTCTGACGGGCTTTTCGCAGGATGAGAAGAGCATCACCGCCGATTTCTCGCAACGTCGAGACGGCGCGCTGGCAGAGCAGTCGACGGTGACGGGCGACATCCTCATCGCCGCGGACGGAATCAACTCGACGGCGAGGAGGATCCTGTACCCCAACGAAGGACCGCCGCGGTTCTCCGGCCGCATGCTCTGGCGCGGCTGCATCGAGCGCGAGCCCTACTTGACGGGCGCGTCCATGGTCTGGGCCGGCCACGCCGACCAGAAGTTCATCGCGTACCCCATCAGCCAGCGCTCGGCGGACAAGGGCCGGAGCCTCGTCAACTGGATCGCGGAGCTGCGCATCAGGAACAAGGACGACGAGGACCTCACCCCTCCGAAGACGGACTGGACCAAGGCTGTCGACAAGTCCGTGTTCGAGAGCCGGTTCCACGGCTGGCGCTGCGGCGGGCTCGACATGAAGGAGCTGATCGACTCGACGGACAAGGTGTTCGAGTTCCCCATGAGCGACCGCGACCCCGTCGAGCGCTGGAGCTTCGGGCGGCTCACGCTGCTCGGCGACGCCGCGCACGCCATGTACCCCATCGGGTCGAACGGCGCGTCGCAGGCCATCATCGACGCGGAGACGCTGGCGAGGGAGCTCAGGGAGAAGACCGGGGACGTGGAGGCCGCGCTCAAGGCCTACGAGGCGGAGAGGCTGCCGGCGACGGCCAGGATCATCATGGCCAACCGGGCGAACGGCCCGGACCACGTTCTGCAGCTTTGCGAGGAGAGGGCGCCGGACGGGTTTGAGAACGTGTACGACGTTGTTCCGAAGGAGGAACTGGAGGACATTGGAAAGGTCTACAAGAAGGTGGCTGGGTTTGAGATGGATAGCGTAAACAAAAAGGCAAAGGATACCGAGGGTGTCAGCGAAAAGCTGGGCTTGAAGAGCCCCCAGGACTGGATATGAGGGCGTTTAGAAGGAGAATGAGTGACGAGAATATGACATCTTTCAGTTGATCAAGAGTTTCTGTTCGTATTATGAGTGATGCATGTGAAGAGAAGTCTAGGCGGTGACACTTCTGGCAGCTGCAGCATCACAAGTTATAGCCACAAGAAATCAACGGTTGAACTGACGCATAGAAACCATCGGTTGGTTCATGTTCCAAAAGCAGCATACAGATAAGCACCCTTGAACATGTCGTCTGTCCATCACTCCCTTCCAGATCCGCTTTGCTCATCATATGCTCCCTTACGCGCTCATTAGCTTGTTAATTGCGCCCTTCCAATTACTGTCATGCGTATTTTAGTCGCCTCGGCCCAAAAGTCCGACGAAAGCTTCGGGCCATTCGTCAACTGCCCCCTCCGAGTCGGCCCTCGACAAGTGTCAAAGGCTTCATGTCGATTGCGCCAAGCTACCTAACGCGAGAATTTGCCCGTGTTGATATGTCTATTTAACAGAGACACGAGCCATGAGGCCACATGACTGTGTTGTAGCGTAGAGGCCAGAGACCTAATTGCAAAAACTGAAGATCGACCCCCCGAACCTGCCAAACATCAGCGCCGATAGAACAAATCTCAACAACCACCATGGATCACGGACTATCCGGTCGTGGCTGCGAGGCAATCAAGCCAGATGACAATATGATGCTTTGGACCATCCTCCGGGATCTATGGGACCCCAAGTCCAACCCGACGGGCTATGTTAGCCTTGGTGTCGCGGAGAACTCGCTCATGCACAAGAGACTATCGGAGCACATCCATAAGAACCTCACCCTGCCGACCCATTCTTTGACTTACGGCGACGGAATGACCGGTTCCAAGCGCCTGAAGGCCTCCCTTGCTCGGTTCATGACCGACCGATTTAACCCGGCCTCGACGATCCAGCCGGAACACGTCACCGTCACCAACGGCTGCAGTTCGGCGCTCGAGCATCTGGCGTGGGCGCTGGGCAATCCAGGAGACGGTTTCCTGCTCGGACAGCCGCATTATGGGAACTACTACCCTGGTATCGAATACCGGATGGGCTGCAAGATTGTGCAGGTGCCCTTTCAAGACGTCGACCCTCTCGCTGCTGGCGCCGTGCAGAAGTACGAAGAGGCACTGTTGGCAGCACAGAAGAAAGGGATTCGAGTCGCCGGCCTCATCTTATGCCACCCACACAACCCTCTTGGGCGATGCTACCCTCGAGAAGTCGTCATCGAGCTCATGCGGCTGTGCCAGAAGTACGCCATGCATCTCATTAGCGACGAGAACTACGCCTTGTCCGTTTGGCAAAACAACATCGACACCCAGCCGGCTCCAGTCCCGTACGAGTCCTGTCTCTCCGTCAACACGGACGGTATCATGGACGCCCATAGGCTTCACGTCCTCTGGGGTATGTCAAAGGACTTTGGCGCAAACGGCATCAGACTTGGCGCCCTCGTGTCCCAGCACAACCCATCTCTTCACAGCGCTCTGACGCCGGTCGCGATCTACAGCTCTCCCTCGTCTATCTCGGATCACGTTACCGCGAACATGCTCGATGACCGTGAGTGGGTTGACGGGTACATTGAGGAGAATCGGCGCAAGCTGCAAGAGCACTTCGAGTTGATTGTCGGTTGGGCCAGGGAGAACGGTATCCCCTATGCGCCCGGTAACAATGCGGCATTCTTCGTGTGGGTTGACTTGGGCAAGGCCTATTTAGAGCGTCACCCAGGCAGAGACGTGGACGACGTCAGCGAACACGTTATGCGACTGCTGCTTGATCAGAAGGTGTTTCTGGCTTGCGGTAAGCAGTTTGGCTCCGAACAACCAGGGTGGTTCAGGATTGTGTTCTCGGTTGACAAAGAGTTGTTGGGCGAGGGACTGAGCCGTATCGCTGCTGTACTTGATGGCTCGACTTGAGGGCCCGTATCATAAGACTCCAGTTGACGAGATGGATCATGGCTATTCAGGAGAACCACGCGTGAATCTTCAGGTGCAGGCTTGTGTGGACCCCCTTGCATGGTTTCATTCTCGGAACAACAACGCCTGACACGCCTAAATTATTATTCAAGTGAAAAGAGAGAAAATTAAGATCGCAGGAGTGCAAATGTAACTTATTCCGCGTATCGCAAAAACCGGTATACATGTCGTCTTTTTGGGCGGTGCCTGACTCGTGATGACTCCCGAAAGCGGCAGGACGAGGGCCTGGTGGGTCGCGCGGCCACCGTAGGACTTACAAACTGTGAGATTTCCACCAGAGCAATTTCCTCTTTGCTCAAAATCCCTGATCAACCAAGTGTCGTCTAGAAGACGATGCAACCGACTGAGTGTTGGCAGGGTCATGAGATTGCAGGTGGTCCGACTTATGGATGGATCAAGCGGCTTACCGGCCCAGGCCGGATAAGAGGGAGAGGGACCTTGATGGTTGACGTGCAATGTCAAACAGTCTAGTTAAGGCTGCATACTCTACTTGAATTAACAAACAAGACCATGACGTGTTTCACTGCATTCTAAATCCATGGATTCTAGCTACTGCAGTTGGTAAACATCTTTGTGTCCCTATTTCTGCGATCATGGGACCTTACGACTGGCTAATTTTTCCTTTTACGGCATAGTCTCTTTTTTGAGACCAACACAGGGATTCCACTGTGCTCTGACGGCGGCGTAAAGCATCCGATGTCTGATGGGACATCCTTGCCTTCCCGCGCGGTAGAAGCCTTCTGCATGTTCGACAACTAGGTATTCTACTACCAGTTGACTCTCTGATTAATAAACATCCAAAAGATGGAGAAATGGATCCTCTATGAGCTGGTACCTGACCAAGTTGGTGGGACTGGCGAAATTTCGGTTGGGACCAGGGGTGATACAGAAGCCATGGCCACGATGCGAGTCTGGATACAGGCTCCTAATAGGGAAGCATGTTTGACTCGCCCAAGCAAGTTGTCAGAGATACAGCGTGCCACTAATGCCAGGAGAAGTGTTCTTCCTTGAAGCGAAGTTCCTCTCATTCTTTCGGAGTCTTGTTCCGAGGTGACGGAAAGATAGCTGGCGAATCCCAGGCCTGTGAATGCTGCACGCGTCTTCGCCGTGAGAAACGGTCTTCTCCTCGGAGCCAATCATGATATACCGTGTAGTCTGTAGAGCAGATGTGGGAAGCCACTGCAACCTTGCCAATCTGATTATGCGCTGCATCGCTGTCCCCGCGCCAAGAATGTGGTTTGCGGGTGTAGTCCGCCCTGGGCTGAATAGACAACCCTGGCCGTTCCACAAAGTCTCCCACCGGGGATACCACTCAGACATTCTTGGCTCTTGGTGGCCTGCCGGTATTGCGAAGTTGGCGCTTTACGTTGATGCCAGGGGCAGTTGATCTAGTGAGGCGTAGCAGCCATCTGGGTACAAGGGCGGACATGCTTGTGCCCCTGTCTACCCACACCGAAATCCATATAAGTAACTGTCTTTCGCTCCTACCTTAACTCTTCTCATCATCAGGCAAGCCACAGTCACTCTTTACTTCGCGAGCAAACCAACTAAAGGTCCTGCCCAACATGGTCCTGCCCACACTCGTTCTCTCGGCTGCCCTGACAGCCTCCGTGGCGGCCTACGATACCCTCCTCAACTTCAACGGTGCCCCCGAGGTCGAGACCCGCTCCATCGACGAGATTCACAAGGCCGCTCTCGCCGAAGGTGGTGTTGTTACTCTCTAGCACGGCGGTGATGAGAAGAACCAGCAGGATGCCCTGAAGGCGGCCTTCGAGAAGCGTTTCCCCGGAATGACCCTCAACCTTACTGTTGATGTCTCCAAGTACATCGACGGTAACATCGATCGTCAGCTGTCGCAAGGAAACGTCTACGTTGATAGCGTCATTCTCCAGACCCTTCAGGACTACCCCCGATGGGACGAGCAGGGCGCACTGCTTCGCTACAAGCCCCTGATGTTCGACAAGATCCACCCCGCCTTCCGCGACGTTTTCTCCGCTTGGTACGCCGTCGTGGTGTTCGGATGGACCAACATCTGGAACGGAGACAAGATCTCTGAGGGCCCCGTCGACTACTCTGACTTCCTCAAGCCCGAGTTCAAGGACAAGCTGGTTTTCACGTACCCCAACGACGATGACGCCGTCTTGTACGCGTTCGACCTGGCGTAAGTCGGTCCAATTTCCACAGGTAAAGAAGCAGACGAAACTGACATCTCGACAGCATGCAGCATTACGGCTACAGCTGGTTTGAGAACCTTCTCGCCCAGAACCCCCGCTGGGTGCGTGGTACCGCCACTCCCACGACGGTCATGGGCCAGGCCAACAACTCGTACGCTGCCACCTTCACCGGCAGCGTGGGCATGCTCCCCATGGCTCCTTTCAACATCTCGATCCCCAAGAACGGCTTCTTCGTCACCTGGGGCCAGCGCGGCGCCATTTTGAAGGACGCCCCGCACAAGGAGGGCGCCAAGCTCCTGCACAACTTCCTGCTCAGCGACGAGTACCAGGACCCCAACGTCACCGGTTCTTGGAGCGTTCGCAGCGACATCCCGCCCCCCACCGGCTGGCCCGCCCTTATGGACATCAACTCGACGAACCCTGTCGACTTTGAGAGGTTCATGGCCAACCGTGAGCGCGTCGAGAGGCTGAAGATCTTCTTCGAGGACAAGATCGGCACGGCCCAGGGCCTCAGCCCCCTGGTCGATGACTTGTGAGCTTGGATGGTGCGTAGATCTTCGAGGCTTGGTGCAATCCTGCCATGCTTTAGGGGACTTCTCTCTATCTCTCTTAGCTACAATTTGCTCCCACCGCGGTTCTAGTTAGAATCAAATTGACCAGAACTCGTTGTGCTTGACTCTTGACTTCCCTCCAGCTGTTCAAGTGTTCTTTGGTGGGCCATCACTAAGTGAATTCGATCCGAGAAGGTCTACCTATTCAATAGTCTCATGCCAAAGTTGAAGTTTACGGAGATTGCTCCGACTTCTTCAACCCTCCTACCATGTAGGCCCATATTATAACCTCGGTAGAGTTCTTGCTGGGCCCCCTGCTCGTTTCCTCAGATATCCTTGACATTTACTCTTCATGAGCTTCAATTTTCTGCTAGTCACTGTTGTTGTCACTGGTGTCATTCTTGCTGATGATCCCTGACAATGCTAATAACCAGGCGCATCTCATCGGGCTCCACAACCTCATCGTCGATGAATTAAAACAACGGATCGAGATTGAGATGGGTTGCAAGAACAATCGATCAAAGATAGTCTGAACAATCTGACCATGGGAAGGATGCAAATCACGACCAGTGGCAATGACGCTCAGCGCGCTGCGTGAGCCGAGAAACCGGGCCGATCAACTCCTCGGTCCGGGTTGTGAGGGACTGCAGCCAGTTTGACCAAGATCGATGCGTGCAAGGACGTGGAACAAATCTGCATCATCAGGGTCCAGTATGAATACATTGTTCGAGAAGGACAGCGTTGGTGGCTTGTCGAAGATGCCCTTCCAACCAGGAGAGTTTCTGCACTCAACACCGGCGATCAGCTTGGAAACGGAGAAGTGCAAGGCGTCATTATGAGGTCGCCCAAGTTTTTGCGTGCCAATCGCTGGATGAAGCTTCCACATCTTGCGTGTACATGACCGAAAACGTGCACCTATCATCTCGGGAAGTGTCTCATCACTCAGCTACCCGGGTCCATGGGAATGGACGACTTTTTCGTCTTGCGCCCTGGCGATCTTGCCTTTCTAATTATTCTTGGGTGACACACATAGTTGAGCTGATTGACATTTTCGAAGAATCGGGAAAGCTCCTCGTCGGCTCGAAAAGGGTGGGAAGGGAGATGAGGCTGGCGTTGCCGGCTGCGTTCCCTCCATAACCACGATGACATCATTTTCCAAGGGCGGCACAACTGAACAATCATCAACGGTCTTGCGGTTACTTTCCCTCCTCGTCCCCTGGATTCGTCGCACATGTGCCAGTGCCGACAAGGAAGCCCACGTTGACCGAATACAACTGCCGAAAGAGTATTCTTCAACAATTGTACATGGCGCATCTACCCGGCATTGTTTTCCAAGCACCGGTAGGAATAGAATCACCCACGATGAAGCCGTGGGGTGCGCTACAGGGCTGGAACTTCCCATAGAGTCAGCTAAATCAGGAGCCTGTCAAGATCCTGACTTGAAGCGCGAGTTGACTCTCACGACGTCTACTTGAGGTACGGCCGCAAACGTTGTCTCGGAGAACCCCAGCAACGGAACATACCACAGAAGCGGACCTTGATCGTCGCCAGAGCGCCAAGGAAATGGCTCAATCCGTAGATCGGGGCCCGGCTGGAAGCTCAAGCTCCCCTCCAAGCTGCCAGCGTCGATGCATGCGGGCAGCGGCCCGCACCAAGTCTTCCGCTGACATATTTCCCGCCAGCCTAGGCCACCCGCCAAGCTGGAACTAGGCTTGAATTAGGCTCCTGTGGCTATTGCCTAATTCCGAGCTCTATAACGTTTTAAAGTTGAGTCACCTCTGGGTCAACCTCAGTGTTGTTCCCGTTGAATGTGGGGAAAGGCGGGTTTTGGGAGAACCGCGCCGATTCGGCGACCCGGCAACTAGTCTCATTCAGACGCTACGTCGGGAAGCTCCTAGTCCCCTTGAGACATAGTAGGGCCGAGGGCCTCTGCTAAGGTCTTATTCGGTTTATGGATCAAAGGGCACCGGATAACTCATCCGTTTCCAGTCGCGGCAGAATCCTGGGGACGTGGACGAAGAAACCCGGCCCAGGGAGGAAGAAGCGACAAGACGCCTGGCCCTACCCGCCCCCGGTTCGCTCTGATCCAAGTCAACTCACAAATGCTGTGTCTTGGAGGGTTGAACAGATTTCTTTGATGATCTAAGTCAGGGGCGTGGAAGGGATTGTTTCGGTGCCAGAGGGCGTTGCTGAAGGAATGCTCTCAATTTGGCTCTGGCTCTGCTTGTCACCTTGCTACGAAGCGTTGTGCACCTATCATCTCGGCGTCACTGCAAATTCGATCAGATTTAGCAATAATTTCGTCTCAAACAATAAGGCACGCATCGATCAAAAATTTCTTAGTCTCTGGCTCGCTCATTGTGCCCGCGCCAAATTTGCAGTCACTGTTTTCGATATCTACGAAGTCATGTCTCACCAACCATGTCAACTCCATCAAGCCAATCGCGAGCAAGATATCGGCAATTACTGGACAGCAGAAGCGTTGCATCGGGGCTGTAGGTGCTTCGATTTTCTTAGCTAACTTACTAACCCGGCGCCTTGGCTGGGACGTCTTGGTATCAACGAAAGAGACACACCCTTCATCTTGGCGGGCTGGCCAACTGCGTCTATCGGCTCCCCCCGAGAGGCGCGGACCAATCTGGATCGGCCCAGGCCTCCGACGTCAGACTCGGGAAAATCCCTTAGCTCCTTACGCCAGTTCTTCCGTGGATGTCGACCGTCACGGCAGAGCCCAGGAAGCTCGTCATCCCCTCCCGAAGCCGGACGCGGTCGACAGCTCGGCCCGGCACTGGCTAACTGGGAGTGAAGCTGTGCAGTCTGGTCGTCAGCCAGCCGCAGTGATCCGGAATAAACCAAAGGGTGTGACAAGCATGGGAGCTCCCGGATGGCGGCGGCTAGCCCGTGACGACAGCTTCGCCAAGGGCAAACTGTTCCGCCTCGGGTGGGTTCGATCTCGTTTCCGGCAGTCCGTAGGGCACTTCGACCAACGATGAAGTATCCAAGCCGACATCGTGAGCCTAGCGCCCGTCCTGCCCACCCAGGTTCTATAAAGGAGCGTCAACGCCTCCAGGTCTCCATCCAATCTTCACTCTCCTCATCAGCCTCATCCACTCCAACACAGCTTCACCCGGTCTTCCAAAGCAGCAGCAGTCGCCTCACCGTTTGGTCCTTGATCTCTGGCATATCTCCAGCACCTCCTCAAAGCATCATCTTCCCGAGTCGAAAACGCGACCTTCCAATCGCAAAAATGCAGACCAAGTTCCTCTCCGTTGCCCTCGCCGCCTTTGCCTTCACCTCGGTTGAGGCTGTCGCTGTCGCCCCGAGACAGGCCATCGCTATCCAGCCTGGTGCCATTGTGGCCCCTGGTGTTTCCTTCGACCCCTCGCAGCTCGGCGTTGAGGAGGCGGCTTACAAGGCTCTCGAAGAGGTTCGCAAGGACTTAGTAGCTACCGGCGCTCTCGTCGTCCAGATCAACGCTCTCGCAGGCCAAGCTGTCGAAGCTGTAAGTCTCGGCCACAACAGAACAGTCTCACATCTGTGAGCACCTGGACTCGGGGCTAACAACCGGTGTAGCAAAAGGCACAAGTCGCTCTCGTTCTGGGCCAGGCTCAGGCCAACGCGGACGCTATTACCGGCAAGATTGCCACCATTGTTGCCGACTTGAAGGCCAGGATCCCTGCGCTGCCCACCGCTGGTAACGGCGGCGGCGGCGGCGGCCCTCGTCCCACCCCGACTCTCCCGTCCGCGCCCGCGGTCCCCACCGAGACGGTTTCCGCTGCCGTCAACAACATCCTGCAGCAAGTCGACGCGGTAAGTGCCCTCTTTTCGGTTCCCATCGTCGTCAAAGAGCCTACAGTATACTGACAACTCGCAGGTTCTTACCCAGGCCAAGGCGTTGCACGACCAGACGCAGCAGCAGATCAACCAGTTTGGTGGCGTCCTCGGCGGCCTTCTCAACTCGACCGTTAGACAGCTCAGGGCCCAGGCACAGAGCTCCTTCACCAGCGCCTTCCAGCAGATCGCCACTTCCACGGCCAGCCTGTTCGGAACCGTCGGCGACGTTTCTGCCACCGTCCTCGGCACTACCGACGCTCTTCTCAAGCGCATCGCCAACGCGCAGGTCGGCATCAACCCCACTCTTGTCTTCGGCGTCAGCCCTGTCATCGGTATCTAGAGAACCATTTCGCTCTAGCTGTCCCGGGCAGTGGCGGGACACGCTCTTCTTTCACCATGCAACACTTAATTGTGCGATAATAATTTCGGGCACGCGGCAGACAGATTGGAAACATACAAGGAATGGGAACTGGAGAACATTAATGATGGAGGGGGTTGGCTTAACGAAGCCGGGGAGGCTACGACACTCCTTTAACGGGGCCGATTAATTTCTAATGTAGTACTTACTTGACCTGGTTCACTTATATTGTTTCTGTCTTTAATGATATAATGAGCTTAATATTATTTCTCATAGTCCGAGTTTCTCATCCCGCAAATCAGGTGTTTCTAGTTGTATGTCACTAATCCCGATCATCGTTCATACTAGGATCGTAAAATGCACACGAGGCGCTTCTACGTATTTAAGGGCCTATAACAACACCTTGAAGATATCTCAAGATCCCTTCACCGCGCTCAATCAAGGCTGTTCCGTTTCAGAGACTTCGCTTCCCTTCGCCTAAGAATTACGGCATCTGCAGTTGAGTCCCTAATGACGCACTTTGACTGCAACAAGGCTTTCCTCGCCGCAGTGTTGCAGATCCGCTCCGTCAGAACCGGAAAGGATTGAGCCTGCGACCAGTAAAAAGGCGCAGATGAAAGTGCCAACAGATCTCTGCAGCTGCACATGACAAATACATCCCTCCCAGTTGACAGGCAACACCAACCAACAGAGATCAGACGTGATGAGGAGCATGAGTAGTTATGCAGCAGCGGCACAACGGCTGACGGCCCCCTACCCTACGATACATTTTTCTTCTATTTTGGAACCGATTTAGAGAAGGCTTCCAATACCAGATGATAAAAAACTGGTTCCAGTTCATAGCCGCTGCGCTGCGGCTGAGGCTCGATTATTCTCTGCATACTACAGCCTGATTTTGTCCCCAGGGTTCTTGATAGCGTTGGTGGGAAGACGGGAGAGGGGTAGGGTCCCAGTATCTAATGTAGTAAAACGCCATGTTTTCCATTTTATCCATCAGTCCTGTTTACTCTGTGTCTACCTAACCATAGCGCGACTGAAGGAGTTACGACAGTAAGCCCATGGCTGGCGACTCGGGATACAGCACGCTCGAGGTGAACCCTCACCAAATTCCCAATGAAGCCTCCGGCATCGAAGCCTACCAAGGAACTAGGGCGAATCCTTGGGACGCCGAGGGCCGCTATCTTCAGCCAAACACGAATCCGTACCACAAGCCGTCGGGCGAGAGTTACGAGCTATCCGACACCCCTCAACCCCACGAACCTTACGATGCGGCTGCCACCAATCCAAATCGCAACGGAATAATATGCGGTGTTTCGAAGAGGTGGTTCATTGGAGGTCTGCTCATTGCGGGTTTGGTTGTTATTGGCGCCATCGCGGGTGGCGTTGCTGGTGGTTTGCGCGGCCGCGGAAATACCGCTGACGAGGCAGTCCCGGCAGAGGGGATAGACAGCATCCTGAGAGTATCGAGGCTCGCGGCAGCGAGTAGGACCCTAGGATGGCGTGGAGAAGAGAGAACCGTTCTTTTCCAAGACGGCAAAGGCAACCTGATGACACGATACCGAATTCTATCTTCCCCTGAATGGAAGACGGTCAATCTCACCGTCAAGTTCGAGCAATCCACCAACCCCTTCACTCTCCCCCCCTGGCGCTCCCATTGCTATGGGATCCTGCTACAACTACAACTGCGGCGACACCATGGCCGTATTTCTGGGCACAGACGGAATCTTACACGGCATCAGAGAAGACGACTTCGATGGCGGCGCTGAGTGGGTTTCCACGGACGATGTCGCGAAGGCCAAGCTGAACGCTTCAGAGGGCTCTCAGCTCGCGATAGCGTACAGCAGGGTCTTCAATGGCGAGAAGGACGATAACGGTCCACTCTATGAGACCGTTCGCCTTGTGGCGTATCAGGACATTGGCGGGCAGATTCTGGTTGCGAACAGGAGCTCAGACTGGGCTACAACGGACGTCAGTAGGAAGTTTCCAACCGTCATAACAAACACCAGCCTCGCCATGATCACTCAGCTCCGGGGCACTTTGCTCGACCAGCTCAGCCTAGTCGGGAAGGTGACGGGCAAGGTGACTGCTTCCACGGCAGAGTTTGCCATGTCTGAAGCGATATATCCGCGACCCGAAACCGACGACGACTTGATCCGAAGTATGTCTTCCTCTCACACTATTTGTCGTAACGGGAAGGACAGTAAGTAGATGCTAAAAAACGACTGTAGCTTCTGAAATTCTACCTGGAATCGACCAACCCGACTTATTGAGTCCGGGGGCGACCCAGCAATTCGCTGTTACGATGCGCAACAACTGGCGTGACAGCGTCTATCTGGCGCTTCACTCCAATGGGACGATGTCCGGTCGCATAGTGGGACAGCACAACGAGACGATGCAGACCATCCGTCTGAAGGAGGAATCCGGGGAGCTGCGCGAGGCGAACTTTACCGCTATTGCAACCACGATGAGTGGTTTTCTCTACGGCCTCGTCAATGATACCATAAGGGAGTACTCTTTTGATGCGTTGGATCCATCTCTCCTGAACTTTGAGTCAATTGTATATGACAGGTCAGCGATGGAGAGCGACGGGAAGAAGGGGCCGATGTTGTAGACTGGAGTCACTGAACTGGCATCTGCCAACAACTCTCAATGGGTACGCCTAGGTGGTCGGGTAGTGGGCAAGAAATTTCTCATTCGAACAAAAGGATTAAACGAAGTAGAGCTGCGACTTTGACGGAATGAACAAATTCCCACTTCGAAAGCTGTCAGTCTGAACTGATTTTGTGCAACCTCCTGAAAACTATCTTTACGCTAGTTTGAGGAGCCGGCTCTGAGTTATCGGGTGTCTAAAAGCACCAACTAACATGCCCAACGGCCCTTGTTTCTCTGCTCACCTTGATATGAGGCATCGCCCAGCAACGTAAAAGCGGCCACTTTAGGTGCGACTGAAGCTTATTATGAAGTAATCGCATTCTCAGACCAAAATATACGCACAAGGAGTCGGTTGCGAAGTATTGCACAAAAGCAATTGGACGTATGGCGGTGCCTATATCGTCCACGTTAAGCCAACTGAATCAGTTGGTTCTCAATGTCATTCAGAACTCGGCCTAGTCCGAGTGTCTCGCAAAGTACCACATGCCTAGCAAGTGCAGCTCGCGTAGGGATCAAGGTGGTATGCTTGAAATATTTAAAAGATGGTGCGTTTTGCGTAGACAAACACCACCCCGGCGCAGAGCCCCGAATAGGGCGGCTGTGGGACGACCAAATTCAGGGGCCGAAGCGGGGACACCGTTTAAACTCGATTCGATCGGATGACACAATGCAACTGCACGGGTTGATTTCTTTGCCGCCCTCAGCTTTTGACTGATCCCTCAATTAATAGGGTCCTAGGGCGCGGTTCCCTCAGGAGAAAGGGGAGGGAGCGAAAGGCCGCCCAAAGGCCCCAACGCCGCACAAACTGCCCACCCGCGCGCCAGCTACACCCCTGTTGGGCGATGCGATGTGATCAGATGGCGACCCCAGAACAAAACGGGTGATCCTCCTCTGGCCGCCGAACCCCTTTCATCAACTCGGCCGAGCGAAGCGAAGCACCGCAGCCAATGTGCTCGCCGTGGGGTGACAGGGGAAGGATGGTGCCGGATCGTCGGCTCCCAGGGCAACAGGGGGTTTGTTGGTGAGCTTCCATGGATCGAGCCTTGGATAGATTGGTCGAGCAGGATTGCTCCGTCCAGCGAATACACCGCAAGCAGGATTAGTGTTGACGGAGACTGAGAATAAGCAGGGGGAAAGACAGGGGGAAACGTTGATAAACAAGTCGTCCCCTCGCCAAGCATCGCCAGAAGATCCCCTCTTGCTTTCTCTCTGTTCGTCTTTTGCCATTCATTCACTTCCATTCTTTTCTTGTTACCTTGAGGTACAACCACGTTCTTTTCACCAACCTACCATAACCTCCATCTCAACAGTCTCTCCTTTTCTTTCCCAGGCCCAAACCAAACCAAATCAAGATGCGTTTCTCCGCCCTCACAGCAGCCGGCCTGCTCGCCCTCCCCGGCGTCAGCGCCAACCTCCACGAGCTGGCCGTCGCCGCTGGCAAGAAGTACTTCGGTACCGCGACGGACAACTCTGAGCTCAAGGATGCGGCCTACGTCGAGATCCTCAAGGACCCCAAGATGTTCGGCCAGATCACCCCCGGCAACGGCCAGAAGTGGCAGTTCACCGAGAAGAGCCAGGGCGTCTTCAGCTACACCGGAGGAGACGAGATCGCCGACTTCGCCAAGACAAACGGCATGCTCCTCCGCTGCCACACCCTCGTCTGGCACTCTCAGCTGCCCAACTGGGTCTCCTCCGGCACCTGGACCAAGGAGCAGCTGACCTCCATCATTGAGACGCACATCTCCAACGTTGCTGGTCACTACAAGGGCCAGTGCTACGCCTGGGACGTCGTCAACGAGGCCCTCAACGAGGACGGCACCTACCGTGACAGCGTCTTCCACAAGGTCCTTGGTACCGACTTCATCCCCCTTTCCTTCAAGGCCGCCGCCGCCGCCGACCCCGAGGCCAAGCTTTACTACAACGACTACAACATCGAGCTGCCCGGCAACAAGCAGAAAGAGGTCCTCAACATCATCAAGAGCATCAAGGATGCCGGCGCCCGCATCGACGGTCTCGGTCTCCAGGCCCACCTGATCGTCGGCAGCGCTGGCTCCCGCTCATCCCTGAGCGGCGTCCTCCAGTCGTACGTCGATGCCGGCGTCACCGAGGTCGCCTACACCGAGCTCGACATCCGCCACAAGAGCATCCCCGCCGATGCCGCCGCCCAGACCCAGCAGGCCACCGACTACGTGAGCGTCGTTGGCGCCTGCCTCGACATCCCCGAGTGTGTTGGTGTCACCATCTGGGACTGGACCGACAAGTACTCCTGGATCCCCTCCGTCTTCCCCGGCACCGGCGAGGCCCTCCCCTGGGACGAGAACTTCAAGCCCAAGCCCGCCTACACTGCCATCTCCAGCCTGCTCGCCGGCGCCGGCAAGGGTGGTGCCGCTCCCGCTACCTCCGCTGCCCCCGTTGCTACCGGCGTCGCCTCCTCCGCTGCCCCGGCCGTCCCGACCTCTGAGGCCGCCGCCGCTCCCTCCGAGCCTGCCGCCAGCGCCCCGGCTGCCAGTGAGCCCGCCGCCAGCGAGCCTGCCGCCGCTGAGCCTACTCCCGTCGAGCCTACCCCCGAGAGCTCCGCCCCCGCCGAGGCCCCGGCCGTCACCCCTGCTCCCAGTGCCCCCGCTGCCGTTCCTGCTCCCGCCACCACTCTCGTCACCAGCGTGAGAAGCAAGTGCGCCGGCGGCTCTAACGCCGACGCCGAGCCCGCCTCCAGCGCCCCTGCTGCCGCTGCTTCCGGTGCCGTCGGTGCCACCGCCGCTCGTTACGCTCAGTGCGGCGGCAACGGCTACACCGGCCCTACCACCTGCGCGGAGGGCTACACCTGCCAGAAGCAGAACGACTGGTACTCCCAGTGCCAGTAAGCGAAAAGAAGAAAGGAGAACGAGACGGGGCTGCTCCGGATAGCGCCCCGTAGAGATGGACGGTGGAAAGATTTCGTGTACATACCTTTTTTTTATCCAAGCCGATAGGTACATATACTTGCATATGTCATGATTCTAGCGACTCAGGTGACGTGTCCAAACCGTATGTTGGCGAGATGAATTGGTCTGCCTCAAGTCATGAGTGTTCTTGAGGGTTCTCAAACAGTTCTTATGTCTTGTCTAGACTCTACCCTAGGACTAGGGAAACATCTTCCTTTTCCAGTCCCTCCCAAGCGCTTCTTTTCACCCTCCCGATTCCCTTCCGCGAGGCGACCCCATCTTTCCACTCGACCCAAAGGACGTTGTAAAAGCTCCACGTCTCGTGCTCCTCCGGCTGGGGCTCCCAAAAGTGCAGTCCCCGCGATATAGCCACCACGTCGATCCCAATGGACGACGGGTGGGCATTCCATATATGCTCTA
Organism: Colletotrichum brevisporum; assembly: GCA_030770045.1. Classification (NCBI taxonomy): domain Eukaryota; kingdom Fungi; phylum Ascomycota; class Sordariomycetes; order Glomerellales; family Glomerellaceae; genus Colletotrichum; species Colletotrichum brevisporum. Next base: position 13,206,355 of record JAUGSI010000001.1, read on the forward strand.
CAGAGTGTTTGGAATCCGGCGACAGCTCTCCGATTTCGTTTCCTTTTTCGTCCTTCAGAACAACATCGAGGTGAAGGTCGATGCCGAACATTGTCAGCACGAAGTTGTCGGGGCCTTCGCAAGCGACGGCTCGCTTGATCGAGTCGTCGGTGCGAGGCTTCGCCGTCCAAAGACGCGCTTGCTGCGTTTCGGCACAGAGATATGTCCCGTGCGTGGCAGGATTGTATTTCTCGCCGCAATCGAGCTCTCCCATCGGGACAGGGTGCCAGAACCTCCGCCCGGGGCAGGACTGGTGCTCGTAGTAGTATGATGTCTGCAGATCTTCGCGTTTCAATGTGCATTCAGGGTCGTCCTTGAAATTGTCCCGGACAGGCGGGTCCTCGGCGCCCGTCTTGTACGTCCAACCAGAAGGCAGAGGCTCGACCTTGCCCATGAACCTGGCCTTATAGTCGTGCCACTCGTTCTGGAAGGCAATGAGTCGCGGCTCTGCGTCTTTGGACTTCTTGGTGTACCAGGTCAGCATCGGGATCACCTGGAAAGGCTCCCAGTGCGCCCTCCCCCAGCCGTGCGGTTGGTTCTTCATGTAGGACCTGGCGCTCCAGCTGAGGTCGTTTATATATCCCTTCCAGCCGGCCCAGGTCCAGCTTGGAGCAGGATTCGTAGTCCCCTCGGAGAACAGCCGACATGTCGCGTCCTGGGACCGCCAGACCAATGAGGCGTCGAGGAAGGAAACGGGTAGCCCATGAATGAAGCCTCGCGGGAACGCCTTCCGCATGGCGCCAAAGGTACTCGCGATGGCTCGGAAGACGTCTTCTTGGTAGGTGAGTGTCCGTGAGGTGTAGATTTGGACGAGATTGCAGAGAACGCTCAGGTCGGGAACGTCCATCGAGAGGTCGAGGGGATGGAGTCTGTTGAGTATGTCGCCACCGTTGATTGACAGGGCATTTTGCGGCAGGTCGCGCGGCGAGTCAATGTCCTCGAACCAATTCGAGGCGCGGCAAACCCACTGGACGGTGTTCTTGTAGAATACAATCTTCCTGCGAGCGAAGATCTGCTCCTGCAGGGTCCAGCCGCGACCCATCCACGGGGTGTGATGGAGGCGATTTATGAGCCTGGTGGTGATGCTCGTGTTCGGTGACAGGCGGAGAGTCTCCGTGAGGGTCCTAGAGTGGGAGGAGGGGCGCAGGCCTCGGAGGCCGTACTCGGCGTCTTGCCCGTCGGCCGCCACAATGGCGATGGAAGCGCCCTCAAAAATGGATGCCATCTGGTCGATCTGGTGACGCGCCGACGCCTCGTCGTCCTGGACTATGCATAGCGAGTCGACCCATAAGTACCGCTCCCCCAGCAGGGGTACCAGCTTGATCGAGTCTCGGACCGTTGCCGGCATGTCGTGTTCAAGTCGCTGAAGTGCATCGGGCTCCAGTAGGATGTCCAGATTCGCGCGAATGGTCTTCAACATCTCGATTCCACCCCATACGTAGCTCAGAACGACGTAGGTCATACTTGGTGTGGCAGATACCAGGCATGCCTGCTCAGTATCGACAAGATAGCTCAGGGGGAATCTGAGAGTCGTGAGCCTCTCGAAACACGTGCTTCTGTGGTGCTCTGCGCAAGTCGACTGCCACTGCTTGAGAAGCTTTGGGTCGATGAAGTCGGGATCTAACGGCCTCCCTAAAGCCGTTCCTGGCTTTGAGCCGTCACTATTGATGAGCAAGAACTCGGCACCACTTGAGGTGGCCCATTCCCTATCATCGCCTTCTCGGATGAAGGTGACGAACATCCGCAGCCTGCCCCTCTCGAAATATACAGTTACATCGGTCAGTTTCTCGCTCTCTGGGCGCCATACATAGGGGTGCAAGAAGCGTTGGTGGTCGTCGCAGCAGTTGAAGAGTTGTTCAGCTTTTATGACCCATCGGGGCTCATTGGACTCGTCGGGCCAGTCTAACCAGAGCTTCGAGTAATCCACGGCGCCCTTGTTGAATGCCCTTACGTACTCCGCAGCTTCGAGAAGCGTCTTGCATACGCTGCACGACATCATCTTTCACTTGTTCTTCTTGGTGGGGGTTTGAGTAGTGACAGATGGGGTGGAAAAGGGAGGTGGCTGGGTTCAGCCTGGCTCTCTCTGCTGAGCGGGCAGTTGAACATCCGCAGTGGGGCCAGGCAGTTAGCAGGGATGCAATAGCAGTCAATTTGCGCGTCAGATCCATTGGTGTCGACGGCAGAATCTTGCGGGTTGCTCCGGGGTTTCGGGGTACCCGCCAGCGTCCTCGTGTCGTTTCAGAGAGTATCGGCGGAGAAACGGAGAAGTGGGGTGCGATCCCGATCCGATGACCCGGGCTCCACTACCGAGACCGGCTTCATGACGCCGGAACTTGACTTACTGCCAATTGTGATGTTCTGGTTGGTCTTGGGTTCCTGCCTTCCACGGCAAACCGCGTTTATAACCGAGGTCACCGTCTTGAGAGGGTTCGGCAATATAGCAGGCTGGGCACCCCGCACTCTTTCTTCAACCCATCACATTCCCGTCCCAACCCCGCCGTTGTGATGCGGTGGTGTGGTACGCAGTGACGACACCCGGCAGAGAATGCCGACTGTCATCCACTAATCAAAAGTCAAGGTCTGATGAGACCATGATGCCACAGGCTTCCAGCTTCATCAAGGAAGGCTACTTCAAAGGACACGACAGGAAAGCATTGACAATGGCGACGCAAACCAACAAAGCTGATGCTCGGCCGGGTGCCGATGCGGACCACTACCCGGGAGCAGAGTGCGCCACCCAGAAGTTCTGTGACTTTATAGTTGGTGCCAAGTTCCAGGATATCCCCAATCAGGCCGTCGCTAAGCTCCTCGATCTCATCGTCGACCACATCGGGGTCGGGGCCGGCGGCGGAGCCCAGTCCGAATCCAGCAGCCACATCCTCAACGCCATCGACGCCTTCTCGGCTGGCGCCGTTGGTGAAGGCACGGTGTACGGCAAGGAGAAGACCTATCCGAAGCACATCGCAGCCCTGCTGAACGGCGCCTTCGCCCACTCCTTTGACTTCGACGACACCCTCGCCGTCGGCATCATCCACCCCGGCGCCAGCGTCATACCGGCCGCCCTAGCACAGGCTGAAGCATCAGACGCCCCGGGCCCTCTGCTCCTGGTGGCGCTTGCCGTCGGCTACGAGATAGCTTGCCGCCTCGGGCGCGCCCTCTCAGCCGGTGGCTACCCTCGAGGCTTCCACAACACCGCCACAGCGGGCATCTTCGGGGCGGTGGCGGCCATCGGCAAGATCAAGGGCCTGACGGCGGCACAGTTGTACGACGCGTTCGGGCTAGCGGGATCCAAGGCGGCGGGCTCGATGCAATTCCTCGACAACGGATCGTGGAACAAGCGGCTGCATCCCGGGTTTGCGGCTCACGACGCCTTCCTCTGCGTCGCGCTGGCGGAGGCGGGCGTCACGGGGGCGTCGCGCGCGATCGAGGGTAAATGGGGATTCTTGCAAGCCTACTCTAGCGCGTCAGACGCCGCTGGCCTGACGGAGGACCTGGGAAGCGCGTGGCTGTTCTCCGCGACCGCGATGAAGCCCTTCCCCGCGTGCCGCTTCACGCACGCTGCCATCGAGATCACCGCGAAGGTCGTGGCAGAGAACGGGTCGCGGGTGCTGCCGGAGAGCATCACCGTCTACGTTCACCCAGCCGGCTACGACATCATCGGTCTGCCGAGCGCGAACAAGCGGCACCCGGAGACCATCGTCGACGCGCAGTTCAGCATGTACTACCAGGTCGCGGCGGCCTGGGTGCATGGCATGGAGGTCGGCTGGGCTGTGTATGACGCTGAGACGATGAGGGGCAAGGAGGTGGCTGACCTCTGCGACCGAGTCGAAGTTGTCATCGACGAGGGGCTCGAGCAAGAGTTCGGGGTGAGGATGTCGTTCAAGGGTCTCCAAGGCGGAGCCGCGAGGGAGGAGACATTGATGTACCCACTGGGCGAGAACGAGCACCCGTTCTCGAGGGAGAGAGTCCACGACAAGTTCAGGGGCCTGGTCAAGCACGTGTACGACGCGAGCCGGGTTGAGAACATCCTGAACGTAGTTGCCAGTCTGCCCGAGGGATCATCGGGTGATTTACTGAGGCTCCTGTGAAGAAGGGTTCTTGACTGGAGGGATTATCAGATATGCTGAAATGTAAAAATAGAGACCGGAACTCATCGCCGAGAGAATCTTTCGATCAGCCCCTTTTTCCTCGCCCCTTGCTTAAGTCTTTCTGGGTCTCTTATCTTGGACCCGCAGCACGCCCACCGGCCGAGTCGCCCCTGTAGCTGAATCACTGCTTTGAAGCTGTGGATATTGTCGCGCCCTCCGATGTGGGTTCGTTGTTGGCTTCTTGAGGCTTGGGACCGGCATCATGGATCGGGTTTGATGCCAAGAAACTAGAAGGCCCTTCTAGAGAGCGTGGTAGCGTACGGCAGTTGAGGCTCAATCTTTAAAGTTGATTATTCAAATGCCCTTTCCGGCGATGCATGACATGAGCTTGCTGTTGACCCAAGATAACTACCAGGCAGGCGTCACAACACAAGAAGACCACTCCTCTCGTCCACATCCACAAGCACAGAGTTGTTTCGGCTCCTCCTTGACTGCAATGAAGTTGCAAGACAATGTTTGCGCCAGGTTTTGACTGAGAGAGCAGGTGGTGACAGTTTCTCGTGAGTCGTGGGATAAGATGCTCCACGTTCCATGTCACCATCACACAGACCCGTGCGGACAATGGAAGTCCGCCGGGTCTGAGAGCAAGGCCGCATGCGGCGAAAGCCAAGGAGTCGCCGATGCCACGACATCGAACGAGCAGGTAATTCAGTTGTCCGTCCGTATTTTCCCATTTCAATCCTTCTAGGCAAAAGGTCTGCGTGGAAATTGTCACTATGCGTTACTGTAATGGCAACCACACGCTCCCGTGTCGACCAGGGATCAACACACCAACTGCTCTTATTCGGGAATCCAGTCCGAAGACGGCTCCACCACGCTGAAATTCGGCCCAGGCTGTGGGCAGGATCAAGAAGAGCTGTTTCTCCGCTGAGAGCGCGCGATCCTGCGCCCCAGATGCGGTATGCAAAGAGTGCTTCGAAAGCCCTCCCTGGCCAGTGGGACTAGAAGAGGCCCGAGGCTCCGAGCCGGTGGCCTGGACTCTTCCGTTCTCTTGTAGAAATTTTGGATGAGGCGCAATGGAAGGAAAGAATACACCAATGGCATGATGAACCGATCAATAGGTTCAGGACTATTGAGTCCGGGGCATACGGCCCAGCCCGTGGCAGCCGGTCCATCACCCAACCAGGGACAGACAAGACCGCGCTTCAATCTCGACGCAATGTCTCCTTGCAGGAAGCTCATCCCGGCTCCAAGTTGCACGATGCGATTGACTGATTGATTGATCGCCTGTGCATGGCATGGCAGAGGACGGACTCGAGTTGCAAGCCGCTGACAAGACGAACGGCCAGCAACGGGAGGCCCCGAGAAAAAGGGCCATCAGTTCAGCGCTTTGACCTCCTGGGTCGAGCGGGAATGCAGGGGATGACACGCTGGACGACCATTCTCATCTCGCTTCGTGGTTTCGACAGTCAGGGGAACCCCTTCTTCGCTCGCCCCAATGGCAGCTCGGCGGATGCGAGCAGGGCACCATGCTTGACATTTCACGTTTCCATTGCTACGTAGCTTGCTAAACATCCTTGAGAATAGGATCGCCCATGCCCTCTTTTGTCTTCCTGTTCGTGAGTTCTCCCTCTGGGTTCGTGTTTGGTTGACCATCCGAACTCCATCGTCGGGTGATGTGTGCGGAGACATGGAACCAAAGAGGCGACCCTGCCCTGTACTGGGGGGGCTTCGATTACAGATCGGGAGGAAAATGACGAGCTTTCTTATAGTCAGGCATTGCCGTCTGGGGGGTCCACGAGCAGCAGCAGACTGGGGGGTTGCTTTTCTGGTTCTCCCACGACCGCGTTTATTGTTACCCTCTTTCCCGTCGTGTTTCTCCCCTTTCCTGGGAGCCGGGAAAATTTCTCAAGCGGTCGGCAAAACGCAGATGTTTCCTTGCTCCCTCTCCCTCCGCCAGGCCAAGGCAGCACTCTGCCCGGATGGACGACACGCCATGGGACGAACTTCCGCACGATGACTACGGCCCCGGGTTGCTCGCTATAGTTTGGGTTCTCGCTTTCGTCGCCGGCGTTTTCATGGGATTACGATTTTACTGCAAGTTTACGCGACGACGAAGGCTATGGTGGGACGACTACTTCATGATTGCAGCTTGGGTCAGTTCCGCCGTTCCTACCTATGTTGCCAAACGCTCCTTTTGCACATGGACTTGCCATTGACGCGCATCGCAGCTTGCTTATTTAACTTTCGGCGTTTTCATCTCCATCGACGTGTACTACGACTTTGGGAAGCATAATTGGGACGTCACCCCGGGCAACTGGTCCTGGCTCCTGCTCCATGCCAACCTGGCGGGATCCTTCTCCATCATCGCCGTCGCCTGGAGCAAGACGTCCTTCTCCCTGACCCTACTCCGCATAGCGACGGAGCGCTGGATGAAATATGTCATCTGGTTCATTCTGATCAGTATCAATGTCGCGCTCGGGACCGCCGTGCTGATCACATGGATCCAATGTTGGCCGGTCGAGAAGACCTGGAGGACGGCATCTACCCCCGGTACCTGCTGGCCAAAGCGCATACCTGTGACCTACAACGTCTTCACGGCCTCGTACTCGGGAGCCATGGACATTGTCCTGGCCATCGTCCCGTGGAAGATCATATGGGGCCTCACGATGACCAAGAAGGAAAAGTTCGGTGTCTCCCTGGCCATGAGCATGGGATTCTTGTAAGAACAAGAGTGTTATTGGAGGGAGAATATCTGCTTACCTACGTCTCTCCAGTGCGGGGGCCGTATCCTTCATCAAAATCAAGACCATAACCGCCATCGGGGCCGTCGACATCGTCGACACCGTCGAGCTGGTCATCTGGGGTGCAGCGGAGAGCGCCGTCACCATCATGGCGGCGTCCATACCCGTCCTCCGGGCCTTATTCAGAGACTACAAGCCGCCGCCGGCTCGGTTCGTCAGCGACGAGGAGTCGATGCTGCGACGTCTGGGAGCGGGCTCGGTCCGGACGGCGGCGGCCGGGCCGGCACCGGCCGTCGGCCGATCGAGGTCCGACGTGGAACTCATTGAAGTACCCGACAAAGAGGGCGCTCAAGACCACGAAGAGAAGAACCAGCTGGCACTACAAGCGTGGGAAGGGAGGGATGTGAAGCCTCATTCCAGGAAAGATATTGGAAACGGAGCAACATTGTCTTCGCATTTTGATGCTTTCGGGGGCGTGGGCCCGGATGTGCCGCCCCCGAGACGCACCCATGTGAGGAATTTCTCCCGGAAGATTAATGTAGAATCTTTTTAATTTGAATAAAGACTTTTGCTTCTAATCGACGTAATTTAAGCTGAGCGCGTTCTAAAGCATTTCTATCTGAGCATATGGATCGTCGGGCCAGGGGGTCGTTGGGCGGTGGCGGAGTAAGCCCTTCACCCCGCCACTGGTATACGAAACCGAGAGCTAACCGCGGATCTGACCATCAAGACGTAGTTTAATGTAACGACCAAGCTCATAAGATAGATTTCCCCTAGGGCCGGCGACGTCAATCGTCTTCTCCAGATTAGGTAAACTGGATCAAGCCTAGGATATCCTGTCACAACACGCTGCTAGAGTTTAAGCGCGTATGCCGGATACGAATACTCGGACAAGAGGGATAGGTGGACAGCGACAACAACTAACAACTTGAATTGCAGAAATTACCACCAATAGACGAAAATCGAGATGATCGGTATGTCGGCTCAGGGGGTCGGTAGATGAGAGTGAAGCCGGCATATATCTGTGCTGTTGGCACGTCCGATCCCGATTACCGCCCTATGGTCTTATACCCTCACTCCGAATCGTTACAACAGCTTCATGTTTAGAAAGATGGTTTCCAAGGCAGCTGTTACTGTTCTTGTTAATCTTGCCTTGACAAGAACAGTCTTGGGCCAAAGTTTCGCCAACACCTTTGCAAACCCCTCGAACCAATACCGACCCAAATTTCGATACTGGTAGGGAAATTCTGCTCTGGAAGCTGCCCTGCACTTCAACTCTTGTCTTTCGGCCGATTCTGACTCAATTAGGTTGCCAGATGCAAGTGCGGATGTCAGAGCCGTGAGGGAGGACATCCATGCCATGGCCGATGTCGGGGCTGGCGGCTTCGAGTTTCTCCCCTACTACCAGATCGGCGTCCAAGCGACCGACTGGTCCGAGTACGGATATGGCACCGAAGCGTTCCGCCCGCTCTTCAGAGCCGCGATGGAGGCCGCAGACGAACGTCACTCGTTGATGGACTTTGCCATTGGGGCGAACCAGGGACAAGGAGTGCCTGCGCCACCGGAGACCCCTGGCCTCGCTGTTCATTTGGTGAGATTATCTCTCTTTGTTGCGAACGAACTTGTTGCGGGCTGTTTCTAATGGGAGATCGAGACCTATTCCAACTTTACCTTGGCTCCCGGAGAGGTTTACAATGGCACGCTCGCGTTGTCCAAACAACCTTCTGATTCCTCCCTGGAATATTTCATGCACTTTCTCGAAGACTTCGGGACGCAGAAGCTCGTGGCCGTTCTTGCTGTGGCAATCTTATCCCGTAAGTAAATTGATGGAGGCATGTTTACTTCGTTGTTGAGTCCTAACGCTTTACATGTCATACGTAGATGGCAACGACACTACCGGGTACACAAAAGTCGGCAGTGTGATTGATCTGACTTCGTCCGTCAGTAACACCACAAGGTCCTTGTCCTGGGCAGCCCCTCGGACAGAGAATGTGTCCTCATGGCGCATCATGGCCTGGTACGAGCGTTTCACCAATCAGCGATCCATCGACCCCGGAAGCAACCCGACAACCTTTCTGCAGAACGGCTCTTGGATCGTCGATCATTTCAGTGCTGCGGGCTCTGAACTTATGACCAAGTTCTTCGATGACCATGTCGTTCCGACCCCTGAAGACAAAGAACTCCTCTCTCGAGTAGGGAATTATGGTACGTCCCACAGGTCGTCAACCTGAATAACGTCAAGACTTGAACAAGACTGACATAAAGTTCGCCACGTCAGCATGGGAGGACAGCATGGAGATGAACTCAGGCGTCTGGTGGACCCCTGGCTTCGATGAGAAGTTCCGTCAAAGCCGAGGATACGACGTCCAGCATTGCCTCCCTTTTCTCCTGACCAAGGCCAACAGCTGGGCTCAGCAGGTCATCCCGTACGGGGAAGGGTTTGAATCGGTTAACCGGATCCTCAGCGAGCAATGCATCGACGACTACCGCATTGTTTTGCAGGAGGGTTACGAGCAGTACGTCGGAGCTCATATCGAGTGGTCTCGACAGAGGGGCATCCGCTTTTCCAACCAGCCAGCATACAACTTGCCTCTCAGTGCAGTACGTGCCCCGCGACCCATTCCGTTTCTTGGCTAACTCTCATTCGCAGATTGATTCGGCTCTGCTGGTGGATGCGCCTGAGGTTGAATCGTACGGTTTCAAGGACAAGATCGACTCTTACAAGTTCTTCTCCGGCCCAGCCAAGCTCGCGGGGAACGCGGTTGTCTCGTCCGAATGTGGCGCGGTATCTTCGCTTTCCTACATTCAGAAGCTGGGCGAGCTTTTGCGCTCGGTTCACCGAGGCCTTGCCGGGGGAGTTTCCATGAACGTCTTTCACGGATTCCCCTACTCTGGATCGTTTGCCAACACGACCTGGCCCGGAGTCACCGTCTTCGCATACCGCTTTACCGAGATGTGGGGACCACGCCAGCCTTTGTGGGAGCACATGCCCTCCTTCATGGACTACATCGCCAGGAACCAGTTCGTCCTGCAATCCGGGACACCCAAGGTCGACCTCGCATTCTACAAGTACGGCGTTCCTTACCGGGGTAGTGACGGCTACGACAACAACAACCTGAATCTGATGGGGTACACTTACGACTTTCTCGGGCCGGCAAGCCTTGTGAGTGATCGTGCCACTGTCCGCGACGGGGTTCTGGCTCCCGATGGTCCCGCGTATAAGGCACTTATCTTCTCCAACGAGACAAAGATCCCGCTCGCAACAGCCACGAGATTGAAAGAATTTGCTCTTAACGGCTTGCCTCTCTTCTTCGTCGGAAACGATACGCTCCGTGGGGTTGGTACAGATGTCGCGCAGACTGTCGAGGTCGAGACCATACTGCGAGACATCACCGAGGGAGAGTTACCCAATGTGGTGCAGGTGCCTTCCGCTGACGACCTCATCGTGGCACTTGCGTCAAGAGGCCTTGTGCCAAACGCCGCACTTCCGAACGATGGATCTGCCCTTGGGTGGTTCTCCTTCTGGCGCAGCACGGACGACGCCGAAATCATCTGGCTGTACAACGACGGGGCCGGCGTGAACTCGAGCGACACGGTGCAAGTCGCCTTTTCTGGTGTTTCAATGTTGACTCCGTACATCATGGATGCCTGGACTGGAAACATCTCGCCGGTTCTGCGGTACACGGTCGAAGAGGGCAACATTGTCGTTCCCGTCTCTCTCCGGGGGAACCAGTCGACCCTCATCTCTTTCCAAAAGAACAATCTCAGATTGGTGCCTCCACCAAAGGCAGTTGTCACATCCATGTCCGGATCTTCTGTCCACCTGACATCACGAACAACTGCGGACGGATCGACTCAACTGGCTGCTCAGCTGGGCGCAGGAACCACAGAAATTGCGCTCTCGGACGGTCGGGTCTTGCGGTTGAACGTGACGGGCCATGAACGTACGACTCTTGATAAGTGGAACATTCGCGTGGAGGATTGGCACCGGACTGCAAACGTCTCGAGTGTTGACAAAGAGATTGCCGTCTTTGAATACCCGGAGAGTCCACTCCTGCCTTGGGCCGAACTAGACTCCGGGGTTTTGACGAGTGCCAGCGGACTCGGGCGTTACAGCACCAACTTCACCACGCCAACGACGACCGAGGGCCGCGTTCTTGGAGCTCGTCTTCATCTCGGTAAACAAGAGGACTCAACCCGAGTCAAGGTCAACGGGGAGGACGTGGCGCTTGTCGGGCTTTCTCAGGGGACATCCGCTTCAATCGACATTTCGGCCCAGGTCAACAGGCCCAGGAACTCGTCTTCCGTCAGTAACGAGTTGACGATCGAGGTTGCGACGACTTTGTTCAACCGCATACGATCCGAGACGAACATAACCTGGTCCATGGGGACTTGGCCCGACAGCGAGCTGTACGCCGCAAAGCCGTTGGAGAAGCATGGTCTCCAGGGACCTGTTTGGATTGAATGGTTGGAAGTAGCAGACCTCGTGTGATAAGCGATGGTTGACTTGCCAAGGACTGATCATAAACCAAAGAGGAGATAGGATAGAGTTAGGATTTAACGTGCATTCTTGACTGAGCAGTTGGGATAGAAGTCGTGTCCAGTGTGCTGGTAACCGTGGGTCTGTGTCCAGTGACGTTGATTGGTTTATGTGCGCAGTTGCAAGTGAAACGGGGCCTATTTTCCCGGCGGCAGGCAAGCATCTCTATGTCAGACATCCAAGGATCGACACATCGTGGGCTTCTGAGTAGTGTCGTTCGCATAGGCTATTTCACCATGCGCACCCAACACGATGTCAGCTGAGGAGCTTATGGCCCCCGCTTATTATCCTTTCTGCCCCTCGGCACGCCCTCGAGATGCCGCGGCTCGCGAGAGTTGTCCGACCAAGAATGGAGTCCGTCTGATAAACTCCGAAATCTACTCCACCTTCTTCCCTGTCCTGGGTTCCAGTCACATCGGCATCCGCGGAGGCTAGAACGAAGGTGGAGGACCACACGGACGAACATTTCTGCCGGTCGGCATTGGTAATCATGCTGACCTGACCAAGCTGACTGGAACCCTCGTTACGTCAGTGAGGGGACAAGCTGAGAGGAAGCATTTATACTGTCCGGAACCCCGGACTAACCATTGAGCTCTGACAGTTAACGACACAACTCCAACGACCACCAACACTTTCTTCAACTCGGCAACCACGAATCAAAACAAGAACCCACCCCACACACATTACCATCACCATGACCGTCACTGTCTCTGTTCTCTACCCTAACGAGGCCGATGCCAAGTACGACATCGACTACTACATCAACAGCCACATGCCCCTGGCCGGCTCCACGTGGAAGTCGTACGGCGTTAAGAGCTGGTCCGTCCACAAGTACGCGCCTGGCCCCGGCGGATCGGAGCCCAAGTATGCCTTCGCCGGCATCCTCGTATTCGAGAGCCTGGACGCTGTCAAGCAGGCCCTCGCGTCGCCCGACACGGCCAAGGTCATGGCGGACGTCCCCAACTACAGCAACAAGGAGCCAGTTTTTCTGATCGGCGAGGACGCCAAGACTGTCACATTCTAGAGCAGTTGACGTAATGGGTGGAAACGACGTGTGGAGGAAACAATCAAGCGAAACTGAGTCATACCTATCTACATTTCATTAAAGAACGCACACAACCTTTCGTTCAACGTCTTCTCTCAGTGAAACATGATCCTCACCCCAATGAACATGCCGCTACAATTCTTCTCTATCTACATGGCTTTGTCGCCTTGAAGCTGGGACAACAAGAATTACGACTGGAGGCTGCTGTTAAGTCAAGCATTGGGGTTTTCCGAGCTGACTTTTGTTTGTTGATTAGCAAATGATCAACCCAGTCCTAGTGAGTCCACCTGCTACTCATCTCCCAAGGACTAAAGCCCAGCGCCTCCGTCTACGCTCCAAGCAGCGCCGTTGACAAAAGTGCTCTTATCACTGAGCAGGAATACAGTGACATCTGCAACCTCTTGCGCTGTTCCAACTAGAGTAGGAGCTGGAAAATCGCGAACTCTTTCGAGATTGGCCCGATGCATTGGGGTATCGATTGCACCGCTAACTCGTATGAGTAAAACAGATAGTTGACTGCAGAGTCAGATTGGACTTACGGTAGCACACAGTTGACTCTTGCCCGGTCGCCAACCTCTTTGGCAGCACTCTTCACCATGCCGAGAGATGCATGCTTGGAAGCAGCAAACACTGCACCTCTGAGAAAACCTTGCAGGGAGAAGATGCTTCCAATATGCACGAAGCTGCCGCCGTGACTGAGAACCTCCGGTTTGAGTGACTCGGCAAGGACGTTGAAAGCTCCTCTGACGTTGAGGTCCATGATGAAATCGAACTCTTCGTCGCTCGTCTCCCACACAGACTCGGTTCCGAGCTCATGTCCGCCTGTACCAGCAAAGTTGGCAACGCCGTCAACCGTTCCGAAGCGAGCCTTGGTGGCTTCCAGGAATGCCCTGACTGCTTGTCGATCTGTGACATCGACTGCTTGAATGAACACTCGACTCTGCAAATCGGGATCTAAATCTCCAAAAAGTTTTTCGAGACCCTCGCCGTTCAAGTCGCACATGCCGACCATCGCGCCTTGCTCTATGAGAGACTTTGAAGTGGCCAGGCCCATGCCTGAGGCGGAGCCAGCGACAACGACGACTTCGGAGTTGAAGGGTAGAGCCATGTTTAAGCGGAAAGATCAAATGATACCAAAGCATGCGAATGAAGAAAGTTTAACAGAAAAGAGATCGTACATTTTGTAAGCTTTGACAGCATTAAGTAGGTGCGCAGATGCTAATGTTCCTCGACGGTGGTTGTTGTTTCCGTGAGAGTCGTGATTGGCCCTAAGCGAGGTGTTCACTGATCCAGCACACTAATGCAACCCGCTGACACTCGAATCAGCTTGTCAGCAGAGTGCAGATGGATAAGATAGCCAACATATGCAACACGGCATGAACTACCGAAACAGGTTCAGATGGCGCCGAGATCAAAGCCTGCAAACAACTTCGATTTGAAAAACAACCAGAAATACCAAACCTTCTCTTTTGAAGTAGCGTTATACTACTGACCGCACGCTGCAGTTTACGTTGAATGACCAGCTCAAATCGGTTGCGTGCTTCTCACTCAAAGCCATGTCTCGAAGAAACGTACCGCTTGCAGAAATGCATCTTCCTTTCCAGCCTTCTCAACTGGGATATCAAGATTAGGATGGACCGCAAACCCATGCGGAACCCCGCCGTACAAAGCCATGGTAAACGGCTGCCCAGTGGCGCCCATAGCCGCCTCGATCTCCATTCGTCTCTTTGTTTGCATGCCGGTGTCCTTTTCTGAGCCCCGTGTTAGCATATCGAACATAGACTCAATGATGAGAACATAGGAAAAGTGTAACTTGCCAGCAACAGCTAAACTTGCAGGGCCAGTGATGGCCTTGATTTCATCGTCTCCAAGAAGTGTCGGGTGGGCTGCGAAGGCTGCGTTTACTGCTTTGCCTTTGGGCAGACCGAGGGCACGGAAGGCATAGCGACCACCAAAACAGTATCCCACGGAACCTATCTTGGTAGCGCTGAGCTCCTCGCGCATGTATGATAGCGCAGTGGAAACGATGGGGTCAGTGACACTAGGTCCATGAAACCCGAAGAACTCAGTTCCATTGAAGCTCGCCTTGGGGTCTTCAGATCTCGGCTTGCCGTTGAATAGATCTGGGACGACGGTCAAGTAGCCAGCGCGAGCGAAACTGTCTGCGAGCCTTGTCCGTATTAGCTGATGTCCTCGAGCAATTGGCGATCTGACACACAATTTGTTTTCCGTTGACTGTATGCCGAAGACGTCTGTGAGATGAAGGATGCCAAAGACCGGTCTATTCTGCGCGCTTATGCCGGTCCCATTTTGTTGATCTTTGGGCTTGGACACGTAGACATCGACTGCAATATATATATATTTTTTTTAGCGGCGAAATGTTATTTAAGAGGAGCCATCGGACTCGGTGAGAACCTACGCCCTTTATAACTGACGATGTGGCCGACAGGTTTGCCAGAGAAGGCAAGCAGAGAAAGATCCGCGACATAACCACTTGTGACTCCAAAGAATGAAAAGAGCCACAGACTGAATGTGAGGAGACCCGTAATTAGCATCATATCTTCGGTGCTAGGCCCACGACACATTGAAACCGAAAGGTCGGCAGTCGTGATAAATCCACGACGTCCCACGTGAAATTCGGGAGGGGCTTGGTACCAATTTATCGCTCATCCCATGGACTATGGAAGAAACTTTCCACTGAAGAAACGGTACCTGCTTCAGGGCCACATGGAAAAAGAAACTTTGCCTTCCTTGTTGTAGGCTTTTTGTGTTTCCGTGTGGAAATGGTCGAGAGATGAACTACTATGCCTCGGCAATAGGCGGCGATTGAACCCCTTTCCTGCGAAGCATCATCATCACGAAATGTTTCGTCGGATTATCAGCAGATCAGACGATAGAATATGAAAGGATCATCGAACGGACCGAGCCTCCCAAATGGACGAATGAAAAAAAGCCGACTGTGTGAAGCCGAAGCCACTTGGCCGCTGTCATGTCGTTTCGCCATCGTCTCAGCTAAAGCTTGGTAGTGTGAGATGCGCTGACACTGTATGAACAGTGGTTGGTCGCCCAATATCACAGTTGGGTACGCTTAAAACTCGGCATTTCTGACACGGCTCGGCAGTCCATGCTCTGAAGCATGTAAAATCATCACCTATTGTAGATACTAGCGGATGTAGCAAGACCTATCTTGGTATAAATCTACTAGATATAGGCATGACATGAGTAAGCGATGGTAGCGTCAAAGGTCCGGTCTCTTTCAGCGCTCTTAAGAGAGAAGGTCGAAGAGTTTGAAACGTCTTATTTGCGCGGTGACATTCATGTTTTCCGAGAGCTGAAGCACTTGCAGTACGCAGTCTTATCACATGCCCTAGTGCCCATCACTTTATCTTTCTTCAGATTATTCACCCGATCAATACGTGTTGATCCAGCCTCCGCTCTTGGATAGTTTTGATAAACCCGAGAAATCTAGAATGCTACAGAAAGAAGAAACTCAAGTTACCTAACCATATAACCTATGAACTTTCCAACGTGTCAACGTTCTTCTGAGAATAATCTGCTTTCTCACTACCTGCTGACTTGTCATTCGCGAAATTCGTAACTATTAGATGCCTTTGGATCCCAGTAAAACTATGTTATCAGGGATACAGAAAAATATTTTATCTAATGCAATCACTGACATGTTCTTTTTGTTTTTAGTTTAAGTTATCCTCTCATCTCAAGATTAGATCGTTGCGACACATGGAAGCTAAACAGTTTCCATTTTCGGCATCATCACAAACCGAACGTGATAGCTGCATGAGCTTTTTAGGTATCTGATACGTCTAGAACTTAATCAGCTAATAATCGACCACAGGATATTGCCTAGTCTACCTCTGACAGAGAAGGGCTTTTGTAGAATCAGCCCTCACACTCCCTCGATGACATGAAGTTGAAAATGCGCCATTTTGATTCCCTAAACGCTCTACATCGCCTGAATTAAGACGCGACCAAGGCGCAACCCACAAATAGTGCGATTGTAACAGCCCATTTCCCTGAATATGTCCTGCCATCGCAACCGCTCCCTGAGTCTCCTCCGCCTCCTCCACTCCCGCCGCCTCCTCCCCCACTCCTTCCACTCCCTATACGCTCCACAAGCTTGTTTCCCAGATCCAAAATGCTGCCCTGAAACTCATCGGAACTCGAGGCATTCCAGTTCGCGCCGTTCTTGCCCGGAACTGCGTCGTCCCCAGTAAAGGCCACATACAGAACATCGTTGGCCTCATGACCCGAGTTGCCATTAATGCCACTGCCGTAACATGCGGTCGCGAGAGAGATGGATGCTTCGCCAACCATAGCTTGGCGTCCGTCGTCGCCGTTCGTTTCGCCCCAGATGCCGTATAGCTACATTCACACAACTCCGGTTAGACGATATACGTAAAGGGTCAGCCGTTCAGTAGCGGCAACGATTCGAAACTCACCAGTTTGTTGTTGCAAATGACGGCCATGACGCTGAGGGGCTTCACGCCGTTCTTCTGCGGATCGAAAGTCGGCCAACCCTTTTTGGTGCCCTCGTTACCAAATACGACATATGGGTGAACGAATGCGTTCAGGTCTCTTTGCCCGGTCCCGTAGCCTCTAAAGTCGTCCCGAAATGTGGTCTCGGACTGGGTATCGGTGGAGCTCTGGCAGCGGCCGTCGCTTCCGGGCCCGTTTTGGGTGCCATCGCAGTCGATGTCCATATTAACGAGCTGTCCATCTTTGCCTTGCAAATACATGATCTTGTAATCGTCCAAGTAGTCGCCGCAGTAGCCAAAATCTGGTGTCCAGTGAGCATTAATTTTCCTGAAACGTAGCAGACATGCACAACGCAGCGTACCTCCACTGTCGCCATCACTGCTGTGAAACCCGCCTTTCAGAACGTTGTCGCATTTCCCCTTCCCGCGGACGTGGTCGTAGAAGTCCTTAACATTGCTCGGCAGGTCGAGCGCAGCTATCGTCGTAGCTACGCATCCCAGAAGAACGAGGAAGAGGCCGAACAAACGGGCCATGTTGAAAGAGGCAACCGATGTGATGGAAGGAAGATGAATGAGGTGAGACGGCTGCTCCGGGGCTGAAGTAGGTAGGGATGCTGAGTCCCGCTTGGGCAATTTCCCAGCCACGTGATCCTTGTCTGCAGAGCACGGCTCGTTCAGACCCCATCTGGGCGCTGATTAACTCGTTGGTGCGATGCACTGCCTTCCATCGATTAGGCACACCGCGAACACGGACTTACCACGTCTTGGCCAAGACACAGCCGAATCCTCGGCGGAACCAGGAAAGAAAGCACCGTACGGCGCCTGTTGCTGTGGGCAATTAAACCTGTTTCGATTTTCTGAAACTACGGTTCACATGACAGTTGAACATGGGCAATACGGGTGGACAGTCCGAATTGCCAATAAGACCTGTCAACGAAAGCCTGCTGCCTTGACCCTGTCGTCAACCACCTAGACTAGGGCGTAAGTTAGGGCGCTACGGCCTTGACGGCTATGACCCGAACCTTCGGCCCGCACCAACCGTTCGAGCTTAGTTCAACGGAGCTCCTCGTCATTGCCGCCGGTCGGTTTCTCATGTCTCTCCTCAGTCTTTTTTTTGCAGGATTCTTGCGCGCCCAAAAAAACGGTAGGCAGCTAAGCCACGATGCAGAGGCATGAATGGTACATGCAGTTATGACCGGATGTTCAGGAGACAAGCCTTCCGCCAACAACAAGCTGTTTCCTCTGTTCTGGCCCAATGCCAACTCTGATGACATGAAAGCATCTGCGGCTGAAACGACGTCGACTCTATACATGTGTTATTGGTCCGCCTCGGTGTAGTAGGAAACGTTCGAGATATTTAAGTGGTTGGAAACGACGAATAAGCGTGCCTATGACCAACCAGAACTCATCTTCAAGCTCAAAGTCTCCTGAGCATCGCACAAAATTATCAAGGATATTCTTTTAGCTTGACGCAGGTTACGAAGCGCACGAATAAAAGCACCTACAATCTTCCCTGCCTGTGACACCTTTTGTGATCTGCATCCCGCCAAGTATGCTTTTCCGATCGTGGATGATGCGGGGTGCGGGGGCGGAGGTGACGCGGAGTTGGACTGTTGGCGACATGGCGTATCATGTCGTTCTCGTATAACGAAGGCCCTGGTCATAATAGGCAGAGTAGAGCTATATATGTTGAATCATATCTCTTCTAAGGCTTTCCGACAGTAGACTTGTATAACAGTTAGCTCTCTTTGACAACAACCCACGGTCTAGCAGCACAAGATGGCAGATATCAAACGAACCGAAGACATGGCAAACGACCGAGACGTCCTCGAGAACAAGCCTGTCGAATCCCCCCAGGTAGCAGAGCTTACGGAAGCGGAGAAGCGCATCGAAAAGAAACTGGTCAGACGCATTGACTGGATTATCATGCCACTTATCTTGAGCGTCTATCTCTTGAACTGGATCGACAGGTGCAACAACCTATGAAAAACCAACCGTGATACGTGGGATAAGTCTAATAAGAGTCCAGAAACAATTACGCCTCTGCTCGTCTAGCCGGTCTCGAGGACGACTTGGGTTTGTCGCTCACCCAGTATCAAACAGGTCTCTCGATTCTGTTTGTTGGCTACATTCTGGGTCAAATTCCCTCGAATCTGCTATTAAACTGGTTTGGTCGACCTTCGCTGTATCTCGGTTTCTTCACTGTAGCCTGGGGATTGGTCTCTGCGCTCACCGCCCTTGTACAGAACTTTGCTGGGATCGTTGTGTGCAGATTCATTCTTGGATTCGTTGGTAAGTCAACCAATCTCTCGATCACAGTCACAGCTCGCTGATCAACTAACCAGAGGCCCCTTTCTTCCCTGGTGTTCTTTTCTACCTCTCGGTAAGTCACTAGTTACTGGTAGTATGGGTTCTGGCAATAGGTTCGCTAACAGAAGTAATACAGAAATGGTACACGAAGAAAGAGCTGAACTTCCGCATGAGCATCTTCTACTCGGGCGCTCTCATCGCCGGAGCCTTTGGAAATTTGATCGCCGCTGGAATTCTGGATGGACTGGCCGGAGTTCGTGGTCTTTCGGCTTGGAGATGGCTGTACATTCTAGAGGGTGCGAGTAAGTCTTGGAAAGCTTCCAGGCCGTGGGTCTTCGTTCCAGGGAGAAAACTGACGCGCTTGTTAGTTACTGTTGTTGCGGGCATCGTCGTATGCATTTTCCTTCCAGATTTTCCACAGAACTGGAAAGCTCTTACTCCAGAGATGCAGCACGTTGGTAAGTTGCCTGTTTCATAGATGCTCCAGGCGATATGCTCAGTGTATGATCCAGCCAATCGACGCATGGCCCTCGAGGCAGCGGAAGACGACACCGACGAGGCCGGCGTGACGTCGCAACTGAAGGGCCTCAAGCTCTGTTTGACAGATGTCAAAGTCTGGATATTTGCTTTGATTTACATGGGGCTCACTGGAGCCCAAGGGTTTGGGTACTATTTCCCAACTCTGACGAGAACACTTGGTTACAGCCATTTTATTTCTTTGCTTCTCGTCGCGCCTCCACATATCTTCATCACCATCTGGAGTTACATCCACGGAATCATCAGCGACCGTTTCACGACGAGATACTGGTTCTGTCTCTATCCGGCCGCCGTTTCAGTCATTGGCTTTTCGGTTTTCATGACGACTGACATTTTCGGACCCAAGTACATGACGTTCTTCTTCATGATGTTTCTGATGAACATCAATGGCACGCTATTCAGTTGGATAGCAGGAGTCGTTTCGAGACCCCCTGCTAAACGTGCTGCCGCCTACGCCCTGATCAACTCCCTGGGGAATTCTGTCAGCATCTGGACGCCATACACTTACCTTGACAAGGAGTCACCTTACTTTTTCACCGGTATCGGGATTTGCGTGGGGCTGATTACCTCGGCTGCCATTCTCATGACGCTACTCCGGCTTATCTTGATCCGGGAGAACAAGCGTCTGGCAAGGTTGGAAAACGAGAGTGTTCAGCTAACACCCAAAGAGACGGCGACACTTGAGAAGACTGCCGAAGCAGAGGGCATAAGTCTCAGCGCGGCAAGGGTGCTGCAGAAGGGTTTCAGATACACCATCTGATTTATTCTGGAAGTCTGGCGACAAATGAGCTCTATTGAGGCTGCTCAAGCTGTTTGGAACTAGACTGGAAGTCTCATCGAGATACAACTGACCAGTCATCGAAACCAAGGGCTGCAAAAAGGAGCGAGTTAATGTCAGCTGTCTCTTGGCCGCTTCATTTGAATAAGCTGTTGCTTTTAGGTGCCCGTATTAGGCTATTAGCCAGTTACATCGGCAACCTTTACCTGTATTAGAACAGCTTCATCGGCTAGCGATACGCCGAAACAATATGTGAATATCGACAACAGGCCCCAGACTCTGAGCTATTCCTTATCTGTACACATGTAAGATAGCAAAGTGTCGATGGAACCCACCCCAGCCTGCATGCCATGGGAGGTTCTTGGCCTTCACGCTTATGTAACCCCTCATTGCTTTTCGGGGATAGATTTAGGGTTGTTCATGCATGTCTTCTGCAACCAGTCCCTCTTCTGTTGTCGTTTCGTCCATCTCCGCACCTCTTTCCACAGAGTGAGGATCGCTTCAACTTCCTCAGGCTGAACAGCAGCCACCAAATCAAGCAACACCCACCATGTTTGTTTCGCTACCCCGGATAGCTGCTGTCTTGTTTGCTGCATCAGAATGTGTCAGCGCTTCTCTGAACACCGAGGATGTCTCGCCGATGTCTCCCAACTCCTGGGTCGGATGGGGAGGCAGCATCCACAACCGGAGATCTGCGGCATCTGACGCGACCATCACGCAGAAGAATGTTGGCTCACTAGTCAAGATCTGTGAGTACAGATACGATCCCGGTGGAGTCAGCGCCTCGCCGCTCGTTCTCGATGGCGTTGCATACTATCCCACCTGGACAGGTCTCCTCGTGGCCTTGGACTACAAGTCATGCGATGTGCTGTGGGCTAGCAACATCACCGAAATGGTCATCGACTTTGCGCCCCGCACCGAAATCCAGAATGCGTCTGGTGTCAACCCTGTGGCTCGCACCTCGCCTGTCACCGACGGCTCTCGCCTCTACGTCGGTACGCTCGCCCACGCCCTCGTCCTTGCCATCGATAAGAATACAGGTGTGCTTGTAAGCCACGTCCAGATCGACGATCATCCTGTTGCCATGATCACGCAATCCCCAACTTGGTACAACGGCCAACTACTCGTGGGCACTTCGTCATTCGAGATTATCAGTGCCTCTCTCCCCGGCTACGCTTGCTGTGATCACGTTGGCAGCATGAACTCGGTCATCTTCGAAAACGGAAACTTGAAGCTCGGATGGAAGACCATGATGATCACTCAGCCAGAGGGATTAACCGGTGACCCGTTCTCCGGTGCATCTGTATGGGGATCCAGTTCTGTCGTCGACACGGCACGCGACATTGTCTATATCGCAACTGGCAACACTCATTCTATCCCCGATGAGACTGGTGCCTGTCAGCTGGCCCAGCAAGAGACCGGAGTCGTGCTTCCGGATCCGTGCTTGCCTCCCAAAGTCTATCAGGAGTCAGTCTTGGCTCTCAACCTCTCTACAGGCGACATCAAATGGGCGCGGCAGATAGGCGCTCTCGACGCATGGAATTTGGCTTGCGTGATGCTTCCTGTCGGCGCCGAGTGCCCGCCCGTTCCCGGCCCCGACTCAGACTTCGGCATGGGCCCGACCCTGGTCCCCGGAGACGGGGCGAAGACCCCTGGTGGCAAGGATCTCATTGTCATAGGACAGAAGAACGGCAATCTCTATGGTATCAGTCCGGAAACGGGAGAGGTGCTCTGGCTGACCGAAGCGAGTCCCCCGGGCCTCGAAAGCGGGCTGAGCTGGGGAGTTGCTGCCGACAATACCGCAGTGTACTTCACCGCCATCAACAACGCGCGTACTCCTTACACCGCCGTAGATGGCCAGATCATCCACAATGCGGCTTTCGGCGCAGCGGCTCTCGTGGATGGAAGGATCATGTGGCAGACGCCTTCGCCCAATGATACGGCCAGCGTGATGGCGCCGACCGTCGTCAACGACATCGTGTTCACCGGGACATCGGGCAAGACGGGAGAGAATGGATTTCCGCAAGGAACTGGGTCCCTTGTGGCACTTGACAAGGCAACGGGTACCATCATCAGAGAAGACAAGCTGGATGACTTCTTTCACGGGGGCATCGCTGTGGCACAGGGTTATCTCATGTTCGGTACGGGATATTGGAGTGGGCTACAGCCGCCTTTCGCGGGGAGTTTCCAAGTGTGGAAGACAGCGAGTTGTAGCAAGTAAGCAGCAGCTCAATGGACAGTATAACGACGGTGTCATCATCGGAAAATACTACAGGAGTGGAAAAGAGAGCTGGGTACAGCAGCCGGATTCCTTGAGTCATGGCGTATCTGATTGATGGTTGAATAAGCCATGAACCTGTTCTTGGCGAAGCTTGAGCCGTCAGGACAAGGTTTTTTGATAGATCCCTTACTGTACAAGTCGGACATCCAGTGCGATTATGGTCAAATTCGAGTCCATTATCGGCCAAAGGCTATTCTCGGAGTAAGCTGGTTGTGAGTACGTGACTAAACGACTTCATATGGCATGAGGAAGATGTTCGAGCCATCCTGACTCACAGCCGCCACTCAACATGTACTCAAATACCTGTTGTGACACCAAAGTCTCCTATCACATCGGCTATTTCATGAGAATTTCGATCTAGAGTCCAAAGTTTCGTATACGTGAGCATGTTCGTAGGATTTCCAGCCGACGCGACGCGAACTTTGGTGAGAGGTGAACACGTAACAGAATACAAATGCGCTCATGTAATTAAATTTGAACCGTTCATTATTTCTCGCTGCGCCTCAGCCGTGGTCTACCAAGGAAGGATACTCAATCATGTTGTGGCTGATTGCGATGGCCCTGGTGTCGCCGCAGTGTGTAATCGCAGTCTTCGGATGAACTTAAGTCAACCTCGGCCCAGCTGAATTACACTCAGAGATTCAGGATCGGGTCTGTGCCTCCCGTTGCTTTTGTCATGGATGGGAATCGACGAGGGCGCGGAGAGGAGCATATAGGTGCTTACTATTTCAGCTTGTTAATCCTTAC
Source organism: Colletotrichum brevisporum (assembly GCA_030770045.1). Lineage (NCBI taxonomy): Eukaryota > Fungi > Ascomycota > Sordariomycetes > Glomerellales > Glomerellaceae > Colletotrichum > Colletotrichum brevisporum. Next base: position 13,229,957 of record JAUGSI010000001.1, read on the forward strand.
TAACACGGATGACGAGATTGTTCCGACGAGGCAGCGAATCGCTCGGCCATGCGAACCATGCATAAATGCCCAGAAACTCTGAGAGATAGTCAACTCCAGATTCCTCCTCGGTGGCGTGTTCACTAGCGCTAGAATGAGCCAGCTTATTTATCCGACCGGATTTAGTTTGGCGACGGATCACGAATCAATTCTTGCGCAGGAGATCGACAACACAAGAGGTCGAGAGCCAGGGCTTGGGGCAAACTTGGAGATCTGTTCTTCGAATGGTCTTCCGGGCCCTCCACTTACATACGTAGGGTCTGAGATCTATGTTCTTAGTCTTGATTGTATTACCCCAAACTTGAGCCCCTTAATAGTGAGGGGTGGTTCTCGCGTCATCTTCACCGATGTTGCTTAGCCGTACGGCACGTTTCTATTAGTTGCGGGTGCTTTCCTCGGTTTTCACCGAAACTGCCGTTCAGTGGACTGTCATTTTCGAATGCTTCTCCATGTTTTACGGTTTGCATCTGAACTTCCGACCAAAATGGGGATATTCCTTCGTCGCATCGCGAGGTGGCGTGGGGGGGAGTGTGCAAAGTGGTTCCCGAGGGTCCGAGTTAACTCTATTCCAGCTGAACAGCACTTTGGCTATAATAAGCTCGGAAAGACTGAAACAGATGACCCGAAAGTCCAAGAAATCCTTCTCGCTCTTTGTTCCAATAGGCGCACAGAGGCTCCGGGGATGCCGCTTACGACTCCTTACTCATCTATGACGGTTCGCCGTGCTGTGCATGTTGCCTTGTTTGCTACGAAGGTTCAACCGGGAGATCTTCCGGAAACTGAGATGCGATGGAAAGAAATAAAGTTGTGGTTGATCCATTTACTACGAATCACACATGCAGTCGTGTCCGCAAACGTGGATGCCAGCCGAAAGAGAGCCTGCGAAGTTGCCGGTAGGTAAGGCCATTATTCTTCGCCCCTAACTTTTAGGGTGTGCCGGCCGCACTCACACTAATCAACGAGAGTGTCTGGAATCCTTTACTCAGCCTTTGCCGCATAATAGTGGTGGTTGACGGCAGATAGAAGGGAGCCATTGCCTCTTTCCGCGAAACTCTCTCCCAATCTAAGGGGTGAGACGTACGACGCTTCTGAGGCTTATGAGTACTTGGGTCTTTGCGCTTCCTCACACACCGGCCTATGGCCTCCGGAAGGGATTTCTATCTCAATGCTGACTCACTTAGAAATTCTACCAGTGGCAGCATTACAGGAAGCTTCAGAGAGGTCGGTGGAGTTTTGTTCAACTGTTCATCTGTAGGAAAAATGAAATCGCGGGTGTCTCAAGCCAATGTGTAGACAGCTGTCAAGAGCGCGTGTTGTACTTGGTGACGCAGAGACTTGGTAAAAAGAGATCAGACGGTCGAAGCTTCACGCGGCTCTGCTTGGCCCTGCGCACTGCCATCTTAATCATCGGATGCTACGATGCTTTGCCCAAAAGGATTTAAGCCTTGCAGATCATTCACGGTTGTCTTCGAATGCCTTGGACTCATCCAGACCGCAGTGTCGTGGTCAGCGACCATGACACCATCTCGAAATGCTTTTTGACTTCACCGCATAGTGTGCAGTGCCTTACTTCAGAGGCTGTGGAGGTAAGCACACGGCTAAGCCTTCTTGTAACTGACTTGTGGACTTTCACTTAGTCGCCAGGACGGCGAAAAGGGGACGCCGGCTGGAAACTCGGTCAGAAACTCGATGGGGTTCTCGAGTATAAGTAGCGAGGTCGTCTTCGTGACGTTCCAGCCTTCTTCCTTCCTCATCCACAACATCCAGCAACAACTTGGATTCACTTCTCAAAACACCTTCCTACTATCCTTGCCACGAACAACCCACAAACATGCATATCCCAACTTTCAGCCAGGCTGCCACTATTGGCATGGCCTTCTGTGCCATCGCCGCCGTTGCTGCGCCGGTAGCTGAGCCAGTCCCCGGTGCTGCCCCTGGGGTGGTCGACATTGCTGAGGTGAGTGATGCCGGGTTTTTGTCGGATACTCATCCGGGGCTTCGATGCTGACATCTCCATAGCGTTCCCCTGAGCCGGTTGTAAGTTGATGCGCAATTTCAGATACAGAGCCCCTCCCAGGAAGAGTCTTCCAGAGAACATGGGGAATAGGGGACTCTCAGATTGGTATCAAGTCGCTGACAGCTTTCTTCCACACCAAAAGCCCAATGGAGATGCACTCTCGGTATGTCATCCGTATCTCCGGTGTCTGAAGACCGACGATCTCTTGACGCTGACCCTCCGCGACTCTTGTAGGCCGTGGCCGACGCGATTGCCGCCCGTGATGACCATGCCATCGAGGCGCGCGACAAGAAAGACAGGGACAGGGGCAGAGACAGAGACAGGTACAGAAACCGATGCAGACGCGACGGCAAAGGCCGCGACAGAGACGACGACTACTGCGACCGCTACTACGACGACTACGACGGCTATGGCTACGGCCCCTACGGAGGACACGGCGGCCAGGGTGGCTACGACGGCGGGCGCGGCGGCAGAGGAGGAAGGGGCGATGACCGGAAGAATCAGAACAAGGGGGTCCAGAACAAGAACGATGACGACCCGCCGAAGCCGCCCAACGGTGACAGGCCTCCCAAGCCCGATGACGACAGGCCCAAGGGGCCCGATGGACGCAGGCCGCCCAAGCCCGACGACGACAGGAAGGTCGAGAAGCGCGGGGGCGGAGACGACTACGGTGACTACGGATACGGAGGCGGAAGGGGCGGCCATGGCGGCGGCAATTACGGTGGAGGCGGCTACGGCGGACACGGAGGGTACGGAGGCGGCGGCTACGGAGGTGGTGGTGGATACGGCGGCGGCGGATACGGAGGTGGCGGATACGGAGGCAGGGGAGGCGGGTACGGAGGTGGCGGCTATGGAGGACGTGGAGGCAGGAAGGGCCCCTGGCGCCGCGACGTCAACCTTGACAACTTCGAGTAGTCGGATCCGATCGACGACACAGGCACGACATTCAACGGAAGATTCCTTGGCATCTTTGCGTTGCAACACCGACGCTGCTTTGATCTCTTTTCAGTGTTTTCTTGGTTGGGAACGAAGGGAATTTGGCAACTCAAAAGGCTCCTATCAAAGTTTCGATTCATTGTACATATACTCACATTCCTTGAACGACTCAATCTGAATTCGTTTTTCTCATATGCCTCGTCTTCGTGCCCCTGACTCCCTTGAGCACGAACAACGGTAGACGAAGGTCAACTAGAAGACTTCAAGTACTGAGTCCTGGAGATTCCATGTTGGCATGTTAGCAATCAGCAAGACACTGAAGAGGCTCCAAGAACACGTTTTCGACGTTGTCATCGAGATCTTCCTATCCACCGCGATGTATGGATGACCCACAACAACGTCAGTTGCAGCTAACCGTCGACTCCATCGATCCATGACATCGCGGTTGCATCATCCCTTACGGCGCACCGTTCCACTCAACGTAGTTTGCGCTCTTGGATGTATTTAAAGGCTCTTCTAGCGAAAACATGTAATGTCGAGACCTTGCAGAAAACTAGATCTCACAACCCTTGAACCATCAGTCAACTATCTTCTTCAATCATGTCTTCCCTTTTGCCCAACAAGGACGAGCTCCGCGAGCAAGCCGTCGAAGGCAGACCCATCACGCAGACGGAGGCAGCGACCATCGCCTCGGCCGAGTCGGAGCTCACCGGCCTCGGTCCCATCAAGGGAGGCTCTGCCGCCACGGCGCAGAGTCTGCACGACAAGCAACAGAACTTTGTCGCCAAAGCCGGAGACGTTGCCCGCAAGCCGGCGAATGAGATCACCAAGGAGGACGCCGCGCAGGTGCAGAGTGCAGAAGTGGGTTATTTCAGCTCCATAGTTGGAGAAGCCACGCAGAAGGTTTAAATTTCTAACTCCCGTGGCAATAGGCACGCGTATTGGGAGGACGCCCGCCAAAGGGGTCTACGTCAGCTGATGTGCAGGCCCTCGCCGACGAGAATGCAAAGGTCCAGGACCGATGAGGTGGCAGGCGGAAAGAGGAAACCAATTGCGGAATTTAAGCGTACCATTCGGTAAAATGAGTTTGATGAGGTGCAAAGCTTATTTACAGACCAAGGAGAGAGTTCTCACTTATCAATCAACCTTGTGAGTTTTCTCAACAAGGCAACAGGACATGAGCGACGCCACAACTCAACCAAACCAGTCCGCCTGCCTCGGTACTCAGTCGCACGTGTGTCGGAGATGAGACGATCAAAAACCTGTCTTGAAAGGTATTTCCGCTTGGATTGAAGTGACTCTTCTCTCTGTATCTGCCCAAGTGGTTTCTCCGTCCAACAGCCGTAGAATATCTTGAAGTGCATCATCAAGAACATGAGTCTTGGCCAAGTCCTCCTGAGTAACAAAATTTTCTCACTACAAGTTTGATATCAAGGTATCTTGGAGTCGTACCACAACTGCCGAAAAGACATAAAATTAAAGTTAGTCGAGATTGAAGTAATGAAATATTTTCTCCCTCTTACACATGACCCAAAAACACAAGCCAAAATCAACCCCCTGTCCTTCAAAATGATGTACACCGAGGATAATAAGCACATCTACGACACCATCTACTGCCAGACGAAGTGGTTCGGGTCCCTCGGCGAGCACCTCCTCATCTTCGACGTCCTGGAGCTCTGCTGGCGCTACGTCTACTTCGTGCACTTCACGGGGAGGCAGTACCGCTGCGACGACTACTACAAAGCGATGCTCGTCTTTGGGAAGCTCAACGACAACATCGTCGGTTTCATGCGCGGGATGCTCGTCGAGTACGACGCGGAGCACGAGCCCCCCGTCCGCAACCTGCGAGAATCGATGCGGAAGATGTGGCCCAGGATAGAGGCCACCTACAGCTTGCTGTACGGCTTCGACCTTGATGGCAGGTGGACTACGCAGTACCTCCAGCCTCCGAAGCAAGGTGCTCTGATACCACCAGCAGCTAGTCCACCGGACCAACCGCCATACAACACCCGCCCTACCTTCACGATCTTGCCCCTGACTCCCGGCGGGAAGAAGGGGAGAGCCCGACGAGCTTCGAGGTCCACGGCAAACGGTACTCCCAACATCGGATAACGAGTGATCTGGATGCAGTACGCTACCGGAACAAGCTAGACAGAGCTGCAAGAATGACACGCAAGTCGACGAGAGAAACCGAGAAGAAACCTTTTGTGGGGGGAGAAGAGACTCCGGTCAAGAGGGTTGAGAGGAATGGGAGTATTGGACTGTTAGGAGACGAGATGGAGCGTTAATGAACGATACCCTTTTTTTCTTTTCCGAACGACCAAACTTTCTCGAGCCCGCAACGCACAAGGGAAACCAACCAATACCGGATGAAGGCGCTTAGAAAGGACTCGGGCCGTACATCCAGATATCGCCATCTCCATTATTTCCCCAAAGAAACCGAGGTCCGGATACTATGCCGCTCAGGGATACGGTGGTAGTTGAGGACTGGCTCCATGCATGGTTAAGCTGCCCTACTCCGTGTCATGTGGTCGAAGACCGAAACCGCCCCTGGCCCCTTGGGAGCTTCCCCTTTCGCAACTCGGTGACCTCATTCATGACAATCACGCCTGATTTCCACCTTTCCAGCTAGACGACATCTCCCCTATCCGTGAACAAAGCCTCAACTGGAATCCCTCTTCTTCAAATCGTCCGCCAACGCCGAAGCAACATCATCAAGCGTCGTGCCCCTCTTCCTATCCCCGACCGTCTCCTGCCCCAGGACCGACTCCTCGGCCATGTAGCGGTACAGCTCCGCCATGCCGCGGAACACCTCGTGCGGGCTCTCGAACCCGCCGTCGACGCGGTGCGTGTCCGCGATCTCCTCCATCTCGCGCACCCAGCGGTACGCCTTGGGCGGCACGAGCGGGACCGACCTCTCCGCGAAGTCGAGCAGCCCCGGCGCGGCCTCGCGCATCTCGCGCCGCAGCTCGTCCGCGACGCCGAGCGCCGACGCCGTGGCGAAGGCCTGGATCCCCAGGCCCATGAACCCCTTGGTCGTCGTCGCGAAGCACATCTTCAGGCCGCTGGCGGCGCCCACCTCGGGCGAGATGTGCCGCATGTTCAGCGCCGAGGCGAGCTCGGGACAGGCCTCGGCGAGGGGGTAGCGGCCGGAGGTCGGCATGCTGGGCACGTACCACTCGCCGTCGCTCTTCTGCTTCGGCGGCCCGCCGATGATGCACCCGTCGACGAAGCGCACGGGGCTCCGGGCCTCCTCGAACATGCCGGAGACGTGCCTGCAGGTCGCGGGCGAGACGGCGTTGAGGTCGGTGAAGTAGAGCGGCGAACTGAGCTTCTCTTCGGCGGCCGCTCTCAGGATGCGCTCGGCGATGCTCTCGGCATCCCTGGGCGGCGCGACGGAGAGGATGAAGGGCCGCGACTGGACGAGCTGGCGGTCCGACTGCAGGATCTCGACGTTGGCGCTGCGCGCCCTGGTGATCGTGGCGGGGCTGTATAAAGCCATCGCCAGTCAGCTCTCGGACAGGCAAGCCATTGGTTTGTGGCGTTGGACGGTGGTTGCATGCCTTCTGCCTTGGCCGTTCGTGGCGACTGAGAACCCTTTTGAGACGAGCAGCTTCGCGATGCCCATGCCCATGTCTCCGATCGAAAGGATTCCGACCTTGGGTAGGGTGAGCGCCATGATGGAGACGTTGGCGCTTGTGAGAATTGGTGGTAAGTTGCTTCTTGTGACAAGATGGTGGTGACGGTGAGTATTGAGAGACAGTGACCGGCCATTCGGGAGTTTGCCGGTATCAATTCTCCCGACACGCCCGAAGTCGGCTTCATGATTCCTAGCGCTACAGTGAGTGCTCAAAAGTCTGAGGCCACCTTAGTTAGTGCATAGCCTGCAGTGGATGTACTGAGTCGTTAACACGGACCTCAGTCTACAGGCTGTAATACAGGGGACACACCCCTAAAAGTCACTTCAACATCACTAACTTGAAGTCGTCACCGGCAGTAAACCCTCATCAGCCAAGGCTCACGACACCCACCAAAAATGCGCAAGGCAGAACTGTCACTTCTGTGTCTACTTAAGAGCTAACTTTTCTATGGTATCATTTGATCTCTTTCACAGACATGTAGTTCCTGAAACCTTTCGCACACCTGCTGTGATGTGATTCTTCTATCTAGCCTGTTTCTTGCGCCGAAGGTGTCGTTGTCCTGAGGTTGGACGTGGAGATGGTGGACATGCGTTTCTTCTGCTTCTTGACCATGCGAACCGAGTCGTCCCCTTCGACAATGGCCTGGCAATGCTTCTTGCTCGGGGCTACGCCGGTATACACGTTGTCCGATTGCTTGAGTCTTCCCAACAGGCTCTCCATCGCCTCAAACTGGGTATCGGAGATGATCTCACCGTGTTGGATTGGCAGTATCACCAAGGGCAGCGAATTGGGCCTCTCTGGGATCAATTGCTTCTGGTGAAGATGGATAGATTCGTCCAAGTCTAGCTAGCCGGCATCAACGTTGCGATCGATGCCGACGGTACCTAGTTATAAGGTCGCTGCGGGTCGTACAAGCTGGCTGTTCATCGTCTTCAACGAAGTAGCCAGGATATCGGTCGTCTTTGCCGACATCTTTTGTTTCCGTTGTGCCAAACGGCCTCGTAGTGGAGTCATTTATCTCCGTATCTAGGGGCATCGGTGGTTGGCCGTCGACGGTATGAGGACGGTGAACCCCTTGCTCTTCATGGTCTCCGTGGACCTGCACGTTCTCTCCGCAACTCTCCTCCCACTGTCTTCCCCGTTTGCTCTCAAGGTTTCAGGTTCAAGTCGGGCAAGCGGCTTAGGATCAAGTGGTCCAGGTTGACCATGCGGGTCGAGACTGTTGCGTGGGTGTGTAGGGAGGGAGGGATCAGTGTTGGATTGGCAGGAGATCCAAAGGGCAGCGATTGGGCCACGTAGAGGTCAATGATCCGGGCGGAATTGGATTGATTGTGCCCAAGTCCAGCTAGGTGGCTGCGAGAGATATGGCAGTCGATAGGTAGTAGGTCCTTGGCGTATCCCGTTGCTCAGAATGTCAAACGTAATTCGTCGTTTATCCGTATCGTCGATACAGAGCAGGAAGGGCGTGTTCGTCGGCATGATATGAAAGCGGATCGGCCTGAATGCAAGGGGGACATCCACGGAGTTGATCGCCTTCAGTGCCTCCTCGCCTGGCCGGAGCCCCGGCTCGGCCGGCACCCCATGGAGACGCCGACGGGAGCGAACCCGGTATTCCGGTTGGTCGTATACTCCGAAGACTATCAGCATCGGTAAGATGCCGTTTAGACCTGCGGCGGCATCGTGAACAGCAGCTTGTATTCGGATGACCACTCGGTGATCTGCTCTGGCTGTTCCTGGGGAGTGCAATTGTGCCGCTGGTCCCTGTTCACGCTTGAATTCGGAAGGCCACTCGGTGATCTGCTCTAGTTGTCCCAAGTCCGCGACACAGATGACCTCGTCTACGGCATTTGAGAAGTGCAGAAGTGGCACTGGTCCCTGTTCGCGGCAGTCGGATTACTTCGTCGACGGCGTTCGAGAAGTGCAAAAGTGCCGATGGTCCCTGTTCACGGCGGTCGCAACACTGCTAGGCTGTTACATAGGGAGAACCGCAATTTGTTCTCGGGTGTTCCAGTAGCAATCCTCGCGATCGGGCTGGTCGATGCCTTAAGCCATTATTTCGGCGAGGGACTTGGAACACCGGTGCACCCTTTCGGCGGGCAGCGCGCACATGGCATGTGCCAAGATCGCCATGCTTATGGGAGACCCTTGCCAGCACCTCCCACGACCCTCTTTCCGGTCGCTATGAGGCTTTCCACGTGGGGAAGACCCCGCGGTCGGAACATCGACTGGAACGGCTCACAACCGGTCTTATGAGGCGGGATCCGATCCCGCACACTCGTGGAGGCAGGGCCGGCTTGCTCCGAGCTCCGTTTTCTTGAACTCCGGTGAGGATTTGGGTTATTCTCCCTTGCCCTTGCCCTTGCCCTTGACAGCACGGCTGTTATCCATCTGCCGGAGAGTCCGAAATAAGGGATTCTCGATAAAAGAGGGTGATCCGTCATATCCCGAGGCGCCTTGTTGGTTCGCTAGGTGCTTTGTCGCCGGACCTGGATGGCAACTGTGTACAGTGTCTCTGCCACACCCGCGATCGCCTGTTACCATCATAGCGGCGACGAGATCTGAGGCTGCGATAGCTTGTCGATTGACGTCAGGCATGGCCGAATCCAGCTTTGTAGATTGACACGATGCACGCTCCTGGAGATCTATCACCGACCCTGAAGGTGTGTCCTCGACTTTTGGCGTCTTCATTGACACGTACTCTAACACGCAGCAGGCGGCGTGGGACCTCTACCCAGCCTTCGTTGTGCTGGCACACGTTCTTTGTGTTCTTCGCGACGTCTCCATCGTTTACGTCGTCCGGGGCCCTCCACTGTGCCTCCTTTCCTGTCCCTTTAAAGGTAAGAGAGAGGACGCCGCGGGTCTCTGCGAGCGGCTCTTTGCTGTTGTACAGCCTCTGAACAGAAGGCCGGCCTGAACGACGATGGAGATGCGGCATCTCCGACTTTAGTCGGATGACAAGAGGGACTGCCGATGAACGTCCAGAAATGGCCCCATTTACGGACGACCGCGTATTCAGCTCGCGTCGCTTTGGTGAAGACGTCTCCGAGGGTGTCATCGCCATCGACCCAGTCAGCCCCCTATCAGTGGCTCACTGGCTGTGGACGGTCGACAAGTCGCCATGAGAGAACGCTGAAGGGCAAAACGGGCCCTCTTCTTCGTCTGGGACGCTTAGATTGGCCACTCCTAGTTATATGAGCGTCATAGTGGGGTTGTCTTCTGTTCCTTTCAGACTCTCCTTCGGTGCTGTCCATGAGCTGTTTATGCGAGCGTGGTGATTCGGGATACTGTTGCCCGAAGACTGCCCATCGTCTGTCATCTGGGCCACCGTGGACGGGCACGTTAACTGAAGAATCGTCGTGCCGCCCCGGACATCATCTGGGAATCCGCTCTTGCTAAAACGCGCGAGTCGGGACGAAACAGCCAGGGAGAGACGAGCAATTGATGAGCGCTGCGGTCTTGTCCCACAGCAAGATACCTAGCTGCTCAGGAATCGACCCGGTTGATTCTGCCCCGATAGCTCGAGCAGGCATCAGATGCATGACAGTTTACGCGCCTTACGGAGTTGATTCCAGGCGTTATGGACCTGCAGGATGAGGGCCTCCCTTGGTGGCGATAGAGGAGGTCACGACACGGGTATAAACGTCCCGTCTGAGATCTTGTGCGGGTTCCCGATGCGTCTGCCCTATATTGTTTGGAGTACACGTTCTTGAGAATGCCGTAAAGACGGCGGCCAAGACCCAGAAAGTGACCGTCCAGTTCGACATGACTTCTTAACGTGGGGGCCAGAAGAGAAAACGATCGAGACTGGTGTCGATGCCAGAGTCTCTGGCTGCAGGGCAACGCCTAGTGATGGATACCGCTGAAGAGGTGGATAGGGCGGGCGGACGAGGCAGGCAATTGAGAAATATAATCTCGACACAATCTTCGTTGTAGTGAGCGACTGCTATCTCTGACCCCCCTGCGGTGTACTCTTCTCCATTGCTGCTCCTTCTGCAGATTGGGGGCTCGCATCCATGACCAGCCAGGCTGGTGCGAGCGAGGCTGACAAAGGACCCGGGGAAGCTCTGCTATTGTCGCAGATATCTAGCCTGAGAATGCAGGTATGTATAGGTGAAATGGGTGAGGCACTAGGGTCTCTTCTGTGGCGTTTTGGGCGAGAGCTCAGATCATCAAGCAGATGCTGATAGATGAGTGAAGTTCCTTCGGAGTCCATCAAAGACTGTTCGCTTCCGCCGTGTATGGAGAGATGGTTGGAGTTTTCCAGACCTAAGGGCTGCGACGTTCATACAGAAAGGAGTCGTTTGAAGGAGCCGGTCCGTCAACAGATTCGGACCAGCCAATTATTCGCTCCCTCCCACTGATGTTGCGAGTCGTATCGGATGCAGACATGAAGCTGCGGATGTCCTTTCTTCAAATGACACACGGTGGCACGGCGAAGCACTCCTCCCGAAGCTTGAGAGGGAATGGACCGGGGGCTGTTGCGGGGGCTCTCCAGATAACCCGGCCCGGCTTCGTCGGCAATGGGTACGGTGGCTACAGGACCGGGCCCGGGGGGAGACGCATGCGCCCTTGTTGCCTCATCGTTCTCGGAGAAACCAAATCCGCAAGTGTCGCCCTTGCAAGTACGTAAAGATCCGCCGCTGATGCAGGTCGCGGCCGCCGGTTAACATCGTGAATGTTGACTTGGCCAATTCAGGAACCATCGAGCAACGACCTGCTCGTGGCGGAAGTAAAGGCCAGCGATCATGCCTCCAATAGCAGCGATCCTGGCTTCGATAAAGACGACCTGAGTTCGAAGGGCTTCGAACTCAACTTCAAGCTCAGTAAGCTCGCCTTCAATCTCCGTCTCGAGGGGCGGTTGCCCATGGACCATTATCAGTGTTATTTTCACTGAAGTTGTCCTCGATAGCTGGGAGAAGGGGGAGGCTATGCTCCTGTCGTACCCTGTTTTCGATCGCGCGGCAGGGTCATGGCATCTGTTTGATATGGCAGCCGATTTCAACGCAGCGCGCTTCTTCCCTGGAATATCAGCAGAAGCTGTCGGGAAGAAAACGAAATCGCGCTGAGTCGGCGAGTACTAGGGACCGCCCGACTCGTCATCGCGGTTCCCATAACCAGGCACAGTATTTCAGGATCACCACTCCTGTGGGACACCTAGCATTTGGTAGATATCGCCAGTGGTGACCCATTCGACGATGAGGAAATCATATTCCAGGCCCCCCAAGAAAGATCTCGTGATACGTATACAACTCTTGGCGATGTATTCAAACCGCAGTGCAATACGATTCGCCAGAGACCAATCTTATTGTACGGACCAACCGTCGGCCTCTTGGACACCGGCGGTAAAAGATGGCTCTTGTTTGGATCAGCCATTTTAGCTTTCCAAGCCTACCGAGTCTGCTAAACAAACTCGCCGCTGGTGTGCGCTTCAGCCAATGAACCGCTCCCGAGTGCGTGCCAGTACTTGGTTCGGGCACATATCACCAACCATTATAGTGAGTGGTGGTGGTGATGGACGCCGATAGCGGGCCCGGGGTAACATAAATGATGAGAATGACGGACGATGAGGGTAGTTGCCGACCGTGCTGACCAAGGACTATGGCACTGCTTGGACGTCGTGTTCCCACACCACCATTGCTCAGGCGGTGAGTATTGGCTCGTGGTCTCTTACCACAGCCGTCCAAGCGAGCAACAGCGTCGACTCGTTCACCGTTCTGATGGTAGAATACATGGGCGCGGCCGCGAGCCCATCCGCGGCTTTGATCGCACCCAGAGCACGAGGCTTGAGCATCAACGCTCTGTCTCTTCGATGGGCAACCAGCGCGGACACGATCTCTCATTGTCCCATCTGTGATGGCCCACGGCGACTTGTATGCAAGTCCCTGGACGCCGATAGGCGAAATGACATACGTCACCGGGTTCTTGCTGACTCTGTGTACTAGAACCCGGTATATTGTCAAGTTGTAACGCCTCGGGCCGGGTAAAGGACACAAATATGATCCATCGACGCCAATGGCTGCCGGTCACCACAGGCAAGGGATGTACGACTCGGTTGTCGTTGGCGGAAGCACAATCTGCCTATGCGCCGAGGGAGGAGGCTCTGCACAGGTCGAAACGACAGGGGCCCTCAGTTCCCCTACATACGCGTAACGAAACCCCGACAGGTTCTCCTTAGTGATCACATCATTGGAGAGTACGTCTCCGCCCTTCCAAACGAAGATGGATACGTCGGGCTTGAGAGTGTGCTTTCGTAGTATCTCCAGTGGCGGAATCGACGGCCTTTATTGTCGCAACGTCCGATTGGTGATATGAACGTCTCCTGCCACTGGGCACACGAACGTGACCAGGAGTTGGTGTATATGACGGCGGGGTTGTGTGGCTGTCTTGTCGCAATGCAGTACGCCGTCGGCGCTATCTGAGAGCAGCCAACCCACGCTGTGTGCACATACGACAGGCATGCCCCTGCCTGCCTTTAATGACGGTGGCTGCGCAGGCCCCGGGGTCTCGCGAGGTTCTGTGGGAAGTCTAAGCTGCGAGGTCCTTTTCTCCATGGTTGGCTGCTGGATGGTAGCATCCGAGAACTGGCGGTGCGAATGCTGGGAAGCCTCCTGGGAGTGGGGAGGCTGAGAGACCGAATGGCCATTTCACTGGAACCCAGCACCGAAACCTCGAATAGAGTAGGAAGGAAAGGATGATCGTCTCTTGGGGGCGAGTTTTCCGTTGATTCCGTATGTGATTCTGTCACGGGAAATCAGATATGACCCGTCCACAGTCCCCCAACACCCAAGGAGGTCAGACGACTGCCTGAAAGTAGTAGAGACACGCGAGGAATAACGCGCTGTCTGGCGACGGGGACACTCCGGTGTTGCATGTGTATGTACTTTGCTGGTTGCTTACATGCCGGGGCAAGAGGACGGCTCGCATACGGCGGCAACGTCGTCGCTAGGTCCACGGATCAGCATCGTGTTCCCAGTCTGAAAGGCTCTAGGCCAGCCCGCTGACTGGATAGACCCGGCCAGGTAGAGACAGCTGAAGCAGACCGAAGCCCTCGTTGCAGGCGTCAATAGCGACAATCCCTTGAGCCGCAGACTCTTCGGGCGGGTTACCGGAGCCCTAACTGCTCCCTCGTCGCTCAACTCGACCGTGACGACAAGCTCCAACATCGAGGTGAATTCAGCTCATTGTAGAACGTCATGTATTGCAGACAGTCGCGGCCGCAAGCCATCTTACGACGACCAACTAGCATGCGACTTATAATAGGATGTGCCGTGGGAATCGCATGCCAGGGTGTTAGGGCTAGGTTCTTTAGCCCCCGATTGACTTATATAAGCCGAACAACCGGAGAGTCCGCAGTCGGGGTCCTGGGACGAATACTGAACGAACCGTTGGAGATCCGACTCATTGGCAGCTCAGATACATGAGGCGCCACGAGGTGCCCTTGCCCCGCATACTCTTGGAAGACTTCCTCGTTTGGTCAGCCCTGTCAGGACCGGGTGAACAACTGATCTTCCAAAGTAGGGGTTCTGGCGTCGCGGGTATCATCATTACTGATGGGAGCGGCGGTCGGGGGCGGTGGTTGAGAACATAATGCTCACATCCCGTGCGGCCGGGTCGCGGAAGCGGAAGCGGAAGCAGAAGCCGGGGGAGGTCCAAACGCTCTGTCGCTGGTTGGGTACATAGCGCGTGTGTATAATCCTGACGAGACAGCCGCAATGAATTCGGGCGAGCGATGTGCCTTCAGGGGTGGGCTGGGTGTGATATAGCCGGGCATTGTGGTCGCAACATCTGGCTTGGGGAGTCTCCTTCGTACACGTCACGGGAGACGCAACTCAGTAGCGGCCTGCTTCCGTTGGTCGGGAAGTCCACGGACAGTGAAGACCACCCGAGGCAGGACCAGGAGAGGCTGTGTCGGGGAAAATAGATGCCCCGAGTCAACATTCTGGCCTTCGCGTAATATCCTCAACCTGGCTGGTGTCCCCGATCGGTTACTCGTAGGGGTGTTGTTTCGTATTCAGGGCGTCCTCAGTCAGGCGACAAGTTGTCGGGTGAAGTTCGTGTAAAAAGCACAAGTTGGATGGGCGTTGGACTGCAGGTTTGTTAGCATCATGGCTGTCACACAGGGCGGTGCAAAACTTACCGAGTGCTTTTTCTTACTCCAGTGCTTTGTTGCCAAACCCCAGCCAGGCACATACAAAGGCCATGGTTAATTGGAGCACAGTAAGTAGGCGGTTGAGGCTGGCTTCCCTCTTTGGACTTGATTGGCTTGGTGCACGTTGCTTGCTCAACCTTTCCACACCTATGAAACAGCAGCATCTCTCGAGGCACGCACAAACAGCCCGAATTCCTAATGGATCTGTGTAGTTTGCGGGTACCTATGTCGGGGTGCTCCGCAGCAGATACAACACCCACATCACCCAGGGAGATCCATTTCCGGAAGGTGAGTTGTGTCACCGGGACAGCCAACAACAAGTTGACTGTTGGAATTATGTCGGAGGTGCCACGAGTGTATCGCTAGTGCTGCTGGATGTGTCACATACTGTGGGCTGCGGCTTACTGGCCAGGAACTTGCCGCCCCGTAGGTGTAAGGTCCACCGAGCCCGAGGACTGTGAGTCTGTTAGCACAAGGCCAGGTCATACAAGAGAAGGACAAGCATACTTATAAAGAAGCCAGGATTGATACCTGGCCTTTGCCACTGGGCTTGTGAGGGTGCCTGTGTGGTTTCCAACGTACAGCAGGAAGAAGGCAGTTATTGTCTCTCTTCTGCTGCGTTGGAGAGCACGTGTCGTGTTTCCATTCGGCGTGTATTTCACCGGGGCTGTCAACGTGTGCAAGTACAAGAAGCAACATGCTGCCCCTCATTGTGTGGACATGATGACCCTTCGCAGCATGCCCAAACGCGAAAGATGCCACTGGGCCGGAAGCCATGTCTGGTGGGCGTGGTACGTAATGAACCGCAGGTTTGGCTTCCTGGACCCAACCAGGACGAGAGGGTGACTCGTCTGACAGAACGATCGGGGGAGGAGGGGACGTGGGATGTTTGCCACGGCTGGACAGTTCGAAGGGAAGGATGAATTCCGGAGACACCTTAGATCACCATGTGCCTCCGGGCCCAGAGGCCAGGACCCAATGCTGTGGAAACTGTCAGCCAGGTTCATCGTTCTTGAATGGGTCCCGCTCCTGTCTCACTTACGAATCAAAAAACGCCCATGTGCCATTCCGGGTCCTTCATGCCGTTGTCTACGCGCGTTATGCGCTGCGGCCACGACAGCGACGGCCTTATAATTGCCCTCACCCATGACGTGGCGTTTTCCTCTTCTGTTGTCGTGGTCTTGCGTTGTTGATACTTCTGGGACCACGCCGCACGGCATTACTTGCCGAGTCCTGTATGGCGGCTGGCTTTCGGGGAGGCCCTCCCAACATGTAGAGGTAGAGGTAGAGGCAGAGGCAGAGGCCTTAACAACACAGATCTCAAGGGGGACGTCTCCCGGTCGATGCCTGGGAATGATATGTCAGAAACGAACAACGTAGGGTCAAGGTGAAGGAAGGAAGTCTGCGCCGTACCGTTCTCGAGAAGACCGCACCACAACGCGATTCTTGCGGCACTGTGCGTCTCCTCTGCCCTCGAAAGACCCCGGCGCCGGGGGCGCTCGGCACCGGTAGCCAGCTATATTGGCCGGCCAAGGATTGTTGGCCTTGAATCCGATGGACACCGGCACATCAAAGTCCATTGCCGCCGTGCTTGGCATATGGACGAGCGAGAAGAATTGAGATGAGCCTTGCAGGGCGCGGAGGCGATAGGTAAGGGGTAAGGAAGATATACAAGAGACGGCACCTCCGGCATGAAACTCTCTGGCCGTACGGTCGGGCCGAGAGACAGGGAGAGACAGAGACCCATGTCGGGGAGCAAGCTCTGCGCCGTGGAGAAGATGGCGATAACGGACGGCGGGGAGACGGGGCGCGTTAAAAGCCATGGAGATTCCTGGGCAACCGGTCGGCAGGTCCATAGGGCGTGGGTTCCAGGAGATACGGAGAGAAGATAGAGAAAAGCCGTGGGGGAGAGGCGATACGAAGGATATAGGTGGGCAGACGCGAGGGAACGCCTTGGAGAAGAATTTCTCCCTCCGCCGTTCCCCCCCTACCTGGCAGGGGCACCAATCCAACCAGGGAGGGAAGGAACGCGACGAAGGGGGCCCGGGGATAGAAAAAAAAAACAAGGGGAAAAAGGAAGAGAAACCAAATCGGAAGGAGAGGAGAAGATGGAGGGAGGGACTTCAAAAGGGGGGGGAATCTGGATTATCCACGGACTCAGCCGGCCCATGGTCTTCCTAAGCCCCAGCCGGACAATCGGGCAGCGCCGTGATGAGGCGGGATGCGGCATCCCGCGAAAATCGCAGATCCTGCTGCCCCGTGCCTGTAGATACCTACCTGCCTAGGTACCTAGACCCAAGATATCCGTGCCTTCCAGCCGTCCAGGGCGGTCTGGATGTTTCGTCGTCAAATTGCTATCCACCGGACGCGCCTTCCCGAACTAGAGCGGCAGGGTCGCCGTGGAATACCTAGACTCCCGACCTCCCCAGTTGCTACGTCAAACCGACCAAATGGCAAACTCGGCCTGTTAAATGCTTTTCCAGCCTCTATTAAAGATAGTAGTATACCTTGACTGACGAGTCGTAGCGAATAATAGACGTCCCAGCGGCCCTCTGAGAGCTCCTGCCACCGGGGGCGTACATCAACACGCTATCCGACCGCCGGCAGAAGAGTGGGGCACGCAATCGGCGCAGAGTGGGGCGTCATTGCGGATCCGCCATGCCTCTTCCCGGGCGTCCATCGGCACGCGAGAGACCGCAACCTATCTATACAGTCAGTCAGTACCTACGACCACGATACTTATGACTGGGGTACCATACATACCTGCCTCCCCTTACATTTCCTGGCAGGCCAGAATTTCACCGCCTCGTATCCCATCCGTGACTCCGCGGCAACCTCCCGTGCCGTCAACTCGCAGAGGGGGCAGGTGCCGTTGCTCGATCCGAAACCGCTACAGCATACGGTAGATTCGCCACCGTAGATGAGGTGAACGAGACGAGAAGATAGGAAGCCCGGGTCGATCGATGGGGATCGAGCGACAATTCGTGGAGACACCTCCCTGCAGTCAACTTTGCTAGGTATTCGCTACCTACTCTGAGTTCGCAATCCAAATCGCTGCACGTCTGCCATTGTACAGGACCCGCGTTACCAGATATTATGCCATTCTCCGTAATTATTATGAATTGTCCGTCCTTCGTTCCGGTGTCGCCGCCACACCCGCCCATGACCGACGAAGAGAAAGACACCACCAAAAGGGCATTGCCTAGCCCTCCCCACCAAGATGCTCCTGCCCAAACGCCATTCGTTCGTTCCCTCTGACCGAGGTACACGACCAGAAACCAGGGGTATCTCCATAGCCCAGAAACAACAAAGTCCTTGCTCGTCCTCGAGCAGATGCTTTATCCGTCGTGAATCTCCGAGTCAGCCATTGCGGGAACGTCGGGCGATTCGTACTCGTCCCATGCTGCCTCAATTTCCCTCCTGTTGGTTGTCAGCTTCTGTCTGCACGTCGACACCCAGAATGCTTTTGCTACTCACGCTGCGACCTTGACCAGCTCGACGCCCTGCTTGCGACAGAAGACCAGGAAACGCTTCTTCGTGCGAAGCCTCTTAAACTCGGCGAGCACGTCTCCTCTCGACTTGCCTTCCGGCGATAGAACGGCATCCGGACTGCACACCACCATCACCTTCGTCGTGTGGGCAGCCCATCTGATCTCCTGGATGTGCTCCAACTCCAGATGAAAATTGATGGGCTTAGCATAGATGCCCCATGTGAAGGTGTCGCCTTCCGCCAGCACCTGATGTTCGAATACCCTCTCGCCCAAGTCGGGGATCCAATGCCAGTACTGCGTCACTCCGGTGCCGACTGAGTTTAGGTGGTGCTTGATCCGATTCAGCGCCCAGTCGTGTTTGCCGATCGAGTCCCTACTGTAATCGTCAATGTCGGTGTAGCCTTCGTAATCAAGATCCAAGTCCCTGGGTTTGCCCTGCCGTCCCTTCATCTTCTTCGCCGACCTTGAAGCCTCGGGTGTCGGCGGCGCGCTCGTTTCCGTCTCGTTTTGCGGCAGGGTCCTGGGCGCAGGCGCGGGCGTAGGTGTAGGCGTCGGCGTGGCTGGTGGGCGTGGCGGGATCGCAGGGCCCGAAGGTCCGTCGCTGACGAACAGTTTGCGTTTTTTGGCTGAAACGGGCGATTCTTTGGGCGTCATTCTGATGCCTGAAGGCCGGCCAATGCTCTTCTTACCATTGGCTATTCGCAACTCTTCATACTTGCGGTCGTGGTAGAAATTATGAATCGTGCTGGACAGTTTGAATTCGGGACCCCTTTCGACGATGAGCTCGTGCAGGCGCTGTCGAAGCCACTCGAGTGGAGTGATGTCGAGTGTCTTGAACTCCCCGAGCTCTCTGATCGTGTCGGCCAGCCTGAATATCGTGTCATAGGATGCCAACTTTGGTGACATGTGCCTTTTGGAGAGCAGCTGGAAAGGATGGAAGTCTGCATCTTCCAGGAACTTGAGGATAGTCTCGCCACGATTGACCTGCCGTCCGGGTTGGAACTTGGTGGCCGTCTTCCCGCTTCCCAAGGCGGTTGTCCGCTTCGTCCGCCAGCCTTCCAGAATCGCTTCGATCTCAGGCTCGATGGGCTTCCACGAAGGATCCCAGTAAGGATGATTCGGGCCAATCTTTTCCACGGGCACGCCTCGCATGCAATCGGGGTGCGTGTAAGCCCTTCCATCGTGCTTGAGGATGAGATTCGACCGGGTAATGGGTGTGCTATACTCTGCCGCCGCATCGTCAGTGGCCATCGAGGCCCGTCCGATGCTCTTGTCTCGGGACGTCGGTCGACTAAGAGACGTAGGGGTTGCGGCGCCGTTCGTGGGAACGTGCTGCTGCACGTCGTGGCTGTAGGACACCTTGACAAGTGGTTGCTCCTCTACCACCCGGTCTTCCGCACGACACGGTTTCTTGGTCCAGACACAGTTGGCGCATTCCGCGAGCCCCTCGACGACGACACAGCTTGCAAAGGGGCCTTCGCCGCGGCTGCACGGGGCGCATGGCCGCTGGGTGCGGACATCACCCGTAGCTTGAATCATTGCGCTGGTCCACTGCTCCCTGTCTTCGTGAAGATGCCTCACGTCGTCCGGCCCGAATGCAACGTCTCTCCGAAGCTGCACCACTCGCCTTGGGGGCCTGTCGGCCAGCATCGCATCATTTCCGCCCAGTGGAACGTGGTGAATAACGCCGATGCGCCGCTGCGCAGAGTCGACAACAAAAGTCAAGGCGTGCTGTTCGGTCGATTTCGGATTTTGCGTTAGCTTGCGCGCGTCTCCCGGGTGCCGTCCGTTGGCACCGACGCTGTTGGAGTTGGGCCAGTCTCTCTTGAAAGCGCCACTGGGCTGCGAAAGGTCGACGACCTCTCCACCTGGTTGCGAAACAAAGCCGGCGGCGGCGGCCATCTCGGCACGCTTGTCGTCCTCCCCGCGGCGATGAGCGGCGAACCAGGCCTGCATCGATTGGCGAAAGGCATCCTGCTTCAAGGACTGCTCATTCTTGTCCTCGCGCAACTTGGTGGTGAGGTTTGCTAGGCTGTCGTGCTCCCTGGCTTTGTCTTGCCGGAGCCGAAGGAAACGCATCTCCAGTTCCCTCTCTTCCCGGTTCAGCGCAGCCAGCCGGCTATGGACCATGTTTGCGTTGGAAAAGAAATCTTGTTCGAGCATCTTATCATCCAACTCAAAAGACGCTTCCATAGCTTCGAAGTAATTCTCCTCATCTCGGAGAGTGGGCCGTTGCCCGTCGCCCGTATCGTAGGCCATTGCGAAACTGGCCCGGCAATGGCGGGCGTGGCGGGAAGCGAAAGAACGACCAGGTCAGTATTGATATGGGTGAGTAGCAGTACACTAACGCAGCGAATGGCGGTGGTTCATCCAAAGTTGAAGGCCTCGTTACCGAGGATTAGAGCGACCAGAAAACCCGAGAAAATCACTCCAGCGCGCGGGCGGAGTCCAGGCAAGGCTGCCGTTTCGCATTAAGACGAGTTTCGGCGGCAAGGAATTGCGTGGCCCAACAGCCGTGGAAGTCGCGTGCGTCGGAGCGCGATTGCGGTTCGGGGGGTCGCGGTTGCGGTACCCTGTTTGCTCGCTTCTAGGTAGGCCAAGCCAGATGCGGTACCGGCTAGGCCTGTTGATGGCAACGCCAACCTCGACGGGACGTCTATGTCACTTTGGCGACTTGCGCTGGGGGCGCGAGGTGAAAATAATGAGGGGGTGGGAAATCAAAGATGGAAGGAAAATATTCCGGTAGCGAGTGGTGAAGCCGCCAAGGTGAGATGCGTCGGAGTGATCGGTGGCGACGGAAAGTGGGTGAGACGTCAGAAAAGTGATTAATATTACGGATGGCCCGAAGCTGCCTTTGACAGAGCAATCCGTCGCGTAGCGTGGACAAGTGAGCGGCGGCTAGAGGTGTTGGTGTTGGGTAGTAAGTGCAGGGGACAACCACGAAGTTTCCTCGATGATGTGTGTCCCTCGGGGAGAGATAGCTCAGGAGTCGTCGAAAGAGCGTTACGCAGCGCGTTGCGGGGACCAGGACACCGTTGCGTGGAAGGCAAGCACGGCTCAGGATGACGGTAATGCCGGGCAGATCTTTCAGACCCTTGGGGTGGGCAGGCGGGCACGCTCAAGACGAGGATCGACCTGCTGGACTCCCTGCCCGCTACGCTTTGCTCTGCTTTTTGCTTTTGCTCTCGCTTTCGCGCCTTGGACGTCGTCTGCGCTCGTTTGAGGGTCTTCGAACAGGGACGAACGGGTTAAGAGATTGTTGGAGCTCGAGTCAATATCGCGTTGTTTGCACGTGATCTCGCGCAAGAACGCCCCTGACCTGTCAAGAAAGGCCCTAGATGTCCGTACCTACTAGGTAGACACTACTAATACCGGCCCAAGTCAGGTTCCTTCAGTGGAGTGGACGGGTACGGAGTGCGCTACAGTTGCTGCCCGTCCAGGATGGACGGAATCAGGTTCCCGGCCGGCGATGCTCTGTAGGGTGGAGGCTACAGCGGACTTTAGGCAGGTACCTGCGTAGGTAGGTAGGTAGGTACAGCGAGGTATGCGAGGAGCCTGGGTGACCTATACAATTACCGGCCTATACGCAGGTAGGAGACGGTGGGATACCTATTACAAGCGGTGGGGTTGTCGCACGAAAACGAAATGAGGTAAAGTGAGAAGAAAGAAGGGAGGGAAAGGAAAAGATGGAAAAGAAATTACGGTAAAAGAGTCCCGGCACACACAAAGCACAGTACCAAGCAGCAAAAGAACCAGAAGGTCGGCCAGACGCAAACACTTGGGTAGGTAGGTACCTATCATCATCCCACTGTGCTTCCATGACTGACGTAACCGGGACCTGGCCTCATTTCTCCTACCTAATTTCCACCGGACGTCGGGTTGGTTGGCTGGCAGTTGTTATCGGCCACTGAGGTTTCCCCAACAGCCAATGGATAAGGCACTATTGCCAACTTCAAATGCTTAACTTGGTACTGAAGTAGGTATACTTGGAAACGTTTCCCGTGAGGTAGGTTTGCTGACTCTGATATGAGTGCGCCTTATGCAGCGCAGCAACCTACCAACAAAGTATAGGGCGTCTAGTGGTAAAACAGAGTTCTTGTAGTGATGAGGGCTTCCCGCAAGAATCGAATCGAATAGGTTGTGACGTGAATAGGCAAGGCGCCGGAGGGATGCTTTACAGAGATACAGATAGGAGGGTATGGAGCACACGTGATCCTCGTAGAGTGCGAGGAAAGCCCCTTAGCTTTGGACTAGCGCATCTTGTCCCGATGACAGACAGATCCGATGGATCCGCAGCATGGAGGTGGACAACACCACTCGAGAGACGTGGAGCCATATGCGAATCCCGTCTCCCATGCATACAAGGCCTTGACTATTCATGCAGCTACAACTACAGTTTACCCAGGCATGCTGTAGATAGTGTGCACCTTCGCTTCCGCTTTCCTCTACCTCTCGTCGTGGCTCTGAGTCACTGGCTCCGGTCCTATGAACCTCGCTCGGGGTGGACCTTCACTCCGTCGTCCATAAAAACAGTCATATCATGATTTACACTTCGTCATCCAGCCCGACGGAGTGCACCATAGCACCCCCGATGCTGCCCAACTCTAACTCTGCATCAGGCAACGCTCTCAACCTTGAACCATTGCCTGTGCCCTATCCGCCGTACTGTTCCAAGACGGCCTATATCCATCCTGAGTTGTCTGCAACTAACAACTCGCGTTTCGAATCAAGTTCTGTAGGTGCCATTGGACATCGGCTCACTTGGTAACTGGCCTCGAAACTGCCGGATGCTCGCCAGCGCAGCAGGCCTGCAGACTTGCAGACACGCCATTTCACCATCCATGTCCCTCGCAACCTTTACACGCCACACACATCAACTTTCTTGTATCATGATGAATTAGACTATGTACTACGGATACTCGCTGGTATCAATACCTATACGTTTGAACGTTATTATCCTCCTCTTTGTCATCTACGGCCAGCCCCGCACCGGGTAGCCTCGGACACCAAAAAACTCAAATACGCTGTCGTCACAGTTTTCCCAAACGCCGCTCCGACCCAATGCTCCAGTCGTTGTCATTCTGGGACGCTTCACTGCGCAACCAGAATACAGGAATAATCACCGATTGGTTGCGAACCCGCAACCCCTAGAGCTTGAGAAAGCTCGCCGGAGAAAAGTCTCGGTCGTCAATAAAATTCAATCAGATCCTTCTCGTCTACCACCCCTAGTATCTGGCCGAGTTCCGCGCCGGCGATGGCGTGTAGGTGTGATCGTATCCGCTGGCTTGACCGTAGGGGTCGTCGACGTATACGGTTGCGCGGCGTTCGTCCTCGGGAAGCAGCTCCTTCACCTCCCAGTTGTTCATCCTAGTGCCAACAGAGAACTCGAGGTCCTCGCGCGTGATGGAATCCCAGTACTGCGAAAGCGCGTTAGCATTTGGCCTAGAGCGGCGGGGCTCAAAGAACGTACCTTGTACACCATCATGACGCCCAGCAGGTTGCAGATGGTGGCGAAGAAGAGGCCGTCGAGGTAGTGGCTGACGCCGGTGCAGATCTGCGTGCTCACGGCGTACAGGATAACCTGACCGACGACGAAGAAGAAGACACCGAAAGCAATGTCACCCAGAGGCCAGCGGTCTTGCAGAGTCCTAACGACAAGAAGGATCTGGAGAGCGACGTAGACGAAAAGCTCGACGGCGTTCAGCAGGTACAGGACGACGAAGAGACCGATGGTGTTGGTGGGGCCCAAGCCTGCCCAGGACTTGAAGGTTGCGAGAGAGACCAGGAAGCAGATGGCGAAGGATACCACGCAGCACACACGCAACAGCCACACCGAGAGCGGAGTGCCGTCCTCGTACAGCTGGAATCCGACGAAGCCGTTGATCAGCAAGGACGTGACGAGGGCGGATGTAAGCCCGTTCTGTACCGATACGAAGTACGGGTACGGGTCGGAGCCGGGAGGAATAACGCCGGCGTCCAGGCACAGGGAGATGAAGCTGAGAAGCATGTAGAGGTAAAAGAACATGAGGATTTCCTTGCGGCCTGGGATGTGTATGTCAGTACGTATTCGCCCGGTAGGAGTCCATGTGGACAGATGCTAACGTACCGACGGCAGTGAACTTGCCGCGGATGTGCAGAATCATGACGACCGTCATGAGAAGGGCCACGATGTGCATAGCGCTGGCAGCACCCTCAAAAATGATGGTGTTGGCCAGCTCGATGTTTCTCGCATAGCAGTCGGGCTCGATGCCAACGCCGCTCGTCACTTCGGTGATGGGACCGATGGATGCGCACAATGGCAGTGGCGCCATGTGGCAGATGTTGGTGAAGTCGCCGAATCCAGACATGCTGGGCTGCGTGATCGTCCTCCCACGGCGACGAAGAGATGCGGTTGGAAGGTCGATTGGTTTTTCGGGGTCGAACGGATACTCGTGCTGTTAAAGTTCTGTGAGGTCGTTGCGACTCGACAGGGGGAAGCGAGGGTAATATCGAGAGATGGACAGGGGCCGGGCCCGGGCGGCGGCGGCGGCGACGACGAGGTCCGGTGTCGTCCTGAGCGAAAGACGTTGTCGAAGAGCTAGGACTCGATGCTCGAGGGGTTCGACGGCTGGGGTGCTATCGCGGAGTCGGGAGGGCCCGAGTCGGAGTGGTGAGAAAAGAAGAATGCGGTATGGCAGATGACAGGCAATACGGCACGGGACGTTCGTGATACGGGCAGGTACGATCGGAACACGATGACGGCTACTGAAAAGTGCGACGCGGAACGGTCGACGGCGTTAAAGGACGGAGAGCGAAAGTGCGGCAACAACGAACGAACGAAGGTGATGTCGAAGGCCTGACGGGACTGGGGGCTGGGAGCGAGCGGTAAGGTTGGTTGCTGGCCGACGAGCAGAAGCTGACGGAGACGTTGGAACAGCGTTGCTGGGGGAAAGGGGAGGAGGAGAGGAGGTTGGCGCAATCGAGGGTCAACAGGGAGGCGGGTAGGCAGGTACGCGGAGGAGGGAAGAAGGGTACCTCTAGCGTCGACGTTGTTTTGCTTGGCCGAGGGAGTCCCGATGATGTACCATGAGGTACCCAATACCACCTAAAGCTGAGCCTGGCCGTGGATAGACGGTAGGAGCATAGAAGCTGGGAAGGAAGGGGCGAGGAAGCAGGAACTGGAAGCAGGAACTGGAAGCAGCGCCTCCCCTGGGAAGCAGGAACGGGAGGAGTGGGTCCACCTTGAACAATTTGCAGTGGCTTTGAGGTGCAAAAGCGCCCCCAAAGATCCAATAAAAGCAGCAGATGGGATCCAACTGCTCCCCTAGCGGCCCTGTGACTGGCTGCCTCGTGTTTTTCCCTCTATTTTTTGCTGGCTTCCCCCTCGGCAAATTAGCACATTCGAGCAGCGTTCCCCCCTGCTGAGGTACTCCAGTTACCAGTGTCTTCATGGAAGCGAGAGCCAATCCTCTCCACTACCTAGCGTAGGGCACCGGAGGTACCTAGCTCGAACACGAGGCCCCGTCGCCCCGTCCAACCCAACCTTCACCATTACACGGCACGGTCCATCCACCGCCAACGAGAAATTGTCACCGTTCTGTTCATTTTCGCCCTGACGGTACCGACGCTCCTCCGTATAGGTATTACACTGCACTACGGACGACTTGCACGGCACTATTGACGCCGCCGCTTCGTTTCGTTCCTGTCTCAGACAGTCACTTCCTCAAGTTGATTGCACCGCACGCCTCAGTTCAACTCCCATCACCAAGCGACGGGACGATGGCTTCCGCAGCAGAAGCGTCCGAAAACCGAAATGCAGAGTGCGGATAAGATAAGATAGGAGGATACCCTGCAGAAAACCAGCAAACTCCCGCTGTCAATGACGTGGGCACGTTTTCCCCGCGTCGTCCAGTCAACCGTCGCATGATTTTCGTCCCAACTCGCCAAACTCTCCTGCTATCGCGCCGGGATTGGCACCATCATCCAGACAGAGCTTCTGAGACTTTGTCGGCTTTTTTTTTTCTTTTTTATCCAAATGGACTCTCACCGCGCGCAATCGCGAGCAAGCACTCTCTGCGGCGTCGCACTGCGATGGCAAGATCCCGTCGTTTCCAGTCGGCCAGTCAGGCGAAACCAGCGTCTCGGCCGTTCGGCGCGTTGAAACACTGTTCGTCATACAGAAAGCAGCAATTTGCATTGTGACGCGCTCGGCAGATGGCTTGGCATTCCTGTCCAACAGCTCGATTGTTACATCTTGGCCTGCCATCGCCACTCGCTTCGTGATCCCATCAACAAAGAGAGCTCGCCAAGGCTCTGCTCAGAGAGCATTCCGTGAAACGTTCATCGACAACTTCTGACGTGTCAGGCAAACCTCATAATGTGTCTACCATGCTGATTGGCGTCACAGCAGGAAGTCTGCGGCCGGTTCTACAATGTGACAGCTTTCAATCTCAAGCCTCGCCTGAGCTTCGTCCCAACTGCAACCTCGTGGCCGAATTACCAATATCACGTTTGTCCAGCGTGATTCAGACGTGTTCGCCTAGGTTGCCATGATTGCAATTCTACCTCCCGGCCGGAGCTGCACAAGCTCGAGAACCGGGCGCGCTCTCCATCCAGTGAGTCGCCGTGGATGGCTTGCTTCGAGTTGTTAGACTGCTCTGATTTCGCCACCTAGCTATGCCGTAATACGGGACCGATAATAGCTTGCCCGCTCATCGACCTAGGTTCCTAGCCTCTCCTTCGGCGCAGAGCCTCATCGACGCCCTCAGGCCAACGTCTAACTCGAAGTTCAATATCCACACCAATGCAGCACTCGGATCCAGGCAGAGCAGGTGCTATCGACATCCTCCCCGAGCACCATGTACAATCAACGATTGGCGTGACCCATCATCCCGTTAGCGACGACCACTGCAGGACTTTCCTCATCTCCAAGTGCGCTGGATGTGTGTGTCTTTTCAAGTGGCAAGATCTCGAACACCAAGCCGACCCCATGACATCACAGTCCAACCAGCGGCTTGATAGTGCCCGCACAACTCGATCAGAATTCCACGCAGCAGAGAGCTGGAGAGGTTCTTAAAGATGTCTAGCGCAACACGCCTCCGGCCCATTCGACCCCCGGCGACCGCACCGTCGTCCCGAATACCAGCAGGGCGGTCAAGTGCATGCTGACTCACACCCACGCAAACCGCCATACGAACAAACCGAGCCCGTCCTGTCCGACGGACCTCTTCGCAGCCATCCCGCAGTCCTCGCTCGGGTGCTTATGGAACGGGTAGTGCAGGGCGTTTGTGTTCTCGCTTGGAAGTCGTTTGTCGACGGTGGCGTAATACTGGGTCAGATGAGCGAGCAATTCCGTCATGCTCGCTGTGAGCTTCCAATTTGCTAGTAGAGTCGAAGTTTACCGCTGCAGGACGACTTGCCGCTCGTTCAAGATCAAAGTTGAGTAGGTAGGGCAGCTGACAGGGGCAGAACTGCACGAGTGGCACTCCAGTGAAGGCCTTTCCGTTCTGCTGGTCCTCGTCTGGTGCGTTCTCGAGGAGAGGGCCGCAGTGATTTACGGCGCCTCGCTGGCCCTTGGCAAGGACCAGTTAGAACGAAATTTCGGGCAGAAGGCTTCTGGGGAGGTAGAACATTGAGCGGTCTACGGGGGAATGTGCCCAGGGTCTTGAGTTCTCTCCCGTTGCGTCGATGCGTTGTGAAGGCTGTTTGTCCCTTAAGAGGGTCTCCATGCCCATGCTTTCGTTCTTTCCCTTTCAAGCCGAATGAACTCGATGCTGTCGGCCGTGCTTTTGTCACTGTTTTCATTGCTCAACCATCGTCCAGGCCGTCGTATTGGAAACGGGCGACAATAAGGGTGGGAGTTCCATACAAGACAGCGGAAGACGTGAAATCAGGGAGCGTGTCTTAGGGTGGATAACAGAATACATTGTCTAGTAAATTTAATGCGTATAGAGAGATACTTCACCTTGTTGCTCGTCATATGCTTCAGCTTGACTGTTCCTGGGATCAACACAACTTGGCCTGCGGCCTTGATGAGGACGTCGGTGGCCGTATACCTATGGCCTGCCTTTGTTGTCAGATTCCAGATTGGTTCATTGGAAAGGGTGAAACTAAGGTTGTCGACGGCTTGACTACAGGAACTAGATATCACGAGATTCGTGAATACGAACACAGTTGATATTTCCAGACACGTCGCGAACCTGGCCTTGGTAGTCGAATAAGAAAACGACAGTCACAAACTAACGTTGTTGTCCCTTCCTCATGGACTTTGACGACAGTAAAACTTGACAGCCGTCGTGTTTGCCATTGTCTCCGTCAAGTTTCCTTATAAACCCATCACAGGAGCTTTCCATTGTAACTTCACTGAACTCAAGGCACGACCTGATGAGTCTCTGGGGAAGAAGGGGTTACTCGCCGTCGACACCGTGGGTCATAGACATGCTTGTAAACGTTTGGTTTTGAAAAGCTGTTCAAGACGAAGCTTGTCAACTCCATATTCGAGTCTTTTCGTCTTTCTTTTGGAAATGTGCAGTCTAGAGGTTGGACTATCTGGATGCAAAAGAGAACTAGACATGATTCAAACGGTAGCAGACCGGGACGAGGATGAAGTAAAGTGTGACATTTCGAAACTCGATGGGTTGTCTCCAAGATGCACTCCCACCTCGCTCTTTCCCTCTCTCTCGCTCTCTCTCTCTTTCTCGGCTTACGGAACCAAGCTTGTGAGAGCGAAGAGGTTGACGGAGTGAGCATCATGATCGAGAGTACACATCCCAGGTGGCTGCTTTCCCGAGCCGGACGGCGAGGCACCAGGGCCAATTAGATGGATCATCCACTCATCCAGATCTGTCTCTAACCATTGCCTCACAAGCGTCCCTGCATAGGCGTGCGGGTTGCCACACGGCTTCCAACGCGAGATATCTCGAGCGGCACCGGCGGCTGCCACTCACCCACTGCCTATACGGAATTCCAGATCTTGCAAAAGCAACAGCACTATATCTCTCTCTCTCCGAGGCCAAGATATGTGACTCGTGCGCGGCGGCAAAAAACCTCAACCACACGCGTGCGCCCCCAACGTATCATCACCGGGGCGACGTCAGAACGACTCTGCCTTCCCGTATATCTCACAGTGTCACCCAGTGGGGGACTGGCCCGCGATCTATCTCCACGAGACCCCCGCGGTCGGCACATGCCCATAGCAACGAGCGCCGAGAAGAAAACTCTCACGCGACA
The DNA here is from genome assembly GCA_030770045.1 of Colletotrichum brevisporum. NCBI lineage: Eukaryota > Fungi > Ascomycota > Sordariomycetes > Glomerellales > Glomerellaceae > Colletotrichum > Colletotrichum brevisporum. The sequence continues at coordinate 13,259,438 of JAUGSI010000001.1, forward strand.
GGAGCACGCAGAGTCGCGGCTTGTCGTCACCAGAGACAGGTCTTACCTCGCCTTACGCCTAGGCTCTCAGAAGGGCCAGAAAGAAAAAAAAGCAAGGCCTCAAGCCCCAACATCCGCTCACCACAGGCAAAGTCGTCTGGGGGACTAAAAGATGTCCACGGGTTTCGGGTGAGACGATAACCGCTACTCCCAGAAATGGTGCGCCCGCGGCCTCCGGACCGCCGCCCGGAGGTGGGCGGTCTCAACTGGGGTGGGAGGAAGCGTCGGCGGCGGCGCGGCGGGGGGAGGGCCCAGCGGACGGGGTGGCGAAAGGTGTGCAAATAGTCGGATCAACGCGGGGCTCGCTCCGAAAGCCAGTCAGTCAGAGCGGCGGCGGTGGTGGTCAGGGGTCGCTATTGGATGTGCACGATGCCGCAGCAATTACGCAGTAATTATTATCAGCAGCAGCATCAGGATTGTCAATTACGCCCCCGTCCGTCAGTGGCCGCTCCATCCGTCGTCATCCATCTCGCCCGCGCGAGGTGTGATTTGCCTGAATCGCTCTGCTCGTCTTTCTTTCCACCACCCCCTTTCCTCCTGCGTGATGAGCATCGAAGCTAGCCAAGAAGAGGCCAGTCGAGAACGCCGCCAACTTTCTCCAGTTCTCTCCCTCCCCCCGGTGAAAGTCAGCGGGCGGTGCCCTCCTTGCACGGATAGATTGGGAAGGCTAGTTGGCTAGCTAGGTACTGGGATGAGCAGGGCTCGTATGCCGAGTCGAGGCCAGGGGCGGGCTAAACCGCACGAGGCAAGGAAATCTCGCGGCGGTTAATACTGCTGCTGAGGCTTTGCTCCGTAGGTACGGAGCACTACCTATCCGTACTGCAACTTACACCACATATTATTATTAACAGGCTGCTCCACTGGCTGGTGGGTGAGTTGGTGAGGTATTTGGTGGTGACTGCAACGTGCTGATCGTTGACGTTGACCATTGGTGTCTAATTCCAGGCCAGGAACGGAACTCCCAGAGCAGATTACGTCCCTTCAGATCACCCGCTCGGAATGATAGGGGCCGCGGTGAGTAATGGCCAATGTCTCCTTCCCTATGGAGTACCAAACGAGAGATGGGGGCTGCAGCATGACATTGACGAGCAGTGGACGACGGTCGTTCAGTGGTTGGGCGATGAATGCGAGTCATCCGAACAACAACGAAACGGACGCGCGCCATGTTACCGGTAGCCGTAGCCGTCCCCGTCCGTATCCAATGCCATCTAGTGGAAGCCTGGCAAACAACACTGAACAGGGAAGAGGGAAGACGTTCCTGTTCCTGGTGGTGGGGGTTGTTCTTCACACGACCCCTCGTCAGATTGGTATCCGTAGTGCCTTGGTGCCGTACTCCGTAGTGACCCCGTCCGTACCTATGCCATGATGAACGAGGCCTTCAGCTGCCTCCACCATCCAAGACTTTTAGCTCCTCTGACACCGGTATGTCCGGCTTGTCGACGTATCAAACAAATGTTACTGGGCAGCTGAGACGAATCCGGGCCGCGTAAAATCAAATGTTGGACCGCACGCCAACAAGACTCGAGCCCCTTTTGCGTGCGCGACTTGATCCGGCCGCAAGAGAAGGAGAGGGCGAGGGCGAGGGACAAGACTGTACCGGCGCCCTCGGATGCGTCGCACGAAACTGGCCGAAGGGGCGTTATTTGACGAGATAGCCAGAGTTGTCGCGATGCCTTGTCCGGTACAGTCTTTCCAGCAATGCAGACGTAGTACTGCTACTGCACACACCACCGGTGATACAACGGTAGTGCCAGATGGACCGACCGGTGCCTCGGTGTATCAGACGCAAGGAGTCAAAAAATCTCAGGCGCTTGCGAGACACTCTTCTGCTCTACCATTGACTGAACCCCCCGCGCCGTCTTCTGCTTTGCAAGCTGCGAGCGGGAGCGGACGGGCAGCAAGGATGGTGCACGGAAGACCAGACGAAAAGCGAGCCGGCAGTCTTAATCTGACCATCCTATTGCGATCCGATCATCACCCGTACACTACAGAGTGCGGCGAAGAGAGTCCAACAGTCGTCGTGAATAATCGGGCGCCGGCGTCGGCTTAGCTCTACTCTGATGCATGGGCAACGATTGATGACTGCCATGTCGAAGAGCGATCGCTTGCTGGCCATGCAAGAAGTGACTCTTGGTAAACCTTGAGTGAGACAAATGCCGCTTTGGTTCTCGCCGGTTTGCCAAACCAAAAACACTGAAAAGAAGAATAATAATTGGAAACCCACGGTCCACAGCGGCGGCGAGCAGGCAGAGGCGGTGATGGCGAGGTGATACTGACTGATGGGAGCAAAAGCAAGCGAGCGACTGACTCCGTCTCCTGCAGCCGAGGCCCAAGAGGGGAAAGAGGACGCAAGGCGGAAGCGTCTTTGTCGGCTGGGCGAATCCAGATGGTTCTCAAGCACAGCAGGAGGGGTCAAGGTCTCAAGAGTCAATCAAGGATGGACACCAAGGCCAAGGGGAGGGAGGCATGGGCCATGGACCATAGACGGGGGAGGGGATAGAAGAGCTCCAAACTCCAGACTCTGGAACGGCCAGCAACTTTAATTGATACAAGCGAGTCTTCTGTGACACGAGACACCGGGTTGGAGTCTCGGTATCCGTAGGCCGTCGGCGTCGGCAAGGCACCGCTCCTCAGCTTTACTACCTAAGTACGCTGAGCTGGCTGCATGACAAACCGGGCGTCGTCCGGGATGCGGGCCAACAAGATTGATGAGAGTGCTGCTGGTCCGTGTATCTTAATTTTATGATACTCGTATTATTAGGAGACTCCGTATGAGCGAGTGTTGTGCGGCGTCTTGTGGAAGGGAATGATGTTTGAAAGGTGACAGTTGCGTTGCGTTGCGTTGCGTGAAAGACGGGAGGGACTCAATCTCACCGGTCCGGGATGCGCGAAACGGACAAAGCCAGAACGATTACCGACTTACATAAGCACAGCGAACGGAGGAATCCGTCAAAGACGGCGGCTGCCATCGTGCCTGCCGTCCTGCCGTGCCGTGCCTGCTTTGCGAGAGCCCAAAATACGTATCCGTATCCGTAGGTACCTCTGATAATAATACACGGCAGGAGCAGGTCTGCACCTGCCACCTGCCCTCTAAAAGTAGGTCAGGTATCCGTACCTACCACAGTAAATTGGTGAGCAGTTAGGTACACGCGTACATCAAGACCTTGTCAACCACTGAAGGAAGCCACCAACTGCTTGCTACCTGCCTCTGTAAGGTTGTATTGCCGCTTCCTGCTGCCACTTCCTGCTGCGGATGCGGCTTCCATGTTGCTGCTCCCTCCTACCCTGCCGAGCGCTTCCATTTCCAACTTTGGCATCAACATCAGCACGATGAACCAACATCAGCATCGGCATCATCGTCTTTCTCCTCCCCCCGTCAAGCATCAGCGCCGCTTGGTCTTCGGGTGCCAATCTTCCATCATTCACGACGCAATCCTCCCAAGCGATTCCCTTGCCGGCACCAGGGCTACTTACTACCTCTCACAATGGACATGACTTGAGGTGCCCTGCCCTGCCCTGCCCTGCTCCGTGCAGATTGCCGACCGTCGCGGCCGTGTCAGCGATCAGCATCAGCAGGCTCGGCTAGAATGTTTGGAGGAAGCTGCCCGCCTGCAGAGAAGAAGCCAAATGGAACTCAATTGTCGCCTTGTCCATGCCATCCTCGCCTGTGGCCTGTCTGCCTGGTATTCAATTTACAAAGAGCGTTGGGGGTTCAATCAGTCAGCAGACTACCAGTTTTGGTCAGCAGGGTCCTGCGATCCAGCTACCCCTTGGTCATGCCATGCCAATGGATGCCATCAGCCAGAGAAGGAGTCCGACAACCAATGTCCTGTGTTGCCCGCCGATCCATCCGTCCTGTTGCCGTCCATCGCCCGGCTGGCCGCCTTACGACGACGCTGTTAATCCCAGCCAAGGAGGAGTTGGTGTTGCTTGATGGTTGGGTTGGCTTGCGAACGGTAACCTACCACCCTACCAACCACGACCGGGACGACGCCCGGGACAACGGGAGTACGGACGGCGACGCTCCCTGAAGCTGAAGCTGAAGTTATGCGCTTGCCAGCCTTCCTGTCTCACACACACGGTGCACCAGCCCATCGCCGCCCGATTCGCGCCAGGATCATTGAAGCAAAGCAAAGCAAAGCAACACGACGGGCCCGGCCCAACATAGCAGCTGGAGCCAATTTACCTTTGACATCACTCGCCTCCTCAATCTCCACCGCCATCGACGTACTGCAGTGTTCGTTTGGCCATCCGCAGGCCCAGCCTGCGTCAGCGCTGCCGCTCCAGCCAGCCGCCCTTTCCAGAGGAATGGAGCTAGATGAGGCGTTTGGCGATCATTGTTCAGGGTTGGTTTCAACTCCTTTACTGACCTAAATAGACCACTACATGCAATCTCTCTCACACAAGCAGACTACACTACGGATTACGTCCAAAAACCCTCTCCCTGGGGCGCCATGACCACCGCCCTACGTATCCGCCTGCCTGCTTGGATGTCCCCCTCGCCAGCCAGGCTCAGGCCTTGCTTCACGTCTGGTCTCGTCGGCTGCGTGCCTACCGATTTCAAGAAAAGCCACAACCCCTTCAACATGAGGAAGAGGCCCTGCTAGGTATTCTGGTGTGGTCAGCATTGTGGGAGCTTGCCCACCCTAGCTCAAGGACGCACACTTTGACGTCCAAGGGCCGCAAGCAGCGCCAGGTGTTGCAACCTAAACTCGCACCACCGGGTACTATGGACGTGGTTGTCCCTCAATGCCAATCACCAACCAATCCACTCTCGGCTGCAACATCAATGATCACGCTTCCCTCCTGACTGAGGCGGCACGCAGCCCTTCCAGCGTAGCGCGAGATACTGCCGGGCACTGTACATAGCATAGGACGGCGTGGACCACGGACGGATACGGATACAGAGAGCCCTGGAAACTTGGAGCAAGCGAAGCGTTCTTGTCTCTGCGCGTTGTGCCTTGCGTCGGACCCTCTCCCACCCAACGGAACTATTCGACACCGACAACTGCTTTGCTTGCTGCACGTCCCGTCAGGCGCCTTGTCCATACCGACCTACTAGTTGCCCGCCTAGTCTCTTGACTCACGGTGAGCTGGAAACGCAAAGCTGGGCCTTGTGGCGAGATGCATGGCGCACATCACATCCCACGACAAATCCCTCGTCTCCCGGATACAGCATGCTGCCTCCGGCCACAGGCCCCGACGCAAGCATTACAGGCCGATCCCTTTGCTTGCCCGAAATACCCAGAATACACGCCACGGGCGCCTGATCTTGGCACATGACTTTTGGTGCAAAATGCCACCCATCATCTTGTCTCCATCTGCCAGCAATAGCCCGCACCGAGGGCGAAGGGCAAGACACGAACTCGAAGCTAGTCTCACCCCTGTCACTTCCATCTCGCACGCTTGTCGCACGCACTTCAAAGTACCTACACTACCAAACTACCTACTCGCTACTGTGGCACAAATGAGGTCTCCTGTGGTAGATATCTGCTGGTCTCTCAGACCCAAAGAACACAATTATGGCTTTTCCAAGTGAGGGCTACCTTCCAGCCTCACCCGGCCCATCACCCGCCAGTTCGGTGACTTCCATGGCCAAGAATCCCGGAGCCCAAGGCTAGCCAGAACCTCTCAATGCTCTAGACGCAACGCGGCTGCGGCATCCCGGTCTGGCGATGGTAGTTCGGCGTGTTCAGCGAATCCTGCCAGATCAGAGATTTCGACCCGTGGAATCACTGCGGAATCGGATCCCACAGGCAGAGGGTTCTTTCTCGAGAGCCCCGATCCTGGATACGCACATAGCGATTGCCAAGCCGGTCACCTCAGCACTCGCAAGATATGGACATTCGGTCCCTTCGGCGGAGTAATACACGGAGGCCCGAGACCAGCAGTTCCTCGTTCCTAGCGGACCTCTTCCGGCTAACATTTACACCAAATACAACGCTTCCTGCACAGACACACCACCCAAGGGCGGCCCGGCCAGAAGTGTTTGCATTTGCAAATACTATGGCCAGGCCCGAAGCTGCGTGCGATTGGCTGTGGTCCACGATTCAGAGCGACGACGTGGGCATGGGACTTTGGGACTTCTGGGCAGGAAACCAACCACTAATACCTGTCGAGATGCTTCAAACACACCCCCCTCCCTCCCCTCCCTTTCTGGAAGAACTTTCTGTGCTCCCTCATGGATATCTAGATTCCAGCCAATCACCGCTCATCCGTGTGCCGCCTCGAACTTGCTGCTGCGGAGCGGCTTTTTGCCACAACGTCGACATTCGAAACCTACAGGCACTGTCTCGCAAAAGGTGCCATCGAAATACTGGAAGTTCCGTGCCTGCTATGATGACATGCTGGCCATAATTCGATAATTCAACAAACTTGCACCATGGCCGACATGTCACAAGCAGCACAGCACGCATGAAGTCTAGCGCACCGCTACCCCGGCGCGGAATGGGAATGGGGGGGAAAGAAAGTGTTGACACGCCATTTGGGTTTCTTGCTCAGATGATTTCTGGCACGGCACCAACATCTCCGTCACCCATCAATATCTGGCGGAGAATACCACTTCGCCGCCATCAGCTAGTTAGGGATTGCTTCTCTAAAACGCCATCTCATACACCGCCGCTACGGACTCATGCCCATCGATGACCCGACATGTCGTGGATGCAACCTGGGTTGTATCGAGGTGTCTACACTAGGCCTGACGAGAAGTTACTTTTGGCTTGTGATCTGTCGGCACCACAACGCTGCGTCAGATATCTCCAGCATCTCGAACCAGTCTCCCCGGACAACAGGCCGTTCGGTAGACAGCTGCCCAAAACCAACACCTCTACCTATGCGCCATCCCCTTGCCTGCTCCATTTATGGAAGCATGGATACGGCCTTAGAACAAGAAAGCTACGCAACAACTACAAATCAAGAGTTTAGTTCGAACACCGAGATCTCACGCCGGAGGCGAATCAAACCATTTCGCCTGGAGGTGTGGTTGTGGCTTGGGTCACGGTGTGCCCCATTCCGTGGGGTAGGCAATAATATTTCTTCTCACAAGACGCTCATCCTCCGATACACAAGCAAACTCGGACTTTTACAACCACGCCCTCTCGAGACATCCAGACCTGCCGGTCAAAGTTCGTAAAAACACTGGGAAGCTGGCCTTCGTGGGAACAATGCCAAGCATACCGATACATGGTGTACAGATGTATCCGTACTACAGCAATTCCAACGCAGCGTTCGATCTCCACATTTTTGGAGTGCCTTGAGATCCGCGAGGCGTGGTGTCGACGAAGTTTGGCAGGTCACAGTCACACTTTTGAGGCTCCCGGTCGCAGGGTTTACGCTCACCCAAGGATACATGATACTTCGCATCTATCTCGCTCATCGCGATGCCTGCATTCCGAGAGGTGAGGTATTATTGTTCCCGACTCTCCGAGGATCCCACCGCTCTAGTCAACTCACACTGGCCGACACGGACTAGCTTGTATTTGATTGAAGCAGCAGAAATTATTTCGACGGACCCTCGCTCCCCGCTCATTTGTCGGTCAATCTCGTAATGGCGCTCCCGGGCATCTCGAATTATTCAACGACGATGGACAGGGGTGGGAAGGCAAAATAAGTTAAGAGCGAGCAGGCCTTCGTGATTGCGGCGCTCTCATGTCCTACTCCTGGGGCTGGACAAGAAAACCGTATGTTGGGTCGACCAGGGGGAAGTTGAGAGCGTCGAATCAGCTACGGAGCCGTCTCCCCTATCGGGTCTCACTCAGGCGCAGCTGACGCCCAAGCACTGCACTTCACTTCAGCGAGCAAGGGCAGACAAACGTGGAATTCCCTCCGCTCCTTGACGCTCCCTGTAGGCTGTAGTACCTCCACCGCTGGCCGGTGGCCGGTGCCGCCATCGCCATGCACGAGGCGGGGCACACATAGCCGGAGCAGTGTGCGGTACGTACGACGGTACGACCTTCGCTCGCTGCTGCAGCTCAACCGCTAGACCGTCCCTGGCCTCTGCTTTTCCTTGACAACCTTCGTTGGGGGGAGGGGGGGGGGCTGGCTGGAAATTGAACGTCCAACATACTCCATACGTGCCTTGCCTTACGGCATGGTTGCGCCCACTCCCTTGGCGGTTCGCGAAGCCACGGACACGCCACTGGAAGCGTTTCAGTGAGCCCTGAAGCATCTCTTCAATTTGCCGCTCTTCTGAATCTGTACGGAGTATACGGATACCTAGTCCTAGGATACTATGTACGGTATGGACTCATGGAGGCTTCAAGGTCCGGCGATATGCAGGTTGGTGCCATGTTGATGGCGCGCCCCCAACTCATCCTATTGCGACCAACTCCTGGACTCGGACTGACTTGCAACATTTGTAGAATTGTCTCAGCCGACTGGCTCTAGTCAGCCATGATGCCTGTGCTCGTTCCCTTCCGCCGCCCGATGACTGGACGACCGACTGTGACGGTCTTTGCATGTCCGTCTCATAGGCTTTTCCTTGTCAAGCTGACCGTACCCCGTTTCTAACATGACATGTCTGGGGCCCAGTAATACCTCAAATTTTGCTGAAATGCAACCACTTGTCCCGCTTCCCGTTCACGGGGTTCGGTGGCAGGGGAGACGCGGGTAAGACACCCCATTTGCGCGTCCTTCACGACGTTTTGCGTCGGCGCAGGGTTACGTGAGGTTGCAGGGATTTTAATGACCTGGCTGGGCTCCTGGGCGCGTGCTGCGTGAGCCTGCGTCGCTTGCTCAACCAGGTGCCAGGTGGCCTACGGACATACTTACTAGTGAAGGTACTCGGTACAGAGTACGGATGCTCCACGATGAACAGCAGATGCGCGCGTTCGGCCGGCACGGTCGGCGTGGTGGTCCATGGACCATGACGCTGTGATACCGATCTTTCGAGGCGCCTCCGCCTCCGCCGCCGCTGCTGCTGCTGCTGCCATCGCCGGACACAAGACCCTGTCGAAACGGGAATCCACTCACCCACCCTCGTCGTCGGTCAGAGATGGTGCCAATCCTTCAAGCGCGACTCCTTCTCACAGCCGGGTCTGGCTCGTGACTGGCTGCTGGCCACCAACATGAAAGACCAGCGGGCTTCTCGGCGGGAGGGATGACGACGAACCGACCACACAGAAACGGACCTGACATTGATGGACAAAGACAGGTCTGTGCATGGCATGCCTCGGCGGGCGAGCTGCAGCCGCGAGCTGCGATTCCGATTCTGATTTTGGCAATCTTTTTACTATTTGTTCGCGCATTTACCAAAAAAAGGTACTTCCACAAGTGCAAACGCGAGCTCACCCTCCCCCTCATCATGGCCATGGGTTTCATTGGGGGAGGCAAATGCCGGACGGAGACACGGAAAGTTACAACTATCCATCCCAAGGATCGGCGGCGGCCCATTCGGACTGGGTGTCGTGGCGCCATGCTCCTGCTCCAGCTCCAGCGCGACCGTCAAGTCCAGTCGCACACTGATTGTTAGTGTTCCTGTCTGATACGGAACCAAATCCAGGGCTAGCTCGGCGCCAGGTTCCAGCGTGGATCAACAAGTTGGAAAATCTGGGCTTATACAGCCTCGCCAACCGACCGAGCGAGAGCGAGGCCCGCTTATTAGATCGACTTTGGTGAGGCAGTCAGTGTCTTTTGTCTTGACCCTCGGGTGCGCTGAGTCGATGCTCAGTCTCATAGGCCAACCCCCGTGATCCGTAACTGATGCCGGGCTTCTTCTTGCTTTTGGCACTCTTCTGTAGGCTGTAGCCTATGGTCGGGAGTGGAGGTGAGAGGAGGCTGTGCCACCGTGGTGGTGAGCTGCGTTGCGCTGCGTTGCGCTGGATACTACTAATTTGCAGTAATAGAACGACGGCGAAGCAGGCGAGAATAGCATTTGCCCCGGCTGGCCAACCAGTGCTATTGAGCCCTGTTCCGTCCATCGTCGCCGTGGCCCGGAGCCCGAGTCCTGACCTGTCGCCCGCATTTCTTCTCCCTTTCTATTTTGGGCCAGGACGACGATGAGCCCCCCAGTATTATTGTCTCCCTCACTATCCGCACGCGCTTGTTGTTGTTTATAATTTCTTTCCGGCCGTTCTTTTGCACAAGGGCATGAGGGGAACCGAGCTCCAGAGAGAAGGGGACGGACGGGCAAAGCCCTGGGCAACCCTGGCGGAGTACTACAACATCGAAGGACGAAAGCAATCAGATTACAGGCATACCACCACCGAGTACACAACGCCACGGCAATACCAACCTTCGTTACCAGGGTGTCGATGTGCACGATTTTCAGAAGGGGACCTTGTCGGGTTGGGCAGCCCAGTCGTTCAACTCAACCCTGGCCTGCCGGGCTTACTATTGCCTGGTAGAAGTGAGTCCAAGTCTCATTCCTCGGGGCGTGAACGAGGCGAAGAAGGGCTTGGACTGTCCTTGCGCGCAAGGGAAGTGAACTGATTACCTAGTGTCTACACAGGGTTCGACAGCAGATGGATGGAGATATTAGTGGGTGCGCCAGCGCCGACAGCACCACCGAAGATGATGACATGGCTCATTGAAGCTCATGTCCGAGTCTGGTTTGGACCTCCGTTACCACGTCCGATGGAGGGTCGAGTGCGTGCCGACCGCGGCAGGGTAAGCGGCGCGACACTCGGCTGTACGGTATCGTGGACGGCGGCTGGCAGGGTACAGTGCTGCTCCTCATCAGTCTCCGTCTTTCACCCCCACCACCAACTAAACAGGGCCGACGACGCAACCTGGAAGGCAGGCAGGCAGATGACGGTGCCGTGCGGTGCCGTGCGGTGCCGTGCGGTAAGGTGCCGTCCGTCAGCAGCCGCCGTGTTGCGACTGGGCCACGAGAGGTGGCACGGCGCCCTGTGCTTCCTGCTACTATTACGGCGTCGACACGACGGGTTGCGTGCCATGCGGCGTCTTCCCTGTCACTAATACTTGGTCTCCCTGATCATTGATGCGCACCTACGGCACGATGGGAAATGTGGTGCGGCGGTCATCCGTCCGACCTACCATGGGCTCTTTTGACACCTACTTGATACGTATTACGAGGTAAATTATCGTGGAGACATCGTGTGTCCGGTTGACTTGCCTGAGAGCGAACAAGCCAGGCCAGCCAGCCTCTTGCGAAGGGTGTGTTGGCTGGTTGAGACAGGATGGGTTGTCGAGGTGTCTGGCCAACATACTATGGCGCTATTCCCGAATAAGAGACGCTTCCGCAAAGCACCCTGGGCCCAGGGTCTTGAGAGATTCGCTACACTGCGGACGGATACCTGGGTGCGACGACACTAACTTTGAAGGGGGCCTGGTCTTGGAGGGTAAGGTATGTCTACGGTGCGTTGTGCTGTGCTGTGCTGTGCGTGTTGTGCTAAACCATGTTGTGCTCAACACATACGGAGTAATGGTACGGATATGCTTCTTAGTCATACACATCGAGACGGTAAGTGCCGCCTCCGCCTGTGTTGGTCGACACGACAGCTGTTGGTTGCGGGAGACTTTAGGACATTTGATATAATCCTGGATTCCTCGGCAGATGGCGCCCTGCACCAAGACGAGAGGAGCAAGACCAAGACTGCCATGTACTGTTACTAAGTATTACACAGTACATCACGGAATGTGCATGACTGCTGTCTGCATACATAGTACACATGGCGGCAGCAGGCACCCAGGCGAAACGAGAAAGGGGCCCGTCGGATGCTCGTTCAACTTGAAGCAGGGATGAGCGACATCAGAGTTGACGACATGTCGATGGCACACACTATCGACGAGAAATGGAGCCGTGCTGCCAGCCAGGGAGTTACGACTTATTGCGACGGACGCCCACCTGCGTCTCTGAATCGGCAAGCTATGAATCGACGACGGAAGGGCAAGAAAAGTAAGAGGACCGGACCCCATCAGCAAAGGAAAACTCGACATGGGCCAATGGCAAGCGGGCTGAAGCGACTGGGGCACGTAGTACAAGGCCAGAACCAGATCCATCATCCAGGAGATGGAGATGGAGATGGTGAGGCTCGGCATGGCATTGCGCGCGGTGCGTAACTGCGTGCTATTAGTGCACACGTCAAGGTAGACTTTTTCCCCCCCCAGAACACGGATACTCCGCAGCCTTTGGTACAGTACATTACATGTAGTGTACAGGCAGGGGGGAGTGTGTCAGTGTGCTTCGACGGGTATAGATTACGGGGATACCGTACCGTACTGATCTGGCTTCAATATCTAGCTAGTGGTGTGGTAGAGTAGCGTACGCGACGGGGCCCCTAGTCAACTGATGAGCCAGGAGGTAGTGTTATACGGGCGCGGGCGGGCGGGCAGCATGCAGCAGATTGCAGAGCGTGTGTGCAAGTGCCTGTCCGGGCACAGAGACACGAGACGTATGGAACATTTCGTGATTGTCGACCGGGCAAGGCTTCCAAAGCGACATCCAGGACCGGAGGACAGAGGTGGAAAGTTTTCCGGTGGAGACTGCGACGACAAAGACGAAGAGACGTATCATGGAACGGCGGCGGCGGCGGTGATGGTGGGGGCGGGATGGAATGGACTGGACTGGGACGGGGGCGAGACAGGATAAGATGGGACGGTCAGTCAACGACTGGGAGGGATGGCGGCGACGATGATGGCGATGATGATGATAGTGGTGGATTTGCGGTAAAATGCGGTGGTGATGGCGGTGGATAGTGGGATGGGCGGACGGGGCTCCAGCGGGCTAATGCTACGGGCCAACAGGGCAAGCATCATCACTCACGAAGCCCGATTATTACGGTGTGATGCCTTGATTGACGGAGGGCGGTACGAGCAGCAGTTTTCTGAGGGTTCGATATTGGCTGGGGCTTTTTTATTTTATTTTTATACCAAGCAAGTTGCAAGCCGAGGGCGCCGTGTAGTTTCGCAATTACAGACGGAGAAAGGGAGACGGAGGCGGTCCAGTTGCTGACGGAGGGGCTGGATACGGTCTACTCAAGAGCGGTTACGGCCAGGCAGCGCCCAACGGAATGGGTTGCGTTGGTCTTTGGCGACTTGAGGTATCGGATACTTTGTTCTGCAAGCAAAGTGCCGCATCTTTCGCCCTTTGTGTGTATCGGATACTTCCCTCCGCCTTCCATTCATCCCCGTCACGGGCATCGTTTGGAAGTTTGCGAGATGCAGAGCAACCCTTTCTTTTGCCCCATATCTCGTGCCCTGGGCCCCTGTGCCATGTCTTGAATTGTGCCTTCTTCTCCCGCTCTGGCCTGGCGGCTTGGTTGGTGGCCCTGCTGCAGCAAAGCAGCAGCTTGCTTGCCTTTCCCAAAGTTGTTCCGCCGCGCGCCCGCTTGCCATGCTGATATTGATATGAAGCGCCAAGAAAAAAACCGTAACCTGCTGCAGAGGGAGGACACCAGAGGCTTCGAAATGCCTACCCCACCCGCGCTATGCCCGGGCACCCTGGAATGAATTCTCAACCAGGCGCCGCAGATGGGAAAGAGCAGAGCGAGGGACGTGGAGAAGCAAAGAGGACCAGGGGGGAAGGGGGGGGGTGCACGAGCGGGGAGGAGAGGGAAGGGTGGGTGTGTGAAACGCAATATACGGCTTTGGTGGAGACGAGGGGGTGTGTGTGTGTGTGTGGATTGGAAGGGAAGGGCAGCCAGTAGGGAGGGAGGAGGAGAGTGAAAAAGAAAAAAAGGAAAAGAAAAGAAGGAGCGAGGCACCCGACGGGGAGGCACTTGAGGTACGTACCGCGCGCCTTTCCATTTGCATTGGTCCCGCAACTCAGGCTCCGGTCTTCGTTGTCGTCGTCGTCGTCGTCGTCGTCGCAGCGCAGCATCCTGTACCCTTACGGATGGAGGAAGATGGAAGTTCCCCCTGTTTCCCTTTTTTTCTGTTCCCTCTCTCGCTGACTTCCCTTGCTTTCCACCGACTGTCGCCCCTCACCCCTGCCTGGCCCGGCCGACGAAGGTGGCCGCAGCCTGCCTGCTGTTTAATTTTGTACGGATACTCATGTACGTCTCTGCAGAGCAAAGTGTGGATATTTGCGTCCATGTGCCTGTGCCTGGATGGGGGTACGGATACATGATACCCATCTCTGATAACTGGAGGTCTGGCCTGGCGGAAAAGGTGGGCCGATCCAAGATGGGTATAGCGCGTTGAGGGAGGAAAGGTACGTTGGTACCGCCTCGTAGGGGTCAGCGAGAGAAGGAGGGAAAAAAAGGAAACAACCACTCAGGTGCCACTCCACCAACACGGAAAGGACGACGACGACGACCACACACTCACACAGTTGCAAGCTCACACACTCACATCACACACACACACCTTTCCTATCCCTTCCACATTCCGTTTCCCATTCCCACGCCCACGCACTCTCTCGCATCCACCTCACGCAACTCTCTAGCTGCGGGCTGGAACTGGGACTAGCACCCAAGACGGGCAAGAGGACGGTCGGGTACGTACCCCATGAGTCCATCCCATCCACTGGCCGAAGGCTCCTTGCTCCAAATGTCCCGCCCGTCGACTCGCCCTGAAGCCCGCCTGAGGAGAGGAGAGGGGGGGACGGGCGGGCGGCGTCCCGTAAAGTAAGTACCTAGCTCGGTACCGACACCACTTGCGAGAGGTACTGCGGAACCTGCCTCTCTCTCTCTCTCTCTCTCTCTCTCTCTCTCTCTCTCTCGAAAGCGAGCGAGCGAGCGAAGGTGGGTGGGCACAGGGCGCTAGGCAGGACTGGGTCTGGCATGCTGGGACACACTGACCACCGACTGACTGGCCTGCTGGCCAGTGGCTGGATACCGCCGACCGACCTTCAAGGCAGCCGGCGGGGAACTGGGAACTCTCTCTCTTTGCTGGTGCTGGTGCTGCTGCTGGGCTCAGTTTATCATGAGAGAAGTACCTTGAAGCCTGCCGACAAGGGCCCCCTTTGGAGCTGGGACTGGCTGGCCTGGGCTCTGTGAGTGTGAAGTGGTCGTCGGTCTCGTCTGGCTGGTTCTGTTCCGTAGCGAAGTGGAAGCACCTCCGCTCCTCTGCCCTGCTCTCTTGTCTCTTTTTTTGCGTTGCATTCTTCGTTGCTCTGTTGCAAAGTAATCTAAAGCCTGTTCTGCTGCGCTTTGCTATGCTTTGCTTCGCCGCTCTGTTTTTGCGGCCCTCTGATCTGCTTTGCCCTGTTTTGTCCTGCTTTGCCTTGCTGAGTAGTGTACGATGTTGCAGGGCTGGGGGCGGCGGATGGGTCCATGTGAGCGAAGGTGGGTGGGCTGGAAAGTATAGCCTCCGCGTTTGCCTGCTGAGGCGGTACTTTGCTTTGCTGCTTTGCCGCCTCCACCAAACGCTACCTCGGAGTGCCTTGATGGTGCTTTGCACTAGGGTGCTGCGTAAGGGACACTAAAAGGCGACGACGACCAGGCCAGGAAGGTAGGTAGGTGGGTACGCAAGGCAAAGTATGTCTATGTACGGAACTCCTTGTTGGCGCAAGGCGAGCAGGAGCCGAGGAGGTACCTGCCCCAACCGGGCCCTGGCCTCAGTCACCACCACCAACCCCGTAACGGTTACTTCTTTACTTGCTGCGACCCTGCTACAGATTGGATGTACCGGGACCACCCACCCCCTCCTGAGTCCTGCGACATTCGTCGCTCGCTTGCCCTCCTTTCTCTAGGTATCGATGGCTCCTGCAGGGCCCAGGCTGCTATGGCTGCTGCCGCTGTAATTGTAGTATTCCTCCTAGGTTCTGTCTAGGTATTGCTGTTGCTGCCACTGCCTAGCTATGTACCGCCCGCCGCTGCTGCCTCCTCCTTCCTGCGCCTGCCCCCCCCTCGGGGCTACCTAGGTACCTAGGTACGCCTGGCGGGCTGGGCCATTCGTCGCACGCCGCTCAATGCCCATTTGCTGGAGCCCACGACCACGGGCGATACTGAAAGATACGTACCTCCCTTTGGCTTCGCGACATGGAACAAGGTAGGTACGAAAGTGAAAGTACCTGCTTGACCTACGGTCTACCACTGAAGTCTGACCAGTACCTGCCTTCCTTCCTGGAGCCGGAGAGAACCCATCCCATCCCCCAATCCCCAATCCCAATCCTAGGTATCCTGTCCCCTGCTTCTCTTGTGTGGTGTCCTATCCTATCCCATGCCACTGTCCACGGCCATGCCATGCCTCCTCCTACCTCCTCCTCCTGCCTGTAGTATGCAAGGTAGGTACGGTAGGTACGGGGTACCTGGACAAGGTACCTACCTCCTCCAGCACGACCGACCGACCGACCCATACGGCGCGGATACACTACTCCAAAAATGAGAGTCCAGACAACGAACGACGCAACCATATCACTAGCACCAATACCTCCGTTTTTGCTTCAAGTCTCTGCCGCGCCGTGCCTACCTCTACCTTGCCCTTGACCCTTTTTGACCCCATTCACTCTTCGTCCTTGTTCATGTCACCTCCCGCAGCAGCTCGTTGCTCGGCTCCCGTGTCCTTCCAATCTTGAATCTTTTTTTCCTTACAATACAATTCCACCAGCCTACCACACCCCGCTGGGCCTTCTTCTCCCCCTTCTCCTGCATCCTTCCGAATCACGGCCCTCTCTGTCTCCCATTGACGACGAGCTCACGAGCCCTCTTCCACCTCGTTTACACGGACGATCTGAAGTCGGCTGCCCTCTTCCACAGCTCCAGCTCGAGTTGCCTCCTCCGTCGACCGGCAGCTTGCTCGACCCTCAAACTGCATTCGCCGAAAACTGTCGTCTTCAATACTTCCTCGCCCATACTTATTCGATATCGGAACGGCTCCGTCCCCGGCCCACCTGCTTCGAACTCTTCTCTCTCCAGGCCTCCGCCAAATTACGAACGCCTCTTTTGAGCGTGCCACCTTTTCTACACGAGTGACCGAAGGACAAACTTAATTCAGCCTGGAAGACGCAGAGGTCCTCAGAACGAAAAGAGGTTCTCTCTTACAACTTGCCATGGCCAGGAACTGACGGCGACGTCTACCTTTGGGACACCACCACACCACTCGCAAAAAGCCCCCACCTCGACACAGGCGATATAAGAGCTTCCACGGTCGAAAGAAGGATCTGGTGAACAATTATTCACCTCCCACCCTGACTCGGATCTTCTAGATCTTGCTCATCCTGACGGTCTCGAAAACCCTTCTAGAGTGAATCGGTCCGCCTACCACCTGCTATTCCTGCAAATGTTGCAGCAGCTGTTGGTTTTGGCTTCCTTTTCCACTACACTCCCGCCGTGACTTCCTCAAACCCACCGAAACTTCGACCAACAAACCTGACCTCTCGAACTCGGTTTACATATTTCCCTCGTCGCTCTCGAACGACCGAATTCAGGTCCTCTCCTCTTCAACCACCTTTCGACAAACCCCGCTCCGATGTGTTCTACTGCCGCACCGTTGCCCTTTCATAGTGTCTCTATCTCTCCTGCACATCCCTCGTCGTGCAGACAGAGCTTCTCTCAGCAGGCATATCAGCGGGCCCGCACACCAAAGGACACCAGATTCGATCTCGGGGTAGGAGCTGCCTTCCGCCGGACCGGCCTTCACACGCCGCCAACCGACGCCATGAGTGCTACCTACCACGCACCTCCCTTGGTCGCCTACGACAGCCATGTTCTCTCCTCGTACCCCTCAACCGTTGCTCAGGCACGGGGCAAGGCGGTCGTGGCCGAGCCTGCGAGAGCTCCCCAATACCCGAGATATCCTCCCTCAGCAAACACATACTCTCAACCCCAGCCGGTAGCGAATCCTGCATCTGCTACTAGCCAGTACTCAACAGCCTCGAAGCGCTCGACCCGTCCCTCGACACCCACATCTGGCGCCGCTAGCGAGACGGAAGGCACCTCATCTCTGATTTTGCACAGTCTGCAAATACCCAGCTGCATCAACCCCAAGGGCGGCAATATTGCAGACTTTGCGGCTCAGGTAGGTCATTTTGGCCCATACGGGGAACAGTCAGGTGCTAACATGTTCTAAGATTACCTGTCTGTTCTGGTTCGAGTCGATGGAAACGCTGCGAGCGGCCGAGAAAATCCGATCCCGACCCTCCAACGCCCCGGTACCCCGTCTGACCGAGCATGCGATTCCGTTCCCCCAGTTCAAGAAATGGGCCTATTCAGTTCTGGCGACGACGCAGGTGACGCCAAACGTCATCCTCCTCGCCCTGCTCTTCGTGTACAGGCTCAAGACGACGAATCCGGCAGTCAAGGGCCGCTCCGGCAGCGAATACCGTCTCCTGACGGTGGCCCTGATGCTGGGCAACAAATGTGAGTGCCAAGATCTAGAGAGGTGATGGGCCTGAGCTGACTTTTGTAGTCCTTGATGACAACACCTACACGAACAAGACCTGGGCCGAGGTTTCAGGCATCACAGTGCAGGAGATCCACGTTATGGAGGTGGAGTTTCTGAGCAATATGCGTTACAGCTTACTGGCAACCAAGGAGGAGTGGGAGGAGTGGTTGGTCAAGCTGGCCTGCTTCTCCGAGTATTACGAGAGAGCGCAGAGGCAACCGACCTCGCCCCTAGCCAAGGCCTACACTTCGCCTACAACTTCGCCCACCTCCGCCATTCAGCCTGCCGCTTCTTTCCCTCCTCTGACGCCCTCCGCCACGACTGTCTACTCGCCCACCACGAACATCCAGGCCAATGCCCACGCGTGGCCCTCGACGTACCAAAACCCCCAATTGTCGCCGTTGTCGGGTAAGCATGCGGGCGTCAATGGCAGGAAGAGGAGTTCGGAGGGAGACATCGCCGAGCCCCCGGCGAAGCGGTTGTCGAGGCAGCCCGGCTCGATCCCCCCTGTCGTCCGACCTCCGGTCGTCGGGGAGCA
The DNA here is from genome assembly GCA_030770045.1 of Colletotrichum brevisporum. Classification (NCBI taxonomy): domain Eukaryota; kingdom Fungi; phylum Ascomycota; class Sordariomycetes; order Glomerellales; family Glomerellaceae; genus Colletotrichum; species Colletotrichum brevisporum. The sequence continues at coordinate 13,278,243 of JAUGSI010000001.1, forward strand.
GCCTATGCGCCTTCCGGTCCCCAACCTGACGGTGAACACCAACCCTGCACCCTCGCAGCTGGCTTACCCCCCAACGACAACGTACGCCACGCAGCCGCACGTCTCGTTGCCTCCCTTGGGCACCAGTGTCCGTGCCATGGCCACAGTGTTCCCTCCCACTGCGGCAACCACGTCGATGCCACAATTGCCCATCTCCGCGACCACGTCGATGCCCCAGGCTTCCCTCACGCCATCCAACGTTTCGATGCATCCGGTTCTCGGATACGGCACGCCCACAAAGAGGCACAGCCCCGGCAGCAACCTGTCGGTCTACGCCTCATCACCACTCGGCGAGCAGTTCCCACCTTCGGTCATGCACACTCCGATCTCCCACACGCCCATCTCGCACTCGCCCAGCGTGTACCTCCAGCAGAGGCCGAGCCCGTACAAGCCGATTCGCCACGTCAACACCCTCCTTCACCCGCCGTTGTCTTCTCTCAACGAGTACCATCTGCCCACGACGCAGATGCACTATCAACCTCTTGGAAGACGCAACGACTTGCGCACTGGAGTCGTTCCTGATTACATGAACGGCTCGTACAGGCTGAGCCATCAGCAGTATGCCCAGATGGTCCACAACCCCCACCAGGGATCTTACCCGAACTAGGCGTTCGGGTGTTACCCGCTACCACCACCACCTCCACCACGACCACCAGTACCAGTATGGACACATAACTAGCATGGATTCATGACAGTTGTTTCTCGACTCTACTTCTCTTTCTAGCATTGCATTGTTTACGGCGCAGGATGGGGCGGGCCATCGTTCGATTTTTATTTTTTCACGACCATTCAGAGCAACGGCCGGGATTGACATTTGGGGGACACGACGGGAACTTTGGGTTGAGGATGACATCCAAGGATGACAGCTTTTTTATGGTCCAAAATTGCATCAGGCGGAGTTGCGTCATTTTTCCCGGGGCTCTGGATCGGTTGGGGGGCGAACGACGCAGATGAACGTCGTCGACCCGGATCTTGTAATTTCTACCCACACATAGTGCGAGGTGGCCTCAGCACAGCTAGCCCGTTTTCGGGGCGGGCAGGAAGACTCGGGATTTTTGGTTCTTCCGGCGGCATCGTGAGCCGTCGAGAGTAGATAGATGCTCATGTCAGCAATGACATACCTAGATCACGAAAGATCGAGACAAATCAAACAAGTAAAACACGATACCCTCACGCGTACATGGCTTTCAAAAAGGTGATCAGGGTTTGGAGCAGTGAATGAAGACTATGGAATTTCTATGTGGCCCATTGGCCAATGAAAGTGAGACAGTGACATATCGATTTGATGATGTAAGAATCGAGAAGTGCGGATGCGAACACGGTGCCGGTAGTATTCTAGCCATACTCAGCACTGTCTGCGGCCGTCAAAAGGGTGGAAGTCGCAATTGGTCAACAGGAGTGGGGTCGCATCACCAATGGCCAGGTGATGCAGCTCGGCTTCCGCCGAACCTCGCGTGATTCCGTAGTCACGAAAGCCTTGTCTTTCTTCCAGGCTGCCATCCAAGAGACATGTTTTTTCCCCTGGAAATGTGATGGATATTGCATCTGCTGCCTAGGGCGCTACGGTCTTGTAAGTGAGGCTCTAGGCTGTCAAGGTGCCAGCAAGCCACCGTTGTGACGCCGTGGCGTGGATGCTGGTGGGGATGGCTGTGAGGCAGCTTCTTGTGCGGAGGCTTCGGTGTGTCTGCTTTACGGGTCGTCTACGGGGCTTGCAGGTATTGGGCGACGTGATGATTTAGGTTTGTTTCTGGAGGTACTCGTCCGCCTACCCAGGGGCGGCGCCTCATCATGCGGGAACCAAGGGTTTGCATGTTGGGTTTACCGGAGAACGCTTCGCGCTGTCGTAACCTTTTTTTTTTCTTCGGGAAGAGGTCACGAGAAGGGTGAAATCCAATGCCGGCAGATTGTTGAGCGCTTGGGGGCTCTGGTCACTCCGTCCGTCGGCTGTAGTTGACTGTTGTGCGTGGGGTGTGTGCTTCACATCGTGCCCTGCTTTTGGGGCCTGGTCTCGTCGCCGCGACGGAAGGTCGGTTGGCCTGTGGCCTGGCTTCTCGTGATACAGACAGGAAAATGACAAGCTTCCTTCAGGTAGGTATTGGAAGTAGGAGAGTTGATACTTGATGTACCGTGCCTTGTATTGCCTCGGTTATTGTTGGCATTCGAGATGTGAGCCTCGCGCGAAACACCGCAGACTCGAGTTCTCGGGATGCAAGTCAAAGACAATCTTTGGTGGTGAAAGGGTCGCAGGTATTTTCGAAACGAGCTTTCCCACCGCCCCTGGCCACGTTGGTCTTTGTCCTTTTTGTCAACTGCGACACTGCTTTGGTGGTTCTGCAACTCCCTCTTCATTGCGTTGTCGCCGGTCACGAAGTTTGAGGCCAGGAGGGGGGCCGTCTCGCATTTGAAAGTAGAACTTCAATGGGGGTAAATATCGTGATATGGGTTTTTCATGATGAGCTGACGACGAGAGGGCGACGGGAGAAGAGTATAAGACTACGTAGCAGCTGGGTCCTCAAGAAAGCGTACTTCCTAAACCAGACCAGACAGGAATCACACACAGGGAATCGCACACACAGAATCGCAAACATATCTATCTCACCATGGCAGCCGCAGGACACATTAGAGCGCAGGACGCTCAGGAGCTGCTGGACCCCGCGACAGATGCCCATATTGTCTCCCACAGACACTGGCTCGCTCGTTGTGTACATCCTCACCCCAAGATCGGGTTTTCCACGAAGCTCTGCGGTTACAAGATCGACGACGTTGGCGAGGAAGAAGATTTGACATTCGTCAAACTTCTGCCTCGAACGGGCAGGCAACGACGGGAAGTACAGAAACTGGTTGAGGAGGACATGGCGCTATCCGAGGAGGCTGCATTTGTGAGTTGGTCTCTTTTCATCTTCTTCAAACAGACGGTGGGTGGTGCTGACTTCCGCAGGAGAAACACGTCGTTCGCTATCGACGATGCTTCGCCGACTTCGATCTTCTCGTCGTCGAGCGACTCCCCAGCCCCGGAATCAGACAGTGGGATGATGCGCTCAGGGACTCGGTCATCCTCGACATCGCCTGGGACGCCCTCAAAGCCCTCGCGTACCTCCACGGGCGGGGCGTGGTCCACGGCGACATCCACCCTGGCAACATCATCCACTTCCCAAACATAGCCCGCGACGACGACGGCAACGGGACTTACAAGCTCTTCGGGCACGGCCTCGTGCCGAAGGTCGCGCGGCACGAAGATGCCCCGGGCGCGCTGTACACGGCCCCCGAGCTGCGGGGCAGGCCTTACAAACCGACGTTCAAGTCCGACGTCTGGATGCTGGGGATGGCGCTGTTGGAGTGCCACGAGCTCGGGGTCGGGGCTCGGAGCGTCCCGCGGCAGGGCGATCTGGAGATGTTCGCCAAGCAGCTTGCGGGGAGGACGCACGGAGGCCGGCTGGCATACCGGAGTGAGGGGTGCGGCTCTGGAGGCAAGTACTTCCACGAAGCCTTGGAGCTTATACTTGGGGTGATGCTGGTCGAGAAGCCCAGGGAGCGGGCGAGCGCGATGGAGGCGCTCAGGAAGCTGGGCGAGAAGAGACACGAAGAAACTGATACGAGCGAGGACGCCGGGCAGTTGATTATGCCTGTTAAGACGGCGGCCAAGGCGGCGAGGAAGGAGATTCGAGAAAGGAGCCCTGCGGGAAAGGCGTTTGGGCTAGTGAAGGGATTTTGGGACTGGCTCCTGCTCTTGGGTATTGCGTTGTTGTTTGCCCTGAAGTAGATGCCCGAAAGGCGTGTCTCGAAGGCGAGCTGGACTCGATTCTTGGATTGGATCTGGTGTGGATGTTTTTGAGCTTGGAGTGGCATGGGTTCTTTGGGTTGACGGCGAGGCTGGTCTAAACTGTTTGTGATTTATAGAAGAGGTGCAAATAGTTCATTGTTTCCATATGCAATCGTGGGTTTCCTCTATTCGATCTGGATGACCTTGAGCGAGAAACTGGAAAACCTGTATAGAGCAATGAACTACCTCATCCCACTAGAGACCGTCCATCAACTAGCTTCTCTGTGTGTCGTCACACCCGCGCCGGTGCTCACGCGTCTCGCATTGACCAATCACCACCCATCACGTCTCAGCGAGCGCGTCTAGTTCCAATCAATCTCTCCCCCATTCTATCACACCTCTGGTCCTGAGTAGTGACAGCGCAGCACGGGATCGAACGTCGTCCACGGCTCTCTCCTCTCCCGAGAGCTGTCGTGAACCCTCGCCGGAGGATGGTCGTCTGCCACTCTGCCGGGAGGAAGCTCAAATCATGGGTGAGTATCCGTAGAGAGCAAAGCTCGCAGTTTGAAAAGGGAAAAGAAGAACGCTAGCCGCCGCGGACTCCCCAGCGCGGACCTCAGAGAGTTCCGGGGAACGGAGCCGCGCCAGAAGCTGAGCTTGTCTCGCCCCCTGTGCCCCTGTCTGTTCTCGTCCCTTTTTTAACCAGAGGTCCATGTGGCGTGGTGCTCTCGTCGTCCGTCGCCCAGAGCTTGCCGTCATACAAACGGACTGCCATCTTCTGCAGTTGTTTCCCCCCTCCACCGGTAATGTGATGCTAGAGGGAGAGACTAAGCTAGGCCTTTCGTCCTACGTAAGGCAACAGGCCACGGGAAATAGTCTACTTATTTTCTCAGTTTCTCCTTTTCTCAGCTTTTATCTGTCTTCAACGCGCAGCCGCATCGCCTCCATCAGAAAATATCCGAAGTCTACCTCGCCGAAGGAACCCTCAGACCGTCTGATACTCACACACCTCAGGCCCTTGGGAAGTCCATCGCCCCAAACTGTGTCTCTCACCCGATTACGACCGCTTTTTGCAACTTCGACTCGACAATTCCTGTCTATAGGCAGCTTCCAGCCAGACCTCGATTCTCGACTCGGGGTATCCTCGCAAGCTGAACCCCTGCTTGGAAGGGACCGTCCCGAGCCCAGCCAGCCAGCCGACAGCATCTCCTTGCCGCTTCTTCCTATCGTTTCCAGTGTCTTACCCTCGAACTCCAAGACCGACAGCCCGGGTTGATCCCCGCTCGGACGGGACATCCGACTCTGGGCGTTCGGGCTCTGGAACCGGGGAACTGGGGAAGCCCAACCCGCCCTGTCAAAGCTTCGCCGCACTGCCCTTTCTCCTAGTCACCGTTCTTTGAGGTCTTGGACCGGTCTTGGACCAGATTTCATCTCGACAGTCCCTTCTTTTCTTCTCTTCGCTAACGTCTTTCTGCTCCTTTCTCTCTTTCACCATCCACCGATAGAGGGAATAAAACTGGCCTCAGCTAGCGGTCTGCGAGAGACATCAACCCTCTCGCTCTCTCACTCACCCAACAACCCCCCTCGCTAATACACACCGCGGGTGCATGTCTCACAACCAACGCACGAAAAAAAAAAAAAAAACACAACCCGAAAAAATGCATCGCGGCCGCTCATCCTCATCCTCCTCGAGCTCCTCCCGCTCCTCCTCCCGCTCGCGATCCCTCTCGCGCTCCTCCACCGCCGGCCCGCGCAGCCGGACCCTGACCCGGGACCGGTCCCGCGCCCGCTCGCTCTCCCGGGCCCGGTCCCAGTCCCGCTCTCGGTCCCACCGCCGCTTCAAACCCCCCAAGCCCAGCCTCAAGACCGCCGCCATCGCCGTCGCCGCCGTCGCCGTCGCGGCGATCTGCGTCCACCGCTTCTGGTCGCGCCGCGCCGCCCGCTCGGAGAAGGACTGCTGCGGCCACCCGCCCCCCCGCCGCCGCCTGCGCCGCCGCAACGTCATCCGGGACCGGCACAACGGGTACATCGACGACTACGAGCGCAGCACCCGGCGGAGGCTGCCCGAGAGGGGGTTCTACCCCGCGCGCAGCCGGGGTGCTGGCTCGAGGTACTACGACGGCGAGAGCGACGGGTACTCGTACTACTCGGACGACTACTGCCACTCCCCCACGGGGAGGCGGTTCTCGGACCGGAGGGAGAGGATAGACGACCGCCGGGCTCGACGGGCGGTCGAGGAGGACGTTGCTGCGTTCGGCGGCCCGAGGGACGAGATTGTGCGCTACGAGAAGCCGCCGACGGCGCGGTCGGAGGCGGAGAACAGCCGCTTCTTGGACGACGACCGGAGGAGTCGGAGGCGGTATGGAGATCTTTTAGATGACTGGGATCGGCGGGGCGAGCGGGCGCTTCCTTCTCCGACCGTTGAGCCGAGGCTTGACCCGATGCTCGATGATAGGAGGTCCAGACGGAGGTCGCATTTGGGGGAGTTCCATTAAGCAGTGACTGGAAGGGCGGCACACCCAGGTTAGCTAATGTGCAAATCATCTCTTCATTATCTTTCTAGCCGTGTTATCTGTTGCTAGATGAAGAAGCCATTTCCACTGCCATCCGTAATGACACCAGCTCCCCAAAGTAACGCCCCTTTCTAACCCTTTGGGGCAACGTTTTCATTATGTTCGTCTACTCCGCACTCGATATCGGAGCATCTGGGCAGGAGGAAGTAGGCGCGGTGAGTAGTCCCATGTCGCTGGGAGCCACGGGGCTTTCAGCTCGTGGCATCAAACTCATCTCGGCTTCCACTGCCGCCTGCCAACTCTCTCCTCCAGTCCGCATGACCAGCGGCGTGCTCAGCTCGGCCGAAAAGTAGCTCTCTCTGCGAGTACTACCGCGCGCCACGCCCTCTTGAGCCGAGATCGCGCTTCGAGTGCTGCGCATTCGCTTGCCTGGCCTGCCTCCCTCGCTGAGAAGCGAGCTTTTGAGAACGCGATCTTGCATCAGACGCTGATCGTGGTTGACAATGCCGCGTACGTAAGGCGCCACCTCCAAGGTGATCATCCGCATCGTCCTATCGAATATGGACGGCTCAAGAGAGTTTGATAAGCTGGCTGCTGCCTTTTCCGATGCCGCGATCGGGTCAAACGCCAGACTCAGATCATATCGTGAGATGACGGTGTCCTTGGTTGGCTTGGCAAGAGACTTGCGCATTTGTTGGATGGCACTGCCTTCATGGATTGGATCCATGCTGACTGCAGAGTCGGAGCTCAGAGGAGCGGCTTGGAGAAGCTGACGCGCGGCAGACTTGAGACTAGTTGAAATGGCGGCGGCTGTGCATGTGAAGGTTGTCAATGGAGGTGCTTCGAGCAGGCGCCGACCTATGATGAAATCGTCGCGAGTCTTGCTTGAAATGTCCGGCTGAGTAGGGTCCAACGGTTCCTATAATGGATTAGTCCTGTGCATTGAAATAAAGCAGTGCTACGCACCTGGAATCTAAGTCCAAAATCGCCGCCAGAGCAAACGTCGGCCGCACTCATGGCATCTGAAAAGTCAGAAAACACCTCCAGTGCTGTGAGCCTGTCTCCAGCAGAAGTGATGTGGAGGTTGCTTGCCCATGCGGCCATGTCGAGAGACTCATGCCAGTTACCCAGGTCCAGACCCAGGCCTTGCCAGCACTGGTTCATCAACTCCTCCTCAGCTGCGCAAGAGCTCGATATCACCGTGGGATCTCGGCTTACCCATCCCATTCCCTCCAAGTATGTTCCTTCACTCACAACGCGGATGACATCCCCATTCTCGTCCAGGTCGCAACCCTTTGGCCATCGTGGATAGAACCAGTCAAAGCCACCTCGACGGTCACCCACACCAAGCTGGCACCAGTAGTTGAGTTCCATCAAAGAGGCTCGGAAGTCGTATCCCTTTGACTCGTATAGGGAGCTCACAGCAGCGCGCTGGAGAGCATGGCCCTCATTAGCAGCAATGAGAAGCAGCACATCAACTGCTACATCCGTGGGTGGCGGTGTGAAGCGGAAGATTCCATACAAGATGAAATTGTGGAACGGGACCAGATTCTCATCGTTGCATGTCATGACAAAGGGCCTCTTGGACTGAGCAATGAGGTTGACAATGGTTGCCCAGAACTGCTTGTCTTCCTCATAAAGCACATCGACTTCCTCAAGGAGGATCAATGACTGCTTCTGGTTTTGAGACTTTGCCTTTGTAGGCTTGGTCGCGTCGCTCTGCTGTTCCGGTGCTGATTCCATCTTCGCTGCTGGAGGGTTCGCTTCTGGCTTGCTTGCAGGCTTTGGCTTGAAGAAGGACATCATGGTGCCCTGCTTGCCGGACTTGATATCTTTCGCTGTGTCGTCATCCTCCGCTTTGGTGCCGACGTCCTTCCGTCCATGTCGACCCTGTTGAACGAGATGGTTCTGAGTCATATCTCCGACCTTTTCCATGACATCCTTTCCATTGCGGCGACTACTTGCGTTGATCTCAAATACTTCGAAGCCCAGCTCCTTTGCAACGGCGTAGACGGCGGCAGTCTTCCCGGAGCCGCACGGTCCGCTGAGAACGACGGCATTTGTCAGACGACTCGCGTCTTTGCCCAAGTCCCTGCGGACGACCGTGTTCTTGGGGGCACCTTGGCTGTGGGTGGGGAACCAGTCGTCTTCATCATCATCGGAGACAGCAGGCATGAAGTCTGCCTCATCACCGCTGGAGACGATGAATCCGTCAAGCTTGTTGCGCTTCCGCTTCTTCTTGGCCGAAGAGGGCTTGCCACCGGATGCCTTTTGGTCGCCGCTCACGGCGCCAGTGTGCACAGATTGGACTTTGAGAGTTTGCAGCCACTCCTTGAGCAAAGCCGCCTCCTTGCCCTCTTGAAGTACCTCTTCAGCACACAGTGGCACATACTTTTGCGCCCAAGCCAGTTCCTCGCATTGAGATTTGTCGTAGGCTGATAGATTGGTTTCAAGGGCGTTGAACAAACGAGCGACCGCCGGATGAGGCTTGCGGGTCGAGGCTGTGAGGAGTTCGTCATCACTATCGTCGCCTGCGCCTGCAACAAGCGGTAATTGCGTCCGCAATTGAGCTTTGATTCTCGACCGCAGTTTTCGTCCGCTTTCAAAGTGTTTTCCAGGCAGACGAAGCTCCGATGGCGGCAATTGGTCGTCATGCGTGGCTTCCTCGATTGATTTTCTGATGTTGAGCGTGTCCAAAGACTTGGTGAGTTGATCAATAATAGATTCGCCTGCAAGGATGTTCGTGGGCTGGCCCTTGGACTTTCGAGATGATACGCCAGGTTGCTGCTGGAGGGCAGGTAGTGAGGCTCCTTCGGTAGACAGACCTCTCACGTGTGACATTCCCTGAGCTGGCCATGCCGGGTGACAAGCGCCTGGAACCTTGAGGCCCATTGATCGGAAGCCGAATTGGGGGACCTTTCCAGCCATGGGAGCTGCCCGCTGCTTCTTTGGTGAACAGGGTGTTGACATGAACACAGTCGTTCTCGGTGGTTTCGGAGCCGCAGCGGCTGGGGTGCCTGATGGCTTGGCGGCATTCTTCGACTTGGCGAGAAACAGGGGATGGGTGTCCTTCGTTTTCGACTTGTCTTGTTCCACCTTTGGATCTTTGGCACGGGACTTTCTAGCAGCTGTCGTTTGCTGAGGACTGGTCTGATTCTTGGATGGACTCGCAAGTATCTGTTCGACCTTGGGACCAATTCGAGCACGCGAGTCTGCATCATGACCGTACCTAATAGTTACGATGCGAGATGGCTTGCCGGGTGATTTTGAAGACTTTGCGGACCTAGAGCCCTCGGCGGTTGGCTTCGGCTTCGGCGGGGACCCAATTGTACCCGTCTTGGGATTGAACTTGAGAACCTTCGTGGGCTTTTGCGGTTCTGCCTTGGCAATCGTCGGAGTTGGAACAGGCACTGAGCCTGGGGGTGCTTGCGCATCCAGTGCATGGTCTGCGTTCGACGGGGCCTGCTCGGAGGGGGTCTCTTGAGGGACTTCGTTGGCGAGCGGGGTTGTCGGCGCGGCACTGGCTTGGGAGATGTGACTGGCTATATCAGTCATTGAGCCATTCACTTTGGCGTTCTTTCTTGGGCGTCCCCTCTTCTTGCCCGTGCTTCGCGCCGCATCACCAGTCTTCTGTCGCTTGCTATCGTGTTCGTCGTCGCCAATGTCTGAAGAATGGGGCTCGGTATCGCTCGAGGGATGCTGCGGCGTGCGCGTCTTCTTCCTTGATCGGGAAACCTTTTTACTCGGCGTTTCGTTTGCGGAGGGAGGGAGATCGGGATTCGAATCGGTCACTTGAAGTTCGGCACTCTTGCCTGGGACAAAAAATGGGTGGAGTTTCTTGTGCGAGCCGTCCAGCCCTTCCTGGCCCATGTTGGCTACCAGGAGGGTTCCCATGAGACCAGAAAATACTGTATTGTGTCGACGGTCAGTTGCGAATAATTGGCCTCAAGCTCTGGCGCGAAGATGACCTAGACAACTTACACTGGGCTGTCGCGCGCCGTCAGACTACGTCAGAGGGCGTGCGACTCAATCGGAAGCAGGGAGGGCGGAGAAAAGAAGGACACCAGTTTAAAATATAGCCACAGCAAGAATGTGCCGCGCAAGCTTTGCCTATGCGAAACAAGGCAAAGGTATGGATATGGGCAAAGGCTGGGATGGTGTTGAGGGAAGTGGGTGTTCCATGTCAAGCTTCACCAGTCGCGTCGACCGCGTCCAGTGGTACGCCCGGGGGAGGAAGCAGCGTGTAGCGCGACTGCCATTAACATCCTGGGCCCACACCGAAAACGGTCTTATCTTCTATCTTATCGATATCGGGGGTCGGACATGGGATGATCCGGTACATGCGTTTCACGAGTTTTTCTCGCACTGTCAATACAGCCACTTAAGCCGTCAATCGTACAGTGTGAGACTAGCGCACCTGCAGCTGCGCACCCCACTACCGCGAAGTCCTCCAACTTTTTTTTTCTCGACCTTGAAGCAGCACTTAGACGGTAGGCACCTTTGATCTTCGAGAAGAGCAATTGCTGCAGTACCTCAACCACGACGCCCCCAGAACCTTTTTCGAATCGATGTTATAGTATCACGCTCTGCGACGATTTGAAAAATGGCTCCCACCTTTCGCATCCACCGGCCGGACGTCCTGGCATCTCTGCCGCGCCCGCTGGACCACACCAAGGGCCAGTACCACATCGGCGAGGTTTACACCCAGAAGGCCGGCTCCAAGAAGAGGAAGAGACTCGAGGTTGTCGTCGGTGTCGACGGAGAGGCTGCGAACATCTACCATGTCGGTTTCTTCTCACCTCTGCTCGCTTCTTCGACTTGCTAACCTACCCCCATAGGTCCCTTCCTCTGGCCTGCGAACTTCGTACCCTATCCCCCCTCAAGAGTCGTTTACCTGCGCGCCGCACTCGATTCGATACCAGGACGCCTCCGCGACCGGTCGCAGCAACTACACATATCTCTCAACGCAGGATGCGTCTGGCGCCAAGCTGACGCTCTGTCGCGATGTTGTCGATGCGACTGGCAAGACGAACTCGACGAGCACCTCTCAGCGCCTGCGCCACAAGTCGCCGGTTTCAAACCTTTTCACTTCGGCTTTCTTCGACGAGACCGATGTCAGCGAGAAGAAGTCGGAGAAGGGCGACGTGATTGCCCTGTGCAAAGACGGTCAGGTCATCTGCCTCGACGCCGAAGATTTGGAGCAGAAGTGGAGCGCATCCTCCTACAACCTGTGCAGAGACCTGCTCCCTTCCTCTGTCGCAAAGTACGAGGTCGAGTTCGGTTTCCACGCCGCCGCTTCGGATGTCTTGAACGGCGTTTTCCAGGGCAGACAAGATGCCTTTGGGTCCTTTGGCCGCCAGGTCGACCCCAAGACCTTTAACCCGGACGTGCTCACCCTCGTCGTCCGTGCCAGCAGTGAAGGCTCGACCTCGCGATTTCTCATCGTCCTTGGCGTCTTGCCCACCGTCTTCTCCCAGCCTTTGGTCCAGATTCACGTCACTCCTCTGCCATCCCAAGATGAGCTTGTGGCAGAGTCTGCCGTCTACCAACTTCACGTCCAATCCGGCAAGCTGCTTCAGCTAGGAGGCCCAGTCCTTCGCACTTACGATATCACGACTGCCGTTCCCAAGTTGCAGGGTCAGCTGCCGCTGGCAGAAAAAGCCTCTTTCCTTCAGATATCCGAGCACTCTGTTCTCTGCCTGTCTACAAATTCCGCCAGCGTCCTGAACCCCACCTTCCACTCCATTCAAGCTTCGACGGCAATCCAACTGCCCGAAGGAAACGAGCAGAACAGACCGAACCTCGTCACCTTCCTTTCGAAACTGGATATGGCCGTTGCGCTCGTTGGCAACACTCTGATTTCCCTCCAGATCGAGCGCCCCAAGTCTCACGGCAAAGAGGGCCTTCTTATCGACTCCATCGGCCGCGGCTTGCCCCGATCAGATCGCATACCGGCTACGCTGCCTAAGCGGACCGGAAACGCCACTTTCGAGGAATACCTTCCGGGCACCCTGTCAGATGCTTACATCAAGGAGTCGCTGGCGGATGTGGAAAAGGCAGACGGCTTTCTGCAAGCGCACGACTGGAAGTCATTCGAGGCTCTGCTGGCACAGAGATTTGCAGTCGCCATCGATCAGGAGGCGGAACTGGACGGTGTGGAAACACCTGACTGGAAGTGGTTGGAGCGCTCAGAAAAGTATCCCGCCGTCGATCGCCGGTGGGTGCTTTACGCTATCAGCAGAGTGTTCACCATGGACACGACAGGCAGTGACGGCGCGGTCCTCCGATGTGTTCTTCCCGCGAGCAACGTCTTGATTTACCTGATCTCCGCTGGCCACCTCACCAATGCCAACATGTCGGCGGCCTTCAAGAGCGAGCCCGTCGAGTCGACCACTCAGGAACCGGTGATTGAGAATCTCGTCCAGGCCCTTGTGGACATGGATCCTACCATGGAGCTGCTCCTGAACTACGTATCGTCAACCAAGCTCGGCGAAAAGGAGCTTCTCCTGGTCATCAGAATCATCACGCGCAGTCTCGACCAACAGTCCAGACTGCTGCTCCCGGCGTCGACGGAGACGAAGGAGGAGGACTATGTCGAGATGGAGATCGACCACTTGGAGAAGGAGCTAGAACTGGCCGAGTACCACCTGGGAGACGACTCGAACCTCCGCGCACGCGCACTGACGACAGCCTTCGAGAAGCTCGCCAATTACTCAGCAGTTGCGACGGTGCGGGCTCTTCGCGAGACATTCGACCCGGAGGAGGTCAAGTCGCTGATCCAGCTTCTGCGCGTCCAGCTGATTGGAAGCGCATGGACGTCGAAATACGTGGACCCTACCAACCTGGACCGCGACGACCCGACCAAGACCATTCCGGATGGCGCCATCTCGCTCATCGCCGAGCTCCTGTCGCGCTGCATCGACTCCATCGGACCCAGCGGCTGGCTTACCAATGGAACGGCGCTCGGCGAACGTGCAGATGCAGCTGACTTCATCACCGCGCTGAGGCTCGAGGTCGGCGCAGCCCTGGAGGGCCTGAACGAGGGCAACTTCATCAGCGGCATCGTCGGCGAGGCTGTCCGTTACGGAAGGGCGGCCACGGCTGGGAAGGTCGTTGCCGTCGGAGGACGACAGGGTCTCGCCAAGCCCGTCTCGCTCGAGGTGGAGAGCTCGCCCCGTCTGCCGCTGGGCATGGCGCCCAAGCAGAGCGTGTCCCAGGTCAAGGTCGTCTCCGGTGGCGAGCTGGTGGAGAGGAGCTCCCGTGAGAGGGGACACCTGCTGAGTCAGAAGGTCAAGGCGTACTCGCTGGAGCGGATTGCCATTTGAGCCGCATGTCAGACGAGATGACGATGCTACACTACTTCTGCCATGTGAGATTATGGACATGTGGATATTGGAGTTAGGGCTGAGAGTAAGACGGGGTGGGCACAGCACGGCACGGGCAGCTAGCTCGGGGCAACGAGGAGCGCCCTGAAGGAGGCTGAAGCAGACTGGCTCCGTGACAAGCGCCCGACGCTCGTAGTGTCGGTGGACGAAGAAGATTAGCGGAAAGAGTCAGGTCAGGTCAGCGCCATCGGACGAGGGAAAGAAAAAGAAGAACAAGATACCACCAACAGACACCGAAGCGTACATTTTGGCGGCTCGGCGAACCGGCTTTAGTCGGCGGTGCTAGTCAGGCGAGCCTGGGTCATCGAGAGAGTCTTCTCTTCTTCCTCCGACGGCTTAGTATATCAACAACATTTTCACATAATTTTAAGTTTTTTTTTGCATAGATCGGAACAGGGGAAAAGAAGAAGCACAAGTTCAGAACATCGGCGAAATACCACGGTGCAGCTGACATGTCACCTATTCTCATGGCAGGGCTGCGGCTTACTCGATTTTCCCTTTCTTGCACACCGGACGAATCGGAACCCTTCGAACCTTGCCCGTCGGTCGGCGTGACACGAGCGCGGGCATGAGGGAGAGTTTGTTTGCTTGCTCGGGGAGGGGTTTAGGGAGTGGGAAAGTGCACATGCGGGATGTGTTGTTCGTGTAGTAGTGTACATCTAATTGGCATTGCTGATCATCTGCGAGATTTTGTTTCGTCGCCTTGAAATCTTCACTTTTGGTACTGGGCTCAGGGCGCCGTCCAGCCTGGTTCCTATTCGTAATATTGGCCATCGTTACAGATTCTTGCCCGGGTACTCTTCCCAGCTTGAGTCAGAGTCAGCCCCGGAAGCATAACGAGGCACCTTGCCTTGCCGCCACCTCGGGCTAACATGTGGAAAGGGATCAAAGAGCAACGGGGTGCCGGCAGGGCATATGCAGCGAGGTCCAAGCCCTGTCAGACCACCCAGCTGCCGGCAGTGAGGTTTGTACACCAGGCCATGATACCGGTATCTCCTTTCGCCAGCTCTACTCGCTCCATCCAAACATCATCGGCGCACAACGGGTGGGTGCTGCCTGCCTGGTAGTTTGGACGCCGAGACAATCTGACAGCCTCACCTGTCTCACGAGCCTCTCGAAACGTTATCCGAATGGAGGGAACAGGGTAAGAAAGCGTGTCAAGGACTCAAAGGCGGGTGAGTGGGCGGGTGGCTCAGCATCGTCCATCTCCAGGCAGCCAGGCCAATCACGGAGGGCCAACGAGACGATGCAGCAATCGATTCGCCCAGATTCGCCAGGAAGTTGCTGTAGACTGTAGTAGGTATGGCTTGCATTTGCATGCTGCCGCGGACGCCCTCTTCCCCGCGCCTCTGGAGGGTCTCGCTGGCTCGTCTAGTTGCCAACGGAGCCGATGTGGCTTTGCTGGGCAACTCGCTGCGACGCTATCGAATGCAGAGCTGAGCCGGTTGGTGTTAGCAGCTGCGCAGATTGTCGCGGGATTCTTACCCTCCCCCCAATCTTTCGGCCCCGAAGAGCCAACTGCTATGTAAGCTCTGGCGAGAAAAGGGACCCGGAAGGCGGATGAACCAGGCAAGGCGCCCTGGCGAGAACGGGTAGGGACATGTTCGGCTTCGCGGCTGGTCGCAGGGCGGACCTGGCCGGGAGTTTGCCAGAACCCGGTCATGGGTTCGTAGCGGCGGACGAGATGAGACGAGGATGGGATGAGAAGGGGGCAAACATTTGGAGAGATCTCGTCAGAGACATGGAGCCTCATGAAGATGGCATTTGCATTTACACGGGAGTTATCGGTGTTACGTGGAGTTGCAGCCCCGCGGCCGCGGAGCACGCGGTGGGATATTCGTCAGCAAACCAAACAAACGAAACACTCAAACCCCTACAAGGCATCCCAAACTAAACCTTTACAGCAGCTCTGTGCAGTTTTGACCGTTTCGTTCGTTTCTGTTTTGTGTTTCTCCGGTGCAGTAGCCGGTACGGTATGCGAAACGGAGCATCGCATCTCGAGCTTCTAGAAGGCCCTTCCGTATGTCTCTAGCGGCGTTCGCCTCTCCTCGTGTTCCGGCCGACGGCGAATGTCCACGGTGGCCAAGACGAACCCTCATGCATGGCCGAACTGCCTCTGTCTGGGTCTCTCGCCTCCCCAGCCCGTATTGTCTTTGCAGAGTCCAGAACTGCGGCACTGCCGCTGGTGTGTTGCTGCGCGCTGGCGGGGTTCCGTATTCTGTGCAGCGCAGCTGTGCAGCGAACCATTGGGAATCCCCACCCCGACTGGACCCCTTTTTCCTGTCGTAGCAGGATATTTTGCAGAAGACGTTTACTGTTTTTAGTTCTTCTTAGGGGGCGGACCTGAGTTTTTCTTGCCCCCTCATGGGTTACGATCTCTCGGGGACTGCCGGTTGATACCCGGGTCTTGTCTCTTGATGGGCCGGCCCAGTCACGAGCGCCGAGTGGTCCTGATGCAAGTTGCCGTTCGTGTAGCACACGGTAGCGCGCGGCGAGGATGCGAGAGAGAGGGGCCCGCGGGGGGGCCAAGCAGGGAGGTTTCTGTTCTTTTCTTGGGAGGCAACGCTGGCGTTGGTCTTCTGTCTGCAGAGCGCGTACATAGCGCGGGATACTGTGACATGCGTCAAGACTCCGTTGGGGTTGAAAAAGGAGGTCAGTTCGGGTTCGGATGTCTGCCTTGACATTCGGTCACCCACTTGCAAGTTACCCCTGGAACGCCCAGGGCTTTCTTGGACGCCCCCATTGGAGCCATTCCTCTTTGAGGCTTGGTGAAGAAGGGAGGCCGAGGGGGACAGAGAGTGGATGATGATGATGATGATGATGATGATGAAAAAGAAGGATGACTCTGACTCTGCTATGTAAGTCTAGGGCCGATGGTCGACGGTACCAGGCGGGTGGCGCAAGCTTCCAGGCAGGGCCATCCCGGCGAACCGGGGGCTGAGAGCAGGCACCCCAGAGTACCACGCAGGAATGACGATGCAAGAGATTTGAACTCGGGCCACATGGTTGGTGAACACTCATCGCCCAGCACTGGGGAAAGCCTGGGCGAAGTGGTAGAGGCGCGTGTCTTTAGGCAGTATCTGCAGTGTACAGTCTGCAGGCCGTGTTTCTGTCGCACTCGTTTCCTCCCCTGGACGTTAGCATGACGGTGGTGATTGTGGTTGTTTGGTCGATATATGCCTCCAGCCCTATGAAGAAACATATGATGCCTATGTTCAAAACATGAGGTGCTATTTTCAGGCGCAGTTTTTATGGTCTCAATCTATGAGAAAGGGAACATGTGAACCTGCTCCGAAAGTTAACCTGGATGGAAACCTGCTATTTTGAGCTGCTGAATGATGTTGTCGTCCTACCGAGTATCATCTTCATTGAGAAGGTGATCATGCCGGGCCAAGGCCATTCATCAACAGCCACAGCAACCACAGGAGAGAGTTCGGGGTGACAGGAGGCAAAATGCAACGTACTCGAGGTACTTTCGCCCATGTGTTTCGTACCGTATCGTAACTCCGTACAGCACAAGAACCAGAGGAACGGCTGGGCTCAGGGTCTTCTTTTTTCTTTTTGGGGCCTTTCCGGGCGCTAAGCTCAGGCCGGCAGGAAACGGTGCAGATCGAGCAGTCACTGGTCACCGTCCCCCCTGCCTGTCCTTTGCTGGATATGTATTTACAGGCACAATGGCAGTGGGCGAGTACCTACAGCTTCCTAGGTCCGCTGCACGACAGCCACAGGGTACAAGCTACAGGGGACTGGGACTAGGACTGAGCAGCGCAGCCCCCGGACGGTATGATTTCATGGATCTGGCAGCGTTACGTCACCACGTCACCCACCACCCCCGAGCTCCGTTAAGGAAGGTCGCGCGTCGTCCTTCATCCCATCTCCCATCTCTCACTACATCACTCATTGGCTCACTCACAGTCATTCTTCTCACTCACTCACCTCGGCCAGCAGAGCTCAAGCCTCTTCTCCCACACCATCGTTTGTAATGCCACAAACGGATTGGGCCCCTCGCGTCGATCTGCCCTCGGCCTGCCTTGCCTTGCTGCTGGAACGGATGCACGAGAAGACGTCCCCATTGAGGGAGAGGGAACGCTCACTCACGAGCCCTGAGCCCCCAGCCTCTTCACTCAGTTCGCTTAGTGTACACTTCCGTACTCCATCTCCCTTCCACAGTCTCATATCGCACCGTCCCGTACCTACCGTACCGAACCGTAAGTATTCGTATCGTTCATAGCAATAGTAAGCACGTCAGGTAGGAAGAGGAAGAAAAAGACAAGCCTCGGGGTAGGTACTCCAGTACTTCCTTCTCGTGGGAGTCGGCTGCGCTCTCGTCCACATGATCAGCTCTCACTACGTATCTGTACTCTCATCATTCTGCCTCCGTCAAACACGCCAAAGAAGTACAAGCTGACCACGACCATGCGTGCCCATGACCTCGCGCATCTCAAAGTCAGACCAAGGTCACTCACTCATTAATCATCCCCAAGTTGACCCCGAACGAAGCCTGCTGCCCTCAGGCCCCCTCCGAGGTGACCCCAAGTCCCCAAGTCACCAAGTCCTCTTGTCCTCATGTCACCCCCTGGTCGATGACAATATGCCATGATGGATCCCATCGCAGTGAGGCCCCGTTTCGGGTCACCACCACTTCCTCCACCATCACTCTCCTACCTAGTCCACGTCCTACTTACCCGGCCGCGCCTGGTCTGGCCTTTTCCATCACTTGCCTCGTCTCGCCTGCCTCGCTTCCCAAGTGTCGTCGTCTGGCATAACGAGGCCGTGGTTTGTGATTGAATACTTCGCCTTTCCTCCTCCCTGCTCTCTCTTTCACCATAATCCTGGGTTCTTCGTTACCTTGCCTGACCTTGCTCGCTACATCGCTCACCGAGTCACTGTGACTGTACTCTCTACACTTTGACACGCCTCGCCCTGGATGTCTACATTGCCCGGAATCCTGATGTTATTCTCGGACCTTAGGTAGCACATCACAAATCACACTCGTCTCCCTCGTCCTCTTCTAATACCCTCCCATCTTCTCTCTCTCACACACTCACATACTCTTCTCCATAACTATCCCCTGCTGGCAACCACCAATCCAACCCACCAAGCTTCCGTCACCCACGTCTTCTTCCAACCCCCCTGGAACAGCGCTCCTCTCCTCCGATGCCACATCTTTGTTATTGTTCCTGACTTGCATCACTTTCCCTGATCTTAACCCGCCCTCCCTCTTGCGTACGCCCGTCGATCTCAACGCAGCGTCTCAACGCATCTCCCGCCTACCCGCGACTCTGCAGCTTTAGTAGAAGTTCTCGTCCGGTCTCCCGCCCCTTCGTCGTCTTCTCTTTGTCTCATCGACGCAACTCTCACCAGCCGTACAATCGCACCAAACCACCGGCTCATACGCTCATCAAGCCATCATCACGCTCGTAGGCGCGAGCACCCCAACCCCGGTGCTGACCACACCCAACCACGATAGCCGTCATGAGCAACGGCACTACAGTTCCCGTCGGCGCGGTCGACGCCATCGCCCGCGCCCTCTTCCGCCGCGCGAAGACGGCTGGCCCAGAATTCGCAGACATCGCGACCGCCGTCCGCCGCCTTCACACCGTGCTCAAGCACCTTAAGGCTGAAGCCGAGGATCCGGACTCGCTGCTCAACGCCGGCTCCTCTGCCACCGTCTACGCCCGCCAGCTCACTCGCCTCGTCGAGGACTGCGACTTCACCCTCAAGCAGCTCGACACCATCCTCGAGAAGTATGGCGGCGTCACCCGCCTCGAGGAGCGAGAGCGTGACATGGTCGCCATGATCCGCACCAAGCTGGCCAACCAAAAGACCAACATTGACATGTTCCTCGACACCATCCAGCTGCACAACCCCGGCAAGGCCCAACGCATCGTCGACGAGCAGGGCGGAAACCTTGACGACATCAAGGACAAGGTCGACGCCATCGCTGCCCGCCTGTTCGCCAGGAGGGACAGCGGCATCGGCGACGACGAGGAGGACCTGTGGCAGCAGTTCAGGTCCGAGCTAGAGAAGGAGGGCTTTTCAAAGGAAGTCTTGAGGAAAAACAAGGTACTGTTCAATCTTGAGCCCATGTTTGCCTCATGTACATGCGACTAACACCCACCAGGAGGTCCTCCGCGCCTATATCCGCGAGCTGGAAGAATCCACCGGCAACGATGCCACCGCTCCCCCCTCCGTCCGTGGCCTCCTTGCTCAAGAGCGCTCTCGCCACCCTGCCATGGCCGTAACACCTGCTTCATATTCCGGCGAGACATACGGTTCCTACGACGACAAGTATGCCCCGGCCGTCAGGGGCGATCGTCGCATGGCTGACCCGCGTTCTTCTGCGCCAAAATTTCCCAACCAATACAGCACCCTGTCGACATACGAACACGAGATGGACGACGAGCATAACGACTCGCTTGCCCTCATCTCCACCCGCGACCTCATGGCCATGGATAGCCTCAACAACGGCATGGAAAGCCTACGCCTGTCTGCCGCACCACTCCAACACTACAGCATATCCCCTTCCTCCGCGTCCCCGTCAACACGCTATCTGCCCCCGGACGTGATCGCCGCCCGCGCAGGTGCTGATTTCTCATCTTCTCCTACTGCCGCTGGCAATCTCGGCGTATCACCACGCTTCGTGCCTCCGCTCCCCGGCTATGCCAATGCCGGCCCGCCCTTCGGTGCCTCTCCGCGGACGTCGGCAAGTCGCCTCGCCCCGGACCAGTATGGCATGGACATCCCCCTCGAAGCCAAGTGGACACGCATCCGCCGTGCCCTCATCTCCCCCGAGGTCCTCGAGCGCGCGGGCGTAAGATACGAGGCCCGCCCAGATTACGTCGCTATCCTCGGCGTACTCAGCCGCGAGGAGATCACCCACTACGCCCGTCTATCCGCTGAGGCTCGCGCATCCCGGTCTCGTAGCAGGCCGAACGGCAATGGCAATGGCAACGGGAACAACGTCAGTACCACGAGCCAACCCCGAAGGCGCAGCGACGCGCACGGGACGTCATCATCGGACGATGCCATCTGGGACTCCTCAGACGCCTCCTCGGAGGCGAGCTACGGAGACGAGAAGAAGGGGACCAAAGCCTACTACATCGTCCCGCCGCCCTCGGACAAGGAGAAGGGCACTTCCCCGGCGGCTACCGTGCAACCAAAGCCCATCCTCAAGAACAAGAATGAGAACCACGTCCGCTTCGACCCGGAGCCACACGAGTTCGACCCCTCTACCTCGCCCCGCTCCTATCGCGACGAGCGGGACAGGAGCGAGCGCAGGAGACGTCCGTCACGCAGGGAACACCGGGACTACGACCGCGACCGCGAGCGAGACTACCGCGACCGCGACCGCGAGAGGGACAGAGACAGGGACAGGGACAGGGACAGAGAGCACCGCGAGCACAGGGACCATCGTGACCGCGACAGGGACCGCGACCGCGACCACTACCCCCGCCGCCACCACCGCTCCGAGCGTGCCGAGCGCGAGAGGCGCGACAAGAAGAAGGCCTGGGGCGAGACGCTGGGCGCCGTCGGCATCGGCGGCGCCGCGGCCAGTCTGCTCAGCGTCCTGACCGAGGCCGCTTCCGCCTTGTAGTCTCTCCTGTGTCATATGATTGTTCAGATAAAGGAAGCCTGTTTCTGTACCAAATCTGATTTTCTTGTCTATTACCAAAGCCTGTGTTTTTCTACTTGCTTCCTTCCATTCATCGGGCTGCGCCCAAATCATCCTTACGAGATCAAGTTCTTGCACAGACTTCTTTTCCGTTGGAGTACAGGACCCTTTCATAGGTACCCGGAGGAAAGAACACTGTGCGTTGCTGAAAAGACGCATAACCCATACCCAAACCAGTTTTCTTTGTATAGATCGAGTCAAATGATACGATACGAGAGGTAGAGAGACCGAGAGAGAGAGCGAGAGGGTGGAAGATATGATACCTGTACTTTGAGGAGAGGGAGCTGAAAAAGCGGAAGAGAGCTTCCTGAACTGTAGATGCGTCTGTACGTTTGTCGGTGTGTAAATGTACATACGAATCAAATGATACCCAGATTGATGATACCTATTGGTGGTGGCCTTCGCTTGAACATGACTAGAAATCGAACTTTATTTGCCTGAACCGTTTTGGCGTCGTGAATCCCATGCTTCCCGTCGTTTCCTTTGTTTGCTATGCAATACTGCAGCAAACTCCCAAAATGCACCAGCTACCCAAATCATTACAAACGGCTTGCTGCATTGACCAACATCACTCGTCCTTGCTATTCTAGCACTGCTTCAAAAGTTGCGCCGGGTCTGCCGGCGGGTGGGCAGGGCGGCGGCCCCGCCGTCGACGTCGAACTCGAAGCCTCCGATCTTCTGCCTCCCGGACTGCCTGGCGGAGGAGGCGGCGGGGGCCTTGACCTCCTCGCCGCGCATCCTGCTCATGACCTTGGCGCGGTGCTGCCTGGCCTCCGGGTCCTCGTACTGGACCTGCGTCGACGGCGGCTCGGGCTCGGGCTGCGGCTCCGAGCCCTCCGCCGGCCGCCCGAAGGAGTCGATGCGCGACTCGGCGCTGCCGCTGGACGCCGCCGACGCGTTGCTGATGGCCCGGCCGAAGATGCCGCGCTTCCGGGGGCGTCGCGGCTGCTGCTGCTGCTGCTCCTCGTCGTGCGCGGGGTCCGTGGTGGTGGGCGCGGACTCGATGAGGGAGGTTAGTTTCGAGGAGAGCGCTTCTTTTTCCGCCTTCTTTTGCGCGTCGCGCTGGAGTCGGAGCTGCGTCTCTTCGTCTTCTTGTCCGGCTTCGAGCGCTTGGGAGTCCTGCGATGTCGCGGTGGCAGGGCGCTCGCTCGTGGGTTTCTGGGCGTTGCTGTCACCTTCATCGCCCACTTGTGCCTCCTTGTCGTCATCTGCCGCAGCGAACACGGGGTCATCGGCCATGGGTTCTCCGCCTTGCGACGCGCGCCATTGCTCGACGACGCTTCGCGATTCGAGAACGGGAATGGGTGTCGGTTCCGCGCTGTCGGCCACGCTTGTAGCCCTCGCCTTGTCCGCTGCCTGCTTCTCGGTCCGCTGCGATGTAAATGACCTGTTGAGCGCGTTGGACGATGCGCTGGCAGGCGGCGCCGCGACCGTACCGCCTCCAAAGCTATCCATCTGGTGCGTTCTGGCCGTTTGGAACTGCAAAGAAGTAGTCGAACCCTCGTTCGCTGTTGTGCGCTTCGGGCCCGCTGGTTTCTGCCGGCTCTCGTCTTGGAACGCTGTAGGGTCGATCGCCGCTACCGAGGTGTGCCTCGAGACGGTCTTCTTCGGCGGATGGGGCATTGGCTCGGATCGCGTCCTCTGGAGGGGCTGTTTTGTGCCTCCCCCTGGCTGCTCTTTCGTCCTCGGCTTAGGCCGGAGATCACGGTTCTGCCTTAGTTCTGGAAACATGAATTGCGCGACTGGGACGTTGTAACCTGTAGTTATGCTGTCCCAGAGCCATTCCGAACTCACTATGGGGATGTCGTTGTCAAAGGCGAACTTGAGCTTCTCCTTGCGCGTGCCGGTCAGAGACTTGCAAACCAGCACCGAGGTCGCCTCGTTGAGTCTGGCAGCATACTTGGCGCCAATCTGCCTGATGGCCTTCTCCACGTGGAGCAGGTCTACACCGGTGAAGCCCGCGGTACATACAGACAGGTCCTCAAATCCAGAAATGGGAAACATGGGGAACGGTCGCCCCAAGACGTGGTCATTCGGGTTACATAGTGCTTTGGTGTGCAAGCATCGCTCGATAAAGAACTCTGTCACGATCTGTGTCGTGTCGGCATCCGCTGGCGGTACCTGGAAGTGGGTGGAAGGTTGGGACTCCTGGGGGATGATCAGGAACCTTTGGACTGGTCTCGCGGTCGTGGAAGCCATGGCCTCGAAGCTGTCGTGGGTCGTGCCACCGAGAGAACCTATCGTCTCGGCCAGGATCTTGGACTTCCACGGCTCAAAACCAGCCATGAAAAAGTGGCAAGCCGAGAATATGCCCGCATCCGGAGCTGGCGGTCTCATGGCGTCATGGACCCCAGAGTCGGCGACCTCGATCCTCTCGCCCCTGTCAGGCGCTGACGATTCGCCCGTCTGCTTGCTGCCGAGGATATCCCCCCAAAGCGTGTCCCTCTGGCTGCTGAGTTTCATGCTCGCCGTCTTTCTCAGCTTCCTCTGCCCATCCTCTCCGACGCCTGACCTCGACCGCTTGCCGAGGGATACCCTGCGGGGGTTGACTCTGTTCCAAGCGCCCTGGCCTTGTTCTTCTGGCGGCAAGACGGGGTCGAAACAGGTCTCGTCAAGAATCATGCCGCGTTCGATCGTCTGGTCGAGCCACTGCAGAGATACGGTGCGGATATTCCAGGATCGCGCCGCCTTGTATTTCTTTCCCTCGGGCTTAAAAACAATGAGATGCGATACTCGTTTCGTCAGGTCGCCCGTGTAAGTGCCGCCGTTGGCCGTGATCCGGTCGATAATCTGGTTTCGGTATTCGGCTGCAACACAAAAGTCAGGTCTGCGATCCGTTCTGCATGTCCCATCGTGCACCTACGATCGTCGAAGCCGGTCATGCACAGCAATAGGCTTCCGCGCTTGCCCTCGGCAGGGTTCGTGGGATCTGGCATCTCGCCGCAGGTCTCGAGCGGCTTCAGCTGCCACTCTCGCTCCAGGGCAGGAAAGTCGATTTCGGCGTCGGCCATCCATAGCTCTCCCACTGTATCGATCCACCTGGCGTCCATGGCCTTGATATCGGTGCGTTCTTTGGCGACATGGCGGTACTTGGGTGTGTCGTAGTCCCCTACGACGAGATGCGTGACGTCGGGGGTCAGATCATATTTGTGTATTCCGCCGAGTTCCTCGGTCTTTTTTGCCAGTTCTGTCTGGGAGAATAGTCAGAATCCTGCGCGGGGACATGTTGTTGATCGAGAAGCAGTGGAGGGGCAAAAAAGACAACAGAACAGACAAGCCCATCACATGACAACGAGACAACTTACGCGCTGGTCCGGGGGGATGCTCGTGCAGCACACAACGACACCTTTGAAGGGCTGGGCATGGTCGAGAGGGGGCTCGCTCGAGTCGCGGTGCGTAGAGTCCATACTAGAGCATGTCGCTGGTGGTGAGGATGCCGTCGCGGAGCTGCAGGACGGGCAACAGTGTTGAAGGCTGCGTGCGTCTGGATCTGCCTGTCCCTTGCAAGTTGCAGCAGCACACGGCGCGTCGAAGAAAAAGTCGCGTCTGCTGCCTACTCCAATCAATTAACTAATGGAGGTATCCGGTACCACGATACCTAGGCTGCTACCTACTGCTAGGCACCTAAGGGCGCCATTGGTAGACGTCACTGCCCGCCTGAAGTGCTTGGTGGGGCCAGCCTGGAGAGCGCCCAAGGTACCTGGGCACGCTTCAAGCTTGTACCTCTGTGCCTAACGACAACACTCACCCAGGTTCCTAGGAATGCCACAGAACCTTGTTTGCGACCGTGTAGTTTAACATTGCGAATTCTATGGCTTTACTAGAATCTTAGAGAAATTCAAAAGTGAGTGGATAAGGCAGGTTAATTCTGAAAGTTACTTGGGGTTCCTCTTTTTCTCTGTTGGAAGTTCCAGCCAAACTCCTTCTGGGGACGCGGCCCACCGAAGCTCCAGTACCTTCGTTGACTTACACATTGGCTGAATCACAACTTGCGCGTAAAAAAGCCTGCGAAAAGCTCTGCCGCACAAATGACTTGCTGTTGTCGACCCGATTTGAAAAATCAAGATTCATGTCCAACAAGCTTCAGCCTCTTTCCTGGGTAACTTTGCCCCAGTGTCCAGGCCGAAGGGCCGCGAAGGAAGAGACCGCCTGAATCAGACCGGAGCCCCCGCCTGTTCTACCTACTCTACTCTCTCAAGGAACGAGCATTGGTATAGCTGATACACAGCTTTTGAAAGCCATAAACCTCGTACGGTCATAACATATCATGTATCCAAGTCTGTGTTTAAAGTCGTTCGTAGCTGGAAAAGGTCTTGTAGGTCGCCTGCAACAGTATCGTCCAATGTCAAAGGCATTGTGTTCCCAGACCGAGTTTCAGAGCGACATGATGCAAGCTGTTTGGACGACAAGAGGTTGGGATGGAACTGCGGTGAGGAAAGCAAGATTCAGGAGCAAAACGCAACGAATTCATGAACGATGTGACATGTTCCTA
This sequence comes from Colletotrichum brevisporum, assembly GCA_030770045.1. NCBI lineage: Eukaryota > Fungi > Ascomycota > Sordariomycetes > Glomerellales > Glomerellaceae > Colletotrichum > Colletotrichum brevisporum. The sequence continues at coordinate 13,304,107 of JAUGSI010000001.1, forward strand.
GCGGCATAGCATAATACCTAGAGCGAAAGCTGGAGGTGGATGGTTCTGTTCTTGACTCAAACGGACCCCTCTCGAAAAGGAAGGCGGGGTGCGGCAGGTCATCGCAGTAGAGACGCCGGGAGTACCTAATTAGCTACATAGGTAGGTACCTTGGACACCTAATTGATGGAACTGCACTGTAAGCTCCCGCCTGGGCAGCTTGACTTCCCACCTACCTACAGAAACAGCCGGGCCCGTGAAGACACAACCACAAGAGCGTCCCGCCGCCATCAGGGCACTCAGCGGCAGTTACCCCACCATTCGACCCTGAAGTTCAGCCTCGCTCTTTCCTCGCTGCCTTCCCTTCTCTTCCAGTCTTGACCACCGCCATTTCTTTCGACGATACCAACTCGACACTCGCCGACCCCACGACCTCTCGGAGCGACTCGATATTTCCCCTCTCACAACGAAACATCCCGAACCCGGGTCGCCGATTTAATCTCGTCATTCACTTCCCCCCCTACACCTACATCGTCGACCCGTCGCCGATCACGCAGGGACGAACGGTTGCGTCACGCGATACCCTTGGACTTGCGACCATCAAACCCCGAATCCGACTACGCAACGATACCAAAAGCCGAGACGGAACATCCGTGGTCAAAATGCCTCCCTCGTCAACTTCCCAGAAGGCGGTGACGGCGCAGTTTGTCCAGTTGACGGGCGCAAGTGAACGAACCGCGCAACGGGTACGTCCAGAGATGGAAACAAGAGATATCGTCTTCCCTGCCAGCTCGCGCTGCTCTCCCTCCCCCACTTTCCCACACCTCATCCCCATCCCCTCATTGTCCTACCGGGCCTTGCGAGACGCGAGCCACGTTGATGGGTGGCGGAGAAACGTCGGCAGCTGTCGTGTCTTGTAACGTTGTGCCGCGATGCATTGGGTGTGCTACGCTGGGCGGGCGCAGGGCTTCACTGGGCATCGAGGGGAATGCTTCCTCGGCGGGGGAGGGGCAGCTGAGAGACGACGAGTGGACGGGAGTCCCCTTCTTGAATCTCGGGACGTCGCTTGCTGACTTGAGCTTATCCAACAGTACTTGAAGAACTCGGGCTACAAGATCAACGAGGCTGTCGATGCGTAAGTGAAATCGTCCCTGTTCCTGTTCGGCTTTTCATTTTGGTCTGTTTCGGCTCGCCCTGTTTCGTTCCGTTTCGTTTCGTCTTCCGCCCGGCTGGATGGCTAGCCCGGTCGCTGTCTTTGCCCGGTACCGCCATGGACGTTTACCGCTCTTCTTGGGTGTTTTCCGAGGCCTCCCTCCATCAATCGGACTGGGTGCGCCGGCCCTTCTCGGACAATTTGGCCTGCAGCGCCGTGCAGTGCAGACGAAGCGCATGAATACGGGGCAGCAACTGGTGCCCTCGGGTTGGGGTCATTCTCACTTGTCGCCGGTTCATTGTGAGATGCCTTTGCGCAGCCGCTGTGCTTTGTGGGGTCGCGGTTGCGTCCACTCACCCGCGGAAGCGCTGCACTTCCCAGGATCGCTACCGCTGGACAATGGCCCTCCGCAGCTACGAGGTCACAGTCCAGTCCCCTTTTGGGGGCACATGCTGTCCACGCAATCAAGAGAAAGGCCGAGTCGACGCCGATCGCCAATTGCTCCTGAAACATTCAATTTGCACTTAAAATGGCTCTTAAAGCGACGAATGGCTTTGACAGCCGCCACTCGGGCCCATTCACCACCACCTCTTGGCCAACCTGCTTTTGTCCTTCCGTCGGCCTAGTTCCTAGTCGGCACCAGCGCGTCACCTCACGGACTGGACTGCCTGCCACCCAGGTGCCACCCATCCCGTGGCGATCACGACAGCTTGTCGAAAGGGGTTCCCAGTCAACCTTGGAGATCTTTCCGGACCCGATGCCGAGCCTGTCTATCAAGGTCCATGCAGAAAAGGCGATATTTTATCTGGTCCATCAGCTCCACCGTCCTCCGCGGTCACATTGTCCAGTCACGGCCTGATATTCGACCGAAGAAGCCTGGTGTTCAAGTGCCAAGATGGGATGGAAAGGGGTCAAGAGCGCATTGCCTGGCAAAGGCATGAATCTCTTTTCCTCGAAACGAAAGGCAGCTAAGAAGGGGCTCGTTTTCGAGGAGAAGAACAACTCTGGGTATTCCAGCCGATTGTTGTAACAGCCTGCGCAAAGTTGCCAGACAAGCTACCCCAGGCCATTCAGAGCCACCCGATTCCTGTAGCGCCTCTGAAGCGCAGCTGCATTGAATTGTCACTGAACGAACATGATGGACTGACATGCCCTTTGAATAGGTATTTCTCTGGCAATAGTGGTGCCACTACGCCCACAACCTCCGCCCTCGAAACCACGTTGAATCAGATGTTCGACAAGCTCCGGAGTAAGTCACTCCAAACCGCCTTGCGCCAGCACAACTAACCAGGCACAGATGACTCCCAGGATGAGAAGGACTCACTCGGCGTAGAGTCGACCATGGCCTACTTGCAAGATCTGGGCGTCAACCTTGAGAATGCCGAGATGCTTGTCGTCGCCGAATTTCTTAAGACGCCTTCTATCGGTGAGATCACGAGACAAGGCTACGTTGATGGATGGAAGTCAACTGGGTATGGCATTCGTTGTTCGCATCTCAAGGGTAGCACAGCTAACAGAAGTCTAGTTCTGCGACTCGGCAAGCACACATCTCACACATCCAGTCGCTGGTCAAGAGCCTCACAACCGACCCCGCCTATTTCAGAAAGGTTTATCGTCACACTTTTGTCGCCAGCAAAGAGCCCAACCAAAAGGCACTGCCCGTCGACACAGCCAAGGTGTACTGGGGCGTTCTCTTCTCGCCTCCCGGTTGGCAGTGGAAGACAAAGTCCCAGGACTGGCTGCAGCTGTGGACTACGTTCCTGGATGAGAAGTGGACCCGATCTGTCAACCGTGACATGTGGAACATGGCCCTCGAGTTCGCCACCAAAACAATGGCCGACGAGTCCCTGTCCTTTTGGAACGAAGATGGAGCGTGGCCTAGCGTGATTGACGATTTCGTGGCCTGGTGCAAAGAGAAGGGAGTCAGCAAGACCGAGTCGATGGATATTGACGCCTAGGAGCCAGTCAAGTCAGTCAAACCAGCCATATCAGTCAAGCCAGCCACGCACGCCGCGCCACGAAGGAACCGGAAACAGCCAGGCAAGCGGAAGCGAGGAGAGTAGTAGACTTTTACGGACAAGGGACTCTTGCCGACGGAGCCTGGGAACTGAGCCGCCGCACACATACACTCCGTCTTTGCGAGTGGCTATTCGTGAGCATCGGAAGCTGCTCGATTTTGGGAGCGGGCTGCATCGGATTGGAGCCAGGCATAACCAGTGTATGAAAATTCCAGCATTACCTTAGCATACAGACATGAGCCATGAAGTTCAGATTGATATCAACTGTCGCGCTCGGCTACGTGAGAACGGTTGATGTGTTCGCGATTTTTTTGCTTGAAAATTCCTCCCGTCTATTGTATCTCTTGGTGTGCCAATTGATTGTACACTCCGAGCTGTCGTCGGCTTGATACATGTGCAAGCAAATACCCCGGCGCCGGCTCGGGGATCTCTCAGTATCCTACACCCTCCACCGTTCGCTCGTCGTCTCAGGTCATCTCGGCGCGGAGCGAGAAGCTTTACGCCTCGCTTACTACCTGACTGCTCGTCGTGTTCCCCCTCTGCCATGTGTTCAGATGCCCCCTCTCTGCCCTACTCAGATCTCGTCCCACTTGACGTTGCCGAAGCGTGCCGCGCTCTCGAGCTTGCCGTCGCCGAGCTTGACGTGCGCGGTGCGGATGACGCGGGGGTCGAGGTTGATGGTCTCGCGCATGGCGATGTGGGTGGCGGTGGAGGCGTCGTAACGCATGAGGAAGTAGTGGCCCTGCTTGTGCTTGACCTGGGCCCTGGAGACGGGGCGGGGGAGCATGAAGACGCCCCAGTTGGAGAGGCCGCGGATGACGCCGCCGTTGCGGAGGACGATCTGGCCTGCGGTGAGGGCGATTCTAGAGGGGTAACGTTAGAGGGACTGAACGACCACGGGCTGCGTTCCGACGGAGGGGGGTTCGGTGTCGGTGGGCGTGGTCGGGGGAGGGAGCGCGTACTCTTTCACCTCGGCGAGGTTGCCCGGTCGCACCTAGTGGTTCGGTTAGTGCTTTGTCGCATTGGAAAATTATGCGGGGAGACTCACTATTCCTATGATTTCGTACAACATCTTGTGGCCGACATTGACGCTGTGCTGCGGATGATTCGAGGTTCAGGCCTGATGCACGAGCTCGCGATCACCAAATTATTTCGGGGAGTTTGCGCCACAGGGATGGAATTTTCCGGGGGACGTGGCTGGTTGGAAGTGGGGCCGAAATGGGAGCTTCAGCCACGACTGTGCATCGCGTGACGGCGGGGTGTCATTCGCACTGTCCCCGCGACCGCTGGCCAATCCAGGTGATGCTATTGTCATCGGCGAGAACTGATGGATCTCAGCGTGATGTCGGAATGAGTTGACGGAGCAAAGTTGTATGTTTACACAGCCGATTGAATGGCTAGTTTAGTCTTACACGTGTTCTATCCTACATTTTCGGCCGATTGGTGTTACACTGTCTTGTCAAGTGGTGCAGGGGGAGCCCTCTGGTTGCGACCTCAAAGTTGCTGCTTGCTCGTTGCCCGCCATAACCGCCAGGGCAGCTTCCAGCTCGCCTTGACGGTAAAGGGGTCGAAGTTGGTCGCCTCCAGGTTTGTGAGATATTCTTGAGCGGGAATCGCTTCAAGCAGCACCCCGAACCCGCGCCGGATGTCGCGCTGGACGTCGTCCTCCTCATCGTACACGTGCTCCTCCTCGCCCTGGTGCTCGAACTCGTGGCCGGCACTCTGCCCGGCCTTGAGGTTCTTGAGCATCTCCCGCGCCGTGATCAGGTGATCGTTCGCTCGTGTCGCCACCTTGAACACGGCGTCCTGGAACCCCTCGGCCTCAGGGCCGTACCTGTACACATCCTCCTCGCGCAGGTTGGCCTCGGCCATGACGTCCAGCGGGAGGAGCAGAGCCGGGTCGCGCTGCCGCGCCGGCTCGGTCCCGGCGGGCGTGGTGACCTGCTGCCTCTGCGGCGCTGCGAGCACCGGGATCCCGCGTATCGTCGCCACGATGCCGCAGGCCTTGCCGATGTGGCTGGCCAGGTGGTCGACCTGCATCGAGCGCAGGGGCATGATGGCCAGCGTGGCGTACATCAGGGTCGAGTACGTGTTCTCAGCGTACTCCTCCAGCGCGGCGAGCGAGGCGAACGGCCGGTTGTCCATGTACTTCTCGCGCGTCTTGATGAGCCGCTGCGCCCAGAACCGGATCGAGTTCGCCGTGCCGGCGCCGGGGGACCGCGCGCGCATGTCTTGCAGGGCCTGGTGCAGGAGCACGCAGATGGGCTCGGCGGGGGGGTTGCCGGCGAAGGTCTTGTCGATTGACTCGCGCCAGAACTGCATGCGCAGCTGGCCGATGATCGGGTTCGAAACGACTTCGGGGAGGCGGACGAGCTCGAGGTTCAGGCTGCGGAGGGCGAGGTAGGCATCCTGGGCGCGGGGGGAGAGAAGGCGGCTGATCAGGTGCGCATCGTAGTGGCTATGTCTGTTCGAGGCCCGACTGTCAGAGCTGCGGTGCCGTCAATAGGATGCGTTCGAGGGCACTCACTGAAGCTGCGACTGGCAGTACTTCCTCGCCTTCACGACATCCGCGTCAGTGATGATGCCCCTGGCGCCCCGAGGAGGGGTATGGACAAGCCTTCTCAGGCCATGGCCGACGATGCGTGGTCGATTCATTCAGGAGGACGCTGTGGTGTAGTGCGCCATGTCGAGGTTGACTCCTGTTGTTCTGAAAAGAGCAGCTCTTAGTGGGTGTGGATCTGAACTTCTTTTTAGCTCCTCTGGCCCCAAAAACCCTAGGTTGAACTTTTCTCTTGCCCAATTATGACGTCTTCCCGCTGCTTCTTTTAATTGGATTACCTCAGCAGCGGCACGCTATCACGTGACCTGCTGACGCGCTCCGTCGCGCTGACTGATCGATGCGCGTCTCCAGTTCTCTTGGCCTAGGGTGCCTTTTTTGTAGTGTAGTGTCGGACAGCTCGCTGAATGACGGCCAAGACTCGCCTGCTTTCCAGTGGCAACATACAGAGGAGCCATGGATCACCACACGGCATCACCTGAGCCTCCCGCAAAGAGGAGGCGCTTCTTCTCGGACGATGATGCATTGAGCCACCACTCCAGCCCAGCGCTGCCTACCCCACCAGCGCACGCGAAGCAGCGATTCTTCCAAGACGCCGACGACGAGTCACAGCAGATCAAGAGCGAAGATGTCGAAGCCCCCTCTTCGCCCACGAAGCCCCGCGGCCCCCTGGTCGAACAGCCCGTCGAAGATGCGTCCAATCGCTCCGCCCCGCCGTCTGATCTCCGCCGTGAGGAGTCCGCCATGACTTTCGACCAAGAGACCTTCGAAAGTTTTGTAGGCGACAAGGTGGCGGTGGATGTTTTGGACGTGATTCGCGAAAATTGCGGAAACAGCCTCGAGCGTGCCGTCAACATGTACTTTGACGGAACCTGGAAGAACTTCAAGAAGAAGTCCCCCTCGCTCAACGCCTTCGCACGACCTACCCCAGTGGCCGCTGCTTCTGCGACTTCGACGGCGCAAGATGTACCGATGGAAGACCCTCCGAAACCGACCATTCGCCGCTCGATGCCGGACGCGCGGTACATCGGCTCCCTTGGCGTCGAGGGCTGGGCTACACGCAGCGGGACGAACCTGCTCAAGCATGGCGATGTAGTCAAGATCGAGAGGCAGAAGGTCCAGCCTCCCAAAGCTACCCGGCTCACCAAGTTTGGCGTCATTACCGAAACACCGCGTGGGAGATCTGCTGCGAAGCGAGTGGACGTGATGGTGCGGTTCACAGACAGCAGAGGGAGCGAGATTGGCCGATTGGCGAAGGAAACGGCCGAATGGGTGTCGACGCTAGTGGACCAGAAGATCTGCAAGTTTGAGGGCACATGCGTGTATGCGCCGGAACGACTGAGGACGAACGACACGGTGTTCATTCAGCTGAAGTGCTTCCTCCTGGCTTCGGCGTTCTACAGACCGGGATTCAAGATCTCCGATAATAGGGCAGCGGGTATCTTCGAGGAAAAGGAATCGACGGAGGAGAGGGACCTTCGTCTGAAGCAGGTCGCTTTGGTCAAGCTTCTGCATGAGATCAACCTCGACCCGACACGAGTAAACGCTGCGGCCCTTAAGCACCAACCGAAGAACCAAAGACAGGGACTGCTTCAAGCAGCAGAGATGGACGAGAAGAAGGAGAAGGACGCCTCGAAATCCGCCAAGGAACCAGGCTCTTCCCCACATTCGGACGAACAAGAAGACGGCGAGGAGCTGGAGCAAGACCAGCTGGATGCGCTGTATCGGAAGGCTCAGTCATTCGACTTCAACACGCCAGAAGCTGAGCCCGCGGACACTTTTGCCCTGGATCTCCGGCCATACCAGAAGCAGGCGTTGCACTGGATGATGACGAAAGAAAAGGACGAGAAGAGCCACCGAGAACCGAGCATGCATCCCTTGTGGGAGGAGTATGCCTGGCCTCTGAAAGATAGCGACGATAAGGAGCTTCCACAGGTCAAGGACATGGAGCACTTTTACGTCAACCCGTACTCGGGCGATCTATCCTTAGACTTCCCGGTTCAAGAACAGAATTGCCTCGGCGGCATATTGGCAGATGAGATGGGTCTCGGCAAGACGATTCAGATGCTCAGTCTGGTCCACACGCACCGCTCTGACCGGGCTCAACAAGTCAAGACGGAGGCCGGCCTGCCCGGTTCTGTCAACGAACTTCCAAGACTGGGCGCAAACTCGAAGCATGTGCTCCCAGCGCCATGCACAACGCTCGTCGTGGCTCCCATGTCATTGTTGGCTCAGTGGCAGAGCGAGGCGGAGAAGGCGTCGAAGGAGGGCACCCTCAAGGCGATGGTCTACTACGGCAATGAAAAGGCCAGCAACCTCCAGGCCATGTGCTGCGAGGCTAGCGCCGCTTCTGCTCCCGACGTGGTCATCACGAGCTACGGTGTTGTGCTGTCAGAGTTTAACCAAGTCGCCGGCAAGAACGGAGACCTGTCGAGCCATAATGGTCTTTTCTCGCTCAACTTCTTCCGCGTCATCCTTGACGAGGCTCATCACATCAAGAACCGACAGTCGAAGACGGCCAAGGCGTGTTACGAGATATCCGCAGAGCACCGATGGGTGTTGACTGGAACGCCCATCGTCAACAAGCTAGAGGACCTCTTTAGCTTGGTCCGCTTCCTCCGGGTCGAACCTTGGAACAACTTTTCTTTCTGGAGGACGTTCATTACCGTGCCGTTTGAATCTAAGGATTTCATGCGGGCTCTCGACGTGGTGCAGACTGTGCTGGAGCCGTTGGTTCTCCGGCGTACCAAGGACATGAAGACGCCTGACGGCGAACCGTAAGTCGACCCCGTGTTATAGCTAGCTTCTGCGTGCTGACAGATTCCAGACTTGTACCGCTTCCACCGAAGCATATCGAGATCGTCGATGTCGAACTCAGCGATACCGAAAGAGAGATTTACAACTACATCTTCCACCGAGCGAGGCAATCTTTCAGGGAGAACGTTGAGGCAGGCACTGTTATGAAGGCCTTCACCAGCATCTTTGCCAACATTCTGCGCCTCCGCCAGTCATGTTGTCATCCTGTCCTGGTGCGAAACAAGGAATTAGTTGCAGACGAGGCGGAAGCGAGCGCTGCGGCAGACCTCGCAGCAGGGCTCGCAGACGACATGGACCTCGGTTCGCTCATCGAGCAATTCACCGCGACGGTATCCGATTCGGAGTCGAACAACGCCTTTGGCGCACACATTCTCGGTCAGATCCGCGACGAGGCGGCAAGCGAATGCCCCATTTGTGCGGAAGAGCCCATGATTGAGCAGACGGTCACTGGGTGCTGGCACTCGGCGTGCAAGAAGTGCCTCCTGGATTACATGAAGCACCAGACCGACCGACACAAAGTGCCGACCTGCCCCAGCTGCCGGGCGGCGATCAACTATCAAGATCTCTTCGAAGTGGTGCGACACGACGACGACCCCGATCCTTTCCAGATGAAGAAGATCAGCCTGCAGCGCCTAGGTGTCAACAACTCGTCGTCCAAGGTGGTTGCCTTGATCAGGGCGCTGCGCGAACTGCGGAGAGAGAAGCCGCGTGCCAAGTCGGTGGTGTTCAGCCAGTTCACGTCGTTCCTGACGCTAATCGAGCCGGCGCTGGCGCGGGTGAACATCAAGTTCCTGCGCCTCGACGGAACCATGGCGCAGAAGGCACGCGCCGCCGTCCTGACGGAGTTCCAGGACTCCAAGGTCTTTACGGTGCTCCTCATCAGTCTGCGCGCGGGCGGTGTCGGGCTGAACCTGACGTCGGCGAAGAGGGTGTACATGATGGACCCCTGGTGGAGTTTCGCGGTCGAGGCGCAGGCCATCGATCGTGTGCACCGCATGGGTCAGGACGAGGAGGTCAAGGTGTACCGGTTCATCGTCAAGGAGAGCGTGGAGGAGAGGATGCTCCGGATCCAGGAGCGCAAGAAGTTTATGTGAGTTTTCCCGTGCTTCGGTGGCCGTGCCATGCTGACCTTTCCAGTGCAACTTCGCTGGGTATGATGAGTGACGAAGAGAAGAAGCTCCAGCGCATCGAGGACATCAAGGAGCTCCTCAGCTAAACAGCGAGCATGATGTAGCCAACGGTGGTATGTATGTATATTTAGGGGGCTTTTCCGGGAAAGCTGCCCATGTCAAATGGCCAAGATAGGTCGAGCCTGTACAAGCCATGAATATTAATGAAGAGGATGAGTAAGGCGTCAAAAGAATCAGGGCATACGACTCTAATCTCAGAGTCATCAGCATTGCGGTTATTGTATCTCAGGTAGTGAGTGACCTTTGCTAGCTGGCAGCTTGAACAAAGAGCGCGAACAAAAACGTACTGCAGACAAGGAAGACGCTTGTGTATTCAGTCTCCATAATGAGGAAATGTAAAAAGCTCAGAAATAAAAATAAAAATCAGACGTCAAACTCGGCAAGAGCGACGGCTCTCGCCTCCATCGCCATCCGTCATTTGCGCCGCACCTCATCCACCCGCCGGCCCCAAAAGCTACCTGCGCCAACAACCACCGGGCCGCATTCACTCGTCAAGCGTATTTACAAATCGCATCGCTACTTCTGGGCTTTTTTCTTCTCAGTCCTTGACAGGACGATCACTCATCGGCGCGAGGGCGACCTTCCAGGCATCAACCCGTATTTCGCCGGTCGCCCTCACACACAGCTGGGGTAACTCAACTCACCTGCGCGCAGCACACTCACCTCCCCAAGCCAAACCGAGAGAGACATCAAAGGCAGCAGACGTGGGTGATTTAAGCACTCGAAAAACGCAGCTGATTTTTCTGAACGAAAAGCAGGAGCAGAGAAAATTACACGGGGGAAGAAAGGGTCCTAGTGACTGCTGCGCTCCCCGGTGCTGTCTCACCCGCGGGACTCACGACCACCGAATCACATGAGAATCAACCACCGCGAAAAAGAGAGAGAGGCCGCCATCACCACATGACCACACGAACCCGACGACCTACGGGGCGCCACAACGGGAGACTAAATAACACCACGAGCCTACCCGAGTCACGAAAAGTCTCATTAAAAAGAGAAGGAGAGAAAAGAAAGAAGAAGAAAAACGTCTGAAGAATTGCATACAACTACAACCAAACCACAAACTCATATCGAACGAGCTCAAGCACGGGTCATGGATGGGTTGCTGCGAACACTGACACGATCCCGCAACTCCCCCACCCGCGGCGGAGGACGGGGCCGCAACCGCCGCGACGGCGACAACGACGGCGGCGGCCGCAGCAAGCAGTTCGAGCTCATCCTCGAGATGCTCGCGCGGGGGCTCGTCGAGTACGCCGTCCGCAAGTACGTGCCCGGCCACGGCGGCGGCAGCGACAACAATAATAACAGAGGACGGCACGACGACAGGCTGCGCACGCGCGACCACCGCGACGACGAGAGGCACCGGGGCGGCGTCCCTAACGTGGACGCCGAGATGCTGGAGCACATCGGCCGGAGCATCCTCACGAAAGCCATGGAGAAGTTTGGTGGTGGCGGCGAGGAGCAGCGCGAGGAGGTTAGGGAGAGCGGCCACGGGCGCGGGAGGAAGAGGGAGAGGGCGTACAGCCTCGACCGGTACACGCACTCCCGCGAGCGGTCCCGCGGGGAAGCGAGAGGAGAGCACGAGCAGCGCGACCGGGGCGGTCGACACGGGTCCCCGGAGAGACAGCAGAGCCGCCGGTCGCCGTCGCGGAGGCGGGACGAGGGGGAGGACGAGCATCGCCGGCGGAGGCGGCGGGGGAGGCACGGGACGGACTACGGGCCGCTCAAGACGGAGCTGGAGGCGCTGTCGAACACGCTCATCTCGCTGAACGAGAGGCAGCCCGGGCACGCCGACTGCGAGTTCTACGACGCGTTCGTGGAGCGGTCGGGGAAGGTGCAGGACGGCATCGGGGCGGTGCTGGTGCAGATCCGGGAGAGGGAGGAGAGGAGGGAGGAGAGGCGCGGGCGGAGGAGGTGATGGGTCGCTGAGGCCCTGTGTTGGTTGATGAGGTTTTCGGGTTTGGTTCCGTCTGGGAAGGATACTGAGGACGCGGGATTTGTCTGATACGACGAGCTTGATACCCCCAGGGAGGACCGGTTGCTTTGCATGATGGCTTAAGGCTCAGGCACCTTTCTTTTTCTTTTTGTTTCCTCTTCTCTTGGAAGGACGAAGGAACTATGAGCATTGCATGTCTCTACCCGGGAAGCGGGTTTGTAAGATACGACGTTTAGAATAGCATCGGACGCGTCCCATCTCTTCCCGTCGTCGGTGTTTGCCCGCGGCGGCACGCACGACACGGGAAGGGGACCGTTTGGATAGCCAGTCAGCAATGACGATTTGCTTGCCACCATGTAGACACCATGTAGACTGCAGCCCTCTTTTCTGGTGGTTACCGGCTGTTTGGGCTCGTGAGACGTTGTGCTGCAGACAAGATCCGGGAGTCTGGAATCGGGGGGTTTGTACATGTCTTTTCGAAACGATCCGCGTAGAAACATTGTGAAGATTGTTGATTGCCTGTTGCGGCTTCAGGTGTAAAGAATGTCGTCAAAGAGACGTCTCGATTTGGTGAGAGAAAGACTTTGGGGAAACATGAAGTGTTTAAGACTCACCGAGCTCCATCATGGCTTCTACTCATCACCCAAACGAAGAGCTCATGGAACAAGCATGAAGCGGACATTGATATACACCACCTACTCTCAGGTCCTTCCCTCATGACGACGGCCTGAGAAATGGCGCCGATACCATTTCCTCGCGACGTGCTGACGAGGTCGACGACGATGCACCAGCTCTCCCGCCGCGACGCAGAACAGGGCCGGATAGCGGGCATGCTCGTCGGGTGCCTCATTGGCGGTCTCGTCGCCGTTGGCCTAGTCTACTATTGCGTCAATTGCGTGTTTGGAAAGGAGCCGCGGAAGAAGGGCGATCCGCAGCAGCAGCAGCCGCACCATCATGACGATGTCCATGAGCCCCACGATCACATACACCCGAGGCAGCATCGGCATACAGTCCACGTTGCCCACGAACCTTCTACGCACGCCCATGTGCATGCTCATGCTCATGGACATGGCCACGTCCATCACCCTCACGCCCACCGGTGGACGCATCACCATCACAGGCACTCCCACCGACACCACCACCACCCGAAGCGCAAGACGAAAGCCAAACGCTCCACCAAGACGAAGAAGGGAAAACCCGCCCGCCGCGGACGTGGCAGCAGCAACAGACCGCGCGGGACGACGGTGCGCTTCATGCCGATGCCGTCGATGGAGATGCCCATCGGCCCGGCGCCGGTGGCCGCAGGGATGGGAATCGGGATCGGCGTCGGCGTCGGCGTCGGGGACGAGTTCGTCGACTACGGGCCGCCGCCGGGCATGGACCCCGGGCAGGACGTGGCGTGGGGGCTCGATCCGGGGTTCCCGCTGGAGCGGTTCAGGGACGTGGACGTCCCGGACGGGGACCGGGAGGCGGGCTGCAACGAGTGCTGTTTCACCTTCTGGGACGCGCTGTGCGGCGTCGAGCCGGGAAGCCGGGACCTCGGGAGGGATGTTGACGTAGACACTGGGCCGGTTGTGCTGGAGGAGGACGAGATGGCGGCGGTATGAGGTTGGCGTGGGCGGAGCAGCGGTCTTTGACTTGTCGTGACGCGTTGCTGTATCTAGACTCGTGTTGTACCATTAGGTACCCTGGGGTGGCTATTGTTGATGGTAGAATGGGAAAGAGCTAGGCGTTCGTTCTTTGAGTATTGAAAAGGGGTGGCGATCCAGTGAGGAGAGATCAAAGACGAGAAAAAGACTGCATTGAGGTTTCAAAAACAACAAAGTACACTTCTGTTTTTGCCCTGGCGTCTGGAATCGCCAATCCACCCCCACGGTCCGGAACCGAACTCCCGCTCAGTAAACCCCCATGGCCCAAGCATCGACCTAACTTACATAGCATCAGTGTACAAACAGCATATAGGAGAAAGAAACTAGGGGGTCGTTAGCATGCTGTCTGACATGGACCAGACGTTGTTGTGGTGTTGACGAACAGAATTGTTTCTGGTGGTTCTCATCCAGTCAGCCTCCATGTCCCTTTTCCCGGGTCCACCACCCGTTATGCAGGTGCAGCAGCAGGGGGAGGAGGAGGAGGCGGCGGCGGAGGGCCGTCGGAGTCGTCGGCCGGGGCTGCTGTCGGAGGTCCCGGCGGAGGTGGGGGTGGGCCGGGAGGGACAGGAGCATGGGAAGATGCCGAGCTCTTGGAGCTGGAGGTCTTGGTGATGACCGTCTTGTGGTGGTATATGTGACGGCGGCTACGGCGGCGGCGGCGACTGATCCGGTTGAGGGAGGCCCTGTAGAAGTAGAGAAAGGCGCAGGCGCCGAGGATGAAGAGGAGGATGGCGACGCCGACGGTGACGCCAACGGTGATGTTGGTGGTCTGGCCACCTGAGATGGAGACCTGCCTCCTCGCCAGGCCGTCAGGAGGTGTGATTCGCCTCCATTGTAAAAGGGTTGATAGGTGGCCCGTATCGGCTCCGAGGCCTCGGGATTGGATGAGTGGGATATACATGCGGAAACAGCGTCCGCTAGGTTGCCGGGCAGGTATCAACAGAAGACGAATGAACGGATTAGAGTACAAGTGAACAATCACGGAGTGACAACGTATATACGCCCAAAGGGGAAAGGGACATGCTGAAACATTACGAGTGCAAAGAGAATCAAAACAAAGGCGCCTGCAGGGCAGCGAGTCGAGGACGAGTGAGGCATATTTAAGCCCGGGATCCCCTCCTCTCCCGTTACCACGACACGGCAGCACGGATGGGATGGGTGGCGGGTGTGCCCATTGGCATCTCCCACGGGCTGATGAGCAACCCAACTTGCCAACCCACGATGCAATGCAGCGTGCTCCTGAGAGGTTGGAACCGGGGAAGCTCATATGCACCGGGTTGGTACCGCGCAGCGAATGCGGAGTGGGATGGGGGCGTGTAAGGCAAGAAGCGTATATATCCGCGCACCCAGACGACCTGCTGGAAGCAGAAAGTGAAAGGAATAGCAGCAGCCGAAGCAGTAGCAGAAGCAGGAAGAAGACGAGGAGGAGGGTGAGATCAGTGAGAGGTGCAGCTGGGCAAAGGCAGGCTGGGCACGATTATGCGTGTCGTCTGCAGTGAGTCTGCAGCTGGCAAACCAATGGATTGGTCGCAGCCCCAGACGATGGAAGAAGTCCCCAAATTCCAAGTCCCAGTCCCCTTCCCCTCATGCAGCGGTTCCCGCACTCGTCGGGCCGCTGATGGACCCAATCTATTTCGACTTGGGGGTCTTTCTGGTGGTGTGTCGTGAGGGGAGAGGTGGACAGATGGCCCGCCAGTCATGTCAGGTGAGGCTATCGACCTGCAACGTTGAATGGGCCGACGATGCGATGCACCGCGCATTGGACGGCAGCAGCTGCACTGGCAGACCTGCCTGCCTGCTTCTGTTCGTTTCCGGAAATGATCATGGAGGAGAAGGGGACGATGATGGCAATGAGAACGGCCCAAAGTTACTAGAGAGCGTAAGAGACGGCAGAAGATGAAAAGCGAGGGACAATGGCGACACACAGACGCTGCGCTGGTTGGGCATCAACAAGACGATCAAGGGTTCGGCAGGCGGATGGGCATCTGACGCGTCGTGGCCGCCCAGATTTGGTCGAAGCTTCTTTGATGGATCGGTGGAGCATCGTGATCCATCACCCCGGACGTGGAAGCGGTGACAGCGGCCGAGAGCCGGACGAACACTGTAGATGGACTCCATCGCGATGCATCGTGATGGGACCTGGAGGAGGTGAAGTTCAGGGCTTGTCGTGGAGGAGTTGATGGGGCTAGGTGCCTACCTAGGTAGGTAGGTACCCAGGTGCCTAGGTGCTCAGGTTATCTTATCTAATCGGAATATCGTATCGTAACTGAGTGGGGTTGGTGATGACTCAGCAGGTAATGGGCTTGGATAGGTAGGTACCTCCACGTACTAGGAAGGTCCAAGGTTGCCCGTTTTCTTCCATTTACACCTCTGGCAACATCATACGGCTATGCTCCCCGGAGATGAAGATGGCTGCGAATCGCTTCTCCTTCGCTAAACTGAGCAGCCCGAGCGATCTCCATGCTCCATGACAGCCCAAAGCCTCTCTAGAGATGGACAGGACATCCTTCTGCCGGACACACGGGGCGAGGCGGCTGCCGCCCCTCTCAGCCAGTCGGCCTACACCACATGATGACACCGGACCCTCGGCTGCGTCTGCACTCGGGCTGCACCGCACCTGCAGCCTGTCCTTGTCCGGGTTGCCTCTATCGGTATCGGGCACCAAACTTGCCCTCTCGCCATAAACGGCAGCCGAAGGAGTGCAGTGCCATGTGCTTTCCTCCCTGGACCCATGAATAGATAGATGTACAATGACTTGCAGCCAGGGACAGAGCAAGGAGGCTCCTCAATGGTTCTCGCCTCGCGTCTTTGCAATGAATCCATCTCCCGTCGGTCCTGTCGTCTCCCGTCGGTCCTGTCGTCTCCCTTCAGTCCTGTCGTCGCCGCTTTCATCATCGTCGCCAGATCCAAATCGATACAATGAAGGACGCCAGAATTCTTCAATCCATGCTCCCTTACGAATTCAATGCCACCGAAGCCGCAGACCATGTCGCGTAACACCAGACTCGTCTTGAGTTGATTGAAAGTCGATTCATCCATTCGCCACGGAAACAATACCATCTTTGTGTACTGTTTTGGTCCGTCTTTGTTTTCGCTGCCGTCGAAGGGTAGGTCCGCCTGGATGCAACTTCCAACTGCATCGCAAATACTCTTGTCTCTCTCATCACAGCCAGCGTACAAGATGCTGGCTCAACCCTTTTCTGATACGCATCCTCCAACAACACAAGTCAATTCTTCCATCTTGCATTTCCAAGCACCCTTTCCGAGTCCACCCTCATCTCAACCATGTGTCGACTACTCACCAGGTTTTTTACATGCCTAGTCAATAACGTCGACACCGAGCATAGCTATCAGTACCTCGAACGCTGCGCCAATCCCGAATACGCGAGCTGCATCGCTGCAGGTGCTCTCAGCCACTTCTCAGAATGGTATGAGGAAACTTGCCACGAGTGCACCGGCGGCTTCATCCAGCCGGCAAACCCCCCCGTCCGGAATCAGAGGTCAAACATGGACGAAACCTCGGCCGCAGCACGCCAAGCTGCCATTTCGTATTTCAAGTCCTTGTGCGATGTCCTAGAGACGTCTTTGTATGGCACGATCCGGCGCGACGACCCCTCACAAAATGCCCTTCCTCCGGATCAGACACGCTTCATGATGGAAACGGCCGAGAAAGAGCTGGCTTGTCGCTTCGACAAGCGCCACTTCTCCACCGGTCCTCACTGCGTCTGCTGCGAAACCAACAAGGAACCCGAATTGCACAACGTCTCCGCAGCTATTCGCCAGATCGTCGCACGCGCCAATTTCTTCTCCGAGGACGACTACATGTGCGTCAAGAGGGATCTGGAACAGGCCCAGTACCCGGCAGTTCGTGCGAGCATGATGGGAGGCTACAGCATCACGCGGGAAACCCTGGCCAGGCAGCCGGACCTGAGCGTGCTGGATACCTTCAGGCAACCGTCGACGGTTGAAAAGACGCGCGTCCTTCCAATCGCCTTCGAAAACTGGGACCACCGCAAGAGACTCGACGTCCTGATGAAGCACTATGATGCTGTGCTATCCAGCCGGTACGGTGGTGTCCAAGGTTGGAAAACTAAGGCCAAAGCCGCGGCGGAAAGCGCCCTCCATGCGTTTGACATTGACTTTGACAAAAATTGGGAACACCGCCACAAGCTCATCAGAATAATTCTTCGCTTGTTATCCGTGGACAACGGCCTCACCCTCGAACGCTGCCTATCCATTGCCGACCTCGCATTCGGCCTCCTCGCGCTGGGAGGGGAGTTGCCTCGACATACGGCCCAGAATCTTGCCCCTGCCATGTTCGATCTTCTTGATTCTGCGAAACTACTGGCTCTGCAGGAGGATTTCTCCCAACTCGACACGATCGCGGTCGGCCAGATATTGTTGGTGGAAGAACGATGGGTTGCCATGACACACATGCTTCTCCGCAACCGCATGTTCCGCGCATCTGACGAACTCGTCCGGGCGGAAATGATCTCTCGCACGTACGAGTTTCTGACGGCTGAAGAAATCGAGAAGCACCGCTCGCAAGGGGGGAAGAAAGAGTGCCCTCTTTGCGAGAAGGAAATGACCGGGCCGGGCGATGGACACGCATTCGTGAAGGTGCACTGTTCTAAACCGCACTTGTACGGCAGGAACTGCTGGCAACGATTCTGGAGCCTGCGATACATAGAGGGAATGACCTTGAACGAGGGAATCACCTGTCTCGTGTGCAACGCCAGGGTCGGGGACTGGCGTTATTCGCTGGGCCGGATTGAATTGTCCGGGTTTGAACTGGCGCAAGCCCCCCTCGAGTCGCTCCAGCAGTTCCAGAGGAACTTGACCGGAGATATCTTTGGCAATCCCGAGGCGGAGTAGGTTGATGGTTGGGCGTTGGATGGCAAACGGCTTGGGAGTTTGGAATGGAAAGATCTTCCTCGTTTGGCTAGGAGCTACTCCGGAGTCCAGAATACCTCAGCACTTCTTCCAAGCAATCCCCTGCCGAAAACCGGGGGTCTGTCCACTGGAGCCATTGTTCGATGCTGTTGCTTCGAGCCCCCTGCCGCCCGTCGTGGAAACAATGGAACGAGCTCCGGATCTAGGTGTGCATTCTTGTCTGTGCTTCTGGCAGGCAAGGGGTCCAACGGTTGCTTACAAGAATAGCTTGACCAGTAGCGAGGTTGTTTATCTTAAATGAAGCAAACTGTCAAGACAGGAAATGTTGGTTTCCCCCATGATTACCACTTGATTCAAATACAAACACCCGTCAATACCGTGCCGTTCTCCCTTCTCCATCCAGAACCCTTCTCCATCCAGCCAATCATGTCCGCACGTCCGACGGCGGCCGTCAAAGACCTCCGTCATACGCCCCACTTCACCGGCATCCGGGTCCCGGAAGGAAGCCCAGGCACAAAGCCGTCGTCCTGCAAAGCAACCCGATCCGAGAAATCCACGAACAACGCACCGGCGACCTCTCCCATCGTTCTGGACATCGAGATCAGGGACGAAGAGCGACGGCCCGTCGAGCAAACGGCCGCTGGGTTGACGAGCTTACCGCAGAGGTCTTCCGGTGGAGCCTCCGTGGTCATGAAACCGAGAACGGTGAACATTCCTGAGGGTGACAGAGGCTTGGATATAGAGATTTATGTTGGCGTGGGGCATGAGTGTACGTGTGGACGGAGCGGTGATGGTGGTCCGAAGCCTTGGTGGAAGTACCCGTGGGTGGTTTTCTTGGTTGTGCTGTTCATTCTTTTTACACCAAGCTGGAAGAACCAATAAAAGGGAAGCAAATTTAGCGACGGGCTACCTCGAATCCATTGTCTGGAGCGTCCATTTCGGTCAGAATGAAAGTCGCATTAGTGAGAAAGAATCCGACGGTGAAGCTACTCGGTGAGAACGCTCGGTGTAAGGCTTGGCGGACGGGCTCCGCACCCATACTGGGCTAGCAGTTCGTCGCGACTTTTCCCAGCTTGCGAAAAAAGTTACCTCGGCACGACGCTTACGCTCATCTCGGTGGGTGGAGCAGACTTTAGTCAGCGGACGGGGAACTTCATACCCCTGATGAAAGAAGAGAGAGGTTTTCACCACGGCCACCGCGATCAGAGAGATCTCTCCTGCCATACACTCTTCCCGAGAACCAGCAAACGAGTCAGCGAGAGACAGAATGGCGGCCGACAAGCCCAACGCGAGCGCCGCGGCCCCCCGCTCCTCGGGGCCCCGAGTCGCGTACCTGACGCTGTACAACGCCGTCTTCGCCGGCCTGTGGGCGTCCATCCTCGTCACCGCGGCGACGAGCTTGGCCGGCGGCAGGCTCGAGGTCTTCCGCGCGACGGAGCCCCGGGCGAGGTGGGTGCAGACGCTGACCCTCGTCGAGGTCTTGCACGCTGCAGTTGGTAAGTAGGAAAGCGAAACGCCATTCCCCGGCGAGCACAGTTGCGAGGAATATTTGGTTTTCTGACAAAAAATGTAGGTCTCGTCAAATCGCCCGTGGGCACGACGGCGCTCCAGGTCGTCGCGCGCACCATCATCGTCTGGATGGTCTGGTTCAGCTTCCCGGAGAGCACGGCGGCCTCCGCGGCGTACCCCGCGCTCGTCCTGGCGTGGGCCACGGCCGACGCGATTCGCTACCTGTACCTGGTGCTGAACCTGCACGGAAAGGCGACGGGCGCTCTCGTCTGGCTGCGGTAAGTTCGGGGGGGGACTTTCGGGGTCTCGAGCAGATGACTGAGGCTAACGTTCGGGTTAGATACACCATGTTCTTCCCGCTCTACCCCATTGGGATCGCGTCCGAGTGGTGGCTCTTGTACAGCGCGATCGAGGATGCTGGCCGTGTTAGCCCTCTTCTTCCGCCCGTCTTTTACTTTTGCTTGTGTCTGTACATTCCTGGTGAGTTCTGGCCGTGATTTCACGCCTGCAGAATGTTGCGGCTGACTGATTTTAGGATCCTACACGATGTACACTTACATGATCAAGCAAAGGAGGAAGACCCTGTCCAAGAGAGAGAAGTCATTGTAAATGAGGTCTTTGGAGGGACTTTGAAGAGACAAAACCTAGTTGTTAGACTTGACGACATCGTCGCAGGGGTAGTTTACCCCAATTGTTGAAGAGTCGGTAGACAATATATTGCACTAGATAGACAACCTGCATGCAATTGTCTCAGCTGTGTCCGCAACGTAGGTATTCGACGTCAGGTGCTTACTAACGTCTCTGACACTCACGGTATGAGCCGCCGGGGTGTTTCTTGACACTAATTCACTCAGAAGACACAGAAACGCCCTGGAAGGACAGACGCACCTAGAAGCAAGAACAGAGGTGGTCCGTAGGAACGATGGACCAATACAACAGGCCTTTTGACGTCTGCGAGGTTGACGTTCTCCTGGTTTTGCTCTAATATAAAATGGAAACCCCACCACATGAGAGGGGAGAAAGGGGGAAAAGAACAAAGGTTTTGCGGTACATAATTGGGTGGTTGGTTCTGAGAATGGTAGTTTCAACACTCAAACGGATTCTCGAAATCCCTATCATTATTTCGATTCAGCTCGACTATCTTTCTTGATTGAACGTGTATTTGACATGCAGCTGCCTCATATAATCCCAACATTGAAAGTAGCATTCTGATTGCCCGCCTCTCAAAGAAACCAGTAGCTATCCCAGACCTTACTGTACACCTAGCCTTTAAAAGTAGAGAACTTTTCCATCTCTCGCTCAACCATCTGTATGTCGAATCTTGACGAGGGATTCAGGTCGAGCATGCGCGTGAAGACCCACAGCATGTGCTTTTGCCGGACAGAAGCCGTTCAGCACAACTCATTGAGTGCTCCCATGGACCATACCAACTCTTCTGTAATGTTGCATGTGCAGCTCTCGTCCGTCCGCCGGTAGCTGACGTGAACCTTCCCAACGCCTTGCTGCCCGCCTCGCATGAGGGCCGGCGTCATCGCGAAACAACACCCCAGCTGCCATATATCCGACCTAAGGCTGCTCTCGTTGTGGTTCAGTTTCTCGGGGGAGTGGAATGGATAGGTGCTTTGGTCGTAAACGCGTAGGAATATGTTGTCCCGTTTGATGCCTTTGTGCCACGACCACGGGCGAGACGAGTCTTTTGCATGTATATCGGTGTCTCTACTGCGTACAGCTGAGCTCACAAGCCCGTGACCACTAATACCTTGTGTACGTATTTAGTCTTGTCAAAGGGGGCGTTTGTTGGACGAGCAGGCCATAACTAACACGGAAGCTACGATACGGGGAATTGTTGGCGACTGTGGCTTCCTCTGGATGATATGGGATCACCCCAAGCTAAATAGGAAGGATCCATGTTGGGTTCGAAAGAGCCTGGGCTTTCCACTTCCGAAAAGACCGGGCAGAGATTGCGGCAGGTATGTGCTTCCAGTCCTGTCTGCCTGTGTCAGAAAATATGCAAAACGAGATGGCTTAATTTCAAGCATGCGTCTCCTCCTCCTCGTAGATTAGCTCTTTTATCCACTATCACGGCCATTTCTTTGACAACATCCCTCCACAGGCACATCCTGAGCATCCTCACAGTGCCTTCAATCTCATCATCTTTACGTAACATCAACGGCCAAGATACCGATTCAACACCATGAGCGACCCCCATAGCCAACAGTACTCCCACATCGGAGGCACGACCACCGAACTCCTCGACCGCTTCGCTGTCTCGGAGATCTGCAAAGGCTGGACAGTCTACCGGGACGCCAGCGAGTGGGCAAACTACCGCTCCCTATTCACAGACGACGCATACGTCTAGACGAGTTCGTTCCCCCAAGACAGACCCTCAAACCATTCGTCACTGACACGTAGTCCGCGGACCCAGCGTGGAGCGGCCCGCAGACCATCGACGACTTCATCCAGCTCTCCATCCTGGGCAAGACGACGGCCGGCGCCCACATCATGCACCGCGAGTGCGGGACCCTCGTCGAGCTCAACCCGCAGACGGGCCGCGCCGTCGGCAAGATGAAGGCCGTCATCACGCAGCGCTTCGCCCACCCGGAGGGCTTCGAGTACGACGTCGACTGCGACTGCCGCTTCGTCTTCTTCTGCGAGCGGGTGTGCGCGGCCGGGGGCCACGACTGGCGGGCGGTCTTCGTGAAGCTCGTGTACGAGAAGGACAGGCTCGTGCCCGTCGACGGCGTGAAGGTCCCCTCCTTCGCGGACGACGTCCTGGACAAGTACCCCCTGGGGTACCGGTACCTCGGCGCGGCGCAGAACACGCTGGGCTACGAGATCGACCGGGGCTTGGTGACGGGCGAGGATGCGAAGGCCTGCGGGGTCATGTATCGGAACATGGAGAGGTGGTTGGACGAGCCCGCTTTCTGCCGGTCGTTGCATCCCGAGTAGATGATGGTCGGGGTGGCTACGGACTAGCTCGAGGCCCTACGAACTCTACATTGTTACTACTATCACGTTATCGATGGTCAATACAGGTCTGAAAGAATAGCTTAACCGTGCCAAGACATGCTTTGCGGTGTCAACGTCTCTCATCATCAAGGGCCTTTTCGTCTCAGCAGCCACGTGTGGCAGCCTGGCCATTCGCATTAACATCTACTCCAAGGCGGTTTAAACAATGCTCGCTGCGTCCCATGCGCCGAGTAAACAAATGTCCGTCCCGTCATGCCAAAGAATTGAAGTGAACAAGAAAAAAAAGTGAGGTCCCGCCGTTCCATAACGCCAGATGCTCGTTTGTCCATACCCGCTCATGATGCCTGGTGAATTTCCTCAAGACATATCCCAAAACAAGTGCGTTTTCCCAACATGTACACCGTTCCTTTTTTCCCCCGTTACAACGAACTCGTTCCCTACATAAACAACGTGACCGCCAAAGCGAGGCCGGACAGCATCGCGAAGGTGCTCGGCGTCGACGCCGCGGCCGCGGACATGGAGTCCGAGGACGGGAGGCCGGACATGCCCGGGGTGGGGCCGGTCGGGAGGGTCGAGCCGGATCCCGACCCGGAGTTGAAGCCTGCGCCCGTGCCCGTGCCCGTGCCCGCGCCCGCGCCCGGGGCACTCGTGGTCCCGTTCCCGGCCGGCGGGGCGACGATGGTGCCCTCCGGGGGAGGGCACACGCCGCGGACGGCGGCGATGTCCTGGGGCTGGGTGATGGGCAGCGTGCTCGTGCCGCAGTTGACGTACTGCGCGAGGTAGGCGGACTTTGTGTCGAGATCGAAGACGGCTGCAGCATCGTTAGTTTTTGTTTCTCCTCAAAGTATTCCCTTGCGACTCCACTTGAGAGGAAAGACGTACTGTAGGCTGAGCGTAGAAAGGTATCCCCCAGCAGGGTAAAGTCCGAGTTCGGGACGATGCCGAGGTAGCAGACGGGCGGGGTGGTGCGCAGCTCGCGGATCATCTCCTTGTAGGGGACCTTGATCTTGACGCCGTCAAAGTCGAAGTCGAGGGTGCCGTTGAGGTTGACGAGGGTGCAGGAGACGGGGTAGAAGCCGTTGGCGTCGATGCCCGGGGAGCCGAAGTCGGAGGCGATGTTGTCGGCGAGGCCGGCGGGCAGCAGGGTCAGGGTGGCGCCGCTGTCGAGGAAGACGGGCATGGAGCTGTTCTGGTAGGTCCTGGTGCGGCGGCTGGGCGGGGTGAGGCTGATGGAGTTCATGCCGACCCAGTAGCGGGCGACGCCGTCCGGGGACTGGTCGGCGGGGACGATGGGGAGGCGGGCGAGGGGGCCGGAGAACTTGGACGAGTCGACGCCGCCGAAGATGATGGCCCCTTCCTGCTCGTCCTTGGAGCCGAGGCCGAGGCTGAAGGCCTTGGTGCGGGTGACGCCCTGGGCGGCGAGCTCGTCGACGAGGTTCTTGTAGCGGGTGTTGACGCCCTCGCCGTAGCCGATGCCGAGGATGCCGGCGAACTGGTCCTCGGAGGTGGTGGCGACGCCGAACTGGACCTGGCGCATGGTGGAGGAGGAGCCGGCGAGGGCGAGGCTGTCGCGGACGTAGGTGATGTTGGCGGCGCCGATGCCGTAGCGGAGCGTCTTGGTGGTCTGGAGCGAGACGGCGGTGGAGGAGCGGGTGGTGTCGTAGAAGCCGACGGCCTCGCAGAAGCGCTGGTCCGAGGTGCCGAGGACGGTGCAGTCCGGGTTGACCCAGAGCTCGAAGGAGCCGGTGTCGAGCTGGGCGAAGACGGGCTGCGGCGGGGTGCCGATGTTGACTGATTTCGGGACCGTGTTAGTTGGGGATTCAATGTCACTTGGCATGCAACTCTGAGGAGGAATGGTGCTCACGTTGAGCGTAGTAGGCCACATCAGAGCGGTTGGCAAGCTTCGCTTCGACTTGGCGGCTGAAGACGCCGCGCTTGGTCGAGTGGATGACGGGCAGAGTGACGAACGAAGCCTCCATGTCCACCTCTTCGTCCACGGGCAGCTGTCGGTCGATGATGGGTTTGGGGGCGACGGGCAGGGCGTCCAGGTCCTCGCCGAGGATGTCGTCGAGCGGGATCCTGCGCGGCGAGGGCGTGCGTCGTCCGCGGACGAATCTCCTCCTTGCTCTCCCGGTCACTGGCAGGGTCATCATCATGGTGTCGGAGACGTCGTCGACGGGTAGCGTGAGCCCTCGCGGGGTGACGTCGGCGTCGGCATCGTTCTGGGTCGTATACGTGATGGTGGGGAGGTTTGCGAAGGCCTTGAAGTCGCCGTCGTCGGTCGGTAGCTGAGGCCATGCTCCTATGCGGGCAACTAGCGAAAGGGCCAGCAGGGCGGAGGAGAGGAGCGTCATTTCTGGCGCCAGAGGGGGGTGGGATGCGTGCTATCGCGGTCGCCGCCACATGAGAACTATCTTTTGAGGTGCGCACGTGGGCGGATTGGTGTTCGGGTGGTGATGGAGCGAGCGACTCGATCGACTACAAGCGGATGCGGATGGCGATCTCGAACTGGGCTCTCAGAGCGCCTAGGGAACGATCGACAGTAGAAAAGAACAAACGAGCGGAAGGGCGAAGGAAGAGATGTGGCGAAATAAGGTTGAAGACGAAAAAAAAAGGAACGGGATGAATAGAAGTGAAAAAGAAATAAAGGTCAAAGACAAGCTGTTGACGATGGTATGAATAGAAGGACGATCCTGTCGAAGGTGGGTGGAAGTGAATAGAGGCCGTTCAAACGGCAGAGACGCAACGCAATGCAATGCAATGCAAAACACCACGGCCTTGGCTTAGGTAAAGCAGAGCAACAACACCCGAGAAGAAGATGGATGTGTGAAGGAAAATAGAAATGGAATCCAGAAAAGAAAGGCTCCACCGTCGACACGGACAACGATGGAGAGGGACGAAGGGAAGGCAATCGGAAGAGGACGGGCGGGCGGAGAGGGAGCGAAACAGAAAGCGACGGGAATAGGAACAGGAATAGGAACAAGACCGACGACCAGCTACGACAAGTTGATAACCAACGACGATGACAGCAGAGAGAGAGAGAGAGAGAGAGAGAGAGAGAGAGAGAGAGAGGACGAACTGGCCGGTGCCCTGTCACGTCTGGGCCTTTGCCTTTGCCTCTGGCTGTCAACGCCAGACCAGGGGTCGAGTATGGAGGAACCACTCTTGTCTCAAAAGCAACATGGTTCACACGTTTTTCCCTCGCCGTTTTTTTCTGAGATACACTACGGATACCCGTGGACGTTGCTGGGCACCTAAACCCTGTCGAGACGGCCGAGCCAAATTCCAAAATTGGCACACAGGGTACCGTACGGTTAGGTAGGTAGTGCTTCTCGGTCTCGGGAGGGGACGGAAACAACCTCGCGATTTAGCGTGTGGTAGTGTAGGTATGGACTTAAGCTCTTACTATGTACGCCTTTTGCCGGAGCAATTCAGCCTCTGCACTATGTGTAAGGCGTTTGTCTCTTACTCCGTAGAGGCTCCCCGTCTGCAACGGCGATGTTCCCTCCAGGACGTTCCTGCTTTTGCAGAGCCGTCTCAACGGCCGGAGGGCTACCCCCGGCCCTGCGAGACTTGGCATACCGGCCTTGGCGCACCTCGAATGTCTGGGGGAGCCTAATGGTAACAGGTACCTAGGTAGCCTCTCCCTGAGTGGCCGCCACTGGTCCATCTCAAACGTTGACTAGCGCCCTGGCGTCACAGATTTGCTGCTGTGGGGGCGCCTGTGGCAGTGTGGCTTGCATCTTTACAGGGCAGCAGGTGCAGGTGCAGGTGCAGGGGTGGGAGGGGTTTAAATCGTAGATCAGACAAACCCCTGAGACGAAAGTGCAAGCGACACTACAGAATACTCCTTACGTCTACTCCGTACATACCTAGTAGTGAGTACACTAGAGTGGCGTGAGACCGTGTGCCGCTTAACCCTGTTTTGGTCATCTTGGCCCTTTCTCTTGGTCCGGTTTGTCCCTCTTTTTACCTCTTTTCGGCCTCCTCACCGAGACTCCGGGAACGGGAGAGATCAGAGCCGACATGAATGCAATCCCTGGTCATCATCTACCGACCAATGACAGCGCCGCCATCACCCCGAGGACGAGGGTATCGAGCATCTCTGCGAATCTCCCAAGAGTGCTTGTTCGATACGCTTAATGTTGCCGCTTCCCGATCCTCCCGGCCGCGGGGTCTCGCTCCTGACGCAGGGACAGCGTTGGCCCTCGAACAATCAGGCCATATATCTACTCTTCTCACCCCATGAGCACACTTCTCAAACCTGTCGACCAAAGGCCGCGAGCTCTTAGGACTGGCGATATTCTCCTGGTTGCTTATTACTGACTGCCATGTAGCGCCCATGTGTATCCGTAGGTAGTATGCAGCACAGCACAATCCGATCACGTTAGAGTCCTTCTTTGCAGCTTGTCAGCCGAGCTTCGTGCCCATGCCCCCGCCCGCCCGTGTCGAACAGTCCGAGTCTTGGGCCTGGGCGCCAATCCAAAATGTCCCCGGATTTCGGGCCAAGACGTCTTCAGAGTTCGAGCCCGCAGGTTTCACGCCGACGGCGATCGGAGGCAGACACGGCAATAAATACCCACAAGACGCCTCCCACAGGCCACTCGGAGCCGCATCCACGACCTATATATAGGCAACTCTGCCGCTCTGCATGCGTTATATATGAGGGGCCCGCGGCTCAACTTGCCATCGTCTCGTCTGCACTCGCCTCGGTGAAAAGAAACCAGCACGACCAACCGACCGCTCCGAATGCTCACCTCCCCGCCAAGGCCGGTCGACGAGCTCCTTTCGAGCGAAGACGTCTGGCGCCGCCTTGGCTCCGCCGGAGACTCCTCGCGAGATGGAGGCACACGACAGCAACCGCCAACACGTCAGGCTCATCTCAACCGCTTGACAAGTTTCATCGCGAGAACGACAGCTCGCTTTTCGGCTGATTGGCGGCCGCTGGAACGTGCGGCATGAAGCACCGCTCGAGGGACAGAAACCTAAACTGGAACCTTAACGCATGACCTGACGACGAACCAGGCTACATACATCGTCTGCGTAGGTACATCCAAGAGATCACGAGTCGCTACCAGAGCATCCCAAGTGCCCCGCTCAACTCAATCTTGGAAGCAGCGTCCGATGTTTTCGTGCTGTGCCCGCAGATGTTCGGAGATCGTCAGATCAAACCGGCGATGAAGCTTGGCAGGAGATATGCATGCTTGGATGTCGGACACAGCCACTTGGACCATTTTAGAGCACCGGAGGATTTACTAGTCACGATGATGGGTGCATACGACTGCTCTCGGAATCGAAACCCAGAGTCCTGTCTGAGAATAATGTGTGCCTGAAGGGTCACTGGCCAATGCCGTATTGAAGGTATTCAACGAGATTACTCAGGGGGGCTCGGCTTCCTTCGAGCCGGTGCTCTTGATGAGATCGTATGAGCATTTCATTAACCCGCCAGTCGTCTTCCCGCCGTCTTCTTTGCTCAGAGCCATCTCCCCCTTGCCGTCCTCTCAACACTAAGCTCTCCTGTCCCCACCCAGTCTCCAAGACGGTTCACAGGCTGGCAGAGCTTGTGACAGCCGTATCAAAAGCACCAATGATGCTGTCGTACAGAGCGTTTGTGCCCGTGACCGTCATGTCCGTCCCAGTCCACAGCCCTCCATCTCTTGTGGGGAACAACATCCCCCTCAACGTGGTCGCCAGGCCCGTCAGCCGCTGGAATTCGGGCGTGAACTCAGCGATAATGCGATCAAAGTTGGCGGCGTCCATGTCATTCGTCTTGCGTCGTACCTGGTCTACCGGCCGGCCATGGATCCATTGAGAGAGGACCGTTCCTGGAGGGAGATGGAGCTGGTTTTCCCCGGGGGGGACGGGACGCTCGCACGTGGCGAGAAAGAGGAACGTGTAGAAGAAAGACTCGAGGTCGTGGCGGTACGTGTGCGGGTTGTCGGGGAGATATGCCTGCAAGACGCCAATTGCCTTGAAGGGCGGGGTTCCGATGCCCTCGAATTGCTTCCATGGCTCCGATACCTTCTTGGCCACATCGAGATCGATCAAGACGCCTCTCGGGTCCATGGCTCCCCTCTTCGCGCCGCTGGATGACGATGGGATAATTATGTTCCCGGGACAAACGTCTTGGTGTAAGATTTCTCCGTCTTGATAAAGAGAACGATGGGCCTTGACTCCATCGCGCAAAGCCTCCAGAAGCTCCGGGACGCTCTCGAATCTATGGAGCGATTTTCCGAGTGGCGATACTACCGTGCAGTCGAGGACCTTGTTTTCGACGGGGCCACCCGCCCTAGGCGTCTCGACCGTATGGGCGAAAACAGATCCAACTTTTCCACTACTCGCAGCTCCTGCAGCGTCGCGCTGGAGCTGTCGTGGCTTGCCAAGTACCAGGCCTTGGTGCAAAGCATCGGTGTCGCAACCGGCCTGGTGGTGAAGGAGCCGGAGCACTCCCCACGGGTTTCTCTCCTTGGCCAGGCCCAGCATTTTGGCCTCGGACTTCTCGCCAGCTGGCGACCACTTCAGCTTAACGGCATATTCCCAAGGGTCTGAAGCCGATGACCTTGCGCGGTAGCAAGTAAGCCCGTCGCCCACGACGTTCTTGCTGGTTCGTTCGAAGATGGCCGGCTCTCCCAAGTAAAGCCGCTCCACTCCAGCCGTGTCATCACCGCCACATAAGATGTACTTGCCCTGGTCGTCTTCTCTGATGAGACTGCCTACCCCCAGCCCAGCATCGTCCATCAGCATGTAGCCAATAAGGATTGTGGCGAAGCGGTCAGGGTCTTGGGAAACGTCGAAGGTCTTGGAGCTGTATATTCCGGATCGGTCAAACACCCACAGCT
This sequence comes from Colletotrichum brevisporum, assembly GCA_030770045.1. Lineage (NCBI taxonomy): Eukaryota > Fungi > Ascomycota > Sordariomycetes > Glomerellales > Glomerellaceae > Colletotrichum > Colletotrichum brevisporum. The sequence continues at coordinate 13,333,617 of JAUGSI010000001.1, forward strand.
CCATCATTCCTCCGCAGAGATGGAAGCCATGAAGGAACAGACGGTCAGGCTGGTGGGAAAACACGGCTCTGGCATGGCCACAGAGGTCCAGGAGGCCGGTTTGATAAGCCCCATCCGGATAAAACTCGCCGACAACCAGAACGTCAGCCCAACCAATCTCGTCTCTGCCGTGGCCGTTTGGGCGCGCCAGCACCAGAGGATGCTGCGACAAGGCTGGCGTCCGAAGCTGCTCCCCGGAGCACACATATCGAGTGCCCGACTCACGGGGGAGGGTGGACTGGAACTGCAAGAGCCAGGCAGCGAACGAGTCGCGCGACTGAAGGGCTTGTCCAAGGCCGAGGCTGTGCTCTTTTGCCGATTGCACCATCTGTTTGGCAGCGGTCGACCAGTGCTTGCTCTCAAAAAAGGTGGCGTACAAGCCCCCCACGTCGGCGTAAATATGGCCATTAATGTCGTTGGCGATGTTGTCATGGTGCTCCTTTAGGCCAGGCGCTGTCGTGCTGGGACTTGGACTCTGCCGATCAAGGGAGCCGGCGGCGACGGGAGTTCCATCTTTGGAGGTTGCTGACGGGGAAGACATGGCCGAGGTCACCGAGAAGGCTGCGGCTCATAAACGAGCGGCTAAGTTCGGGTTTGATGGTTGGTAATTGGGATGGCCGATGGGTTGTTCGGCGGGCTAGAGACTGAAGGAGAGGGTGTGCAGATGGTGTGTTGTAAACTGAACGAGATGTGGGACGAATATTTTGTTTGGCAGTCAGTAGGTAGGAAACTGCCATTAAGTGAGCGGGGGAAAGTGCGTGCTCGGTGAGCCAGAAATGAGGCTCTTGCCAAGAATGGTTTACATATGTAGCGTGCGGGGTTTTGAAACGGTCGGTCAAGGCCTGAGAAGGAAGGATCGTTGATTATCAAGTGAGTTATCAAGTGGTACGGATAGTTACACCGCATAAAGTAGGTGCCTCAGGACAGGAGAGAAGGTAAGAAGGCGGGCATGCATGAGTTGGCAAAGGATGATTGATTGACTGGACTTGGCGCGCGCCTTCTCATGTCTCTGACGATCGGCGCGTAGGCAGGCTGTGAGGCTCTGGAGGAGAGAGGACACCAAAGCCGGGCAAAAGTGCAAGTTCAGCTTTCACACCATGTTTATTTTCTTGTCTTACATCTCGAGCCTGATTGTCAAATATCAGTATGATTGTCAGATGTCACAACTTGCAGCTGTTGAGAGCCTCATGGCTCTGAGAGTCTCGTCATGGTTCTCCAAGCCCACGCGAACCAGGTAGACTGGCGAGCTTGACTTGTTTTGCGAGGATAAATATTTGTTCTTGCTCCCGTAATGGACTCGGATAGACTCTTCACTCCAAGAAGCAGACCCATCCCCGCATCAATCAGAATAGCCACGCGTCCACACATTCACAAATTTCTACCTCCGTCGTCTTTTCCAAAAGCCATGGCTCGTCTCAACGAAGGATTCGTCTCGACCGACACCTACAATGGTCTTCCATACATAAGCGAAGTCTCTCGGGTTCCGGTCGAAGACCTCGGCCATCTTGAAGAACTGCGCGCCCTCCTTGTCAAGTACCAGGTCCCAAAGAGCATCTGTATCCGATTGATTCACAAGCACTTCGACATCAATGCCGGGGAGGCCATCGTGATCAAACCCGTTGATCTCCCGAAGCACGGAACCGTCACCGTCATGGGCCCCACGGAGATCACGGCCACCACCCCCGGGCTGCTGCAGGGCCTCCATTTCTTCGTCGACGCCAACGGCCAGCTCCAGCCCTACGAGTACTCCCCCTCGCCGCTTCCTGACGTGTCTGGCCTGGCGCCATTCTTCGCAGACTTCTGCCGCTTGGTCGTCGAGCGTGGCCTGCAGCGGAAGCTTGGGTTGAAGATCGGCCGTGACAACGAGTACGACATGGCCGGCTGGACGGAATTCGAATTCGTCGAGGACCGCAGGACAATCATGATTCCCAAGGGCATGCCCACCCCCGAAGGCGAATATGAGTTCACTGTCGAGACGGAATTCCACGCAGACCCCAAGGATGACGACGAAGGCTGTTCCCACACAAGTACCACCTGGTGTACACACTGCAGCCATAAAACCAAGAATGACGGAGAGCTGTGTGTTGGGGGCCGGCGAGTTGAGCCAGGAACTCCATTTCACAGCCTCTTCAATGCGGTTGTGGAAGTTTGGTGAATGTTCCCTCCCACAACCAGTGCATCTGGTCTGGTGCCGTCAAAGACTCTAGCTCTACAGGGTTCTCTTAATTTCTATACATTCTTTCTTATATCACGGGAAATTCGGGAAACCAGTTTGTGTTGAGTGTTTCGCTGTCCCTTAACTCACAGTACACAGGACAGGCACGCTTTTTCTGTTTTTCTTTTCCTTTTGAAACCGCTCTTACACTCTTACGCTTACTCTATTTACTCTCATTTCTAGTTAAGTAAGCTAGTCTCCATTTCGAATGAAATTGATTTGCTCGCGTTAATGGTGCTGCTTGAACTTTCTATTGAATATTCGCCCTCTTTAGGTTTATAGTACTTGACTGGTTGCAAAGAGACATTCCTGACCGTTTCTATAACCTTCTTAAGGGGCAAGAACTGTCTAGGAAAGCCTCCTCAACAGGCTGTTACCTTCTACATTAAGTCTTGCACTGCTAATGCATCTCTGTAGTACCATTAATACACCTGTGGGCTGGAACACACTTTGAAGCTCTAAAACAGGGGATTGTGATAGTTAGGGTCGAATTGTCTACTGCAAAAGTCGCTATTCTGCTTAAATTTATACGTAGTTGTTACTATTGTTTGCCCTGCTGAGTTACATTAGGCTTACGTAGAAAGATTTAGTGCAATCCTACAGCCAATCTCAACTTCCTCGGATGTGCATGGCCATGTTTTGAATTCGCCAGCAATCGAGCCCGGCTGCCTGGATTCCCAAACCAGATGTTGTAGGGAATGGGGGTACCCAGATACTTATCGGTTCGGCTCAGGCATGCAAATCCAGTAACATAGCTTGATTTGACGAAAACGTACAGAATCCCTAGTGCTGACGCCTCGAAGCAGATGCGTACCTAGATGCGGGGCATCATCATTATCAATTATGACGTGGCGCTCAACGTTATGCTTACGAACCGGTATCACGTTGTTGAGACCACTGATGCGGCCGACCTACATGCCAACTACATCGCACTCACTGGAACAAGTATTAAAGCTTCCCAAAGAGCGCTGGCACGCCAATCGGTTAACAGTACGTTCTCTGCACGATATATGAAGACCTGGATAAATCCCACCTTTGTTCAAACTATTGAAAGCTCACATTAGCGACTGTAAAAGCATGGCGCAATCCGTACCCGAGACTGCCAAGCAGTGGAATGTTGTTGGGGATCAAGGTGTCGACTCCCTTAGCTTCACTGAACAGCCGGTCCCGGAAATAGGCGACAATCAAGTTCTCGTCAAACGTAAGTTCAGAAGGCATCCGGTAACGCGCTTATCAGACTGACACCTTGGCGGAAGTCCAGGGAGCGTCTCTTAATGTAAGCCCCTAGCCAAGTCCACGATGAATTTGTCAGCCCCTTAGCTGATGAGGGCTCAAGTTCCGTGATATTGCGATAACGAATGGAAAGTACCCCTGGCATGTCAAGTCCAACGTCATCCCAGGCTCAGACGGTGCGGGAACAGTCCTGGCCGTCGGGAGACACGTCACTCGATTCAAGCCTGGGGACAAGGTGCTCACGTCGATGCACGAGACGCACATCGCAGGTCTCATGACCCACGAGATACCGACTTTCGGCCTCGGCGGCGGGGCGGATGGCACCTTCCGCACCGCCGGCGCCTTCAGCGAGCAGGGACTGGTGAGGATGCCGGAGTGCCTGAGCTTCGTCGAAGCTGCTTCGCTGAGCTGCGCCGGCGTGACGGCTTGGAACGCGCTCTTTGGGCTGTCTGGGAAGAAGCTCTCTGTCGGGCAGTGGGTTCTCACTCAGGGGACCGGCGGCGTGAGCATCTTTGCCGTCCAGTTTGCCAAAGCCATCGGTGCGAGAGTAATCGCCACCACAAGCTCTGACGAGAAAGCCGAGCTTCTAAAGAAGCTTGGGGCCGACCACGTCATCAACTACCGCGAGAAGAAGAGTTGGGGCGAGGTTGCAAAGGAGCTGACGGGAGGGGTCGGCGTCGACCTCGTCGTCGACGTCGCGGGCTCGAGCACCTTGAAGCAGAGCGTCGCGAGTGTCAGACTAGAAGGGACCATCTGCACGGCCGGGTTCGCCGGCGGCGATGGGCAGGGCCAAGAAGTTCCGACACTTTTAGACGCCTGGCTCAGCCTTTACACGGTTCGTGGGATTTGGTGTGGCAGCCGGCTTCAGTTGGAGGAATTGTGCAGTGCTATCGAGGCCAACCCGGAGAAGCTGCGTCCTGTCATTGATCCCAAGGTCTTCAAGCTGGAGCAACTCAAGGAGGCATATGAATACTTAGCATCCGGGAAGCATCAGGGCAAGGTTGGGGTCGAGATTTCTTGACTGTACGCTCTTCAAGACCGAGTCTGTTGTAGTTCGGGAGCACAATGACAGTCAAATCACCCCCGAAGAAATTAGAAGCACCCTGATAGTGAATACAATGACCAATGTCTCGCACAATCTCTGATACTTGAGTAGTTGCGATGGCAGTGCCACAAGATGGAAGAGTTGAGAAGCTCAGCTAAACTAAGGCTGGCAACTCATCTCGAGTCATTTGTAGGTTGAGCATGACTAACCAACTCGCGCAACAGGAGCTTCTCTTCATGGTCAGAGCTCCATATTCAAGTCCCCGCAACACTGCAAAGTCTAATAAATGGCAATCATTATAGACGCAGAGCCTGTCTTATGATTTCGTTTTCAATAGAAGTAAAGTTCATGCAACCCGTGGCACCTTACTTTAAAACTCAAAGTTGCTTCTCAGTGCTGCCGACGGCCTTGGTGCTCATAATATCTCAGTTAATGATGCTGTATCACATTTAGAGCTTGTGTATCTGCCGAGACTCTTTCTGTCATCAGAACCATCGAGGGCCTGCTGAAACGTGACCTCGCGGATATTCGCTCTGTGCAGATAACGAGTTTGTTCCAAAACCCATTGACAAAGGTCTGGGGCCAAAGAAGGTGGTCTTAATGGATATCTGACCACTGCATGTACGCCCTCAGCGAAATCGTACCCGAGGTCATTTGACTTGTTCTCAAGCAAGGTGGATGCCCTTGGCGCGACCTGACGCGCGAGAGGCAGCATATCGTCGGACGGATCGTCGGTACTCCAGGCCAAACGAAACAAAACGGGATAAGGTTTCAAGAGCTGATATTGACCGGACGAAGCTGAGGTGGTGCCTGTGTCCGGCTCTGGAGTCAATGCTCTCCTCGCCCAATCATCGCCCGGGCTTTTCGGACGTTGAACATGCCGATACTTAACAAGCGCCATGTGGGCGAAACTCTAACAGTTCGGACACAACCCGACAGACGACGAATTATCCCCATCATCAGTAACAGGAATGGTGGTTCTCCATCGCCACGGTCGTTTGTTATTGTCCTCCAAATGGGCTGCGATGAACAGAGTTCGGCAACTCGGCTCGCGGCGAGTGTCATGTTGATTGCGGATTCGTGGAAACGAATGGAGGAACCTTGCCTCCGCAACCTTTTCGGCCGGCGAGCCCCTGACTCAAAGAGATTAGTCGGTGGATACCTTGAGAAATATAAGGGTGTGATATAATGGCTACGACGCTTGATTTCTCCGTCCAACGGCGAGGGACTCGCTGCTAGGAGACGCGTTCTTGATTGAAGTGAAACGCTGTCATTCGAAGGATTCTGGCCCATGGCCCCACAAATCACTTATGTTCCAGGTAGCAAAGCCTCGCGGGATTATCTCAACTCACTCAACGGCACGCCGCTAACTGAACTTTGTCAGATGGGGTTTCCGGACGTCCTCGCAACACATGGCCATCCTCCACAGATTCCGTATGGCTCTCCCGCTTCCCGGAGTCGCTCCGCTGAATGGCAAAGTAGGCCTGCAGAGATCCACACGCCCTTCTCGCCAGGCCATGCCCGCCATTCCCAAAGTGTCTTGATCACCCGTTCGGACGGAGGAGGGCCTGCGGAGGTCCTCCAATCAACGAGGACAAACTCTATGTTTGTAACGTTGCCGCATATTGGATCTGAAAGATATATAACACATTCCCTTAGCACCGAACTTGGCGATCGTCCTTCAGCCAGTCTCGACACCGCTCGCTACTCCATTCCATTCAACAACCACTGTCTTTTCCCCACGCCAAGATGACCAAGTTCTTCGCCCCTGCTGCGGCTCTGCTGCCCGCCGTTCTAGTAGCGGCGGCTCCCGCCTCCAACTCCGTAAGCCAAGCCTCGACGTTTCATCCGATCGTCTGAATCTGGGTCCGGATCTGGATCTGAGTCTCCCGCGATGGACTTCACGCTGACCATCCTCCCCTGTGTCTTAGTCCGGCGCTGGCTGCACCGTCACCAAGTTCGCCGACATCGCCAACGCGGTCGCGACTTGCACCGACATCACCCTCTCAAACATTGCTGCCCCGGCCGCCAGCCCGATTGACCTCCAGAAGCTCAAGAAGGGCGCCACCGTCACCTTTGCCGGCACGACCGTATGTTTCCCAGTTCAAGTAGCGAAACCTCGAGAATCTTTCGTACTGACCCAAACGTCCAGACTTTCGCGACCACCGTCGACAAGAACTTCGATCCCATCCTCATCTCCGGAACTGACATCACAATCACCGGCGCCCCGGGTCATGTTATCGAGGGCAATGGCGCCGCCTACTGGGACGGCCTGGGATCCAACGGCGGTGGTGACAAGTGAGACCCCCCGAAGTCAACTTACAACTGTCTGGATCTTCGAAACTAACAGCCCCCGATCAGGCCCAACCACTTCGTCGTCGTCAAGAAGACGACCAACGCCAAGATCACCAACCTGAACATCAAGAACTGGCCCGTCCACTGCTTCTCCATGACCGGCAACACCAACCTCGTCGTCTCGGGCCTGAACCTCGACAACTCGGCCGGCGACGCGCCCAACTCCAAGAGCGGCGGCAAGGCCGCGGCGCACAACAGCGACGGCTTAGGCATCTCGTCGAGCGACTTCGTCACGCTCGAGAACATCAAGGTGCGCAACCAGGACGACTGCGTGGCCGTCACCAGCGGCACGCACGTCACCGTCAACAACCTGTACTGCGACGGCGGCCACGGCCTCAGCATCGGCTCCATCGGCGGCAAGAGCAACAACACGGTCGACACGGTCGTCTTTTCCAACTCGCAGATCGTCAACAGCTCCAACGGCTGCCGCATCAAGTCCAACTCGGGCACCACCGGCTCCGTCTCTAACGTCACCTATAAGAACATCACCCTCTCCAACATCGACACGTACGGCATCGACGTCCAGCAGGACTACCTCAACGGCGGCCCCACCGGCGAGCCCACCAACGGCGTCAAGATCGCCGGCGTCCACTTCATCGACGTCAAGGGCACCACCACCGGCGCCAAGGCGTACAACTACTACATCCTCTGCGGCGACGGCAGCTGCTCCGACATCACCTTTGAGAACACCAAGATCACCGGCGGCGGCAAGGGCGGCAGCTGCAACTTCCCCGCCAGCGGGTGCCCGGCTTAAGCAGGCCATGTGGGCCATTTCTTTCCAAATAAATATTATGAGAAGTGTATACGAGCGTATGGCATTAGGCTATCGGAGGCCCGGTCCTCTTGCCTAGGAGCAACCAGCGTACATAGACATGTCAATACCAAGTACATAGCGTTGTGATACATAGCCAGCCTTTCGAACTGCCTAAGCTTCATGGCCCCTCGTGATATCATGGGACACCGCCAACACTTGCCGCTAGAGATCAGCGCCTGTCTATGCGGCCAACGCATGATCAGTATGCAACAGCTACTGGCATTCAATGACCTGCCCTGGAGCAAGCAACAACCAGGAGCTCAGCCCGGACTAACAGGCATAATCACATGGCTCTCAAATCTTTGAAAGACCCAAGCTTCTTGTATTCAGAATAACAAGGCCACAAGCCTTTCGGTGCCCGTACACCCACAGGCCTATTCTAGTCTACTACATGCACCACTCACCCCCTCTACACGACGCTATACATCCACCGATCACCAACCGTGGCTACCGCCAGCATCACTCTCCACACCTAGATCCCTTAACTCCTTTACCCAGCATCTCTCCTGCCAAAACCCAGCACATCCACTGCTACCCCCAATCCTTATCCGACAACTTGATGTTTGGCATATCAAACATAAGGCGTTCTGGCATAAAGATGGGCTCACCTCATTCGCGCGTAACGGACTCCCTTAGCAGAAGGTGCCTTTGGCGCTGAGCCATTGCCATGGATGGCTCTACCACTTGCTCCGGAGGTTCCTGTCATGAAGAACTCGGGCAATGAAGAGGACCAGCCCTCCCGCAAGCATAGTGCAACCCTGTACACGGCGTTAGCCAACAAAACATACTTACCCAGACTGCAAAGAGACGACTGACTCCAAAGATGATGAGAGGCCGGTACCCCTCCCTAGTCTCGCTCTGGATCAAAGCGCCGGCGATCGGGGTGCCCGTCAGGAAGGCCGCGGCCGTGACGGTGCCGAAGGCCCCGAGCCTGGCTCCCAGCTTCTCCGTGGGCACGATCTGCCCGGTCGCGGCGTACATGACGGAGAAGAAGACGCCCGAGGCGAAGCCGTACAGACACGCGAAGCCGACGAGGACGCGCGGGCCCGTGGCGGGAAGCCACATGCCCAGGCACAGGAGGCCGCAGAGGAGCATCATGGGGTACAGGAAGTTGAGGCGTCCGATGCGGTCCGCGACGACGCCGCCGCTGGTGAGATCGTTAGCTTGGCCTCTGTCAAGAATCTTAGGCGGTCCTACATGACGCGGCCGAATAGGCTCGAGGCGTTGATCAGCGGGAGCAGGTATGCCTGGACCTTCGAGTTCGGGTCGAGGATGACGCAGTACGGCTCTGGGACATGTTAGAAGGACGAGGCACATTCGTGAGACCACGGAAAGAGATTGTCCCAGACTCACCAACGTAGTAGAGCGGGACGTAGACTCCAAGACTGATGAGTGTGGCTCCTATGGCAAGACAGGTGTATCGTATGTCCAAGAAACCCTTGTAGTCGAGGAGTTCACCGGCAGACTTCAGCTTCCTTCTGGGCTGTCTGGATGAAGAGACGAGAATCGCAACGGCATAGCAGACGAGTAGGACCAGGGCGCCGACGCGCATGGCCCACGGGAAGCCGATGGCGGGGATGAGCTTGGAGAACATGATGGGGAGGCACGTTCCTCCGAGACTGCTACCGGACGCGACGATGCCCATGGCCAGACCGCGCTTCCGGTGGAAGTACTGGCCAGCGATGGTGAGGGCTGGCTGCACCGTCGTCGTTAGAATTCACCAATCAGGGGCACTAAAGCGGCTACTCACCTGCACTCCGTACGCCACCGTGAAGCCGAAGAGGAGAGACTGGGCGAGGAACTGCTGCCAGATGGCATCCGGCTGGGTGAAGGACGTCGCCAGCATCGAGCCGGAGCCACCGAGGGCCGCGACGAGGTAGAGCCACTAGGTAGGAAGAAGAAGTGAGCGATCCCAACTGGGGCATCATAGCGCCCGGGAGCAACTTACTTTGGGACCGTAGAAGTCAAAGAGAGCTCCGGCGACCGAGCCAAACAGGGTCAGCAGGGAAATCTGGAGGGTGCCGATGAAGGAGATGGTCGAGGGCGCGTAGGCGCTGAGGTACTCGTGCTGGTAGAACGTCTGGAAGAAGCCGAAGCTGTTCACGACGCCAAAGGACGCAAAGTAGACGAGGAACGAGCCCGCGACCGACAGCCACGCCTGCCTTCCTCCCTCCGGATAGACATCTTCGCCAGCGGAACGGGAGTCTGCATCGTTCGACCCGGAGCCGCTCTCGGGGTCCGAGGACGGGACCTCGGCGGACAGCCGCTTCTCGGGGCGAGATTCAACTGGTAGAGTGTTACCCGCCATAGTTCACGACGTGAACCGGCCTGTCAATTAAATTGGTTGGGGAGCGAGGTTACTTACAGCGAAGTTTGGGGAGTGTCCTTGGTGGACAAGGACGGCAAAGTTGGAAATAGTGACGTTCTTCACGATCCGAAGCTATTGAGCAGTGGAAATGGCAGCGGGAAAAGTCAGGTAATGCGAGGGCGGTGGGGATGTTTAAAAACCAACCCGGCGCCCTAGTATCCAGGCTATAGACCCTGTAGTTTTGGTGCGTGGGGTCCCTTATCATCCTCCGCCGACACCCGTAGGCCGATACTCTTGGTGGAGAGGTGAGGCCAATTTCGGTGGCAGGGGACGCCTATTCTGACGGTTTCTCGGGGGTTTGGACTGTGCCGAGAAAAAAACATTGAACCACTTTTCTTAAATCAGTGTAAGTGACCTGCGAATCCACGTCTCACACAACTTGAAGTCCCAGCCTGCGATCATTTTATCCTTGCTGCCACGTAAAGCGGCGATGCCCACGCGGCGATATGTTTGGCAATGCAAGCTTGCCGGCTCCAGAAGTAAAAAGCAATTGTCCACAAGCGCAACAGTTACGTTACGACCCATGGCGTCGTCGTCGTCGTCCATCTCCGCGGTAAGGTAAAGCGTGTCGTTGAAATGGGAGCCAGTCGTAAGCAACGACTTTCCATAGTCATCGGGCGGTTGAAACTTCATATTCAGTGACCAATTCATCCAAGCCCTGTCCCGGAGGACTGTTCCCAGGGAAGCCTTAACGTCCAAGTCGATAGAGGCAAAAATTACATCGGCAAACGGATTTCCTGTCTTGAGCTTCCAGGTAACCTTCTGGACCTTCGAGACCAAATCATCGGGTTGGGGCACATGGCCGTTCCCGAATCCGAGATGGTACGAAACGGCGGAATCTTGCGAAGCCCATGACCAGGAGGGGCAGGCGTAGGTCTTGCTTTTGTTGCCGGGGCCTTTTCGCACCCATAGAAGACCAGGTATGATACAGTCCTTCCATAAACCCGCAATGTAATCGACTCCGCGATTTAGATACGTTGCCCTTGCCAGAGCGCTGATGGCGACCAGTCTATCCGCCTCCCTGGTGAGCTTGCGTCTCATGTATTCCACGACAACCTTGCAGTACCACAAGTTAAAAATGGCCCTGGCATCGAGCGGAAAGTTGAAGTCGCATATTGGGTAGAACGGAAGTTGTTCCTGAGGGTAGTTATCTTCGCTAAGCCGGCAATGGCGGCACTCCCAGAACAACTGCTTTGAGGTGAAGTACAGTGTCCGCCGCGGGAGCACATGCTCTTGGAGAACCCAGGCTCTTTGGGCAAGCGCGCCATTGAGAACTTCCTCCTGAAACGCTTCCGTCGGGTCGTCCTTGATGAGGGTACTGCTGCTTGACGACGATACGTATAAGAGACTGTTTCTCCCGTCGCTCAGAGTTCCATCCAGTATCGCCCAGGATTCTCGGCACCTCTGAAAGTCTAGAGCATGAACAGAGTGCCCGTTGAAGCATCCTGCTTCTGCGGAAAGTGCCGACGAAAATGAGAGGGTTAACAGCGATCCCAGGTAAATACCGCTCATCTTGGCTGCTTCGATCTGCCAGCCATCTTCTGAGTCTTGAATGATGCATAGCGAGTCGACCCAAAGATAACCGATCTGTAGTCTTTCGCAGATCGATATCGCGTCCTATAATGTTTGGGGCAGCTTATGTCGGTCTATGCCCACCAGGTGCCTTGTTATCGTGTGTCTCAATGTTCGCCATGGTCGGGCGTCTCCAGGCTCGGCGGTGCCCCAGCAGTAGCTCAGAGCTGCGTATTGATATTCCACATCGTTCGTCTCAATCAGCCGCAAGCCTGGCGACGTCCGGTCCGAATTCAGATCGATGCATAGGAGTCGACCCGGATTCTGCGTTGGCAATCGGCCTTCGTCTTTGGAGAGCTCTACCTCCAAGTCACCAGGATGCTTTTCAGTCCAGTGGCTGGGGTAAAAGCTGTTTGCGCCGAAGCTCGGATCGTGCAGATCCATGGCAGGCTTGGAGGAGAGACACTTTCGCAACCAGCCGGCAGCTATTTCGAGTGAATTCTGGCTGGATGTGTTGATCCCAATTGGCTGTAGGAATCCTACACCGAAAGACTGGGCCGGATCGTGCTCTTGTGTGATGCATCGAACGGTCTTTTCTCTCACCACAACTGGCATCGAACCGAAAGGTGGCAGCGCTTCTGCTTCGTCGCAGCATGGGCAGTGGGTCAATTTCCCAATCTCTTGTTCCCAGGGACGTAGGTCTAGTGCCTGTATGCAGAGCGAGGCGAAGAAACTGCCTTGGTTGAATGGATGGTGCTGGTCATGGCTGTATTGGTCCCGAGATTGTGCGGTTTGTAGGTTTGAACGCAACCACAATGGCGTGTCATCCGTCCACCGTCTTGAATTCTCTGCTTGGCCGTCCGAACCAGCCAGAGAGACTGTGATTTGATATCTGTCCTGGGTCCACCCCATTATCGTGTCGAGGAGTTGCGAGTCTCTTGCGATGACCCTACAGCACCTGCACCGTTGCGAGTAAACGATGATTTTTGCGAGTATGGAATGTGCATAGCCGCCTGGCGCAGACAGTTTCTCAATGTCCATCTGAAGACAGTCTGCGCAAATAAACTGATTTTCAGGCTTACAAGCAGCCTCCTCCTCATCCTCCCAAGACAGGAATGGCACGCTGACGTCGGCGTTGGGCGATAAGCGAGACGGACGCCTGAATGTTGAGTGACAGCTAGAACCCCTTAGCCTTCTGGGCGCCTCTCTCAGATCTTCAAATGATCTCGCTTTCACTCCCAATTTGTACCATGAAGGGGGAGTATAGTAGGAGATGTTGAAGTCTTGTGGTTTACGGTATTCCCACTCGTCATGGAGCATGTCGTCTTCAGCAAGACCCATGTTTCGCGGCAGAGAACCCATGCGGCGCAGCAGCTTCCATGAGATATTTCTCGGGTGACACAGGTCCGGGTAGTACTTTTCGCGCAAATCCCGCCGGTGATGTTCTTGTATCATCTCTTTCCACGACGGTGAGGGGCTAGGGAGAGTGTCGAGGTCGGAAAGCTGAGAGGGCGATTGGGCACGTTCGCCACTCCTGCTGTTCCCGTCATCGGACAAATCCATTACGGCTTGGGCCAACTGGAGAGGGAGGATAACCGCGGAAAGACGCGAAGTGCAAAAAGAAGTATGATGTTTCTGGAAACGCAGTGGTGAGTACCTGGTATATACCTAGATACCTAGGTAGTTTCTCGAATCATTCATCACTAAAGCAGGAGACGTTGGGCAGTCGGCGGTCAAGCGGAAGGCATGACCCTGAGCTCGACAAAAGATGGACCCCTAGGTAGGGAAGGACCGGCCCCCGGTGGTCCCGTTCCGGTCGCCGGTGGTGGGGGTAGGGAGGTACCGAGTACCGCATCGCTGGCCGGTGGGATGGCGGTGGTCGCTGCAATGTCCAGCACAGCTCAGGATAAGACTGTCAGCGGGCAGGCTGACGAATACTTGATCACCAAGACGCTTACCGAGATGAAATCCGTAACCGACCGTCCCAACGAGGGACTGGGCTGCTGACGGATGACCTCAGCCTTTGACGGCGAATGGGAGGCCGAGTCTGGCAACAACAATGTCCGGGACTGAGACAGTATCCCAGGGCGTTTCAAAGAGGTGAAGTGCGGTTGCCTTTGCTGGCTTCAAAGACTCGAGGCCGTTGGGGAAGGGGCGGAATGCCGAGCTCAAGCTGGTTATAGCCAAACGCCTCGTCCGCCACTCCCGTCCGAGCCTCGAGTCTGTGTCATACCTAGGCCTAGGTATGGATAGATGTACTATATACGTACCATCTCTAGATACATAGCAGGAAGTAGCTTGGGCAGGTACGTTCCTGAAAGAAGGCACGCAAAGCCATTGCATTAGGATGACGGGATGAGATGAACAGACGGTCGACAAGTGCCGTCCTCTGAGTCGGGACAACACACAGAGAAAAAGCAAAAAGATGGGATGACAGATGTACGACGCGCATCAATGCATCTGCCCCCTGCGTTGGTGATCCAAAGAATGTGCCAACGTCCAGTGGATTGGATTTCACAGCCACTGCCCGAACTTTTGTGCATCACTCACTGCCGTCGGGTGTGGGATCTTCCAGTGCAAGTGGAGCGACTTCCAGCGCCTCGTTCAGCCCCGGAAAACAAACTTGGCCAGGAGCTGAGGTCGCTGTAGCCTCTGAGTGGACGGCATCCCCGGGTGGGTTCACGTGACTCCGCACGACCCTCCCTCCCCCCCCCTGGCAGGCGGTAGACCAGGCCCCGGGACCTCCTTAATTTCGTGACGTGCCAATACGACCTCGACCGCCGTCATTGTTTTCCCCTTCTTCCTTCCTCCACTTCATACAACCACCACTCGGACTCCCGAATTTCTTCGTGTTTAATACCCGTCCTCGTCCCGCTCATTCGTTTGTTCCGTCGAAACCTCTGGACCTGTGTTTTTCTTTCTCCAGTCATTCTTTTTGGTCCTAGACGAACAACCCGCAACCAACTACCACACACTCCTTTTTATTGATTTAGTCACTGCCAATCAGTTAATCACGTCCTGACACACCCTGAACACCCTGGGAGCCTTACTGCCGTCTGTCCGTATTACTACCGGCAAATCCCCACGACCGACGCGACCGAATAATACTTACCATCCCTAAAGCAACTCACTACCATCACCAAATAATCAAGATGAAGGCCTCCCTTTCCGTTGCCGCCCTCAGCGCCCTCGCGGCCACCGCCTCGGCGCAGAACTACCTGGGTTTCAACTCGGGTGCCACCAAGGCCGACCGCTCCGCCAAGTTCAAGGCCGACTTCGCCGCCGAGTTCAAGACGGCCCAGAACCTCGAGGGCGCCCCCGGCGACTTCAACGCCGTCCGCCTGTACACCAACATCCAGGCCTACTCCACCGACGACCCCATCGAGGCCTTCGAGGCCGCCATCGACACCAAGACCTACATCCTGCTCGGTGTCTGGGCCTCGGGTACCGACAACATCAACAAGGAGATCAGCGCTCTGAAGAAGGCCGTCGAGAAGTACGGCACCAAGCTCACCGACCTCATCATCGGTGCCTCGATCGGTTCCGAGGACCTGTACCGCAACTCCGTCACCGGTGTCAAGAACAAGTCTGGCGTCGGTGCCGACCCCAAGGTCATCGTCGGCTTCATCGACGACTTCAAGAAGGCCTTCAAGGACACCCCGCTGTCCAAGGTCTCCATCGGCCACGTCGACACGTGGGACGTCTGGGGAAACGCCACCAACAAGCCCGTCCTCGACGCCATCGACTGGGTCGGTGTCGACGAGTACCCCTACTACGAGAACGACAAGGGCAACGACATCAAGAACGCCGGCAAGCTCTTCGACAAGGCCTTCGATGCCACCGTCGCCGCTGCCAACGGCAAGCCCGTCTGGGTCACCGAGACCGGCTGGCCCGCCACCGGCCCTAAGTGGGACCAGGCCGTCCCCAGCGCCGAGAACGCCAAGTACTACTGGGACGAGATCGGCTGCCGTCAGCTCTTCAACAAGGTCCCTACCTTCTGGTACACCCTCCGCGACTCCAACCCCGACAACGAGATGAAGTTCCAGATCACCAAGGACCTGTCCACCAAGCCCCTCTTCAACCTGACCTGCCCTACCACCTTTGACACTCCCACCGGCACCTCCTCTGCTTCCGCCTCCTCGACCGCCACCGTTAAGCCCGGCTCTGGCTCTGGCTCTGGCTCCGGCTCTGGATCCAGCGATAACAGCACCGTTTCCACCGCCGCTCCCTCTGCCACCTCTGGCTCTGGCTCCGGCTCCGGCAGCGGATCCGGCTCCGGTTCTGCCACCACCGGCGCCGACGGCAGCTCGCCCACCAGCGTCGATGCCTCGGCCGCCAACGCCGTCAAGGTCTTCTCCACCGCTGCCCTGGCCGTCATGGCCGGTGCCATCGCCTTCCTCTACTAAGAGGACCTTGCATTGAAGTGGTGAAGAAAAGTTTCCTATAGCGCATTGGGGTGGGTTTGTTTATTCGATTCTCGCTCTGCGATTCCCTCCCTGGACATGCGTTTCCTGGTATCATAGTCATGGATAGACCCGACGATAGACTGAAGGCAATGTGATTACATTCAACAAGACTCTTTCTGCACACGCTGTGATTGTGAAGCCTGATTAGTTGGCAGTTCCTTGATTTCCCTGCTCTTGACTCGGTGAGCACCCGGCGGCCTCGGCGGGTTGCGCTTCCATTGGTCAGCAAGATCCCCCAGAGTCGGAAATGAGGTGTGCTGATCGCCCCCCACATGGAGGGGCCCGAAGGACGCACTAGGAAAGTCGGTTCAAGACAGGTTCTGGACCGATCCCATCCATGGCCTCTTTCCTTCGTATTGGGCCACAGCCGCCACACCAAGTTTTCTTTTCTTTTTATTTTCTCCATTCCCTCCTGCAGGGGTGAGTGAATCGACCTCGTTCCGCACGGCCTAATTTTAGACTGCGCCTCACTGTTCGTCCCTGTATTTTGTGGGCGTTGACTGCCGCGCTTCCTCGGGTCAGGGGATGCCGGCGGGAGCCGGGCCAGCTATCCGGTCACTGTCTTGCTGTTGAGCGATGCCTATGCAATGATGCACTCACTCAACACATGTGGAAAACGCCAGTGTGAAGCAAAAACTCTGAAGGTGGTGAGTACGAGCCGGGCGAGGAATGACGTGACGTGGCGCCGTCCATCATGCCTACCACAATTTCTTAGGCCTCGATGTTTACCTTTTGGAGCCGCGCGTGCTTTTGCTCAGGCACGAGCGGACCCCTCACGCGGCGTGTACCTGAAGCTAAACCCTCTTTGCAGAACTACAGGCTTGGATGCATGGAACTCCGACCCCCGTGAATGCAGAGTCGCCCGCCCGGTATTTCACCGTAAAGGTACGGACAGGTGTTCGTCCAATACGACGAGACACGTATTCTGGGATGAATGCAAATCTTGGGATGAGATGGTATTGAGGCTGTGAACGCCTTATTGAATGTTTTCCCCTGTTGGTGATCGTTGTAGAGATTAGGTGCCGTTGCCGACAATTTAACATAGGTAATCTTGTCTTGTTTTCCCCCGGCTATTCTTGGATCTTTATTTTGATTAAACCCCGCCCCGCCCCAGAAGCTTGGGAGTTGTTGTGTTTGTGCACGATTGACGCGATGCATTGCATTCCCAACGCAGTCCGACATGGATGGCAGCATTTCCCGAATTGTCAATTGGGGTTCGAATCTATACTATGTACCTTAATGATAAGGAATGCAGATGCTCGACGATGCATTTTGCCAAGCCCGGGCTCCCGTCGACGCTAAGACCCGACGGTTACCCGAACTTGGCGGGCCGCCGTTCGTGGCTTTGGGTTCACATGTTTGTCTCTCTGTTCAGCTGCGGAGGGGAACGATTCAACGGCTTTCAGGAACGTTGACGACGTCATAGACTCGAAGTTCACATTACATGGTATCAACAGTGGTGGTGCCTTGGTGCACCATCAACAGCCATTATCATACCTAATACAACTCTGCAACCTCACTGAGGCAGCCCGGTCTGGATACTACCTGTAGCATTGACCAATTTCAGTGGAGATATTTCTTCAAGCGCGCGGGACCGGACCCGCAGACGAACCTTGACCTCGGCGGCGTTTACGGACTGCGTTAGCCCTAATCTCCCGCCCACACGCACGCTCTCTCTCCGGAATATGAACGTCTTCCCCGGCTCCAATCGGCATCCAATCCCGGTCCGACGAGCAATCACGACGACCGATCGTCCGGAAGGGTGGCCGAGTTGGTTATGGCGCCAGGTTAAGGTCAGCTTAACATCTGTTTCCTGGTGGGGCAACCCGCGCGAGTTCGAGTCTCGTCCCTTTCATCTTTTGTCTTTTTGCGGTCTGTGATCAGCTCGTCCAGTCACTACTACTCTCTTGGTTATTCTTGTTTTGGTTTGGACTGAATGGACGCCAACTGCGATGCTGTTCTTTTTGAGGGGTCGAGAGGTTAAGAGGTTGGAATGAGACTTCGAGTTACGAGACTGAGGGCTCATGTCGCGATGCTTCACGTCGGATGCCTCAACTTAGAACCTTCACTGTTGCCTCTGATGAGCCGTTAACCAGGGACTGCTCAACCGAGGACGGCTTCAAATCCCTTTCTTTGCAAGTGCCTCACTTCAACTTGACCTCACGGCGGGCCACCCCCTCCCAAACTCTCATTTCAGCAAACGTCGCCAGCCCAACCCGCTTGTAATACCCGCGCGGCTCCGCCACGACCATGAGCGCGATCCCGACCTCATCACGGCCCTGTTGGACCGTCCCCAGGAGCAGGTACTCAACATCTCTGTCCCCAGCCTCGAACTGAACATCCGCCAGGTCGGGATAGTCCACAATACACGGAGCAGCATCCTCGTCATCCCTGTCCAGATCCTCCTCCTTGCCATCGTCGAGGTTCTCGTGCCAGACGCGGCCCTCGAGCACGGCATGTCTCGACACCGCGGCCCCAATCTCCTCTACATTCTTAAAGACGGCGTCCTGCCTCCTGAACAGCTCCTTGTGCATGATCCGCCGGTCCAGCGACGCCCACGACCAGCTCGGCGCCCGCCCCGACCTCACCCTCTCCGTCGGCGCGGCGTCTCCGAGCCGGTACCACGCGAGCAGCTCCACGAACCACCGCCCCCAGATGCCAAAGTAGCACGCGTCCCCCCAAAGCGTCTCGAGCTCCCTCGTGACGCCCCGGAGCGCGTTCAGCCGGTCCTCCGGCTCTCCCAGCCTCCGCAGCGTGTACTGCTCCACGATCGTCCGCCACGTGCACCGCTTCTCCGCCCCCTCGTCCTCGTACGCCGCCTCCGGGTTGTTCTCGTCCAGCGCCGTCCAGGAGATGCTCTCCAGCGGCTGGAGGTACTCCAGCCCGTCGCCCTCGCAGCTCCGGCAGACGCCGCGCAGGTCGACCTCCCGGCACTGCCAGAGCAGCTCGTACTCGCTGAAGACGAGCAGCCGCGACGAGAGCAGGAACTCCTGCAGCACCCACCCGCGCTCGTCCAGCGCGTGCCGCGGGACGTGCGGGCCCGAGCGGAGGTGCACCGCGCCCGCCCGGCCGCCCTGGCCGGGGACGTCGACCCTCTCGGCGGGGAGGTACGCCGGGCCGCGGGTCTCCAGGAACCCGTCCGACGCGCGCGCCGCCGTGCCCGCGGCGATGGTGAGCGCCGCGTTGCGGTACACCGTCGCCATGCGCCCGATCTCCCGCCCCTTGTCCTCGGGGCAGTCCTGCACGATGCACAGCGCGTCGACCCAGAGGTACCGGAACCCCAGCTCGCGCGTGACGGCCACGGCGTCCCGGACGGAGCCCTGCAGGCGCGCCTCGTCGATCCCGCGCTCCGCGCCCATGGCGGAGAGGTTGCGGAGGCTGAGCTTGTACGCCTGGTCGCCGCCCCAGCAGTAGCTCAGCGCGAGGTAGCGCCCGCGCCGCTCCGCCTCGTTGACGAAGAGGCGCAGGCCTGGGTCCGTGGCGCCCCGGGGCCCGACGTCGAGCACGCGCGAGGGGAGGACGCCGTCGCGCGCGTAGCGGCACTGTGGGTGGGACTCCTTGCAGGTGTCGTAGAGCCTGCGCGCTGCGGCGAGGACGCGGCGGCTCTTGACGTCCCGCCGGAGGGGGCGGCGGTGGATGAGCTGCGCGGTGGGGGTTCCTGTTTGCGGATGGTGAGATGGTGTTCTTGACGACTACTTGGGGGAATTCGCGGGACGTACTCTGCTTCGCGTAAGGGTAGATGGTAATCACCCGCCCGATCGTCGGGAGGAATCCGTCCAGAATGTCGATGTAAGTCGCCGCTGCCGCTGTTGAAGACCGATTCCGGAACGTGAGCACAACATCGTCATCCCATACCACGTCGTGGTCCCGCTGGATCGTGGCGGCGATGAAGTAACACGCAGGACACCCCATGTTCGCGGAGGCGCAGCATTCCGTGAACGTCGAGTGCCGGAATCCGTCCGGGGAGTTGAGCTGCCTCAGCCCGTCTTCGGAGAACAGCAGCCCGCACCGGAGACACCCGGCCTCGGAGCGGGAGTAGTTGGCCCCTCGGCTCCGCCTCGGGTGCGGAGGTGGGTCCGCCTGTGCCTCCTCATCGCTGAGCCCCGCCTCGGAGCGCCCTCGGCGAGCGCCCAGCCGGAAAGGGATTGCGCCGTGTGACATGTTATCGATGGCTTGCTGTCTGCGCCTGAAAACAACACGAGCTTCTGCAACACTTGGATGGACCGCGAAACATATTAGAGAAGGAGGTGGTGGCGAAACTCGTGTGAGGCCTCATGCATACCGGACGAGGCTTCCGGGGGCTATCATTGAATCTGCCCCGCCCCCTCTCGCCCTGTTTTCCTCGAAAGAGACAGGGGCCGAGTCTGCCTGCAGCAAGGCAACCGGGCTAGCATGCACCAAGACCGGGACGGGGCGAGCAACAGACAGCCTTGGGGAGGCGGTACTTTTATCGAATATTGTAACCCCTCCTCCTCTTTATGGACTGGAACAACTTGGTTACCTTACCCCTAGGGCTTGCTTACTTCGGAGTTATCCAAGGCACAAGGAATATTGATATTTAGCTTCAACCAACTCGAGCGAAAAAATGCCATTGGGTATTAAGTTACGAGAAATGCGTCAAGTCTAAGATCAACTCAAGAACTAGTCGCCGTCATCCATCAGAAACGTGTCGTGAGCGCGTGCTTTTATCAAGATAGCCGCCAGCCAAAAACGCCCCCTCAGTTTCCGCCCTTCCTTAATCGTGAGATTCGTCCATGTCTTCGTAGTCGTCAAATCCGATTGCCGCAAGGTCCTTCTTTACCTTCTGCTGAGACCTCATTTCCTGCCGGCCGTTAGTAACCTTGTCTTCCGGTGCCCAAAAGGGGACACTCACCACTTCAACCGTGTCTTTGATGACGTATCTCGTGACGAACACCTTCTGGCCCTGGCCTAGGCGGATTGCTCTGGCGATGGCCTGATTCTCGACGCTGGGGTTCCATTGGAGCTCAACAATGAACACGCGGTTTGCGCAGGTCAAGTTGAGGCTAAGGCGCGTCGTCAGCGTTTGAGAGTGTGGGATTGTGTAAGTGACAACTTACCCGAATGCTCCCGTGCCGGTCGTCATGATGAGGACCCGCTTGTCGTCGCTTTTGGCAAATTGATCAAGCATGTTCTGTCTCTGGGGCAGAGAACAATCGCCGTCGATGCGGAGATGGTCGATACCCGCATCCTTCAGGTATTTTTCAACTAGGCGGAGCGTCCGGGTCCAGCAGGAGAAGATGATGCTGCAATTGTCAGCCCGTCATTGCCAATTGTGATTTCTCTGCGACGTACCTCTTGGTCTGTCCAAGGTCCTTCTTGACATCTTGGATGAGTGCTTCCATCTTTGTGGATTTGCCTGTCGGGTTGAAATAGTCCTCGTCTTCTTCTTTGAAGGACGCCTGCGTCGGCACGTCGGGCATCTCCACATCTCCGGCGTCCACAGGCCCATTGACCCTTACGACAGGCAGGCCTGGCGCCAAAGGCCGCTGGGACCTTGCCGATTTCATCGTCCACTCGCAAACGGGGCAATGCCGCTTTTGGGTGCCCGGGGCAGCCGTCGATAAGTCTGATTCCTCGAGACATTCGGAGCAGAATACGTGGTTGCACCGCTCCTCGAACTCATGCCCCATCCGACTGGACCCGAGAATGGGCATGGGCTGGCGGCAACCGGTGCACACGATCTCGACATTCTGTCCCATAGCGCTAACAACAGCCTCGCGCTCGTCAAGACGGTAGGCTCGGCGGTGCCACGAGAAGGGCTTTTGGTACGTGCCGTGGTTGCAGAGAATGCGCATCTGGAGGTTGGCCTGGAAGAGACCGAACTTGGAGCTCTTTTCAATCTCACCGACTCTTTGCTTGATTGTGCGGATGAGGATTCTCTTGGTCTTTTCGTACTGACGACGCTCCTCGGGGCTGAACGTGAGCTCCTTGATCTCCTCATGGAGACCGGGAAGCTTGATGAGGTCCTTTGTGCGGCGAAGGCACAGGGAGTCGAGGAGCATGATGAGGCGTTCCTTGACCTTCTGCGGGTCCTCGCTGTTTTGCTCGAAGGGGACCTCGATGAAGCGGCGGAAAATGGCGGGGTTGTCGAAGGGGTGGGCGCGGATGAAGGCAAAGAGGGCGCCAATGTCTGAGAGCCTGTTCTGGATAGGAGTGCCTGTGAGACACCAGCGGGAGTTGGCCTGGAGGGCTCTGCAGGCGTGGTAGAACGTCGTGGCGGGACGCCGGATGATGTGGGCCTCGTCGAGGACCACACGGTACCAGCCAATCCTGTGGAGGATCGAGGACTTTTTCTCATACTCCGCCGACAGAGTATTGTACGTCGTCACGACGATGTCTGAGTTTCTGATCTCGTCGGGGTTCTTCTCCCGTCCGGGGCCGTGATACTTGACGCAGGTCAGACCGCCATCAACGTGCCTAGTAGGTGGGTTAGCAGGGGTCTTTTGGAGCAGACGGGACAGACTGACTTCTTGACTTCATTCTCCCAGTTGTAGATGAGGACTGCGATGGTTAGCTTCGTCCCATGCCTGACTCGTGCTCGAGACTTACGTGCAGACGAAACGACAACGAGGGTCGAGCCTGAGTAGGTGACTTCCTTACTCCGTTCGTCGCTGCTGTTCTCTTGCTCTGCCCATTGCCGACCGCCCTCCAGAGTCTGGACGATCAGGGAGAGAATGGACAAGGATTTTCCCATTCCCATCTCATCAGCCAAAATACCACCACCTCGCTCGTCGGGTTTCGTCTTTTGCTTGACTTTGGTGATCTTGTGACGGAACCTAGACGGGGTCAGTTAAAGACGAGCTCCATGCGCTGATGAAGACGAAACCACATACCACTTCTGCCCTTCAACCTCCATCTCGTACCAGAGCCGACGATTTTCCTCAATCCTTCCAGACTCTCTCCGAAACATCCAGGCCAGGGCTTCCTGTTGGTGTCTGATGGCTGCGTCAGCGGGATCCTTATTCTGTGGTACAAATAGACTCACGGCAGCAGCGGATTGCTCAGGCCCCTGTCACCATCAACCCTCTCACGATGCTGCGGGTTTTTCAGGGAGTCATAGACTTCCAATACCATCCTCCTCAGGTTCTCCTCGCGCGACTGTCTCTTGGCCGGTCCCCCCCTGTTGGCGTCCCTCACGTCGGATACGGTGAGCGCCTCGAGGCCCTCTAGCTTCAGCAAGTGCGGGTTCTCGTGCTCCACGTCTTTACGCGGGTGAGTCGGCCTCTGGAGCCACAGCTTGCCCTCGGTCAGCTTGTCGCCAACGTATTGGGCCTGGCTACGGGGTCCGTAGATGTTGATGTCGACCTTGACCATGGCCTCGGCGGGTTTCTTGGCACGGGCGATGGTCTCTCGCAGGGTGACGGTTGGGGCGATGGGCTCGAACTCGATGAGGTGGCGGCCCAGAAGGGGCGACAGGGTCTTTCTGGGGCCGGAGCGCAGGTAGCCAAACTCGGTGTTGTTGCCATCACGGAAGGCAAGCAAGACGTGTTCTTGTTGATCGAGTAGGGAGAAACGCTGGTACTGGGTCTTTTTCGAGTGCACGGCGGCATGGTGGGCCTCGCGGAGCTTGGTATCGATGACGCCCATGTCGCCTATCAACTTGACGTCGACGTTGTAGAGCTGAGCTTGTGAGTCAATGTCGTCTGGTAGGGGGTAGGGGGAGGAAGAGGACAGAGAAGAAAGAAGCAGTAGTGGTAGTCGGAAAAGTAAAAAAGGGCAAAGAAATGGTTAGCATACCATGCCGTAGCAGACCTTGCTCATCTCGTCGTCGCCAGCCGACGAGCACGAGTCTGAGCCGGCGATGCTGGACTCGGGAACCAGAGAAGGAGAGTGCGTCGCGGGCAAAGAGTCCCGCGACGAACCCGAGGGCGACGAGCGAGGGGAGGCATCCGAGACGGGAGAGACCATGTTCGTGTCTCCCCATTGCTGCAGGTCATACTCGAGGTTATACGGGGCATCTTGACTGCCGTCACCGAGGTTGAGGTTGCTGCCCAGCTGATCGGCGGCGCCAAACTCGAGTTGGGGGAAGAGAATGGTGTTGAAGACATCGTTCATGGAGCCATGGTCTTCGATGACGGGGGTGTCATAATGGTCGTCATCATCATCATCATCATCGGCGGCGTTGTTGCTATGTGGGTAGTCCGGGGCTTGGAAGGACGGCTGGCGGGGTCGGTTCCCGGAATAGTCGTCGGCGCTCTGGTAAGAGGAGCCGGAGACGGAGCCACCATACGGTGAGATGGCCGACGGGTCGGCGTACCGATGATGTGAATCGCCATCGTCATCGTTCAACAGACGCTTTAGAGACATTGTGGTGGCTGTCTTGGTAGCTGTTCTTGTTGTTGTTGATGTTGAAGAGGACGAGTGCCCTTCAATGGTGGTGATGATACTCATTGTTCTAAGAGGAAGGGGGAGAACTTCCAGAGTCCTCGTCAAGCAGCAGCCTGTGCCCGTACCTTCAATCCAGCTCGATTCTCAATCGGTGTCAACCCGGCTTGCCGAGAAATGGAAAAAGAGGGAGCCAGGCGAACCATTTTGAGCACATGATTGCTGGTGACGTGAGGCATCGAGGCGGCCCGTCTTGCGTAGAGTTGTTGCATCGTCGGGTGGGAAAATAATGGAGGCGCAGTGCGCGGACGACGTTGACGTGCGTTGATTGCCTTAGTGCACATCGTGCACTCCGAAGAGACCTGGGGACCTGGGGGGAAGGAACCGCAGTGCGTTCGGAAGGGCAGCGCCTGCCAATGCAGCCCATCATTAGCGTGCCAGCGGCTCTCGGGGTTGTGCGAATGGCGAACCACGAGCCTCAACAGCGAGGATAGGCGGGGCTGTTTAGCGTTAGGGGGGACCCTTTTTCCACTTTTTTCCACTTGGTCGCTGCACCGCCTCCTCTCCGAGGTGTACCGCTCCGGAGCTGCGTTGCTCACCGTCGGGACCTCCTGCCACAGTGACGCTACCCAGTCCCACGCGGTACTGCGGCACCGCAGCGCAGCAACACCGCAGTAGGGGCCCCGCGGCTCCGCCACACACGACCAGCGTGACCTCGGTGTCCTCCGGGGCGGAGGGGGCCTTGAGGGCCTTCAAGAGCCTCAAGCCGGGGGAGTTCCCACTTGCCGATGCTTGTTTTCTTCGTGCCGGATTGGACTCCGATGATGATGTCGCAGATGACGTAGCAATTGGATATCGTGAGAGCGTCATTGGATTTGTTGAGCTTAGGTACTCCGTTTCTATTGTAGGAAGGTACTTGGGTACGGATAGTTGACGGAAGGTACTTAGGTACAAACACCAGGTTAACATCGCAGCTGGCAACGGCTGTCATCAATGGTCCAACACTCCCGTCAGTGCCAACTGCCCGCACAGAGAAAACGCAAGATAGAAAGCCTGCCCACCAAAGCCAAGATATCTGAGGTGTCATTCAAAACAAATCACAAAAAGTACACTGCAGAATTAGGCTGCCCCCTCCTCCCCGCAGACTGTGACCGTCGGCGTCTCCAAATCCTTTTGCTCGGGCTGCACGGTCTGGAGTGCCCCTCACAAGGCTTCTCAAGGCGGCCGCGGGGATGGAGGGGTCGCACGTTGGACTGCCAAGGTGGGCTGCCGTTGGGGCCCAGGGGTACCCGCACCCACGACAAACTGACCAATGTCAGTGCAGAGTGGCTTGTGAGGTGGCAGGTGCAGTGTGGGCGCATCCATTGGCATCCATCCATTCGCACGCGTTCTAGAAGGGCAGGATGGAGACCACCTCACAGGGCAGGAACGCAGGGCATCTCCCATGGAAGGTGGTCCATGGTCCATGGTCCATGGAAGGGGAACAGCCCCATCCACCGGGCAGGTGCGAGGGTACGCGTGGCAGTGCATCCCGTCGGCTGCCTGGCGCCTCATCGCTCATGCCTCATCCCGTCCCGCCTCGTGGCCTTGGTCGCTCCTTCCCTCTGTCTCTAGCCCATTCAAGGTACGCGTACAATGTACCGTACCTATCCGTATCCGTAGAGCAAGCGCAGTAGCTTAGCCCCCTCCCCTACTGATACTGATTGCTGTGTGGCTCCTTCCTTCGAGGACCCCTGCTCCGCTCCCTCACGCTGCAATTACTCTCGCTGCGTTCTTCGCGGCTCCACGCCCTGCCCTGTCTGCCCCGGCAGACCATCGACATCATCAACACCAATGGAATGGGGCTCCTCGTGTCCTCAACACCCGCGCAAGGGTCTGGTCGCTCGGACGTGACGGGGTGACATTTCGCGCCTTGTGGGATGGTCGCGCTGGCTGCCTCTCGCTGGTCTGGCCTGGTCTGGTCATCATGCATCAGCCTCAATCATTCGTCTCTGTCCTCTTGCCAGACATCTCTCTCGTTCATGTCTGGTCCAGTTCATTCTTTCCTCTCATTGTTCGTTCTTCTCCAGTTCCACATGGGTAGCTCCCTCGTTGTCCTTGGCTTCAATTAGCGAACCCAACAAAATCCACTCTTCGAGAGTGCCCACCGAGAAAGTACACGAACTACCTATCTCTGATTCCTTCGTGAATACGGACGCCGTGTTTTCTTCAAATCCGTAATCCCACCGGCGCCCGCCATGTCCGATTTTGTCGGTGGCTCTCCGGCCTCGGGCCTCCACGTCCGCCATGAAGCCGGCATCCCGGACGATGCCGCCCTAGCTCTCGAGAAGGCCGCCAACAGCTTCAAGGCCGTGCTTAATGCGAACCACGTCGACGACTTTGAGAAGGCCACCAGCCGCACCGTCTGCGCCGATCTCAACAACATGCAAGCCAGGCAGCTGGAGCTGAGAGCCTTGGTCAACCTCAAGAGAGTCCAAATGTTTCTCGATGGCATGAACGCCCTGCAAAACGTTCTCGTCGACTTGGGAGTGGGAAACGTGAGTGAAATCATGGCATGTATATGGGGTCCCATGGGTTTCTTCTTCAAGGTACGTCTGCCAGCTCGCATCCATCGTTGACGCAACCCCCCGATTACCTGGCTAAAAGTCTTGCTTCTCAGACAACCGAGGTCCATGAGAAGGCCTTTGACCACATCCTCGAAGTATACCAGCAACTGGGCCTCCAACTCATTCCCTTGACCGAATACTTGCAGCTATTCGGAGCCTCCAGGGAAAGTAGATGGTGTCTAGTGTACATCTACAAAGACATTCTCGAGTTCCATACCATCGCCTACAAACTTTTCTCGCTTCGCAACACATGTAAGTAGGCCAACAGGCGATTCGCATCTACAGCTGTCTGACACATAGCCAGTATGGACGAAGCTGCACAGAGCGACCTGGAAAGACCTCGACCCGACCTTTGACCACCTCGCCGCGACTCTTGAGATGCACGCCAATTTCATCAAGAAACACGGCGCCCCCCTCCACGAACGACACGCCTTCCGGACCGACTCGGGTTTCGGCCCTGGACCCATCGATATTGCAGACCAACACAGAGTCTACGAGACCATGTACGCTGAAGAGCAGCGAAAATTCAAGAGCGCCGAACAGACCCGCCGTCGCGAACAGAAGAACAAGATTCTCAAGTGGATCGCCGCCCCCAACAAGACCGAGATGGAGCACAAGAAGCACCTAGAGACAGCCGAGATGTGCCCCGAGAATGGCCGATGGCTCTGGAAACAACACGACGAAGTGAGCAACTGGATATCGGAGGATCTGCCGGTGTGGCCGACTGTCTGGGTCCAGGGCCCGAGGGGGATGGGGAAGACGATTCTGTCGTCCTTGGTCGTGCGTCATCTCAAGGA
This sequence comes from Colletotrichum brevisporum, assembly GCA_030770045.1. Lineage (NCBI taxonomy): Eukaryota > Fungi > Ascomycota > Sordariomycetes > Glomerellales > Glomerellaceae > Colletotrichum > Colletotrichum brevisporum. The sequence goes on from JAUGSI010000001.1 coordinate 13,361,413, forward strand.
GCTGGCAGAAGAGGGGAGGAAAGTGCCGCCCGACTCCCAGGTGTGCTATTTCCACTGTTACAGCGAGGACCCAGAGTTGCAGACGTATCTTGGGATTCTCAGGGGTATCCTGCACCAGCTTGTTTCGGCCGCTGAGGTGAACGGCGAGCCCGTCTCCAACAACCACGCCGCCATCCTCCCCCTCTGCGACGATAAACGCACAACCAGCGGCGGTTCGACCCTCACTAACCCCGACGCGGCAGCCCAGCTCATCGAAGTATTCTTCGAGTACAACTCGCGACAGTACGTCGTAGTCGACGGCCTAGATGAATGCTCAGCATCAACTGAGGGAGCATCAGCGGAGATACAGCAGACGGTCCAGTTCCTGAATCAGCAAGTCCTGCGGTGCGACGATCTGAGCCAGGGGCAGTTGCGTGTGCTTTTCGTCAGCCAGTCGACACCCGATGTGAGGAAGGCAATGACCAAGATTGGTATCGGCCCCAACGCGGGTGAGGTAATTCTTGACCCGAAGGATAATCTGGAAGACATCAGGCGATGGGTGAAGAAAACAGTAAACGGGGAGCGGCGCGGAGAGCGGCAGAGGTTCAACCTGATATTTGAGGATAAGGTTGTAATTGAAAATCAAGTAACGGCGCAGAGTGAAGGTTCGTCCGCTTGCAACCATGGACGGAGGGCCCTGACTGACGTGGACAGGCTCCTTTCTGTACGCAAGCCTTGCCATGGCGTACCTTTTCAACCAACTGAGCAAGGAAAAACTCCTGGAAAAGGTCAGGCGGGGTATGCTTCCGGTCAAGTTGTCCGAATTGTATGTCAACACCCTCTGCTCTCAAACCCGTATTTTACCTAACGTCCCTGCGACAGATACGAAAAGCTTTTGGGAGCTGTCAAGGCCAGACTCTTGGAAAAATCCGATGAGCATTGGATCCAGGCGAGGCAGCTTCTCGGCTGGCTTGTCTGCGCTCATCGGCCTCTCAAGTGGCACGAGATCCAAGCGATTCTGGCTTTCAATCCAGATAACGAGGACGATCCGGTCAACTTTGATATGCGGATGATCCGGGAGGACAACATTGGCGACTTTCTCGGATCATTGGTTCATGTGTTGCCTGGTGATAACATCCGGCTCATTCATTCGACCGCAAAGGAGTGAGTAGCCTCTCCATTCCACGCTCGATCTATCCTTCCAATAACGATGTGTTAATCGGTGCTGACGTATTAGACACATCGTCAAAACGAAGCACATCGATCCCGAATATGTCCAATGCGACCTCGCAACCATCTGTCTTCGCTATCTCTCCCTCCGCTGCTTCGCGGCTGACGACTACCGGGAGGACGAGCGCCGCAATAACATACCTCGTGGCTACTTCTCCTTCCAAGACTACGCAATGTCCAACTGGTTCAAACACATTGTAACGGTGGTCAAAACCTGCCACAGTGTCTTCCTCAATCCCAGTTTTGAGCAAGAGAAGGACTACACAGCATCATTCTCAGCTGCCCTGGACGAGTTTGTTTCAGCCTACGATGCAGACCTCAAGCTTCTACCAGACGTGAACGCCCCTCCTGACGCAGCTTTCGAACCTCTCCGTAAGGAAATCGACCGCTATGCCGCCCTCCCCTTCTATAGGATTCTATTCCGAGTCTGGCACCACATCTACCTGCACCAAACCGGGGGAGCCGAGGAGCTCAACAAAGTTGGCATCCCTCGCCTCGACGCCGTCCTCGAGACTCACCGCACCGCGATCGAAAACGACTTCTCGCCCGCCGACAAAACCATCGGCGACGACACGATAGGAGACTACTACGGTCCCAACCTCTTCAAATGCAATCGCACGCGCTGTCGCTTTTTCCACCACGGCTTTGACAACAAGACCGACCGCGAAAAGCACGTAAAAAGACACGACAGGCCGTACCCGTGCAAGATTGAGGGCTGCGGCTTCGCGCCCGTTGGTTTCTCGTCGAATAAGGACCTGCAGCGCCACATGCGGAACTACCACCCCAACGACAGCGACGGGCCGACCCCGTTTCTGCAGATGAGCCGCCGGACCGAGACAGCGAGGTTCCAGTGCACAATCTGCCAGAAGAGCTTTACGAGGAACATCAACCTCAAGGGGCACGAGAGGAGCCATTTCGGAGAGCGTCCTTATGCGTGCTCGACGTGCGGCAAGGCGTTTGCGAGACTGAACGACTGTAGGAGGCACGAGAGGATACACGCGAGGCGGGGGGCATAATTCACGATGCTGAGAGTGTTGTTCACTATTCTCAGTGTTGTTCACTGGTGTTCAGAGCGTTATTCATTGGTATCGGGATCGTTGTTCACCCACACTCCGAGCGGCATTCACTCATGCCGGGGAGGCTTGGTGATATCAGGCGTTTTGGGGCTTTTTCTAGGAAGTGAATCATCGTCGTGGAATGGGCGACAGTATATAAAGACGGGAATTTCTAGCTTGTAATATTAGTCAGACTCGAGCAGCATCAAGCAAAGCAAAACATACAAACAAACACCAAGAATCGAGCTCAAGAACAAGCTACACGATATCTCAAACCTCACACACACTCTCGCAACCAAGCCTCAACACCAAACACAACATCATAATGCCTGCTGAAGGACAGGGCGGATGGCTTGCCGGCGGCACCGGCGGTGCGGACGCGACGGGCCAGGGCACTTCGGGCTCTGTTCCCACCGGGCCCAATGCGCCTCGCCCGATCTAGAGTCGCAGGCTCCCGGGCATGTGCACGATCTCACACGATGCAAGACAGTAATAAGATATTCTGAGTAGTCGAGTAGTTTATCACAAGTCAAGAAGACCATTTCCCTCTACCTCTCCCCCCCCTTTTCCGTGCTTGTCTATATCTGCGAGTCTCTCAATGGGAGATCTGATTTATCACCCCCTTCGCTGTTGTCGTCGTCTCTCGTCGTCGTCATTGTTGCCCCAGAAGAGCCAAGCCACTTAGGGGTGTTGGACACTAGAGGATGGGGTGATGGTCAAGATCTCCCATCTCAATCTTTCCGGAAGATGCCATTTCTTGGACCATGACTGAGGCAAAACACACAACCACCGAAGCTCCAATGCGTCGATCCCGTCTCATATCCGGGGCTCGGTCGCCGTCGCACGCGGGAACATCGGCGTCCTTCAACGGACGTCCTGCCAACGATGAGCCGAGATCGACTCACGATTGCTCTCCCCCGTGAGGCCACACCCATCACGGAAGCAGGTCGTCGTTGGAGCTGACAAACCACGACGGCGACTGATCGGCGCGTGGCCAGGCCAATCCATGAGTTTGTCGAACCCCAACTACCGATAACCTCCGAGGATCAACGACCTGAACCAGAGATGCGAGATCGAGAAGAGGACCCTGGGACTTTTGCCCTGCTCGCGCCCTCCCCCTCCACCCCCGGTTGTCTCGCCTCGCCCGTGCCACACGCAACTCACCTCCCACCATGCCACAGCCTGCCATGACTGCATACGAGTGTCGCACAGCTCGTCTCGAGCTAACGCCGTGCCGCCGTCCAAGGCGTCGAGCCGGTGGGATCGGCACCGATCGACACCCCCCGCGACACACGGCCGGTGAGAAGACCGGCCTGCCATCGTCGCCGGTCTTGCCCCCTCCCACCGGTAGCGGCGGCTTGAAATCCCTTTCAGCCCGTGGCACGTAATGCCGCATGCAGAGACGCCATGCTCAGGCCACGATGCCCGCCCGAGATGAAGAGGCGGCGCCGTTGAGCTCCCTGACAGGTCGCAGGTCCGGGTCCTGCGCCGAGTAGCGTGGCCGGTGCATTCTTCGCTCGTTCTTCAGGCTAGTAGCCGGCGGCTCGGCGATGGGGGGGCGGCGCTCCCTGGGTGCAAGTTTGCGCGGGATATTCTCCGTGGATCCTTCCTCCCCCCTGGACTGAAGAAGACTCGACCGGGCCCCAAGAATTGACCCGGCGCCAGGACTCGAGGCCAGAACAAAGACCGCCCACCATGACTCAATGTGGCGTGGTTAAGCGGACGTTGGGAGGGCCAGTCGATTCCAGGAACGGCAGCTCGCAGCTCCTGCGGCCTCCAATGACGACGGTTGCCCGTGGGAAATGGCGCGGAAATGGGCTCGTGGCGGTTCACTCTGATGCCTCGTGCACCGGGGCCCTTTTCCTCGAGCACTATCCCTACGAGAAAACGCCGTTCCATCTGCCAGCAGTACGTGCTAGCACTAGCGAGCGGCGAAGAAGAATTATCCGCAGCACAGCGCAGCGGCGTGCGTGGGAACAATGACCGGAGGCTGCATCCCTTGTGCGTGAGTGTGTGTGGGCCTGCAAAGGTAGACTGCAGTGAAGTGAGAAACCACAGAGGGATTTTGTTCGAGAAAACCGAGCTGACCGGTCTCCAAGGGCCAATAAGACGGATTGTGGCAAATGCCGATGGCCCACGGTTGCGTTGTCGTAGCCGACGCGATGTGGCGAGTGCATCTCAACGGGATGAAGACTGAAGAATTTGCAGACGACAGACCGACCCGTGGAGGTCGTTGCAGTGACGATGGTGACGAAGGTAGCACTCGATCGAAGTGGACTGCAACTGCAACTGTTTCATGGTGCGCGGTGACGCAGCATGAGCGGGAGCATCGTAGGCGGTCGTCATGTCCTGGATGACGCCCATGATGATGAGGATGAGACCAAGCAGCCGGGACGTGAGGACGGTGTGGGAGCACTGGGTGTGGTGTCCGCAGCACGCAAGTCGCACGTCGTGACGATGGGCCAAGCCGATTCTCCCATCGGATAAGCAACTGCGCCGGCATCTATCCCTTCACTTCGGCCTCAGCCAGCTGCTCCATAGGTCGTCAGATGACGAGGTTTGGCCTTTTCTCTCGCCACCCCTCGTTGCCAATATCTCAATGTTTCGTTCGTCGACAGCCCGGCCAAGGTATCGTTAACATCGTCGATTCGAACTCCGCTCGCCAATATCAATGCCAATCAGTGACCCTCCTAGCCTTGGGGTACTACTGATGAAGATGCTGCGGAAACCGGACTTGGCGCCGGTGCAACATGAGGCTGGCTGGCTGGATTCACCCGTTGCTAGACGATTCTACAATTATTCAATAGTGCAGATGATAAGCCCTGACAAACCAAACTGCAAAACGAAACTGCGACCCCGGCGGCCGTGGTCGAGAACCCAGGCATGCCTACGTCACCGTCACGAAACCCTCTCAATGTGCGTTGCAGTCGTAAGCACTACGCAGGGCTCATTGGGGGCAAGCAGCATGAAGCATGCAGGTGAGCGGCGTCGAAAGCACGCACATGTTGTGTGTGTGTCTGTGAGCTTCTCCGACGGCGAGCACGAGCTACGTGAGCTCCACGACTCCAGACTCCAGATTCTAAACTCCGAAAAGGCAGACTTCGGAGCGTAGGCGGCGGGCAAGTGCCGGTCAAAGGCCAGGAGAAGGAGGACTTGTATTCTATTCTGGCCCTCGTTCCGTGATGTGATGGGGGCTAGCAGCCGTCATTCATTCACGACCCAATTGACCCAGGCCACTCAAGCAATGTCTGGAGGAAAAGGATTGATCGACAAGCACGAACGAGGCCGAAATTGCTTTCCCCAATTCCCGAAGATGCTTGCAAGGCGCGGCTGGTCTGAGAACAGACACAAAAGTCTGGGGTAGACAGGGATGGTGCCCGCCCGGGGTTCATGCCAGGGGTGTCTGGTAAGGTCAGGTGCGCGCTGCCCTCGGGGATGACGGCCGGCTACTTTCGAAGGAACGAAGCAAGCAACGAGCCGTCTTTGTAGTTGGAGACTGCTGCTCGCGGCTAGGTAGGCTGGGTGGTTGCTCGCTTGCTTGCTCGTTTGCTCGGTTGGAGAAGCAGAACCGTTCTCTAAGTGCGATGATGCTTCTTCTCCATTGATACTTGCCGTTGCCGTGGGAGGATACGACTTCAAACCCAGTCCAGTCCAGTCCAGTCCAATGATTGAGCTCGGATAATCTGGAAGACCGATATGCCCATCCATCCATCTGCCTGCCCACCCCCCTTCAAAGTGTGAACGGATTTGGGGTCGAGGTGTGTGTGGTCCTGCTGCCAACCTAGTAGCTGCCATGCAGGGTTCGAGAAACGTGGAGGAGGGTGGGCAGCAGAAGCAGGTCGTGTCCCAGGAACGCTGGCCGATTTGTCACCGATGCTCTTGACAGTGTCAATCTTGATACAACCCGGCCAACGCTGACATTATAGCTGCATAGGCTCGGAGGAGGTTGCGTTGCAGACGGATAAAGCTGCAGACAGGAAGCCAGTAGTATGTGATGGGTGGATGGATGTTCTTCTGCACAGCCTCAAAGACGACCCTGATTCTTGGTGTCAGTTCCAACATCCGACCCGAGATCAGTGTGGATCGGCAAAGGGCACACTGGTCGAGGCGAATGAAATGGCGGCTCACTGGCGAGCGGCCGTTGTCCGTTGTCCGTCGTTGGCCGTGCTGTGGGGCCCGTCGGAGCTCGACGCACCTGATGCATTGCATCTTTGGTGTTGTGCGTTGGCCGCATTCCAGAAGACAACCTCGCTGCGCTGCGCTTTGCTGCTGCATCCTCTCCTTTTGCAAAAGTCCATTCGAGGTGGACCAGGCACAACGAGCAGCATCCAGGGACAGGGAGGGAGGGAGGGAAGTCCAAAGTCCTCTTCGTCGCCGGGATGCCTATCTGGGTACGGATAGTGTACAAATACCGTTGCGTTGCAGCACACAGTCCAGTGACATTTCGGCCAGGAAGACAAATTTGGGGAAAAGTTGGAGAAGTCGGCTGCAGTCTGGAGAAGCTCAATCACTGCCGAGCAGCGACGCTATGTCGTACAGACGGGTGATTCGATCAGACTGTCTCATGCCGGAGCAAACTAGTAGGTCGAGAGCTGCCCTGCCCTGCCCTGCCCTGCCCTGCAGCGCAATGCCTATTCTCCGTGATCCGGAACAAGCTCAACCTTACGTAGTAAGGCACGGCGTGGTAGGTATTATCCGTAGGCTTCCAAGCAATTCGTTGTTGTCTGCCCTGCCACTACTAGTTCATGTTGTAGGTTCTCGATGCTTCTGGCCGCCACACATAAAATCAATCTCTTGTGGTGAGACTAGTAGGAGAAACATCCGCTCGTTAAGCAAGCTTTCCCGTTCCTCGGGCGGAAGCTCCGCTAGCAACCTGTCGGCTCAGAATTCGTCGTTGAAGGCACATTGTCGGCCACCACACCAACGGCCACCACACCACAGTATCCTTGTAGTCGTTCCACCGGCCTCTCACAGAGCACCATAAAGAACCTAGCACGGGTGATTGACCGCCCGGCATGCAATCTGGAATCATATTTTGAGTGTCATGGATGGGATCCGCAAGCAAATAACCCGCCATTCGACATTTGTTGACTGGCCTCTGAGCTCATCTGTCCAGACTCATCTTGCCCGTTCCTAGCAGGAAAAAATAGCGAGTCACAGTCGTTGACGTGGTTGGTAAAAAGGCACTAATCAGGCAATCTGTTCCTTGTCGCCATCCGTGGGTCACGACAGAATGTCGCTCACCGTCTTCTTGTCAAGAGCCCTGGACCCAGTCGCTCGGTGAAGCTTGGTGTCTGAGATAGAGGAACGGCAGCGGGATCCCGTGATCGGTGCTGTGAAAACGCCGACGAACGAGAGGGCGCCACCGGGACGGCTAAAACAGTTCGCTTGCAGCCATGCTACAGCTGCACGTTTTGTCACCTCCCGGGATGAGGGAGAAAGAGAGAGAACCAGAGAAAAGCATCGGAGGTGGGAGACCTGGCCGCTGGTGGTGGTGGTGGTGGTGGTGGTGGTGGTGGTGCTGCTGCTGCTGCTGCTGCTGCTGCTGCTGGGCATGAGCTTGCGGCTTGCCGAAGGGATAAAATGCCCGTCACCTTAGGTAAGCCGTTGTTTCAAGGCCGCCGAATCCCTGAGATGACAAGTGTTGAACGAGGTCACAAGGACAGCAAACTAGGGTGTGCAGAACAGGGGTGGGGGGGCCCTGTTGAGCCGTTGATACCCCATATCGCTAGCCTCGCTGCGATGCTTGGGTGCCCTGACCGGTCCGGGCGTTGTCTTCGTGGGCTAGGGCGGGTGGCGTTGTCATGGTAGAGACTAGAGTAGCGCTGCGCAGCATGGGCGCTGTCAAGATACTGGCGGCATCATCGGCGTTTCTGCGTCTGGATACCTAGTGTACACGAAGTTGGGTGATTACTAGGTATTGAGTGTGCACTATGCCCAGCCGTTTCTATTGCTGGGATGGCAGCAAGATTCGTTTCAACGTTGTGGGTTGTATAACGCAAAGAGATGGGTCTTCCAATTTCGCAAAACCACCTTGTAAAAGTCCAGACGAGGGCCCGGCGAGGGAACTGAACTCCGAAGAGAGTTTCGGCGAGTCTAGAGCTGGCCTGGCAGGAGAAGAGCTGCGAGCACCGTCGACATTGGAGTCTCCGCCCGGAAATCGCGCGTAGTAGTGCAGTATAGGTACGGAGTATGACCACGACGAGAGGACTGGAGACTGGCGGGCTTCCTCCCGGCATGACCTGTCGTTAACAGGAGGTTATTGCGAGGGCTTCCAGGGGCCAGGGGGGGCCACTAAATGTAGACAACGGCGATTCGCTGCTGGGCAAAAACGGAGGATGGCCAAGCCTCTCTACCCATTGACTTGCAGATAGGGATCATTGCGCTTTCCCGTCGTCCAATTCCAGTCTGCAACCTCTGGGAGCTCCACCGACGTAACAGCAGCGTGTGAACTGTGAAGGTGTGCAGGTCAGACCCCCGGCCCATGTCGTAGCGCACAGTGAAGTCTCTCTGGTGAACGACACTGTCTCGAGGTAGTGTACAATACACCCCTGAATCGCGCGTACCGACCTCCGTGCAGTTTGAAAAACAGCTTACAGCCGATAATCAGAATACCGGATACCGTACTGGCACCTTGTTGCGCCCTAACCGCTTTAGTCCATTTCACTTTATTCTTTCAGGAGGTGCTGCTCTGGTGACCTGCAGGCGGGCTTATGGTGCGCCGTCGACAGTACGAGATGGCACTTCTTCGTCTTCCGGATCCCGGACGACGGATAGTCATGAGTTAACCATGAATATAAACTTTGCCTCTTGTCATAGCCGTTAACCGATGACCGGTGGCGGCGGACCGCAATCGGAAGGTGCATCACGCATCTGGGGCTCGTCGCGCCGCTGGCGTTGGCATGGCGATATGTTGTCGGTGAACCTGCTCATCTGCAGGCACTGACGTTTATCCCTGCGCATCGCAAACCGGCTTCAGCTTCCTGATGGTTACCCGTAACGAATGTGGTTCGGCTGGCAGTACTGCTCACGTTTGCCAGCGTGGACTTATCAGGAAATATGGGTAACCGCGACGAAGGTTCCCGCGACGGCGGCGTTGTGCCTGCTGGCAGTGGTCGGTCATCAGCCGTTCTCAGCAGGCGGAGACCGGAACGGTACAGATGGAGATGAAAATTGGCAACAAAGAAAGTTCAGGAAGTCGTGGTTGCATCAGCACTACCTGACGCGGGTATGGTGTATGCTCTGTTGGCGCTGGGATGTGACGGTCTGGGCGGCGGCGCCATGGTGAAGATCGGCGTGCGGCGTAGTCTCTAGCGGGCCGGATGGATCTGGATCGCGGGTACCACCAGGTAGGCCCTGCTAGTCCCGTGTGACTCTTTTCTCTTGTCGATTGAGGCGGCCACATAGACAATGGGCCTGTCTGTCGAGAGGCAAGGGGACGAGAGTGTCCGTCTGTGCCAAAGCATTGGCGCACAACAACGGGCGGCGACCACATGTGGATATCTGCAGGCGGGCGGAGATAAGTGTGGCATCAGTGCTTCGCGGCCCCCAGTCTGCCCATTGACAGCGAGACAAGACCGTCGTCGTGTGCAAAAGCTTTGGATAATGCGATTGTGACGCGAGGCCACCACTGTGAGAGCTGACGGGCCGTGTTCGGGTACCGAGACCGGTGGAGCAGCCGGCGCTCGGCACGAAGAGGTCGTGGTGTACCTAGGCAGTGGCAGTAGTACTCTCTCCGTACTCGTGGTCGTGGTTGATGTCTGCATGTGTCAGGTAGGTAGTGTAGTCAGGATGCCATCGAAGAGGCAGAGAGTGGGAGAACAGATGCCCGATCAGCCACAGGCGAGAGCATGGGAAGACGGGGACGTTGGCCTCTGGCCTCGATGTCATAGACGAAGAGTTCTGCAGGGTTAGGAGGCTGGCTTCTGGATGGGTTGTTTCGTCATGCGGCCGTCTCTCAAGCGGTACCATCATACCATGTACGACTGGTACGCGGCCAAGGTAGGTTAGATGAGTCGATGGAAAGCCCAATTGTCTCATGCCTGGGTGTGGTACAACTGAGTTCCGCGTCGCCCTATGCCGGGAGCTGCAAGCTGAGGGAGTTCATTTCGACGTTGGATATCCATATCCGCCGAAGAAGACGGATATATCTCTTGAGGGTACTCGGTAACACGTAGGAAGAGGGAGAGCGTGGTGCGGTGCTGCGTGGGTAGAAGCAGGTCAGAATACGGCACGTAGTGTAAACGGGATGGATATGCTCGACAGACGACGAAGTGTACAATGGAATAAGCGGCATTGGCATCGGAGCTCGATGAAACTTGGACTGCATGCTGGGCCGAGCTGGGCGGGCTGGCTGGGCCTGGCTGAAGAACTGGTGGGAGTGATTGTTGCAGTTGCGGTTGCAATGGATGTGGGTGTGGCAAAGGTACGATGCACCGTGGGGAGGCTTCCTTGAGGCGAGGGCGTGGACGGTGGGCGAGGGCAACAGGGACCTGCCGCCAGAAGTGGATCGTGGGACACTCCGTACCTAGGTAGGTACGTACTCCGTAGGTGTACATTGTAGGTAGTCATAGGTAGTGTAGGTACGTGGACATGGGCTTGGAAGGAAGGAAACGCCGCGGCGGCTGGCGCTGGGGCCCTGGTACTGGTGCTGGTGTTGGCGCTGGCAGCTGTGGAGACTGGAGAGAGAAAGAGCAACCAAAGTCACTGCCTGCAGTGTGCACTACATAGTAGAGAGGAAGCCCCAGAAACAAGGCAACAGGGGTCCTGCGATAAGGAAAGGCAGGCAGTTGCCACCAGCCGGAGACCGAACAGTTGTACTATGGACTCACATGGAAGCAACAACTTGCCTACCACGCACCTTCCCACACTGTGGTGTAATACTTGACGGCTACGAAAAACAGTGATGCAGATGGGAGCAATATTGTCATGTACTCACCTACTCACTCAATTGCTCAGCAGGTGGACTATATTTTACATTCATATGTACTATGTAAGTAGGTGGCCAGTGGAAGGTGCCTTCCTCTCCGGTCTCAACTTCAGCACCCCCTACCTACCTGATTACCTCATATTACCTCTAGGCTGCCTCAGAACTGCGGCTTGCACTTGCCTGCTGATGGAGGGGCAGGAGGATCACAGCTTCTACTGCACTGCAGCTGCCCTTATTAGCCCCTCCAACCCTTACCGCTGCACCTGCGCGGCGCGCCTGCTCCTTGGGCTGCACTTGCACGTTTGCACCTGCAACTTGCAATTGAGGTGCAGACGTGCAGCTTCCTGCAGCAGCGCTAGGGCGCAAGAGGCAGGGCGCCGGCTCGACCGCCAGCCACTCAGGGCGCAGCTCTTGCCAACGACCCTGCAACTGCGACCGGCTCGCAAATCGATCGGCTCATTCACTCTTCTCTCTGTACCAAGTACCTACCAAGATGCTTCCATATGTTCCTACCTACGGATATTCTCAGTCTGCACTTTCTACGCTATCGTCGGGCCATCTCATCATCCTCGTCTCGTCTCGACTCTCGACTGGACCTATTCTTGTCGCTCTGGCTCTGACGATGGCGCTAGCTGCTACCTACTGTATCATCTAAGGCAAAGTAATGTCATCGTGTCTGCAGAGCGCCTCTTCTCTTGTTGGCCCTTGACCCATCACCCCAAGGTACGATGGCACCAAGTGGCATCACAACAACCTGGAAGGTATCCATCCCGCTAGGCTCAGAACCTGGCCGATATTGTCAGGCCCTGCCGACATAAGACGCCCCAATGTGAGGTTCGAACCACAGCCGCAGCCAGCAACGCAACCACGCACCAAGCACCACGCACTGCACTGCGAACCACGGACCGACCACAGGCGCCTGTTGTGCGTTATTATCGAGAGACGAGCCAGCCTCATGGACAAATCAGATACGACTGCCCTTCTCCTCCGGTGGACCACGACGTCGGCTGGGCCTCAAGATACCCGACGCACTGATGCAGTCGTCTGCAGCATGCGAACAGAAACGGGCGAGCTGCAGCTCCAGCAATAAGCAGCAGCAGCAGCAGCAGCAGCAGCAGCAGCAGACGCAAGCAATCCGAGCATCATCTATGCCTACCTACTAGTAGGTATCCGTACTTCTGCTGCTCTCCAGCGATCAGTGGCTAGCCAGCCAGAGTCAGGGCCCAGGAGGATGCCACCCACACGAACACACGAACACACACATGCACACCAGACCAACAGGTTCGGTCCCAGCTTGACGTTGGCCAACCCTATCCTGTGCCTTTCCTCAACAATCATTCGACACCTACCTCAGACAGCCACGGCTCGACCCCGTCGACGGGTAGCCCGTTCGCCGTCTGCATACCTAGGCATCGTCTGTCTGTTGCAGCGTACACGACTTGACCGAACTGACCTCACCATGCCGCCGCAGTGTCACCATCCGACAGACAGATGGCCGGTCTGCCTTCCTCTGCATCACCTTAACGCTGTACCCGCCCCCCCGGACGTCGTCATTGTCAACTAGATGAGTTCCTATTACTATGGTACCTATCTGCTGGCCGCCCCAAGAAGAAGTGATTAGCGTACTGACAACTCGTTAACGCTTAGCATCAGAGACATGACATTCTTTCCTCTCGACGTCCAAGTCCCCTGCGGACTATTTCTATCTCCCGAAGCCATTCCACACGTGTGCATCACCCGAGGTACAACCGCGTCCGCCCGGCTCAGTAGAGCTTGGTGATGTACTTGCCAACTTGCCCAACCCGGCCGACCATTGCTGCACCGTGCCCCATACGGAGAACCCTGATCGGCGGGCGCCCCAAGTCCCCGAGTACCTACTCCAAGTACCTCACCAACTCACCTCACCAACTCACGTCCATCCAGCTTCCAGACGGGAATTGCAGCCACTTGGAACTGGCCGTTTCTTTTTGCGCCTTCTGGTGCGGCGCTGGCAAATGGAATGCCCGTCTTGTCTTCTGCAAGACCCACGGGGCAAATCAAGTTGCCATGTGTACAGAGAGAAAGGACCCCCACAACGCTGCCTCCTTCGCTCCGGCCATCGGTCTTCAAACTGCTGCTTCGGAACTGTTCCCGGATGTCTATTGGCTGGGGCCGGCCACCACAGATGCCAGAACCTCGAGCCGAGAGAGCGACTGCGGCCAAAGCTGGGCGGCTCTTGTTTCGCAATCGCTTCCCACGGCACCTGAGTTGCGTGGCGGGTTATGCTGACAAAGTCGTAGTTTTCCTTTGTGTGTACATATGATCGCGAGCATACACGGTCTTCACAAAGATGGTCGTATAAATGCCGAGCCAGCCGAGCAAAGCTAGGCTTGGCTGTTGCGTGTTGCGTCGGCCAAACCATATAGCATCCCCCGAATTATGCCACGCCAGCCAGCCGCCGGAGAGATATCCTACCTTTGGCGGCTCTTCTCTCTCCTGGGCGCAATTGCTTGGGCTGTCTGTCTTTTTTTGGCCCTTTTCACGCTCACACTGACCCGGCACCTCCTACACCGTCTCTGCTTCGGATCTTGTCCCAGCTGAGCGCCAGCGGGAAACTCAATTTCGCAGCGGACAGCAGACGCTGGTCCGAGCAAGGCCTGGCCTGCCTCTCGAACAACCCCGGGCCATGAAGCAGCAGACGGGATGCTCCATCCAATCCACCTATCCACCCTCCCGATGAGCCAGCCAACGACAAGCCGGGCACGTTGCGTTGAGTGATGCGACTGGACGCGGGCCACCTCGCGGCGGGTAGAGGTACATGGAGCTCCGTGCGGATAGCAGTGGCGGCGTCTCGAGGCTCCAGGTATCATTATTGTATCTGTGGTGTGGCCGTCGGCCTGCCTATTTATGAAATTGCTTATGAATCAGAGGCGTTGTTGCATGCAAGAGCATCGTCATTCCGACGTTGAAGCGTGACGATATAAACGGCGGCGAAGCTGAGATGCAGAAGAGAGGAGAGCAGAATAGGTCTTGGCTTGCTGGCATGCGTGACGGTGAGTGACGAACGATGATCCCAGACGGCGAGAGACCTAATGACCACTGACCAGCATCTCACAAAAAAGGCCCGGGATGGCTGGTTGGGGTTTAATAGGAACGGCTTCGTGCCGACCACAGCGACCAAAGTTTGTGTGGCCGTATGATTCCCGTTTTGTTCTGCCTCATTTCCTCTCATTGGCATCAATCAAATAAGCTCCTCGAGGTCCTCGCGTCGGGATCCAGTCCGCCTTGGTCCCGAGACGTCCGACGGCTCCTCGATACAGCTGTCGCACGTCTGTCTCTCGCCATCGGCCAACACGATAAGCTACGGCACGGACATAGGAGCCCTGTCTCGTTGCCGGAAAGAAGCGGCCCTGCCCTGCCATGTCATGCCCATGCCCATGCCTGACAATACCATCTCCCCATCGGTATCGGTCTTTTTCGACCAGACCAAAACCCTCCAACCCCAGCATTTACGGGACACTAATTACATGGCAGTACTTAGTCCGTACACTAGGATGAGAGAACAGACCTTTCTGCGCACAGGACCTCTCTCCATCGTATCGACCCGATTACGTCGAGCTAAAAGGCTGGTTACATGGGTCTCTCCGGCCTCGTTTGGTGACTGATGAGGCGGTCTCCATAGTGGATGGTTCCTTGCTCACGCCTCGACAGCGGACCAGGCGACCACCCAGCAGATAGGCCCTGCTCTGTCGTCCAACGCTACCAAGCTAGGTAGGTGTAGAACAGGCTTCGTTCAGGCTTCAACCGCCTGATTCCGCGCTGCGCCATGTCAAGGTCGTGGGTGTTGGGTCGTTTGCAGCGTGCAACGGTTCCTCAACCAGCCTCCCCTTGTTCTCGGTGGCCCCCTGACCAGTCTCTTCAGAGCTAGCTCGTCCAGCCTTGTGACATGAATGCGGGAGTGGAAAGCAGCGAGCAAAGCATGCCCGTACAAACACTGCAGTACTACTATGATGGTACTTATCGACAGACATGTACCTGCGGGAATGCACAAGCTGTGTCTGTTTTACCATGTAGGCACACAAAGGGTATTTAGCAGCAGCTTCAGCATTAGGTAGCTTGGCCAGTTGAAGTAGGGCGAGACAAGATAGAGCCCTAGCGCAGGATTCCAGACGAGATGGGACGCGGGAAGCTCAGAGCCATGTGCCTCAGAAAGGAGCACCATGAGCTCAGGAGACTTCAGGTAATACTTGGCTATCATTACATCGGGCAGGCAAAATAGAAGAGAAAGACACGTCCGATCGTCTTGCTGTTGTTCTTCTTGCTCAACATCCCGCCCGTCGCAGCCTGCTTGTTGGTTGCCCTCCTCATTGAATCTGTACCTCTGTATCTGTAGCCTGCCTGATCGCCCCAACCGCTGGGTCCTATTTTATGCCTTCCATTGCCTTGTCAGATCCTCCATCCAAGCATGAAGCATGGACCAGTCCGGGTTTCGTCTTTTCATCCTCGTGACAAGGCGCCTTCCCGAAAATGACACACACCTATACATACCTGTACGCATACACAGCCTGTAGCTTGTTGTCTCAACCGCACAGAACATAAATACTGAATATTACCAGTAACAGAAGCAGAAACAGGGTCAGCAATAGGAGCGGCGTCGGAGAGGCAAGAAGGCGACAGGAAAGGCAGGCAGGCAGGCAGGCAGGCAAGGCAAGGCAGTTTCCATGGACAGCCATCGAGACCAAGGCAGGGGATACTTCGCCTTCCCAGTCGAGTGGAGCGGGCGCACTGTGCACGGGATTCGTCTGCAAGGTATCGCTGACCTAGAGCAGTGTAAGGTACCTCGCCGTGCTGGGGTACGTATGGCGGCGGGTCCACTCTGGCCTCGCCTCCCGTCGCCGCACGTATCGCTCTTGCCTCTCCACGGCGGCAGGTAGGTACGGATACTCAAGAAAGAGAGAGAAAGCAAAAGTGCGTGAGTGGGTGTCAAAGTTGGGTGCTTCTTTCCCGTCAAATCAATCTCCCATCCCACCAGCCGACCGACGGACGACCCTGCTTCTGCTAGAAGGGAAATGGAGGTATGGATACGGATACACTAGTGTAGTGTAGGACTAGGTAGTGTGGTCCCTCGTACCTTCCCTGCCCCATCACCATCCGTCCATCGCCTGCGGGCCTGGTCCTGTACAGGGCACTTTCGCTGAGTAGTTAACTTGCACGGTGACCGAGGTTACGAGGTTCCTCTTCCCCTGCTAGGCGATGTCCCCATCCCATCCTCAGGTCAGGTACCTTATCCCCCATGCCCATCGCATCCACGTCCTGGTCGTTTGGGCTTAGGTACCTAAAGTACCTCGGTACGGAGAGCAAGTGCAGGCCAGGCCCCAGCCCTGGGCCACCAATTGCCCAGCACAAGCAGGCAAGGCAAGGTGAAGTGAGGTAACTGCTACCTTGCCGAGCTGCTCCGTACCGAAGGTACCTGGGGAGGTACCCGCCCACACATCATGGGCTTGGAAGGTACACGCACAACGCAAACGCCCACACGCAGCTAAGTCTCTCTCTTTCTCTCCTTAGCCCGCCCGCACCCACATCACACCCGCCAGCCATATCAGGACCTTCCACTTGCCGTCGATTTTAGTACTAGGTATACTACCTACCTACCTTATGTAGGTACTACGTAGGCAGGAAGGTGCTCAGTGCCTGTACTTCGTACCATGCTCCCAGTCTCCAGATGCGCCGGGCTGGGCTGCGACGGCACTTCCACAAGTACCTAAACTACCCCTTCCCACGACCTGCTCTTGCCATTGCTCCCCTCCTTCCCTTCTCTTCTTGTTTCTCCAAGCAACTGCTTCGACCGGTGGGAATTGTTTGTTCGACGAAGGCCTCAAGGCTCTGACCAACAACCGCAATTGCTGTTTCTCGACTGTGCTCGCTTTCTCCTGCCTGGAAATAGCATGCGACTTTCGGCTTCAGACAACAACTTCTCCCTCTTGTCTTCTCTCTCCTCCTCACCCTCACCCACACCCTCCCGCCCACACTAAACGCCGCAGTCCTCCCACCTTTCCTCCACCCCGCCATATATACACACATCGGACTTGCTCTCTATTCTCGCTCATCGTACACATTATCTCGTCCTCGCCTTGCCACAAATCCAGCAAGCACAGCACAGCACAGCAAAGCAAAGCAAAGCAAGCTCTGTAGCGTTCCCGACCGCCTTTTCCGAGCCTTCTCCGGACGCGGACCCTCTCTTGCCAATCAACCCCACCTTCCTCACGACGAAAACGACGACAACGACACGCGGATAAGCTACCCCCAAAAAGGAGACGGGAAAAAAGAAGAAAAGGAAAAAGATCAAAAGTAACGATGGCTATGAATGACACCGAGATCAAGGCCGACAAGAACACGAACATGGCCAGCCCCTCTCCTGCTGCCGCAGCTGCTGCTGGCGGTCCTGCTGCGCCGGCTGCTGCTGCTGCCAACAGCGTGGCTCCGGCTGCCGATGATAGTGGTATGAGTCGCACCTTCCTGCATCCACAACCCACACCTGCTGCACCAGCACCAGCACTGCCCACCAACACCAAAGGACACCGCACCACCCCTCCAAAATTGCCCCTCCTGTTCCCACCCCGCCATGCAATCAATCCCACAGATGACACACGATGCGTTTTTATCTCTCAAGAAATGCACCAGGTCTCGAACCGAGCTGGATCGAATAGTTTTTTCAAATGCAAGATACAAAGGAGAAAAAAATCGAATTTTGGCTAATCATGACTTTGCGCACAGCTGCGGCTTCCACCATCACCGTCAACACCAAGGCGCCGGCCAATTTCCCTCCTCCCAAGACCGATAAGCCTCGCCCTCATGTGTGCGCGACTTGTCAGCGCTCATTCGCCCGCTTGGAGCATCTGAAACGACACGAGCGCTCCCACACCAAGGAGAAGCCCTTCGAGTGCCCCGAGTGCTCGAGATGCTTCGCCCGCCGCGATCTGCTGCTGAGACACCAGCAGAAGCTGCACCAGACCACGACCCCTTCGTCGCGACCCCGCAATCGCCGCGAGAGCGCAAGCAGTGCTGCGCCCGGCGCCAGTCGTGCACGCAAGAACAGCGTTGCTGGGCCTGTTGCTGCCGCGGCTGCGAATGCTGCGGCGTCGATGCGTCCGAGAGCCAACACCATTAGCCATGTCGACGGAAACGCCATGCAAATGATCGCGGCCGCCAATGTTAATGTCCAGGCAGCGCGGGGCATGCCGCCCGGCACTCACAGCCGCCACCCCAGTCTTGTTGGCCTGCCTGTCCACAACATGGACTTTGGCGGCATGTCCGCCGCCATGGGCCACCGCGGCATGTCTCACGGCCTGCCGAAGCTCGAGACGCACGGCATCAACCACATGGACTTCAGTGGCCTCCGGACGGCGCCGCCCATGGCCGTCTTCAACCCGGACTTTGACTACGAGGGGTTGCTGTTCGGCCCGGGCCCCACCATCAACCCTAACGCTCTCCACTACAACGACTCGCCTCAGTCCATGGCCTTGGACCAGATGTCGCCGTTCCATGGCCTTCCCAGCGATGTGGTGACCACTCAGCCTGACGACAGCTTCGACTGGCTGACCGGCTTCGAGAGCCAGATGTCCTTCCAGGGTGCCGAGAATGCAGTCGATGGATCCAGCCCGTCGGCCATCAGTACCACGAGCCAGAGCGGCATCAGCGACGTCATGGTCGACGGCTCCAACCAGCAGCACCACACCGAGGGGTGGCCGCAGGCCGTCATGGGACCTCCCCAGGTCCCCAATCCGTTCGCATTGGACCTCAATGGTTCCGTATTCCCGGATCTCATGAATGGCGCCCCCGTCTCTCCCCAGCCCGCCACGCAGAAGCTTAGCGATGCTTACTTCTCGACCCCGCCTCCTTCTCTGAGCTCTCTGAGCCCGTCAATGGTACCTGGCCTCAACAACACCCAGAACCTCAACCAGGCGCTCAACTTCAACAATGCAGGTCCCGAGACGCCCTCGTCTCTGAATGGCGGAAACCACGGCGTGTCGCCCGTCTCCACCATCACGGAAACGACCCGGAGCGCCATCGCCGGCGCTCTCTCGTGCGCTCCCTTTGGTGGACGGAGATACTCTTTCGCGACGCCAAGCTCCCCGCTGTCGCCGGGCTTTCAGAACACGGCCAACAGTGTTTCAGACCATGTAAAGAATTTACCTAGCACTCAAGACTTACAACGATATGTTGGCGCTTATCTTCGTTACTTCCACCCCCATCTGCCGTTTTTGCACATTCCCACTTTGACTTTTGAGATGCCGCCCTCCGCTGCCAACCGATCCAACAGCATCGGTGGGAGTGGGTGTCTCATCCTTTCCATGTCTGCCATTGGCGCCTTGTACGAACTGGACCACGTTCAGTCTCGGGAACTTTTTGAGATGGCCAAGAAAATGATCCAACTGTACCTTGAGGAGAGGCGGAAAGCCGACGTGAGGAAAGCCGACGTAAGAAAGGCCGACCTACGAAGAACCCCAGCTTCGGAGCCGAGTTCTCACAGCCAGGAATCGTCATCCCACACTCCCGTGTGGCTTGTCCAGGCCATGCTGCTGAACGTCGTATACGGCCATAACTGCGGAGACAAGACGGCTAGCAACATTGCCTCTACTCACTGTGCAGCCCTGGTCAGCCTATCTCAAGCTGCAGACCTCCTTCGTCCCATCCGCGTCGAGCCTAGTGAGGTTCATGACACTCACATGCATGATGACACCACCACATGGACTGCCGGCCTGAAGTCAGACACGGAAGAGCAGATGGAATGGATCCAGTGGAAGACGATGGAAGAACGGAAGCGCACTCTCTACGCCGTCTTCATCTTGTCGAGCCTTCTCGTCGCCGCTTACAACCACACGCCTGCACTGACGAACTCGGAGATCCTGCTCGACCTACCCTGCGACGAGGACTTCTTCGCGGCCGAGAGCAGCACCGCCTTCGCAGCCAAGGGCGGCATTCACGCGGCCAACCACAACCGCATGACCTTCCACGAGGCGTTGGGAGAGCTTCTCAGGACCAACGAGAAGCAGCAAAAGCAGCTAGCCTTCAACAATGCGCAACAAGCTTTTGGACCTGGCGCCGCCACCCTGAATGAGCTCCCCAAGAGCGATCTCAGCCCTTCGACCTTCGGCTGTTTGATACTGATCAACGCACTGCACAACTATATCTGGGAGACTCGCCAGCGCCACCACAACAAGGTGTGGACGAATGAGGAAACCGAGAAGATGCATCGCCATATCGAACCTGCTCTCAAGGCATGGCAAGCGGCATGGGCCAGCAACCCGCACCACAGCTTGGAGCGACCCAACCCTTTCGGCCTGGGGCCCTTGTCTGCTGATGCAATTCCGCTTCTCGACCTAGCCTACGTGCGACTGTTTGTGAACCTGGCGCGCTCGAAGGAGAAGTTTTGGCAGCGTGACTGGGATGCCATGGCGGAGGAGCTCTCTCGAGGCAGCGAGATCGTACAACATGCAGAGCACTCGCCTGCTTCTAACACGGAATCGAACGGAACGGACCCCTCCGACAACTCGGTGTCGAGTTCTGTGTTTGCCGAATCCCCCGCAACCCAGTCCTCCTCGCCCGAGTTCTCCGCTGCTAAATTCCCGCCACCCACGCAATCGACGGCCCCACTCTCGGGTAGTCGGTCTATTTCACGTCGAGAGAAGCACCTTCGGAAGGCCGCCTTTTACGCGGCGGACTCCCTCGCCATGTCCGACAAGCTTGGTGTGACGTTTGCCGATTTCTCCAGCCGGGAGCTACCCCTGCAGTCCGCCATGTGCGCATTCGATTGCGCCCAGGTTCTGGCGGAGTGGGTAGCGACTCTGCAGGATCGCGTCGGGCCGTACCTGGGTATTCTTGGGCAGGATGACGTGGATCTCTCACAGGTTCCTGCGATCATGCTGCTGGAAGACGAAGACGTCAAGTTGCTTGGCAAGGTGCAAGAGGTGTTGGCCTCTGCGGAGATCAAGATGAACTTTGAATTGGTCCAGAACAGTATGGCTGGCGTAGACACCAGGATGCAGATGGACGACCACACAGGACACGCGGCTAAGATCCTGCGAGTCACGGCTTACATGCTTGATAAAGCTGCTGTGTGGCCAGGTAAGAGATCCCCTTTGCACGGAAAAGTTCAGCCACTAAACCTGGAAACAGTTACTCATCTCATGGCCCGATGCCTCGAGACGCATGCGACTCACATGCGTGCCCGGGCCGAAAAGTCAATTCTAACATGCGGGTAATCGACTCGACGAAGCTGGATATGGGGAAAGGGGAGATGTGGCATGGTCTACATGATCGGTTCGCGTGCCGGCCGATGAGGATTTCGGGTGTTCTCTCGATTTGCTGGGTGGTTTCTCGGACGAAAACACGACTTGAAGACGGACCACAAAAAGGTTGGCCGGTGATCTAAAAGCAATGACGACGAAAGGAATCACGACGACAAAATACCCGACGTTCGGAAGGAAAAAAGAGAAAAGTTATACATGACGTTACGACATGTCCACTTCCCGGAGGGACACACTACGGATACTGGTACGCCACGATGCTGCCAAAACCTACTTGGACGCCAGTGGAGCAAGCGGGTGACCTCTGAACACGCGAGCGGCAAGGCTGCAATTGTACATGAATACGTTTCGTCAGGTCGACGCCACCCTGGCCGGATCTTTGGAAATCCGGACAAATATGTTCCCACACAACCCTTATACCTGGGTTCAAAAGCATTTTCAAAAGTTTCGGTTCTCATTGTGGCACACGTTGGAGGCAGGGGTTTCAAGCCTGGCGTGATGGGGATTGGATTATTTCGGGACCGGGACTGGGACAATGTTTATTTTCACTTCTTACGTGGGCCACGGGTCAGGCCAGGTTTGGCTGTCTCTGGTCTTGCTCGGCTGATGACGTGGCCCGTGTGCGCTCGTCGCCTGTCACGACGGAACTCTTGAGTTGCACGGCACTCAAACGTCGCGGCAGAAGAGCTTTTCATGACTCTACCTGTTGTCCTCACCCGGCCTCAGGAACATCGATCGTCGGACAGACAGCCTGGATTTATGGGACAGCGTGATGTAGGATATCAAGCCACGGGTTGGAGTTGGGAACAGCGACAAAAGTATTGGGCGGTCCACGTTATCTCTGCGCAGGCAAGGGGTGTCTGAGAGAAGGGGGAACCTTCGGACACCGCCGGACTGGAGTCAGCAGGAGGTTGTTGTCGGTTGCTCGACCTCTCAATCAGCATGAGACTAAGAAGCCAGTGTTTGTGCCTACACATAGGCTCAGCGATACCGGCAGGGATAGGACCTGGGGACGTGCCCGGGAAAATGCATTATAGCTGCATCAATCAAACAAAGTCTTTGAGTTTTGTGCTGTCTCTTCGTGACCGGAATAAGTACGGTCGACTTGTGTGATCCAGCGGACTTGGCCGAGTTTTCTCTGAGTCCCGAACCGCGATGACGATTGCAACTACACGTCTTCGTTCAACTGGTCGACTAGTGTTTGGGGCCGAGTTTACAACAAGTCGGTAGTCGAACGTGTCGCAATATATCGGCGGTCTCGGAACCGGTCGGTCAAGTCCTTTGGGACTTTGATGTCCAGGGGACCGTTCCCAACAGCTGACCGGTCCTCTTTCCGTTTCTTCCACTGATCTGCCGTTCGCTGGTGATCCAGACCACCGCTATAGGCGAGGGAGCATGTCTGTGACGCTGTTGATCACCGCGCCAGTCGGAGTTCGGCCCCGAAGCGCGGTAGATGACCGGGGGCCGAGCGGCCATGACAAGGGGCGGGGTGGTGTTTGATGGACCGACCACCTTTCGCGAGAGCATAGCGATACCGGACGTTAATATCAATGAGTTGATAGACTTCGTTAGCCAGTGGGATGAAATGTGATCGAATGGCTCTCTGGTCTCTTCTCCTCTGCACCCCTTAGAGCCCCAGGTCCTGAATCCCCACCGCTGGACCACATCCCGGATGCCGAGCCGCTCGACCCAGTTGATCGGCGATCCTCATAACCAGCACGACCGTCCAACTAGACGTGCGGTTATGTCACCGGGTCCGTGCTTGAGAGACGAGGGACGGGCTTTTGCTTCGGCAGTTTCTCGCCGAGGTACGAGTTTGAGTCGGTGTAGAGCCGAGATAGAGGTTTGCATGGAAGAGAAGAAGCGTGGTAAGGATATTGTTGGGTTTTGTTATCGGGAAGTTGTCGGATCATCGACTTCTTTGGGACTACACCGAGGTAATGACGGAGTTGATGGCATGGATTGTGTGCTTGTAGGTAGACTACGGAGGTGAACTCGGTGTTCTCCAAGTTGCGCTTCGTCACAAATCACCGTTGAGAACAGTCTAAACGTCAAAGACTACATAGGCTTATCGTCTGTCGTCGTCGTCGTCCGTCATCATTGTCATCGTCGTCCGTCGTTTTTGTTATTATGACAGTCGGAGAGGCAGCCACATAGAGGTGTTGGATACTAAAGAAGGGGTGAGATCAACAAGACCTCCCCAGAACATCTCGCCCCTTCGCTATCAAACTACAGACAAGTCTCTTCAAACCCCATTCCCCTGTCCACGCCTCAACCGGTGAGAGTCCCCTCCAGCCAACCGCCGTCGACGAACCACTCCGACTTGGTCACGAACCTGCTCTCGTCGCCGAGCAGGAAGCACACCGACGCCGCGATCTCCTCGGGCTCCGCCATCCTCTTGAACATCTGCGGGAGCGTCGCCTCGGACGGCGTGAAGGAGCCGCCGCCGGGGAGCTCGAACGGCTTGCTGGTCATTTCCGAGTTGATGGTCCCCCTGGGACCTCGGTCAGCCTTGGATCATTTTCTTTTTTTGGAAAGAGTCGGGGGGGGGGGGGGGGGGGGAACTCACGGGTTCACGGCGTTCACGCGGACGTTCCTCGCGGCTCCCTCGAAGGCGGCCGCCTTGGTCAGGCCCGCGGCGGCGTGCTTGGACGCGATGTAGGCGCCGAAGCAGGGGGACGAGTAGTGCGAGCACACGCTGACGACGTTGACGATGCTGCCGCCGTCGGAGACGGCCTTCATCTGCTCCCTGAGCAGGTGGAAGAGGCCGTTGACGTTGACGTCCATGATCTCTCTGAAGTCCTCCATGGGGAGCTCGGTCAGGGGGAACAGCTTGCGCTGCTCTTTGCCTGTTCCGCCGCGTCAGCAACCATACATCGCTATGGGCCTGAGCCGTCGTGGGACTTACCGGACACGTTGGCGCATCCGTCGATGCGGCCGAATCTCTTGATCGTCTCCGCGATCCACGCCTGAACCTGCTCGTGCTTTGTGATATCGCACGCCATCGCCATCACGCGGTCGTCTGACCCAGGGCACTCGGTGAGGACCTCGGCGTGGGCCTTGGCGATGCCCTTGGGCGACGAGCTCGACATGGAGACGGCGGCGCCGCGGAGGACGAGGTACTTGACCGTGGCCAGGCCGGTGCCTCGGCTGGCCCCAGCGACGGTGATGACCTTGCCCTTGAACGGGGTGAGGGTCGGCTCCAGGATGCCCATTGCGACGGTGCTTTGGGAGTTCGAAGAGACTATCCGGGGTGAGAAAAGAGCTGTATCTAGGATGAGGTGACTGGCGGCTTTTTCGAAGTGATGATGCTTCGCGGGCTGTTTATGGTGGCAGCTCACGCGAGGGCACGTATCATATTTGCATCCCGGAGTTTTGCGTGTTCTCCCAACGTCCGCGCCTTATCGTACGTCTTGCCATACCCGCATGCTTCTTGAGAATCCGTGGGCTGAACAACTGAGGATGAGTATGGTTCACGAGCTCCACGGTCGTGAAACTGCAGGGGAGAGGAGTCAAAAAGGCAATTCGTCCGTCAAGGACGACTGGCAAGTCGCTGCAGATCTGGTACTGAAGCTGGCAGGGAGGTGGAATCTCCCAAGGTGAGTTCAGATACCAACTGCTTCCAACGAGGGGGATTCTCGTCGTCGTGGAGAAGTCCATTTCGAATGCCGCCGGGGGCTTGAGATGATCCCCGGTCGACGGGGGCCCCGAGGGCGGGAGAATCGCACCGGATTCGCCAACCGTCACATCTCCGGCAGCATCCCTGACTCCTGGTCTACCCACAAATTCTCAGGCCACTCCGGGGAGGACAATTCTTCAGTACCGTTGGAACCAACCGCCAAGAGGGCTTAGAGTTGCATTCTCTTCCTACCGGCAGTGCTGATCACTCCTTGCGAAGCGAGACGGTGCTCGCATGAACCCAGTCAACCTGGGGATTAGGACCGTAGCATCCTCTACAAACGTTCCCAAAGACAGCGGGTCTGGCTGAAGATCACGACAATAGTTGATTGAGAAGCCAAAGCTGTAGTTTACTCCAGTTCGAGGCCGCATGTCCGTTGGTTGAGGGCTCGGGTCAAGTCGCTGCTGGCTGTGCTGCATGCTTTCTTTTTCTTCGCCCGACCTCTCCCGCATCGTGGCCTGAGAAGTGCCGACTCGTCATTTTCTCTTTCATTTTTCTCTTCCCCTTCGTAATCAGCACCTGTTCAGCCGCTAAGCTGCAGCTTTAATAATTTCTTTCCTCGTTGGCCTTACGAAGCGCAAAGCAGGTGCGAACGCAGTCGTCAGGGAAAAATGTGTGGACGGACCCATCTCTGCGGAGGGGATCGCATCGGTCCCTCCAGTCATCTCTGCCCATCTGCTCCGGTTAGAGACGAAGACATCGAGTTTTGCATCCCCCCCCCCCCCCCCCCCCTCTCCCCTGGACACCCTTAAAAAGTCCACAGAATGAAGATTTGATATCACCCATGCAGCCGGGCCAGAGGCAGCGGCCGTCTCTCTCGATTGGTCAAAGGACTCCCGGGTCCCTGGTCGTGGCACCATAATTTGAACGTTACGACATGCTGCCAAAGCTGGGGGTTCATCCAGCTAAAGCACCTGTGGCCTGTCTTGACGGTCTTGGTATGCGCGGAGGATATGTCCCCTGCCGATCTGAAGGCGAGGCGTATACCCAAAACGTTCACGGGCGTGCAGTCCGGGACGAGCTTAATAGTCGTTGGTACTTCCGGCTCTGCAGATGCTTTGACTGCCCTTCAGCTTCCTCGAAGATTCCGAGTCTTGAACGACGGCCATGGACGACTCGTTGTACGTGATGCCGCCGCCCGAAGGCCAGGTGAGGACGGAAGTCGACCCTCCCAACACGTCCGGCGCTGTGTATCCGGTTGGGATCGCGATCACGGCCATTGCGTTCGTGGCTGTTGCCCTCCGAGTCTTCACCAGGACGTATGTCATGCGCGGGAGTCTGGGTATAGACGACTGTGAGTTCGAGGTAGTCTGCCATTGTGCATAGGTACAAGTGAGAGCTAACAGACGAGCAGATCTTGCGCTGGTTGCCTTGGCGCTGGCCCTTTCATACTGCGGTTTCGCCCTTCATCGTACGTAGATGTCTGTTGCTGGAGATTCGACATTTTCTGACACTGCATCAGTCATTCCAGTAGGTGCTGGCAAGCATATCTGGGACGTTCTCGTCGCAGATTACAGCCCTCCTTTTCTCCTCGTATGCATCCCCGCGCCTCCTTTTCAGTCGTTGAGTCAATGCTGATGAACCGCCGCAGACGACACTTGGAATTACCATCACATATTCGACCTCGGTATCCTTCTCGAAGCTGTCAATTCTCACGTTCTATCTCCGCCTGTCCCCCGACAGGAAGTTCCGGTGGACGGTATTCACCCTCATTGGCATCGTGTCGGCCTACACCATCGTCTATCAAATGCTCATCATCTTCCAATGCCAACCAGTCAGGATGAGCTGGGATATCAACACCAAGGGCACGTGCTTCGGGAAGATGATCCCAATGATGACCCTCAGCGCCGCCAACATCGTCATCGACATCATTATCCTCCTGATCCCGGTCAAGGTTGTGTGGTCTCTGCAGATGGCACGGCGGCAGAAGGTGTCCCTTGTGTTCCTGTTTGCAACGGGAGGATTGTGAGTATCGAAAGCAGCTTCCCCCCTCGTCTTCAAACCGTGCTGATTAGGGGTAGTGTTTGCGCCGCTGCTATTCAGAGAACGATCATCCTGCCACCGCTCCTCGAGAGCAGCGACTACACCTGGGAGGTCCCGCCGCAGATGATATGGGGCTTCGTCGAGATCAACGCCGGCCTGATCTGCGCGGCCGTACCGGCCCTGAAGCCCTTCTTCATGCGATACCTGCCCTTCATCCTCGCCTCGACCCTCCGCTCCTCGCAGGAGCGATCCAAGTACGGCGCTTTTTCGAACCCCATTGACAAGAGCAGCAAGAGGCAGAGGGGCGGCGTACATACGTTCGAGCTGCCCAGCCGCGACAACCTGCCCGGCGGCTGCACCTCCTCGAGGTCGGGCCGGGACCTGAACGACGACGAGGCGAAGCTGTGGTCCGCGAAAGGGGTGCGCGCAAAGCGGATGAGCACGCAGCAGACCGAGTCTGACCTGGGAAGCCACAAGAAGGACGATAATGATAGCATCGACAGCATCGAGACCCAATACCCTGGGAGAGTCGGCCCTGCAATCGTAGTTACGTCGTGGGGTCGCGGGTCGGAGGACTTGCAGACGCCTACCAGAGGGATCAACGTGACGAGGGAGACGAAGGTATCGTACGACAGGCAATAAGGAGCAGCGGGAGAAGAATAACTGGAAGAGTGGGATGTTGAGCCGAGAGGAGTTGGTGGCTATTGCTTCGAGATATTTTATCCGGGCCGCAAGGTCATGGAAGTTTCGTAATTGAGAATGGAAGTGCGCGGATACGAAGGGTATGGATGGATTTCAAGGATACCAAGCATGTGTATTTGTCACAGATACCACAAAAATTATTTCTTTTGCTTTCAACCACCCTCAGTTTCGAAAAGTAGCTAGGTATGTGTCTCTACGTGAAGAAATGTCGAGTCGATGGGGGTTTGGTAAGTCAAGAAGAGCAAAGGTATAGACGAATACATATTTGCACACGAGTTATCCACAGCCCATCAGCAAACGACTCAGGGACGACAATGTGAGTGCATCTCAGCTTCCGCAATGCGTTTCCAGGGCTTCAAATGCTTTCACAGAGGGGAGCTGATGGGAAATCCCCCAGTAATTGAAGGGGGGTCTTATTCGTCGCCGCCTTGTCTACATGTAGTATCCAACACCCCTAAGTAGCTTGGCTCTCCCATAATAACAATAACTACAATGATGGACAACGACGATAATAACGACGGATAACAACAATGATAATAACAATAATAGATTACAACGACCCTAAGCTTGTACAGGCCGCAGACGCCCCCTATGAGCCAATTAAAAGCTCGCGTTGACGACACATCGTTGTCGAAAATACCCCAGAGGAACAGCTCACAGAGGTGAGATTGAAAGGTTTCTGACGAGTTGATTTTTGAGGGCTTCTATGAGCCCCTCTCGACACCACACCTTCGTCATGGTGGGCGTCAGGGCAGTGGGTTTCTGAGTTGCCCGCGGAAGTGCTTTGCTCCGATGAAACCGCTACCTACGATGCGATTTCTTACATCACTCATGATTACAAGATTGATGAACGGTTCCCCTCTATGCCGCCTGTCTCGCGGTATCCTCCGCCACTTGGTTCGGTACAAATCATCTAGTCACAGGTCGTGCTGTTTCTGCACACATCTCCGAAATCACGTCGTTCCCCTTCATGGTCATCTCTGTGTTCTGAGACATCGTCTTCGCAAGGCAGATGGGCAGGGTGTCGTTCTGCGGGGCACGTTCCTCCTGGGAGCCGTTGCGGGTCAACACCCTTTCAACAACGGCTTGGACCTGGTTCACGGTTTCTTTGGTGGTCTGTTTCGATTTGATCCACCACCGCCGCAACCATCGATGGACCACGAACCGGGATATGATGGGCAGGTTGCACACGGCGGCGCCCACGGACAGTTCCATGTAGGACCAAAAGTTCGTTGTCCCGGCCCAGCCTGACGCGTGTCAGTAGACGGATGGAGAGAAGGGGGGATGAATCTTTATCGTACCGAACGTATCGCCGTCACCGGCGCCGTGTTGACGTAGCCAGGTATGGATGTAGTCGTCTGATTAATCTCAGATAAGGGCGCCATATTGCTGAGTCTGATTACTTACCCTCGTACAGGAAAAAGGGGGTTGCCAAGACCAAGTTGAAGATAGACGATACCACCGATCTGAAGTAGCTGGAGTGAGCTCACGTTCGACGGAAGGGAGTCTAGAAGACTAACAGAAAGCCTAGGCAAAAGACAACCAGGATGTAGTTCCTCGTCTCTTTTACCACTGCGGTGTGCCCCATGTCAGCAGACACTCTCCCGAGTCAAAGGGTCCCTGCGGGTATCAACACATACTCGTTTTCGTGATTTTACACAACGGATACATGGGTATCAGAAACACAGACGCGTCGAGAACGACGGTCAGGAAGTTGGCGATGAAGTTGTAAACGACCGACTTGAAGCAGTACTGGGCCTTGGTCTCGTGGTTGATCCACCGCGCCTGAGGGTGCACGCCGCAAGAGAAGACCGTGGTCCCGGTGTACGTCAACATGAACAAGGTGACGGCTACGATGAGCGTGTCGACCGCGATGATGTACCGTCGCCCTTGGTGTCGGAAGAGCTTCCTGAACAGGAACAGGAAGGCGAGCCGCACGACTCCGATGCTCACGGCCTGTAGGCAGTTTAAGATGTAGTTGACCTGTGAAGTCGAGTGGTTGGTTACGACACCGACACATGAGAGAGGAGGACGAGAGACGCGTGGACGAACCTGGGCATGTGTTGCGTATAACTGGTGGAACCTTGGTTCGTCGGTGTCCTTGGTGGCCACGGTGTAATCGCTCTTAGGCCAGGGACCATCTGGCGGAGGCCAAGGATCCCAATCATGACGGCCGGTGACGCCCTTTATCACGCCTACATGATAATCAGATTGTGCTCTTTGATGGGTTGTCCGAGGCGCTCGCAACTGGTTGTCGAGTCAGGAGCTGGGACGTGGGCATATCGTACCGTACATAATAATCGATCCCGACGCAACGGCAAGAAACTGGTGAATACAGGTATCAGTCTCAAAACAAAAGCATCAAACTGGTGAAAGGGGCACGGGAACTCACAGTGGCCACGACCGCAGCGTAGTCGGCGGCGAAGAACGGCGAGCGCCGCTGTCGTATGGAGGCGACACGAAGGACCACCGTCGTCACGTCGATGATGGTCATCATCGGCACGAAGACCCACAGCAGCTCGAACGTGATGAAGTTGAAGAAGCTGACGCTGGTGTTCGACGTGTTCTCGGCGATGTAACCCCGCCTACCTAGCGTGGGAGCCATGCTGTCGTTTTAGTCGGTGTCGTCGTGGCCGTTGCTACCGCCGCCCTTCATCACGGTTACGCTCTCTCGATTGTCGTCTTACAATGGGGAGAGGGAGACATTAAGTGTTCGAGTGTTGGAATAGATTTTGATTTTTGAGGTTGAGAAGAACGCTAGCGTAAAAGCCAACCGCCACAGTGCATTCAAGTTGCATATATGGGGGATCAAGCTGCCCCAAATGAAAACGGAGCACGAGGATACGAGCGGCCTGATCGACTTTCACTTTCTCATGCAACGGCCTGCAGCTCCTCTTGAGGGGTTGCGGTCCTCCTGGGCAGGGTTTCGTAAGAATTGCTCCGAGCAAATCAAGATTCCAGGAGGCTGGCGCATCTCTCACCGTCGTCCAAGACCGGGACTTGCTTTCGCATCTCATTAGAGGCGGTCCAGATTTCGCCGGCGGCGAGGCGCACGCTGGCTTAAGTTCGTCATGTCATGACTCTCTCTCACTTGGTCGGCTGTGTCTGCGAAGGGAAAGACTAATGAGTGACCTTTGGGCGCCGGGCGATCTTGCTGGCTGACCTGAATGGCCAGTTTCCCGTTTAAATAAGTAACCGATTCGATGGCTGCATGAGTCCGGCGATTGAGAAGCCAAAAAATGGCATCTCTAGCATGATCAGAATGAGATTTGTGACTGGCCCAGGTATTTGTTGCATGAAGAATGCGGAAATATGGTACCGTTTACTGTCACCGGGTTTACTCTCGGTCTTTGAACATGTCCGTCGCCCCGAGAAATAATCCGCCAAACCAAGACCGGAAATGCAGATTTGCATCGCGAAGGCGGTGGCGCGGACTGGCGCGAACGGTCTCTCGAGAGCCAGATCAAATCGTGGAGGGAGAAGGACGATCTCCTCCGCATGTACCTGACGAAGGGATCTGGAGCTGAGGACAGCGTGCACTACAACGGCATACAACGGCATTCGCATTCCATCCATGCTGTTGTGCCCCGTGCCGAATGTCATCGACGGCTCGTCCCGTCCGGGAGGGCCCGGATGGTTGCTCCGGCCCCGCTCTCGGACCCGGAGCCCCACCTGGGCCTGGCTGACGGGCAACGGAGGAAGGACCTATGCTTGCCCGTACCGCAGCGCAAGTGGTCACGCGCACTTCGTGACCACAGACGGTTACACCTGGATATGATAGTGGGATGCCGGTGATTTCTAGGTTCGCTTCCATGCTAGCCGCTACAGCGCAAGCCGTCCTGCAGGTCTCAGATAGAGGACCACTCACCGAGCGGTAAGGTCTTGCACGTCGTCCGATGCTCAACCGCGACTTGCCATCCCATGGCTTGCCTGCCCACTGCGTGTTCGAAAGCAAGTCAAGTTCTTACGACTTTAACTGGAAGTTGAAGAAATTGGTCAACATCGAGGAGTCGAGCTTGCCATTTGGGAAAATTAGTTTACATACCTACGTACAAAGTAAAGTACCAAGGTACACTGTATCGAGGTACCGTTTGGCGCGGACGACAGGACCCACCAACACTAGTGTAAGGTGCCCGGACACTGCACTGCCAGTGGCGTGGGACTGGAGCAAGCGCCCCGCCGCGCCCCAAGCTGCTCTTTCCCCCCGGACCTCCTGCTCTGATAAACCCTGAAGCTCGAGCTCGAGCTCGATCATGCATCGCAATCCTTATCCTTGTCCTTGTCCAGTCCCGTCGTGCTGCTCTCGAGCGGAGAAGCTCGACCTATCTACTTACACTCCGACATCCCCCTCCTGCTTGCTTGCGTCACTGATCGTCCTCGTCCTGAACAGACAAGCTACCTACTCTTCTGCGTACCCGCGACATCAATCACCGAGCCGACCGAAAGACACAAACAAAAGACCATCCGACAATGTCCTCCCCCTCGTCCACCCTCCGCGCCGTCCAGACGTCGACCGTCTTCGTTAACACGGCCCTCGCCGGGCTCAACCTGGGGCTCTCCGTCTTCGTCGTCCCCCGCCTCCTCGAGTCGCCCACCCCCGTCATGCTGCGGCAGTTCGCCAGCATGTTCCACCGCACCAGCCGGACCTTCCCGCTGCCCGTCGTCTTCTGCGCCCTGAGCTACTGGTACGCCGCCTACGCCGCCCGCCACGCCCCGGGCAGCAGGTCGAGGCTCTTCGCCGCCGCGGGCGCGCTGTGCCTGACGATCATCCCGTGGACCAAGGCCTTCATGGTCGACCTGAACCGGAAGCTGCTCGCGAGGGCCGAGGAGACGAGGGACATGGGCGTCATGGCCGTCGGCATGACCCAAGAGGAGGAGGAAGGCGCCAAGTACCTCGTCGACCAGTGGGGGCTGTACAACCTGGGGAGGAGCGTCGCCATCGGCCTCGGAGGCGCCGTGGGCTTGTACACCATCGTCAACTGATCTTGTCGGGTACAGACTGGACGTACACATGATCACGGAACGGATTCTCGTTCATGAGTTCACAGGGCGGAAATCGGGCAACAACAGGTCGAACTCATGGGTATCATCATTACAGCAACTATGTCTACTAATTATACAGATTATTCTTTTGATCCTCCGCTGCTTCTATCCTCTCTCTCCCCTGGTTGATCATTCGTACGTTTTCAAGAACGCGCCCTGAGGGTGCCGGTGGTCACGTCGGCCTCGGCCGCGGTGAGCGGCTTGGTGCGGTTGAAGATCTTGTGGACGACGAGCATGGCGACGAAGAGCATGACACTGACGTAGGCAGTGAAGAAGCCCGCGGTGCTCCACTCCATGAAGACGGTGAAGCCGTTGGTGATGATGATGAGGACGTTGAAGAAGAGGCCGTACCACGAGAGGTAGGGCTGGAAGGGGGCCCTGTAGGGCAGGGTCTCGCGGGGGATGTTCTGGGCCTTGAGGGCGGCCATGAAGCGGATGTGGCAGATGTTGATGCAGGACCAGCTGATGAAGCCGGCGACGGCGGTGATGTTGAGGAGCCAGTCGAAGACCACGCCGCCGTTCTCGGACAGGTTCATGTAGGCGAGGAAACCGACGGCCGAGGTGGTGGCGACGGCCATGTAGGGGGTTCCGAACTTGTTGGTGCGGGCCATCCACTGAGGGGCGCAGCGCTCGTTGGCGAGGGAGACGAGAATGCGGGAACCCGAGTAGACGTTGGAGTTGGCGGCGGACAGGACGGCGGTCAGGAGGACGGCGTTGATGATGTCCGGGAGGACCTTGACGCCGGCCAGGTTGGCGGCGATGACGAGCGGCGAGGCGGAGGCGTCCTGGTTCTCGAGCAGGAGCGACGGGTTGTCGGAGGGGACGAGCAAGCCGACGAAGAAGATTGTGGAGACGAAGAGGGAGAAGATGCCCCAGAAGGTCCAGCGGACGGCGCTGGGGACGCTCTTCTCGGGGTCCTTGGTCTCACCGGCGCCGATTCCGACGAGCTCGGAACCCTGGAAACTGAAGCCGGCGGTGATGAGGACGGACCAGAAACCGACGAACTTGCCGACGGAGCCCTCGACGATGGAGGCGTTGAAGGGACCGGGGTCGACCCAGTACTTGAAGCCGAGGTAGCCCTGCTGGCCGACGCCGGCGTTGATGCAGATGGCGAAGATGAGGAAGCCGACGATGGTGACGACCTTGATGCTGGCGAACCACATCTCGACCTCGCCGAAGATGCGGATGGGCATGAAGTTGAGGGCGGTGAAGATGACCCAGAAGACGGAGATGAAGATGGCGATGCTCAGGGTGTCGTTCCAGTACTGGATGATGACGCCGGCGGCGGTCAACTCGAGGGCGAAGGTGATGGACCAGCTGAACCAGTACATCCAGCCCATGGCGAAGCCGAGGGTGGGGTCGATGAAGCGGGAGGCATACGAGGTGAAGGCGCCGGGGACGGGGATGTAGGTGGCCATCTCGCACAGGGCGGTCATGACGGAGTAGACGATGCTGCCGATGAAGATGAAGGCGATGAGGCAGCCGACGGGGCCGGAGGTCGCGATGGCCTTGCCGCTTCCGAGGAAGAGACCGGTGCCGATGGTGCCACCTGAGGTCTGGCGTTAGGGAGGCGGACCCAAGCAAACAGTCAAGATTGGAGTCACGACATACCAATGGCGATGAACTGGAGGTGACGGCTGTGAAGGGTACGGTGAAGGCCGGTCTCGCCCGTCTCCAAGTCGGTCTTGGAGGCATTGTTGGGGGTGACCTCGCCCTCGCTGGCCTGGGGCGTCTTCTCCTTGGAGCCGAACATGATGTCTGGTTTTGCTGCGTCCCTGGACGTCGGGAGGGAGCGTTCACAGGGGGACCTCTGGAGATCTCTCGAGACAACACAAAGTCCGAGAGACACTGAAAGGGAGCACGCGATCCTTGAGAGGGAGATCGAGGAGAGAGAGGAGGAGGAGGAGGAGGTCGCTTCTCCGGATCAGAAGACCAACCAGACGCGTGAGCAAACTTGAAAACCTGGGGAGCGAGAGGTTCCGCTGGGGACGGGGGACGCCCGGTGGCACGATTAAATATAATACAAAGCTTCTTGTTACTCAACGGGTTCCACCCCACCGCGTCGACTCATCGCGACCGGTAACGGTGGTGGCCAAGGCTTCTCTCACTCATCCACGAGGGGGCGGGATCAAGGCTCGCTGAGAAGGGGAGGGGAGGAAAAAATCAAATCAAATCTCGAGTAAAAAAGGTGGACTCGCGTTGCTCGTTGCGGGTTGGCCGATGGATCATGGAGCCACCCAGGAAGCCAGGCCAGGAGGCTCGCGCGCACACAACCCACGCGAAGATCTCACGGTCCATCAGAACCAGGAATCACGCCGTCGGGCCCCTGGTAGGTTCACTGCGACTCGGGAGTCGGCCGTCGACGGGTAACAGCGGCGTTTGTGCAGGGACACAGGGACTGGGACTGGGACTGGAGGTGGTGGGGGGCGAATATCGGTGATCCACGCCATGCAATGCAGGAAAAGAGTGAGAGAGCGCCCCGAAGCCGCCATTGACGCATGTTGAGAGGTCTAAAATCCGCCGGTGGAGCGAGTGTCCGATCCGAATCGAGCTGACCTGGAAAAGATTGCCATGCACATGCCATGGATCTTTGGTGATGCCGTGATAGTGGCAACTTGGGTCTAAGCTACAGGTCGTCAACACTATGTACGCGCAGTACATGCAAAAAAGCTCCGGCATTACACAGGAATGAGAGCAAAAAAAAATCAAGAAGGTGCGTCCGGCACTGCAGCAGGCAGTTCCTTCCGAGTCTTCGCCATCGCGCCACGGCGGTTCCCACCGTCTTGGTGCACCGAGCTTAGCCCGAGCCTGCCAAGACTGACCAATCACAGCTCCGATGCCCAGCCGCTTGTTGGACCTGTAGAATTTTTCTCGAACGTTTTTTTTTTTTTTCTCTTCTCTGTGACGCACGCAGATTGGCAGACTCTCGACCTAAGCTTTCGTGGCTTGATGCGGCAAACAATCTTGGTGTCTTGGAAGGAGACGAGACTTCAGAGGTCGTATTTATGCCAAGGTTGTCTCGAACACTTTTTTTGCACAGCGAATGATACGTTGCACCGCCGTATTCCTCTCCGAGCCGAGAGTCCAGGCGGGCATCGTCAGTTTTGTCGTGTCAGGCTGTCATTGTCAGCCCTACAGCGTCCTGGACGCCCTGGACGACAGCTACAGCGACAGCGACAGGGGGAGAGGTGCTGCAGCTGCTGTTAGACCGAGCCAGCGACTCATCGACCTATGCATATCGATGGCACCTCGCTGCAAGTAAATAGCAGGGGGTGCACAATTTGCTCGTTCCTTCTTTCCTGACTGGGCATTCCCATCCTGCGCGTCTGGGTGATGTGAGCCAGTTTTTTTTTTTTTTCTTTTTCTTTGCCTCCTAAACCCCCCGAAGGGCTTTTCTTTATTCCCGACCGTCCAGACCCGGCCCCCCGAACAGACCACCACCGGCGAGGAACCGGACCCAGAGACGATGGATGACTCTGTGGGATAAAAATCTCTTTCCCTGGTTTCTCTTACGTCTTAACTGTGGGACTGGGCGCCGCAGATTTTTCTCTTTTCGCGATCGGGGCGGGCCGTGGGAAGATGAGCGCTGATAGAGCCCAGGAAAACGTGTGTCACCCACGACCGAATGTTTTTTGTCACATCTCTCTCTTCCTCGTCCCGTTGATGGGGTGAGCTTTGGTGATTCGCATGCTCTAACAAGAAGGTCGTTTGTTGCTCTCGGGTGCGTGATGCGTCACGCTTGTCGGCCGGGATCGATCCACACCGCCGGCCCTCCCACGGGCGACGCGTGCCGGCCTCCCGCAGTCGATGGCACCTGGCTGCGCAATCCGTGCTGTGCTCGGAGATGAGGCCATCGTCGCTTCCGCTTCCGGCTCGGCGTTGCGAGCTCCGTCTTCCGGCCTGCTTCCGTAGGTTAGGTCCGGGTCCATCCCGCCATGGTGCTGTGCTACCTATTGGGCTCCCCGGGCTCCAGGGTGCAAGACATGGCAGCGTCCGAAGGCAATATGGGTTGGCTGGCGGTCGTGACGGGATGTGGCAGCTGTCGGCCACCTCTCCAGCATCCCGTCAGCATGCCCTCCAGGACGTAAGAAATTGCAGTGCACATGTACACTTACCCCTGAAACAGTCAGCGTGCTACCTACCGAGCTGCACATGACAGCTCGTGAGACGCCCTATACGATAGCCCCCAGTCCCCTAAGTAATGCCAGCTTACCCCTCCTAGAGGGAAACAACCTCCACTAACACAACATGTATCTACCTATAAATGTGGGAGTGGTGACGGACAACAGCGACAACAGCGACAACGACGGACGACACCAACGGACAGTAACGGACAGCGACAATGGCGACGGACAACAGCAACAACGGCGACGAGTAACAGGAATAGAAGCGATTAGTAGTAGCAAGAGCGCAGGGCATGTTGAATTGGGCGCCGCCAAAAGCCCCCATCCGACAGTAAACTTTGCTCTGGGACTACACTCGACAGCAATCTCAATCCAGCGCCCGGACCTGCCAGTTCCTGACTCCAGAGCACCTCCTCCGGGGCGTAATCAAATGCAGTGCAGAACAGAGCCGCATCGCCAACCTCCCACACCTCTGCCTAGGTACCAATAAGCATCGTTGCACTGCAATCACTAAATTCAGCTCGACCTCTGTCTCGATGAGTCATATGCCAGCCCGGTGCTACTGGGAGACGGTGCAATCTTTCTGCCGGCCACATCACCTGCGCCCCCGAAATAGGACCCGCTCCGATGATTCCCGGCGGGATCCGTAGATACATGTTTCGGTGCCGGCTTCGGCGTTTCGCCGGACGCCAATGTTTTGGACTGCCATGTACCTACTTTGGTACCAGACGTTCAACTGAGGGGTTGTCAGTGCGTTCGAATCGTCTATCCATGCGTCGACTGTACTGTCGGCGAGCTTCGGCCGCCGAGTTTCACACTTGAGGCCGTGATTGACAGCATGTGAAGTAGTTGTTCAACGGTTATACCCCCTCCACTGGTGCTCCCAATTAAACGGACATTTCAATTTCACAAGACCCCTCACATTACGTAGTACACGCACAATCCAAAGAGTCATCCATTTGCAAGATAGCCAGCCCTCTCGAGCAACCCAAGATGTCGCAGTTTATCACCATCGAGGAACACTACATCTCGCCCCTGTTGCCCGAGCAGGCGACTAGATACAGCCGCCCGAGCATCAAAAACTTCAGCACCACCGTCATAGAAAAGCTCGCCGAACTGGGCCCCTCCAGGCTGAAGGACATGTCCGACGACTCCGTCGCCATGACCGTCCTCTCGCACCTGCCCGCGGTCCCGGACGCCTCCGTCTGCAAGGCAATCAACGACGACCTCCACTCCAAAATCGTCCAGCACCCAGACCGCTACGCCGGCTTCGCTATTCTGCCGCTGGAAGACCCGGTGGCCGCCGCCGCGGAGCTCAAGCGCTGTGTGCGGGACTTGGGCTTCGTCGGCGCTCTCGTCGGCAACCACCTCGACGACGGCACCTTCTACGATACCCCGCGCTTCCACCCGCTGTGGGAGGCCGCCCAGGAGCTCGACGTGCCCATCTACATCCACCCCACGTTCCCTTCCGAGGACGAGGCCGAGGTCAACTTCCAAGGCCCCTACGAGCCCGAAGTCGTCAGCGCGCTCGGCGGTTGGGGATGGGGCTGGCACTCCCGGACGGGCCTGCACTTCCTCCGCCTCTTCGCCGCGGGGCTCTTTGACAGGTTCCCCAGGCTGAAGATCGTCCTCGGGCACATGGGCGAGATGCTGCCGTTCATGCTCGACCGCATCGTCGCGTCTTCGGGCAAGTGGCCCGCCTCCGAGTCTCGGAAGAAGGGGCTGAGGGAGGTGTGGGACGCGAACGTCTGGGTTACCACCAGCGGCATGTTTACCCTTGCACCGATGGCCTGTTTGTTGCAGACGACCAAGATGGACAGGATCATCTTTAGCGTGGATTACCCCTTTTCTCACAACAAGTTGGGAAGGGAGTTCATGGACAAGTTAAAGAGCAGTGGGCTCGTAAGCGAGGATGAGTGGGAGGGTATTGCTTGGAGAAATGTCCGAGACCTTTTGAGATTGAAGTTTGAGCCTGCGAAGTGAAGCTCAATACAGAGTAAAAACACCATCACTTTCAACGTGTGCTTGGTTTTGGACTGAAGCAACTGTAAAATTGTGGCGAGGTATATTACGCCTCTTGTGGCTAGGACGGCTCTACTAGGGTCCCTGACACGCGTATATAGATCTCAAGCACTAGGACTCTCTACAAGAGGGTCCCTCTTATAATACAACCACTTCACAACATCTCTCAGAGCCTTACTGCGTTACTATAGTTATAAACCTAGCTTCTACTATTTACCCTAACCTACTATAGTATACTTCTAAGGCTCTATAGAGCGCATTTACGACAATCCTATAATAGTATACGGCCCTAATAATATAGCCCTAATAATACAGCCCTAATAATATAGCCCTAACAATACAGCTCTAATAATACCCTTAATAAAGAAAATAGCTACTAACTTAGCTATAGCTACTATTTATAAAGAATATAGCTAGCTTTAATACTTAAAAAGGCCAGCTATAAAATAAAAAAAAACCACTAGCTTAGCCGCAGCTACTAATATTAGTAAAGAATTTTTACTTATAACCCTACTATATAGAGTATTATATATAAATCCTAAAACACTTAAATAGTCTATAAAATA
Source organism: Colletotrichum brevisporum (assembly GCA_030770045.1). Classification (NCBI taxonomy): domain Eukaryota; kingdom Fungi; phylum Ascomycota; class Sordariomycetes; order Glomerellales; family Glomerellaceae; genus Colletotrichum; species Colletotrichum brevisporum. The sequence goes on from JAUGSI010000001.1 coordinate 13,401,011, forward strand.
ACTAGCTATTATACTAGATATAGTAATAGCCTACTAGGGGCTATAGGTATTAGATTATGTAGCCTAGAGCTACTAGTATACTACGACGTATAGGTGGATTTTGGTGTTTGAAGTGGCTAATAGCCGCTCTAAAGTAATGTTTCACTGGCTCTAAAGGCTGTAGCTATGTTTAGGGGGTTTAAAGACCCATAGTACTATTAAAATAAAAAAAAACGTATTAATAGCCCTTAAAGTATAGCTTTATATATATATAAATATACACAAAATCTAATAATTAAAAGTCTTATTTTACTACCCCTTTTACTATATATAATTAATTACTTTTAAAGTACTCTATTAAACACAAAAATCACTATAAATATCCTTTTAACCTCTTAAAAAACTATCTTTAATAACTTAACTACTTAGTACTTATAGCTTTATAACTTTTAAGTACTTATAAATACTCTTAATATATAAAAAGTACTTAACCTAACCTCTATAGATCTAGAGCCCTTTATTAGTAATACTCCGCCCTAAAAGCCGCACCTTAGTAACTACCTAAAGTCTATTACTTACTATAGCCCTAAGCTAAAAGCCCTTTATTCCTAAACTATAGAATTTAAAGTAAATAAACTTACTATAAACCCTCCTCCTTAAGTACCTCTAAAAAAGAACCTCCTACTCCCGTTTAGAGTAGTAAACTACTACTATACTAAAATAATAATTAACCTCTTTAAAAAGGCCCTTAAGTACTATATTAACTCTTTATCCCTATACTATACTATAAAAGTAATATACTAAAAATAAAAAAAAGTTAAAAATACTATTATTCTTTAAATATAAAGTACTATTATTAAAAAGCTTAAGATTTAGTACTATTTAAGTACTTTAAAGTTAATAGTTTAAATTTAAAACCTTTATAAATACTTTAAACTTATAAAAAGGAAATACTACTAGTATACTAACTAGTTATATATTAACTATTTTACTATACTCTATAATAAATAGTTTAGAATAAAAGCTATTATAGTAGAATAGTTTATAATATAAATTAATAATATATATAAAAACTATACTATTAAACTTAAAGTAGTTTATAAAGGAGACCTATAGATTTATAAGCTACTTTACTCCCTTAACTACTTACTACTTTAATCTTAAGCCAAGAGTTATTATATAATAATAAGTAATAGCTAAGATAATTATAGTTTTAATAAAGCTATTATTAAAATAACTATTATAATTAAATAAATACTAGAGTTTATAGAATATAGAAAAAGCGCATAAGGCGCTTTTACTATTAATAAAGTAGCTTTTTACGATTCTTTTAAGTACTTTAGTAGTTATAAATATAATAATACTAACTTAAAGAAATTATAGAGTAAAGTTTTATTAGTATTTCCTACTCTTTTTACTTTATTAGCCCCTTTCTACTTAGTATACTCTATATACTACTACTTTAAAAATTACTTTTATACCTTTTTAAAGTATATATATAATAAGTAAAAGCTACTTAACTACTACTATAAAAGAACTAAAAAGAACCTTATAAATAATAAATAGTTAATTTAATATATTAAAGAAATTTAAAGCTAGTAACTATATAGTTATTATATAAAGAGTATTAAGTATTTATTTATAGCGTTTTAAACTACTTAATATAAAAGCCTATTACTATTATTAGATTTCGCGTATATTTGTATATATATAAAGCTATGCTTTAAGGGCTATTAACGCATTCTTTTTACTTTAATAGCGCTATAGGCCTTTAAACCCCCTAAACGCAGCTACAGCCTTTAGAGCTAGTAAAACGTTACTTTAGAGTAGCTATTAGCCACTTTAAACACTAAAATCCACCTATATATTATAGTATACTAGTAACTTTAAGCTATATAATTTAATATACTTCTTTAATAAGGGCCTTTTAAGGGCCTTATTAAATTTAATTATAAATAAAATTATATACTAGCTGTACTTTAACTACTTTATAATTACTTTTATATAACTTACCTTTCTAGAGCTATAATCCCTTTAAAGTCCTTATCTTAAATAGTCCTATTATCCTTATTAAACTTTTATTTCTATAGTAAAAAGAGTAATACTGTTTTTAGAGTACTTAAAAACCACAATCCCTTTTATCTATTCTTTATTAGTAAAGTTAAGGCCCTTATAGTATTTACTTTAAAGCTTAGTATTATAAAATACTTAAAGCTAAGTTATTTAATTTATTATATTAAGTTACTTAAGGAAGAGTTTAAAGTGGGTACTAGCGAGTAGCTTTATAAGGCTGTTTATTATTAACTATACTATAGGCTAATATTCGACTTTAATACAGCCTTTTTAAGCCTTTTAACGTAGTTAGTAGTTATAAATATTAACGTAGTAAAGCTTTATATATAGTTAAACTATCTTTTTATTAATAAAATAAATTATTTATTAATTATTATATTAAATATATACGTTTAGTATAGTAGTGTTAGAAGTAGGAGTAGTGCTAAAGGTCCGCTTACTAAGGTTTATATAAAGCATAGTTATTAAACGGCTTATAAAAATAGCCTTTTTAGTTACTTAAGAAAGAGTAAGAAGCTTAGTTTTAGTTATTAATATAGTTATAGTATTTTATTTATTAGTTTATTACTTAATAAAGCCACTAAAAAGCTTAATTATAAATACTTAAAAACTCTTATAGTTTAGTATATTATTAGTAAAACTAGTATTTAAAGCGATTACTAAACTATTATTAGGGCCGCTTTTTTTATAGTTAAATTTAAGGTAAAGAGTGCGCTTTATAGAAAGGTATTTAATTACTTGTTCCGCCTCTTTAAAGTACTTAGAGCTGGGGTTATAGTTAAAGTACGTAAAACGGCTTACTATAAGAGCTATATCTAGCCTTATTATTATTATACTATATATAATTAAATTAATATTACTTTAGTAATAATTAATATTTATATATAAAGTAGAGTCCTTATAAGGGAATAGCTTAAGTAATTAAATTAAAAAAGTATATAGTTATTTTATTTATAGGCCTTACCTTTTTAAGTACTTAATAACTTTATTAATATAAATAAATTATAAAAGCTAAAAGTACTTTATAGTATAGTTATAAATAACTTTAATCCCTAAGAACTATTATAAGTCTTTACTACTCTTAAAAAAGTATTACTTTTAAAGTACTTTTATAAGTAAAAGGGCCTCTTTATAGTATTTAAAGGGGAAGTATAGGATATAGTTATTAATATAAAAAAGAAAATAATATAGCTGTGTATTTAATAGTAATTCTTACTTACTACGTACTTTAACCTAAGTTCTTTTAAACTAGCTTTTAAATAGCGTTACTATAGGAGTAGAGAGTAGTATAGACTATAAAGTGCTTTATTAAGTTTAAAGATATACCTAGACTTTTAATACCTAGGGGGTATTTATATATAAACGTTTTTATTAAATAGAACCTATATAAATACATTTATTACGTTGTATTATAGAAACTTAAAATTAAAGTAGTTTATAATAACTATAAGTGTTTAAAATAATATACTAGTAAGTATTAAAGTATAGGTATTTTACTCGTCTTTTAGCTACTAGTTACTATATATAATAAAGTGTATTTTAATTTTAAAAAGTCTTTTATACTTATTTAACTTATATATATATACTTAATAGTATCCTAGGATTTAGAAGCTGTTAGTAGTGCTTTTAAGAACCTCTTTTTAAGAGTTAGTTTTATAATAGCTTTATAAATAATTTACTTTAACTACTTATATTAAAATTATATAAAAGTAAACTAATACTTTTAAATAAAATATAGGTAAGGGCTAGAGTTTTTACTAGGGGGTACTAAAAGTAGGAACTTTAGTTTATAGTTAGTATAGTACTTTATACTTATTTAATAAAATTTAAGTACCTATAACCCCTCTTTATAGCTAAATCTTGTTATTAAAGTGTTTAATATTTATATTTTAGAATACTCTTATAGTATATTAAATACTAGGGGTCCCCTTTAATAAGTTATAAGTAACTAAGTAGTTAGTTTAGAAGCGGCTTTATTATAAAGTATTTTAAAATAATAATAAAATACTAACTAAAAAAGCGGCTTTATAAAACGTTCGTTTATACTAGGGTATATAAACTACTAGGGTAGTTTAGTTTATAGACTTAACTATAAATACAGACTAGTAAGGGTTTATAAAAAAAAGGTTTTTATTTACTAACTTAATATTATTTAATTATTTTGCAATTAATTAAAAATAAACAGAATGGTCAAAAATAAATAAATTTAAATAATAAGAAGTATTTATAATTTATTTATATAGAAGTTTATTATTACTCAAAAGTATTACTTAATATGTCTATTAAAAAGGCCTAAATAAAATGCACACAGAATAAAAATGATGGAACCCTACGACTCCATCAATGAGCTGGAGCTCTCACAAACTGCTAAGATCAGCGCTACTAATGTGGTCAGCCACTCTGTCTCTCTTGTCTTCCCCTCTAGGGTGCTCGTGGCCAATGACCTGTGGCCATTTTAGCACTTAGCTAAACCGCAGTAAATACATTCCAACCACACCACAGGCCTGAGCCCTTAACTCAGCTGCCTTGTGCTAAACTAAGGACTGGTGCCTTCGGCCCCAGGCCAGGGGCCAAACACTAAATATAAAGGCAGAGACTCCCCAGTATGGAGGTCTGAAACTCACTCTTAAGCAGGCAAAGTAAATGATAAAAACACCAACCTCACTCTCTTCTCCTTTCAGGCAAATATATCTAACATTTATCATTATGTCACAATATATTTCTTACTAACCTCATTAAGCGCGATGTACTATAGAAGTATTTGCGTAATCTTCAAACACTGACCTTAATGCCTTATCAACATACTTCTGAAGTTATGGCCTAGTTTATTCTTAACTAGCCACAACCTTTAAACCCAATTACCATAAAATTTATTTAAAAGCCTGCTTGATGACAAAACTATTTTATTTTAACTGAAAAACTAAAAACTATAATAACAACATAAGTACCCAAATTGAGTCACCAACTTATTAAAAACTAGTTTTAAAAAATCTAACAAAATTATCTAACTATTATACGTCCTCTGTCCTTATATACACCTACTAATTAACAGATTTTTAATAGTATTCGATTAATAAACCCTCTGAGAGAATAATTCATAGTAGCTTTGATGTCTGTGCTATTAAAACCTCCCAGAGTTAATATTAACAACATAAAGTTATAGCTTTGGGGTCTATTAGTTGCAATAACTAACTAAATAGTTACAAAAGATGAGGACACCTCAATCTTAATATATTAAACTACCTAATTAATATATAATAAATTGGTTTGCTCTTATTATCCAAAATGCTTGTGGGTTTGGGAGTTCAGTTTTGGTGTACAGTAAAAAAAACAGTAGCATAGCATCTATAGATAATCAACATTCACAAAATAAAGGATAGTGGAATTGTAGAATAGTTTCAGGTTACGGTATAGCTATGAATCTGTAACCAGTTACTAAACTAGCTAAATAATAAAGACAAAGTCTATCTCAAATGTTAGGTTATAATTTTTTAAATTATTACTAGAGTTATAAAAAGGACTCTAAAACAAGCTCAGAAGCCAAGAAGCAAAAACATATTCATAAGGGATTTATAAATAAGTTTTCTTATAAAGTTTTCATCTTCTCAAAGACTTTAATACTCTTAAAATAACTTTAATAAAGTTAGAGTTTATAAATAATTTAACTAAAATAGCCTGGCTTTGCTAAATAATCAATAACCAACAAGGTTTTAAAATAGTTTATAGAAACTCTTACAAGGTTACATAACAATAAACAATCTTTAAAAAAAATTTCAAAAAATATATACTAATAAGTCTTTGTTAATAGATTTAATAAATAAATGAAAAAGAGTAATAATAACTTTATGAATTCTCTATAGTCCCAAATTAAGTTTAAAAGCTACTAAACCCTAAATAATCATGGGGTCATCACTACCTTTACAACAAAAAAAAACAAACACAAAGAATATTTGGATTTCTCATCACCAATAAAACTGTAATTAGTTTAAAAATATTCAAATAACCCTTTATAAATAAATAAAAAAAAAAAAAAAGGATTAAAAAATAAAATAAAAAAAACAAATAAGTTAATATAGTTATTAATAACAATTCTAACCTCTTTTAATTTATTAAGATTAGTTACTTTAGACTTTAAATAAATATTAACAGTAACTAAAGTTAGATTTTAAATATATTCATAAAAATATAAAAATTATTTAAAACCCTATTAATATAATTTTAAAATAATAACCTATTGCTAAATGGCAATAAAACAATTCATCAAGAACTTTTAAAATTTAACATATACTCACTAAAAACCATTCTTTGTTTAGACTTAATATAATAATCTATACATAACTAATATATCTCTACTTAATAATATTAAAGCTATTAAAACAAAGTTGATAGAAAAAAGTAAGCTATCTTTTTACTTATAAAAATTAATTTAACTACTATAATAAATAATATAACATGTTGTAAATATTTGTGCCTGAGCTAAGTATTAATCTCTTAAGTCAAGCTAAACTTAAATAGCTTATAGCCTTAATTACTATAATAAACCTATACTATCTGATATAATTAAAGGCAAAAGTCCTTCTAGTAGGAATAAAAAGGAACAGCCTCACCACTAAAACCTTAATAGCTCAAGGAAGTAATTAATATAATAAAAGCACTATAAAAGAGTCTTAAAGGTAGATTAAACCCTGAACTTCAATATTAATATAATAAAGGCGCAATATAACAAATTCAACAGCCTAAAATATCTTACTTACTGAATACAGAAATCAACTAAAATTACGTATAAAAGGGCTACTATAAAGCATTTAAAACCACCTACAAGGCCTATTTAAAAAATTAAGCAATACTATAAATAAAGGTCTAGCAGATACAAAAAAACTATCCTTACTTATACGAAAATTAAATAGGACTTATATAAACCCAGTCTATAAAACATATAATAGTATAAATAGTTTATACTATTTATAAATATATTTATATAGAGTAAGTATTAAAAATAAAGGAATCCTAAAAGGTTTCTACTAGCACAGGAATTTAATCAACCCATAAAAATAATAAAAATCATGGAAATTAATCGATTTAATATAAACAGTAGTAAAAAATTTAATAATAAAAGAATAAAAACTATATACATAAAAATAGTATAACTCATATATAAAACTACCTTATACATATAAGCCTAATAGTATTATTAAAAGAATAATACGTAATATAATAAATAAAGTAAAAAGCCTTCCTAATAAGCACTAATAATAACTTTAAGCTTATGAAAAAAATATCTTTTAGCGGCTATATATCTATCCTGTGAACTTCTTTTCAGTCAATAACTTATAAAACGCAATGTAATTAAAAATGTCTAAAAACACTCTTACGGTGTATGGCGAGTCTAGAAAAGTATTTATTACTATAAAAATAAAAACCCTAACATTAAAAAGCTTAATAATAGAACTAAAAGGTATATTCTTAACTATAGTATTAATGCCTACAATATAAGTTAAAAAATAAAGCTATTTCGAATAAAACAATTAAAGAAAATTTAAGAATATTATAAAAATATTAATAATAATAATCAAAAACTATCTATATATAATAAATAAATTATCTACAATTTAGTGTAACTAAGCGAAAAGAATCTTAAAGTAATAATTTCTTTAAATAAACTTAAATTATAATAATATTAATAAAATAATAATAATAATAATAATAACTCCAAATTAACTATAAAATCCCTATATAAATAAAAATCGAGAAAAACTATAAATAAGTTAAAAAATCAAAAAATATACCACTATTTCTGATAAAAAAACCTCTACACGTCTCTAATAATATCATCTATTAATAGCTTTCAAAAGATAAATCTCTATACTAAGTATTAATAACTTAAAATATTCCTACGTATAAATAAGTTTTAAATCTAACAATTTGCAAAACTAGATCGAAACCCCATATCTAAAAAAATTAAATAATATTAACTGAATTAAAATCTTTAAAATTATTATTAAAAAACATAATCTATTAAACCTCTTAAAAACAAATGGGTTTACAAAAAGGTAATAATAATATTAAATAGCTAGAAGCTAAAGCCTATTAAATATAAGGCTCGTTAGGTAAAATACTGGAGTTCTCTAATCAACGTATAAATGTCATTATTATGAAACCTTTAATTTTCTATAGGCCTAAATCCCATATAGGCTATTATTCTCTAAAATAATATACAAAAATAATTAAAATAAACAGTAAACGTTGCTAGCGCATTTATACGCACACCAATATCAATAAAAAATACATCAGGTGCACATAGTTTTCTAATATTAATGTCAATACAATTAAGTCTTAATAAAATTATAAAAATTCTAATAAAGGTGAATTCTATAAGTAAATAAAGCCTTATACGGCAAACAAAGTCCTAAACTGTAGTATAAATATTTAAAAATATACTTAAAAAGAAGACTTTAATATAACAGCCTGTAAACTGTTTATGTATAAAAAGAGTTAAACTATTATGAAACATGTATAGATAACTTTTTAGTTATTACTCCTAACACTAAAATTACTAATAATTAATAATATCTCAAAGAAATTAATATATAAAACCACTAAGTCTATAAAACATTTTAAATTAAATAAATAAATAAATAAAACTATATTTCTCGTAAACTAAATATACTAAAAAAAAAAAACCTATAATTAATACAATAAAACACTTATATAAGCATTTAACGCCTATAAATAATAATATAAAATTAATGAAAAATACGAATCAAGCTACTAAAAAAGAAATAAAACAATTCAATAAAAATAGGCTCTTTAATATATACAGCAAAACAGACAAATATGGCCTTTACTAGGTCATATTGTGTCGTTATAAGTAATCAGCTAAAGACGTTACTCTAAAAATTAGTTATAGGAATATTTAAATAAATTCCTATGGGATTTTATACGAAACTATATTAAATTTAAAATAATAGGATTTTCGGACTCTAATTCAGGCTAAAAGTCTTAAATAAAAATCATGCAAATTTATTTACCTAGAGATTTTATATTAGCAATTAGTTAAGAATACTATAAAACAAAAAACAGTAGCTTTATCACTAAGCGAGGTATATAGCTCTTACTAAAGCTATTAAGAAGCTATATATTTATATAACTCTTATAATTATATTTAAATCTTTAAACCTTAAAAGTCTAAATAAACTTAAGAGATTCTTATAAATAATAAAACAACCTCAAAACAGCTAAAAATCACAATTTAAATAAAAAAGTTAACGTATTAATATTAAATATGTTTTACGAAATGCAATAATTAATAATAAGCATATTCAGCATATCTACCTAAAAATAATTTAGCTAATGTTTTAACTAAGACACTGTAGATAAAATAATATTTAATAATTATATAACTACTTTAAGTATATTGGGCTATAAAAGTTTTATCTTCTCTTAAAAATGAAACTAAAACAAAAAAGAATATAATCTATTAAAAGGATAAGTTAAAAATAAATAACTTATTATATTAAAAAGAGAAGGTTTTCCTTAATAATTATAATTTTCTCTATTTTTATAAATATTTTCATAAAAGAAAGTTTTTATAGAGTTTTTATACGAAGTTTTAATACTAAAGAAGTCTTTATTACCCAGAACGCTGAGTCTGCGGTAAATTAAATTAATACACGCATCAGCCAAGGGGATAGTGGTCTGTAAGAACTGAAAAATAAAGTAAAAGGGCAAAGGCAGAGATGAACCTGCAGCCTCTAGCTCTAATAGCTAGACTCTAAACTGCTAGGTCAACTACGTATTCTGATTCAGCCACTCTAAATGTCTTATTAACCCCTCTAGAGGTGCTCGTGGCCAACCACAACCCTCCGTGGCCGACCACCGCGCCCGTATCAACCGCAGTAAATGCAGCCAACCACACACAGGGCCTAGAGCCACTTAGCTAAACTGTACTCTTGTGCTAAGCCTAAAGGACTAGTGCCCTTAGAAGCTGATTTGAGACTGGGCACTGGGCTTCTCAAAGGCAGGGCTCCCCCCATTCCAGGGTCCCTGGGCCTTCCTCTTTTTCTTGGCAGCCAGTATCTGTGAAAACACCCAATCTAAACGCTATTGCTACTGCAACAATACTTCTATCTCTTTTTTATTTGTGTGTGCACCGAACCCTGTCCTTCTGACTCTATTAAGCCGATATTACTACAAAGTATTCGGCAATCCTCAATAATATAAATAACGCCATTACTGTCCTTTACATAAATTAAGTTTATTAAAAACGTTATTAAAGGATTTAGCAAAGAAATACTTTATTATTTTTTTTATTTAATAAGGATAAGTAGAGTTATATTTAAGGTTAGTCTTACACTAGCTATATTAAGGCTCTTTTAAATATATTTATTAATAGCAAAGTTAAGGTTATTATAGTTACTAGTAAGTAATTTAAATTTACTATTATAGTATTCTTTTTTGTTAAATATAATATATATAATAACATTTTCTAAATTAGGGTTTTATATTTAATACTAATTTATAAATATATTAGTTAATAAAGAAGTTTATAAGTATGTATTTTATAAAAGTAGTTAAGACATACTTTTAACTGCGTAGTAGCTAATAAGGGTATATACTTTATACTTATATAATTTAAGTATATAAAGTTTAGTTTTATAGTTTATTTATAGAGTTATTAGTAGGTACTTTATGAATACTTTTAACTAAGGACTAGCAGGTATATAGTTATAAAAATAGCAATTCTACTTACCCATAGATATTAGGCTATACTTTGTAGAATAACATACTGTATTCATATGTATTTCAGCCTTTATTTTAGTCTCAGGTATAATATGCTTAGTACTGCTACTAAATTTTATATGTATGAAGTGAATAACCAAACCTATTTACCATTAGCACTAAAAGTTATTTATAAAGTAGTAGTACTTTTTAATTTTACTATTATACTTAAAAGTAAGTATTTTAATATTATATTAAACCTTTAGGAGTAAAATAAACTTTTTAAAGACCTTAGTAAGTATTTTTGTATTATAATTGTATAAGTAGTAGTTTTATAAGTACTATAAGATATAGTTAGTAAATACTAATATAAATATAAACCTACTATAGTTTTTAGTATATACAGAGGCAAAAATTAAACAATATCTTTTACTGAAATGGAAGTATATATTACTCATAAACATAGTTAATAATTCGCCTTACTTTACTAATACTATAAGTATTATAGTTTAAAAGGGTATTACTAGGTACTGTTTTAGAGGTAATAAAGATTTAAATACTATAGGTTAATAAAAAAAAGCACTAAAGTAGTTTAAAGCTGGTGAATTCAGGAACCTTAGTACACGTTTTTTCTTTAAAGTCTTTTAGAAATCTTTTTTTGTTTTTTATTAAAGTACTTTGTTTAATAGTATAGAGTATATATATATAAATAACTTATATAAAGTCTTTATATAAGTGCTTTATTAAAAGCTTATTATAACTATCTCTTTAGTTATATAGTTTTAATAAAGTTAAAAAAAGAATAATTAAATTTATATAATATAAAGTACTACTTAGAGTACTTATTCTACTAGATACTTATATACTTATAAAGCTGGTTATAAAAACAAAGTTAGTTATATAAATATATATAATATAATATTATATAATTGTAAATTATTCATTACTATTACTAATATAATATATATACTTATATCTCTATATCCTTTAATTATATAAAGAGGGACAAAGGCAAGTCTATGATGAAATTACTTACTGACTCTTTAAAGTTACTAAACTATTATTTATTTTTAAAAAATATAATGAATGCATGGAGAGTTAAAAAGAAATAGGAGTCCCTAAAGGGATATAGTAATAGACCCTTATATTAAGTAAGCAAAAAATACTATAAATAAGTACTTAATATATATATATAGTAACTATGTAATTCTTTAATAAATCTTTTAATATATATTAAATTAGCTATTTATTATTTATAAAGTTCTTTTTAGCTTTTATAGTAGTAGTTAAGTGGCTTTTACTTATTACCTTGCATAGGAAGGTATAAATAATTTTAAGGTAGTAGTATATCCAGGTATACTAAAAACCAAAAAAAGGGCTAATAAAGATAAAGGGAGTAGAAGGAACCACCCATCAAACTTTGCCTCTATAATTTTTTTAGGTTAGTAGTATTATATTTATGGCTGCTAAAGCGCTTAGAGGGAGCTATAAAAAGCTACTTTATTAATAGTAAAACATATGTAGCACTTGTTTTTATAGACTCTAGTATTTTATTTATTATGATAGTTATTTTAATAATAAACATTAAAACTATAGTTATTTTCTTCATTTGTGTTAATATAATAGCTTTAGTTAAAATTTAAAGTAGTAAATAGTTAAAAAAGAGATAGTACTTTATAGATTTATAGATTTTCTTTATAAGCTACTTTAAGTATAATAATATAACTCTTATATATAGTTAACTTATATTATAAACTATTTAGCTATAGTAGTTCTTATTATAGGCTATTATAGGAGTGTATTAAAAATTAGTTAATATAAAGCTAGTTAGTATATTAGTAGTATATACTTTTTATAAGTCTAAAGTGTTTATAGAGGTTTTAAATCTAAACTACAGCTTTAAAGTACTTGGTGTTGCTAGTCTATTTTTTATGTGTACACTTTTTATATTTAAAAATAAAAATAATATTAAAAACTTTTTTTTTGCCTGTATATTAACATATTGTGCATAGACAAAAGTTAATATAGTACTTAAGGGCCTTTTTAAGAGGTTAGCTATTATTTTAGTATAGTAGTAGTCTACTACTTTAAATAGAAATGAGGTTTTTTTAGAAGTCATAAGAAAGGGTTTATAGTAAACTTACTCTAGATTTTATAGTTTTAAGGTAAGGATATTCAACTTGGGACTATATTAAGTAATAGACTTTAGGTAGTTACTAAAGTACAACTACCGACAGGTATTATTACCTGGCTCGAGGACTTTGAATTTATAAAGGTTAGGTTAAAAGCTTCTTATATATTAAAGGTATTTATAAGTACTTAAAAGTTATAAAGCTATAAGTACTAAGTAGTTAAACTATTAAGAATAGTCTTTTAAAGGGTTAAAAGAATATTTATAATGATTTTTGTGTTTAATAAAGTAGTTTAAAAATGATTAATTATATATAGTAAAGGAAATAGTAAAATAAGACTCTTAATTATTAAATTTTATATATATTTGTATATATATAAAGCTATACTTTAAGGGCTATTAACGCGTTCTTTTTGCTTTAATAGTACTATAGGCCTTTAAACCCCTTAAACACAGTTATAGCCTTTAGAGCCGGCGAAACGTTACTCTAGAATAGTTATTAGCTACTTTAAACGCTAAAATCTGCCTATACATTATAGTATACTAGCGGCTCTAAGCTATATAATTTAATAACTATATCCCCTTAAAAACTCCTACCTTTTTAACTTTAGTATATTTATTTATATTTTTAAAAATAAATAATAGTTTAATAACTTTTAAATAACTAATATAAGTAATTATTTATAAATTAACTTTAAACCCTTTATAATTAAAGAATATAAAGATATAAGTATATACGTTATATTAATTAATAATAAATAATTTAACTTATACTTATATAACGTTGTATTATATATATCTATAATAACTAACTTTATTTTTTATAACTAGCTTTATAAGTATAAGTACTAGTAGGACAAGTACTTTAAATAGTACTTTATACTATATAAATTTAATTACTCCTTTTTTAATTTTATTAAAACTATATATAGCTAAAGAGTATTAAAGTATAATAAGCTTTTTAATAAAGTACTTATATATAAAGACTCTATATAAGCCGTTTAGTATATATATACTCTATACTATTAAATAAAGTACTTTTAATAAAAATAAAGATTTTTAAAAAGCTTTAAAGAAACGTAGTACTAGTAGCTTAGCTACTCTAACCCTAAACTACTCCAATACCTTTCCTTATTAACCTATAATATCTAAATCTCTATTATTCCTAAAATAGTACTTAGTAATACCCTTTTAAACTACAATACCTATAGTATTAGTAAAGTAAAGTAAATTATTAACTATAAACTATAGAAAAGTAACGTATATACCTACCCTAGTAAGCGTATTGTATTTAACTTCTACCTATATACTAAAAACTATAGTAGGTTTATATCCGTATTAGTATTTATTAACCGCGTTTTATAGTACTTATAGAACTACTACCTATATAACTATAGTATAGAAATACTCACTAAGGTTTTTAAAAAGTTTATTTTACTCTTAAAGGTTTAATATAATATTAAAATACTTACTTTTAAATATAATAGTAAGATTAAAAGGTACTACTACTTTATAAACAACCTCTAAAGGCGCAGTAAACGCGTTAAACTATCCGCCCTATATATATAAAATTAAAATAGTAGTACTAAGTACGTTAGTACTATAATTAAAATAAAGGCTTAAATAATATATAAAAGTAGTAAGCTACTTTATAAAGTATAGCTTAATATTTATAGAGTAGTAACTTATTTTTATAACTATATACCTTAAGTAGCCCTTAGTTAAAAGACTCTATATAAAGTACTTTACTAATAGCTTTATAGTAATAAAACTATAAAACTAAGTTTTATACACCTAAGATTATATAAATATAAAGCGTATACCCTTATAGCCACTATACAGCTTAAAAAAAAGCATCTTAACCACCTTTACAGCTGTACCTTTATAGGCTTTTTTATTAACTATATATTTATAAATTAATATTAAATATAAAACCCCGTAACTAAAAAGATTATCACTATACACAATATTATATTTAATAAAAAAAACACTATAATAATAACCCAAATTTACTTACTAGTAACTATAATAACCTTAATCTTTAAGCTATTACTAAGTAGGTTTAAAAGAGCCTTACCATGGCTAGTAAAACTAATTCTTAAACATAGCTCTACCCGTCCTTACTAAATAAAAAAAATAATAAAGTATCCCCTTTTATAAACTCCCCTAATAACGTTTTTAATAAACTTAACTTAAGTAATACCGCCCTTAATAATAATAAACCCTATAACTATAAATACTCCTCTACTTACTTTAAACTCCTACTTACCCCTTTTAATTCACCTATTTTATTTTTTTAAGTACTAATTAAAAAAAACTAATACTTAAAAAAGCAGATTATAACTAAGTCAATAAATAAAAACCTTCTTTCTATAAACCCTTACTAGTCTATATTTATAACTAAGTTTATAAACTAAGCCGCCCTAGTAACTTATATACCCTAGTATAAATAAACGTCTTATAAAGCCACTTTTTTAACTAGTACCCTATTATTGTTTTAAAATACTCCACAATAAAGCTACTTCTAGGCTAACTACTTAGTTACTTATAACTTATTAAAGGGGACCCCTAGTATTTAATATACTATAAAGGCGTTTTAAAATATAGATATTAAATACTTTAATAACAAAATTTAACTATAAAAAGGGGTTATAGGCACTTAAATTTCGTTAAATAAGTACAAAGTACTATACTAACTATAGACTAAAGTTCCTACTCCTAATACCCTCTAATAAAAACTCTAGCCCCTACTTACATTTTATTTAAAAGTATTAACTTACTCTTATATAATTTTAATATAAGTAACTAAAGTAAACTATTTATAAAGCTATTATAAAACTAACTCTTAAAGAGAGGTTCTTAAGAGTACTACTAACGGCTCCTAAATCCTAGAATACTATTAGGTATATATATATAAGTTAAATAAATATAAGAAACTCCTTAAAATCAAAGCGCGCCTTGTTATATATAGCGACTAGTAACTAAGAAATAAGTAAGATACTTATACTTTAATACTTACTAGTATATTGTTTTAAATACTTATAGCTATTATAAACCACTTTAATTTTAAGTTCTTATAATATAATATAGTAAACGTATTTATATAGGTTTTACTTAATAAAAACGTTTATATATAAATACCCTTTAGGTATTAAAAGCCTGGGTATATCCTTAAACTTAATAAAGTACTTTATAACCTATACTACTTTTTACTTCTATAGTAACGCTATTTAAAAGCTAGTTTAAAAGAGTTTAAACTAGAGTATATAGTAGATAAGAATTACTATTAAATATATAACTATATTATTTTTTTTATATTAATAACTATGTTTTATACTTCCCCTTTAATACTATAAAGAGGCCCTTTTACTTATAGGAGCACTTTAAAAGTAATACTTTCTTAAGGGTAGTAAAGACTTATAATAGTTCCTAGGGATTAAAGTTATCTATAACTGTACTATAAGGCGCCTTTAGCTCTTATAGTCCGTTTATATTAATAAAGTAATTAAGCACCTAGAAAGGCAAGGCCTATAAATAAAGCAACTATATACTTCTCTAATTTAATTACTTAAACTACTCCCTTACAAGGGCTCTACTCTATATATAAATATTAACTATTACTAAAGTAACATTAATTTAATTATATATAGTATAATAATAATAAGGCTGGATATAGCTTTTATAATAAACCGTCTTACGTACTTTAACTACAACCCTAGCCCTAAGTACCTTAAAGAGGCAAAACAAGTAATTAAATACCTCTCTATAAAGTACACTCTTTACCTTAAATTTAACTATAAAAAAAGCAGCTCTAATAATAGTTTAGTAATTACTTTAAATACTAGCTTTACTAATAATATACTAAACTATAAAAGCTTTTAAGTATTTATAATTAAGCTTTTTAGTAGCCTTATTAAGTAGTAAACTAATAAATAAAATACTATAACTATATTAATAACTAAAACTAAGTTTTTTACTTTTTTTTAAGTAGCTAAAGAGGCTATTTTTATAAGTCGTTTAATAACTACGCTTTATATAAACCTTAGTAAGTAGACCTTTAGTACTACTTCTACTCCTAATACTACTATACTAAGTATATATATTTAATATAATAATTAATAAATAATTTATTTTATTAATAAAAAGATAGTTTAACTATATATAAAGCTTTACTATATTAATATTTATAACTACTAGTTATATTAAAAGGCTTAAAAAGGCTATATTAAAGTTAAATATTAGTTTATAGTATAGTTAATAGTAAATAGCCTTATAAAGCTACTTACTTATTACAGCCAGCCTTCTAACAGTAAGGTTTATATTAACAAAAACTAAGGCTTAACACTATAAATAGTACCATAGAGTACTAAAGGGATCCTAGAGTTTAAAGCACACAGGTAATTAGTTTAAGTATCTAATAAAAGAGTCGTAGTAGTTACTACTAAAGGACTAAAAGTATCTAAAGATTAATACAAAGTTAATAACTAAAAAACTATAAAAAAAAGACTTAAAAGTACTTAAGTTCTATTTATATACAAGTCCCGTTTCTATAAATATATCCCTTTATCTCTAGAACTAATATTAAGTATATTAGTCTATTACTATAAACCACCCTTAGTACTATTGGTTTTATTCTAAAACCACTTATTATATATCAGTCCTACTTATTATTACATAACTTATATCCTAGTTCTTCCACTCTATAGTATATTATACTAATATAAACTAACGTTACCTATTTAACTACTAAGCCCCTTACGGGGTTACTATTAAAGGTCTATTAACTAATAAGTTATAATATTAGCTCCTTTTTTAAAGGTTTTATCCTCAAAACCTTATTATAAATAAGTTATTAGTCCTAAATTAAGGATCTATAATTATACTTCTTTATTTACTATAGTACTAATACTATATTAAGTTATATTTAAAAATCAAAATCACAATTAACTATAATAAAAAATCGTAAAAAAACTACACTCATTAAATACATTAAGTCTTAATTAATTAATAGTAATATACCTTATACTCATTATTTCTATATAAAGGTCCCATATCGTTTTAATAAAAAGTCTACTTATTATTATACTTATATTACAGTAAAAAAGCCTTGTAATAGGGTCTTAGTAGCGTCTACTTATAAGTATTTTTGTTTTAATAATAAAAGTAGTACTAATATTTTATAGTTTAAAAGTTAAATTCTTAGTAAAAGGAGTAGGATAAAAAAAAAGAAAAAGTAAGTAAAGAGCTCCTAACTCTATATTACAAGTTTAAGCGTTTATAATTATAAATAGTAAAGGTAGTAAGTTACTTAAGTTATATTTAAAAAATCTAAAAAAAAGTTTAAAAAAAATAAACTAAGGCCTTTAAGTAGAGTATATAAAAGGTTAATTAAGAAAATAGCATCCTACTAGATAATAACGTATTATTAGCGTTAGACACTCATAAGTAGTTTATAATAAGTAATCTCTAGGTAGTAGGTTTAGAAAACGAGCTACTATAAACCTCCTTTAACTTTAAAAATAAGTTTACTAATCTTAGTCCTTTAGTTAATAAAGTAGAAGGGTATATTCCCATTACTTAGAGTTAAGTATTCTTAAGTAAAGAAATATTTATTTTATCTTTAAAAGTTTAATTAGTTAAATCTTAGGTTATAGGTACATAATACATAACTTATTTATTATACCTAGTATAAGTTTAGTATTTTATTATTCTTACTACTATATTTAATATTCCTCTAACTTATTTATTATATTTACTAAGTTTAAAGTAGGTTCCTAAGTATTATCTTTATATTTATAGTTTTTCTACTTAATAAAATACTAAACTTTTATATTATCTTATTAGTTAATATAGTTAATAATTCTTTTAACTTTATAGTTTTATTTAAAATTAACTTTAATATAGTCTATAGTATATAAACCTTGTAGTACTAGTTTAAGGAGTAAAATATAAAAAACTAAATAATATTTTATAGTATTAAGTAGTATAAGTTTAAAGTTAACTTCTAAAATTTTTTTAGTAATTTTAAATAGTCCTAGTTTCTTATAGTCTAACTTATTACTTAGTTATTTAGTTTTAATATTTTATTATATAAAGTACATACTATCTCCCTCTTTAAAAAATAATCCCTTTATCCTTAAAGTATTAGTATATTTACGTATACGTTACTTAATAAATTCTAAATTATATTAAAGTTAGTTATAAACTTTTTTAATTTAATTAATATAAGCAACTACTTTTACTACTATAAGTCCTACTTATAGTTTTCTATAAGTAGTTAGTTTAAATCTATAGTTAAAATAAAAAAAGTAAGTATTATATACTTTTTTTTACTACACTATTATAGGCGAATTAAGCTATTAGTAATAAAATAACTTAATTATTTTACTAATAGTTAATATAATATCTTAAGTATATTTCTAAAATCTAATTAATTCTTTTTATTTATCCATTAATTTAAAAGTAAAAAGCAGTAAACAGTCGTAGTTCAAATCCAAACTACAAAATTAAAAATTTCTAAAACTTTAAAATAAACTATATTCCTCTATTTAATACAATATCTTCTAGTAAACTATACTAACTAAAAATATACTTATTAAAAATATATATAAACTCTTTTACTATACTTACTTCAACCTATAGAATAAAATATATATACTTAGTAAATCAATCTACTATAACTAAAATACTATTAAACTATTTCCCAGTAAATAGTTCCTTTAATTATAGTAATTTAATAATAAAATTAAGGGAAATTAATTACTATACTTTATCGGGTACTAAAAGAGGTTATATTTTTCTATATAGTTTATAGCGTCCTAGTTTACTTTTATTATAAACTTTATAATCCTTAATAACTTTAACTACTTATTCTTATATAACTCTATTACTATAGTATTATTAAATATATTTTTATATTTTAGTAATTCTTTAGTATCTATATACTTTAGTACTATAAATTATTTTAATTATCTTATTAGTTATTTATCTAAGTATACTAACACTAATCTATTTAGTAATTATAAAAAAGTAAATAACTAGTATAAGGTTTCCGTCTAAATTCTTCTTAAGAATTACTTAAGTTTTATCTAGGACTATTAATTCTAAGTCTAATTATTTACTAAAAGTATTAACTCTTCCGTTTTTTAATCCTTTTTTATAAATAATACAAAAATTAAATTCTAAAAAGAATTCTAACTATTTAATTTATTATTTATTAAGGTCTTTAAATATAGTAAAGTATACTAGATTCTTATAATTTATATATACTATAACTTTATAGTTTATTCCTAAAAAGTATAGCCTCTATTCCTTAAATACTTTAATAATAGCTATAAGTTCTTTATTATAGATTTAGTAGTTAAGTTCTAGTCTACTAAGTTTCCTTAAATAAAAAGTATATAAGTATAAACGTCCTTCTTTATCGCACTAACTAAGTTATTTACTAATAGTATAGTTTAAAGTATTAGTTTCTACTTTAAATAGTAAATTTAGGTTAAGTATTATAAGTATAGGTTTATTAAAAACCTAGTTTTTAATTTTTTAAAATACTATTTTTTTTTATTTATTCTTATTTTATATCTTTCTTAGTAAGGTCCATAAGTATAGCAATATTTCCTAAGTATCCTTTAAAAAATCATTAATAAAAGTTAATAAATCTAAAAAATAATTAAATATCCTTAACATTCTAGAGTATCAACTAGTCCTTAACTACAGTAATCTTTTTATTTAACATTTTAATAATACTAAGTATAATTATAAATCTAAAGTAATTTACCTTCTATATATAAAACTTACTTTTTTTTAATTTAATAAAGAGCTTAGCTTCTTAAAGTTTCTAAAGTACCTAGTATATATATTACTTATATTTTTTAAAGGTTTTTAAAAAAATAAAAATATTATTAAAATATATAATTATAAAAATATTAAGTTTTTTTTATAAAACGTAGTTAATTATATTCTAAAATATCATAGGGGTATTAATAAGTCTAAAAAGCATAATAAAGTACTTAAAATATCCTTAGTAAAAGCGGAATACAGTCTTCCACTCCTCCCCTTCTTTAATTCTAATTAAGTTATAAACTCCTTTAAAGTTAAAAACCATAAACTAATTAACTCTATAGAATAAGTCTTATAGTTCTAAAATAAGTAGTAATAAGTATTAATTCTTAATTATAATATTATTAAATTATTAGTAATTAATATATAGTTATAGTTTACTATTCTTTTTTAGTATAAATAAAATTAAATATCCTATAAGTAATATTAATTCTTTAATATAACCTTTAGTTAAATATTTATTAATATACTTATTAAGTACTTTTATTTCCTACTAGTTTAACTAATAAACTCTATTAAATAATAGTATCTATCCTTTTTTAATAAGAATTTTATAGTTAAAGGCACTATACTCTAGTAGGCCTGTTTCTAGTATTAAAGCAAATAGCTTTTTATATACTTTATATTCTTCTAAAATAAACAAAAGTTAATCTTTATTAAAGATTAATTCTTCTTATATTACAATAAAGTCTTTTATATACAACAGCCTAGTAACTACTTCTTTAACCTTTAAAAAAGTAATAAATTATAATATATATATTATTAACTTTTCTTAGTAAAGTTTATTTAAAGTTAGTAGTTAACTATATCCTTTAGTAACTAAACTCTTTTTATAGTTTTAATAAAAGTAATTAACCTTTTAATCTATTTATAAATTCTCTTTTTATAACTATAGTATTCCTAAAATAATATTTTATTATTCTATATTTATAATATTAAAGTAGTAGTATATCTTCTAGTTATAGTAACTTAAAGTAAAGAGCATAGTCTCTTTATTAATAATACCTCTACTATACTATACTCCTTCTTCTTCTATATTATTAAATAAGTAAGGGTCCTTTTTCTTATTCTATAGTAGTTATAAATTATTTATAACTTATAGTAATATAAAGTTACTTTAAATACTACTATTAATCAAAACTTTAACCTATATTCTATTCACTATAATATTAAAGTAAAAGTATTTTTTATTTAAACTCGCATTTATTAGTAAATAAATAAATCTTATTATAATTACCTATTATAATCCTTTATTAATAGGCAAGTCTAGTTTTTTAACTACTTAAGCCTTTATTCTATATATATTCTATCCCTATTAAAGTACTTAACTACTCCTCTTTTTATAAAAGTATCCTTAATATTAATAACTAGTAGTATAAAACTAGTTCCTTTTTTTTCTTAAAGTTACTTCTTTTAAAGTATTTATACTTTAATAATATAATAAACCTAGTACTAGTTAATATAATACTCCTACTAGTTCCTAGTATTATTATATAAACACTTTATTAAAAAGTTCGGGTTTAGTCTAAACACTACTTCTTTAAATCCTTTATATTTATAAATAATCCACATATTAAGTTCTTAACTAAGGTAAATATTCTTACACAGGGCGTCCTTCTTTCTTCAAAAAAAAATCAAAAATCAAGTTTTTCTATAAAATATTCTTAATATTTATTATTAAAACATTATAACTAAAAAACGTCGCAATATTTTTTATATAGTAACTTTAGCTATTTATAGTCTCCTAGTATACTACTAAATAGCCACCTTCTAATTCTTCTAATAGAATCGGTTCTATAAAAAATAATTCACTATTTATTATTATTTAAAAGGATATATAGTAAGTACTTCCGTTCTTTCTTCTATATTAAAAGTTCCTCTTTAAAGTCTAAGTCCTAGGTATTAAGTAGGGCCCCCTAAGTAACTTTATTCTAAGTATATTATTAAGTAATATTACAAAGTTTATTTAAATTATAAAGTATATTTAATTTATATTTTATTTTTTAAACCATAAAATAAACTATAATTCTTTCTATTTTTTCTATATTTTCTTTATAAAGTTTTTTAAGTACAGGTAATTTATTACAAACTTCTATTCTTTTATTTCTTTAAGTAAGTAGTATCTAGGCATATTCTATATAATCCTTATCGGGTTCTATATTAACTATATATCTTAAACCTTTAATTATAGTATTAAACTTTTAAATAATTAACTCATTATCGTATCTAACTTCTTTATTACTAAGTACTATTAAATTATAGTGCACTTATTATAGGTTTATATTATTAAACTATTTCTAAGCCTTTTAAACTAGTTTCTAGTAAAGTACTTTATAAGCAATAGCAAGTATTCTCTTAAGGATATTAATAGTATTATAACCGAATTAACTAGTATCTTTAAAGTACTATTCTATATTCTCTTTACTATTCCTATAAATAATATATTTATTACTATAATAAGTAGTTTATAAGAATTTAATATAATCTTTTTTAAAAGCCGTATTAAGTTACTTACCTCCTAGTACTAATTACTATTATTACTTCTTAACTTAGTAGCAATCCTTAGCTATATATCCTAGTTTATTACAGTTATAGTACTTAAAAGTACGTCCCTTATTATATTCTTATTATTTAGTAACACTAAAGTCTATAGGGCCTATATAGTATCTATAAACAGTACTTTACTAGTTATTATTTTAAAGTTACTAGTTATTCTACTAAAGTTACTACCCCTAGTTATAGTATTAAAATTATTATAGCATCTATTAGTACTTTTTACTAAAATTAGTACCTAGTTATTATTTTCCTTTCTCACAGCATCTTTCCTATAAACAGTTATTAATTTTAATCACAAGTTTAGTATACTAAAAAAAGTCTTTAAATTAATTAATCTTAATAAATTTATTTTTAACTTCGTCCTTTAAACCTTAGTAAAATATAAAAATTCTAAATTCCTTAGTAAAGTCTAGTTACGCACTAATATATCGGAACTTAGTAGTATAGTAAGTAGCAGACTTAGTTTATTTAAATAAAATAAAGTTATACTTAACTTATTATTTCTAGTTAAAGTTTTAAAATAGAGTTTAAAGGGCTTATTTAAATCTATTAAATATAATAAAAATATCTCTAACTTTACTAATATAGTAGTTTAAAGTTTTAGTTTTAAAGAACTATTCTTAAAATAGTTTTATTTATTAAAAGGCGTATTTATAAAAAAACGTAGCAGTATAAATAACGCACTTAGTATTATTCTTAAAGTTACTATAATAAAAGTTTTAATAAGTCTTAACCTAAATTAAGAATCCTTTTAACGTTCTAGGAGTTCTATTATAAGTAACGGGTAAATTAAACTTAAATTTCTTACGTCTATCTTAAATAGGAGTAGTAATAATATTAGTAACAGCATAAAGTATCTTAAGTTCATTCTCTATATTAAAAATACATTAAGGTCTATTACTAAATTCTTTTATTATTTCCTTAAAATCATAAAGTTTAACTATATTCTCGTTATAGAGTTTCTAAATTTCTCTAATATCTTTATTAACCTTCTAAAACTATTCTTTAGTATTATCGTTATCGTTACTAGTTTCTCTATTATCCTTTATATACTATTCTCCTAGTTCCTAAATAAAGTTACAGACTTATTTACTAACCAACTTAATTAAACTAGGAGTAGTCTTAGGTATTCTAAAAGTAAACATTATAAAATACTATTTATTAGTATTAAAGGTCAACTTACTAAATAAAAACTATTAAAATATTATAGTTAACCTTTTAACAGTAAGGTTTATATTAATAAAAGCTAAAGCTTAACACTATAAACAGTACTATAAAGTACTAAAGGGATCCTAAAGTTTAAAGTACATAAGTAATTAGTCTAAGTATCTAATAAAAGGGTTATAGTAATTACTATTAAAAAACTAAAAGTATCTAAAAATTAATATAAAGTTAATAACTAAAGAACTATAAAAAGAAAGACTTAAAAGTACTTAAGTCCTATTTATATATAAGTCCCATTTTTATAAATATATCTCTTTATTTTTAGAACTAATATTAAGTATATTAGTTTATTACTATAAACCGCTCTTAGTACTATTAATCCTGTCCCAGGACCACTTATTATATATTAGTCCTACTTATCATTATATAACTTATATCTTAGTTCTTCCACTCTATAGTATATTATACTAATATAAACTAACGTTACTTATTTAACTACTAAGCCCCTTATAGGGTCACTGTTAGAGGTCTATTAACTAACGGGTTGTAATATTACTAGTACTTACTTTAAACTCTTTTTTAAGTAACTTAATATAATAAATTAAATAGTTTAGTTTTAAATACTTTATAATACTAAGCTTTAAAGTAAATATTATAAGAGCCTTAACTTTATTAATAAAAAATAAATAAAAGAGATTATAACTCTTAAGTACTTTAAAAATAGTATTACTCTTTCTATTATAAAAATAAAAGTTTAATAAAGATAATAAAACTACTTAAAATAAAGACTTTAAAAGAATTATAGTTTTAGAAAAGTAAGTTATATAAAAGTAATTATAAAGTAGTTAAAGTATAACTAGCACGTAATTTTGTTTATAATTAAATCTAATAAGGCCCTTAAGAGGCCCTTACTAGGAAAGTGTATTAGATTATATAGCCTAAAGCCGCTAGTATACTATAATATATAGGTGGATTTTAGCGTTTAAGGTGGTTAATAGCTACTCTAGAGTAACGTTTTGCCGGCTCTAAAGGCTGTAGCTGCGTTTAGGGGGTTTAAAGGCCTATAGTACCGTCAAAGTAAAAAAAAACGCGTTAATGGCCCTTAAGGCATAGCTTTACATACATACGAATATACGCGAAATCTGATAATAGGGTTATTAACTAAAGTATTTAGAGTATAAAAAGGTAATAGTTAAAATACTAGACTAGTTAACTATAGGATAGCCAGTTATAGTACTAAGTATAGTAAATACTTAGCCGGGGGTAGTAGAGCTATTAGCTAGGGACTATAGACCTTTTTACTATATATACAGTCTATTTAGTATTATAGAGACGTTTAGGGGCCTTTTTAAGGCACTTATTTCCTATATATTTAAAGTAAATATTTAGCTTTAAGTAGATACTTAAAGCTAGGGGGGTGTATAGTGAGGTATATTACGCCTCTTATAGCTAGGACGGCTTTACTAGGGTCCTTAATACGTATATATAAATCTTAAGCGCTAGGACTCTCTACAAGAGGGTCCCTCTTATAATACAACTACTTCACAACATCTCTCAGAGCCTCGCTGCGTCGCTACAAAAATAAAAAGAGAAAATAAGAGGCCTGGAAGAGTTAGGCCAATGCCATATGAAGAGTGACATTAGTTAATGAGAACGAACCGCGCATTCACGTCTGACTGGGCTGTGATAGTCCACAACTTGTGGTTGGAAGATGCGTCTCGGAACAGTTTATTAATGTCGGCAAAACCTTGACATGCTTTCCATTGGGAGGCACTACCAGACTGGCAACTAAATCCTGCCTCGGGAGGTAAGCTCAATCTTCCTCTTGCTTCTGGCCGTAGACTACGTTGCTATGATATGAATTAGTACCTCGAACATTCGAAAGGGAAGCCACTTACTAATGCAACCAAGCATGAATCTTGGGGTCCTTCAAGTCCTTGCGCACCCCGGCAAGGAGAACAAGTACCTCTTCCTTCGTCCAGCCCAACGCGCCACAGAGAAGCCTCAAGGAAAAGCCTTCCAGACCATCCAGCAGCTGGACGAGTTCCCACATCCCAATATCTTTCATGTGAGGGTCCTTCGGCCACGGTCCAACGGGGATTCTGAAAGGCTGGTGGTGGATGTTGATCAGGCCAGTGTTGTCCCGTACAAGACCTTCTAGCTTTGGCCCAATCTGACCATCCCGTCCGAATACCTTGCAGGCGTCCATGAACAGGTTGGTCCAGCGCAGCAGCTCGGTGCCTTCGATCGTGTCATCGTCTGATTATATCATGAAACTCCAGTCTTGGAACTCCGCCCAGCCTCCAGGGTTCAAATTACTGCGTGGGGTATTAATCACGTAGGTACATGTAGCTGCCGTCGCAGTTGTCACGCAGGCGTGAGAGCTCATAGACTTACTCGTATAGACGCCTCATGAATTTTGGCCAGTCCGCTATGGATCCACACATGTAACGGCTGAAAACGTAGTCGTACTTTTCTCCCAACCATTCGCTCTCGACGTCATCAACTTCAAACTTGACGTTGGGTGGCACCCTTCTTAGGATCAGCGAGATCATTCTCAATCAACGGGGACTGAGACCTACCAGGTGGGTTGAATGGCGCTGAGGTCGTTTCCCAAAACCTGATGGTTCGTTAGGGTGCACTGCTAGGCGTTTTCTTTTGGGCGTCGGCAGTCAAGAAACACCGAAAGAAGAACGAACCTGTGCGTCGGGAAAGAGCTCCCCCATTTGCATAGCCCCTGGAAAGTTAGCAATATTCCCCACGAGTACCGCGCAGCTCGTGAAAAGACGGAGGCACTGTTGTACATACATATCCCTGTGCCGGTTCCCACATCCAGTATGCGACGAGTCTTTGCCTCTTCTATCGGGGCTAAGAACAGCTTGTCTCCAATTGTCTTTACTAGCAAAGCGTGGCAAAAGTCGAGACGGTCCATCTCGCTCTGGGGCGCCGGAACTTTTGAGTGAGCAAGTTGACTTGTAACACCGAGTCCGATAGGAATGTTTCCCCAGAGCATCTCACCTCGTCATTTGGAAGGATGTAAGCTTCGAAGCTTTCTCAGTAAGATTTCTATTGGGGTAACGAGTTTGAGAAACGTACTCCCAGACCGAAACGAGTGATATCGACGGCCATTCTCGGTTGGATAGTCGATGACAGAGGATGTTAGAGATGCAGTGTAGGACGAACTGTGTTTTTGAAGCCGTCAGCATGTGAGCATACATAATCTCGGCGTTTCGTAGCCACGAGGACCTCACATTCTATCGTCAATGGTCGACGCGTTGTCCTGGGGGCGCAAGTCAGCGAAACTGTCCTCGCAGCAATGCGTTGGGCGACTGAAGGTGAAATGGGGTAACAATTACACGTTCATCATCGTCGACTGCGATTTGAGTTTTGGCCGCAGACGCCTCAGAAGATAATGCTCCAGAATCAGCCATCTTGAACTGATTGCGTTCAGAATACCAATTCGATTAGAATCGAAAAGTCTAAAGTTGTGTCAAGGTTGTGTCGTGAGGAAAAGAGTGATAGGAGAGGGTTTAATGCACCAACGGACAGATCGCTGTTCGAAACCCCGCAGCTTGGCGAGATAGGAGCCACTCCGACCTGACGATATTCATCCATTGATCTTAAGTGGTTATGTAAGAAACTACAAACCCGCACCAATGAGTGTTGGTGGTTGGCCCATACAATGCAGGCATGCAATAGCTGTTGGTGGTCTGACATGGAGAGGTTGGTGCTTCACCCCATACTCATGGGAGATCTTATTCGTCAGCCCCTCCTCTACTATCCAACACCTCCAAGTGGCTTGGCTCTCTCATAAAAATAACAACAATGACGGACGATAATAATAACGACGATGACGGACGACAACGACAACGACGACGACGACGAACGACAACGACAACGACGACGATGACGGACGACGACGACGACAACGACCATCGGCTTATAGACCTTTTGATAGAGTTGTAGCTAGAGTAGGTATTGTGTACTAAAGGATGTGGTTACGAATACTAGAGGAGGGAGTGACGAATACTAGAGCAGGGGGTAACGAATAAGATCTCCCATACTCATAGGGGTTTTGCTGCCTAGGTTGTCAACTACCTATCCATTGTCCCCCCTCCCTTAGGCTAACCAAGTCACAAGGATCAATAACAACAAGACCGCCGCGTGGTGTTGTCGTTCGCTAGCGTTGATCTCTTAAATGTTGTGCGGAGAGATCTTATTGACCTGATTGGCTTGAAGCTGGCAACTCTCAAGGTTGGCATCTGGAAGTACACCCAGAAGATAAAACGATCTAATCAATGTCATTCATTCATGCGCAAGTAAATGTTGACTATATACAAGAATAAGCTAATGTACGATCAAATCGCGAACGAAACCCGCGTGAACTCCCAGCTCACAGCTTCGGAGCGACCGAAGACTCGCATCCACATCCATCACTCGAGCTGGCACCCTGCTTCGACTCTACCAGGGTGCTCTGGTTGACGCGCTGCTCACTCGGCGGGACATCGAGGGCCGGGTTCTTGTCAAAGAAGTTGACCGGCTTCAGGTGCACCTTGAGAATCTCCACCGGCATGACGGGGAAGTCCTCGATCCTCGGGACGTGGTTGATGCCGAACTGGACCCAGACGACGATGTCGGACTCGGGCGAGAGCGTCTCGTTGCGCTGCGCCCAGGACCTGACGCCGGTGCCTCCGTGGGACTGGTTCGTGTACCAGCCGCCCGCGTACAGCTCCTTGTCGTGGTGCGTGGTGACGTAGATGTTGTGATCGGCGAACTCGGCGCGCTTGTGGTTGAAGCTCTCCTCGTCGCCCATGAGCTTCTGGAAGGGGGGCGCCATGATCTTGTAGGCCACCGGCTTGCCGTTGACCGGGTTAATGGAGTTGGGGTTGATGATCTTGAAGGTCCGGTTGAGGTCGACGTCCAGGTCCAGACCAGAGGTCTTCTCCACCGTCTTCTCGACGACTCCGTAGCCGATGCCGTGCGGGTTCCATTCGGGGTCCCGCGGCATCCGGTGGGCCTCCTGGTAGACCAGCTGGTTGGTGTGGCCGTCGATCATGGGGTCGACTCGCAGGGAGAAGATGTGCTGGTGGTGTCCTGCGAGCACGCCGGGGTGAACGACCGTGCCGAAGGGCACGCCGACCTTGTCCAGCTCGTGGTCGATGGGCTGCGTGGACAGGATACCGGTGGCCCTGACCTCGTATGTGACCTCGCCAGCTTGGTTGAAGAGGAACATCAAAATGTACTCGTAATTGGAAACAGTAATGATGGACTGAAGCACAAGCTCGCGCGACCGAACAACAGCTGCACGACCGGTCCGGTAGTTGGTGTGCTTCCAGCCGATACCAGCGTCCTGCTCGTGGACGCAGATGCAGTTCTCCTTGATCTCGGGCTGGCCGCGGTCGTCAGAGATGACGCCGCTGAGGTACTGAATGCTTCCAAGGCAGTCACATCCCAGCTGGAGGTTGTTGGCTGTGGCACCCGCGCCCGCATCGCCCAAGTCAAAGGCAGTCTTCTTGAAGAAGGGGTGGCGGGGGTCGGCGTAGGGCACGTTCATGTCGGATAGAGATAGTCTGTAGAAGAGGGGCCGGCCGTCATACTTGACGTCGTACAGTACCATTCCCTCGCGCTGGTTGAAGCCTTCGCCGGGGTCCTGTCAGCTGACTTGAAAAGCCCACGGTAATGCGATGACCTCTTGGGTAGACTTACCAACGAAGAAGCTCCACTTCTGCCACTCCAGAATGTTTCCAGTCTCGCCAACCGGCGTCACGGTGAAGCTGGGGCCCTCAGGTTGGCTGACGCGAAGAGGCTTGAGGTCTTTGCGCAGATTCTGGGCCTCCGGAATGTACTCGTTGGGGGGTTTCGGCTGATAAGGGCTGATCGGCTTGATAGTATTGTCTGCGCCCGTTGGCATGACGTCAATCCGGATGACCTTGAACTCCGTGCACTCGATGACTGGCGAAATGGGCAACGGGAAAGCGTAGTGGTTCGAGTCAGCCTCCTTGGAGTTATTCGGGTCCCTCATGTACATGAAGACCTGGTACAGGCGCTGGTCGTCGCCGATGCCGTCAGACCCTGCAACAAGTCAGTTACTCGTCGGCATCGGTCGATCCGCGGATGTCAACATACCGTACATCCAGGGGTCCGCACAGACGACGGTGCCTTCAGGGAGCTCAAGCTTTGCAATCTCGGCAAGGACTTTGGGGTCCTCGAGAGCGATCTGCTCCACCCTCTGAGCCTCGTCGTAGTCGACATTGCCATGGATGTTCGCGCCAAGCTTGACATTGCTCTCAACTTTGCCTGTTGTCAGGTTGATGATGGCTTCGTGAAAGAGTTCCTACGGTATTAACGTTAGTGCATGCAAGCCTCAGACCAGTTACAGTTAACCTGTCTTACCGTTTTGCGGATGTAGTACGCAGCAAAGACTCGGCGGTCAGGCGGCGTGGGAGATTGGCCCTGCTCTTTGGCGGCCAAGTAAGGAACCAACTCCTTCTTGGCGGGCTCACTCAGAGTGATGGCCTTGAACTGCAGAGAAATGGACGACGGCCAGGCGCTTTGCATCAATTGCGCGGCATACTTGATCTCTGCACCCGTGAGAGGGCAGAGCGGGTGAGGGACCGAAGACATTGTCGGGGTGTGCGGAGGAGTTGGGGTGGTGAAGGTCGATGGCAGTCCCGGCGACGTTGGATGGCGGCGATAATGGGATTAAATATCAGGTCCACAGCCAGTGTCGCTGGCCTCAAAAATAAAAGCCGTCAAACGTCCCGGCCCGGCCCCAGTCAGTCTCTTGCAGATTATCCACAATGCGGTGGCGGCGCCCGCTTGGCGAGGTCACTCCATCCCGGTTCCCTCCAAGACCTTGACCCGCAAAGTTTCCAGACAGGGACAAGCGCCCTGCAGCCTGCTTGGTATCGAAGCGCTGTAGATAGCACCCCTTGGCCATTGGCAAAGTTATCTATGCGGGGTTAGACGACGGTGAAATTGAATATAGGAGTCATTTCATCGTCTGGTCTTGTCCATATTGTCCGCTGCTCGTAATTATGCCGGCTTCTGTTGAGCTAGCCTCAGACGAACAGCCAACTGTCTTCCAATTGCCAGACGTAATCCAACCAGGACTTCCCGAAACTCATGTTAAAATCTCGTGCCCAAATGTTGTCCAATACTTCGACGGCGTTCTTGGCGTTGTAACAGCAGGACGATATCCAAATTCGGTGAAAGACAGTCCTTACGAGATCTCTCAGCTCCGCGTCTTGTGCCTCCGCGCCGAGGACAAAGGCCGGCCACACCAAGCTCTTGATGTGGAAATCTCCTTGAGATATCGCGAGCATATGGAATATTGCTGGCTGTAATATCTCGAGTCTATGAGGAGCTGACAGGTAGTCCTGGTCTAGAAGCGGACCGATGATGTGTGACGCATAGATTTCGACGGCTGCCTTATAGGCATGAGCCAGGTGAGACCTTGACTCGTGGTACTGTTCCTCTGCAAAGTTCTCTGCCCAGGACAATGGTGAGAAGTTGTGAAGTCTATTCCAAAGGTCTAGAACCGCAACCTGCGGTTCGGGGATCTTTCCGGAGTCCAATCGGAAGGAGTTGACGGCGGAGAGTACGTATAAAAGCTCGGCAGGACAGCCAACCCATGTCTGGTTTTCAGAGTGTTGGAGAACCTCCAATAACGACGGGTTCAGAGAGCTTCCTCGAGGGTTGAGAGGATCACATGTTGGGGCTAACGTTGCGCCCAGAATGCCGAATCTATCACATCAGTCAGTCGTGATAACATCCTTCAATGAACTCAGGATGGACTCACGTTGTGCATGCCGTATCGAAATACCTCAACCACGGGGCAGCTTTTACTTCTTCACTGCCCCTGATCAACCTCCGGCTGCGGACCATTTCTGCGGCGCCTCGCAGGTGATGGTCCCAGCCGTGGCTGCCGAATTCCACTACATCCATGCAGATGAAGAGCACGACGGCCGCAACGGTTGCGTCGCTGTTCCTCGCCGGGTCGTCAGACACTTCTGATTTGAGAAGTTCCAAGGCCTTCTGCTTATGCAACAATGCTTTTCGCAAAGAATCACGAAAGCTTGGTTGATCCATCTGCCAGCTGTGATCGTTGGAGAGGTGCCACGGCTCCAAGCTCCTGGCGGCGGCGACATTGTCGTCTCCCGTGCGGGGCTGTAGACGGCTGATGACCAGGCGATGAGTGTAATGAAACGCAGAGATTGACATCATGGCGTGTGATAGGGCTTTGCTCTGTGACATGAGCGGCACCAAAGCCAGGAACGGGTTGTTGGATGGCTGGTCGTAGACCACGCTCTCCCTGGACAGGTCCAGCACAACTACCACATCAGTCCGGCTTAGCGGTGAACCTTTCAGAGCCAATGATGTGCTTGAACTCACAGTATCGGATGTACTTTCTGCATTCGGGTGTCAGATCCTGCAGGTCTGTATCTGTGAGTGATACGGGCACACGCCCCGGATGGGAACCAGTCACCGCCAGTGGCCGCGCGGAGGGATCAATCTTGCGTGGCTGCCAAGCAGCGCCAGACTGGAGGGTTTGCTCAGGCGTCTCGGCAACATCAAAAGTCGTTTTACCCATCAGTTTTCCCCTGCTGGCGACACTATTGGTCCAGACGATCTTCTTCGGCCGCTCGTACCCTTGACAACGAAGCTTCAGGGAACAGCAACGGAGGCAGTCTGGTAGGCGTCTGTCACATTTGACCCGCTTCTGCCGGCATGTCCGGCACGAGTTGGAGGCGAAGAATGCATCTTGCATGGCTCATCGGACATGATTTGGTCGCTTGTTCCGTGGGGGGGAAGTTGGCATCTCGCGCGGTGAGTTGTCAAAGACTCAACTCGGGGGACTTGGTTGGATTCGGTTGCGAGAATTGAAGTCAGAGGGCGGGGTCCTTTCATTCCGGCAGATCGGAACAAGGGGGATTGTGAGATAGACGCTAAGCCCCTTGCGGCAGCCAAGACGCGATCCCTGTAAAACATCCCCAGATTTCGCTCTTATCTTGATCCTTGCTTGGCTCGGACCCCGCCGGTAGCTCTTCACTTTGAGAAGACGAGGACACTCGTGCCTTCCCTGGGAGAAGCGGGATTTTCCTGCGTTGCATTTCGAGATGACTCTGTTGACGATATCACCAGGCTTGATGTTCTCATTGTCTACCTTTACACATGTAGCCCTTGAGCGCAATGCGATCACGCTATTCTTCGTGATTATGAGCAATTGCATTCGCAAACAAAACTAGCCACGGACCTGGGATTGATATAAACTGTTCCATTCGTTCTGGTCATCAAGTGTCTTGTTCTATGAGATTCCACTGTGCCTCAACATTTCGGTTGAATGCCAGTTTCTGAAGCCGCCAAAGCTATGTCTGGTATCTATCAGCGTTCGGGAGATGACTCCGTGATACCGTCTCCGCTCCCTCAGTCAGTCGGCTGTGGCGTCGTGGTTGCCGTTGGGCTTGTTTTTGCCCTTGGTATGTAACCCAATCACCGCGTTTCTAGTCTATTGCGACAACTCATCTAATTGTAGCGATACAGGCATGATGGGGGTGACAACTATGTTGAAGAAGACCATCCATGAAGACAACTCTAATGTTGAGACGTATGTGATTAACCGACGTGTGATATTGAGATTGACTGGGTTTTGTTAGGTTCATGGTCGCCAACCGAAGCGTCGGGGCTGGCCTTGTTGCCTCAGCTGTGGTCTCGGTTCGTCGCCCAATGAGCCACTCTTTCACACCCATGATTAACACCAAGTGCAGTCCTGGCTGTGGAGCACTGCTTTGCTGAGCTGTGTGCTGGTGACCTACAGTAATGGTATCAGCGGCGCGTTCTGGTACGGCGCGGGATGCTCGACCATCATTGTCTTTTTCGGGTATCTCGGCGTTGTCTGCAAAAGTCGAATCCCGGAGGCACACACCGTTCTCGAGTTGATCCGCATTCGATACGGTAAGAGAATTCATCAAGTTAACGGTATCCCCTCTAACTGACACTGAATTCTAGGAAATACGGCACATTTGAGCTTCACCTTTTTGGCTGTAGTCAACAATTTGCTCAACACGATCAACATGATTTTGGGGGCATCCGCCGTCATCTCTTTTCTTTAAGCTCGGCATGTTTCACATTATCGAGGCCTCCTAGAGCTAGTACCTAGTACGTCGTGGGCTTACATAAGTGTATACAGGACCGGAATGCACATACTAGCCTCGACCTTCCTCCTCCCCCTTGGAGTTATTTTGTACACACTCGTTGGAGGCATAAAAGCTACGTAGGTCAATACCAGAGAAAGAAAAAGAAGGCCATAATCACGAATTGACAAGTCTAACGTGTTTTGCCGAATGCAGGTTCTTGACGGACTACACCCATACCTTCATCATTCTTATACTGTGCTGCTGGTTGACCATCAAAGTCATCACAGCTGAAGCCGTTGGCTCTATCGGCGGTCTTTACGACCTTGTTGTTGCTGCCGAGGCGCAGCATTATGTTGAAGGCAACCACAACGGCTCGCTTTTGACCATGACTTCCAAACAGGGTATTTTCTTGGCCATCATCCTGCTCGTCTCCAACTTTGGGGCCGTCATTGTGAGTTGAGAATGCAAGTTTGAGTCGATCGCTCCGATGTCTGACCTGCTTTTGCAGATGGACACGGGATACTTCTTGAAGGCCTTCGCAGCATCGCCAAGGGCAGTGGTACCGGGTTATGTAGTTGGAGGCATCTCTTACTTCAGCATCCCATGGTGTCTTGGGACGATTGCCGGCATGGCTTCCTTGGGACTGGAGTCTTCGCCTACCTTCCCCACTCATCCGAGGGTGCGACAGCCTCTACAAGTTCTCGCTGGCGGTCTCCCTGCTGACAATAGCCACAGTTGATGACAAGCGCCGAGGTCACCAATGGCTTGGCCCTGCCTTACGTGGCGGTTGCTGTTGCAGGAAAGGGAGGCGCAGTTGCCGTCCTTCTCATGACATTCATGGCAGTCACGTCAACACTATCAGCTCAAATATTGGCCGTGTCCTCGATCTTGACGTTTGATGTGTACCGCGTGTACTTCAACAAGGCCGCCGGAAACAAGGAGGTAATTCGATGGGGTCATCTGGGTGTTGTTATCTTCGGAGTCGTGTCTGCTGCGTTCACCGCCCTGTTTCACTACATTGGCGTGGACATGGGCTGGACGCTTTACATGCTGGGTAAGGAGGCCCTTTTTCTTCAGTTTTCGAATCCGAAATCGATACTGACATACAGCACCAGGTGTTCTGACGTGCCCCGGCGTGGTGCCGATGATCTTTACGGTCATCTGGCGCAAGCAGAGTAAGCTCGCCGTGATCAGTTCCGCTTTTCTGGGAATGGCCACAGGCCTGAGCGTGTGGCTCGGCTCTGCGTACGCCTTTTCCGGAGAGGTGACCATCTCATCCACGGGCGGGACGCTCCCCTGCATGTACGGAACGGTGGCTTCACTGTTCAGCCCGATGGTCTACAGCGTCGCGATATCTCTTTTGAGGCCTCAGAGCTACGACTGGAACGATTTCAAGAAGGAGAAGCTTGCTATCCAGCAGGAGGATGACACCAGGCGAATTCCGGACATCCAGAACAAGGAAGCCACAGGGAATACGGCACTTGAGCATGAGGGGGACAATACGCAGAAGCGGTGGGCTAGTTATGCGCTGTGGTGGGCGATCGCAACGTTCATCGGGCACTGGGTGCTCTGGCCGCTGCCGATGTATGCGGCGAAGTACACCTTCAGCAAGCAGGTGAGTTCTCGTCGGAGCCGTCTTTTCCGAGCTATTTTCAGTCTACTAATTTCGACGCTTTTGCCAGTTCTTCACTGCCTGGACTGTAGTGTCGCTGATTTGGCTGTGGTGGACTCTGCTTGCGGTTGGGTTCTACCCACTCTGGGACGGTCGCCGAGAGATCAAGATGGTGCTCGGGAGGCTCTGGAAGGCTGGTGGTGTCTAGTTGGTCGTGTCTAACTGGTCTCTAAGGATTCTGTAGATGGGGAACTTGGGTTGTCGATGTCTCGGTAGAAGGAAGGACAGACATTGCCCCTATCTTGGCCTCTTGGTAACCCCGCATCTAAGTAGTGTCGCTACGTACTGTTTCCGCGTTCTGTCTCCGAACCCGGGACATCTCCGGTGAGGGGTACCGAATCGGAACGGCTAGCCGCCAACACCGGGAGACGAACCGGCACCTCGCACCTTAGGCCTCGTGGACAAAGCCATATCACCCTTGCTTTTGGGCTATTGTGCACAATTGTGACGGATATTGATCATAATATCCATCCGTTACCCCTTATTTGTCTATCATATCTTATCCGGCAACTTGGACAGGCGAACAGATGGCGTCGTACTGGGTCAACTCCGAAGACTGGCACACCGCTGGTGAACCCTTCCGCATCGTCGAGAAACTCCCATATAACCATTTACCGGAAAGGCCGACCGTAGCTGAGCGACGTTCGACCATCGTCGAGAACCCAGGCCATCCCTTGGATCTACTCAGGCAGTCACTCTGCCACGAACCTCGCGGCCACGCCGACATGTACGGAGGCTTCATCACCCCGGCCGACGACGACGGCGCGCACTTCGGCGTTCTCTTCTGGCACAAAGATGGGTTCTCTACGGCCTGTGGCCATGGCACCATTGCCCTGGGCTTCTGGGCCATAGTCAACGGCATCGTCAAAGCCCCGGAAGAAAACGGCGCGGTCGACGTAATCATCGACGTGCCCTCGGGAAGGGTCGTCTCCCGCATCACCCTAAAGCATGGAAGGCCTGTGTATGCGGACTTCGTCAACGTGCCGAGCTACCAATTTGCCAAGGACGTGTCTGTCGTGGTCCGTTCCCGCGGCATCGACGTCCTCGTCGACCTTGCGTTCTCTGGCGCTGTGTACGCATCGGTGGACGTGAAACAGCTTGGATTGCGCGTTGAGCCTGGTGGGTACGGGGAGTTCATTCGACTAGGGCGCGAGATCAAGAGCTCCCTCGGGGAGAGGGCGAACCACGGGACGTACGACTTGTATGGCGTCATATTCTTCGAGGAGCAGGGGGTTGACGAGGCAAACATCGACGAGATACGCCAGCGGAACGTCACCGTCTTTGCCGACGGGCAAATTGACCGCTCGCCCTGTGGTTCGGGCACCGGCGCGAGGCTAGCGGTGTTGTTTGCTCAAGGCAGGCTGAGGGAAGGAAGCTCCAGGCTTCTTCACGAATCCATCATTTCCACCATGTTCGAGGGGAGCATCCAGTCGGCGCATACAATCACTTCCAGCGAGTTTCCGGCTTGTGTTCCTCGGATCAGGGGTTTCGCCAACTTGGTTGGGCGCATGAACTTCTTCATAGATCCCGAAGATCCGATCTTCCCAGGTTTCCTCTTGAGGTAGAAATGTCGCTACTAATCCATGATTTTCAGTGTATGGATCATGAAAACATGAGTAACCGGTCGGAACTCGCTATCAGGGTGCCGCCAGCTGATGCGATGTTGTATTTTCGGTAGTGATGCTCCTCCTTGGTAGCCACAGCATCGGCTGCTTACCCCTTACCCACCTAGGTGCTCTTGAATCACCCGCCTGCGTGAGATCGTGGGATCTGGGAGACCATGGAAAGCCAAGCATCTTTGCAGATTATGAGCTACTGAAACATGAATATTGTTAAATAGCGACATGTACCCTGGCTTGAAATCTAATTCGGTAGATGTAGCTAAGAGTGTGTATCCCCCTTTTTGCATTGCTTAACTACTTGGTTTCCAGTCGGTCGTCTCTGAAAGCCTTAAGGCCACCCTCTTCCAAGCTTAATTGATCAGTGTAGCAACTAATTGCTCTATACAGCTGGCGAACGATTAATTCCGAGTCGCTTGCTAATGCGTGCTGCTGGAAGTAAAGGGCTTACGAAACGCTTCATGCTTTCGTGCAAATGCTCCTCCCAAGGCCGGACCTTTCTACCAACAAGGTCATTTCCATAAACCAAATCCTGCACATAAAAGACTACCTCTTTATAGGTACGAAGACCGGTCCGTTGCTGTATCCACAAGCTGTACAAGTAAGATATGTTAGTAGTTCTGGTGGAATTGAATCAAGAGCCACGTACTTCGTAATAGTTTCAGGATTGATGAATTTCCTGAACTCCATTTTAAGAAGATCCTCTGGGTTTCGCCCTGTGATCTGTATTCTGGCCTGCCACACTGAGACTTCTTGGCCATCATTCCAGTACAGCTTATGCTGCCATTCCTTCGGCCTGTTGGGACAGTCGAGAACAAAGATTTCTCTGGGATGCCGCTCATCTGATCCCCAAGAAAGCCCGCGTCGTAGTTGCTGGGCCAAGTCTTTCATGAGGATCAACACAAGTACTGTGCAGTGCGGGTCGTCAATCTTGTGCTGGCTCATAAATCTCCATTTCCACTCCTCGGACCAGTTTTCTAGGCTTTCGATGCGGTGTTCGGTCTCCCCTTCCTCTAAGCCTTGAAAAGCTCTTAACAAACTTGTAGAACAGTAGCGGTGGTATTCGATTGGGTCAGGTTTTGGTTGCCGTCTCGAGACCCAGCCGCGTGCTCTTGTCAACAGGCGGTTGCGCTTTTTATGGTGTGCGGTCTGATGGGCTTTTGCGTCTTCTGGAAGGTTGGCCGTCACATCGGTACCTAGGTCTGGGAAGTCTGTAAGGTATCCTAGAAACAGTAATATCGTTTCTCGCTGACCAGGCTCCCAGCTTTCGGTAATACTGCGTTTGTAGATCGGTCGTGTTGCTGTAACCAGGGCCGACACATGATTTTGCGACAGCTTTGCAAGTGGGCTGCATTTCATGAACGTTTTCCCCAGTCATTTTGGCGATGGTGAGGTCATTTGGGAAGTTTCGGGCCTGAACATTGAGGTTCCTCTTTGGCTTGGAGGTGGGTTAATAAATCTTCAAAGTCTATTAGAGCAGTTGCTCTCTTCTATTCCTGCGTACCTCACAAGGGTTTTGAAACACTGAAACTTGAGGATAAAGCTTTCATGAGAGTGCGACTCACTGCGAGTCTTCAACCGCGTCGGTGGTGGCAGATTAATGGCAGCCTAGCTGTGGCTTGAGAATAGAAAAAGTGAGAACGCTAACTGGCTGCAACATACTTTTCAACTCATGAGTTTCCCACAAAATGGCGCCAAAGATTTCTCTCATCAAGTATAAATTTGTTCGGGCTTGTTCTTTGGTCAGCTGATGCATCCCTTTCTGGCCGCGATAACAGACTTAAAGCTACGACAGACTTCCGAAACTAGGAATCCATCCAACCAAGACGCCCATGCCTATCGATGCTTTTGATATGGGCAAAGCCGCACCGCCGAGATCTCGTAATTTGAGATGCCAAAGCCCATTGTGATTGTGGTCCCCAAGGAAATGCTAGTTGATAACCTGGCCTGCAACGTCGCGTCAGGCGAGCCGCGAGTGCGTGTCGCTCAACGGTATCATCCCTCTGTCTCCGGTAGGTTCTACGCATGGGGGGGGGGGGGGGGGGAATGAGAAATTTCGTTGAATTGATTCTATAATAGCTGGTTGGGTAACTTGCGCGTGTTCTTGTAGGCCAGGTCTACGGGTAAGCGAGGCGTGCATTCGCGTTTGACAAGGCAAGGGATACGTATCACTTCCGCTCCGCTACGGGGCGGTCGAGAAAGGGTTTCCCTCCGCGTGCGTCTCCAAGTAGATGGGGCTGACAATAGAGTTTAAATTCAGCGTACGATAGCGAGGGAATCTTTCACCTGGTTCAAGAACAAGATTGTTGACCTGAGATCCGGTGAACTATGTTGTTGTTGTTGACGAGCAGCCTGAAAGTCTAATGGTTCGCATGCATCCGTATTGTTTCTTTTGGGCCCTGAACGGGCATGTAACTGGAACACAGGGTCTTCATACACAATCTGAGATCTCTGTTGTGTGCGCTTGTGTTGCTTGTACGATGTATTCATCAGCCCCAAGCAAGAGAGGACCCACAACACGGGCATATTGGAGGTAAACATAATCAACGTCAGTACCTATCTGTGATGGTAGGTGCAGGACTATGATTCATGAGCAAGAACATGTCTACTTGGTTTGGCAAGCGGACCATATGAAGAAGATAAACTCCTCAGTCACCGGTGACTAGTGGGTACCCCTAGACGCCGACGGGCGTTCAGTCCAACACGCGAGCTGTACCATTGGCTGAGCAACAAGATGTGTATCTTGCATGAGACGAGGCATCTATGGCGACCCGGGTGCGGCTAGCTTCGGAACACGTACGCGAACTCGACGCGAAAAGCCGACATCTTCGCATCCGAGGAGGCACGAAGATGAGTGGAGGCTTGGCGTACCGAATGTGATGAACCGGCGTTCCGTCAAATGCCGGCGGGCCCCGCCCCACTCCGAAAATCTGGGCCCGAGCTGCAGGGCTCAACACACTGTATCGGAGGAAAATTCCGCTCCCTTACTGTTAGTGCGGTGTGGTTCACACCCGCTGTAGGCTGTAGCTAGCAAAACCCTGTGGCTTACACGTCAGAATAACGAAAGAAGATGCATTCAGGGGGCTAGCGATGCGAACTGCCACGCGAGGTGCTGCGAGTTGGCATCTCGTTTTCCGGGGGAAAGATGCCTCATGATGGATCATGAGGGACTCGAGAGATGGAGATGAAGCTGGAGAGGGCCTGTCAGTCATCTGTCACGTTCCCGAGCCTGCAATTCGAAAAAAGCCCACAGCAGTACAGGACCAGCCTTGGACGAAGGCTTGCCAACGGGCATGACGGTCCAATCCAGAGGTTTTCGGGACGTAATGCGTAACCCGTACCCGCTCGGACCGCATCACGCTGTAAGAGATTTTTTTTTTTTCCTTTTTTTTTTTGATGGAAGTCTGTACCCGTCCAACAGCATTACCAGGCAAAGCCGAGAGTTACCATGGCTTATGTAAGACATGAATCTGGGCAGTTGATTGGTGGGTTGGGACGGTTTTTGCTCGGCTTTGGGCGTCTTGGAAAAGTCTCTTGCATCCATCCGAATCTCGACGGGAGCCGCACCAGCTCCATTCTTTACATAACGCCCCATCGCCTGCTTTTCCCTAAAGGGCGTAGACGACAGGGGGATCCACTGCGATCCGCCGTGGCGGCCTTCTAGCGCGGCTCAAACAGGCCATGGCGAAGCTTCTTTTACGACATGAAAACATGGTGATGGCGTCCTCCTGGCTCCTCCACGGAACGCCCACCCCGGAACCACTGTGAATACCAGCGAGCTTCTGGCCGAAGAAGGTCCATCTCACACCCTTTTCACGGGGGCTTCACGGGGTAAAAACATGCTCCCCATTTTCGATCCAAAATCCAAATGACAAAAAGCAATTAGATCTTATCAACTCAAAAATGCCCATTTCCCCGTGTCGCGTGCCGGGACTCGCTCCGGACCACACGTCTTATCTCTTGCCCGCCCATGGGGGCGAGATCGTTCTGTGGATGTGGAGGAGAACCCGGTCGGTGACCGACCATGAACCTTTCCTCCGTACCTTTCTACTATGTAATCTCCATGTACAATAGATTACTTACCGTTGTACACGCAATGTAGCCAAGAACCGACCTCTGGTGGACCCTCAACACGGGCTGACTCGTAGCTTTGCGGGATCATCGTTAAAAGGAAGGCTCAACGTCAGTCGGATTTGCCTCTCCGAGCTCTCTCCTTCCTCCGTCGGTCTTATCCCTTCCTCCCCTCCTCCTCAACTTCTTCCTCCTCTTCCTCGCCCTCCTCTTCGTCTCGTCTTCATCTCTTCCCGGATCAAGACAATCCCACATCTCGCCGGTGGCAAATTGAGCTTGGAACATTTTACTTCCACCATGACGGACGCCATCATCAACTCGTCCGCCTCCGGCCCCGGCAAGGACCTCAAGTCTGACAACGCCGACGCCGAGCAGGTCCAGCCGCGCAACCCGTGGCCTGAGATGAACGACACCACCATGCTCGGCGAGACGAGCGAAGAGCTCAGGGACGACCGCCTTAAGCAGATTGCCGCGCAGGGCAGCGCCCACTTCCACCGTCTCGGCTGGAAGCGTCTCGCCATTGTCACCATCGTCGAGGCCGTTGCCCTCGGCGCTCTCAGCCTGCCCAAGGCCTACGCAACCCTCGGAATGTTCCCCGGTGTCTTCTTGACCCTCACCCTCGGCGCTGTCTCCATTTTTACCAGTTACCTCGTCGGTCAGGTCAAGCTCGCCCACCCCAACGTCGCCAACTATGCCGATGCCGGTCGCCTCCTGTTCGGCCGCTACGGCCGCATCGGTTACGAGATCTTCGGTGCTGCCCTTGTTCTTGAGCTCGTCATGGTCGTCGGTTCCCACGCTCTGACAGGCGCTATTGCCCTCGTCGACATCAACGACGGCAAGACCTGCTCCATCGTCTTCTCCGCCGTCTCCGCCATTATCCTCCTCATCCTGGCTATTCCTCCCTCCTTCACCGAGGTTGCCATCCTGGGTTACATCGACTTCGTCTCTATCCTGGCCGCCATTGGTATCACCGTCATTGCTACCGGTGTCCAGGCCACCAACTCTCCCGGCGGTCTTTCCGGCGTCCAGTGGTCCGCCTGGCCCAAGGAGGGCGTGACCTTCACTGAGGCCTTCGTCGCTGTCAGCAACATCATCTTTGCTTTCAGCTTTGCCATTGGACAGTTCTCCTTCATGGATGAGATGCACACCCCTACCGACTACATGAAGTCTATTTGGGCCTCTGGATTCATCCAGATCGCTATTTACACCTTGACTGGTGCTTTGTGCTACGCGTTTGTTGGAGATGCCGTGCAGTCCCCGGCTTTGCTCTCTGCTGGTCCCCTCATTTCCAAAATCGCCTTTGGTGTCGCCATTCCCGTCATTTTCATCTCCGGATCCATCAACTCGACGGTCGCCCTGAGGTACATTCACGGACGCATGTACAAGAACTCGCACCTTCGGTACATCAACACTCCCAAG
Source organism: Colletotrichum brevisporum (assembly GCA_030770045.1). Classification (NCBI taxonomy): domain Eukaryota; kingdom Fungi; phylum Ascomycota; class Sordariomycetes; order Glomerellales; family Glomerellaceae; genus Colletotrichum; species Colletotrichum brevisporum. Next base: position 13,444,388 of record JAUGSI010000001.1, read on the forward strand.
GGCTGGGCCAGCTGGATCGTCCTTGTCGTCATCTTCACCATCATTGCCTGGGTGATTGCTGAGGCCATCCCCATCTTTTCCGACCTCCTCTCTCTGGCGTCGGCCCTCTTCGTCTCTGGATTCTCCTTCTACATCCCGGCCATTATGTGGTTTGCCATTCTGTGCAAGGGCAAGTGGTTCTCCCGCGAGAACATGCTCATCAGCCTCGCAAGTATTCTCGCCTTCATCATCGGCGCCGTCACCCTCGTCGCCGGCACTTATGCTACCATTACGGATATCGTAAGTCGATCCCCATTCTCAAACCTCGTCTTTTACACACACTAACCCCGTCCCAGATTCACACAACTTCCGAAGGCTCTGCCCACAAGCCCTTCGCCTGCAGATCGTCTTAGTCTGCAATCATGCATAGTGTACATCGTGTTTTTAGCGACTCTATCGTGGCTCCGAATTGAGATACCCGTGGTTAAGCCATGACGATATATTGCCAATAAAAAGCGCCACAGTTTTGTTTCCTTCATTCATTTTGACTCGCGACTTGACAGTGCCATTTTGCGCATCGCTTTGGCGTGAACATGATGCTCAGCGAGACCCTTCATCCTGTTGTAAGCCCGTCACATGTGCTCTTTGCTGTCGTCCGTCATTCCAAAGGGTTGGGAACGGCTTCGCCTAAGATGTATCTGTATGCGCGAGAGAACCCATCGACATTGCTTCCGAACGCATACTCCACTTGGTTCTCATACAGATTACTCGGCCGGTTGATGATAACCCCACGGGGTTTTCTGCAGCCTCTCAAGTACCGCAAGACGTCTGCCCACGTGCCCTCGCGAAGGTGGGCTTCAGTGACATCGAGCTGGACGCCCTCTGGCAGCGCCCTCCCAATCTTGTCAAAGTCGGTGGCAGCCAGGTTAAGCGCAGCCAGGGAAACAGAATGCAAGTTGTGGCTCTCGGGCCAGTCGAAACCGACCCCCACGGACGCGGGCATGTCCGAAGCGGCCTCATAACCCATGCTGTACCAAAACTCTCCCAGGTCAACGCTGAAGCCACCTAGGCTCTGCGCAGCGACGATTGCGCCGATATATTGGTTCAGAGACGCCATGCTGTTTCTAGACCTGACCGTTGCTTCGCTAGGCACGATGGGTTTGCTCTGTGTGACCGGCTTGAATGAAAAGTACCAAAGATCCATGGACCGAACCGCTGCAGTCAACTGTCGGAGACGGTCGGAATCGGTCCCCAACGGCCCATAGTCTGACGCCGAGGAGACAAGAATTGATAGATCATCCAGAACCACTCCTTCATGGGACCCGATAGCGATGAGAACGTCCGCAAGCGCGTTAACCGGCACATGGCCCCATACATCTCGACAAGTCCCGACGGATCGCGTGTCTTCCCAGAGCATGGGACGAGACAAAACTTTCAGGAGAGCGCCGTGCTGCCCCGTCATGTTCTCCGCACCAACCCTAACGTCTTTCCACGGGGGAGCGTTGGTTGCAAGGTCCCGGTCGAAGAGCGTTAGGGAATGCAGCTGCTCCATCGGTAGCGTAGCGAATATTTCGGCGAAGCGTTTGAAGAACTGGCCGCGCTCCATCGCTGCGTTCTGCGCCTCGAACTTGGTCTTGTAAGAGGCGTGGGCGTCGGCCAGGACCGACTTGACGGCGGAGTCGTCAATTCGATCAACTCGAACGATTATTGCGCCATTCTCTGTGTCAACGGCTGCCTCCATCTTGTTGAGGAGGATGTCCATCATCGCCTCGACCTCGAGATACTGATCCCGGCGACCGGGGTGTCTCTCTTCGGCCCGCAGCCTCTTGCTCCAGTCCGAGTAGACGGCCGAGGCAAAGTTGTCAACGCTCGAAGCCAGCCATGGGTGGTAGAAATGAAGCCTGAGAAATAAATGACGAATCCCACCCGCGATGGCGGGGTCTTCTACGAGGCCGCGAAACCTATCCAGCGTCGCGGGCCGGGAGATGTCCACGGTGGTCTGGTGGAGCAGCCAGCGGGAGCTGATGTCGCGGAAGCGGCGACATGTCAGGCGGAGTCGGCTCGCGTGTTCCCGACGGTGCTCGGTGCTGGCCGAGTCTTCAGGGTCGAGGATAACTAGAAGAAGCTCGTTCGAAAGGTTGAGAAACCACGGTGTTGACTCAGGTGATGACATGGCCGCTGCACTGCTGATTCGAGATGTCGATGGCAACTGGCAACATCCCAGGTTTGATAGCCTTGACATGTCGGGAAGGGATGTGTGAAGAAGACAGCCCCTTGAGTCGCTATCAAGCATTGTCGTTGACTCGAGTTGCCGAACATCCGACAGTTGTGTTGCCTCGACAGCCAATGGCGACAGAAAGATATTTTCCCGCCATAATTTCCGGGGTCCAGTCGCAATCTCAGTCGGAAGACCATGCGATGATGGAATTGAAAATGAAACTGAGAAGTAGCTTGATTGCAAGCTCTGACTGAGCAATTCCTTCGTCTCCTTTATTGAGTCCGTCGTTTTGTCAAAGCCTTGGGCTGTCAAGGTTGACTTGCTGTCATTGAACCTCGGGTTGCGTGGAGTCAGTTGAACTCCCTAGCAACTGATCTATTTATAGCAGCGCGACGATGCCGAGGTCCAGCAGCGTGTATGTATGAGGGAGATCTTATTCATCACCCCCTCTTCTAGTCAACACCCCCATATGTGGCTTAGCTCCTTAGGCCCCCTCTACTATACAACAATGACGGACGACGATGACGGACGACGATGACGGACGACGATGACGGACGACGACAACAACAACAACGACAACAACAACAACAACGACGACAACGACGACAACAACGACAACAACGACGACAACAACAACAACAACGACGACGACGACGATAACGACGATAATATAAAAATTTGACTTAGTGACGCCTAGACCAAGTTGTGGCTGGAGGGTGTGTCGGATACTAGAGGAGGGGGTGACGAATAAGATATCCCATGTATGAGCGAGCTCAAGGCTCGAAGTTCAATCAAGCTGCAATGACCGACTCTTCGCGAGCTAGGTAGAAAGTGAAAACAGCTGCTTCATAAGCCGCCTTTTCATCCATCGCTTCGGCTGTCGGTTGTCGGCCTGACTGATACCTCTTGTGTTTGGCATGGCCCAGGATCCTTGCCGTTTCCGTCAGTCACGTTCCTGACGGCGCCAACCTCGGCTGCACGCGGCCCAGGGCGGCGCAGCCACGATGCCGCCAATGCTAACACTGGGGTTGTTGCCGAAGGAAGCAGATTACTGATCATCTCATCCGCAGCGTCACAACGTACATTATCAACGGTTCGTCTCATGAAATAACCTTCTGGAGTTTCTTCGAGCAGAGCCAATCCGATCCCTCATCGAAAGTCAAACTCCACGTGCGAACGCCAACTGAGACCCCACAATGGCCACGACGCTGCAGGAACAGATCGGGGTGGACGAACTGGGAGGCGATGAGTTCGTCAGCCGCGTCAACCCTGCCCGCATGGGCAACGCGCAGAACATCGCCTACGGCGGTTGCGCTCTTGGCGCAGGCATCTCGGCCGCCTGCAGCACCGTCTCACCCGAGTACCTCCTCTACTCGGCCACCGGCAACTACCTCGGCCCCGCGCTGACGGACCGGGGGCTGAAGTGCTCCGTCCGCAGGGTCCGCGACACGAGGACCTTCGCGACCCGGCTCGTCGAGGTCAGCCAGGACCAGGATGACGGTCGGCCGCGGCTGTGCATGATTATGCTGGCCGATTTCCAGGTGAAGGAGGCGGCCTCGCTGCTGGTCTACTCCGCGCCGCCGTCGATGGCCTACTCGCCCGTCGAGAAGTGCCTGGACAGCAGAGAGCGGGCCTGGGAGATGGTCCGGGAGGGCACCATCCCGGAAAAGATCGCCAAGCTGTACATCGCCACCTTCGGCTTCAACAACGTCTTCTTCGAGACCCGCCTGACGCCCGAGGGCGTCGCGTCCAACAACCTGTACGGCGTCGCCAGGAAGGCCGAGACCCCGCAGGACCACCTCCCCCTCACGTCCCGGACCTCGGCGGACTATTTCCGGGCCCGGCGGCCCGTCGACCGGAAGTCGGACGTGTTCGCCAGTCTCGGCTTCGTCCTGGACGGCGCCGTGTCCTTCATCCCGCTCACGCACAGCCAGAAGTTCCTCGACGAGGCCTCGGCTTGCTCCAGCCTCGACTTTGCGCTGCGGTTCTTCACGGGCGAGATCAACCTGGGCGACTGGCATCTCAGGGAGATCAAGACCGTCGTGGGCAGAGATGGGCGGACGTACACGGAGGCCAGGCTGTGGGACCGCGACGGGAACATGGTGGCCAACATGACACAGCAGTCGATCATGCGGCCGCCGAAGGTCGCCAAGGCTGCCCTGTGAGTGCGTTCGGCATGGGATTGACGATGCGAATGGATCTTCGTTCCGTTTGCTGTGGTTTCCATTTCTGCCTGATTTGCCTTGATACCATGTTGATTAATATATACGTGTGGTATGGAGCATCATTTGATGGCGTTTGTTGATAGAGAGTGCTGTTACTATAGAACGGACGCGTAAATAGACATTTTGTCAAGACACTGTGTCTTGGCCAAGAACTCGGTAACTCCATTAACAGTCGGAAGCGAGTCGATAAGCACGCTGATCGAAACGGTGATCCTGATTTTCTCATTCACTCGACGAGGAACAGAGTACCTGCAAATCTGCCTTGGGCTTGGGCTTGGGCTAGTGTAAGCGAGCTTCAGAGCTTGCGCCTGATCAACCTCGTGGTGTCTACAGCCTCCTATCCACGCCCAGCAGCCCAGCACGTGTGAGGCACAATATATGCCAATCATTTTTATTTGCATCACTGGAAGAACACTTCGCGGCTGCTGTTTAGCGGTGCTGTGTTCTGGCTTCAATACCTCGTGGAGTCCATGAATGCGACTCGCATCTCCAGGCCTAGAACCGAAACCATCTCTGTTGGCGGGGTGGCGGGGAACATCGATGGCCTCCAGGCTGCCCAATTGGCACCCGGCTCTTTTTTGATCCTTCAGTTGTTGGCGTTAATTAAGTACAAAGATCATCAATGCCTCAAACGTACTTCTCGGGTTCCTAGCTTCCCCCTCCAAATATCAGCTGCCAGAGCCAGGAGCTTTTGGGGGTAGTCTGAGACCTTTGGCTTGCCAAAGCCTCTACCGTCCACTTCGTCTACGTCGCTTCGGGCTAGCGACCCTTCCTCGTGGCGATCCCAAATTGAAAGCGCCGGCAAGGACTGCTCTGTCAACCAGCCGCAAATTAATTGGCGTCGGACTTTGTGCACCTTATTCTTTTGGTTCTTAAGACTGGAACTTGGCGCACTCTGGGCTGCTTCTTGCTCTTCTTTTCTTGAAGACTGGTTTCTACATGGTCACCAACATCCAGGCGTAGAATCGCCTCTGCGCTCTTCGAAACTCAACACCGATGTCGAGTTGCGGCTCGGTGAAGCCCGACTGAAACGAAATCCCATCCGATCTTCGAGCTCCAACGTTTCTTTCCTCTGTCGATTTTGACATCCCTTTGATCAACATCAACCCGCGCCATGGCTCCGAGAAGAGGCGGCGGGGGAGGAGGCAGCCGCGTCTCCGCGCCCAGCTGCCCGGGAGCTTTCTCGTACGAGACGGACATAGTGCTTTTCGCAGGAGACGTCGCCTTTTTCATCTTGTTCTTCGCCGTATTCATCACTGGTCTTCGTATGCGCAAGAAGGCCGGTTCCGGCAAGAAACTGATCGGGTTTCCCTATTTCCTATCCATCTTTTGTCACATCGTGTAAGTCCTTCTCTTTCTCCGGGATACCGTGGACGGAAGACTGATTCGATGAAAGCGCCTTCTGCTTCTCCTGGGTCTCGCGTTTGCTACGGGAGTGCGATGTGGGAAGCAGCTACGGCGTGTACTACTGGAGAATCGCCGTTGACATCTTCTCCGGCGTTGGAAACTGGCTCCTGCTCTTCGTCGTCGTCTGGACTCTCAACAAGATCCTCCGCGACCACCTCGGCTACCATTCAACCATTTCTAAGGTCATCTTTATGGCCCTGTTGGTCTTTATGGGTCTCCTGACCTCTGCGCGCATTGTGCTTGGGTCCTACAACTCATGGGCTTACACAGTTTACCTGTCGGATTCGTACACCTCGATGCTGTATGAGGCAGCCGATAAGCTTGGCATCGTGTACTGGGTGTTTTATCTCTCAAGTACCATCGTTTCACTCAGCTTCTCACTCTCGACTGTTTGCTCCATGAAATCCCAGCATCTCGCTGGCGCAGTAAGATATATCCGTGCCATGAAAACCCAATAGGAACCGAAACACTGACTTGATATAGCGCTTGCTCGGATGGGTTATTGCCCTCCTCATCTCGATGATCGTCTGGATCATCTTCTCCATTGTCTCGCTTGTGTCCACCTTGACCGGGTTCATCGATAATTGGATCACTGCAGTTGTCGTTTCGTATGTCGGATACTTGCTCCAAGCCTTCGTCTTCGTCGTGATCTTCCTCATCGCGAGGAAGGCAGATTGGTCACATCACGCAGACCATGACCAGGAAACCCCTTCCTACCTTGGCGCACAACCAAATGTGGCCTACACGCCGGGGCCGACTCAGTTTCAGCCGTATGTGCCACAACCGCAATACGCGAACCTTCATGCTGGCCCTCAAACCCACACGCAGCATTACGATGACAGTCAAAAGTCTGTTTACACGTACGATGCATGTGTGCATAACGGACTTCCTCATGCAAGATAAAGCAAAGTTGGTTGAGGTTTCATGGCTCTGTAGAAAAGTGCCACAGTTCCGGGGAATTAGCTGGCGGCTTTTGTATCTACAACACTCCAAATCAGAGTATGCAGTCACATTGATCAAGCAGTTGTGACAGTGAAGTTTTTAAATGTCTCATGTCTCTCATCTGTTCTGTCTCCACAAATGGAATCAGGCCGGCATGGGAACGAAACTAGATGCGCATGCACTTTCTTTTGAGCTAAGCTTCGCTGAGTTCCTAACTACCAACAAAGACTTATCAAAAATCTCTCCGTACATCCTGGTGTGTAGGTTACAGGTTTAATTTACATACATCTGGATCTGCGTGGCTTCCCCTCTGCAGGGACCGAGTACCCGGGCATTGGGGGCAAACAGCCCGGATTGCCACGCGACCCAGAAGACGGAATACAATGTGTGACGAGATATGATTAGAGAGATCTTATTCATCGCACCCATTTCTAGTATCCAACAACCCTAAGTGGCTTGGCTCGCTCTCCCATAACAATAAGAACGACGATAACGGATACCGACGACGACGACAATGGACGACAACAACGACAACGACGAAGATGGACGACGACAACAACCACGATGGACGACGGCAACAACGACGATGAACGACGACAACGAGAAAGATTGACGACAACAACCTTAAGCCTATAGAGCTTTGGATACAGTTGTAGGGCCAGGAACCGAGCCTCTTCGTAGAAGCCCTTTTGACGATGGAGGGGATCATCTTTGATCTGAGCCTTTCCTGGTACTGAGATTTTGGGGACTTATCGAAGTGTTTTCCATCAAGTCTTTCGTTTATGAAAGCCAATTTGTGGTTTTCAAAACAATGCTCATCGATCCTTGGCAGTTTCTCTCGGGCAACCGGGCAGGAGAGTTTCGGCGCCTCCGTGCCGGGTATCCACTTTACCCCGGTGTCTGCGGCCCAGTCCACCAGGAGGAACCAAAGGCCTGTTGTGATCCCTATCTGCGTGTCTGCCTAGCTAGACCACTACGTTGCCACCTACGGCATTTCAAACGAATTAGATCGCAAATGTCTCGAATACAAGGGCGAATGTCAGTGATTCGATGTCCATCATTGAAGGATGCGATGGAGATTTGCAGCATGAGCCACCCGTTAGGCGCCTTTCGCGCACCGAATTGTGGCTGTGCCTCCCTTGCCACCTCGGACTCTCGCCCACCCGGACATGCTAACACGACCTATTATGGATAGACATACCTAGTCAGCGGTGTGAGATTGGCAGGCACAGCTTTCGCGAGAGGCAGTGAGACCCCTCTCCGGCGCAAGCCAAGATGATCACAGTGGGGGGCTGCAGAGACTGAATGCGTCGCGCCGCATGATGTCACAAAAGTCCCAGCCCATGAATTGCAATTAGGTACTTAACGCAGAGGGACGAACGTCGTGTGTTCGCTCACTCGACAAGCATCAACGCCCAGACAAACTAAATCACCAACCTGCCTTCTTAGACAAGTCCACTTGAGACTAACCAACCTAATCGACCTTAACGAGAACACAACCATGACAGACAGAAAAGGGAAGAGCGAACTTCCGGACGGCAACAGCGCTGCCGTCACCCGTGATGGACCCGCGTCGGCGCCAACCGACGATGGTCTTCCATCTTACACATCGTCCGCCGACAACGGGCCCCTTCAACCAGACACCCTTTTGTTAGCCGGAACCACCATCTACAGCGCCGGGGCGGCTTCTTCGCCACCTCTATATGAGGTTTCCTTCGCCATAGGTCACCTCCGAGAGTCCAACACCACCGTGTCGTTGTCTCGCTTCGACCACGTCGTGCGCACAACAGAACAGCAAGTCTCCGACGCACTCACCGGTGAAGACCTCGCCCCCCAGCAGGTCCCCCGCGTCTCGATGCGGAAGAAGCATATTTACGATCTGAAGCGCGCCCTCGCTGTTCGCCTCACGAACCCCACCTTCACCTACTACCTCGAGTCCCAGTCGCGCGGGACGCTGGGTCATTTCGGCCTCAAGACCCATTGCCACAGGTTCGGCACGGCGTCGGGCTACCGCGCCTACAAAGCTACCAGGCCGCGCTCGCACGCAGATCTCGAGCCCCAGAGCATCACCTTCGTCGCCAAAGACCGGGGGAAGGGGAGGTTCGAGTGGCGCGACGGCGGGTCCGATGGCGAGAACCGGCTTGTGGCGCACGAGACGAGCGAGAACGGCATCTACAAGCTTCAAATCGTCGTGGCATTGAGCCAAGAGGAGAGAGACGCTCTCGTCGGGTTATGGTGTCTGCACTTGTGGTGGGAGATCGCCTCGGCCAACGTCGAACCGTTGAGTTGGGAGCAAGGTTAGCCGAGACTCTGATCCGCCTTCGATGCTGCTCGACACGGTCCGCTGACACAAGTTTCTAGTTAAATACTCCCTGCAACAGGTAAAGGAGCTCCCCGTTGGTTCATGGGCGCTCTATCCTTGATCTCTGAAGACACAATATACCCCGTACGTCTCGCGGTTGGGTTGCAGAGTTTCTAGTATAGGTGGTTTACGAAGGACACGACTGCATTGAAGTCGATACATTGATGTTGCGCATGACATCAATAAATTTATGAAGGACTAGGACATCTATGTATTTGGAAGGAAGCTGGCGGGCATTCATAGCGTTCTGCTCATTCTCGATTATCTCAATCATTTCGTAAAATTACCACCCAACCTATGTCGTGTCCTCCATCAAACCGCCATACCAATTGACTCGCAGCTCTCGATGATTCCCTTGCCTTGCCGCGGAAAAGGGTCGTTGCAGACCTGGAGGTTGAAGATGCACTTGGTCGACGAGTCCACCGGCAGCATGTTCCCAAATGGGTACTCGGCCAGCTTCCCGCCGGCGGCGTCCTGGCAGTCGGCCACGTCCTTGAGCATCTGCTCCTTCGTCAAGCCGTACTTGTCAATGAGAAGCTGCGCAACGTCCTTGCGGACCGCCGCGTTCTTGTGGTCGGTTCTCTGTATGAGGAGGATTTGGCGCATCTTGCCCTCGAGGTCGGGCGCGCATAACTCGCCGATGCTATCCTCCCGGCATGTCTCCCCGTCGAGGAACTGCCCCGAGCGGAAGACGAAAACCTTCTGGGCCTGCAGGGCGAGGCCGATCGTGTAGAGCTGCATGCTCCGCGTGAGCTCCTTCTGCATGTCCGTCTGCGTGATGTTGCGGCTCGTGCCGAGGAACTTGCCGTCGCGGATGATCTGGAAGATGCCCTCCGTGACGTTGACCTGGGCGTCGATGGTGGTCTGGAAGCTGGTCGAGAGGGCGGACTGCCACTCCTGGACGACGGTGCCGAGGGAGCTGGAGACGTCGGACCACTTGAGGAAGCGGTCGGTGGGCTCGGGGATCTTGATGTTGGTGGAGATGAAGCTCGAGGTGCCCGAGATGACACTGGCGGCGGTGCTCAGGGCGCCCGTGAAGGGGATGATGGACAGCGCTCCGGAGAAGATGCGCGTCATGGTCTTGAGGTCGGTGACGTCGTCCCGGGGGTCCGGGTAGAAGTCCTGTATGATGCCCGGGAGGGTGAGGCTCATGATGCTGGAGGCGAAGGTGATAGCCGTGTTGAGGGAGTTCATGTAGCTGTTCCAGTTCTGGACGGCCACGAGGGCGTACCAGCCCGGCAACTGGACGGGAGAGCAGGGCTGCCCGGCGTTGCAGAAGCTGTCGAGGCCGCTGATTTCTGGGTGTTAGTCCTTGTCCCGTATTCTTTTGGCATTTCTGTGCTCTTTGGGGCCTTACCAGAAGAAGTTGGGGGCGCCGAACGAGTTGGCAAAGTTCTGGACCGCGTTGGAGTCCACCTTGCTGACGTTGTGCGTCGTCCACTCGGCGAGGAACTTTTCAATCCCAAGCTTCTCCCATGTATCTTTGGTCAGAGGCTCGGCCTTGCAGCTGCCGCCGGAGCCCGCTCCCTGGGGGAGCGGCGTTGCGATGACGCTCGAGGCTGCCAGAGCCACGAGGAGTTGCTGTGCTTTCATCTTGAGAAAGGAAGGGCCCCAAAGGAATGAAGAGAATGTAAAATATCCACAAATGTCTGAAAGAATGGCTTAGAGCGAGCGGCTTTGTAAGTCTGCTGCAAGAAAGAGAAGAAGAGAATGAATGTGGCGGAGCTGATGGTCAAGTGTCTTCGTATTCTCCCCCAGCGAGGAGAGAGGTAGGTCTTATACGGCAATGGCATTGTTCTGAGTTCCGCTCATTCCCAACCTTGAACCGTGTTGATGGTCGATGAGCCCCCCCCCCTCCAAACGCGGCTGTCCGAGTCGTGTCCCGGTGAGCCCATCAACATGGAACGACAGCGGGAGACCTTGACGAATAAGGCTGCAGTCAAACTCCGCCCTTTTAGAGGAAACGAACTGGCGGCATCAAAGTCCGAAGGGCGTAGACCTCGCGTAAACCAGAGAGACCTGCATGGTTTGTACGATTACAATGCTCCGATGTCCAAAGATAGAATATTTTAAGTTTGATGAGTCCAGTTTCGATAGGACAAGACGCCTAGACTCGATTGGAATCCCCTCTTGTAGTACATTCGACGTCGACAACTCCAACATCGCAAGTCTTGCGTCGCGGTCCCCGGCGTCGCTTGGTAGATACTTATCACCAACACCCGTGGATGGGACGAACGGGCTAGCGGCTAGTTATCATGGCAGTTTGGGTGAACGCTTGACCCTCACGAGAATTCAACAAAGTCTTCGACTCGCCCAGGCACGACTCCAACACGGATGCGTTCAGGGACTTCCCTGCACGTCACGTCGGAGCCCCTGGCGACTGTGCTGCGTGCACGAACGAACGCCCTAGCCCCCACCACCTCGATCCCCTCGGTTGGCAGTTTCTCGGTGAATCCGTATACTCGAACAATACGAGGATCCCGGAAAGCCGCCTGTCACGTCTCAGTTCGAGACGAACTCCTGGCCCGCCGGGCGCGGGCTTGGCTTGGGCTTGGGGGGGGGGGGGGGGTTCGTCTGCCCATACATGACTCGTCGTTGGTACCAAAAGGTTAAAAACAGCCAGCGGCCTATCCAGGCTGTTTGACATGCTTTATAAGAATGTCTAATGCCACCCGAGCGGACTGGAACCCCGCCTCTTCCTGGCAAGGCCGGCCGCTTCTGGTATTGAAGTTTGATCAGTAATGTCACTGTTACGGCTCGGAGTTGGTTTGGATCCGGGACACAAATTTCGAGGCATCAAGGAAGCCATCCAGTCAGTCGGCTCGTAAGGGACGGACCCCGTCTACCGAGGACCTGGTCGGTGACGGTTGGTGGAGCCCCACTTCGGACCCGGCCGGCCGTTCTAGGTTCGGAGGCTATTCGAAGCGATTGAAACAAAACGTTATCACCAGAGGGCAATGGCGAAGAAGTCAAGTCAGGTAATTTGGTGTGTCAAGTATCTCTTTTTATTCATCAGCCCCGTCAATTATGCCCTTTTCACAGTCATGAGTCCCATCCCAAACACCGGAATTTTCAAAAGCCTCGTAGGACGTGAGTCCCATAACACATTACACACTAAATGGTAAGATCCGATCTCAATCGAATGAGAGGATACACGAAGAATAATTCATAGAGAGTATGGAGAGCCACAGGAAGGACTATTTCGCCTTGCCCTTCTTGTTGGGTGTGCCGCAGGTGCCGAAGGGGGCCTGGCAGCCGGTGCCGCAGTGGTCGGTGCTGCTACCGCACCAGCCGTACTGGCTGCAGCAGGTGGCGCCGGGCTCCTTTATGCAGGTCGTGCCGCCCTGTGTGGCGCCGCAGCGGCCGTTGGTGCTCGGGGGAGGGGTGCCCGAGGGCGTGGTGGCCGAGCTGGCGCGGGTGGAGGAGCTCGCGCGGGTGGAGGATGACGCCGGACGAGACGAGGAGCTCGAGCGGACGCTGGAGGTCGAGACCCGCGGAGTGGAGACGGCGCAGTTACCGTAGAGGGGCTGGCACGAGGCGCCGCAGTGGTCGGCGGTGTTGCCACACCAGCCGGCGGAGGAGCAGCAGGTGGCGCCGGGCTCGTTGGCGCAGGTGGTGAAGCCGAAGTTGGGACCGCAGCGGCCGTCCTTGGAGGGCGTGACTGAGCCGGTGGGGGTGGCGGCGCGGGTGGTGCTGGAGGCGGTCGAAGAGGCACGGGTGGAGGTGCGGGTGCTGCTGCTCGGGGGAGGGACGTTGCCGACGGAGCGGTACCAGTTCTCCTTGGGGTCGTTGAGGCAGTCGCCGACGGTGACGGACTTGAAGCCGTTGCGGAAGAGGGACTCGAGCATGTGGTCGGTCAGGTTGTAGACGGTCTGGTAGACGGGGTCGTGCTCGATCTGGAGCCACTTGTTGTTGGCGGGGTTCTTGCCCTCGACCTTGGTGTCCCAGATGTCCTTGGAGGTCTGGATGAGGTTGGCGCTGTCGTGGAGGTATCCCTCGGTGTCGAGGTTGAAGTAGGTGATGTGGTAGCCCAGGTCGTTGAGGAATCCCTCGCAGGTGGCATCGCAGGCCGAGTAGGGGGGTCTTAGCCGTCAGCTTGATTCTGGCCCGGGTCAGAAGATGATGACGACGTACCTCATGTAGGTAGGGAAGTAACCCAGCAGGTCGGCGAAGGCGATCTCGTTGTAGATCATCTGGTTGCGGAACTTCTGCGCGCTCACGGTGGTGAGTCTCTGGTGAGACCACGTGTGGCTGGCAATCTGGTGACCTTCGGCAACCATGCGCTGTCCGGAGTTAGTCGGCAGTTGCTTAATGGACAAGACTGGCATGAGCGTACCTTGATGAGAGCAGGCCAGTTGGTGGTCGGGTCATTGATCTTGCCCTTGCCCAAGTTGTTACCAGTGATGTAGAAGGTGGCTTTGGCGTTGTATGCCTGCGGAAGGGTCAGTCGAGCTCTTGCAACATCACGTGGTGAGGACGTACCTTGAGCTTGTTGAGGAGATCCTCAGTGTAGATGTACGGGCCGTCGTCGAACGTCAGGGCGATGTCTCCATAACGCTCACAGTGGTAGATGGGGGTGCCGTACGGCACGGAGCCGAGCTTGGGGCGGGCGACATTGGTCGTATCCGGACCGTCGGGGCGGATGTTAGCATCGCATGCCGGGCCGAACTCAATCTGGCACGACGGGGCCGAGCAGTACATGTATCCCTGACCGCACCATCTGCAGAGGGTTCAGCATCGAAGTCAAGTCTCACTGTGACGGGAGTAAAAAGGAATTGGCGACTCACCCTGCGCTCGAGCAGCAGTAGCCCGGATCGCAGACCTGGTTGCTGAAGTTGGGGCCGCAACGGCCTACCGACTGGCGCTTCTCCAGCTCCGAGGCCTCGTGGACGGGCTCGACGTGGGCCGCGCGACGCTGGACCTGGCGACGGGCTGAAGTGAAGTCTTGCAGAGCCTGTCGTCCGGCCATGATGTTGGGCAGGGGCAGGCTGTCGCCGGCGCCGTGGGCAGCAGCCAAGCCGAAGCCGGCCGCAAAAGCGAGGGTGGCGGTGGTGAAATGCATGGCGATAAGTGTATATGCAGGTAGGGAAAAGGGACCAAAGTAAACACACGAGGAGCTGTTGTTGTTGGTAGCGAGTGGTTGACCCGTAGGCGAAGCAGCAGCCGCTTAACGAATGGACTCTAGCGAGGGCAGGATTCAACGAAGAATACGGCCAAGCCAGACGGGGACGATATACACAAGAAGCTGTCGCGGAAACCGAGCTGCTTCTGGCGACTACTTACACGGTGGACCGGAAGAATGGTAGGGTAGACTGGACGGCACGGGGCCGGAAAGTGTGTTATATAACGGGAGGGCCGTCGATTATCGGATCAGGTAAGAAAGCAGCTGCCTTGGGCTACCTTACCAGGCCAGGCCGGCAGGCGGGCAAGCTCTGGGCTGAAAATACGACGCTCCAGCTGGGCTTTAGAGATCGGCCGCAGACATGCTGGCCAGAGGTGCAGGCTAGAGGAGCCCTCCTGGTGGGAGGGTAGGGGAAGGGCGCAGGATCGATCCATCCAGAGAGGGACACAAGAGAGACAGGGACATGTACAGACAGACGTGGTACTTGCAGTCAGTCACAAAGCGGCGGAAGATGCTTGTACTCGTGGAGCGATATTTCCCCTCAGAGTAACAAGGATGGCCTTCAGGGCAGCGTTGGCTGCCGTTGGCCGGACCTCTGCCGATACGTATGCTATTTTAGTCACCTCATCTTGCCTTGCCGTAGAGGCGGTACTCCGTCCTGTTGTTATTATACGAGGGGGGAACGGAAGAAAAGCAACGGCAGTGGTTGTGGCTTGTAACGGGCAAAGAAAAAATGGGGGAGGGTTCTAGCGTAGGTAGTGCGGATGGAGGACTCGGGCAAAGTCCCGAACGACCACAAACCCGTACGTAGTGTACGTAGGTAAGTAAAGTAAGATGGAAGCTTGACACTTGGCAGGACCTTAAGGACGCCACTGGGCGCCTTGAGCTTCAGTTTTGGCACCATCTCGAGCAGCTCTTGGCCGTCTCGCGAGTGAATAGCGGACGCCGACTGCGGCCACAAGTCTTGGCTCCCCGGTGCATGGATGCTCAGCTGGCCTGTGAGGGGCGAGGACGAGCATGCGGCGCTGGCAATATCGAATCCGTACATGGTGCTATTGTGCGCCTGGCAGAGGGAAGTGGTGTACGAAAACGCTTCATTGACAAGGCATTGGGTACGGAAACGTACGGGCTCTCCGGTTATAGGCCGGCAAGGATGAATGGAAGGATTGTTCCAGGTTAGATCAACTGGCTGACATGCTCGTGTGGGGTTTTGAAGACGGGGACTGCAGCCTGTCTCGAGGATGAATAGAAAGGACGAGCAATTAGAGAAAACGAGAGGCACGGATGGAGGAGCGTTCCCGTGCAACAAAGTGCCGTGCCTTGCAGGTCGGCCGAGCGACCATGTCGTGGACGGTGCGGTGGTATGATGTGATGATGGGAGCGGTGCCACGGCGGCGTGGACTCGCCCGCCCCGCGGTGAGGGACGGAGCCGGGGCTGGCCCGCCGTCTCCAGCTTTTTTGCCTCATGTAGGTGAGATGACCAGGGTCGAAAGTGGATTATGAGGTGCATTCACTTCGCTGCAGTTGGTTTAGTGAGGAAAGGGCGTGCGTGAGAGTGAGAGATGAAGACCGAGCGAGATGCGAGGTTGAGAGTGAGTATGAGAGTGAGAGGTGAGAAGTGGATGATGAGTGAGTGAGTGCTGCAGCAGCTCAAGCGCAGGGAGCCGTAGATGGAAGAGCGGGCGGGGCAGGGCAGTGGATCCACACTGGATTATGGGTCCAGTCCGAGCGAGGCGCTATTCGACTACGAGAAGAAGCATATCCGTATGCGTGAATCGGGATTCAGCATGAATAATCTGATAAGATGGTATTCCCCCGATTGAAGCCTAGAACCCCGGTGGGTTTATCTCACCCACACCACACCCCCTGGACCTACACTAGAGGCCATCACCTTAGGGACCTTACCTTACCTGGTGGTATTACCTGACCTGATCCTAAAATGCTCTACCGAAGGTCAAGCTACTCGCTCCGCGTCTGCCACGTCCTCGTTCCGCCCCTGGGCTGCCGAATTATTGGCTTGGCAGCGCTCGTCCAGGGCCATTGCCGCTGGGAATGGCATTCACGGCGCATCGGATTGCATCTTTGGCACCTTGCACTCACTCTCTTTGCGCTCTCTTTCCCCTCCGAGCCCTCACACCTTCACGGGGCCCTGTTTCTCTCTACCGGGAGATGACGACTGGGGCAGCAGGGCAAACACCGTGACCGTCATCATCCGTGCTGGCGCGCGGCTGCTGGGCAAGGTTCAAACTCCCCCAGTCCCCACGGTCCAAACCTCAGGCGCCCTACCCCTAATACGACGCTCGCCAGACCCCGATGCTCGATTGACAGCAACGTCGGCCGCCGCTTGTGCTGCAAAGACCAAAGGTTTGCGGGCGATGGCCCCAGTTTCGTGCAGACACGGGTTTGCCCAGACCTGAGACACTGGCCAACCGGGTCTCGTTGCAAGGGAGGCTGTTTTGGGGGAGGCTGTCCTGGGGGTTGGTTAGTAATAGAAGCCACAAGGTTCTTCACTCTCTTTTGTCTCTCTATGAGACGTAGGAACCAGCCATCCCACGTTGCCATCGGCCATCGCAACGACGGCGGTGAAGTGCTCGAGGATTCCCGGTTTCGAAGGGACCACGAAACGCGCTTACCATTGCACCGCCGACGGCGAGCTGCCTCTCACAGAAGCCACGTCCACGTCCACGTCCACGACGACGCCCGATGCCTTAACCATAACTCCGGGCTCGGTACCCGCCCGTCAAGCTCGGAGTAAGCAACTCAGTGAGGTTAGGCAGTGGTCCAGGGGTGTTTTTCCCGGCTTACAGGCACACAAGCACCTAACCTTAGGCACATCTGCCACTGTAGCTGCTGCTTACTTACAGGCCCCCAGTGCAGCCAGCGCACGGCTTACGCTGCTGCGTCACGGCACAGCACAGTACAGCTTCGCCCAAGGTTGCACTTCACCGCATTCGGGTTGTAGTCGCACAGCTTTCCAGACTATAGGACCGGGGCGAAATGTAATACCAGGATCGTGCATTATGATGAATTGGAAAAAAAAAGTTTTTTCTCCTGCTCGTTTTCTGCCGTTGTTCAATCCCGAGCCTTTCGCTCCACCGCCCGGCAGTTTTCGTTCGGGCTCGAAGGCTGATGCCAAGAAGCTGAAATGACATGATGTTGGGTCACGAAAGGTGAGGAGGTGGGAGGACAGCAGGCTAAGCTTCTCAACGTTGGACTCAGCTCCATCTAAAAATCGCGCATTCTGTGACACCGGATTCTTCCCAACTTCGAGACACGTTATTCCCGTGAGACACTGAACCGGCGGCCATCGACCAGTTCGTGTGGCTCAGGTACGATCGGATGAGTGAGCGGAGCGGCGAATAAGAGGTCTGCGGTGAAGAAAAAGCAAAGAACAAGATGAATCAAATGACGACCCTGCAACGTCGATGCACAAGACCCTCCTTGGAGTCCCCCTACCTCTGCACATTACGAGAGTCAAATTACAGGCTGCAGAAGAATAGGCAGTTCTCTAGAGACTTGTTGCGAGAAATCGACCGAGTATGAGGAGGTACGGAGGCTAGCCATAAGGCATCCTCCCTACCTACGTGGTGTTTACGTACGTATTCCACGGGATACCTTGAAAGCCATCATCTCCGTCCGGGCGAGGCCTGAACTTCTGAAGGTGCTCCGCATTCACCTCCGCCTTGAACGGGGTTCTCTTCCCTTGTTGTGGGCTCTCCCTGGGGCGAGATGGATACCGGAAAAGGGATCTACATTTCGGGCGTCAGTTGCGGGAGCGATGGGGCAGCCGCTGCGTCGCTCACCTGTCCACGATGGAAGACCTTCTCCGGGTGGATCTTACTCTACCTAGGCATGTCTCTACGCTGCAGCCGGTCCACTCGGTGAGATCGTGATGATAAACTCGGGTGTTTGAACACGCGATTATCTAAGACACCAAAACTTGGACTCAGATTGTCGTGGGCGCTGACTCAGCCCGTGTCTTGTCTCTGAAAAAGAATAGGTAGTGGGTGTGAGTCAACTGTAGGGTGAGCGCTCGGGTGCAGTAGAGCGGGCTCCGGGCCCGGCGTCACCGTCCGGCTCATCCAAACTCACCGGAGCCCGCCCGGACGCTTTGTCGGGTGCACGGAATAGCCGCCATCGGGTACCTGAGTCCTACCCGCCGGCGGACCTGCCAAGCGGGATGTGGAAATTAAGCGTTTTGATTCTACTAGTGTAGTTGGTGTAGTTGGTGTTTGTTTGCTGTTTTCTTCGGATCATGACACCGCCCACGGGCGGGAGCTAGGCCAACGGACCGGCCAGTTTTGACGGCGCCTTGAGCGGACACTTCGACAGAACGGCTTGGCGCGATCTGTGAGCCTCTCCCACATGACGACTTGGGACGACAGCTGAGGATGGCTCGAGATGGTGTAGTGCACGTGGTAGTGTAAACAGCAACGGAGGGAATCGTCCGTCTTAGCTCGGACGCCAGACTGGCTCATACCAAACAGACGGGTCTTGACGGAGGAAACAGACGAACGTCTGAAGAGAGCCTCGGGTCAAAACAAACAACGTCGGTCGTCGCGGGAGAGCACGACTATTGGGCCAAGTGAGACGTAGCTGGGCTCGGCAGCCCTCAGCTGCCATCTTTCCATCTTTCGACGCCACCTTTTGCCGTTCTTGGTGGCTGGTGGGTGGAAGCCGGATGCAAGTGGCGGGCGTGGCAGCCACCACATGTCGCGCCTCTCCCGTCTGGGTAGATTCATGTCGGTATGTGGAGAGACAGAGACGGAGATGGACAGAGGTAGAAACATCACAAGAATTCATTCGAGAGACTTGAGTGGTGTTTATGAGCTTTTGATTTTTGTACCGAGGATAACTTGTGTGAGAAAGGTAGGTATCTATGCCTCATGAAGTCATAATGGAGCCCCCCACCAGACCTAAACATTACATTAAGAATAAAAAGAAAAAAAAGGACGTTCTGCGACTCGGAAAAGAACAGAATCGCGAGCGAAAAAGAGGCTGTGAGAATCGAACATGAGATCAGGCCCTGCCGTATGTCGGGTAGCAGCCATCACCACCGTCCGTCCGGTCCGTCCATCTGTACAAGGTCGGGGTGTTTCTCCGGTATGTACGAAATGTCCAAGTGGTTATGTGATGCTGCTGTTGTTGATGATGGTGATGATGTCGGTGTGGTGGCTGTGTGCATATGAGTGTGTGTGTGTGTGCTGTTTTCTCCAATCCTCTGCTTCTTCCTCTTCCTCTTCGGGCAGCTCGTGTACTTCTCCCTGGATGATGCTCCCGCACTCAAAAAGCGATGGTCCAGTATCAACTTTTCTTGCCCTCCAATCATGAACCCATGCGTCTCACCCTCCCAATCGTCTGCGTCGACGAGTCTAATAGTGCCCCCTAGTTTTCAGTCCTACAAAGCAGGTTGCAAAAACGCCACGTAAATGAGTTCGACAAGTTAAAAGAGTGAGAAAGGGAAGTGTGGTGTGAGATGGCCAGGCGAGCGGCCCTGTTCTCGGCGGTGAGGTTTGCGGGTAGTGACGGCGACCCCGGTCGGGCTCCGTACCCGAGACCCCGCGCGGCGGCGGCGCAGCAGCTGAAGACCGTCTGACGTTTTGATGAAAACGTCTCGCCTCGCATGTCTGCGTGGCCTTTTGGTTTTCGTCTCTGTTGTTTTGCCCGTTTCTTGCCTCGCTCAGTGCGTGCCGCGACCGCCATCGGCGTCCGTCTTCTCGTCGTCTCCCTTGATGACCTCGCGGGTCTTGCCCCACTTGAAGTCGTCCGAGTAGACGAGCGAGTAGGCGAGGATGATCATGTTGAGGAAGGGCGACGTCATGAGGTGGAAGAAGTACCCGACGAAGTACTGGAAGCGCTCGAGCATGTTCCTCGGCAGCCAGAAACCGATGCAGAACGAGTAGAACTGCGGCGACAAATGTCAGCAAGCGAACGACGAGCGAATGGGATGAGGATTGGAAGGACTTACGTAGCGGACTAAGAGGAGGCCAAAGAGAGACATGAAGACGGGATCGCGGACGAGCTCGTCACCGCGGCGGGCGAGGATGATGATGAGGGCGATGACGGCAGCCATGATGAACGGGGTGATGAACCAGGTCATGACGGCGACGATGGACTGGAGGCGCTCGATGGGGATGATACCCGGGCGGAAGATCATGACGAACTCGTTGGAGATGGAGCCGAGGGCCCAGCGCTTGCGCTGCGACAGGAAGACGGTCCAGTTCTGGGGCACGATGGTGAAGGCCTTGGCGCGCAGGGCCTGGGCCGTCTGCCGCGTGGGGAAGAGCGAGAAGATGATGCTGGCGTGGATCGAGTCCTCCGAGTAGTTGCCCATGATGTGCTGCGTCATGAGGTCGTTGGGCTTGGGGCAGTAGCCGAAGCGCTGGCGGAGCACCTCGTCGCCGAAGGTAGCCTCGTCGATCTTGATGAGCTGGCAGCAGCCGGGGAGACAGTTGACCTTGCCGGTGATGCGGGACTGGAACATGCGGCGGAGGCCCTGGGTCTGGGAGTACTCGACCGACTGGTACAGAGACCAGAGGCCCCAGTTCTTGCCGTCGTAGTCGACGCAGACGTGGCCGCAGACGCCGACCAGCTTGGGGTTCTTGCGGATCTCGCGGAGCATCTCCCAGATGCAGTACTCGTCAAAGACCGTGTCGGCGTCCATGCCGACGAGGTACTCCATGTTCTCGAGGCCCTGCGAAACGAAGGCGTTGCCGATGTGCTCGAAGAGCTCATTGCTGAACATGGTCATGACGTTGGTGGAGCGCTTGTGGAAGTGGTAGAGGAACGAGCGGGCGAAGCAGAGACTGTCGCGCTTGCCCTGGTTGTACCGCTTGCCGACGAAGAGGTAGGGGATGCCTTTGTAGTAGCCCGTCTGGATCTTGGTCGGCATGAAGAGGCCGTCCCGGGCGCGGTAACCGTTCTCGAAGAAGCGCGTCGGGCCGGGCTCGAGGATGTCCTGGAGGAGATACTCCTGGGTCGTCTTGGCCATGCCGGGGCCCTTGACGTTGCCGTCCACGACGATGAAGATCATGCGAGGGTGCTCGTCGATGTTCTTCTGCGCCACCAGCGAGTCGAGGGAGCGCGTCAGCTCCTCGAACGTCTCGTTGTAGCAAGGCAGCAGCATGACCATGCGCTCGGGGTTTTCGGGCACCTTCTCCTTGCGGCGGAAGCAAAAGAAGATGTTCTTGAAGAGGAAGTGGCCGACGATGAAGACGATCATGATGAACTGGAGGACCGTGTTGGAGCTGAGCAGGACCATGAAGAAGTAGTGGGCGACGTGGTACGTGAACGAGACATAGATGAGGGCGGCGTTGATGCAGAGCAGGCCAATGAGCAGACACCACTTCTGGAACTTGAGCAGAGACTTGGATACCGTCTTGAGCTCCTCGTCCGAGTCCCATCTCAGCTTGGCCTCCTCTTGACTGACGGACGACACGAACGACGCCGCCGACTCGCCGCCACGAGACTGCCACGAACGGTGGCCGAAGGAACCGGGGGTGCGCTGGCCAAAGGGCAGGTCATCGGTGTTGAATCCGACAACAGACTAGGCAGGTCAGCAAGGGTTGGCTCGCGAGTGTGACGGTCAGGTCGACTTACTGAGCCTTGCGACTGGATCCGTGACGGGTTGAACGGCCGCGGGATAGACAGGCTACGCTGGCTGCGAGCAGGCGTCGAGAAGCCCGAAATGGGCGCCAGAGGAGGGCGGCTGGCCTCCGCCATGGGTGGTGGTGGGATGGGGGGAGGAGTGGGAGACATGGTGATGATGACTCGGGTATATGATCGAGGTGAACAGACGATGAGATCCCAAGGATGATCTCGAAGGTGACGAGAGCGAAGGACTATCAAGCACGCTGCAACGAGAGCGAGAGACGACAGACGAGGGGATGTGACGGGGACGGGGGGAGGTCAAGGATCTAATCAAGATCCTTGAGCTGGAACCAACAACGAAACGAGTGTGGTTACTGCCGGAGGCAACAAGTCAAGTTCTCCTGCCGAAACGAGAGGAAGAGAATGAAAAGTGAGAGTGGAGGACGAATCTTTATTATTCCTGCGGATGGGATGCGGTAGAAAGGGAAAAAGAGGACCCCATGGCCGGGGTATGGAATAAAAAAAAAAAAAGGGTAACATCAGCACGGCACGACCTGGACTGGACTGATGTCTCGACTCGGGTTAGCCTCGCGAGGTAGTCGACCCGACCAGCTACCTGGGTTCGGAATCAAAGCTCTCCTCGGGCTCAGGCAGAGAGAAAGAAAGAGTGTGCGTCTGGTGTGTGTATGCGTGTGTGGCAGCCAGCTCGGCCGGGGGTTGGCATGGACCGCCAGGGTCCTCTCTGTGCTTCCGGATGGACTACTCTTGGACACTGACACCGGCCTTGCCTGCTATGCTTTGATTTTCCTCCTTCTTGCCCCAGGACGACGTGTTATGATTGCCATGTCTCGCAATACGGACTATTGCCTGAGTTGCAGTTCTGGGCCGGCCGGGAAGGCAAGAAACGATTTCCGCATGGTGACAGCGATGCCGAATCTGGCGTCAGCTGAGCGAGGCAGGCAAAAAAAGACGGAATCGAGAGGTGCAAGCTCGATCACTGGCCACTCGAGCTGGCCACATGGGGTACATCAAACGCCATTGGGAGGTTGCAAGGGGGCACGACGGGCAGGACAATCCACGACATTTCCCGCCATATGCGTGGTTGGGTTGGTGGAGATGAGACAGCCATGCCATGCCCTGCCATTTCCATGCTGGGAAAAGATGGAAACGGGGTGAGAGAAGGGCCTCACAAGGAGCAGCAAGGCGGCGGCTGCTGCAGGTGGATGGTTGGATGAACCGACAGCGGCGGTCCTGATGGACGTCGGACCGCACGCCCCCTCGGCGTCCCGCGCCGGTTTCTTGGCTCAAGGTCGTGTACGGTGGCCGTATAGGAGATTCTCAGTGTGCGAGTGTAGTAGATACGGCCGTCTGTCACTGTTGATTCCCATCAGCGTCCCTGTTGCCGCTGATGCTGTCCGGCAAAGCTGGCTGCTCAAATCCGAGGAGGCGCCATGATCGCCATCAGGCGGACTAGGATCTGGGCACTGGACAGGCCGTCACTCGGCAGCGTGTGAGTGATATTGGGCAGTACCAAACCCGCCCACGAGAACATCCAGAAGAGGGATCGGCCTCGTCCGAGGGTGACTTGTGGCGTCGTCCAACAACGACGACGACATCGGGCATGGCGTGTGGAAACGGAAGAGAACCAAATAAAACCTCGGAGCAAAAAAGAAACAACACACGAAGACGCACGTACCAGTAGTATGTACCTTTCGGAGTACGAAGAGCACTCACACACACACACACCAAAAGAACAACACACAACAGGCGCCCGGCGTTAGGTTGGCGCAGCAAAGAGCACGGCCGGGGCGACAGCTCCAAGGCGGGAGCCGCTCGCTAAGCAGCAAGACAAGGGGAACGGCCTTCGTTCTGGGCCGGGGTGGGTGGTCGACTGGTGATGATCCAACCCGTCGGGGGTTTAGCGCGACTAGTGTAAGCTCGGCCGACCCCCCCTGGCTCCGTATACACGTCAGTTTCAACTTCAGGGCACCGCTGTTCAAGGTTGAAGTGCAGCAGCGTGCAGCAACGAGAGATATTTTGGGCGTGGGTCGTCCGGTTGGGCGAGACGAGACGACGAGGGGATGGGATGGGAGGGGCCAGAAGGGGGCCACATCGACACTCTCATACTACCACGAAGCCGCCGCTTCTTGGCCCCCGTGTTCGCGGGTGATCTTCGCTTGAGAGAGAGTCGGAGGGCGGGGGACGGGGGATGTGAGAGCCAGACGAGGCGAGGCGAGTCGAAGCGAGGGAAACAAAAGAGCCGCAGATGGATGTGAAGCGTTGGCCGACTGTGGTTGGGTGAACCCTTGCCGGGGGGTGGTTGGTGAGTTTGTGCGGTTCTCATCTGCATCGAGACACACATTCCATGCAGTAAAAAGAGACCAACCAACCTCTTACCAAGAAGAACCACCTTAAGCCTGCTCCGCTGTCTGTCTGTCTGTCTGTCTGTCACTGGGGCGGGAGGCAAAAGAACGGAGGATGGGTGGTCTACACTAGGTCGAGTCGAGTTCGAGAAAGCGACCTGAGCCCTGACATCTCATGGTTGCTGCAGCAGTGAGTGAGTGAGCTGTGAATCGAGCAGGGCCGAGTCAAATCAGATCAGATCAACCCCGGCGCGCCAAGCCCGTGTTTATGGATTCGAGGGCTGCAAGAGTGGGCACAGCCAGGTAGCTAGCTCCTCGCTCGCTCAGAGGTGAGGTGAGGTGGTACAGTGCCTGTCCATGCAGGTGGACGATGGCCTCCACACGCAAGTAAGCTTGAATTCTGGGCTCCCGGCCGGTGAGAAGTGGATGTGGATGTGGATGTGGATGGGGCGGACAGGGGTAACATCGTCGAGTCGTCTTTCTCGCCGCCGCCGACGCCATCCAGGCACGCACACTGTTTGTGCGTCTGGCCTGCTTTCTCGTCAATGTGCCTCCATGCCACGCCTATGTAGGCGGATGCTGACCAAACTCTCCGGGGGCCAACGACATCGTGCGTGAGAGAAAGAGAGAGACGCAAGCAGGCAGGCAGGCAGGCAGACAGGCAGAGAGGAGGGGCGTCCGCATGAATAGCGGCGCGGCCTAACGTCTGTGGGATCGAACCAATGCCGCCAGTGCTGCCAGTGCTGCGCCCGTGGTTCATTCTGCGCGAGGAGCCTGCAAGGTACTTGGACTTCGGACGACTGGATGAGACGGGACGATGGACGCTGACTGTCCAGCTGCAATATCGGGCTTGTTAACGTCTGTTGTCCGTCCGTCTATCAAGTCTAGACCAGAGAAAAACAAAGGAGTCGAAGCTCGGTGTCGTAGATTAGATGGACGCTGAGAAGAGGTGAACCCCCGCCAAGAGGACCCTTCTTTTCCACCATGTCCCTATCCGTCTACTACCGGACCTCATTTGGGAAATGACGGCTGTTGGGCGCTTTCTTCTGCGGTTCATGAGAAGCCCCTGGGTAATAGCAGGAGGCAGGACAGCAGGGTAGGAGTTGCTTCCAAAATGGAAGCTTCTGTTGGCCCCTGTGCCCCCCCCCCCCCCTCTCCTCCTCCTCCTCCTCCCAGTCCCAGGCAGATGGACGTCTACCGGTAGGCCAAGAAGTCTCAGAGGTAAGTGCGGTACGCTGAGCTGAGCTTCTTGCGTTGCGTTGCGTTGCGTTGGGTTGCGTTGGACCAGCCGCGCGAAAAGAAAAGTCTGCGTGTGGCGTCGATGCACCATCACACCACCGCCGGTTGCTGGGGTCCATGGGGATGGGGGTGAGGGGCGTGAGAGAAGCGTTGCATCGTGACCACGGCTGTTCAGCCTAGAGAAGAGTCTGTGCCTCTGTGTGACTGGATGATGGACGAGGCGATGCGATGCGAGTACCGACCGTGAATGCGAGAGCAGCGTGAGCGTAAAGGTTGACGGTGGGAGTGTTGGTAAGCAGGGCGGGAACGAAATGCGGAAGAGGCTTGCATAGTCTTCGCGATGACGAGGGAGTGCGAGTAGGAGAGCGAACGGAGATGAGTCCTGATAGGATAGCTGAGAGAGAGGACGGGGGTGAAAGATGGTGTGCTGTTCGAAAGGGTGGCGGCGATGAGGGAGGGGAGAAGATGACAGGGGGAGAGATGGAAGATACACACCCCCTCCCCTTTTGCGTTAATACCTTAGCTCTTAACCGTTCTCCCCGATGATTGCATGTTATTTTCTGTGCCTATATCCGTTTACCCCGATAGCACCTACGCGGCCCCTCCTCAACACTTAGGTAGGTACCTGGGTAGACTGCCCCCGATGTGGGTCGGGTGGGGTTCCACCTTGGGCGGAGGCGGCGGAAGCGGCCCCACCCTGGGGTCCCGGCCAGAGGCTGGCGCGGCGCTAAGCACGCGGCATCCCAGTTCCTGCAGTAGCCGGGGCCTTGTTTTCCAAGGTTACGCACTCTTGGCGCCTCGGGGACCGGGAGGAGAGGGGCCTAGCCGACCGAGGGGGGGACCATGGGGGAACGATTGGCTGCTCCATCCCCTCGTAAGGCGAGAAAACTGCAAAAAAAAAATAAAAAAAATAGCTGGCGGTGCTCTAGCCTCACGCACGAGGGAAAGGAATTGGGAAAAGCGCTGGAAAGTTGCCTTATGTCCGGGGGCACACAAGACGTGGAATGCCACAAGAATGGCTTTCGTGTATGCACACATTCTATTCGAACCCGAGCCCCCCATAGGTCCCTCCTTCGTGTTATTTCCTCCCATTTTTGGCCTGATCACTGCCTGATTACCTACTGATGATGATGATTATGCTGCTGCTGCTGCTGCTGCCTCTGCCGTGGCCGCACAATTGAAAATCTCCCCCACGAAATGCTACGGTACGGCACATGCTTCCCATTCAGCCGACGGGACTTGTTTGGGTCCGGGTTCCATTGCGTGCCGTGCGCATCATCAAATTCCCGGACCGCCTCAAAACATCGAATGACAGATCCAAGTTCCGCGCACTACCGCTAGTTAGGAAAAGACCCCCAAAAATAAAATTAGCTGGCTCTTTTTAGTGAAGCTCGCGAGTAGGCAGGCAAGCCTCCTCCCTTCTCCCAGCTGAGCCAACTCGACCCGTCAGGCTGGGCATCAACTGGAGTAGTGCAGAGCAGTGAGAGGGAGCACGGGCTGGTGTGGCTGTTGAACTGGACGGTCGGTGTTTCTCCCGGGTGCTCGGGAGAGTTGAACGCGTAAGACGACCGGCCGACTCACCACCACATGCTTCTCGCAGGCCAAATGACTCGACTGAAGGCGCCACAGACTACCACTACTCGGCGTCCTCTCAAGATCCGGCTTCCGGTCACGGTTCTCACCCCGTTGCCATTGGGCCCGGATTTCTTCGCTGAAGGAACGTGCATCACGCACGCACTCCACGCATACGCAAGCAAAGCAAGAAAAACGCACGGTATTTCCTCCTCTGGCTTCTGGCTGTCTGTCTCCCGTTCAGGAAACAAATTCGCAATGGGACGAACGTGGGCGAAGCTTTTGGCGTTCGTCGCCTCGTTGCTGACCGCATCAAACATCTCTCGCCCCATCCACTCGCCATCTCGCCCATCGTGAGTGACCCCACGTAAGCCCCTCGGGTAATCTCTTGGGCATTCTTGGACACTTCCACACATCCTCCTATGTACCGCGCCTTGGCAAAGGACGGAGAAGAGGGCCGCACCAGAAGAGGGGGCAGAGGCCAAGTCCAAAACCATCGACCGATCGCTAGAGGCTGGGCAGAGAGGGCTCGTCATGCGTCCGTCGTCACGCAGCGCAGGTCGAAATTTCGGAAGGGGCGAAAGAGGGGGGAAATGAATCGAACAAAACGTGAAAAGTAAAAAATAAAGAAAATAGCCACGAAGGTGCGGCTTACCTCACGCACGCGGTCCGGTGTGTGGTGCCACAGTGTCGCCGCCAAAACCGCCATCACCAAAGCCGCCACGAGAATTGCGTTTCCGCCGAATGCTACACGCGAGACCACCCGGACGTCCTCCTCGTATGTGGAAGGTAGCCACGAGGGGGAGGAGTAACGAGCCGTTGCAACAGCATCCTACGACCCAAGACATGGAACGGGCATGGAATGATATGCGGCAAGGGGCGGAGAAACAGAGACACGGGGTAGGTAGAGACAGAACAGAGACAAGAGTCAGAGTCAAGCAAATCGCCGCCATCACGAGGCCCGGCTGACCGTTGAGATGTATGTCGCATGGTCAAGAGACAGAGAAAAAAGGTTGAGACATAACCGGTCTGTTCGATTAGGTGTTATCATTAAAACTAGTCTCCCAAGATTTCTGCCGCGATGCACGCCGAGTCGCATCCAACATCAACCCCCCCAAAGGCATTTCGGCCGTACAGGTTCGTGAAAGGCAGCGGGCGAGGTCGCAGCGCATCGGCTTGGCCTTGTCAATAGTCGACTTGGACCGGTTCGTGAGCCCGTCTGGCCGAGAAAAAGAAACAAAAACAACCAAGACGCAATAAATCAAAGTTTTTTCGACGTCTGCCCCTCATGTTCGTTGTCACTCCTGCGCGATATACTGCGGAGCGAGCCGTTTGTACATGGATCACCGAGACAAGACGTCCGGGGAAATTGTCGAGGAGGATGGGATTGGACTGACCGCCCGCCCCCGGCCCCCCCCCCGTCCGGCGATCGACCATGCCGTGCGAGTATGCCCGCCGGCCTCAGGTTAGATGCAGGCTGCGGCACTACTATCGCGTTACAGGCACGACCCGATCAATTGCAGTTGCCGAAAAGCGACTGGCAGCCAGTCCCGCAGTGTGCCGCCGTGTTACCGCTGTTGCATTTCCCGTCAGTACATGTGCAAGGCTACATCGCGTCACGGCCTGGCGGTTTGCCTCCGGATGGACCATGCCCGTGGAGTCGGAGGTGGAGATGAAGAGGGTGAAGATTGCGAAAAGAAATGAGACCGACTCACCAGAAACCAGAGGCAGAGCAGCACTTCTTTTCGCCGTAGTTCTTGCATGTCGCCTGGAATTGGCTGCCGCAGAGGCCGTTGGACGTGTCGCTGATGCCCGGGGACGGCGGCGAGCAGGACCCGAAGCCCGATTGGCAGCCCGTTCCGCAGTACGTCAAGCTAGAGCCGCTGTGTTAAGGGGGAACAAGCATGGTCAGCCGCGTTCCTTGCTGCGTAAGAGGCTTCTTTCATCTTCCCGAAACGACTCACCAGAACCCGTAGAACGAGCAGCAGTTTCCGAACGCCGAGTTGAGGCATGTGTATCCGTTCGTGCCACCACACGTCTGGTCCGGTGACACCTTGCCTGTAGGCGCGGAGCCTGCGGACGACGACACTCGAGTGACCGAGGCGGAAGAGGTCGGCGGGCTCGAGATCCTGGTGCTTAGCGTCGAGGACCTCGTGCTGGTGGGCACGATCGTAGAGCTAAGGGCGCCACCGGCGCTACGGTACCAGTTGGACTTGGGGTCGTTAAGACACTCACCCACCGTCACGAGTCGATAACCTCGGGCCTTGGCGGTATCAATCATGAACTGGGTCAGGTTAACCACCGTCTGGTAGTGGACATCATGGGACAGCTCGATGTAGCTGTTGGCCGCAGAGTTTGTCGAGACGCCATTGGAGAAGCGGTCCTTGGCTATCTGGATCAACTCGGGCGTGTCGTACATGTAGTCCTTGGTGTCGACATTGATGTTGATGATGTGGTATCCGAGCGTCCGGAGCAGGTTCTGGCAGCCAGACCCGGCTGAGCACTCCAGGTACGGCGGACGCATGTACGTCGGGATCCATCCGAAGAGGTTCCGGAAGGCCATCTCGTTGTAGATGATCTCCGTCCTCTGGATCGTGCTGTTGACCAGGTTCAAGTTGCGGTGCGTCCAGGTGTGGCTGGCAATGTGATGGCCGAGGGCGTGCATTCGGCGCATGATGTTCGGCCATGGTGTAGACGGATCGTCCATCCGCTTCTTGCCCTTGTTGTTTCCGGCAATAAAGAAGGTGGCGGTTACGTTCTGGGCCTCGAGGATGTCGAGAAGCTGCGAGGTGTAGATGTACGGCCCATCGTCAAAGGTCAATGCCAAGGTTCCCGGGATGGCACAAGTGGTGATGATGGAGCCTAGAGTTTGGGTTGTGCATGTTAGACTGGCCCGTCCCGCGTTGCATGAGACAAGCAGATGAACACACCGTACGGCACGGATCCCACGAGAGGACGGGAGATGCTCTCCGTGCTAGCGCCGGGTGGCGGAAAGCTGTCGCGGCCGTGTTAGCACCAGGCCACACGGGCATAGAGACCGGCGAGAGCCAAGCCCGACGTCTCAATGTAAACCGACCGGGACTTACAAGGTATCGCAAGAATCGCTGTATTGGAGCTGGCATTGCGAGCCGCCGCAGTATTCTGCCGTCTTTCCACACCATCCGCCTTCACTGCAACACTCCCCCGAAGGACAGGACCCAATTCCGGGCCCGCACTCGGCGCGCTTTCTCAACGGACTGTCGAGAGTGGCGGCCATGGCCGCCCCTGAGAGGACGAGAGGCAGCAGGACATGCATGGCTGGAGGATATCGAGGCGTTTCGCAGATGCAAAGAGGGTATGATTCCGGCCGATCGATGACGCTGATGCGGGCAAGATGGGAGATCGGGGTTCCGAAACTGTTCGAGGACGGCGAGGAGCGGTATTTACACGACGTGCCCGGAGAGAAAAATTGTCTTGACAACCGCACGTCTGAAAGCTCAATATCTCCACACGGGTCACGCCAAGAGTGCTTGCTTGAGTCCAGTCGCTCGGAATAGGCAATAGAGAGTGCAATAAGATGCTGGCCGAGGCTTGACACTTGGCAGCTGGCTCCATGGCGCTGGTCAACTGCATATAGTCTCGATTCTCTTGGGCTAAGGATGGAGTCAGACGGGACGGGCGGCACTCTGACGGGCAGGTTGGCACAGTTCCGACCTCCATGATACGAGCCGTTGCCCCTCTAGATCTCGACCCAAGGCCACCATTGCCCGGCGCGACAGCCACCACCACGCGAAGGTGCCCACGTTGCTGGGTCCGTAGCCTCGGGGCGGGCAACGGGGCTGCCCTTGACAGGCCTGGCCCATCCATAAGCAGATGGCTATACGAAGTTAAAAGGCCGTGGGCCGGTCAGTGCCGTACATTGTAGGCCCCCGAGTTGGGTTCCTCCCGATCACGACCCCGAGTTGCCCGACTACTACGTTGAGGCTGGGATCTGCAGACATTGTCAGAGCAAGTCGAGCTGCATGACGACCCGTGTGCGTTGGCAGGCTAACAAACAAAAAGGAACAAATTTCCTTCTGTCAATATGAGATGGGCTGAGTGAGACAAGACAAATTGGGACCTTGCAGGCTTGCAGAAGCTGAGCGGGTTAGCTTCCTGATGCTCCACAGCCAGTCCAGCCAGGCAGAACGAAGATCCACGACTGATGATTGACTGATGATGTGCTTTTTCGCATTCGAAAAGACCAGGGGAGGGCGGGGGCTGGAGGAAGATCAGAGGAGCTGGGATGTAGGTATGTGACCGGCTGTTGGCTGGGTGGACGGGTTTACAGGAACCCCCGGGCTCGCTCTGATGATCCTTGTCGGCCTTCTCATTGAATTATCCGAGCGTAGCCGGTCTGGGCTTAGCGGGAGAAGCCGGGGGTCTTCTAGGGGTCGGGCAAGTCGGGGTCAAGGATGAGGATGAGATCAAGGACGACGAGAGGTACTTCCTATTACTTCCCACCAAGTGCCTTACGAGAATCGGTACTGTCAGGGGCACCCAGCAAGGTTGTGGGCATAATCGAAATGCTAGTTTTCTTTTGGGCTGGGGATCGTTGTCCTTGTTCGTCCTCTTGTTTGCTGTCCGTTTCGTCGGCTATTGTTGTCAACCAAAGAGAGAGAATCCGCCTGGCATCGACGGGTAGATCGAACCAGCGGATGAACCAAGGCGGGCGTTTGTCTCGTGTCTCGTTCCTCTGATCTGGTCACTGCTTGTCCTTCGGATGCGGCCGTCCCTTTTCTGACTCCGAGAATCTGGTTACAGACCAGAGAAGGATGACAGCGCCGACAGCCGACGCGGCAGCCACACACGCCAACGAGTCCAGTGGCTTAAGACCATTGTTTTGACTGACTTTCTTCTCGAATGTGACAATGGCGTATAGAGAGTGAGTTGTTTCTCCTCGTTCAACGTTCCGCTCCATCTTGCCGATCAGCGAGCTCTCTTTCGACTTCACCCGTCATTCAGGCAACGGATTGAAAGGCCTTGGCCCACGAAATAAGGCAGGCCAGGCTAGGCCACCGCCCCATCGATATTCATGCTGTCAGCAATTGATCCTTCTTCCCCGCACACCAACCTCCTTGGTGGGCTTTTCGTCGCATGTTTTTTTTCTCCCTCTCCCCTCGATCGCCAGAGCAGAAAGTACTCGTTCACGCCTGTACGAGAGGCGACGCCAGTCGGGATGTTGAGGTCATCTTGGGTCGGACAAACGCGCGAAGTGGAAATGGTCGAGTACGGTTGTCTAGTCTCATGGACGCGATCTCCTCGTATTACCAAAAGCCGAGGAAGCACAAGTCATGAGACTGAAGCGGTGCGATGTCGGCGTGGACCAATTGCATCCCCGGCCTCATACAAAGAGTGAGATGCACCTCGTCTTTTCTGCATTGTTGGACAGCTTGGCTCCCACTTGGCAGGGCTGCGGCTCCAATACCCGTCCTCGGCGCGCTGTGTGTCGCTGTACGGTTCTAAAAATTGCAATGCATCTCGCATTTGCTGTGCAGATGCCACCGGTGCGAAGAGACCTTGATGACTGGGCTGGTTGCTGGTCTCCCCAATTGCTGGCTGGGTTCGTCAGAGGCGGCGAGTGCAGAAACTCCCACCAATCGCCCCGACATCGAGGGCACACACGCTGAGAAAGCGAACGAATCCAATTCTCAGGGCAATCAAAGACGCTTCCACGCCGCAGAGCACTAGCCCAACAGGCGCGCAAGTGGTCGGTCTGGTGGTGGTGCGCCTCGTCCGTGAACATGGCTCCGGTGGTGTCGGTCGGCAAATGTTGCGATCTCGCAGTGAGAAGACGGGAGTCGCTCCTCTCGCCACCGCGCTACGACCGTCGCCCACCGTCTAATTAGCGTATGGTCGCTATGTAGTTGGATTTTCTCGGTATTACGACCCTTTTCGAGAAAAGCTGCCGCTGATGAAACCGGCTGAGCGAGACGTGATGCTATTCCCGTACTTCGCCGTGCCGTTCGAAATTTCGGCCTCCCATCTTCCCCTTTCGGACGGCATATTTGCTTGTTTGGCAAAGTGTCATGCCACGACACAGCTACTAGTTCGAACTCGTGATGACAAGCTTGGCTGGGCAGGGCCTCAGTGGCCTGAAATTCGCGGGATGATGTGCTTGCTGGGAGCCGGACGGCAGCCCGCGTGTTGCATAACAATTTCTTTCCCTGTGGCGCTGCGCCGGTGCCGGGACGGCTTGAACGAGGGAGATCTTAGCGGACGTTTTTTTCTTCTTCGTCGTCCTGAAAGGGCTTGAGAGGGGACGAAAAGGGCAGCAGAGGCGTCTGGGAGAAACAACCGGTGATTGGCGTCTATCCCCACCACGTGTATGCCGCCCGGTGCAAGGGGCAGATTGTGGCTTAGAAGCTTGGATCGATATCCGTGATGCTCGAACTTCGGTGAGGTGAGGAAAGGCAACTACGTATGGATCATGGATGGAGGAGACGCGGTACGTAGCGGACGGGATCGAGGGCGTGGAGCCCGGACCGGAAACCCATGGACGGGGGCGGCAAGACTGGGGTGGTAAGGGAGCCAGGGGGGCGTGTGAAAAAGAGGATCTTAGTCGATGGTGGTGGTGGTGGTGGTGTTTGTGTTTGTGCTGGTGTTGGCGTTGGCGTAGACAATGATGCGAGAGAAGAGGGAGAAGCAGAAAAGAA
This sequence comes from Colletotrichum brevisporum, assembly GCA_030770045.1. Taxonomy (NCBI): domain Eukaryota; kingdom Fungi; phylum Ascomycota; class Sordariomycetes; order Glomerellales; family Glomerellaceae; genus Colletotrichum; species Colletotrichum brevisporum. The sequence goes on from JAUGSI010000001.1 coordinate 13,478,081, forward strand.
GAAATAAGCCGGGGCGAATAACCCCGCCTCTATGCAATACCACCCACTCGCAGTCATGCAATTAAATGCAGCAACCAGGGGGCCGCACCGCTCGGACTGAGACATGCATTTAGCGGGGGCGGGTCCGTGTCTTCGCCGATTTGCATAATGCATGACATTTGCATATGCATCGTCCGTGGGTGCATGAGCGAGTAAGAGTAAGAGTAGGTAACCCTGGGGCGGGGGGCCCTCACCTAGCGAGGAAGATGACCGAGCGGACGAACGTCCGTCCCTCCATCGTCTCGTCCCTTTCCCTCCAATCATCCCATCTTAACCTCTTTTTAGCCGTATTGCTTTCTTCTCTCACGCTTCGACACTTAACGTCGTCCCATCCGACTTTGCGAATTCGCTCGCCAAGCCAATAGCTTCCGGAAATACTCGAAATCTGCATACGCATCAGCTTCAGCTTCAGCTTCAGCGCCGACAACAGCAGTAGTGACGACAACAGCTGCACATAGTAAGCCGACAGCATCGCGGATTTCTCAGCAAAGCCGAAGAAACACTCGGTGACGGCCTTGAGCTTGCTCTTTCTCCGGACACGCTCTCCATACCACGCAAGCAAGGCTCATCCTTGTCTGGCCGGGTTGCTTCACACCCCCCCTCCTCTAACCTCAAGCCCGCACCCCCTAGTCGACGTCCTGGCAGCAGGTTCCCGTCGAAGAACCCTCCCAAAACCGCTTTCATGACTTTTTTTTATGTTGAGAACGTGGATTTTCGCCTTCTCGATGCGCAGACCCGTTCGGCCAGAAAGTGATCGTCGGTCCAAGACCGGTGGCCAAGCAAGGAGCAAAAGCCCTCGGCGTGGAGTTGCGAATGCAACCCTCCAGCGTAGCTTTCGGTGTTTGTCGATTCATCTCGATCCAGCACCCCGGCCGCCGCTTACGACCTCGAATATGACCTTGCAGCGGATTATCAAGTTCAAGTTCCGCGTCGTCAGGCTTGTCAGAGTCCCAGCCAGCCACCCCAGGCGCACCCTGTCACCCCCAATGGATAAACGAGCCAAAATGGAAATAATCAAGTGAGAGAGAGTGAAGAGAAAAAAAAAACACCTCCCCAGCTCGAACGACCAGGGCTTCCTGCATGACATCAAGCGTCGGAGGGGACCTCGGCGAAGTTGTGATGGACGAGCAGGGGAGATGAGTGTCTTTGCCTGCTTCATGCATCCGGGCTTGCCAGCTTGGCGATCCCGCTGGGTGATGGGATGGTGTTGAGAAGAAGTGACCCGACGAGCTGAGGCCGTGACGGGGAACCCTTGAGTACCCAACGTCTCTTCCGGGCGTGTTCTGGATTCCTGCCGGTGCAATGATTCTGCCATTCTCGTTTTTGCTGATGCCATATCGCGCTATCCGTATTGCTTTCCTCCGCCCGTGCGGTGTCGTCTTGCCGAAGCGCGCCTGTCCCGTCTGTGGTGCTTGTATCTGCGCTTTCACATTCCTCGCGCTTTGGGGGTGGGCCGTTCAGCCACCTTCAGGCCGCTTGCCATGGACTGCTTTTGGTCAGACTATTGTTGGCCGTCGCCTGTTTGACTTCCCAACTCTGGCCCTGCTCGGGAGCTAGGCTGGACCTGAAACTATCATCTCGTCTTCTCTTCCGACTTTGATCTGTCCACGGCCCCGTCGCCATCCAAGCCGCGTGCCGTCGGCTTGGAGCCTCACGGAGTCACCACCACTACCACCACCACCATGGCCATGGCCATGGCGTCCATGCCGTCGTGCAAACGTGGATCCCGATTAGGCCCGGCCGCACACGGGTTGATGCCATGTCTCAATCGTTTCTTTCCGTAGGCGCCTGGCATGGAGAGGCCGCTGCCACTCCAAAGTCTGGGCAGCCTCGAGACGCAGACGCTGACGCCGCCAGGGGCAGGGCCGACGTGAGTGGGCTGTCGGCCGTCTCCTCCTTCCTCTCCTCCTCCTCATTGTTATCCATCATGTATGTCAGTGCCTTAGTTGCCAACTCTTTTTAACTCCCGTCTCCTTTCTTTCTCAACCGGGTTTCCTTCCTTCCCGACGTGCGCCTCTCTTCCCTCTTTACGCCCTCAAACTGCTTGGCAGTGAAGTTGACTTTCCAAGAAGAAGATATCAAGGACATCCTCCTCCTCTTCCTCCTCCTCCACCACCACCACGACAACTCTTCTTCGCCATTCGTTCTTCTGCGGTCCATACCAGCCCGTCCTTCGTTATACCCCTCCACCATCTTCATCACAATGAACTCCCAAGTGCTTACTCCCGATACCCCGGAGAGGTCTCCGACCGGCCGAGGCGACTATCCCTTTGACTCTCCCGAGTCACCCAAGGACAAGCCTGAGCTTTGGGAATACTCTCATGATGGCTACTACCCCATCACGCCCCCCACTGAGGAGTGCGAGTCGGATGAAGAGCTCGCCACCATTGCCAGCTCCATCGACCTCGAGTCTGAGCCCCTCGTCGCCGTCATCGGTGTCGGATACGTCGGAGAGCACCTCGTGGGCAACTTCGCTCGCAAGTTCAACGTTCTCGGCTTCGACGTTTCTGAGGCGCGAGTCCATAGCCTCGAGAACGAGTTCGGTCCAGACAGCAAAGCCAAGTTCACCCATAAGCCAAGCGACATGGCAGCTGCCACGCACTTTCTCATCTCTGTGCCCACTCTTCTCCGCCCAGACCAGACCGTCGATACGTCTTTTCTCAGATCCGCCCTCAAGAACGTCGCAACATACGCTCGCGCTGGTTCCGTAGTGGTCGTCGAGTCGTCCGTCGCCGTTGGCATGACGAGAGAATTGCTTGGCCCCCTCGCTAAAGAGCGTCACTTCTTCGCCGGCATGTCTCCTGAACGCGTCGATCCCGGCCGTGTCGAGCCCCCCGCCCATGCTATTCCCAAGATCGTTTCCGGTCTGGACGACATGGTGCCCGGCTCTCTCAACGCCATCGTTCGCCTTTACTCCCAGGTGTTCGATAACGTTGTGCCCGTGTCACGACCGGAGGTTGCTGAGATGACCAAGCTGTACGAAAACTGCCAGCGGATGATGTGCATTGCGTTTGCCAACGAGATGGCTGATGCTTGTCTCGGCCATGGTGTCGATCCGTACGAAGTCTCTGGCGCTGCGGCTACCAAGCCTTTCGGCTACATGCCCTTCACGCCCAGTCTCGGTGTCGGTGGCCACTGTATTCCCGTCAACCCCTACTACCTTCTCTCCAACAACCAGTTCCCTCTCTTGCAACACGCAACGGAGAGAATGCGTGCTCGTCCGTCAGCGATTGCCCAGCGCGCCGTAGACAGACTTTGTGCGGAGAAATCGCGGCCAAGCGTCCTCGTTGTCGGCATGGGCTTCAAGAAGGGCCAGTCTCACCTCGCAAACTCCCCAGGCCTTGAGCTCGCAAAGAGCCTCGTTCTGTCGGAGAAGGTCGATGTTTGCTGGGCCGATCCCCTTGTCAAGCAGGAGGCGGTGCCGCAGATCGCTCGTTTGAACGACATCGAAGAGTGGAATGCGAAGTCGCTGGAAGAGCGCTTCGACATGATCATCGTCGCATTCCGTCAAACAGGTCTCGATTTCGACGTTCTCAGCCAGCTGCAGCACACTCCGGTCGAAATGTGGTGCAACTAAGCCTTCAACAACGGCCATGCGGCTGCTGGTGGCGCTCTTCTCGTTCACCGTCGGCAGATCTCTCTCTTTTCTCAGAGCCGTTTCTCACGACTTTCCTTTCTCTCTCAAACCATCGGGTTTCCACTGGGTTTCTGGCGCATGCGTCTGCCTGTTTGCTAGGATATGTCAATACTGGAGCAAACTGCAGCCGGGCGCAAGAGACGAATGGCGGACGTAATACCTCGGAGTTTTCCTTGCTTCTCTTGGTTCTTTGTCTCTATCATCGGACGGTGTCACGGTGTTTTCTTCTCTTTTCTTGGTAGAGAAAAAGTGGTCGATTTTAATGCGTCTTGACGACACGGGACTGGACGGGCACACTGACGGTCGTCGACGATAGGTGCGCGATACATATTTCCAGGGAATTGTTCCTATAATTGACTCATAAGTGTTCAACGGATTCCATCTCCGCGTGAAGTTGTCCCTGATAGGAGAAGGCTCGACGGCGCCTTCTGGTCCCAATTTGGTTGAATACATCCTCCGGTGTCGTGACGGTCGGTTTCTCGTTCGCGATGGTCGTTCGTGGGGGTTCTCGGGAGTAAAAGTAGACACTGAATTGCCTGCGCCTTCGGTGCGCCGTCTCTGGTTTGGCCTGTCCCAACCCCGTCGACACTCGCAACCTGATCGCACATGTCGGTATTCCGCGCATCGCATTGCATCCCTGCCGAGATGAACAAATCCAGACGCGGGAGTCGTCTCTTTTATCCACCGGATACGACCATTATGGGAAGGGGTCCTCCGGGAAAGACGGCACAGGTTGCATGTCGACATGCTGGTAAAAGACTAGTTCTCACGACCCTCCCCCAGGATACGATGCATGACTGTCGCAGCCGGTGCCGACATACCGGGCTGCCCCGTGAGCGATGACCTGTGGGAAGCGTTGCTTGGTGGTCGAACGACGCTGAACCCCCGTGCCACATCCGAGGGGCTACGGGGATTAATATAGGACTTCAAACTCTATGCGGCCCAACGCAGCTCTGGCCTGCACTTCTTTCTCTGTCCTAATCGCGACGTCTATCGGATGTGAGGGATCGATATCTGCGGCCGTCGCTGGTGCTGCTATGTCGTTGGCGCGCAGCCCGGACCCGGTTCATATCGCGGTGCATTATCTATTGATCTGCGCGGCATCGGCACGCGGCCGGGGGTTGGTTGGCAGCCTTGCCGTTTCCAGACGAACGGCATACCTGGTGTGAGATAAGAGGGTTGCTTTCGAATTGTTTTCGGGGCCGGTGGGTTGTCGCCAAAACCCATTTCGAGGTTCTAGATGCAAGTGAGGATGGGTGGCAGACGGAACAACACGAGGAGCAATACGAAAAGAATTGGCGAAAGAGAAGGGCGAAGCAGGGCGAAGCATGGCGAAGGTGGTGTGAAGGCGGTGAGGAAATTTCGGTCGCGCACCAAAGCTGTATGTGTACATATGTCAAGCGGCCGGGAACGATTGCTGTGAGGAGGTTAAGCGAAGTATGGATGGCGGATGGTATTGTCGGGAACGGAGCCGTGTCTTTCCCCCCTCCCTCCCTCGGACGTCGCCTCGTATCCTTTTGTATTTGGACAACCTCGGCTCGGCGAATGTTTCTGCGGCTGCCAGAGAATGGAAACAGAAGCATGCTGCACGACACCCTCGGCGATGCGCACTTGGCATGTGTCGAATGGAAGTCCGTCCGGGGGATACCGGCGCCTCGGTGCCGCGGACAGCGGCGGGCTTCCAGCTTCGTTGGTGTGGAAGGGCATGATGATCAAGCTGATCAGACGTGCTCTCTGTCTGACTGCATGTCGGTCTCTGGGCATCCGGTCAGTGGAACTCGGCCAACGAGAAGAGGTCAGGTCACCACAATCTGTCGATCACCGTCCTCCGTCGGGCACCGGGAGCTGTCGAGAAACGCCGTGATGGGCATGGCGTAGAATGATGATATGGCTTCTTCGACGGGCACTTCGGAGCCCGGTGATGTCGTTTATCCCGTTGCCAAGGCCGGGTATAGTTAGATGTCCATCCTCAGGACGAGCGGTGTTGGGTGACTCGGAGGGCGCGCATCCCGGGCGGTGGTTGTGGATTGAAACCTATGCGAGGCCCCATCCGTTGGGACGTTCTCTGAGTGATTTCAATTTTTTCCAGCTGGAGATGTCCTAGAGAGCCTGGAGTACGCAAATCTTCAGCTGGGAGATCCCAAAGTGTCTCATAAGAACGGTACCTACTGGTATCCAAGCTACCAAGTAGATAGTAGGTACCTACCTAGGCAAGGTTGGAGGGAGGTACCTAGGGAAGATACCTACCTTAGGTAGACAACATTCAAGAGCAGAGGGCAAGGGCAGCTTCGAGTAAAGTGCCTCCTGCTTCTTTGGGCATGTCAAGCAACTCCTTCCTGCTTGGGTTGTTCGGAGGGTTTTGGAAAGAGTCAGTCAGCCCTGCTCCTTCCCGTCTCTACTTGCCTAGGTACGTATCGTAGGTAGGTACGTAGGCAGCCCTTTGGTGGAAGTTGCAACAAGTCTCTGCCGTTCAGATGGAGAGCCCGTGAGTCGGTCATGTTTCCCAGCGTTCTCCAGACTGACGGGAGCACCACCCAGGGCCATGAGGCCAGGCGGGACGGGCACGAGGTTGTGTTCCTGGCATCTCTGATCCGGCCGCGTCTGGCTTCCAGTCTCTAGATGACTCCCCCATAGGGCCAATGGAGGAAAAAGGACCCGGCTGCCCTCGTCATCTGGCACCATTCGTGAGATCCAAGCCACCGTGAGCCCATACGCGTCCTTGGCTTCTGTACATTTGCCCAATGGGACGAGAAGGCAGGCGCGAAGCAAGTCGAACCGGTTCTTGGCATGTTGCGGCGCAGGACCGGTTGAGCTTGAGATCCAGCCTCCCGTTGAGTGAGTGGCTCGGGCCGAGGGCCACGCTTCGGGGCCTGCTGTGTATGAGTTGGAGCGGAAAGCCGGGCTGTTCTTGAGCGAGTTTGAATTACGTATCATCATAGGGGGTTACATCACTGGCGAGAAGGAGAGAGGAACATGTCGAGACCGGGACGAAACCAGGCCGTCTGATCGGATTTCGATTGAATCGTGCGAACGCGTGTCTATAGCTCTCCTCCCAGTAATGCAAGCAAGCCTCTCGATATCTCACCAAGTTTTTGCCGAATCCACCGAGCGAACGAATCGTTGCCGTTGCCTCTTGGTCTGTTTTGAGACCATTCCCACGAGTACTTGTTGAATCCTCCAGGTGAATGAACCATCGCCGTTGCTTCTGTCTCTCTCTCTCCATGTCACCTCGCTCTTTCCCCGCCAAATCCTTTTTGAGTCCGCCGTGTGAATGAAACGCCACCGCCATCTTTCAAGAATGCTCTTTCCTCGTCTCCCATCAAGTTTCTGTCGAGTCCGCCGAGTGAATAAAACCACTGTCTTGGTCTGTGCTTATCGAGACCGCTCCTTCCGCGTTTGCTTTTGCCGTAGATGGTCCTTCGCGATATTGATTGCTGGGGGGTGTGGGATGTCGGATCGTGAAAGCGTGATGGAGGTGGTCGAATCGAGGTTAGGAATAGGAATGTCGCGAGTAAGTGAGTTGAAGCAATGCCATAGAGACGATTGAAGACGGAATTGATTGAGCCTCGGGAAGTGGGTGTATCGGAAGGAAGCATCGAGAAACAGACTGGGCGTAGGGGTTGTACCGAAGTGAGAAGGGGCGAGTTGCATTGGTAGTTCTTCAGTACGCCGACAGCAGCTGGCCCGTCAGACCACCTCCCATCTGGCCACCCTTGTGCTCATCGTCGTCGTCGTCGTCTGGGGTGCGCTGCTTGATGAAGCGAGGAGGGTGCTCGTCAACATAAGCGTCATCAACCTCGTACTCGCCATCTTCATCGCTGCCAACGAACAACCCATCCGAATCCTCCTCCTCCGGCTCGCTGTTCTTGGGCATCGGCGAAGGCGACTCCTCTTTGATCTGGACCGTTCGCCGGTCGCGCGCGGAACTGGTCGGCTGGGATTGGCCTCGAGGGCGGGCGATTTTCTTGGGTGTCTTCAGACCCAGAACGGTCCTCTGACGGGGGCCTCGGGGAGCAGGAGCGCCCCTCCGCTCCGAGCCCTTGCTCTTCGACGCCTGAGATTGTTCAAGGTGGCGGGCGCAGACCTGCCAGTCACTTCTGCCCCCCATCTCGAAGGCGGCAGCGGGGAGGCAATGCCGGCCTCGAGAACAGAACTGCCACCCCCGGAACGCCGGGTTGCCATTGACGCCCTCAAGGCAGAGCCTGATGGCGCCCGGGGGGAAATTGGCGAGGAGGCAGTTCTGGTGAGGACGCGGCTCCTTCCTGCCCTTCCCCTTACCGGCCTTCTTCTGAGGCTGTTTTGTATCTTGGTTAGCGATACGTCCACGACAGAGACGACGGATGGAGGTAGTGATGGACGATGGAAAAACTGAAATACTTTGAAGTTGAAAACTTCGAGGCGGGAGAGGGGCAGGATGAGGGAGGACAGATTGGGGAGGCTCATGGTTCAAAAACAATGCTCGAAGAAGCACAAAGACGAAGAAGAAGAAGAAGAAGTAATCAAAGGAAACACTTACGGCCATTGTGATGCTTCTTCTTTTATTGTTTTGAGGGCCCAAGGCTCCCTCTCCGGTATATAGAGGGCTTTGGCACGCTTCTTCTTCAAAGAAGCTTCTCGCGATGTGGTTGAGCCAAAGAAAAAAGAGAGAAAGGTTTTCAGAGACCAGTCCCTTTTATAGGGAGATTTTTGACTGATAGTGACGACTAATCGACGGGCCTTGGGGCTGTGGGAGCCCACGATCCAAAGAAGCCGTTGACGCGGGGACATGTTGGCGATCATTCCCATCGTATCCTAGGGCATTACTCCAAAGACGACGGACGCGAGGAGTGACGGACACCAGCAGTGATCAACAGCAATGCAAAGGTCGCGCAAGAAGTGAAGACCTCACAAGGAGCAAAGGGGTCGGACAAAGATCTTGTGATTCTTGCAAGCTTGTGAGGAAACAAGATCTCACAATGGGTGAAGGCCTCATGATAGGCGAAGGTCTCATGATGAGTGAAGGACCTGCCAGGAGTTAATGACTTGCAAAGAGCATAGCACTCGCTAGCAGTGAAGGGCTTTCAGGGGGCAGAGGACTCACAGGGAAGGGCTTCGGGGCCGAGTACTTGGGTAGTTGAGGCGGTTGCAGTCGCCCAGTTGGATCTTGGTGATGTCGAAAGGAGGGTTTGGAAGCGGGAGCAACCAACACACAAGAAAACTAAGAAAGGAAGGTAGGGTTAGAGAGAGCCGGACGGGGAGGTAGGTAGGCAGCTGGGAAACACTGAGGGAGACTCGAAAAAGCGGGACTACCTAGGCAACGACTTTGCCCTTCAAGCTCATCAGACTGCAAGACCAAAATTCAGGCCCCCCAGGTGCAGTCCCTAGTATTACATTAGACTTGCAGTGCCGTAGGTGATTCCATATGCTGGAGGGCCACTGGCTGATCACCACTGAGGGCAGGCGAGGCATCACACACACCGGGAGCGAGGTTACAGAAATTAGAACCGTGTATTAAAAGCAACTTGCGTAACCAAAGGGTATTCGGCAACGGGTCCCTGCTCTAGATATACATTTTGACTATCGGAATATCGCGCTGAAGACAAACACAAATCGATACGAGACTTGGACTGCCGCTGACAGTCAACAGAGGGTTGTTGAGCAATCTGACGGATGTGGAAGCAGACCGAAACGCCGGAAATGGGAGAAGAACGCTGGTTGGTATGCGAAGCAAGACCCGTTTGCAGACAGATTTGAGGGGGATGAGTGCCGAATTAGTCGCCGAGAGGCATCCCCTCGAGCTCGTCCAGCAGACGACGCCAGTTGTCGGCCAGCATCTCCGAGTACTTGACGCGCTCCTGGGCCCAGTCCTGGTTCCAGCGCGACACGTGGAACTGGGTCGTCTGGAAGTAGATGAGCTCGTCACGGATGCACTCCTTGACGAAGATGGAGCGGTTGTGCTGGTTCACGATGGACTCCTTGTCCTGCAGGGGGTTGTTAGTGGTGGGTCCGAGGAAGACGGGGGAACCTTGGCATACCTTAATGATGGCATCCACCACCTTCTCAATCTCGCCCGGCTTCACCAGGCCTTCGGGTTTGCTCCGGAGGTTGGCCAGCTTGGTCTCGTTCGTCTGGATCCTGCGCTCGAGATAGGGAATGTTGTCCTTGTCGAGGCGCTCCCTCCGGTCGAACAGCTCGCGGACGCTGACGAGAGCATCACGCTGGCGCTTGAGGTCCTCCAGCACACCCTCGTCCCATGCCTTGCTCTCGTCTTCCATGAGGCTCTGGCAAGTTCTGAGATGCCTGCTCATGGATGTCAGGCCGTCGTTCAGCAGGGGTACATCGTTGGTATCGGTTGCGTAGGTGTCGGCGCTCGTCTCCGTCAGGGAGGCCAGAGACAGAGCGATGCGGGCATGGTCGGCGGCGACGCCCTCAGTGCGCTTCACCAGACGGTCCATGATGTTGCAGACGTTGATGTACAGCTCGGCTGACCGTCGGATACCGGAGCGTGTTTTATCGAACAAGCCCTCGAGATTGGGGTTCAGTGAGTCCTCCAGACCAGGCGGCAGAACGCGGCCAGTGAACTCGTCTTGCATAGAGATGGTGGCCTGCTTGCGCCATACCGAGAGTTCCTGATGCTATTAGTGTAAGAAGCCGAAGTGACTGGGGTCAACATACTGTAGGCACGGTGAGGAACATGATGATGAGCTGCTCCTGGCTGAGGATGGGATGGCGAACGAGGGCATTCAGGAACCTTGCCAGGCCGCGGCGGCGCTTCTCGATGAAGGCGCCATCGTTGGACAAGTGGTTTCCATTCACTGTGCGGCGTTAGCGACAGCTGCAAACGCAATGGGAGAAAACGCGACAACGTACCTGAGACACGCTTGGGCGGCAGCAAGGGTAAGACTCTGAACGGGTAGCGCTTGTGCAGACAGTCTAGCAGCCAGACGAAGTCGCTGTACCGGCGGATGACCTTGCTGCCACGTCGAATGCTCGCAACCTCGTAGTTGTGGTGCTGGAACATGAAGAGGCCCTCCTTCTCCGGCATCAGAGTGACGATGATGTTCTCCTCCACACTGCCGCCTGTCCGTCCACTCGCAGCAGTTCGTAGAGCAGGCACGCTCGGAACATTTGCGACCGGGTCGCGTCCACCACTGGCGGCGCCGAAAGGACTCGTCACGGTGTTCGGAATCGTCTCGTTGAAGCCGCCTCCCGTGCCGCTGCCGTCAAAGTATCCACCCCAGCCGCCACCGGGCGATGTCCCGGTGTTTACATTCTGGGTGGCAGCAGTCGTCTCGGAGTCAATGGTCGCAGTGGTGTAAGACGACATGGTGCGACCGGCAATGGCGGTGCTAGGTGACGTGCCGTAGTTGCCGTTACCGTTGCCGTTGCCATTGCCATTGCCGTTCATGGAATGACGTTGTGGGCTGGCGCCGTTAAGCCTGCTCGGAGACTCGGCGGCGGCGTGGGCATGGCCCTTGTGTACGTCGGGGGAGTTCCACGGGTCATCGGATTCTGGGAAGTCCATCGGGGGTCGGCGCAGGGTGCTTGGCTTCGGCGGCGATGCGGGCGGTTCAGGAGTGGGCGTTGCCGGAGCTTGGGGAGGTTGGGCAACTGGAAGCTCGGAGACGGGAGGCATCACCGGAGCAGCATTCAAGCCGGCCAGCTTGGGGAGTGGGAGATCTGGTTAGTGTATTGGCAATTAGCAAGGAACCCCACACAGATTGCGCACTGATAAGTCGACAGTCGATGGCTCGGCAGACAGGGGACCGAGTCCATCATCGTCATGACCAGCGGGAGCGATGGGGATGGGGATGGAGCTGGAGCTGAAGCTGGAGCTGGGGGGGAGAAGAGGGAATAACATACTTCTGCGTCGCTCGTCCACGGTGTCGAGGCTGATGGTCTCGCCCTCTTGAGCCAGGGCGATGAGGGCCAGCAGGACATTGAACTCGGCGCGTCCAACAGCAATGTCGCCACCTGCGGCGGGCACCACCATGGACATGATCTGCGCCTGCTGGTCAGCCCCGAGTCGCGCGGCAGCAAACACCTTCGCCACGCCGCCGGCATTGACACGGCCAGCAGTCCCATCCTCGCGCACGACGGTATCAAAGGTCTGGATGTAGTCGTCGGGCACGTCGGAGGGAGGTAGCAGGTTCCGGACGACGTCGGCGCGGGACTTCTGCTTCCGCGGGGTGGGCATGTCCCAAGGCGAGCTCTCGGCTCCGGCGAAGTCGTCGTCGGTAAAGAGGGAGTTGGAACCGGACTTGGACATGGGCTCGTCGTCGAAGAGAGATTTCGAGGGGACGGCGGAGGTGTTGGAGGGCGAATCCGTTGGTGGTGAGGAGCCGAAGAGAGACATGACGGGCGAGTCTAGGGCCTACGCGCTGCTACGACGGAAGTATTATTATTGCTGTAACCTGCTGTTATCTGTTGTGAGGTGGTGTAGCACTCGCTGGAAGCTGTGCGCCGATGGAGCGATGCCGTCCAATGGATGTCGACAAAGGATGGAACGGCCTCGTAATTGATGCGTAACGGAACCTCGGAGTGACCTTGGCCTGGTGGTGGAGGACGCGGCGATGAGACTGGACGCAATGTAGAGCGACAGATAAGGAACGGGCAGCGAGGTATTCGTACGTCGAGCTTCCAAGGTTGCCGCGTAAGGTGCCGCGCGCAGGGTAGGTACGGATACCTTGACGTGCTCCGTGAGGATGCCTGATAGACGCAGGTCGTTGGGTAGATAGGTACCTCGACGTGAAGTACCTAGGTAGGTATCAGCGGGACGACGATACGACGTGACGAGATGCAGTCGATGATGATAGCGGACTAGGAAAGTAGACAGAACAATGCACAAGCCACGCAACCTCGAAAAAAATCAATGGCGTCCTAGACTTCACGACGGAAAAGCTTCAATATTTTTCACCTGCCTGATCACCTCGCGCGCGGCCCGTGGACGGGGGAACGCTGACGACACGCAACGCACCCCGAGAAGCCCCCCAGAGCCTGAATCCAACCCAGCTTGCAGCGCCTAGCAACCTGGTACACCACGCTGATGCGGAGCAAACAGGGCCTGCCGCAGGTGCTGGATGCGCATCAGATGGGGGGGGCTGGGGATGTTGTGGCACCGACCAGGTATTACGGACAGCGTAGGTAGGGGGGAGCTCCGGGCAGGAAGGTATCCGCACTGCGATCCACCGGGCTTGTTCACGTTCTGCGTCCTGGAACACTCCACTGCCCGGAGTTTCTAACTGCGTGCAGCAGTGAAGTCACAGTCCAGGTACCTACGTCTACTGTCTCCACTGAGCTAGGTACCTAGGTATCTCAGGTACAAAGTACCTAAGGTATCGGCCGGCTCCAGGAAAACCTGCACCAGCCACAATCGTCCATCAATCTATGGACCTACCTAGCCACCCTGCCCGGACCCGACATCCAGCAACGGTCGGTCGTGGCTGGTGCTCGGCCTTTCTTCGCATCCACGTCGTCGGCAGCTCCATCAAATTTTGGGAGCCTCGAGCCAGGAGCCTCGGGCTGCACTACCACTCCCACGCCAGTCGCCAAACACCACACCACCCACCATGCCGCCACGGTTATCCCCATTGCATGTGTCGACATGCTGTAGCCGGGCGCTGCGCCCGTCCGCGTCGACGACGAACCCCCTGAGCCTCGTCTCCCTCTTCGCCGGCCTCTCGATCGGCACCCGCAGCGCCTCCATCCTCGCCAACCTGAGGGACAACAAGGGGGCCTACAACAAGCGCATTCGACTCGGTCGCGGTCCCTCGTCCGGCAAGGGCAAGACGTCCGGTCGTGGTCACAAGGGTCAGAAGCAGCACGGCCACGTGAAGCCTTGGTTCCAGGGTGGTCAGACGCCTCTGATCGTGCAAAAGGGACGGAAGGGTTTCGACAACTGGTATGTGGCCCTGGGAAGCTTCAATGGCGGCCAATTGCTGTCGTAGACGGCAGCTTTTGGCCCCTATGAGATCGCTCGTCGCAATGTTACAGCAAAAGCTGACTGACGTCCCGCAGGCGCGCCCCCCGCATGTCCAAGGTCAACCTCGATAAGCTCCAGGAGTGGATCGATGCCGGTCGCCTGGACCCGACGAAGCAGATCACGGTCACGGAGATTATCAATTCGGGACTCGTTGGCACGGTCAAGGACGGCATCAAGCTGCTCGGCCGCGGCAAGGGCGAGCTCCGCCAGCCAGTCGACATTATGGTGTCGCGCGCCTCCGCCTCCGCCATCGAGGCGGTCGAGGGCGCCGGCGGCAAGATCCTTACGAGATACTACACGAAGCAATCCATCAAGCAGCTCCTGCGCGGCCAGAGCGAGAACACGGACAAGCCGCTGCCCCAGGGCAAGGAGCACGTCGAGGCCGTCCTGGCCGCCGCCCGCAGCAAGCCCTTCATGTACAGACTTCCCGACCCCACGAGCCGTACCGATATCGAGTACTACCGCGACCCGGCCCATCGCGGATACCTGAGCTTCCAGCTCCAGAAGGGCGAGTCGCCCAGTCTGTACTTCAAGGTGCCCGTCCCGAAGACGGTCGTGAAGGTGAAGAAGGCGCGCAAGAAGGAAGTCGTCAAGGAAAACACCCTCTGGTAAAAGGAAGACGGAGGGAGACGACGGGGAGAGGAGGAGACAGAGCCGCAGCAGACGATTTGTACCATTACTTCCAGGCGATATGTATGTACAGACACGATGTATACTACCCCCCAATGCAGCAAGAAAACGAAGAACCGCTGGGCCTTCTCCAAAATACCGGTCTCTCCCGGCTTCCGTCTGATACGTCAAGGCTCTTCAGCGACATTCGACCACGGGATTCAGGCAGAGAAAGAGGCAAACCCCGACGGCACTTTCGGGTGGTGGGGAATCGCATACTGAGTTCGGCCCAACTTTTATGAATTGGGAGGCTTAACAGCTCAGATCGTAGGGGGAATCATGCGGGCCGTCCGGAGTATGCCATCGTTCCGCGAAAGCGTATCCGTATCACTGTATCAGCATCACGGACTATTCGGTCTCGTACCCTCCTCGGATCGCACATTCCCATCTGCTCAAGCATGAACTTCGAGCGTTTGGTCTGATTCTACCATCCCTGCTTCCCAGAGTCAATTCGATCGTCTTCTGAAATACATGACGCCGCTTTCTCCCCTTCACATGTGCGGTCTGTTTCCCTCAGGCATTCAAAAAGCCATTGGGCAGCCATTATCTCTCCAAAAATTTGATTCTCAATTTCACATCTTCACTCGATCTACTGTAGCATTTAGTAGGTATGGACTATTACGAGTATATCCGCAGCGCGGGCCACCTTGCTCTTCTCGTGGCAGCATACAATCTTGCTTGGTTCTTCGTCCCCTTCTTCCAAAGCTCCAAGCTCGATCGTTATCTCAAAGTCGTCAATGGGAAGCCAGCTTGGGCTCTGGTCACAGGCGCCAGCGATGGAATTGGAAAAGGTCTGGCGGATGAGCTCGCACGCCGGGGTTTCAACGTCGTCCTCCACGGACGCAACGACGTCAAGCTGGAGGGGGTGAGGCACAAGCTCGCCCTCAAGCATCCTGAACGGGAGTTCCGCATCATGGTCGGAGACGCGGGGGTGCTGGGTTCCGGATCGCAGCCCTGGGACGTCATGCTGGCCTCCGTCGAGGGACTCAACCTGAGGGTCCTCGTCAACAACGTCGGCGGGCCCCCGCCAGACCCGATGATGCGGCGACTGGACCAGTCATCCATAGACGAAATAGCGTCGACCGTACATACGAATGCCCTGTTCCCGACGATATTGAACGCAATCATGATACCTCGATTCACCAGCAGCGCAGAGCCCGCGCTCATCATCAACGTCGGATCGGTATCAGACGGCGGGTGGCCGCTGCTGACTTTCTACGGCGGTTGCAAAGCCTACATCAACGCAATTTCGACCTCGATGGCGATGGAATTCGCACTGGACGGTATGAACATCGAGGTCATGGGGGTCCGTATCGGGGCTGTGGCCACGAAGCCGGAACTCTTGACGCCGAGGTTGTTCTGGCCGGCGGTGGATACGATTGCTAATGCGATCCTGGACCGTGTGGGTTGTGGTCGGCCAGTCCTGATTCCGTACTGGCCGCACTTGATCCAGATGCTGGCGTTGGATCTCGTGCCCTTGGCGGTGAGGAAGCCGCTCTTTGCAAAGGTCTTTGGGAGATTGCGGTACGAGGAAAAGAAGGCATTTCCTAAACAGTGACAGTCGCGCAATTTGAGTTGATGGAATCTATCAAATGTGGGTTGAGAGCAAGGGATAGGCATGTATAGGTACGTTGGAAGGTTGGAGGTATCTGTATGTAATAGGGGCAACGCAGTGAGTTTGCACTGTAGTTATGTATAGCATGATCATGGTTATCCACAAAGTTGAAATCATGGTTATCTAAAGCAATACTATCACTGCCCGTCCACCATGGAGATCTCTGGTATCCAGTCGTCCACAGCCACAGTCTCAGCCGGGCACTGGAGATTACGGTAACAGGAAGCGTTGCATGCGCTAAAGAAGCACGCATGTGGTCGCGATTGGCCGCGTGGTGGTGGTACTGTAAGGTACTAATACCACCTGTAGATGCTACCGACCGGGAAAGGATTGGATAAACACGAAAAATGCGCATGTTCATTGGTCGGATTGAAATAGGACGGAACACTGGACGGGGGAAGAAGTGTGGCGCAGAGGTGATAAGCTTCCAAAGAAACCTGCAGCAGGGAAAGCGGCAGGTTTGGCGCAGGAAGGCAATCTTGCCGACCCAATGCAAATGCAGGGAAGGAAGTTGCGCTTGCAGGCACCTGCACAATCGCTCCTGCCCAGGCAAAGGGTCCAAGAAGATCTAGGAAGGAGGAGGCCGGCGCAGCAGCACCATCAGCAGTCTGGACCTACTTTTGAGGCTTGGAGGGTTCTGTGTTCTATATTCCGTCTGGAAGGCAGCACCCGAACAACGCAGAGTTTAAGTGAAAGTCCAGATTGCCCGAGAAAAAGGAGAGTGCCCCGCTTCCTCCTTTCCGCGTGTCTTGGCGGGACGAATGGTCCAATGACGAGGTACGCCTGGACCAACATGGGCCCACCCATTGCCCCCCTTCGTACCCACTCTTCTTTCCGCAACCTGGCCTGGTTGGTCGCGTCGAGCAGGAGCTGTTGCAATTCCCGTGCAGTACCAGTGCCAGTACCAGGGCCCAGTCCACTACCACTGCCACTGGTAACTGCCAATGGCACTGCTACCACTGTCCAGTCCAGTCCTGTCTCGTAGCACCCACAGCAGCACAGTCTGGACCCTCAGGAGCCAAGGCACTCACTGAAGACAGCCTAGTTCCCTCCCCCCCCGGGCCCCCCATCGAACCCCTATCGCCGTGTCGCCCAGAAAATATGCCACCCTAACTTTTGCCTTTGCCTCTTGTCTGTCTGTGCCTGTACGGATACCTGTGCCTTGCTTTGCGCTTGCCTTACCTTGCCTTCGCCTTGCCTCTCCCGCCTGCTGGACCTCCGTCCTCCCCCATCCGTGACATCTGTCAGCTTTTTCCTCCCACACCCCCCGAAAAAGTTGGTTCATTTCTCACCAACTCCCTTTCCCACGAACCCCTCGACTCCCCCGACTTCGACCTCGAACTCGACCCTCGAGATCGAAAACCTCCCTCGGTCCCTGACGACGACGAAGACGACGACGACCACGGCGTTCGGTCACCTCCTTCGCCAGCGCCGCTGACCTGTGTCTATGTCGCCTGCCGAGCCCTTTCGTCGCAATTGATACTGCATTCCCCCGAAAGCAAAGGCGAGGATTCGGCTCGACTCGGTCAGATTAGTACGCCCGTCAGTCTAGTCCAAGGTGGCCTTCACTCCCCTGCTGTCTTGATCCCGCCCTTTCGCGGTATCACGCCTTCACCCGACCCGACGCTTGCTCGAGGGAAATTCTTCGTCCCTGCCGCTCGTTCACGTCTACTTCGCATTCGCATCGCCCGCCATTCAATCTTCGCCTGCTTCGATTAGACACGGCTTTGCTTTTGTTCGCGGTTCGCGTGTTCGTCCAAAAATCCTTAATCCGGTCCTCGCAATCGCCTCCTCCCCTTTATCCAGAGGTACCTCACCATACCACAGCCGCTCATAATCGACGCGCCAAACCCTTCCACGCTTGCCCTTGGAGCCACCCCAACTCGTCGTCCCTCGCCTCCGACCTCTTTCTTGATCTCACAATTGTCGGCGACGACGATCAGACGCAACCATGGACCTCTTTAGACGAGCCGCAAAGGCCATCCCGTCGACATCGTCGCAACTCCCCGTCGCCGACGAGAAGCCCAGCACCAAGCATGCTCGTCAGAACAGATTCACCTCGCGCCTCGCTTTCTTCAGGAGGCCGCTGCGCCTGCGCGGCAACTCGAGTATTTCCGTTCCTCTCGGGGTCGTCATCCTCTTCCCCTTGATCGTCGTCATTCTTATCCTCGTCTTGTTTGTGAGACACCCCAGCTCCCCTGGGAGGATATTGATGCCCGCCGGCGCCCCGCCAGCTATCAGGTATGTTTCTTCCTTCCGCGCGTCTGCAATTGGCTGCGTGCTGACTTGGTCGCGTGCAGGAAAATCAGCGAAGACCACGACAAGGTTTTTGTCACGGGATGCCTCCAGCCCGACACGAGCCGGCCCAAGGCCAACGGTGCCTTTGTTGTCTTGGCCCGCAACAAGGAGCTGGACGGTGTCATCCAGTCCATCAAGTCTATCGAGCGTCACTTCAACCGCTGGTACCACTACCCCTACGTCTTCCTGAACGACGGTGACTTCAACGAGACCTTCAAGGAGGTGGTCACCAACTACACCTCTGCCCCCGTCGAGTTTGGCAAGGTCGGCCCCGAGATGTGGGGTTACCCCGATTGGATCGACCACAAGGTCGCCAAGGAGGGCATCGCCAAGCAGGGCGATGCCGCAGTCATGTACGGCGGTTTGGAGAGCTACCACGCCATGTGCCGTTTCTACTCTGGGTAAGCAGGCCAAAATTTTGGCGAGGATTCCCGAATCGCTGCTAAAACATGATGCAGATTCTTTTACAAGCACGAGCTTCTTGCCAAGTACAACTGGTACTGGCGTTTGGAGCCGGAGATCAAGTACTTCTGCGACATTACCTAGTACGTGCTCATCCGGTCGCTCTTGACTGCCTTCGCTAACCAACACAGTGATCCTTTCTGGGCCATGATCGACGCCAACAAGACGTACGGCTTCACCATCGCCGTGAAGGAACTCCGCGAGACTGTCCCCAACATCTTCCGTTATGCATCTGCCTACAAGCGCCTCAAGGGTCTCAAGTCTAAGGGCCTCTGGGAGATGTTTGTCGACCCCGTCCCCGAGAAGAAGGAGGAGCCCACGGACCAAACCCCCCTCCCCGAGGAAGTCCTGCGCAGCGATCCCGGCCGCAACACCGTGCCGACGATTGGCCATGCCCGGCCATGGAGGGCGATTTGTCTCTTCCTGTACGCCATTTCTGGTCAACTTCGGTGCCAGTCTTGATTGGTTCCGCAGCAAGGAATACGAGGACTTCTTCCAGATGATGGATCGCAGTGGAGGTTTCTGGATGGAACGCGTGGTGATTATCGTGCGCGGCGGTCAGGCCAAAAGCTAACACCTGTCCGGTGGGTGACGCCATCACTCCTTAACGATGAGCGCCATATGCAAGCTCCGACATCCTACTTCCGAGACTTCGGATACCGACACACAACCATCCAGCACTGCCCCGCCAACGCTCCGGCCCGACAGCTTCCCAGAGAGCCGTACCTCGAGAAGACCACCCTTGACGACAAGAAGCGTTTCGAAGAAGATGACTACTGGGAGCACTGGGATACCGAGAAGGAGAACGGTGTTGGATGCCGCTGCAGATGTGACACTGACATTGTCGACGTTGAGGGAGCAGGAGGATCCGCCTCTCCGGTGAATTCACGATATGGCGGTGAATCGAAGCCAGCCTGTAAATCGGACAATAAGCGCTGGCACACGATGTGTCACGAGTCACGGCCAGCACATACCAATCCTGGCGCCAGAAGTTGGGTGGAAGAAACATTAAATAAACGGGTGTTATGCATATTGATAGCTTGAGATGCTGGGCATCCTTGTCCACCGGTTGTCTCGTTTAATACATAAGCGCGCACATGGTGTAACAGCATAGCCACCTTATTCCGATGCACCGCTACACAGTCCATTTGGGAGTTACGGGTTCATCGTCGCCAGACGCACAATATAATCGATTCTTTTTTCTTCCTTTTACACCGCACTGGGAACTTGCGAAGCATGAAATAGAGAGGTGGAAAGCTACAGAAACGACTTGGCTCGGCTTTGGATTAGTTTCCGACTGCCAAGAGCGTCTTACTTTTTTCGAGTGTATTTCGCGGAGAGAGAGCGCGCAAGAGAGATGAAGAGGGCTCCGACGCGGGGCCCTTTCTTTTTGCCATGCATGCGAAGGATACCAGTTGAACGAGACACAAACAACAAACATGGATGTTTGGTACTGGCAAGAGGGCGAGAGATGGGAGGCAGGGAGGGGTGGGTGGGCGACAAAGAGAAAGAAGAGAAGAGACACTTGTTTCCAACGTCTAGAAGGGTAGCATGCGGGGTCACGGACGTGCCCCGGCGGAATCCAACGGTACACATGCCTTGTCTACGACTCTCTATGTGTGAAATGCTGGCCTGGAGGTGGGATGTTGGGGACCAAGTTGTCAGTGTGAACCTCCACCAACCAGAGATTGCCTACCATCGACCGTCACCCTACCGTCAGAGGTGTCATCTCTTGACGGATCTTCGCTGCAGGATGGAGGGGATGCTTCGCGATTTGGACGTGGTCTGAAGCTGAACACCTATGACGAGCACGACTCTCACATGAGAGAACGTTCGTTGATATGAGAAACTCACTCTTGATGGTCATTCCATCCTTGGCTCTTGGCTCTTGGCGTATTCCATGGATCAGAGTGAAGCCCCAAAAGAACAAGCGCCCCCTCTTAGCATTAAATGTTTTTTTTCATGTGTATGTGCGTGTTTACCATCGTTTCTACCTCGGGCAAGCTAAGCAAACGCCCTTCCGAGGTCGCTGGAACGGCGATGTCTCAGAGTCGTGAAGCCGTGGTGTTTTTGTTTTGGTTTTCCTTGCGGTCTTCGCTTTCCCGCCTGCTTGGAATGGAAGACTTCGATTCAGAGCAAGGAAATGTCTCACAGAGCCGGGCCGGTTCTTCGAGGCGAGAGGTTGAAGAATTGGCGTTTTCTATTTTTGGGACGAGTCGGCGTTGGCGAGCATCCGACACTTGCTAATCATGTCAAGTGTGTTGACTGACGCTGACTCAATTACATTGAACAAGTCTATACTAAGATGATCTTGACGGTCTACCTCACAGTTGACATCTAGTACGGCAACTCACCATCCCCAGTTGGCGACTACCACGAGGGATCCGCCTGGTCCGTCACCGCACCGTGGCTCGCATCGCCGACCAGCCGGGCATACTTACCCAGGGCACCCCTCCGCACATGCGGCAGAGGAGCCTTCCACTCCGCCCGCCTCCTTCCAAACTCGGCCTCGTCAACGTCAATAGCATCAATGCGGTTTGTTTCGGCATTGATCGTCACCCTGTCGCCGTTGCGCACCAGCGCGATGGGACCTCCGACCGCCGCCTCGGGAACAACGTGACCGACGATGAAGCCGTGCGAAGCACCACTGTACCGTCCGTCGGTTACGAGGGCGACGTTGTCCAAACCGGCGCCCATGATGGCAGCACTTGCCCGCAACTGCTCGGGCATGCCGGGACCGCCCTTGGGGCCCTCGTACCGCACGATGAGAACAAGGTTGCCGTCTTCACGCCTGATGGAACCGTTGGAAAGTGCAACGTCCAGCTCGTGCTCCTTGTCGAAGACGCGGGCGATGCCTGTGAAGGACAGACCCTCTTTGCCCGTGATCTTGGCGACGGCACCGCCGGGGGCGAGATTGCCGCGGAGAATGCGTAGGTGGCCCGTCTTCTTGATCGGGTCGGAGAGAGGGCGAATAATCTTCTGGTTGGGGTCGAGGGAGGGCCAGTCCGCAACGTTTTCGGCGAGGGTCTTGCCTGTCACGGTCATGATGCTACCGTCAATCAGGTTTGCGGCGACTAGCATCTTCAACACAGAGGGCGTTCCGCCAACCCTGTACAGATCTTCCATGTAGTACTTTCCTGACGGGGCAAGGTCTGCCAGGAAAGGGATGCGGTTGCTCGTGCGGTCAATGTCGTCGAGGGTCAGGGGCACATCCGCGGTGTTAGCCATGGCCAGGAAGTGAAGAACTCCGTTGGTGGAGCCACCAAGAATCATGGTCAAGACGAGTGCGTTTTCAAAAGCGGCGCGGGTCATGAGATCTCTGGGACGGAGGTCCTTCTCCATGACGATCTTGATGGCCTCGGCGGCGCGTTCACACTCGCGGGACTTCTCGGGAGACAGGGCCGGGTAGGACGAGGAGCCGGGAAGCGAAAGACCCATGGCCTCGATAGCCGTGGCCATGGTGTTGGCCGTGTACATGCCGCCGCAAGCGCCGGCGCCAGGACAGGCGTGACGCTCGATGTCTTCAAGGACGTCGGAGGGCGTGCGACCCTCGGCACCGGGGTTGCATTTGGCGTGTAACCTGTCGTAGGTGAAAGCTCCGCGGGCCTCGTAGCAGGTGCTGATGTTTATGGGCTTCTCAAGGAGCTCCGAGTGGCCCTTCATGATGGTGCCACCATAGATCATGATGAAAGGGCGGTTATGGCGAGCCGCAGCCATGATGGTTCCCGGCATATTCTTATCACAACCCGGGATGGAGATGTTGGCGTCGTGGTGCTGGGCGCACGTAACGGACTCGATACTGTCGGCGATAATTTCACGGGTCTGGAGGGAGTAGCGCATGCCTATAGTAGTCAGTATCTGTTCATCAGAGTACCTAGTCGTCGGCTGGCAGAGAAAGGGGTTCGTTGGTCGCTTACCTTCGCCTCCCATAGTGATGGCATCTGAGACGCCGACGGTGTTGAACTGCCATCCGAGCATGCCCTGCTTCTCGACAGCCTTCTTCACGATTTTTCCGAATTCAAGGACTGTGTCGCATTAGCCCTGGCCCTCCCGTTTCTTCTCTAAATCTCAGAAGGCTCACGATGAGTACTGCGTCGTGTTAGTCAATATGCCGAACGCTCGAGGGCGGGACGCATACTTGCAAGGGTTGCCTTCCCACCACACCGTCGCGATGCCAACATGAGGGGCCTTCTTCATCATCTCTCTATTCGGCACTCCCGCCCCGTACAGCATGGCCTAGCAAAACAACAATCATGGTAAGCTCTTCTGCCACACAAAGTCTCGCACTGGCACGAGTTCCCCGCGGTCCCCCGCGGCGAGACCCCGCACAATGTCGACACGGCTTCGCCAGCTGGGACCCCGCATTCCCCAATCTGGTTTTCTTCGTCGGGGGTCTTCTTCGTTCTGCGTACCTGTGCGCCAGGAAAATCATGTTCCCTCGTGATCGTGTGCGACCAGCGGTTCAAGGGGCCGCCGGGGGGCAGTGTCTTGAACTGGAGGTAGTCGTTGCTGTCCTTGTAGGTGGTATCTTCATGGTCGCTAGGGACCTGTCCTACTCGGTCGGCCGTCATCGTGATGTGCTCGCGGTGGGTGTTTCGTGTGTTCCGTGCCGTTTGGGAGTGGTGACGTGTCTCGTTTGAGGGAAATGAGTGGAATTGCGTCGAGGGGAGGGTCGAATTGTGAGCTCGAGAAGCAAAACAGAGTTCCAGCTAGGCTGTAGCAGTATAGTATGGGCGGAGGTGGAGGGAAGTAGGATGTCAGTGTCAACAATCGGAATCACCAGTCGAGAGGAGGGGAGGTTCAATGGGCAGGCAGCATTGAGAGCAAAGTGCAACGCGACTGGGGCGGGGTTGACTTCTTTTTGAACCTCAAGTACTAGGTAGGTATGCAAGGTAGGTAGGTACAAGGAGTCACGCAGGGAGGTGACCGGTAGGTAGGTAATTCTGGTACATGCGGTGTACCAGAGCTTGTGGCATCCACACGGCAGGCAGGAACACTGCAGTCTGGGGGGGGGGAGGGACGTGGAAAGGAAAGGAAAGGACAGGAGGGGAGGGGAGGAAAGAGCAGCTTCAGCTTCCCCCGGACACAGAAGGCGGCACCCAAGAAAGGGAAAACGCGGGCAAGAAGGCGGGGGAAAGCGCACCCAGCTGGAGCACCTGGAACTTGGAAGCTCCAATGTCTCTACTTCGGTGTTCGTACCATTCTCTTTCTCTTTTCACCCATTCGTTGTGTTCGGGGAAATCGCCAATGCTCCACCGAAACTCGGGGTTAGATCCGCTCGGGAGGGACCCCTGGCCACCGGACTCGCTGCTTATTACGTGCGATCTCATTGGGGGCGCTCCCGGCCCCGAGAGGCAAAGCGGCTCCAGGGTCGGGGGGTCCCAGCCTGGATCGGAGGGAGATCGGGGGTGCTGTCCGCGGTCGACGGGCGGAGAAGCGCGCCAAGCTTAATTGACCCTGTTCGAGCAGTACTTATGTGAACTTTTCCAGGCACCTTATTGGTATCATTTGCATGCCCGGAAAAGAAGGAAAGACGAGGATATAGAAGTGTCTTGCGCGATAACTTTCATGGCCTATCTTGCGTACAACAACAAGTGTCGTTGCCGACGAAAGATGAGAGGAGAAGTGTGGGTGGTGTGGGTGGGTGTCCACGATGCAGCCTCCAGCTACGTATTAGTGTAGTGTAGGTATGTATGTGCCCTCCACCACTTGCCTCTCTTCCGATCACGGCAGATTTATTTGTGTTGGGTGTTCATCATTGCCGTTGAGTGTTAGGAGGGAGCCATTGCATCAAGCATGATGGTGCACCCAATCAGTCATCAGAATTCAGGCCCTCGGTTCGGAGACGCGCAGCAAAGCCGCTCCGGGTCACGGAAAACGTCCGGAATTCGCGGCTCGGGGTCGACAGTCCGATGTTCGGGGCAACCTGCTGCGAGCAACAGATCTACGTGCCAAGTGCCTGCAGCTTCAAGGGACTCGAGTGGAGACGAGGCTTGCCATTTTTCGGGATGGCATCGTATCATAAGTTGGGAACAAGACGGCTTCTCTTGGTACTGAGATTTTGTAAGATTTAATGGGAGATCTTATTCATCACCTCCTTCTTTAATCCAGCCCCCCTAAGTGACTTACCTCTCCTAGAACAATAACGACGACGACGACGACGACGACGATGGACAATGACGACGATGAACAACGACGACGATGACACAACCTTGAGCCCATGGCGCCTTTGATACCTAGTATCAATCCAAGCAAAGTCCTTAGGGACGTCTAGCCACGCAGTTGTAGCCAGAGGGTGTGATGAATAAGATCTCCCGGTTTAATCTCATTGGGACGTAACTCCTTATGAGGCAATTAGACTCGGGAGTGAGCTACCTATTTTGATGGCGGTTTATTCAATTCGCCGCCAGACTCTCACCTTACCAATGGAATGTCAGAGATGTTGAAATTCATGCTCACTCAAGAAAAAAGAACCATGGTACACAGTATTGCCAGGAAAGGAAGAATGACGTGGCGGTACAAACAACTCCTCCTTCTTGCGGCTGAGCTCCTCTTCGGCGGTCGCTGCCTGCTTCTTGTCATTATCTCCAATCACTTTCCTCCCTGAGTTGACTTTGCTCCTTACCTGACTGCGGATCTCTCGACAACACTTTCAACGATGAACAACTTTATCAATCTGAATCGCGACGAAGTTCTGCAGCGACTGCAGAACCGCTTGCGAAATCAAATTCCCCCGCCCCCGCCCCCAAGCCCTTCGGGGATCAAGCTGCTCCATGATCCGCCGGCACCCGCTGTAGCTGAGTATGTCTCGCGAACTGAAGACGGGAGGAAAGTCTGACGGCATGCTTCAGCGTTGTTTTCGTCCACGGCTTGACCGGCCACCGCGAAAATACTTGGACATCCCCTGCCGCGATCGATCCATGGCCCAAGTCCCTTCTGCCTGCGAGCGTACCGAATGTTCGAGTGCTCGCGTTTGGATACGATGGGTCTGTCACGGATTCGAGGGGTGTTGTAATAAACATTCGCGTCGGGAACCACGCTCAAGACCTCATGAATGCTCTGGCGACCTTTCGGCAGGAGGACGGCTCGGTCAGTACGAATCGAAGAGGAGGCGAAAGCTGGCAGTACTGACGAATGTAGAATGAACGACCTATTATTTTCGTGTGTCATAGTCTTGGCGGCCTTGTGTGCGAAGATGTAGGTGCTCGATGCCCATAGGACGGGCTGCTGTGACGCGATCACTACTGATTATTATTGCTACCTACCACAGGCTCTCAAGTCTTCGAGCCAACGCCCAGAGAAACATCTTCAGGCAATTTATCAATCAACCAAGGGAATTGTATTCCTCGGTACACCTCATCACAGCTCAGGACTGGCCGTTTGGGCTGAAAGACTCTGTCGGTCCATTGGTATGATGGTGCTGCCGGACTTTTGCAAGACTCGAGGTCTCCGCCAGGACTCAGAGGTTCTCTCTCAAATACAGGACGGCTTTCACACCATGATTCAGTCACGCAATAGGAATGGCGAGCGCCCAGTAGAGATTGCTTGTTTCTATGAAGAGCTTCCAACACCAACTGTCGGGCTAGTACGTGTGACTTACAACTGTTTCATACACCTACTAACATCAACTTCAATCAGATTGTCCCGCGAGAGTTCTCAATTCTTCCGGTATATAAACCTATGGGGATCAGAAGCAACCATCAGGACATGTCGAAATTTGCTAGCTCAGAGGAAGCTGGTTTTGTGGCTATTTGCGCCGAGATTCGGCGTTGGGTGAAAGAGATCCATCACACGACCGTGGGCGATCCTTTGAGTCCAGGCTCAGAAGGCACAAAGGTTCCCGAGCTTTTCACTACCGAGGTAAAGAGACGGGCGGGATACTGTAAGTAACAACCCACAAATACTCAAGAGACCTTTGAAGGACACTGACCTGGACATACAGTTGCAGTACCTCATTCTCGGAATGCCCACTTCGTCGGTCGCATCGACATATTAGAGCAACTCGAGCAGGGATTCGCTGCTGGCAGTTCCTCTGGAACCAACGGACAACCCCGCATCTGTCTCTACGGATTGAGTGGCATCGGGTGAGTCGCCATGTTGCTTTTGGGAAGGCGGTCGCTGAGAATCATACAGAAAGACTCAAATCGCGCTCGAGTATGTCCACTGGCTTCGTGGAACCCACCCCAGTGTTTCCATCTTCTGGGTCGATGCGAGCACCAGAGATTCACTTCAGCAGAGTTACGCCGAAATTGCCCTGGTGTGTGGTATCCCTGGGCGCCGAAGCCCGTCTGTTGACTTACTTTCACTCGTCAAGACGTGGCTTCAGAAAGAAGAACACGGTAATTGATTTCTGGTCGTCGACAACGCGGATGATCCAGATCTGTTCTCTCTTCGTTTTCTCCCCGACTGTTGTCACGGTTCAATCCTTGTGACAACCAGACACGAGGAGGCGGGACTGAAATTGGTGCCTGGGAGGCCACCGATTGAAGTTGAGAGGATGAATGACGACGAGTCTACACAGATGATTCGAACGATGATGAGAGATCCAGAAGTAGCCGACGACAAGATACTCCTGCTGTCGAGTCGCTTAGACTACCTGCCGCTGGCTCTAGCCCAAGCTTCCGCCTTCATGCTCGAAAACAGCATGACTATTGACCACTATCTTGGTTTGTTGGATAACAGCGATGAGGCTGCCATACACCTTTTGAGTCAGCCCTTCGAGACCGTGGGTCGAGATGCCAGTGTGCCTCACGCTGCCATGCTGGCCTGGGTGGTATCGTTCGAGGAAGTCGAGAAGCAAAATGAGCTGGCTAGCATGTTGCTACTAATCATGGCGTTCTTCGATCACCAGGCGATTCCAAAGGATCTTTTGACGGAGTGTTGGGCCGACGTTGGGGTGCTTTCAAAGTCGAAGTCATTATCTTCAGCCTCGGCGCTCAAAAGGTCTCGCTCTATATCACCCGACGCCCCATGCACAGAAGAGACTTCGGCAGACGCCACCGGCGAAGGCCCAACGGAGGCCATGAGAGCATACATGTGGCGGAAGTTGAACACCCCTACAGTACGGATCAATCCGACTTATCCTGATTTCTGCCACATCGAGCAGTATTCCTGCGATATGCTTGACCTGGGCGGTCGAGAATGGAAGGGACTCACGCCTAGATTTGCGGCCGACTGTGGTGACGACTTGGATCAGTACGCCCGCTGCAAAGAAGACGAGATACCACCAGCGCCGCGAAAATGGACTATGCCCACGTCCTTGTCAATGCCTGTGTCACCACCTCCAATCAGGATGCTGCCATTCGACGCGGACCTCGAAGCGCGATTCACTCGCATTCGATCTACAGGCCCTTCGCTCTGGGATGACAGCACCAGTAGTATCTTCTTCTCCGAGCTCGAAAAGGCGCTTAGTGTCTTGAAATCATTTTGCCTCATCTCAGAAAAATCGGACGGCGGTGTGGCCATGCAAAGGCTTGTGAAACTAGCCGCGGGGAAGTGGCTCAGTAAAAGCTCCTCTGGGTCATCTTTCGAGAGGGAAGCTCTTCATGCAATGGTTAGAGCCTTCCCAGTCGCGGTCTATGACAACCTGGACCAGTGCGAAAAGATGCTTCCCCATGCACATGCTGTTCTTGGAAGCAAGCTTGCAGAAGCTGGTCAGAATGTTCTGCCCAGGAGTATTCTTTACGAGAACGTGGCCCGGGTCTACATCATCGTGGGCCAATCCGGTGTTGTTCCGCAACTGTTGGAGCAGCCTTTGGCACGAGCAACTACTGAATTGGGGGAACAAGACCCTCTCGTCTTCCAAATGATGCGCATAATGGCAGTTGCCTTGTGCGACCAAGGCCGCTCGAAAGAATCAAAACCATGGCTGTCGAGGCTTATGGCTTTCGAGAGGAAGTGCCATGAGAAGTCTCATCCCCAACTGCTCCGAGCCATGAGTGCTTTGGCGGTGCACTTTCACATCGAAGGGAAGTATCGCCAAGCCGAGTCCATATTGGCCGAGGCTCTGGAAAATATCGACAACGAACAACTTAACCACGTGTTGATGGCCATGAGGGTTGAACTTACAGTTCAGCTGGTCGGCGTCCTCATCTCCTCGCGTCGATTCGAAGAAGCCCTAGGCCGATCCTCCGAAGCCCTGAGTGTACTACAAAGGAAAAGGTGCTATGAGCTGGGTCACCCTGTGGCCCTCGGAGTCTTTACAGCTCAAGCCATAATTTACAGAGAGCAAGACGATTTTGAAAAGGCAATTTTGGTCTGCCGCAAAGCTCTCGAGGGCCGTGATATCGTTTCCGATCCCGCTCAACCCTATCTGTTGCCTATCGTGGAGGAACTGGGAAAAGGGTTGACAGGCTCGCACCGATTTGACGAGGCGCAACAAGTCCACGAGAAAGTTCTGGATGTCAGAGCACAAACATGTCAGTTTGTAGGGCTGGGAGTTGAGGGGGGCATTCGGCAGACGGAGTCCCAAGAGTTGCCGATGTACACACTCGACGCGTCTGTGAGGTCCTTTGACTCTTTTCTCTTGCAGAAGTTTGAGGACAACGCAAGCGTTACTAGTCACAATGCTCACAACTGCAGGGAAACACTGAGACGAGGTTACTACCCCGCATCCAAGAGCGTTCGAATATAGAACTGGATTCCGTGGGTTCAATGTCTGGGCCTGGAGGCGAGACGATGCGACCTCACGAGGGAGACGCAGAAACAGCCATGCGCCGAACGCACTCGTCCACGGCGCTGAGACTTGGTCATGACCCCTCAGCACGACCGATTGACCGGTTATCTCGCGTTGGTCGTTTGCAACATCGACCCTCGTATCGAGAAACGCACCCAGAGCCGATGCCCTGTCGTGCTGCACAGGATGGGGTCGAACACCTTAAAGTGCTATGAACGGGCGCCTTTGTCCCCTCAAACAGGTCAGGATGGGACGACACTCTTATCAAATCGACCGCCGCTAGAAATATACCACGAAGCGCGGGCATATGCTTAGGTTGAATACCTAACGTGTGATGCAGCCGGCGATGGGATGGTCAGGAAGGGAAGGGAGTTCGTCTGGCAACCGTCCAGGCACACGGCAATCGTTCGTCGTCCGAGCTATCCGACCAAACTCTCTTTTTCCGCGTTCGCGGTGTTTCGAAAGTCCAGACGGATGGCGCAGCCCGTGACGAAGCCCCCCCGCACAAATTCAGGGACGATGCTTGGCGTGCGGACGGTCCAGCGATGGCCCAAACCGAATATGCTTCAAGAGATGGGAGAAATCAAGGTTTCGTGGTTTTGGGGGGCGTGTGTGTGTGTGTGTGTGTGTTGATACCAGAGGGGATATCTTATTCGTCACCCCCTCCTCTAGTTTCCGGCACCCCCATCCAGCCACAACTATGTGGCTAGGCGTCACTAAGTCAAATTTCTATTATTATTGTTGTTGTTGTTATTATTGTTGTCGTTTGTTATTATTGTTATCGTTGTTATTGTTGTTGTTGTTGTCTATTATTACTGTTGTTGTTGTTGTCGTTGTCGTCCGTTGTCGTCGTCGTCGTTGTGCATTATCGTCATATAGTAGAGGGGGCCTAAGGGAGGCCGATAACTGGAGGGCCAATCCGCATAGAGGGGTGTTGAATACTAGAAGAGGGGGTGATGAATAAGGTCTCCCCAACAGAGAGACAGGCGGTGGCCCGGAATAGGGTGAGACGGAGGATGGACGTCAGCAGCGCCGTCTCATTGGCTCTTCAGCCACAACCAAGCAAGTGCCGGTCTACTTGCACACGTCCTGGTCTCTTCTTCATCTCGATTTCACGTCATTGCTTTGTTTCCGTCGGCCGTCTGGACATCGAACGATGAGGAGCACGTCACTCGCTGTTCTATATTTGAACGTCTGAGCAGCAAATACGAAGCATCAGTTGGGGGAATAATTGCCGATGTGCTCATACTGCCCTCGCGGTACGACCGTTTGAGGGAATGGATCGATGTATGGGCGTTGGTTTCGCCGGGGGAAGCAAGTCCTCCAACTTGATCAAAGCACTAATCAATCTCGCACCAACGCCATCATCTTGATAGACTTTCAAGCCCGCACTCGTTTGACTGACGCCATCATCTAGACTCTGGCAGCGGACGGTTCAAGTGTCAGTCTCCTGACGCTTAGACGCTAGTCCTTTCCACCTTCTCGACGCCATGGCTCATGGATTCATTTCACTAGGGCGTAGCATCGCTGTATCAACACGGAGGTCACGAGAGCGAATATGTGGGCGGTGTGGTTTTCTCAAAACTCTGGTTTCCTTTCAATTCGCCGTTTTGAAAAAAATAAAAGATAAAAAAAAAAAAGTAAAGCAATCGTCGTCTGCATGATAGTTCCCTCTCCGGGCCCCGCATTGGGGTGCCCGCTCTAGTGTACAAAAAAACGCGCGCGCCATACACTGATCAAATGTACGCAAAGATGTTGTGTGATGTTTGTGTGAGTGTGCGAGTGTGTGCGTTTGTGTGGTGTGTGTGTGTGTGTCGTCACTTCATTTCTGCAATGGGTTGTTGTTGAAAAGATGCCTCCCCGAGAACATGAAAGAAGAATGGTAGAATGCCTCCGCACTGCCGTCACGCCGAGCCCCCTAACTTCCACTGTCTGGCCCTGTCGAAATCCTCGCGAGAGCCTTCACGGATGTTGATCCGGCTCGAAAGTCGTGTGTCCGAGTTGGACCATGAAAAGAAGTCCCGCAGACCACCACCCCACCTCCTGCGCCGGATATCAACCTCCCACCCGACACCCTCCCGGTCGTATGTGTTCGTGCACGATGTGAGAAAAAAAAAGGGAAAATTGGCGAGAAAAAAAGACCAATGAACCAGAAAAAGACAAAGAAAATAAAATCGACTCTTGGAGAACAAGAGTCAGCCGACAGAAGTGAATAAACAGGGCTGTGGCTCGATGATGTAATCTTCTTGTGCTCACATCAGGAAGAAGTCGAACCTCAAGCAAGAATCAGACACAAAAAGTTATGAAGTAATACACTGATAGAAGCGAAAACGTTAAGAGATTAAGTCGGAAAAGCATTGAGAAAGGGTATGTGTTCCTCTTTCAAGCTCCGACCCTCTCTTCCTCCATGCGCCTCACCAACTCGCGCTCGCGGGGGGAACGCGGGTTGGCGTCGATGCCGAGGATCGCGGAGATGCGGGTCTTGTCCTGCGGCTTGCCGTACGTCTCGCGGTCCATGTTGTCGGGGCTGGACGTCGGGGTGATGGGCGTGCTGGCCTGGTTCTGGCCGCAGCAGGAGCCGTTCTTCCACGCCTGCTCGAGGACGACGGGGTTGGCGCCCGGGCCGTAGTCGTTGGCGACGGCGGCCCAGAAGGAGGCCCGGTGGGCAGTGTAGACGGATTGGAGGCGGTTCATATCAACGTGCTGATGGCTGACGGGAGGTTGTTGGGGAGGGGGCAGCGTGCACTCCAGGCGCAGGGGAGGCGTCATGGGGAGGCTGCTGGACATGGACTGGAAGGAGGCCGAGGGGAGGGCGGCGCTGTGAGGCTCCGGGAGGGGGGTAGGGTATCCCCGAGAGGGAGAAGCGGTGCGAGCCGGCAGGGTCATGCAGACCGGCTTGGGGAGGATGGCGGGCAGGCGGGGAGACGCGCCGTTGCCCATGATGCTGGGCAGCTGCATGGGAGCGGGCGAGACGGGTGCGAAGCTTCCCGAGCTGCCCGGGGGCGAGACGGAGCGAGGGGTCGACTCTCGGATCGGGGAGGGCATCGTCGCCTGCATGACGGGGGAGTGGTTCGCGGAGGAACCAGAAGAGACCGAAGTCGTGCGCTGCTTGCGGCGGTTGCTGCCGTGGCTAAGCTGGTGGTAGTGAAGGCGGCAAGCAAGCTCGGTCTTCTTCAAGTGAGCGGCAATGTGCTTATAGGGCATCTTCTGGAGACGGGTCTGGAGAAGATAGACTTCCTGTTTGAATTTGTTAGACCATCTTGCCCCCGGTCTGCGATGAGACACAATGTCTGGGAACGGGCCGCAGCCGCATCCGCAGAGGGAAAAGACATACCTCATCCTCGCTCCATGCTCGGCCTCCTCCGGTCGAAGCCGCCTTGCGGTTCTTGGTGACGCCGTACTCGTGACGGTCCATGGCGTCAGAAGTGGGAGTGTAGGTGGTGGTGTGGGGGGCGAGTTGCATCGTGGGAGACATTTTTCCTTCGTAAAATCGTTTCCGGGCAGTGAATCGATGGGATGTTTTGAGAGATGAAGCTCTTCTTCAAGTAGGCTAGCCTATTGGTATTCCCGTTTTGTTGTTGGAAAAGAAAAATCCTGATGAAATCTTCGCGCGTCTTCGGCGTCGTCCTGGAAGCTGGGTTTGGTTGAAAGGGTGGGCAGAAACTTGCTGCCGACGAATCGAAGGTGGTTGACAATCGGGTGGTGATGGTTTGTCGAAGAAAAGGAGGGATTCCCAGGCGGAAGCTCGCAACAACGAAGTCGGCTCTCTGCAGATCCGGATCAAGGAGAGGATACGGATAAGCTTGTTTTTGTTGATGCGGGGAGGACGCTCAAAAAGGGACCCAAAGAAGAGAAGTGAAGTCGTTCGTTTGAATAAACCGGATAGGTCAAGTATATTGACAAAAAAAGGTGGTGTTCAAGAAGCGTAGTCAAATGAGTGTGTGCAGCCAAGCCAGTTGGACAATGAAGGAAAGTAAAACCCTAGCTGCGGGAGAAGAAAAGAAGGACACGCAACTGCGCTTCAAGAAGACGAAAAAAGGGATGTTGATGATGAACCCAAAGTAGGGAGAGAAGGTAAACAGGAAGAATGAGAAAAAAGATCGAGACGGGGGGGAGGAGGGGAGGATAAAGTAATAATGCAGCCTCCCAGCCGTTGGTGGTCTAGTCCCCGTCTGGTCTGGCAGCCGGCAGCAGAGAGACTAGAGAGACAAGCATCATCAGAGAGACAGAGACCGGTCTCTATGCATGCCATGCAAGGTATCCGTCCACACGAGAAAGCGAGGGAAAGGGTACCTAGTGAGTAGCAGGTAAGGCAGGCAGGCCTGTCTCTACCCACACACACCTACTCTACTACCATGTATCCGTAGCTTGAGTACATACGCACAAGTACGAAAAGAGAAGCAGAAGCGGCCGGGGGCATGGCAAACAACATTGCCTCATGATGTTCGGGCGCTGGCACATCCAGGACAGGGGGGCGTGTAGCCACGCCGTCAAGTCTAGCCCTGTTGCAGATGTTCAGCAGTGATGCCAGCAGACCCTGGAGAAGATGGGGTGGATCATGGATGTGACAGAATTAGCAGAGCATAACGTTTGGTCTGATCCGCCGGGGCTGCTGCCATCCCCATTTCCATCCTCAGGGAATAGAGGAGTAATACCAGTACATAGTCTCCGTACCCCATTACTAGTATGTGAAGAGAGAGAGGGGAAAGAAAAAAAAAAGGGAAGAAAAAAAAAGAGGACCAGACCAGACACGCCCAGCAACGCTTGTGCAAGCCACACCCTGTTCGGGCCACACCCCTGTTCGAGGCAGAAAGAGGAGACGAGAAACCCATACCCAGACCAAGACCGGGCAAGGGTGCGAGATTATGGATCCGGTGAGAGACGAACGTGCGTCTCAAATGGCGGCGGTCGTGATGGATTGAGAAGTGAGCAGCCACCCAATATGGAGCGGACAAGCCTAGAGCCCGGCCCAGTGCAACTTGCGAGATGGAAAACTACCCGCAAAGAGACGTAGCCTCGGGTGAAGCATGGACCAAGTTACCAGAGTAAACCCTCCGTTGGAGGATACCGGGAAATGGGAGAGACATACAGGGCCAAGGGCATGGTATGCCACGTTGAACGAGGCAGACTTGCCCCCCCAGTTGAGAACAGACTACGGATACACTAGTGTCCTACCATAGTTGGCACCCGAAAGGATAGAGAGGAGAGGCTCTTGTGTTGAACCTGGAACATGGGAGGAGATAGAGAGAGAGGGGAAGAGAGAGAGGCAGGGCCACCTAAACCCGCGCGCGCCGCGTATGGTAGCGTCCGCTTACCGAAAAGAGCGGTGTCTCGCCTCCAGTTTGTTTCTTCCTCTTGCTACATTGAGCTCCTGGTCCTGCTCCTGCTCGTTCTCGTGCTCTTTCTCCTCGGAGGGGATGCGAATGCAACCTGGTCTGAGCCCGTCCGCCCGCCCTGCCCCATCCAGGGCAGAATCAGAATCAGAATCAGAATCAGACTCCAGAGCCTCACGCCTGCAAGCATCTTGATTACCCACCGGATGGTTTTGGTTTCGGTCACGGCACATGGCCAGTGGATCTGTTCATGACTGGTGAAGAGTTTGCTGGCATTGCTTCTTTGGTGCCGAGCGCGTGGCATTGGATACCGTAAATGGGGCCATATAGGATGGCATGGCGTGGCATAGCATAGCATGGAATGGAATGGCATGGCATCGCCGAAGTTTGTTTGGCAGGGCCTTCTTGACTCGGGAACAAACCACCGAGGGGACGAAACCACGACACATTATCGACACCGTCACGCTGGGTCGGGTGGCTCGCGAGCAAGGAAGAGGGTGTTACTATTTGGGGCCGACGTCTGGTCTCAAGTCAGTCATCACGATAAGCATACGTCTGCTCGGTGTCGATCTCGCGGAGGAGGAGGCGCTGGCGAGGATGTAGGGTTGAATCGCTGATGGGGGGGGATCGAAACCGAGGTCAGTCAGTCAGGTGCCGGCAGTGTTTGCGCGCGCACAGGACGGACTGCTCGAGGGCAGGGAGCCGACGGGTACGCGTTGCGTACACTCGCTGCGTATGCCATTTGGGGGAGATGATGGAGTAGTGAGCAAGTTGTTTCGCGCCGACGATGCTGGCATTGCTGCTGCGGTTGCGTACGGAACGGAATACGGTGCGTGCGGTGGGCGATACGGACGACGCAACGGCAGTGCAGGCAGCGTATTGATGGGTGTGGACCGTGTTGAACCCAGGGTTAGTCGTCGTCAACTGTGCGTGTGTGTGTGTGTGTGTGTGAGTGTGAGTGTTGGTTCCGCGGCGGCTGCTGCGGCGGTTGGTGGTCGTCATCGGCTTCGAGTGTCGTCTGTCTTTTTTTTTTTTGCCCGTCGTGTTCGCTCGTGTCTGAAGGTTGTGTGAGGATGACTGTCTGACGTTTGACGGCGGGGTCGAGCGACGGACGGTACGTGTTACAGAGGCAAGGCGGCGCCTGTCATTGGCTCGTTTCTGCGGCCGCCCCCTGAGCCTTCCCTGCACGGGTGGACAGTAGGGACCAGCGCGGGCTCGGTACGTACCTGCCGCATGATGGGAGGCTCTAGACCATATCGGGACAAGTCAGGAACAGTCTGGAGCCGTAGCCCTGGCATCAGCCTCGCCAGCGTACCTGAGGCGGTACGTACTCCCGCACACCAGATAGCCCATCCCCACAATTGAGCCACAAGACGATGAACACCGGTGCGGCGGGGCCGAGCACCCCTGTCCGTTGTCTCCGTCGCACCGTAAGAGCCTCCAAAAAGGGACCTAGCCCAGGTAGACCGTAGGTGCAATACCTGGCAGCGCCTGAGCCGCGCCCCTCTGTTTAGGTGTGTCTCTCTCTCATTAGGTCTCCAGTATCCCGTCGTATCGTCGTCTTCAGCGCGCTCCTCCGCTCATTAACAGCCGCCGTTATAATCACCCTACCCGGCTGTTTGGTTTGGTGTAGTGTCAGGGCCTTCCCCCTTCCCGACCCTGGAGGCTTAACTGCAATAACTTAAGGTAAGGAGTCGAGGTAGGTCTGCATCTGAGCAGACGGCTGCCTACGCTACTACCTAACCTACCTGATGGCGGATGAGTGACGATATGTCTGATCTTCTCGACCGCCCGTCAATCAGGGCCTGGGCATGGCATTGGCATTGGCATCGAAACATGAGGCTGTTTCTTGTTCGTCCTTCTGTGACGACGCCTCGGCATCCGCGCCCTGGGTCTTGAGACTAACAATCCCACCATCAGCCCGCCATCATTACTATGGTACCTGCACAGTAGTGTCATTGGGGCCGGCCGCGGGGCCATTCCACCCCTCGCGGCATAGCGGCATGTTTGTCGATATTGACTGCCCTACCTTACGATGACATTGGCAGGCATCACCGAACCTGGAAACAGCGTGCATCGATACATCGCCACCAAGGGCCGGTAAGTCTCCGTACCAGTACCTCCCCAGCGGTGCAGAGGCGGATAAACACGGATGCTATTCATAAAACCTGTTAATTGCCTTCAAACGCCAGCGATCCAATGACACCGCCACGATCGTAGTACATGTTGGCTTGCGTGTTTCTTGTTGCGAGAGGCTGTGAGATGCTCTATCTATCTACACTACGGATACATCGCAATACTTCCGATCTAGTAATGTAGGTAGTGGCAGTGTGCATACCTTCTATGTACTCCATACAGCAGCAACCGTGGCCTCCCCCGCCTTCCGTGGCCGCCGAGGCACACCAAACCGTCGAGACCACACCACTTTGCCGCCAAGATGTGGAGAGAGCAATAAAAACGCTTCACCTGTTTTCGTAACAAGAGCACAATTAAAGGATAGTCGGTTTCTCCTTCTGTCCCCCCCAAAAATCCCCAAGGGGTGGGTTACGCTGCATGGCGTTGGCGAGGGGGGGAAGGGAAAGAAAGAAAAAAAAAACCACCTACTGTTCCTGCTGGGTGATCACTGGCCAGGGATCCCCAGACACGCCCACCGTGAGTTGCGGCCCTGGGCCCACGTCCCTTGAAACTCACTAGCGAGCAGGTGCAATTTCACCCGCGTATCAGCCCTTTCCCTCTTGGTCGCCCATTTCCAGCGCGCTGCAGCGTTGCAGCGTTGCAGTGCCGGCCCCTGATGGCGGTACGTACTTCCAGTTTTGTCTTAGGTCAGCAATTCTTATCCACTTCTCCGAGCGGTCTGGCCACTCACGCAGCATACACGCCGCCATCCCGAGGTACATGGACCAATGGAAAACTCCGTTTTGACCCACATCTAACCGTTACAGCCAACCGTCTTCGACCTCCAAGTTTCCCTCAGACTCAGACTCGCACCTACACCAATCACTTCATCTTCATGCCAAACGCACACTGCGAACAGACAGCCGACAGCCCCTCCCCTCAGTCCAGTCGACGGGACGAACATGGATTGCAAGAAACAACAGAGGGGCCCTAATGCAGGAAACCTTATTTGTTTCTCTTGAGATCTCTGCTGAATCTGAATCTGGCTCGGACTTCTCTGACGGGGTCGGCCATCTTATTCTTCCCCCTCCCAGGCATTCCCCTCCTACTGGAACATCGCATGCCCCCTCTCTCCCTCAGGTGCCCCCGTTGCGAGAGCCTTTGGCCCTTTGCTCATCAACCAGCAGCCCGTCAGTCATCGCTCAGCCAGTCATTCGTGGCCGAGAGTTTGGGTCGTCAGGGACGAAAGTCTGAGAGTCGCAAGGAGTCAGTCACTCTCCACAGACGCCATGTCGTGTCGGAACAGACACTCGCACACCACCCACGGTCTCGGACCTCCACACCTTCTTCCTCGATTTTCACTCTTAAAAAGTTTTCGTCTGACCTTTTTTGCTTTGCCTGTCAAACCACCGTACTGGTGCGCTGCCTAACCTGACGGACGGGTCGCCCGAGTCAAGACCGGCTGGCTTGCCACCCATGACATATCGCACTCTATCTCATACAGCTAGCCGGCAGAAACATTTGTTGGCCGCCACGGCGCTACACGGAAACAGGCCGCTCCTGGCGTGGCTTGCTAAAAAAAAACCGTTGAAAAGAGAAAAAGTCTCCAGCGGGAGATGAATGACCATCCACCAGACTTTTGCACAGCCGGCCGAGGTAACGGCCTCTCGCGGCCCCCAATTTTCCGTGGTCAAATTCCCTGACCTTCGGCGTCCACAACGGATATTGCGCGCCAGAGATTTGCCCGCCCGTCCTCCCGCCCGCTCCCTCGCTTGTCCGACCAACACATGCTTCCCATTCCTTTCCGGGCTGCCTGGCAAAGCCACAATGCTGATCACAACGAAGAACCATAATTGATTGTCCTCCAGGCTCCCAGGCGCCAAACTTGGCCACCCCCGGCTCCAATTTGGTTCCGTCTGTCTGGTCTCGAGTATTCCAAGGAAAAGATACCTTCGGACTACGGATAGTGTTGAGCAACACCTAATACAGACTAATACAACCAACCCAACATGGGCCGCCTTACCAATCGAGGACCCCGTCGCTCCCCCCAAACTGGCCCCCCTGCGTGGGAGAGCCTCCAGCCAAGAGTGGCAAGAAACAGAGGACCTCACCCCCTTCGGACCTCCAAGATGTGCGAGTATCATGTCACGGGGCGGAAAGTTCATCATCCGGTGCATCAACGGGCAACAAGCTCTCCCGTCGACCAGTACCAGTCAGCTAAGGACCTGAGGGGATCCTTCGCCCTGATGATCATTGAGCGCCCGCAGCAGATCTTTCCAGCGGTGGACTGCTGCAGGCCGATGCTTTGTACCTCGAACTGGGAGGAAGAGAGATAAAGGTATCTTCAAGCGTCACAGCCCCTGTCTTCTGCTCTGCCATCTCAACTCGCCCCCTGGTGGTCGGAAGTGACGATCATCGGAACGCCCATCAACCGAATGTCATCGGCGGTTTATCTGTGTGTAGGGTTGGTGGAAATCAGATGCCTGAGAGGCAAAACTCCACGGCATTGATGGCAACTCTGGCTCGGATTCGCGTCAGCCTGGGGATAGAGTTAACGTGGTGCTGCTGGCGCAGCACATGCCAGTTAGGCCAGATGAGTCGTTGCACTTGGGTTCCCGACAGAAAGCGCCAGCGTTTTTCGCTTTCGTCTGATCTCTCCGGCCGGCTCTGGGTGGGCTTTGGCGACTCCACACTCCACGGCCACGACACCGCTCACAGTGAGGACGGAGATTTGGACCGCGAAATTGCAGGTCGCGGCACCAGCTGTGCCCGCTGCAGAACGACCTCCAAGGATTCGGTTCCGATTCCGTGACGGTCACCGGTCTCGATGTGGTGATCGTCGCCTAACCGCGTGAACCGGCCAGGCCCTTTCTCTGGTTGTCACTCTCTGGTTCAAGACTGTCAATGTCCGGAGACGTGGAGCGGCGGCGTCCGCTTCTGCCACGTTGCTCGGCCGAGAGAGGCTGTTGACCAAGTATACAGCCTTGTGGGGGTCGTGCGTCAGGGCGCTCCTTGCGATGCTCTCTTATTTCGTTATCCCACGCGTTCCGAATAACAGGAAAGAAAAGGGGCTGAGGCGGTCAGCAGAATTGCGACGGAAACTTTCAGACCTTGGACGCCCGCCCCGTTGAGCTCTGGAAACCTCGTTCCCTGTGGGTTTTGTTCGCAACGGATCGTCGCTGGATCATCTGGTCCTCGGCTGTCTCAACGCTCGCATGAGAACCTCCCCATCATCCCATGTATCTATCCATCTCTGCAGCGTGCTCTGGGAAAAACATCGACAGACCACGACAAAACCAGCCGCGACGGGCACCGACCAGCGTTCCGATTCACGGCTTGGCCGACACCAGGGTCACCATGCGCACAGTCTCTCGCTTCTTCTTTATTTTTCCCGTGTGGACGTGGGCCGCCTCTCGCCCGTATGTGGCCATCGCGGTGAACAGCCGCGAGTCTCAAACACCTGGTGCCGGAACCCTGCGACCTGCACCGTTTCAGTGCCGGGGTGCATCATCGTGAACCAGTCGAGGAGGCATAAACTCTGTCCATGTTCGGAACGAACATGCAAGGTCTGGCGAGGAGGAGATGGCGTCACGGAGCGTTGCGGCCCTACGGGCGCATAAAGTCGAGAGACCGGATGGCAGTAGACATGGCTAGGCCCCAGGTCAGGGTCTCTGAGGCCGTTTTAGGTACGTACGCCTTTTCCTGACCGCTTGGGAAGTTCGATCCCGGATAAGGCGCGAGAAGGGCGGCCAAGCCTCAAGGTGCCAACGACGATTTTGCTGAAGCTTGGCGGAACCGGGCGCTTCTCCCATCTCGGTCTGTCATGGGGCTCATTTTCGTCTGGTGCCTGGTACGATCTGGGGCAGTTGGCAGGGGTTCGGGAGGGCCAGCTTGTTTCGTCGTCTCTTTCTCGTCGTTTGAAACATTTTCTGTCTTGGGACGCTCGCAGCGTCGTCTTTTGTTGTCACTCCCTGCTGTTGGTTTTTCCGCGCCAAGGTCTCATCCGCAAAGAGCAGACGGCCTATTATCCTTCGGACTCTCGTTCGTTCTCGCTGGATGATGTTGGCGCCGCGGGCACGCGTAGCTGCGGGGCCCGACGCCCGAGTTACACAATGTGGTAGTGCAGGCGCTCCGGACAGCAGGGGCCCACAACCCTGCCGGGCCCGCCAAGGTCTCGGGGGCGCAATGTCACACTCCTCGGCAGGGTGGATACACCTAACCGGAGGCCGATGCTACCGTGGTACGCTCTGAAGAAGCGGACAAAGCCCCCACCCTTCCGCCCCCGGCCAGCAGTCCTGCGGCACCGACCCTGTCCCGATGCAACCTGGGAAATGTCGGGCCTTCGGTCCGCTGCCGTGGCGCGCCATCTGCTATCCCGCGTTCCGTGATTGCGACCGGCGGGTTCCGCACCATCCGGAATCCTCGGATGCTCGCGGGATGCCATGGTCTTTTTACCTGGCCCAGTCCCGAATGCGTTCCGAGGCCCGGGAGAAATCTTGCGAGCCCAAACATATCATTCTACCAGAGGAAGCTCGAAGACGGGCTTTTGAGGCTCAAGGCTGAGCAATTGCAGATCAAGCTGGGTGCGCCATCCTTTTCTTGAATGTTTATTGTCAATTGGGCGTCACGCTGGATGCAGCTGTTCCTGGACTGATTTGTCGCCGGCCCCTCCCACGCTACCTACTCGTCCATAATGTTATGCTCACCATCACCGCCAAGTATGCGACAATGACATTGAGAACTCGGTGTAAGTGAAGGCAGCTTGAACGAAGGGTACATCGCTCAACGAGACGGATGTACCAATTGAGAGCAGAAGTACTGTACGTACCGCTCGAGGTCTGATCTTTTGGTCGGTGTCCACCTGCAGTACCGCTAACAGGAGGTACATTGAGTGAGGTTTTGGTACTTGAGCGATGCAGAGGGTACATGGACAGGTACCGATCGATTCGCCAAGGGGAGATACTTCAACCAGTAGTACATCTGCCTGGTGATCGAGAGGTTCTGCTGGGAATGGAAGCCTCAACTCCAATTGAGGATGCGGTGATAGTATCAACGACGAACACTCTTCTGCTTCTTTTTCTCCCCTCGTTTGGCCTATTGCTTTTTCGGCCCCCGAGTTTTCCCCCCTCCGCGTTTTGCGGTGCCCACCTCCAGGGCTCGGTCTGGCATTCCGTATTCATGCCGCCAAAGTCAGGCAAGCAGGAATTGGAGTGGCTGGTCGATTGTGCGACCTCCCGCGGGCAGCGTCTGGTTGGCCTGAATGATGAACGTGGCTTGGTTTCCCCGCCCAAGAAGAAACGCCGGGCCTCAGTCATCAATGCTCCCTTTGGGGCCAGTTGCGGGCAGTCACGGGCGCGGCGCCCGCTGTCACCTTCTTGGTGCGGCGACGACAGAAAGTCAGCTATTCCTGCCGTCTTTGCACGGCCATTGAAAATGGAAATAAGAGAACAGCTTCATTACGAGGTATCCGTCCCTCGTAAGCTGTTCAAAGCCGCGGGTTTATGAGAAAGTGCACGGCGTTTGGTACTCTACCTACCTACCTAAGTATCTGCTCGAAGTATCCGTACATGCTTGAGAACGTACCTCATGGCAGGGGCTTACCTTCCATCAAAATTGTACCTAGGTACCGAGGTAGCAGCTGGCACGAGCACACAAGCTACTATGTACTGGGCAATGGGCATTGGGCGATGACGAGGTGACGAGTGACGAGTGACAAGCGAAGTGGCCTGTGCACCACGAGGGGTCCATCGGTTCGTGCTGTGGTGGCAGAAGTCGCGGACTGTTACTAAGAGATAGCAGCAGCGGCGGGCGGCAGCTGAATTCCAGGCAAGAGGTGCTCGAATTGGATAATATTCGGTCGTTTAAAGAAACCTAACAGATGAGCCGAGGCCCCACTCACGCTTCGCGCTACGTACCGTATTGCGTAAGGCCTGGCAGGTACGCGGTACATTACAGCACATGCGGCGTGTGGCCCTTGCTGGCACCTGCCTCTCCCCCCCCCCCTCCCACCTCCCTCGTTTCTTTTCCATGTTCCCTCGCGCTCCCCCCTCCCCCTTAGCAATTTTCCCTTGACCCCTTACACCACCCACTTTCTCCCAGCAAAAAAAGAGGGCAACCAGTCCAAAACATCACCGTGAACCCAGGAAGTTACTTCCATCAGAGGTACATCCTTGGGCCATCGCGAAGCAGAGAGCATCCCAACTCCCAATTCCCAGCTTTTCCCATCGAGTATCGCTCCACCCTTCGGCCTCGCTACCTAACCGCCGTCGTAGCCTTCTCATCTTCTGTACCTACCTATCTAGGTTGACCTCAGCGACACGTTGAGCCTCACCACCATCCACAGCGCACCGCAACGCATCGTCGTCGCCGTCGCCGTCGCCATTGTCGCTGCTTCCATCACTGTTGTCGCGCGACACGTATCCTGTACCTTCCTCCGTCACTATTACCACCCACCCACCTCAGGAACATCGCCGACATTGCCGTCGTCGTCGTCGATACTGTGACCTCACCACACACCTTCCTTCCTACGCCACCAAAACCACTACCGCCCGCTACTTACCTGACTCCTCGCTGCGCTTACTTGCGACCGAGAGCCAACGCCAACACTTGGACACAATACACTACCTACGGAGTACTACTACCACCGACGTTCATCAAATTCACCTCGGACCCCTCCCATCAATTTTCTCTGACCTCAACTTTACCAACGCCTTACCTCACAGCCCGGCGCCACGCCGCACGTACACCCACCGCTACGCTACCTACGTCTACTATCTGTCTGTCTGGCTGTCACGCCGGCGCTTCCTTCCCTTTTTTCTTCCCTGCAATCAATCCTTCTTGCCGTACGGTGTCTGAGTTTTCTCTCACGCACGTCAAACACACAATCGCCAGCCACGCGCATTTCGGTGTTGGCTGTCTGTTGTTATTGTTCCCTTCCCTTCGCTTGCCATCGAAGCGAAGCGAAACGAAAGACCACGCTCACGCCATCAAGTCACTTTCTCCCACCCTTGCCTTGCGGCTTGCCCCAAGTCCCGCCACCAAGGTTCCTTCCCCACTCCAGAGGGAAAAAAAAGACCACCGGCTGCACCCAACGCTACCTACGCAAGACGGCACCACTCGCACTTGGTACAACTGGGCTGTCCTCAGTTCCTCTTTTCCCAGGCTACCTCTTCCCCCTCGCCTCTACATCTGTCTACATCGTCCCCCGACCTGATCTGAACCTCGTTACTTGATCATCCCGGATCGATACCCACGGTACTTACGACTTTCGAAGTACCTTCACCTTGACCTTTGCTGGACGACATCTCTCATCGCGGCGCCTTCCCTCTTCACCGAGCAAACGACATCGCGTTGTCCAATCTCTCTCCAGCGTTCCTTCCGTCGGTACCTTCGGTCTGTCGACGCTCACCTGGCTAAGTTTGCTGCCACGGCCTAGAGCTCTGCCTTGGTTGCCTTACCTCACAGCATCCACT
The DNA here is from genome assembly GCA_030770045.1 of Colletotrichum brevisporum. Taxonomy (NCBI): domain Eukaryota; kingdom Fungi; phylum Ascomycota; class Sordariomycetes; order Glomerellales; family Glomerellaceae; genus Colletotrichum; species Colletotrichum brevisporum. The sequence continues at coordinate 13,522,357 of JAUGSI010000001.1, forward strand.
GCTTCCCGCCTCTGCACCGCCTCTTTTTCCTGTTTTTTTTTCTGCCGCCTGCCACTTTGTTACTGCGTGTCGTCGCGTCCGAGTCGCTTTCGCTCACGCACGCCACCAATCGCACACCACACCCTGGGCAGGAGCTCAAAAAAAGAGTACTTGAAGCAAACACGTCCTCGGCTTCGCGGGCCTTTGTATCTTTGTTCCTTTTTCACCTCGCCCTCCCCCCTTCCACGTCCCTCAAGTTCCCCCCCTCCTTCCCGTCAGGTCTCTTATCCCTCTCACCCGACCCTTCCCCCCTGGGCGTGTGTACGTGACCGACCCGCTTCTTGCCTTGCGACGTCAGGCTTGGACCAAGTGTCTCTTCCACCCAACGCGACGGACCATCGGCCAGAAAAAATATTCCCCATCCATCAAACCATCGGTTTATGCATCGCTGCTTGAGTTAATACCACCACTACATCGCCCGTAAGTACCTTCACCCGTTTCCTATGTCGCTTTTTTCGCATTGGTGCGATTCGAGGAACATCCTGTTGTCGCTTGTACCTCGAGGCTGTCAGCCTGGCGCTCACGTCGACGACAATCTCGTCAAGCTACGTCGCTGTCGCTGTCGTCGGTGAAGCTATCGCGACATCGCGACCGTTTTGTTTCGTCGACCTTTTCTGTCGTCGCATTCAACCCTCTTCCTCACGATCGCCCTCAAACGCGCAACCACACGTTACACCTTCTTGTCGATTAATTCGGGGGTCTGCGCTTCTCTCTGTCTCTCGCACACACACACCCTCCATCGCTGTCGCTCTCTTTCGCTTGCTCCCTTGCCTCCTCGGCACTGGGTGATCGCGACTGTTCATCTCCTTGACCTCAACTCGACGAGCCATTCTCAATCACGCGACTCATCGTCTTCACGTCTTGTTTTCATTTTCTTCCCTCGTCGTCGCGTCATTCGATACACAGGCGCGCAATCATCATGTTCCCTTCGTCGGCAAACGCCCGTGTCGCGTTCGCGCCTCACGCCGCGGCCGTGGTCGTGGGGCCATGACTCTTGCGCGACAAATTTGTTTCTCTCGGTCGCGAAACACCAGCGGATACGAACCTGTACTAACGTCTGGCCCGTTAGAACATGCAGCAGTGGCAAGTCGGCCCAGTGCCGGAGTACATCTACTCCAACTCCACCCACCAACCTAACGACATGCAGTAAGTACCTCCCGCCCCGTTGTCGTTGTACCTGTCCTCCCCCTTCATCCCCATCTCCGTCTCCTCCCGTTCCTCCAGCCCAAAGTCACTACCTTACCCCCTTTCTCCGTTCCCGTTCCATCCTCCTCCTCTCCGCCCCCCCGCGAGGTTGCCTGCCGAATACCAACACGGTCCTATCCTCCGGGGTGTACATCCCCATGTACCATCGGGATAGTACCTTGTTGCTCGACGGCACTACACAACACTACACGAGCAACACCCCCCAGCTCTGCTTGGCCTCGCTCGACCTTGCCGCCTGGCCTGGCCTGTTTCGACCTTCATTCGAGGTTGAGGGGGCCGGCGTGTAACGGGCAATAATCACAACGCGGGCCTTTGCCGCCATCTTGCATACAATGCACATACACAAGCACACATATAACACATAACCACACATGCATCCTCACTCGGTCATCTTGCTCTCCCGATGGGGACCCAAGAGCCGGGCTCACAATCACCCCCTCGAATTCACCATGATGACGATCTCGTTGGAATGAAACTTCACTGACATCACGGCCACAGTCCTCAGCACACCTACCAGCAGCAGGACATGTCTCGCCGGGATCAGCACCCCCAGTTCCAGTACGGAGCGCCGCCCCAGCAGAGTCCCGGCCCTCAGCAGCACCACCCCACTCCGGTGCAGCCCCCGATGAACATCCCGCAGCCGCCCACCCAGCCGCCGCCGCAGTCCCAGCCTCAGCACGCTCCTCCGCCCCAGCCTCAGACCAACAGGAACCGCAAGCGCCCGGCCCCGGCCCCGACTCCGGTTGCTCCTCCCGTCGTCACCAGCGCCCCGTCCATGCCGTCTGCCCCCGCGGCTCCCAGCACGACGCCTATCCCCCCTCCTCAGGCTCCTCCTGTTGCTGCTCCTCCCCCCCAGGCTCAGCCCGCCACGGATGATGCCAACGCTACTCCCCAGCCTCCCCCGGCCAAGAAGAGCCGCACAAATACCCCCTGGACCCCGGCCGAGGAGCTCCGCCTTAAGCAAATGCGTGACGCCGGCAGCAGCTGGGCTGAGATCGCCAAGGTTCGTATCATTTCAACCTCCTGCCATCAGTCGAGCTCGACTAACGTGAAGTAGACATTCCCTACTCGCACCGAGGGCTCTGTCAAGAAGCACTGGTACAAGGATATGCACTACGCCGAATTCGCGGAGGACGAGGTATGTCATGACGCCGTATCGCAGACGCAAAGGACCGTCGCTAATGGAGCATGCAGAGCCAGGCCCTCCTCAATGCCATCAAGGAGTACGAGAACAACAAATGGAAGGTCATCGGGCAGAAGGTCGGCAAACCAGCCAAGGCCTGCGAACAGTACGCCAAGGAGCACTTTCCCGGTATGCCCTCTCTCAACATCGCGTCGGCACGGCCGCAGACACATCCTCGATACTAAATGATTCGTAGACCTCTACGCCAAGCCAACCAGCCGGTAGAGGAGCTTCAGTTTCATCGGCGGTTCTGAGGATACTCGGGAGACGGGCAACACTGCGAAACGGCGCTGGGAGTGTCTCGATGCCTTGGGCTTATACCACACGTGTTTCTTCTTTCTCGTTCTGACGATCTCAACGACCCGGACCCGAAAAGACGATTCCCCATTTGCACCTTGTATTTTTCTTTGCTTTTGCTCTTATCCCTTCTTTTCCTTCTCTGGAGGTTGAACTTTTAATCACCAATGGGTTGTATGCGCGTGGGCCATCCCTCGCCGGTCTGCTCAGACCGGCCTGGGGTTCCTGGCTCCAGTGGTCAGGGACGGACTTGCTTTGTTTTTGGAGGCGCGGGTTCATGTGTGCGACGGATGGGGTGACTCCCGGTCGGGTCACAGGCTAGCAATGTGCTCTGATATTTCATAGCGCAACACGAAAAGGAAGTTGAGAGATGGCGGGTGAACATCAGGTCGTTGAGCATGGCCGGAAGGCCTCATGTCTTGACGGCGGTGATTGCACAGGGCTGAGAGGAAAATGAGTCCCCTTATCTTGGACTCTTGCCTTTCGCAGGAGGAAGTATTGGCGACGGATGCCCAAACACTGTAGACACTAGCTGGCAGGGCTGGTGTCGCGGATGGGTTGGCGGGGAAGTGGACGGTGAAATTGTTCGATTCATGACGAGTCTATACCCTTAATGTGAATACCCATGTTTTGTTACCTGTTGTAGGGCCGTCGCAGAATAACCATGGGTTGATCAGCAAGTGCCTCGGTTGGTTTCCCAGTGACACTGTTGACGGAAGTGAGAGTCGTGTTCAAACCCAAAGTCTGACGTGGCCGTGCTATTCACGAAGACGAGTTGTGCGATGCCGCGATGGACATGACGAGCATTGTGCATGAGCTGCCTTCCCCGTCGTCCCTGTCACCCATTTGGACCATATGTAGAGCAAGTATCGAAACAGACTCGTATTACGATACCGTTAAATATCGCAGATGTGTGTTGCCGGTGAATACATTGTAGTTGATATCGATTATAATGTTGAGTTTTGTCAAGTGGCCCTCGGGGCCTTTCCATACTTAACTACCTATATGGCTTGCTGGGCTCTGTTGTCGTCGCTAGGCTCTGTCCTCGTCGTCACTGCCGTCGCCACTAGGCTTTATCGTCGTCGTCGCTGGGCTTTGTTGTCGTTGTCAGACTCTGTTATTATGATCCTATTCGCCCAATCCGCCTGATAAGTAGAAGTAGACCCCAATAACCACTTAATTAGGCCGCTATAACAAAACTCTTTCTAACATTTTCATCCTTCGTGGCGTTCGATCATGTGTGAACTTCAATTGTCTGTTGAAAGACAGATCCCTAGGCACCTGAGAAACAAGTCACTAGTAATATATCATGAACCTCATCGCTTATACATCAGACTTCGTTTTACGGATAGAGTTGTGAAAGCCAAAAGGTCAACCTCCCTATGCTTTATTTGCGATCTGAGCTCTTCGGGTTCGGTACGGAATATGAATTGACTCTGTTTCAGAGTTGTACTCCCTCTTTCAACTTGAAATATCAAGGCCAAACCCAAGCTTAGATATATTCTCTCCTCGCAGTGAAAGTTCTATGCCGCGCCTTTAGAGTCGGGCACGTAGCTCAAAGCTCAAGTCTCGCCGAGCTGGTCATAGGTATTGGTGGTCTTGCTCGCGGAACGTCCCAAGAATTCGCTTGTACATGCCCAGCCTCGCTGGCGAAGGCGTTACTCATGTCGCACAGGACGAGGCTCGGCGACGGGAGGCGATTGGCTGGAGACGGCCTAGCAGCGCGATCTTGCACCTGTCGTGCCTCGGGACGCCGTCAGACCGTCCACAACAGTTGCATCGGTCGCATACAGGCAGCTGTTGACGTTCTCAACGGTTGCGCAGAGGCGAGATGCCCGTCTCGGTAGTGAGACACTCATTTCGCCCGTTTTTTGCTTGCTGCTTGCGGGCAGGATGCGGAGGATCTGGAGGAGCTGGAGGAGCTAGAGCGGCTCCCGAGGACGTTGAATTAGGATGCCCATGAGCGCCTCATCTTTGATATCGAGGAGCCGCTAATGGCCGAAAGATTCTTGGTTCCCATCCATCAGGCGTTTCCGAGGCGTCGGCTAGCCAAGCATGCATCCCGTCTCATCCCTCACAGGCAGCGGCAAGTTCCAAGCACATACATACGTAGTGTACAATGCATCCATACGTATGCGTACCTAGGTGCATACAGACAGGCAGCCCGGGTGCCACAGCGCCTGTCAATCAAGCTTACGGATACACTACACCACAAATCGGATGGCGGAGGCCATGCAACGGCCGACGACCTACGACCTGTTACCTACCAACTAATACCTAAACACATTGCGATCGGCTCATGTCTCGCACTCGAGTCGGCTCACAAGCTTACTCAGAGTAAACGGCTTCTCGGCTCACCTCGGTCAACAGGGGAGGCACGTCGAGATAATGCCGTGCCCCGTGCACTCGAACCTGAGCACGGGACATTCAACAAGCACAAGGGGGGGCGAAAATCACTGCAGGCAAAGACTCAATCGAATTGCAAAAGTGGGCAGAGCGAGAAAAGTCCACTGAAGGTCAAGGAGGGGAAAGGGGGGCGCGGCGTCTGTCGGGGGCTAGTCCCGAAAGGAGGAAAGAGCACTGTGGAAAGCGAGGATTAGGAACAGGCGAGGTACGGGGGACATCTGGGTCCAATAGGCGACGAGGATCAGCAGCCACCTCATTACGAGAGGATTGGCGGATTGGCGGAGCGCATTCTCCATGCTCAACATGGAGTGGACTTCCCCCGTATTTTTGGCCGACAGGGGAGGGGCCATTCCGGCTCTGCTACCTAAATTAAAAGCGCGCTTGGCCGAATGAGGTAATCGAGGGCGGCCCAGCGTGTCTTCCATGGGTTATCGACCATGATTTTGCATCCAGTTTGTGAGGAGCTTTTCGGATACGTACCTAGGTATCCGTAGGTAGGTCCTAGGGTACTTGTCTCCATTGCCCTGTGCCAGGGCACCTGAAGGAAGAAAGGGGTAAGGGCATAGGTAACGAGAGGGATAACCACTGGTTGAGCTTCAGCAGGATTGGCGAGCCTGCTGCTGATGTGCAGTGTCGGGCACTCGCTACGGCTATTAGGCCGTTGCCCAGAGCCTATGGACTGGAAATACGGAGGTATCGCCTGAGTAAGTATCCTTAGGTATGTACACTGAGGCAGGTCATTGTTAGACCACTGCCACTGGTGAGAGTGGTGAGTGTGTGTTTGCGCCAGATCAGCACCCAAGTACTGCGTAGGCACCTTTACCTGGCGCAGTACATCTGAATAAGGTCGCTAAGGTTTGGCCGTGCCCATCGCCTGATTGACTTCCCGCGCATTCCCACCCCTCCCGCTGTCCCCATCCCATAGTGCGCCTATCCCTCCCTTCCACTGCCCAAATTAATTCTCGCCGCCTTGGCTCTTTTCCCTCCATCTCGCCATCCCCATCGTCGTCTTCGCAGTCGTCACTCGTTCCAGACTCGCGTTGCCGTTGCGTATTTCTTCCTTGCCGTATTCATCACCACTATCGCTTAATACATACCTCCATACCGCCTACCTTACACACAAATACACCCTTTCGTTAGGTTGTGTCACCACTCTGTGTCCCAAGGCACCTCGAAAAAAACAGTCTCACGCCCTTCCTCGTGGCCGTTTCCCTCTCGCGACCAGACGAACTCTATCCGAACGTTTCTTGTTTCGTCCCAACACCGAACTCGACTCGATTCCTCTCGACGCCGGGGTCCCCAGACGCCCTAAACACCCAAGACATCCGTCACCGTCTTCGAACGCACCCGTTTTACAGGCCGCGGTACGGAAACGTTGTCTGGATAGGACACCCGAATTCCTCCCACCGGGCGGTATACACAAAAACAACCCCGACGCCCTCCGCGGACGGCGAGAGTCGACCTTGGTCCTTCGGCCCCAATACAACAAACTTCCCTCGAGGCCGCTCGTTTGGCGAACCACTCGGTTCCCAAGTCACTCGTTCTGACCACTTCATAATACCTTAATTCCGACCACGAACACATTCGCCCATCATGCTGCCAGCGCTTCTTCCCTTGGGCGCCGCCCTCCTCGGTGCCTCGACCGTTCTCGCCCAGACGCCGCCCAGCTGCTCGCTGACCAACAAGTGCCCGGAAAGCGCCCCTTGCTGCTCCCGTAAGTTGTCCTCGCCAGTCGCATGGCAAAATTTCCCTCGTCTGACGACTCGATAGAATATGGACAGTGCGGTACCGGTGCCTTCTGCCTCGGTGGCTGCGACCCCCGCATGTCCTTCTCCCTCGACGCCTGCGTTCCTGCCCCCGTCTGCCAGGACCGGAAGTTGAAAATGAACTCGTTGGACAGGATCGTCGACATCAGCAAGTACCTCGGCGACCCCAGCAAGGCCGACTGGGTTGCCCAGGGTGAGCCTGCGCTGCTCAAGGACGCTGTGCTCCTGACCATGCCTGCCAAGAGCCCCGGCACAGTCCTCGCCTCGACCGTCTACTTGTGGTACGGCAGTGTCAAGGCCAAGATCAAGACGTCGCGTGGTGCCGGTGTCGTCACGGCCTTCATCCTGTACGGTGACGTGAAGGACGAGATCGACTACGAGTGGGTCGGTGCCGACCTCGAGATGTCCCAGACCAACTACTACTTCCAGGGTATCCCCAGATGTAAGTCTGATCCGTGCTTCCTGCCCGAATCGTGCTGACCCTGAACAAGACGACCAATCCGGCAACATCTCGCTGTCCAACACCTTCGTGAACTGGCACGAGTATGAGATCCAGTGGACTCCCGACGAGATCAAGTGGCTCGTGGACGGCCAGGTTGGCCGAACCAAGAAGCGCGCCGACACCTGGAACGCCACCGCCCAGCAGTGGGACTACCCTCAGACGCCCGCCCGTGTGCAGCTCTCCATCTGGCCCGGTGGTGCCGAAAGCAACGCCAAGGGCACCGTCGACTGGGCCGGTGGTCCCATTAGCTGGGAGCACGAGGACATCAAGAACGCCGGCTACTACTACGCCCAGGTCAAGGACATCGAGATCAACTGCTGGAACGCCAAGTCCGGCCCCGGAACCAGCAACAAGAAGAGCTACGTCTACAAGGACATCAAGTCCACCAACGACACCGTCGTGGACGGCGACAAGGACACCATTCTCAAGAGCTTCCTCGGCACCGGCCTCGACATGGACGCCGGCGCTTCATCGGCCTCTGGCTCCGGCACGGCGGCGAAGCCTACTGCGTCTGCAGCTACCATTCCCGGAGGTAGCAACACCGGCCCGGGAGCCGACCCTGGTCAGAACAGCGGCGGCTCCAACTCGGATTCCGATTCCGGTTCGGGGTCGGGTAGTGGTTCGGGCTCTGGCGACTCGGGCTCTGGTTCTGGCTCCGGTAGCTCTTCGTGCGGCGCCGGCGGTTTCTCGCAAAACTGCGACGCCGACAGCAGCAGCGGCAGCGGCTCTGGCGGCACCTCTTTCGGTGTGCGCCACGAGGCCATGGCCGGTGCGAGTGCCTTCGTCGCACTGCTCGCCGGTGCTGCCGCGTTCTGGGTCTAATGTCGTGTTTCATCTTGTGTTCTCTGGTCTTTAAAGGTTTAATGGATAACGTGACAGTACTCATTCGGGTTCCTATTCAGCTCCTTGTATGTAATGGAAGCATTTTCCTTGGGGGCATATTTTCGTCGGGCATATTCTGAGGTAATGGCGCTTGCCGTCCCTTCCTTCTTCCAGGAGTCGAACAGCCACATTGCATACGCAGGCGGCCGTAGTGAGATTTGAAAAGTGTTAATCAAGACGTTGCATTCTCGTGGAAGCAAAGGCAAGCCGTACATGTTGTGATGGATGAGGGAGGTCTCTCCAGCGTGTTTGTGTTTGAGACATGAATGTGAGATGCCGGTGGACCCGAGCCGACGTCGTTGGGAATTTTGCACAGCCCGACTGCCGAGCAACGGGAAATGAGTCGAATGTGTCAATCAAGGACGCGAAGCATGCGACATCCTGGGTGATGGCGAGCTTGCAAAAGCATTGATGCGGCACGGGGAGGCTGGCGTTGATATTGGAAGATGGCCCACGTCCTTCGCGAAGCGAATTGGCCTGCGAGTTGAAAGGCGAAAGGGCGAGCTGCGCCGCGAGTTGGGAGCGGTTGTGCCGACGGGGAGACTTTGCAGCGGGCGATGCGATACTGCGAGATAGTGTTTGGGTGTTCATGGCAGCCATTACTTAACAGATTCTGACGCCAACCAAAGTCCCGTCTGGTGGCATGGGGGGATCCCAGCGTTGGCGGGATAAGGATCCTGAAAGCCACGGCCAGGGGGTTTACACCACGCTCTCGCGCGTCGATCATGATCGCGGGATGCTCCAGGTTCGACAGGCCCGGACGGACCAACACGCACCCGATGGCTGCGTGGATCTTCGAAAGGCAGACTTTTGTTATTGGTTCTCCGTCTCGCGGCGTTGCGGCCGCCTGGCGAGATGAGGGCGGCGCGGTCATGTCAAAAGATCCTATCCAGCGGTGTCAAGGGACGGTGGCACATATAAGAGGTTTGAGGTTGCCGTCGATGAATAGGGGGATTCATCATCATCAACATCATCACCGTACTTGAGTCACTGGCCGATACACATTTCGAAGCATACGATCTGCACTCCTCAAAGCACTTATACAACATCTGGCACATCACTCTCTCACTTCCTCGCAAAACAACTTCACAACAGAACATGTCCGGCACTAAGACCATCGCCTTCTTCGGAGCCTCGGGCGGCTGCGGCCTCGCGGCTCTCAAGCACGCCCTCGCCGTTGGGCACATCTGCATCGCCCTCTGCCGCAACCCGGCCAAGATGACGGATGTCCTGCCCGAGGCCCAGCACCCCAACCTCGTGGTCAAGAAGGGCAACGCGCACAGCGTCGACGACGTGGCGGCGTGCCTCGTCAACCCACTCGACGACGGCCGGCTCGTGGACACCGTGTCGTTCAGCATCGGCAGCCCGCTCAACCTGGCGCGGATGACGGTGGAGGACCCGGACGTGTGCAAGAACGGCATCGCGGCGGTGCTCGGGGCGCTGGAGAGGCTGCGGGGCGGGCGGGAGGGGCTGAAGGGGACGCCGCGGCTGGTGGTCATCTCGACGACGGGGATCTCCAGGTACGGGTGCGACGTGCCGATGCTGCAGGTGCCGATGTACCACGTGCTGCTGAGGGCGCCGCACGCGGACAAGAAGGTGATGGAGGAGCGGCTGGAGGCGTCGGCGGAGGAGTGGACGGTGGTGCGGCCGGCGTTCCTGAGCGACGGGGCGGCGCCGGGGAAGAAGATCCGGGTCGGGGTGGAGGACCCGCGGACCGGGGTGGAGAGCAAGGCGGTCGGGTACGGCATCTCGAGGGAGGACGTCGGGCGGTGGATCTACGAGAACGTGCTGCGGACGGGAGGGCCCGAGTACGTCCGCAAGGCCGTGTCCATCACCTGGTGAGGGTTTCGGGAGGGTGCCGTGGGCGAGGAGCGGAATGTCTGTCTGATTTCACTGAGTTGAGGGTGTTGAAAGTGATAGATCGCATCTAGAATATACATGCGGTCTCATTGAATGGATGACGACACGCATTTGTGGGAGACGTTTGAGCCATGGCCAACTGTTTCTCATGCCAAAGAAACCTGCGCAACACCTGAGTTGCATATGTCTGTCTGTGACACCCACAGACAGACGGATAGATGCCCCTTGTCAAAGCCAAGTCGGTAAAGGTGTGAACACACGAGTTCCGATGACACGATGTGGCCTCGCTGGCGATGTTTTGGTTGGGTGAGGCACGCCTACGTCTGAATTCATTCCATTCCTCTCCGGATTCCCCTGCAGTGCTAGTGCTGAGCTTGGCTGCCCATCTTTTACCGCGTGTGTCGGCGTCCCATCTTGATCAGTTGGATGGCGGTGGAGGTAAGTCTAGTGTAAGTTTAGGTGAGCTCCTTTGGTTGGTCATGGAAGCGCAGCCACACCGAGAATAGATGTGGTGTAAGAAACGGGAGGGGGAAGGTGCCTGGGCCAGGCTCGGCCGCTCGGGTACGTACCTGTACCTGCCTTCCGACCGCAGTTGGCGACGCCCCCCACTTTTAGCGCCGGTAGTGACCCGGACTACCGGGTGTTGAGCTGAGCTTAGGGGGGCGGGCTCTGTTGCGGAAGGCTTTTATTGTCTTTTGCTGCTGCTGCGCAAATCTGCTTTGTCCCGTCCGCCATAGCCTACCCATTATTACTTGTTGCGTGCATTTGAATAGCAGAATGGAAGACCCGTAGGTGAGTGGAAATGGGATAGAGACATGTAGTGTCACCAATCTAACTCGCGCTACGGATATGGGGTAGGTACAACCAACCTACAGTTACTGTCGAGGGGGCCGGGCCAGTGAGGTTGGGGTTCCTGGCGACGCCAATGGATGCTGTGTTAGTTCCCAACTAGGTACATCGTAGTGCAGGCTCATAGGGGCCAAAGGGGGGGAAACAGCAGTCTCCACAGCGCATACCTCAGCCGTCGGGACATTTCTCATCCAATCCGTTGCTGGCCAAGGACGTCGCGCATGGCGGGTGAACATGTTTCGAAACACCGCCCAACTCAGCCCTCAGCACCAGGCGACCAACCGCAGGACCTAGAGGGCCCCCGAAAGGTGACTGTTCGCAAGGTACCTACGTTGTTTTCCGCCTCTGCATTTTGCACATCGGACGTGTTGGAAGCCCCTGTTTCAAGAGTATTGGGTGGCACATGGTCGCAGGGTTTCTGCTGGAAACATGAGAGGCAGAAGACGAGCAGATGGGGAGGCCTACTTGTCTGTCTAAATGTCATCAGTCACCAGTCACCAGTCCTCTTGCTGATGCCGGGCCTGTTCTCGCTCTGCCTGGCTTTGCCAAGCTGACATTACAAACACAAAAGAGAGCGAGGCTTGTGTCCGGAGGGTTCTGGGCTGACAGGATCCAAACCAATCCGCCGTGAACGGGTCTCGGACTTGACTGACGCTCGCCCCGCAACATGCTCACCTCACCTGCATTCGACCGGGTTTGAGGAGCGGCGCCAGCAGTCAGAGCCTTGCGTAGAAAGTTGCCAGCAAGCGCCTGGCGTCTGGGCTGTCATGCTGCAAGCGCAACAGAGAGGTGTGTGTGGGTGTGTTCTCCTCTGCAGCTTCTTCTCGGCATGCCTGACGAGTAAGTCAAGTCCGTTCTAACCATCCAAGTGTTTACCTACTATAGTACTCCGTACTGCTGTACGTACAACGGCGCGAACGCCTAACCAACAGATCTGCTGGATGCGTCGTTCTGTGTCTCTGCCGCCAATCGTTGCCCCCCCTTGGCCGGGGCCCTTGACTCTGACATCCCTTGCCATTGCGTCTTTCTGAACCTCTTGAAAATCCACAGCCTGCCTTGAGCAAAGGATTCGACGTACATGCGGGGGGCCGTCCCAAGCAACACAGAGGGGGGAAATAGGGGGCCACTCTTTGTGAGGCTTTTTTGTTAGGACCTGGTGTTCATGGTGGCCGCCCGCCGAGGTGGGCTTGTCATCCCATCATCCCTTCACTCAGCCGTGGCCTGTGGCTGGGAGGGGTGTGAGAGAAAGAGAGTATGTGTCCGGGTGGGCGTTAGATCAAGGCAGGATGCATTGGATGGGATGGGATGGATTAGAGTCGACAAACCATGCGCAGCCTCCTTCTCCTCCCTCCTCTCTGCTGTGTGTGACTGGCTCACACACACACCCCTGGACAAAAAACGAGGCTCCTGCTGTTTTGTTTAATCCAAGTTATAAGGTTGACCCTACCTGCTGCTCTAGACATTCGGATGAAGACTCCAATCTCGTGTATTATTCGACTTGCAACATTTCAACCCAGACTTAATTTCAGCTTGAGAGACAGAACCATTCCGTCGCCTCCTAGTTTCTCTCTCACTCACTCGCAGCCATAATACTCTTCTCACTTATTCGCTGCAGAGTCAAAGCACTGCCCGCTCCTGCCTTTTGAACCTCCTCCCCACACCCACTCACTTACTTCTACCACTTTGATTTTTTCTCCCTTCATTCCTTCTCACCAGGAAAAAAAAGGCATTCACTTTTGAGATTCAAGATAAACAACACAAAAGTCAGTCGCTTTCACAGAACGAAACAAAAAATCACAATGCGCGTCTCTTCCCTCATCGCCATGGCGGCCACTGCCTCCGCCGCTGTCATTACCCGTCAGGACAGCTCGTCCTCGGCCAAGGTCCTCATCGGTGGCTCCCAGACCATCGCGGTCGCCGAGTACAACAACAAGGAGTTCAAGATCACCGCCAACATCAGTGGCCCTGATGCTGGTGCTGCCAGCTGGATGGCCTTCAAGGAGCCCAACCTCATCTACGCTGTTGATGAGAACAGCAACTTCACCCGTCTGTTCAAGGTAAGAGCTTATGCATAAAGACCCTCGCCACTTGGAAGCTCTCTTGTGCTGACTGCTTCAACCCACAGTACGATGCCACTGCCAACAAGATCGAGTACGTCACCAATGGCACTGGTTCTCTCGGTGTTGTTTCCCTCGCCTTCAACACTGACAAGACCCGCCTCGTGGGTACTTCCTAGTGAGTTTGAGATTCGCCAGCAGTAGCGTGAGCTTATCGACTGACCGTCTCATAGCTCCCTGGGCAAGATCGATATCTGGGACATCACCTCTGCCAATGAGCTGAAGCTCATCAAGCAGCTCCAGTCCAACGACACCCTCGGACCCAACGCTGAGCGCCAGGACGCGAACCGCGCCCACCAGGCCATCCTCGACCCCTCCGGCCGTTTCTTCGCCGTCAGCGACCTGGGCAGCGACACCGTCCTCATCGTCGACTCCAAGGACGACGCCTACGAGATCGTCACCCGCAACAAGGTCCCGGCCGCCGGCTGCGGCCCCCGCCACGGCGTCTGGTACCCGGCCAAGGCCGACAAGGCGACTCACTTCATCCTCGCCTGCGAGTTGACCAACCAGCTCCAGGTCTTCTCCGTCTCGTACGACGGCGCCGGCGTCTCCTTCACCCGCACCCAGGAGCTGAGCACCTACGGCGCCGCCTTCCCGCCCGCCAACGCCACCACCGCGGCTGCCGGAGAGGTCGTCGTCACGGGCGACGGCAAGGACGTCTACGTCTCTAACCGCCTCACGGGCAACGACACCGACTCCATCTCGCACTTCAAGGTCAAGCACATCGCCGGCGAGGGCGGCTCCCCCTGCAAGCCTGCGCCCGGCAGCATCGAGCTCGAGTTCGTCGAGGCCCTGTCCTCCGGCGGCGCCGTCCCCCGCATGTTCAGCCTCTCCAACGACGAGAAGATCCTCTTCTCCACCAACCAGAACGCCGGCGCCGGCCTCCTGGCCTTCAACCGCGAGGACGCCGGCAAGCTGACCGCCAGCAGCGCGGCGTCGATCCCGGTCTCCGCCTTCGGCGAGGTCGGCTTCGGACCGCAGTTCGTCCAGCAGATTGCCTAAGTACGTCAGTCTCCTGAGATCTCAGCTCGGCCTCTTTGGAATTGTGTGTTCGTGGACGGCGAAAAAAAAGGACATCGGCGTTGCATGGCTAGGCGAGCCACGGGCGTTTGGGGGGATCGCGGTCACATTCGTGGCTGGTACAGACGTGATACCGCTTGCTTTATTCGGTTCTTGCTGTAAAAAGATACCTTAGTCATTGGTCTTTAGATTAGTCACCTCGGTTTCGAGGTCTGAATCACTTCATCATCGTCTCGTCGGTCCCTCGATCGTGGTGTTGCACTGTGACATGTCGGGCCGATTTTGAGAATGTTCCCGCGTCTTTGTCTCGGGAGGAAGTAAAAGCCTATGATCAGAACTACGGATGAGTACTCATGTGAGAGTGAGATCGAAATCGGGTGGCGTGATGTCGATGAAGAGACGAAAACCTCGGGGTAAAACAAGATTAGAGAGATTGAGCGAGTTGAGTTCTGCACCCTGATGGGCTGGGACTTGCACATTTGTGGTCATGTTCGCAGCAGGTGCCCACTGTGACTTGGGTAGCGGCTGCCCAGGTGCTGCACTACGACCTTGCGAAGCCCGCTAATCGGCACCTAGATCCGCTAAAACTTGTGGCACGCCGCTAAACCCCACCACCTGGGGCAGCAACCGCCCGGGAAACAAGCGGCCGTGGTTCCCCAGAAGAAACAACTTGCGCACGATCTTCCTGGGCATCTCTTCCACAACACACCTTGCGCCCGTCTTCACCCAGGGTGCGCTGAAGCAGACCAGCTTTCACCTACATCCTCCAAACAGCTGCCACACTCTCGTCGCGCCGTGATTGCAACCGCGATCGCGACCGCTGCCGCTGCCGCCGCCGCCGCCATGTCGGACAAAATCACCTCCAAGAACCTCTCGTACGACACCAAGATCCCGCCGTTCCTGCGCGCGCTCCACGCCCAAGCCGCTGGGAACGCGGCGGACCCAGACCCCATTCTCTCGAAGCGGCGGAGGGCGGGCAAGAAGCGGTCCGAAAGCGAGGAGGCGGAGGACGCGCCGCTCGTCGTCGATGAAGATGGCAACGTCGTGGACGTGCGGGTGGGCAAGGACGGAGACGTCGACGAGGACGCGCTGAAGAAGGGCGGCGGGGACGAGAAGCACGAAGAGGAATCCAAAGAGAAGCGGGAGGCAGAGAGGGTTGCGGGGATCGGTGCCAGCAAGAAGAGGAAAGCGGGCAAGGTCATCGGAGAAGGGGCGGAAGACGCGAAAGATGGTGGCCAGGGGGAGGAGGAAGGAAAGGCCGAGGAAGGCGCCAAGAAGAAGGCCGGCAAGAAGAAGGGCAAGAAGATCAAGCTCAGCTTCGACGAGCCAGAATGAAGCATAGTCACCAGAACGGCATCCCAAGTCATCAAGAGCATCTGTGAAGCTGCCGCAAGCTTTACCCAAGCTCAATCCAGCTCCGACAACAGTCGGCCCAGAGGACCAACGCATATGCACGACACGCAAGGAGGACGGTACGCGGGAGAAAAAGGTTCTATACAGCCACAACTAAGGTAATCTACACATCTGCCGTGCTCACTCCAGAGCAACCACGATGCCGCCCCATACCCCCGTCTCCTTGCTACAACAGGCCCGCGTCACAACCGAGCATTTATTGGTATCGGTACTCGGGCTTGACGAAGTCGGCGAAGGTCTTGGGCTCCTCGTAGCCGTGGCCGTGGTGGTGGTCGTGGTGGTGGTCCTCGGTAGGGCCGACGTACTCCATCTTGTAGACGGAGCCGCACTCGGGGCAGCGCTCGATGGGGCGGTCGCGGGAGATCTGGAAACGAGGTCAGCATTCACGGAGCTCGACAAACGGCTCAATTCGCGCGGAGGGGGCCGGGAACGTACGGTCAGCCAGAGGGTGACGTGGGAGTCGGCGGGGACACCGGTGCAGCCAAGGTACTGCTCGTCGCCGGCGGAGCGGACGGGGATGGGGTTCTCCATGGTTCCTGGGCGATAATATTAGACGATTGCGAGTCTTCAACGAGGGGCGGCCTGGGGGAATCGCGTACCCTTGCGGGAGGAGTCGAGGGGGCGCATGTCGAAAACGTCGACGCCCTCCATCTTTCCGAGAATCTCGAGACGCTCGAGACCGGTGGACTGCTCGAGGTCGGTGGGGATCTCGCCGGCCTTGGCACCGGGGCCGAGCAGGTCGTCCTCAGCCTTGATCTCTATATCGCAGCAGTTGAAATGATAATTAGCCCTCGGTTCTTCTCAAAAGCCTTGATAACGACCCGGGTTCCTCCTCGGCTGTTCATCGTACGACGCGGTCCAAAGGGATGTCGGAGGAGGCCGGTGCTGCCTGGGCATTCCGGAAGACCGCGTCGGCCGAGAATCGTCGAACGGATGGAAATTTCGAGTCAATTGACGGGAGACCTTACCGGAGAGGGTCTTGTAGTTCTTGGCGGGGGTAGAGCTGGGGGCAGCGTCGCCTGTGTGCGCGGTGCGCGGCTGGTCAGCGACGATGGAAAATGTCGGGATCACGACTCTCGTGTGTTTTTTTTCGGGATTTGGCAGAGTCAGGACCGCAATTGGACCTGGGGAGGGGCACTCGTACGGCGGAGCATGGTGGTCGCGAAAGTGCGTCTGGCGAGGGGAGCGACGGCGGCCCGGCGGGCGACGGCGATGGCGGAGCGTTGCAAGAACATGGCGGCGGCAATGGGTGGTTGGAGAGGAGAGGTTTCGTCGTGACGTCGGGTTTGGGTGAGAAGAGAGGGATTTGTCGATGGCCTGATTTGATGGTTTGATGTTGCGGCTGTCGGGTAAGGTACCTACGGGGAGTCCACTTTCGAGCACTGGCCAAGGTACTTGCCGTAACCGGAATCATAAGCGACGAGCCGTCACGTGATGCGGAGATTAGCAAATGAGAGCTGTGACATTACAGCTGTCTGTCTGTCTATCTAAGTTCCTATGGCAGGGAAGTAGGTGGTGATGTACCTAGCTGCCTATGTAGGTACTGTACCTAGGGTAGGTATGCTGGTTTGAGTCGTTGCTATCTAGAGATGCGGGCAGCATGATCTCGAGTTGGATAATCCTACATGAATCCGAATTCCCCTGTACCTGGTGTCGAGCCCTTGAGCTCATGCGTTCTCCTGCGCTGCTGGCCAGTTCTTGCAAAAGGGCCGTGGGCGGGCTTGAACTGCTCCTCCCAAGGAACCACTCAGTACCACGACTCCATTGCCTCCTGCTCGGTGCACGGCAACCACGGGAATATGAAGCCGTGTGCCACTCTTCTTCCGGTTCTCGGAAACGGACTTTTTTGGACAGTTCGCATCCCAGTGATCTCGACGTCTGGGCTCTCTTGCTGAGGCGCGGAGCTCCCATCTCCCTTGGTTCCCAGTCGCATGCCCCCCTCATTCTCTCCGTGAGTACCAGTCTGTGGAGCAGCGCTGGCAGTGACATTAAAAGTGTGCTGCGGACTTTGCGCATGGACTCTTTCGGGCACCTTGTGTGCATTGAACTCGGAGTGCTTGCTGTTCTTCGGCTTATCGATGGGTCCGACCTGTGTCGCACCGTTCTGCGTGCTGCCACTCCGACCTTCGTGACCCGCTGGGCGAGCTGCTGTCAAATCGCCGTCGTTGTTGCCTTTCACTGGCTGAAAAACAGTTGCATCTGCCTGAGCCAGCTGCTTCAAAGACACGGACTTCAGGGGAATCTCGAACTGCAGCCGGCGGATCTTGGCCGACGGACTGACCATACACGACATATCGCCGAGTTCCTGGGCAGAAGCTTGGTGTCCCAAGGGCTTCGGAGACCTTTCTCTCTTTCGTCCGGGAATGGTCGCCGGGTTCGGACGCTTGGTGGGAGACAACGCCTCATCAGACTCGGTGTTCGCTGTTGTCGCGGGTCCCGTCGTCATTCGCGAGGCGTTCCATCCTGGGACAGGTGTCGCTGGATTTGAAGGACGTCTGGTACTGGTTTGTCCGGAGGTGGTAGTTGGTTGCGGTAGGGGATCGTCTCGGGAGGAAGAAAAGCCTCCGGGTCGTCGACCGTAGCAGTTGTAGTCGTTCGTGTGTTGGGCTGCCCGAATGGCAGCCTGGCGGAGAATCGGGTCAAGGGAGGCGTGGTCTTGTTCGACAATGGCCCTGGTGAAGGACTTGATACCGGTCTGCGGCTCTCGCTCGAGAACGACGCTCATTCGCCAGAGGAGGAAGTAAATCGGCTGCATGGCCAGCTCACCTCGCTCGTAGAGGACGTTCAGTCGACTCAGAATGTTGCAGATCTGGTAGATGTTGTATGGCTGGCAAAAGCCAACGTCAGGCAAGTATCGTTTGGCCAGCATTTGATTGGGATGAAGGGTCCTTCCGGGACAGAACCACTTCCTGGCGACCCTGGCAATATTCATCGAGCGCTGGTACCGCTGGTCCCTCCTGTTAAATTCGGCCAGTTCTGCTGGCGAGAGCGGGCCATGCATTGATTTCTGCCGATTTTCTTCCATGTCCTGGTTGTGCTGGCGCTGAAGCTCGACTTCGTTGATTGCATCTCCAAACTTGAGCCAAGAGGACTCCCAGTAGGGGCCATCTTCCGTGATGGGAGCTGTTGGAACTCCCTGAAGCATGGTTGGCCGGATGAAGACGGTGCCGTCGCTGCTGGTGACAAAGACGTCCTTCCAAGGAGTAGCCGTGACCTCCAGGAGAGCTGCAGCCTCTTCATTGTCCCGGGGATCAGGTGCACTTGTGGACTCAACAGGCGCGATGCTTGAAAGTCTTGCCTGCTTCTTGTCAAGTTTATTTCTCAGAATGGCAAGCTTGTCTGACTTCTCGACAAACGAATTGCATAACTTTTGCTTTTCTTCCAGAGCTGTTCGAATCGCTGCATCGTATTTGACAGTGGTGCCTGTGGTGCTCATCCTGTAGGATTTCAGATCGTCAATCTCGGCATCCTTGTAGGCGATCTGTGTCTCAACATGGTCAGCATCAGACTGAGCAGCGAGCAGAGCAACTTGAAGCTCCTCAATAGAAGTGGTAAGCTGGGACTTGTGCATCCTCGGCTCAGACTGTAAGAATGAATCCATGTTGAGCTTGCTTGGAAATCCAATTCTGAGCTGAATCCAAGGGAGTGTCTTGTTCCGTGTTTCTCAGTGTCTGGCTTGAATCAAGAGTACCAATCAAGAAGAAGCCTAGAAAGTGTGGTGGTTGCAGGTCGATGAGTACTGCAGTAGGGTGTGAGAGTTGGAGCTGGAACAGGCTTGAATTGGAAAGGTGAAGATGAGGATCCTGTTGAGCGCGAAGGGGTAAGTTGTGTGATGTGAAAGCAACAAATGAGAGTGAGGTTGCGTGTGCCTCTTTGAGAGCCAGAAAACAAGCTGTGTGAGTAAAGCTATGTTTCTTTTGAAAGGCTAGAGGATGAGCTGCGCGAGGGGGAAGCAAAAGACGGAGCAAAAAGGTGTGAGTGCCGACTGGAGACAATAGTGAAAGGAGGAGGGAGTGCTGCTGCGGAAGTCAAAGCAGAGGAGGAGGTGTGGTGTATGTGCTTAGGTTGGTCTCCTGGAAAGGCAAGAACTCTTCGGTTACAAGCCCAGTCCCACTGCTTCTGCCAAAGGCACCTACCTGCTTTGTTAGGTAGACAGCACCTATGTCATGGAAGGGACAGAAGGTGCCACTGAGATATGTTCCTTCCCTGGGAGGAGATTCCAGGTGGCCACTGAATTTTCCACTCTATTAATTGTACCTATCTGGGTACCAGGGCACCTGGGCACCAGGTACACTGTATTCTCCCAGGCTCTTGCCATATCTATCTAGAAGGTACTGCTGTTGTAATTTAGGCAGGCACCGCCCAAACCATACGTTGGAGGAGCACCTAGACTTTGAACATGGAGGCTAGTCCTCGTCCCTGTATCATAACTTTTCCTTCTCTTCCCTCCGCTCTCTAACGATTCCGTCTTGATAGCCTGTCGCAACGTGGACGCCGGACGGACTCCACATCTTGAACATGAGCGCTCCTCGCCCTTGGCCGGCTCGAGGGAACGACACTTCCTGAATCCACCATCCGTCTTCCGGGCCCGCCGCGTCCTTCATCACAGCCTCGTCGACGTTGACGTGGACCACGAAAGAGTATGTCAAGCTGGCTGCCAGTCCCAAGCTCCATCCGAGGTCGATGTGATTACCCAGCATCAGCAGGCCGTTTCGATCCGACTCGAAGGCGTGTACGAGCACGTGGGCGTTGGGATCGGCGGCTGGCAACGGTCCTTTGAGCCGGTAAAAGAGCAGCTCTCTCCTCTCGGATACGGGCTTTCCCTCGTTATACGCCGTCAAGTCGACCTTGTGCATGTCGACAATCGGAAACTGCCCCGTGCCAGCGTCTGGGAACATGGCCTTGATCTCCTCCACGTCCACAGCAGGCGCGTGAGGCCAGTCCATGGGAGCCTTGCTTTTCAATATGTCGGCGAACCTCTCCTGCGGCGATGTCTCCTGAGAACTGACGCGTCCCTCTTCTGGGCGTTTGAAGGTACATATGCAGCTGAAACACACGTCCCCGAGATCGCCCTCCAAGTCCTCTAGGGTGAAGTCATCCTCGGTGATCCGCTTGCTGGCCTCTTTCGGCTGCCGCACCGTTACCAGCCGAGAACAAAACGTTCGACTGGTCGAAAGACTGGAAACCTCATAAACGAATGGCCTGTTCGCCCTCGCCGCCGCTGAGAAACAGCCCTGAATAGTCTGTATGGAGTGTTAGCAGCACGCGGCATCCAATCCAAGACTCAACGATCGAAACCTCACATGAAGCCCGAAACCGCCGGATTCTGTTCCTGTTCCTGCTGGCTCTTCCTCTTGGATTGCTTGGCATGCCGCCAGCGGCGCCTGGGTGTACACATGGCCACCGTACGCCGCCCTCGGATCTGCCTTTGACCCGCGCCCTTTCCCGCCGACCAACTCAGAGCCCGGCACCCAAGCCGGCCAAAGGCTCATGTACCGCTTGACCGTCTCGCCCGGGGCACTCGGCAGCTGGGCGAGTGCCATAACGTTTTGGAATAAGAGCTCAGACATGGCGAGGACGGGGGCGAGTGGAGGCAATACGAAGAACGAGAGGTGCCAAGGGACGCTGGAGGAAATCAATTGACGAGAAACAATGAAGCGCAATCAAGACACTGCACACGCTTTTGAGATGACTTCTGGCAACCAAAGATGACAGGTTGAACAAAAGGCTCGAGGAAAGGATGACGGAGAAGTTTAAGCTTCCCGGAGCTAAGCTCTGCTCGACAGACTGCGCTCTGCTCTGAGACGCATGGACGATGTGAACCTCGGGACGAGGTGATGTGTGGCGGGGCCGTGGCCGTGCGTGCCGGAGCTTCTCCTCCAAACTCGCATTGCGGAGCCGAGGTACCCATGTGAGGGGGGGAGACACTGGAGCTCACACTGAAGCTGGACCTTTCAGTGGAGAGCCCACGCCGTGATGAGCTTGTGTTCTGGGGGAGAACCGTGCCAGTTTGTGGGGTCCCCGGACTTGCTCCGTAAGAGACCCGCAAATTTCGGCCTAGAGCAGATACGCTACGACCCGAGAGCGGACGGTTCCGGGGCAAGCAACCCGGGGATGCCGGACGGAGCGGGTTGATCGATGGTATGTAATGGCCTCATGCTATCTATATGCAAAATGGCTGATGGAAATGTTGACCTATTGCTCACTAAAAGGTCACGCCCTAGGGCCCTCGCTCGACACCCCGCACGACCCTGGACGTCCCTATGGTCTGACGCCAAAGCCGCTGCTACCCTTTTTTTTTTTTTTCCGGGTTCATTTCCGCTGTTTGCCTCAGCCTGACAGGACTTGCCTAGAACGACCTTACGAAGAAGCTCAAAATGACATTTGGCCGGTTGGCACCTTACACTTGCGGCCTGGTGTGTAGTCTCGGCCTTGGGGCCGGCAGTCAGCAACATTTGACAAGTGATGGAGGACCACCGGGTTGTGGGTTCCGGACGAAGTCGACTAGCTATGTATGGCACATCTCTGCCCAGGTTTAGAAGCTCAACCAGGGTGATCATGCAGCGGGTCGCACCACGCGGGCGTTCCGGGCCATTGGATGACTTCGCTTCAGTTAGGAAGGCTTGGTATGATTGACCGGCCGACAGACCGAGATCCCAAGAAAGCATCGGACAATCGGCACTGTCCTGTTTATGTTGCGATCACCTGCTGCCGTTGGATCTGTTAGATTCACGGCATGGAACTCTGGTCTTTGGCTGGGGTACAACCACACTTAACACCCCTTGTCTAGATACCTACAGCTGACAGCCCAGCCCATAGAAGACAATTCAACTCATCAGCATTGGATTGGGAAAGTCACTCGCCCCTCCTACGACTCCGAATGGAGCTATTGGCTGACAAGACTCTTTCTCGTCGCACAGAATCACTCACACAGGAGGGAGAGGGGGGGGGAAAAAACAGAGAAAAAAAAAAAAACAGCACGTTGCGCGTGACCCTCCCGTTCCGTGGCTAGCAGCTTATTTGACCAGCGGCCTGGAGGCTAGATGTCCTCCAAAAGTCCAAAAGTCCAACGCAAAGTCGCTATCCGTGCCGGAAGTGCACTTGATCGGTAGGCAAACGAGCAGGGGTCGATGCCGTTCTGGGCTCCCCGCAGCAAAACACCTCCCCGCCTTGCCTCGCCGATTTCTCAGCTCCCTCCCGCCTGTCCACCAGTGTACCATCGACGTGGACGGTGGTGTGTGGTGACGACGAGCGGTCTCGGAACAATTCGTTGGGCGCACGCGCTGCAACATGCACCCCGTAGTGATGGGCGGAGACGCACGTACATACAGTACGCCCACGATGGTAGGACAACAACCGGGGGGAGGATGCTTTCCCCGCAAACCACGAAGGCGAATGAGGACGCCTGGCGCGACACCAGACCTCTGCCGTGATCTTCCTGTGATGCCGCTTTGGAATCGTTGCATCCCGAACGACCTGGCCGGTCTTGTGAGAATCTCGGCTCGCAACGTGAGGGGACAAAGTCACGTTGCCGTCAAGGACGGGAGCCAGAGGCCAAGTACGGCATCAGAGGCAAAGAGGCAGATCATTGCAGTTTGCCATTCCGCTGACGACCCTCACCGGACCGCGCGTTGCTGATCAGTCATCACCGCCTGCCTCGACATGCATTCCGACTGCGGGCTCTCGAGCAAAAAAATGCATCTGAAACATACATAGTAAGCGCAGGACCGAGAAAATCCTTTTCTTTCCGTATGTATATACTAGGTATTTGAGATGCATCTTGCGCTTCTCGGGAGAGGACAAGAGTCCAGCAGGGCGGCTGACCCAAGCCATTACCAGAAAAAGAAAGCTACGGAGGTTGAGCTCCTTTAATGTTGGGAACATCGGGAAAAGAAGCACCATGGCCTGCTCTCACGCCCTATCCACAAGAGCAGAAATCCTGCTCGGGCACGCCTGCAGAGACATCTTACAAAGTCCCCCGCTGAGCCTCCAAGTCGCTCCCAAGAGTGACAACGTGAACACACGGCATGCTTGGCTCTCTCCTGGCAGCAATGTGTGGCGCGCGTCGTCGTATCACGGACGGAGTAGAACCCGGACGAAAGAACCCGGTCTGGGGTGCAGGAAAACATGTCTCTGCCTCCCTGTGTTGCCTCGAATGCAGGCGACCTTTTCTTCTCCTGTAAGAATAGGCGTCCGTGTTGACGGGCCTGTTTTGGCAGCCATGATATGGCCAATCAACCGACGGGGAAATCAATGGGAAGCAAGTGATCACCATGAGCCTCTTCGTATAGGTACGGCGGTACGGACAATAGATGAATCATTCTCCTCCTTGCCTGCCGCTCAGCTGTGCTTGTGCTACACAGCGTGCTTACCTGGGCGATGAACTCGCATACAGCTCACGCACACAGCTCACGCATACCCCCCCTAGAGACTGACTGTGAAGGCTGAATGAGAAAAAAAGCCCCAATTTCCCGCCCATGTCACCTTTTCTTCCCCTCTCAACCCCGGACCGGGGTGGTGGTGCATGACCAGGGGGACCGGCGCATCCCGACGATGCCATTCGCTCCGCGGCAACCTTTTCCCCAGGTCTTTTGCCCACTCCTACCAAGTAGCACCTCCGCGACCCCGGTCTTGTTCCCCAAGCAGCCCTCCACCATCAGCCAACTTGGACCTCCAAAGTACGCTTAGTGTCGTGCGTGGTCCTACTGTCGTAGTGTCAGTCACACACACAACTCCCAGAGAGGAGGGGAGAAACGTGTGAGCATGCTGGCTGAGTTCCTGTGGCCGGTCCCGCCCCGTTGGTTTACGTTGATCTCCCTCCTCCCCGTCTCTCCGCCTTCTCGCTTCTCCACCACCAAAGACTTGTTTGGCCAGAGAATAAATATAAGACGGGGTCTCGTGCCAGAGTTGCCTGCAGCCGGTCAGAGTTAGCTCTTTTTTTGCCGTTGCCGCCCTCCCCACACATCCCAACTTGCCTACCCGCCCTCCCTGATGCGAAGTAGGGCCCGGTACTGACTGAACATACATAGTAAGGGTTCGGATCCTTGATCTAGAAGGGGGCCCCCACCATTTCGTCCTTTCTCGGTGTCTGTCGTATCTCTTGGTCTTTCGCGTTCTCTCTGGCAATTCTCTCTCATGTCGGAGTCCAGAAGCTAGATACGGTATCGAGGGACCGGTGCGGGAAACATGAATACGTTTTAAGTATCCCAGTTCCAGTGCCACCAAACCTAGGTGCCTGGAACGAATCGAAAGCTACCGAATATCCAGTCTTCAAGCCCGAACAAGAGGCACCGAGGACACTTGCCAAGCGAACCATGGTGCTCGAGGTGGGTTCCTTGAACCGCAACACCTTAGAGCCGTTCAAGACTTGGCGGCTCGAGCGGACGGGACGCGAAGACAACATCGACATTGACGTCGAGACGGACATCTTCTCCTCGCTCGTACCACGACATTGCTCAAGCCATGACGGGCCGTGTTCAACAAGAGAACTAGGCAAACCTGGCCCTGGAAGTGCGGAGAGCCAGCTGAGGCAGTGCTTGGAGCTCCTGGCAACCTCATCACCAACGAACCTCTCGACGCTCACACGACCCCACGTCTCAACTTCATCCAGACACGCGAAAGTCCCGTTCACCTTTGACAAGCTTCACAAGCCGCCGGACTTTGAATTCCCCCGGACGCCTTGCCCACTCAGGCTCGAGAAACGCAGGAGGGCACACTCGGACGTCGACGGGCCGTACACCGCCGCCTTGAGCTGCAAGAAACGCCGTCTGAGGCTCCATCTCGTCACGAGCAGGCTGTCCCAGCCGTTCTCGCTCCCCGCCACGCACATCATCAACCGTGACGGGGCGGCGTCCGGCGACAAGCGGTTCGTCAAGCTCGCCGCCGTGGCCACTTCCCCGGACCCCGGCAGACAAGGCCTGAACCGCGAGGGTTCGGTGATGCTCAGGGCCGCCGTGCTGAACCGCGTGAGGATACGCGTGCGGAACGAGGCGACGCAGCGCGGGGACCTCGTCGTTGCCGCCGCGGCTGCCAATGCTGCCGTGCTTCATCACGGACAGCAGCTGGCTACGGGGGCCCGGTTCGTCGCCCCACCGTCTACACTTGCAGAGCAGCAGAAGCAGCAGCGCCAGGAGAAGGAGAAGCAACGACACCAGCAGCAATGCCAACCACCTCCGAGGGTAATTTTGATGCGGCCGGGGGGCTTCAACGCTTCGGCTTCGAGCAATTTGTCGACACAACCGGAGCGGAGGCCTTCACCCCCAATGACGCCGCAGTCTACTCGGGTGCTGCCCACGTCTCCCCGGCTGCATCCAACGCGGTCTCCTGTCTTGGCACCCTGCGAGACGATGCTTGACGAGATGGACGATGACGGGGCGCTGGCATTTCCCATGGCGGACCAAAACTGTCGCTACGCGTGGGCCGACGAAGATGACTTGGAGGACGTGTACTCGGATTTTGGCGCTTTATTCGGGGGCTCTTCGCAGACTGCGCACGGCGACGACGACGGATCGTACGAGGAGTATCTCGATGAGTTAGACGGTATATCATGGGTTGAGAGGTGAACTAAAAAGTGAGGATGGTGATTAAGCAGAGGGGAGGCCCAATCGAATGAGCCGAGAGGGAGGGAATGCAGACGAGTTTGATACTCACCAGCGGTGGATCTCGCGAGCACAGCTTCAAGAGGCTTCGTACGTTAGACAGGTGGTGGAAGATCGCAAGAAAGCATGGATGGCAAAGCATGTAGAGGAGCATAGGCAACATCGAGAAGGATGCGGTAAAGAGTGCAAAACCCGTAAAACACAGAAAAGCGGCAGCAACGCCAGCTCTCCAGTGCCGACCACATTGTATCGGCTGCATGGGGCCGCGACTTTTGAGGTGATTCGGCAATAGTTGCTTGGGAGAATTTCCAGGGCCCGTGATCTGGTCTCGTTGGGGCCATTGACAACTGCGACGGAAGCGTGTGCCGTCTGCTCTATTTTGGAAGAGCCGTTGGCGGGAATCTCAGCCAGTGACGAGGGATGAAGGTGACAAGTAATTGCGGTGAAGGAGCATGGCCCAGTTATGTGTTTATCAATCCGCACAGATCAAGGTTATCTCTCGGCAAGACAACTTCACCTCGAGATATGGTGTGATACGATATCGCCGACGTATTACCGCAAGAGTTGGGAGGCTCCAGGTCTCCTCAACAGGGAACCCCGCCGGTTCCGATGATCGGCCCGGTCGGACATCTCCCCGGGTCCCGCCCGCGCGTGGGGTGACGCAAGGCGGGGTGACGGCGGGGGTCATTTAATTACCTAGGAACACCCGTTGACGCTTCGAAGCCCTCTCAAGTTTGAGTAGTTGTAACCTGTACATATGTTTGCCCGCAGCATCATGGCCGAAGTCCTGGATACCATCATCATCGGAGCTGGCTGGTCCGGCGCTGTCGCCGCCCGCGAGCTCGCTAGCAAAGGCCGCAAGGTCCTCGTGCTGGAAGCGAGGGACCGCATCGGTGGACGTGCCAATACGTGGGTGAAGGGAGACGTCAAGGTTGACGTTGGCTGTAGCTGGATTCATGGCTACTTGGAGGGAAACCCCGCTAGATATATCGCTCAGGATTTTGGTGTTGTAAGTCCTCACTGGTCAAGTTTGTGAGTGCCATGATGCTGATGAGATGGCGTAGGCTGCCCATCTGCCCAAGCCCGCAGAGGGCGTCATTTACGGCCCCAAAGGTGCGTGCGCTTCTATTCGCGGAGCATGGTAGGATCAAATTGACTGACAAGTCAATGGTTAGGACGCCTCTCAAGCTCAAGTGCCGACAACCTGCGCTCATCCTTGGGTGGTGCGCAGGCTTCCCTGAAGCTCCCTCACCCTGCGCCCCCGCCATCCGCCTCACTCGCTTCGGCTTTGCTGGCGCCCAACTCGTCGTTGTTCGCATCCTCGACTGCCGAAGCACCAAAGGAGCTGGCTGCCGCTCTTGCGCGATCTCTTGAGATCCCCCTCGGCCTCAAGCTTGAGAAGGCCTCCCTGAAGTGGGCCGGCTGGGAGGGTACCACCGCATTCGCTGGTTCCGACGCCGCTCCCGAGGGAGGCTACCAGGCTCTTGTCGCCAAGGTAGTTGAAGATGCCAAGGCCAAGGGCGCAGAGGTGAAGCTTAGCACGAAGATCGCCGCGGTTTCGCAAATTGAGGACGGCGTTGTCGTGACGGACACCAACGGCAACAAGTTCACGGCGAAGACGGCCGTCTCCACCATTCCGCTCGGAGTCCTCAAGACTCTGCCGGAGAGCGCGTTTAGCCCGGCCCTGCCGCCTCGTCTTCAGGAAGCGATCAAGGGCACGCACGTTGGAGTCCTCGAGAAGCTCCTGCTCCAATATCCTACGGCTTGGTGGCCCGAGGCCGAAAAGGCTGGCTCATACACCTTCTTGCCAACCTCTGACAAGCCCGTCACTGAGAGCTCGACCCCACTTGAAGTGTTGGAGGCTTCTACCTTGGTCACCGCCAACTTTGCCAGCCCATCTCTCCCGGGCCCCAGCCCAACCCTCCTCACCTATCTGTCGGAAACTCCTGCCAGGGCCCTTCTTCAACGCGACCCCAAGGAGGTTGCTGCCGCCCTGCACAAGTTCCTTATTGCCCGCTTCCAGCCGTCCTCTCAGCCCCCTGAGCCTACCGAGACCAGCTTGACCAACTGGCTGACAGACGAGTACTCCCGAGGCGCCACAACGACACCGTCAATCATCTCCGAGAACGGGGAGCGGAGCCCCTTGGACTTCAAGGAGCTGGGCAGGCCTGTCTGGGACGGAAGACTTGGTTTCGCCGGCGAGCACACTGAGATGGAGCACCGTGGAAGCGTTGCCGGAGCTGTCGTCAGCGGCTACAGGGAGGCCGAACGTGTCGGACGGCTGCTGAAGTTGCTCGAGGAGACTGCGAAGTTGTAGATAGAGCTCGGAGCTTGTAAGATGCTTTCAGATAGATACGAGGATAGTACAATTGCTTAGACGGCTTGGAAACGAGATTAAAGACCGTTTTGTCGATAGCTCGATGTCTCTCGGTTTGTGCATGCAACCTCATCGTCGTTCCCTTTGACGCTGGCCTATCCAGCTAGGCATCTAGTGGTGATGGTACGGAATTGGCGCCGGATAGTCATCGAGAAGCTGCAGCTTGAAGCTTAGTTGCTCGGTCTCTCGCGATATCGCACATAGCCTATCCAAGTTAGCAGCCATTGCAACCCAAAGGCCGTGACTGGCTTACCTGAACCGCTGCACGCTCTTCCAAAGCAATGTCACCACGCGCGATGCGTGCACGCATGTTCTCCATTATCTCTGGGCGGCCCCTTCCATTGACGAAGACGACGTAGCGAAGCCCCGGGAATCGCAGCTCGTACTCGGCGTTCAGCGCCGCCAGCTCGCTCGCATCCCCCGTCTGGAGTTTGGCCTGCTCGGCCGCGGACTGAGCACTCTCGACCTTCTTGGCACCCAAACGAGGATGCGACCCGATAATGGAATGCAAGGCTGTCTTTTGTGACGGATCGGCAGCGAGCGCCTCGAATGTCTTCTGGGCATGCGCAATGAAGTCGTCGTAGGAGTCGAAGGAGGTGGCCGACATCGATGGAAGGATAAGCGCATGGATCGCAGGGCTAGGTTCGAAGAGGGCGTCGAGAACTTTGGTCCGTTCCTCCGCAGACAGACCCCGAATTTGGCTGATATCGGGCAGGGAAGTCATTGTTTAGAAGCTATGGGCAGTTTCTGGAGCAAATTCAAGGTACCTAGATTTGGAGAAGATGGGAGGGCGAGTTCGAGATGCCGAGGTGCAGAGGACGGGAGTGATATCATGAGGCGATAAGGCGATAAGGAAAAGCAGCGACTACAACTGTCCGGGCAGGTAGGTACCTAGGCACGTAGGTACGTATACCTACCCGTCCGAATACCGCTGAATGCCTCCCGCTCTACACTTAATGTGCCACGCTAGAACAACCAGAAAAAAAAACACGTTGAGTGGAAATCACGATTTTATAGCGACAATATTCAATGGGTAGTCCAAATGTGTAAGAAGAATCTCTGCTGTGTCCGGGGGTGTCCAGGTTTGTTTGTTCCCAAGCGCCCAGATCTTGTCTCTCGAACCGACGTGTTGAATACCTGACTAATCACAATGACCCACCAGCCACACGTGATTGAGTGGCTCGAGCTCCAGCTGGGGCCCAGTCTGTAGTGTGCCTGGCAGTCGGCGAGGCTGAAGATTTGTTTTGGAGGTAACAGCCGACGCGAACCATCCAAACGGCTCATCACATCGCGAAATCTGGCCAAAATGCTGTGCGCAAGTAAGTTGAGACACTGTTAGCACCAATTGGATATGTCTGACGCGACTTGCAGTCTCTGGAGAAGCTCCGCAGGAGCCCGTTGCTTCGAAGAAGTCGGGTAAGAACTTGCACTCGTAGCAAGTTGATGTGGCTGGCTGACAACGACTAGGCACCGTCTTTGAGAAGCGTTTGATCGAGAAGTACATCGAAGAGAATGGCACCGAGCCTGGTACGGGCGGAGCTCTGACGACCGACGACCTTCTTCCTCTGACCCAGTCGCACATCGTCCGACCCCGACCCCCTACACTCACCTCAATCCCTGCTCTGCTGGCGACTTTCCAGAACGAGTGGGACGCGCTCGCGCTTGAGACGTTCAACCTGAAGGAGCAGCTTGCAAGGACGCGGGAAGAGCTTGCAACAGCACTATATCAACACGATGCCGCTGTCAGAGTTATCGCGAGGCTGACCAAGGAGCGGGATGAGGCCAGAGAGGCATTGTCCAAGGTCAGCGTTACTGCGGGAGCCACCAACGGTGACGCCATGGCCATCGACTCTGCCGAAGGCCTTCCCGAAGACCTGGCCGAGAAGGTCAACGCGAAGCATCAAGAGTAAGTGAATTGAATCTCAGCACAAACTGGTCAGCCTACTAAAACACGGCGCAGACTTTCCAAGGGCCGCAAGAAGCGTCCAGTCCCCGAGGGCTGGGCAACACCCGAAGAAGTCGCCTCCTTGGCCACCGTAGCCTCCACATCACTACCCGTATCGCAAGCATCCTCGCTGGCTCTTGCAGGGAGTTACGCCGCCATTGGTGGTCATGATGGTCAGGCCGCGATATACTCTGTGGAGGCAAACCAGCTCGAGCGCCAGGTCGCTGTCAACGAGCCGGTGCTCGACTCCGCATGGGCTGGAAGCAAACTCATCTTTGCCACGAGCAAGGGATCGATCAAGGTCTTCGAGAGTGGTAGCGAGGCCGCGTCGCTTTCTGAGCACGCAGGACCGGCCACATCGCTCAGCGTCCACCCTACGGGCGAGTTGCTTGCGTCAGTCGGCTCGGACAAGAGCATCGCATTTTACGATCTCAACACCCTGAGGAGGGTCAGCCGCGCGTACACTGATTCTGGTAAGTGAACATCCTCTCGCCGCATTCAGGTAACCTTGCTAACGGTTGTAGCACTGACTTCCTCCGCTTTCCACCCTGACGGTCACCTGTTTGCCGCCGGTACTGCCACGGGCGACATCAAGCTCTTTATGACAACCAGCTTGGAGGTCGCTGCCTCCTTCTCCCTGGGTGCCCCTATCGAGGCTTTGACGTTCTCAGAGAACGGTTTCTGGCTGGCGGCGACGGCGAAGGGACAGAGCTCTGTCACCATCTTTGATCTGCGAAAGGAGGGAGATGCTGCCAGGGCCAAGACGATCGAGACCGGTGGCCCCGTCGAGTCCCTGGCCTGGGACTACACTGGCCAGTACCTTGCGACCGCTGGCGCGGGTGGTATCACCGTACAGCAGTACACCAAGAGCTCCAAGTCGTGGTCTGAGCCGTTCAGGAGCTCTGTTTCGGCGCGTTCGGTGAAATGGGGCGCCGATGCGAAGCAGCTGGTTGCCGTCAATGATGAAGGCGTTGTTTCTGTGTTCGGACTCAAGCAAGATTAAGCGGGCTTCCGGGTTTACTGCATCTGTATTATACGTAATGGGGCGGAAGAGTCTATCGAAAAAATGATATCCGATGTCTTTGGCTGCTACTGGTCCTGGAGCATCTGAGGTACATGCCTATCTGGGTACTTACGCCATGTACCTAGGTACCGGTTGATTGACTGGGCTCTGTAGATAGTTTTTGGGTTTGAACACTGCTATTGTTTCTCACGTCGCTGAAGGAGCTGTGCGGGTAGAGGCTTGTGACTTGTAAGAAAAGAATCCATTGGAAAGAAAGGGAAAAGAAAAAGCGGTTTTCCAAATGCCCGACGCCGCCCTCAAACCTATTGTACCTTATTCCAAAAGTAGAATTTCCTCATCAAAAGATGCAAGGCTCAATCCGGTCAGTGAATCGCGACTTTCCACACCGATGGCAACACTACCTGCCTATGACATAATTTGCCCCGGGCACTGTGATTCAAAGAGCCCTGGCACCGTCTGTTGATAGCCGTCAAGGTCTTCTCCGCCCAGCGACATGCCCTCCCGGCAGGTACCCACAGACACTGCCGCCGCCCAAGGGTTCCTGCTTATCGCGGCAAACTGCCCCCTGCACTGTGTGAGCTTATCTAAGGCTGAGGTCCACCCAGTTGCCTTCCGTCCACTCTGCTGGGGCACCACCGGTCCGTACGGCACTTTGCGACCTAGACAACATCAAAACAACCGCCACTACGAGGCCACGACCGCCTGCCTCTTTCCTCGACTGCGACGCCCCGAGGGCACCGAAGAAAAAAGAGCAACCTTCGATTGCTTTCCGCGACGACTTTTCCGATATACTATCCACGGCATGGTCGCCTCATTTCCGCGCCCGCTGTAGGAGACTCGCTCCTGCCTTTTCGCTCCACCTCCACCAAGAGCTCGCACCCACCCTCCCCGAAGGCGGACCCAGGCAAATCCTGAGCCTCAACTTGAACCTAATTTGAATCGAAACTTTTGAGGACATACGGTTGTTCGTCAAGCCCTAGAGACTGTATACGTGGACTCCTTCGGATATGTGCTAACCCGCTCCAGCGCCACACCTATTGGCCTATTCCAGATCATGAGTTCATCTCTGCCTCCATCTTCCGCATCAATACACTCTGGCTCTGTCTTGGAGGACGACGAGGCTGCCCTCTTTGGCGACCTAATATCTGATTCGGATTTCGACCACGAATCTCCCTACAGAAGACCTTCCTCTTTCGATTCCGAAGTCGACGCCCAGATCGACTACGAGCCAGAGACCTCTTCGGACTCTGAAGCCTCTGTCTCACATTCTCGCGATCCAGGCTCTTCAGCATCCCGAGACTCTTCGGCTGATCCTCTATTCGAGAACGGCGGCATTTATCCTCGACCCGACTCGTACCCTCTCTCTCCAGACCTCGAAGGGGAACTCGAGCTAGCTCTTCTTGCCGAAATCGACAACGGAGTACCACCCTTCGCAGACCTTCACGTGCCCGGTATCCACGACGGCGGCATGGAAGAACGAGCACAGAACGGCGCCGCAGTGCGCCAGATACCCGGCGGCGATGTCCTTGTTGATTTGGAGCTCTACTTTAGGCAGGACCGATCACAGCGCAGATCGCAGAACCGACAAGGCCCCGCCGACGTGATTGACCTCACCAATGAACCAGACAGTCCCGTTCAGCACCATGCACCTCGCCCAAGCATGAACCCACGACGCCAGAACTCTCAGGCGCGCAACCCTCCCGCTCTTGCACGAAGCGACAGCAGCATATTGGCAGGAAACCCCCCTGTGATTGATTTGACGGACGATTCTCCAGAGGTGCCGCGCCACCGCAGACCTAATCCGCCTCCTCCGCCTCCTCCTCGGAACCAGGCTGGGTTCATGTTCAACCAACCCGGCGGCGCAATTAGTGGACTCGCGGCCGGTATCAGACGGCACCTATATCCATTTCGCCTGTTTCCCACCCCTGACGAGGATGTACAACTGCTCGGCTTTCTCCACCACAACAGGATCAACCCAAGAGACCTCAACAACCCTCTTGGCAACATCAACCTCCAATATGAACACGGTGCCTTCGACCGCGCAGAGTCCCCGAAGCCCGTGCATCAAGCCCCCCCTCCTGCAAAGCCCGGTTTCACGAGAGACACCGCGTCCGACCTTGTTGTTGTGTGTCCAGCATGCAACGAGGAGCTGGCATATGACCCCGAGGCGCCAGTGGCTGAGAGTAATTCTGCACGCAAAGGAAAACGCAAACGAAGCGAGAACCACTTCTTCGCGCTTAAATCATGCGGACATGTAAGTTTTATCCCCCGTATACCGCACATCTCATATTGATAACGGG
This sequence comes from Colletotrichum brevisporum, assembly GCA_030770045.1. Classification (NCBI taxonomy): domain Eukaryota; kingdom Fungi; phylum Ascomycota; class Sordariomycetes; order Glomerellales; family Glomerellaceae; genus Colletotrichum; species Colletotrichum brevisporum. The sequence continues at coordinate 13,556,141 of JAUGSI010000001.1, forward strand.
CCAGGTCTATTGCGAGGACTGCCACGAACGCCGCAGACCAGGAACTAAGCGACCAGACACCGGCTTCCCTCGTGATGCTGAAGGCAAGATCGTGTGTGCCGTAGATGGCTGCGACACGCAAGCCGTTAACAAGTCGTCTTGGGTTGCTATCTATCTCTGAGCGGTCATGCTGGTGGATGTCATGTGGAGGAGTCTGGTTTGGACCGATCCTTGGGGCCAGGGTCGAATGGCCGGCGTCAACCGGACTGGCGGGATGCATTGCGAGGCGTTTGGGGTGAGGAACATTGGAACAGGGATTCCCACAATCACGGTATAGGATTACTTTGCTTGCTTTGGCTTTCGCCGCTGGGCCGCCCGAAATTTCAACGAGTCTCGAGCGATACTCGAGTGGGAGGCCAGCGGTTACGTGAACGAAGTACATTAGCACACTCGAGCACATAGCGTTCGGTTCCAGAGCTCTTCTGGACCTTGGTATAGATTTCTCGAGGCTTGATCCTCGTTGAAGTTCTCTCAGTCATGCTTCTCGTGTTTCCTAATGCACATACCAAGTGACAAGACGTAACTCAAGTGCACCTCCTGCTTCCTTCCAAGGGTATACAAATGCAAGTGAACCTTCCAAAACCCTCTAACCTCTATGCCGGCATTGCTCCGCGATGAACCACGCTCTGGTATTACAAATGCCATAAACCCCAAGCGTCGCTGTATGCTCGTTTGCGTCAAAAGTCATCTAAATCATCATCCCAGTCAATTGTCGCCAAATCCAACTCGACCGAGGGTGACGGGTGAGAAGTCACCCCTGCTGAAGATGGCTGGCTGTCCAACTTTGCCGGGGATTCTATTTCCAGCACCTCCTGGGACGACATCATCAAGTCCTGAGTGCAGACCAGCGAGAAAAAGTCCCCGAGAGGAGAAGACTTGGCCGCGGCGGTTGGTCTTGATGCCGGGGCATGATTCTTGCTGGTTTTATGTACGGCTATGCCATGTAAAGTGTTGAGACGACCATCTATGGGTGGTCTTCGTTGCTGAAATGCTTGTGCGGTGTGTCTGGTGCCCATGGGGACCGGTTTGGGAGGAACCGGGAACGAGCGAGAATGCGCTGGAAGCTTCCTTTCGTTTGGGCGATGCGGATGGCCCAATCTGTCTTGTCCTGGGCCACGCTGCCCTAGAGTGGGCTGCTGGACCGTTGTGATACCTCTGGTTTGCATTACTGCGTGTCGTCCACCTGTGGAGTAGCCTGGTGGCTGCTTGATGGGCTTGATTTCGTGTGAAGCTTCAAGGTTTTGTTTCTTATGGGGCTGGGCTGGGCCCCGTACCGCCTCGTCAAGTACTGCAGCCTTTGGAAGGTTCAACTTGCCTGGCAGACACCCTGATGGCGCACTGGGAACGTCTTTGATCGGACCCATCGGATGCTTCTGAGCTCTCCTTTGTGAACCGTCCTCGAATTCGTCATTCTCAAGCTCCAATGCAAGCTGAGATGCCGTGGGAAAGAAGTCATCAAAGCGGCCCTGGAGAATGGCTTGTGTGCTGGGCGGTGGCAGTTGTGCGACGGGATCCCGCACAGATAAACACCGAGGGGCAATAGGGGTCATCTGGTGTGACTGCCTAGGCGGAGGTCTTTGAGACTGCTGGACTGGTGGCTCCCCCACAGACTGCTTTTGGGACTGAGATAGCTTCTTCTGAGGTTGGTTCTCACCAGGCTGCATCTGCTGGGACTGTTTCTGTACCGGAGACTTCTCCTCTGAGGACCTTTCATCAACCACCCTTTGTCCTGGTAGCTTTTGATCTGTGTGCTTCTGTTTAACACACTTCTGCCTTGTTGGAATCTCCAGTTTCATAGATTCAGACTTGACTGTTTCCTGTTTCACTGTGTCCTGATGGACTTGCTTCTGCTCAGTCTGCAACTGCCTCGAAGGCTGCTGTTCTTGGTCGGCTTGCTTCAAGTCAGCCAGCTTCCGATCGGCGGGCATTTTTCTGAGTCCTTCTTGCTTGAATGGCTGTTGACGACCTGCGGACAGATTCGGCAGGATCACCTTGGGCATCATGAACGGTTTAGGTCTTGACCTTGATCGCGGCTTCAGTGGAGGGCCTGCAACAACAGAGGCAGCTGGGTGGTGTTGAATCGGTGTAATTACAGGGAGCTTGAGAATTGGAGGCGCACGTAGTGCCTGCGCGGCCGAAAGGGCTTTCGGAAGTGGAGGAGGAGGCATGGTACCGTCCTGGAGTGGCTTGCGCGGTGATGTTCTTGACGACGGACTCGTCGTAGGCAGCTGGGGAGCTTGTGATGGACGAGGGGGCGGCGGCATCATAGACGTGGTAGCCGGCTTGCGTTCTTGAAATGCAGCAGAAAGGGAGGATGACGCAGGCGGTTCAGGTTTCGCAACTGGAGCAGGCGGCCGAGGCTTTGTGTCGGGCCTAGCGGCATTGGAATCATCGGATTCCGATACTGGCTCTCCAGACGAGTCTCTCTTCTTGCTGGTTCCGTTTCCACGGACGAATCGCGCAATTGTATCCTGGCTCGGTCGACAATCGATCAAGGGCTGTCCGGCAAGCCGCCTGTTTTCGCGGGCCTCTTCCTCCTTCGCCTTCTTTCGCTCCCTGGCCGCTTTCGCCTTCACGGCGGCGCGTTCCTTTTCCAGCTCTTTGCGTATCTCCTCTTGCCTCTCCTTCTCCCACTTTCGTTGCTCGGCCTTGGAAAGTCGTGGGGCCTTGTTCGCTTTCTTGTAGAGCTTCTGGGCCTGCTTCGACGTCATGGGCGGTTTGCTCGGAGCGCCGCCGCGTGGCGCGCCATTCGAGATGACGGTGAACGTATTCTGGTGCGGCGCCATGTTGAGGACGATGATCTCGACGACATGGTTGGGGGAGGAATCTTTGACGCAGCCCAGGCGTGAAGAGCGTTGTTGTCGGTCAAGCAACTGAGGCCAGGGTCTTTCCAGGTCACCGAGGTGCCTGTGGTAGGTAGGTACACTCTAGGCCTGGTCGCGGGGCAAATAACACCGAAGGCGCCCTAGAAAGCTGGACGCGTCTGGGCAAGACGCGAAGACCAAGTCACGTGGTCGCAAACGCTCAGCCACAATGACGGATGGACCCTGGCGAAGATCGAAACACAGCGCCACGCGGGGTATCGATAAGGACTGGCGCCACAAATCGCGGGGCGTTCATATTTTTTTTTTCCTGCAGCACCACCAAATTTCACAGCTGCAGCAGAAATCGGCTTCTCTTTTTGACGGCAAATTACCCAAAAACCGAAACAATGTCGAAGCGCGCCGCTGATGTCGAGATGGGCGATGCGCCCTTGAAGGGCGGAGAGCGCCCCGAGGGCATGGAAATCGACGACAAGGACCCTGGCATGGGCGAGTTCGAGGATGAGTTCGAGGACGAGTTCGAGAGCGAGAGTGAAGATGGCATCATGGAGGCCGGCGTGGACGGAAGACCCGACGCCGAGAGAGAAGCCGAGGAAAAAGAAGGTACGAAAATCAAGCTGCGAATAACGTCGCAAATTGCGTCCTGGAGCTGACCAAACAGGCGACATGGAGGTAGACCAAGGCACGTTCATCGTCGGCCGAAGCAAGCTCGAGCCCGGCCAAACCCTTGCGCCCGACACTTCCACCTACGAGATGCTGCACAACCTCAGCACCCCCTGGCCGTGCCTGTCCTTCGACATCCTGCGCGATAGTCTCGGCGACAACCGCAAGGTCTACCCCGCCACCATGTACACTGTGGCCGGCACACAGGCGGAGGGCGCCAGGGCGGGCGAAAACGAGCTGATGGTCATGAAGTTCAGCGGCTTGAGTCGCACTGAGAAGAACGAGGAAGATTCCGACGATGACGATGACGAGGACGAGGATTCCGACCCCATTATTGAGCACAAGTCGATCCCCCTCAACTCGACCACGAACCGAATCCGTGCCCACCAGATCCCCTCTCAGGACCCCTCCAGACCCCCAACCACCCTGACGGCCACCATGACCGAGTCCTCCAACGTTTTCATTCACGACATTACCCCTCATATCTACTCCTTCGACAACCCCGGAACCACCATCTCCGCCCAGCAGAACAAGCCGGTGTCCACCATCCGCGCCCACAAGTCCGAGGGCTACGCAGTCGACTGGTCCCCGCTGGTCCCCACTGGCAAGCTCCTGACTGGTGACAACGACGGCCTTATCTACGTCACAACACGCACCGATGGCGGTGGCTTTGTCACGGACACCAGGGCATTCCAGGGACACACGGGCAGCGTCGAGGAGATCCAGTGGAGCCCTTCGGAGCAGCCCGTTTTCGCCTCGGCATCCAGCGACGGTACCGTTCGCGTCTGGGATGTGCGTAGCAAGAGCAGGAAGCCTGCGCTGACGATGCAGGTCAGCTCGGTTGACGTCAACGTCATGTCGTGGTCTCGCTTGACGACGCACCTGCTGGCTTCGGGCGATGACAACGGCGAGTTTGCCGTGTGGGATCTGAGACAGTGGAAGCAGAGCTCCACCTCCCCCTCGGACAGGCCCTCGCCTATCGCGAGCTTCAACTACCACAAGGAACAGATCACGAGTATCGAGTGGCACCCCACGGACGACAGCATTATTGCCGTCGCCGCGGGCGACAACACCGTCACCCTGTGGGATCTTGCGGTCGAGCTCGACGACGAGGAGAGCAAGGACACGGGTGGTGTCAAGGACGTCCCGCCCCAGCTGTTGTTCGTTCACTACCTGTCCAACGTCAAGGAGCTGCACTGGCACCCCCAGATCACCGGCAGCTTGGTGGCAACCGGTGACGAGTTCAGTGCCTTCCGGACGATTAGCGTTTAGACGAATTGGGATAGCTAAAAAGGGATACCAAGTTTTGTTTGTTGATATGAAGACCATGCGTAACAATTCTGCGAGGGAATACCCAGCTTGCTTTGCGTTGAGACACGTGGATATGAAGACTTTCGTTTTCTGTGAACTCGGTCAGGACGAGCATTGATTGGATGTGTTGACTTCGCTTGTGATGATACACGAAGTTGTTAAAAGTCTCAGACCATCACGGCATCTCGACCTTCGCAACCGAGTGTTACTTCCGAGAGTTACATGGGAGCTTATTGCAGGAGCTCTTGTGAGAGTTGTCTTTCGCCTTTTGGCTCTGACTTGACGGGAGACACAAGCTGTGTGAGCTTTAGGCTTCCGGCACTTCACTGGTGTTCCAACGGCGGTCGAATGCTCTCCGTCGCTGAAGTTGTCGCCATCTGTGTTGGACAGAATTGACGTACGACCTGGGCAGGGCAGGTGCAAAGAGTGTACTTATGCGGAGTCTGTTTCGCATAAAAGGTGATAGAAACCATCTCTTCACAAATACCTATTCTTCTCACATACTTGCCCATCTTATGAAACTTCTGACACTTCTCCCTGCCAAATGCTTTTCCTACGGGTGCTTTCCCTCTCCACTGTGGCCTTTGGGACTCCCAGCCCTCAACCTGTCAAGCGGCAGTCGCCAGTGTACGCACCCTTTGAGGTTAAAGACTTCGCCGCCGGTGGCCTGCCCGGGACGGTTCGAAACTAGTCAGTGACAGATTCAATCACCTTTCGAGCATATTCGTTACTGACGGCTCAATTTCCAGCATCAAATTCGCCGTCCGGGTCAAACCCAGCGCCAACTTTGCCAGCTGTTCCGTGACCACCGGCACGGGCCCGATCGTACCTACGATCGAGAGGCTGGTTTGCAACGGAGACAAATCAATCGTCTGGAGCCTGCAGCCTGTGGGATACAGCATGTTCCTCAGCATATGGTGGGACTACTCGAGCCAGGAGTCGTTGTACGGCGGAGAGCATTTCGACTCGGTCTCTATCAAGAAGGTGACACTGGACGATGGCAGTGTTGTCGAATCGTACGTAGGCCCGACAAATTACACGCTCCCTACGGCCCCGACTACTTGGGAGCCGCTCGCATTGAATGGTTTTGAATAGGAAATGGATTATGAGAAGGGAGATATTATCCGTCACCCCCTCCTCTGGTATCCGACACCCCTCCAGCCACAACTATGTACGTGGCTAGGCGTCCCTAAGTTAAGGGCTATATACGTTATTATTGTCGTTGTTATCCGTCATCGTCGTCCGTCATCGTCATCCATCATCGTCGTCCGTCATCGTTTGTCATCATAATCGTATAGTAGAGGGGCCACATAGGGGGGTGTTGGATACTAGAAGAGGGGGTGTTGAATAAGATGCCCCTTATGAGAACCGTAGCGGATGCGAAAGAATGACTTATTCAATTTAATGAATACCGAGAAACAGCATGCAATTGAACTAGGCTCCATCAACGTCAAGCTGGAACGAAACTTTTGGAACGGAATCTCCGTGACACCTCAGAGATCCGCCGTCGAACCGCCGTAGGAGTGTATCTAGAAAGAGTCAGCGAGAGCAAGCGTCTACCGAATTGGATTCTTACGGTTTGATCGAAGCACCCGGCAGGCGTCTGGTAAAGATAGGCCCCGGTGTTGATGAAGACCTCCTGGTTGTCGCAGACGAGCCATGCGGCTAGGTTGGGACGGTTGATGTCCGGCGTGCTCCACGTGAGAGTGTCGCCCTGAAAGGCAAACGTGCCGTACGCGTTCTTGCTCGCGCTGAACCAGGTCTCGAGCTTCCTCTGCGTTTTGTCCGCAGGGTTCTCGACGTTGAGATAGAGCGGCGACGACGAGCCGGTGAGGTGGACGAGCTGGCCGGCCTCGACCTTGAACTGGCCCGCGCCGCCCGGGGATTCGAGGTAGGCCTTGCTAGGTGTGCCTGTCGGCTTCGCCTGGAGGTAGCTGTGGAAATTGGGCGCGGCAACGCCGCGGATCCAGTACCACCCGGAGACCAGTGTGGTAGGAACAGGGGTTACCGGGCCCCCGCCGCCAGCTGCCGTGGTGGTCACGGTGACGAGCGTCGTCGTGGCACGGGAGCTGGACGTGGTGCGCGTGGTCCCTCCGGTAACAACGGGGGTTGAGACGGGACTAGAGGAGGTGCTCGTAGGCGCGTTTGTCCCCGGAATACATTGGGAGTAGAAAGGGCTGAGAAATACGAGTCAGAAGAAGCGTCCTTGAATGAGAAAGAGGGGCTACTTTACTTGAGGACCGAACAAGTGTAACCGTTGGGGCAAGCAGTAGGCCCCGTCCAGTTGTTCCCTCCGCCTGTCGTGTTGTCAGAAGCTATCGCTTGAAGTTCCATTGAAGGGCACTCTTACACTGTCCCCAAACAGGAGCGGTACTTTGTGCTGCAACTGACGTGAAGACCAGCGTTACAGAGAGGCCGCTGGCCAAGAGGCTTCTGAAACCCATGTGGAATAGCAAGATACGGAGAAGTCGAATCTGTGGTGAGTTCGCAGCTGCTTGGCGATCACTAAAACCATGATGCCAAGTTTGGGGATTTTTATACTCGGGGGTCTGCCAAGCAGATGAATGGCCATGTCGCATTCGTTCCCGAGAGTCCCGTCTACTGTTCTTTTACCGGAGGAACCTCTTTTTGGTCAATGGGGAAATTTTGGTTCAGACAATCAAGGCGCGCGAAAAGGGGCAAAGTTGATTAAGCGTGATAGATGGGCTCGAATCTTTCGGGATGCCGGCGCTCCAAGTATACTAAATGCACATTGTAGGGTGGTAGCTTCAGAGAAGATTTAGGCCCGAACCTGGTTTAAGCCGTGCGGCGCGAGTCCGGAAGCCGGGATAGGTTGCGTTCTCGCGGAGGCCGAGCTTCCGGGCCCGAATCGGTCAGTTCGGAGGCGGGCGGCGATATCTGGACATCATCGAAGCCGGACACGTGACAGACGATTCTTCACCAGAAAAGATCGCAATGTAAAGAATCAAAGGAGTGATATTATTATGTTGGTTTAGACCATGATTGTCCTCTGAAGAGAATGTGAGAGGAAGAAACCCCAAGTGCAGGAAGAGGCGGCAAGACATAAAGAGTGCCTGTCTGATGGCGACTTTAAGCTGCAGCCCGAGCCAGAAAACCGCTGAGGACATCGAGCAGGAAGGGATCAAGACCCATGACCTCGGCACCGTGACACAAAAGATGCCAAAACTCCGTCCGGTCGTCGCCGCCGGCCTCCAAGGCCCCAATGCAGTTCCCGCCGCCGGTAGCCCCGGCGACGAAGGTCAGCGTCACCAAGACCCATCCGATGGCGTCCTCCGTGCAAGTGCTGCCGGAGGGCTGACGGAACTCAATCGTCCGCCCGGCGTCTTTCCCGAGGAGGCGCGCAAAGTTCCACTTGTAGACCTTGCCATGGACGAAGTCCTTCTTCTGGCCATGTGCGCGGCCGTAGGCGCTCGAAGCCGGGAACATGCACATGGCCTCGACGACGGCGGCCGTCCCACGCTGTGCTGCCACATCCAGGTGATCGAGACAGTCTTCCAGGGTCTGGCATCGCGATAGCGCCGGGTTCCAGCGGTTGCTCTGGCACCAGTATGCCGAGGCTCTGTCAGTCGGCACGAGGGAGTCAAAGCATGCCTCGTACACCAGAATTGCCTTTGAAAGCGCGGCCAGTTGGTACGGAGAGAACTCTTGTCCGGCCTGGCTGATGTGGACGTGGGTGCTGCACTGGGGGATGTTCTGGACCGAAGAGTGCTTCCGGATAGTGGAGAAGATGTTGTCGGTGTCGGCAAGCCACGGGGAGTCGAGGTTGAAGACGGGAGAAACAATCTCAAGTGCCCCTGAATCATGATTAGTACTGAGATCATCGCTCCCTTTCAGCTCAACCCACAATTGTTCTTTGACGGATGCTGGGGAATTGTAATCTCCTGAACAATGGACCACTTGCGGTAGTTCGTGTCCACTTTCTCTTTGACGTGATTGACCACCCCCTTTTTGGCAAGGCGGACACTGGTGTCCTGGGCCATGGATAGCCATGTTTTGTGTTTCTTGCTGCTGTTTAGGGACAGCTCCAGTTCTAGGCCAAAGTTGAAAGACTGATAGATGGACATGTTGAAGACGAAGCTTGCAAGTGAGATCTCAGAGGCAACAGCTACTTGCTTGATAGAGGCGCATGGACTTCCATGAGAGATTCATGACTTGTTGATTTTATAGAAGAGTCTCAGACGAAGGAACTGTGTTCATCGCTTGATGAACGTTGGCGGGTTCTCCCACAGATCTCCTGGCCCCTGAGAAGCCTGTACAAGGCGGTTAATCAACAGCTGCAGACGACATTCCATCAGAAGCAAGCAGGCTCGACCTCCCGGAGCCTCCCGGCTTTGATAAACGGCCTCAGAACCCATAGGAGTGTATCAAGAAGAAGCTTAGGCCTATAAACCACAGGCTGTGGTCGTCTCGCGTCCATCGCCATCTCGCGAGACGCTCGCTGTGGGCGCTTCGTTCAGGAGAAAGCCATCCGTTGCCATTCGTTCACGGCTCGACAGGATCGATATCAGACATGGGCCTGGGTCTGGCTTTCAGACGATGAAGAGGGGTGGGGGCCGACGAGACCAAAGCAAGCCAGCCAGCCTTACGTTCGGTCGAATGAGGTTCGGCCGTCAGCACACAGAAGCGCCTCCCGCAGCTGGAGGCAGCCTGATACTCCGGAGGGGGTTCCCTTGGCGGGCGCGGTATCTGCAGGGACGGAGCGGGAGGCTAGACCGAAGACGGTCGATTACCACATGGGCGCATCTGTTTGACACCCGAGAGGCAGAGAGACACAATGGTTCCCTCCCGGCGTCTGCGCAGAATAGGCGCCATTGGGGGCCGTGGAGGTGTGAATCGCCAACGTGGAGGGGCCGTGGAGGTGTGAATCGCCAACGTGGAGGGGCCGGCGCGAACCATGGGTGAAAACCGGGCAGGAGGGGGCCGTCAGCGGGCGCCTTGGAGGTTGGAGATTGCGACTTGGCGATACACTCGATGGGGTCATCTGACGCAACGGCAAAGGGGGGGAGGTGAGGGGTTTCCCGTTGGACCTGTCTGGCCAGGCGTCTCTCAAGGTCTCCGAGTACGGACAAAGCATCGAAAATAGATGTCGTTGGGTCGGCCGTTGCCCTTGTGCCGTGGCCATGTCACTTGCACGATGGCCGTCCACAGATCGATGGCGTACGATGTGGGGATTGAGCAACATTGGTATCGTAGGGTTAGACTCTCCCCCTTCTGCTCCAGCGTCAAGGACCAGGACCCTCCACGGCGGCTGTTGGGTTGGCCTGACGAGAGAAGATCCCGGCGAGGTTACCTGAGATGGTTCAGAACCTTGAAGGCCCAGGCGATCAGTCTTGGATCCGGAGTGTCGTATCGGAAAGGTTTGACGAGCGCAGAGGGGTCCTGGAGGCGTAGGTCAGCGTGGTGGAAGTAGAGGGAAGAAGAAGCCACGGTCTTTCCTGGCTGTCGCGCATTGTCGACTGAACAATGAATATAGACCAGGATGAGGGTGGTGGAGGGTGAGAAACCGGGTGAGACGTGAGAGCCCGGCGAGTCGAGAGCGGCTAATTCCTTGAGAGTGTCCGCGAGGGACCAAACTTGGAGATTGAGACGATGAACTCCGAATCGCGGCGCGGGTCATCAAGACAGATCGGATCCGATCGGCGGGGTCGCAGCACAGCGGAAAATCCCATTCAAGAAACAGTCGAGATCCGGTGACTTGGACAGTATGCAGAAGAAGCCGCTTCAGCGGCCTGCACTGGGAACCGCGTCAGCGAGGTCGACGATATGCATGCAGCTGGCCGCATCAGGGACGAACGGCAAGGGCGTGCCCCTCCCTCGTCTCGATGTCACAGGGGCGCCAGAGAGGGGGGCAGCAGTAGGGCGACAAATCCCATTGTGAATGCAAAGTGACAAATGTTGAGAGGAGCATTCCATTTCCCGCCCAGCAGGTAGGTATTCGGTACTCCCAGGATGGAATCAACTAAACCGCGGGGGGTGTGGTGTGTGGTGTGTGGATTACAGATGTTGAACTGACTGACCAATGACAAATGCGTTAGGGGACCAATGGCGCTTGACCCTGGAGCGAGCGCTGTGACCTGAACACTGGAAGGTTCTTCGGCGGCTGAGTGCCCCCACTATAACCGCTGGGAAGGGAAGCCGACGATGCGATATGGCCGGCGCTCAAGTTGCTGCTGACAATTTCAGTGAAAACTCACATGAGTTTCTTACTCACCATCTCAAATCGCGACATCCGTCACCGGAGCGATTGGATACATAAACGACAAGTGAACTCAAACCCTCGACACTCCTGATCGTACTGAAGGCAAAAATAAGCAAAACGTACTGAGACTCGTCATTTGCAACTCAAAACAATCAACCCCTCACAATTCATCACAACACAATGGTCGTTCTACACACGTCCTCGCTCGCCGAGTTCGACCGGCTCAAGTCGTCCAACACGTACCTCGTCGCCGACTTCTATGCCGACTGGTGCGGCCCTTGCCAAGCCATCAAGCCCATGTACGAGAACCTCGCCAACACCCACGGCCAGCCGGGCCAGCTCGTCTTCGTCAAGGTCAACGTCGACTCGGCCACCGACATCGCCCGTCGCTACGGCGTCACCGCCATGCCCACCTTCATGTTCTTCGAGAACGGCGAGCCCTACAACGGCGGCCGCGGCGTCATCCGAGGCGCCGACCCCCGCACCCTGCAGGCCACCGTCCAGGAGCTGGCTCAGCTCGCCAGGAAGAGGGCGGCCGCCGACGCGGCCGCGAAGAAGGCCGAGGCCGAGAGGAAGCAGAAGGAGGACGCCGAAAAGGCCGAGGCCAAGCCCGACGACGGCTCGACCGTCTCTGGCGGCTACACCCTCGGCGGTGGCGGCGGGAAGAGGTCCGACTGGAAGATGTCTCTCAGGTGACGAGAGACATTCGAGGAGGACCTTTTCTTTTTCATCATCGTCACGGAAGCGAGCACGCATAATGGAGTCCTGGTAGATACCAACAGAATCAATGAATCAATAAAATCATGTGTTGACTTTTTCAGATATTCCCAAATCCAGATCCAAATCCAAATCCAAATCCAAATCCAAACCATGCGCCGACTGTTGCTGTCGCTAGCTCAACTTTTGCCAATTGTATAAGAACGAGAAATCCCAAGTGTATAGATAGATGCTGTTGTCGTCCTTGTCTCTTTTTCTTCAGCCGTTATAGAAGGGGGTATATGGTATCCTTGTTCGTCATAGATGGGCCCAGAACGTCAAATCCATCGCTGTTGCAACAAAAAACAAGATCCATTTAAGCCGTCTCATCATCAAAAAGAAAACTCCCTCGCTCGCTCACTCATTATTTGCCGTCGTCGACCAATTTGCCGCATCCGGTGCAGATGAGCCGTTGCCTGCCGCCCACTCTCTTGGCCTTGAACTCTCTGCTCCCGCACTTCTGGCACAGCATCTGCTCTCCCTCGTCGCTCGTGTACTCTGAACTCAAACGACTGACGATGGAATTCATGCGGCTGTTGGGATCGTTGCCACTTGGTCGGAGCAGTCTGGCGTCTGTCTCAACCTTCTCTGTCACGTCTTTTTCTCTGCTGTTGGGGGTAACATTCTGCTCCTCTTGAACTGTCTTATCGTAGATACCGGGCCCTATGCTCTTGCGTCGGGAGGCCTTTGTTCCGTTGCTCGTAGTTGTCTGCGCCGTGTCCGCTGTGCTCATGCTATTGCGGGTCTGGCCTGTCTGCGACTGTGCGGCGCTCACGTTGCTGAAAGACACTGACGACCGCAATGACGAGATGCCACGCCACCGGTTCAGGTTCCAGAACGAGTAACTGGCACCGGCCGGATCCATTCGGAGTTCGTCGCTATCGTCATCGTCGTCGGCGGATCGGAAGGAGAAACTCGGCGTTGGGGGAATCGACGGACCCCTTTCGCGGGAAGCCCGGCTCGATGTCGGACTGGCGGGAAGCTGTGGCCGTGCTTGCGGCGACGGGCCTCCGTAGGGCTGCCTCCGCGCTTCGGATGCAAGATTCGCGGCACTCGTGTTGATGGGAGTATGTGACGCCTTATTGGGCGAAAGAGACCGCTCGCTTTGCGAAGGTGTGAGGACCATTGAGTGTGGCCGGCCATGGCCATGCTCGATTCCCTGACGCCATGAAATGATGTCAGAGCTCAACTGAGCTGCACCAGGGGGTGCGACCTTGGAAATGGAGCTACGGCGCGAGCGAGGGTGGCTACCGACGCTTGTCCTTGTCGCGACGCTGCCGCTGCGTCCCACGATGCTTCCTCCCAGTCGACGCGAGAAAGTCGATCCTGTCTCCCAGTTCTCGTGCCGGCGCTTGATGTATGCACAATCTTGGCGAAACACCTTGATGACGCCGGACTGGTCTGTTGTCACTAAAATCTGCCCGTCGGGGTGCTTGGACTTCTCGATGTACTGTGGCGACTCCTCGGGCTTCTTCACCTGCGGTGGGGGCTTGTTCTCCTCGTCGGAATTTCCCCCCTGGCTGGCAATGGATTCTTCGAGACTCATCAGTGTCACCGGCGGCGGGTTGCACAGATCATAGAGAGGATCTCCCGAGCCGCCAAGCAGTTGGCGTGACTTTGTCGGTGCAAAGACCGCCGTTGACACTCGATCCGAATGTGCGTCAAAGTACTCACAGGGCTTGTCCTTCTCCGAATCGACCGAGCGCACCGACCAGATGTACGCCCTCTTGTCCTCGCTTCCCGAGACGATCCATTGCCCATTGTCGCTAAAGTTTGCATTGATCTGACTGCACGTGTTCTCGAGACCCTTGAACTTGGCATCCAAAATCTTGTCGCGAAGGTTGTAAATGCGGACCCTTGAATCGTTTGACGTGATCAGCACCTTGACCTCCTCGTCGATTATCATCGTCTTGATGCCCGTGATCTTGCTGCCTTTGGCGTTTTTGCCTCTAGACGAGCGGACATGGAGTTGAGTGAGATGCTTCAGGCCTTCCGTCTCGTAAAACATGCACATTCCCGAAAGAACGCCTGCAATTGCCGTCTTGCCATCTGGCGAAAACGCTACCGCCGTGATCAGATCGGACAGTTGGGCTGAGTATGCCACAGCCTTATCTGGAATGCTCCATAGCCTCAAGATCGAGTCGAGAGATCCCGCCAGGAAGAAGCGGTCATCGGTGGGGTGGAAGGCGATGGACGTGACAAAATCTTTGTGCTTGAACGTGCAGAGACACTCCTTCCTGCTGATGTGCCACAGCCGAACCGTCTTGTCCATGGACGAGGACAGCAAGAAGTTGTTTTTGCTCCAGCTGAGGTCAAGCACCTCTCCGGTGTGACCCCGAAACTCGTGCACTGGTTTGCTTCGAAACACGGGCGCACTTAGCCTCTCCCCAGCGGCACCGTTGGCATTTTCCTCTTCCTCGTGTCGGCGTCTTTCTTCCGGCGTCGAAATCACAGCCCACACACGCACGACCTGATCCTTTCCGGCGGCGGCAAAGTATTTACCATCCATGCTGAACTCCGAAGCCCATATAGCCCCTGCGTTATTCGCCCGCCGACTGCCATTCGATGTCGTGACTGTCGTGGTCTTCTCATCGCCTGCCTCGGGCTGCGGGATGACGAGCTCCTGGGCAAGAAACATGCGATTGAACTCGCGGCTCTTCTTGCTGTGCGACTTGACACGGATGTACCGCGGCGGCTCCTTGTGATGGGGGATGTAGCCGGAGCCAATGGCGGAGGAGAAGACGTGGGCATTGTTCCCGTCGGTCCGGTGGTCGCTGAAAACGGATTCGTCGTCATCGTCGCGTCTGCGGCCGCCTCGCATACTCAATCGACTCAAGAATGACACCCCTCCTTTCCTGCATATCTGTCAGTCCAAGTCATACGCACGCGAGATAGCGCTGCCCGTCGGCATAACCCACTTCTTGTCCTTCGTAGTGTCGAATGCATGTGCTGCGAGCTTCGCTGGCTGCTCTGGGTCGGGAACAGGGCTATCGGGAGGTCTGCGGAGCTGCGGAGGGACGATGTGGTCGGTGTTTGTTCGCATCAAGATGTGCTTTGCCATGTCAGCCAAGAGGAAGTTGTTTGTGGCAACTGAAGGGAGACAAACTTGGGACAGCGGGTCAATGGCGGCGGGAGATTGGACGGGGGCGGGCGCGGCCTTGACGGGCTTGAAGTCCTTCGCGTTCGGCGTCGTGCTCCGGCTCAGCTTCGTGGGCGTCTTCTTGGCGAAGGTCGGAAAACTGCTGCCTGTACCCGTACAACGGTCAGCATCGGCCGCGTCCAGGTCTCTGCGCCACATGGGGAGGGGATGTCGATCAGAGACCCCTCCCAGCTCCAGTCTGGGGCAATGAAAGTGGTCCTCGAAAGATTGGCCTTACGTACCTTGCGACTGGGACTCGGAAGCACCTGGTGACCTTTGAGCGGTCGCGGAGCCTTCGCGGCTGACGGGTGTTGGCAGACGAGGCTCGGAGGCGGGAGGAGGTGGCGGCGGCGATGGTGCTTGGGCGACATCATCGCGACGGCCAGCGTCCGCAGTCTTTATGGCGGACGTAGGGGTCGACATTTCCCATCATGCGAAACCTGGGCCAGGGGAATAGGTCAGTCGAAATGTGGTTCAGGCCTGGGCAGGTCAAGCGCGTGAAGGGTGAGGCGACGCGGGCAATGTAAGCGCGGTAAGCTGAGCTGCACCGGTGGCTTGAGGAACTCGAGTCTCGAGGTCTAGCTGATTGGCAGGGTGCAATTGAATGGCATGGCCAACAGGTCAAGAAGTAATACGAGCGATCCGAGAGACCCGATAATTATGAGCGAGATTTCGTCGGGGGCGGCGGCAGGCGGGATGATTGGCAATGGAACGGAGAGTTGTAGATGGCCGAGACTGACGGGCCGGAAGGGGTCGGCCAGTGACAACGAGCCTCGGGGTGGTTAGTCGTTTAACTCGTTCCCGTCGTTTCCGATACGATGCAAGCGAGCAAGCGCGGTGCGAAAGTGGTGGAAACTAGAGGAAGTGGACCACTTCGGACAAGCCGGTGGGCCGAGGAATCGACAGTGAAAAAAAAGGAAGAGGCAAGTCTGGCGGTCAGATGTTAGTGTCTCTCATCCTTCGGGGCCGGGTGCATGCGATGTGGGATCTTTTTTTTTTGGTGGTGGTTGGGAATGGGCCTCTAGGCTCTTGGAAGAATGTGGGATTTGGGGATGCAAGCTAATACGGAGTACGCGGGATCGCATTCGTCTAGTCCGCGTATTCCGAAAAAGGGCAAGACAAGGCACCCTCGCAGCGAAGAGACGGGTAAGCCCAGGGAACAGGAAGTGCTAGGAAATGCAAGCTGCGAACCCCACGAGGGCGAAGAGCTTACCAGAACGGTTGGAGGTAGGTTTTTGTCGTTGGTTGGTAAACGTTGATGTAAGCTACGGCGCAATGTGCAGGCAGAGTGCAGTCGGGTGTGCAGATTGCAGCAGAGCAGATGGCAGAGTGCAGATACGCGGCTGGGTCCGCAAAGCTTCCCTTGCAGGTGGCCGGGATTACCATGTGGTATTCTCCCCTCGCGGCCGGCAGACTGTGGAGAGAACCTAGCAGAAACGCCCTTGAATGTTTCTTGTCGACGCGGCTCGGCTGGAAGCTAGAGCCTAACACGCGTGACGCAGATCGATCGGGGCCGAGGTAGCGTCAAGGAGAGGGGAGTGAATCCCGAGCTGTCGTCCGCGGAGTCCAGGCCGTGAGCGAGGCGGCAGTCCCCGCGGGTCCGGGCTGAGACTGGGCACGAAATGAACCACGGGGCCCGATTCATGCCGCTTTGCATGTGGCACGAGGCTGATGTGATGCCGACGGTGCGTCAACTCGAGGTGGAGAGCCGTGGAGACTGGACGTGAAGTGGAAGGAAATGGAAATGGGAACGGGTATGTGACTGTGAAGAAAACAGCGGGCGAAGTTGCATAGAAGAAGAGTGAAAGAAGGTGCGACGGAGGTGAGGAAGGGGGAGAATGGGCAAGTACCGTACCTTGGTAAGTAGTAGGTATTACTGGTACACTACCTAAGGAACTCTGTACGTACAGAAACTGGAATCAACGGGGTCAGTGACATGGAGAGCCGGATGCAGAGCAGCAGAGCTTCAGATTCAGATGTAAGAGGAGGCCGAGGGCGAAACCCAAGACGACACACTTCACACACCACTGACGCCAGCTTGGAACGGCACCAGCAGCACCACCACCACTTCCATGTGGTGGTGGTGGTGGATGACGCTGTCCATATTAGATGCCCGTTAGCAGATAATCCCGGCCCCACCCGACTGCGGTTAGCCTCCACTCCCATCGTTGGAGAGAACCACGGATCCGACGCAGCCACCCAACCAGCCGCAGTGATGCACAGCGCTTCCAAGGAGGGACTGGACTGGACTGCCATAGGAGGCTCGCTGCATTTTTGCTGATTTGGGCAGTAGAGACGGCGAGGGACTTTTGGGTCCAGTGTGGCTGGGCAATGTGGTGATGTATCGTCATCCATTACTTAGGGAGATCTTATTCATCACCCCCTCTTCTAGGTACCTAGTATTCAACACCCCTATGTGGCTTGGCTATCTAATTATCGGCTTCCCGGTCCCTTAGGCCCTCTACTATACAACGATGGCGGACGACGATAACGGACGACGGTAACGGACGACGAAAACGACGACGACAACGACGACGACAACAACGACGATAATGATAAAAATTTGACTTGGTGACGCCTAGCCCAAGTTGTGGCTGGAGGGGGTGTCGGATACTAGAGGAGGGGGTGACGAATAAGATATCCCATTACTTCCTACCTGGGTGCCGAACCCAACACCTCCATACCTACTGGACCCGGGCAATGCACTGCAGTTACCCCCGCGGTTGGTTGGGTACCTGGACAGACACTGTAGCCCAAACACCTTGATGGAAACCAGTGCCGTCCATCCCCATGGAATGACGTCGCTCTGCCACCGCCCGATTGCGCCCTGCGATTATCGAACTTTGCACAAAACAGACTCGAGTCGGGCGAAGACACCCACGATGACCAATCACTTGACTGATGGATGCGACCCGAGGGTGGCCTAGGCCTGGCCCGCGCTCCAACCTCGTGGCAACACGGCAATTCAAGGTGATGGCTGAAGCCTGAAGGGACCGCTCTGACCCCCTGGACTGGACGTATTCGCAATGAGTTTTCGAGTCGCCGCGCGCGCAGACCTGGGGAGAGAAGAAGAAACTCACGGTTCGTCTCCAATCCGCCGGGATTATGTTGCCAGACGCAAAACCCAATTGGCGATGCCCGTTTCCGTCGCAGATTCCTCACGTGGCTTTGTCAACGACTCACCTAACGGCCACTGACGTCTCGGATGTTGGGAGTGGATGTCTTATCGTTATCAGGGAACTGCGATAACGATAAGAAGCCTTTAGCACCTGGTAGGTAGGTACCTAGGTAGATACCTAAGGCGCGAGCGTTGGAAATAGCACCCTGCTGAGCTGCACATCTCAAAAGAACCCTCGTAAACAAAATTTGCTTTGCAGAATGAAAATTGTGTAAATAAGATTCAAGCCTCGTGGGTCTTGACCTGCGATAACTACCTACGGTTTGAGCATCAAGGTGCTCAAAGGGCCTCGACACCTAGTGGGTTGGCCAGGCAGGCTCCTCTGCCAATACCTATTAAAAGCGCCTGACAGCGTCATACCCCCCTAAGCCTGTGCCTTGCCGATCAACCAATCTACCAATCTGCGTTGAGACATTGTCAAAAAAATCGACGAACCACTTTCGCGAATCTCCAAGTCTTTTCCTCCAACAAGAGCCTACGAGTCCACCCTCGACATCCCTGGCTCGTTGTCAGATCACATAACATCACAGTAACACCACACTACCTACACCAAGATGAAGGTCGTTCCGACAAAGGCGTCCGAGCTCATCGGCGAAGATGCCGTCACCCTCATGCCCGAAGACTCGGAGGACATGGTAAGTCGCCCCACGATTCATGGTTCCCTACCTACCCCTCGCCTCCCCTGCGTGTGCGTCTTTGTCTTTCTGCGACCGCGACCGCAACAAGGACACCCAGCTAACCCGCGATCGCGACAAACAGTGGCATGCCTACAACCTCATTAGCCCCGGCGACCTCGTCATGGCCCACGCCGTCCGTAAGGTCGTGCAGGAGACCAAGACGGGCAGTACCATCTCCGAGCGCGTCCACACCGTCCTGGCGATCCAGGTCAAGAGCACCTTTTTCGACCCCATCGTCGGCCAGCTCCAGGTCAGCGGCACCGTCAAGTCCGAAAACGCCTACGTCAGCCTCGGCCAGTACCACACACTCGACCTCGAGATCGCCCGCAACTTCACGATAAGCAAACCCGACGGCTGGGACTCCGTCGCAAAGGAGACGCTGGACGAGAGTCTGTCAGACGACAAGGATGGCGCCATGGCTGCCATCGTCATGCAGGAGGGCATTGCCAACATCTGCCTCATCAGCCAGTTCCGCACCGTCGTCAAGCAGCGCATCGAGAGCATCATCCCCAAGAAGCGCAGCGCCGCCACCGAGACGTCCCAGGGCATGCAGCGCTTCTTCGAAAAGACCCTCACCTCACTCCTCCGAACCGTCAACTTCGACCAGCCCCGGCCACTGTTACTGGCGAGCCCCGGCTTCGTCGCCGCCGATTTCCGAAAGTACATTGCGGACGAGGGCAGAGACAAATCAAACAAGAAGTTGATGGCGATCGCCAAGGACGCCATCGTCATCCACACCAACTCGGGTCACGTTCACAGCCTCAACGAGGTGCTGAAAAGCCCCGAAATGGGCAACAAGCTGAAGGACTTCAAGTTTACCAAGGAGACGAGGTTGATGGACCAATTCTTCGAGAGGCTGCGTCTGGACGACGGACGTGCGTGGTACGGAGCGTCGGCCGTTGCCAAGGCCGTTAACGAGGGCGCCATCGGCCCTGGCGGCGGCGTTCTGATCATGAACAACTCTCTCTTCCGCAGCTCCGACATCCCCACGAGGAAAAAGTACGTCGCACTGGTGGACAAGGTCAAAGCGAACGGCGGCGAGGTCAGGATCCTTAGCAGCGACCACGAGAGCGGGCAACGCCTTGACATGCTGGGCAGCATCGCCGCCATCCTGTCGTATCCCATCCACGACCTGGACGAGGACGAGGCCGAAGATGGTGCAGCAGCAGTATCAGGGGATGCGGAGGAAGAGACTATAATATAACGAGATGATGATTCCAATTCAAAGATAGCTACATACCCTTACGAACTCCATTTCAATTAGTGCAGTCGAACTACGTTAACTACTTTTGCGTCTTTGCCTGTCGATAAATACCCGTGCGTGAAGGTATCTCCAACACTGAGCCACCGAGTGTTGTGTCTGGACCGCAATTTAACAGTGAGAGCGGGGTATCGATGGCGGGGTAAAGAAAAGCAGCTCGGGCTGGAATGGCCCATTGCCCCTCATCCTCGCATGACGTAGCCCGAGCCCTTCCACCAAACAACCTACTGAAACGCGATTCGTGAGGGCCTTTTTACAGTGAGGCGCGCTGAGGCAGGCGCTGCGCAGTGTGCGCCGGTCGGAACCTGGCCCGACGGATGGAGCTCGGCACAGCAACACCGAACGTGCAGCAATCGCGGCGGAAGGTGCAATTGGATGCGACCTATGGATCCTGCCGTGCCGTCTTCCTCTCATGACTAATGTCCTCGTTCGGGAAGGACAATCCGTTGGACTAGGTACCTACCTCGCTGAGCTCCGAAACCCCTCCTTTCTACTTGCCACTATTCACATTGGATCGACGAAGCCTGACAACCTGACGCGTCGCACACCACACGATGGCCGCCTCCCTTACTCTGCAGTCGAAGCTGAAGCTCAACAGCGGCTACGAAATCCCCGTGCTGGGATATGGCGTATGTATCCCCTCCTCCCTTGCGCGATTACGCGACTTTGACTGACAGTTCAATAGCTCTGGAAGACGTGAGTATCCCACCGCTGTTCCTACTTGTCTGCAACATCACCCGGGCCAACACATACGCAGTCCCCCTGAACAGGCCGAAGAGGTGGTCATCGAGGCCCTGAAAGTCGGCTACCGTCATGTAAGATGCCTGCCAGCCTGCCTCTTCGCCCGCTAACCTGCGTCAGATCGACTCGGCCGCCTCGTACAAGAACGAGGCTGGTTGCGGAAGTGCCATCCGCCAGGCCAAGGACGTCCCCCGCTCCGACATCTTCTTCACCTCCAAGGTCCGTCACATCCACTATGACGGCGCCAAGGACCAGGTCGAGACGACGCTCAAGGAGACGGGCCTCGACTACATCGATCTGATGCTCCTCCACTGCCCCTACGGCGGCTCCGAAGGCCGCAAGGGCGCCTGGAAAGCCCTCGTCGAAGCACAGGAGGCCGGCAAGGTGCGCTCCATTGGTGTCAGCAACTACGGCGTGCACCACCTCGACGAGCTGGAGACGCACATCAAGGAACTCGAGGCGGAGCGAGGCGGTGCCGGCAAGGGCGGCGCCATCAACGTTGCCCAGTACGAGATCCACCCCTGGTGTGCGAGAAACGACATCGTCCAGTGGCTGCAGAAGCGCAACGTGGCCATCGAGGCGTACAGCCCTCTTGTCAGGGGAGAGAGATGGGGCGAGAAGAACCTCAAGGCCTTGGCCGACAAGCACGGCAAATCCGAGGCTCAGGTTCTGCTGCGATGGAGTCTGCAGAAGGGATACATTCCCTTGCCCAAGAGCGTCACGCCTTCCCGGATCCAGGCCAACACGGCCATCTACGACTTCCAACTATCTGACGAGGACATGAAGTCCCTCGAGACCGACGAGTATGCGCCGGTCTGCTGGGACCCGACCGTCAGCCCCTTGGATGGTCCCAGGGGTGGTTGAGAATACCCTTTGTCACAGGGGAAAGCACCCTACTCTGCGACCTCACGCCGGTAGACACGACTAGATAAACAAAAATACATACATCCAAGATAACACAACCCGGCGAGTGATTTTCTTCCGTGGTAGTCAGTGAGTCAGCAAACCTCTGATAGTTTATGACACAACTGCGGAAGCTTCTTCTTAGTTTCGTAGAAGGTCCCGTACCTGCGATCACGATAAATTTCAAAGTCCAGCCTAATCAGCCATGAGTCACCGGTGGAAGCCGTCAGAAGGAGAAGTCTGGCATTAGTTGGCCTCAGTTTTTGAAGAGATCAACTCTTGCATTGCCGTTCACGTGATGATATCTAACGATGAGTCCGAAGAATAAATTATGATCTACCTCGCTGCGGGCAAGTGGATTAGTCGATCTGAATCTTGACAGAGATGGAACCCTTCTTGGTCTGGACGACGATGAGGTCGTGGTCGTAGGAAATATCCTCCACCGTGGTGTTGTAGAGACGGGATCTGGGGATGACACGCAGCGCCAACAGAGCAGCCATGATGTAGACCTCGCAGTATGCCAAGCTGCCAAATGTTAGCGGGTGGACGACAAGGAAATTTCAGCGACACTCACTTCTCGCCAATGCATGAACGGCTGCCCTTGCCGAACGCAATCAAAAACTTCTGAAGCTTGTAGTTCGGCTGGCCGTCGACCAGCCACCGCTCAGGGATGAACTCGTCAGGGTCCGGGAAGAGGTCCTTGTCCCAGTGGTTGATCATGGAGGTCATGCCGATGGGGGTGCCCCTGGGAATGACCCACTCCTTGCCTTCACGGGTCTTGAAGACCAGGTCTTCTTCGCGTGCGATCCTAGCTGAGCGGTGCGAGACTCCCGGCATCATGCGTAGAGACTCGTGGATGACGGCCCACAGGTAGGGCTTCTGCTCCAGCTCGGTCCACTTGAGGCTCGAAGGGTTGAGGCCCTGGAGCTCTTGCATGAGACGGGCGTAGGTCTTCGGCTGGGCAAGGAGGTAGTAGGTTATGACAGTGAGAGTAGCCTGCACGTCGGGTCAGCAACCGTTCACGGAGTTCGCTGCGACAAACACAAGTGATGAACAGGCCAAACCTACAGCAGTGGTTTCGGTACCGGCCAGCAGGAAGTTGAATCCCTCGCCGGACAGACGGTACAAGGACTTCTCAGACTCGGGCAGTGTCTTTGACTCCATCAGGTCGGCGAACACTCTCCCGTTGTCAGGGTTGCTGAGAGCCGCTCGGATATAACCAGGAATGACGACGTTCATCTGCCTCATGACCGCCTTGATGTCCTCGCCCATGTAGTCGGCCAGCATGGGAAGTACCTGGGCCATCTTCCTACCCAAAGCATTGTGCCTCATCATGTAGGCGCTCTTGAAGAACGACTTGACCCAGGTGGCGAAGTTCGGCTCCCAGCCCTCCTGAGCGATGAAGCCCATGGGCTCGCCGAAGGCATACTGGGAAATGATGTCGGCAGTGAAGCAGTTGAAAGCCTCCTTGACGTCGAAAGGTTCCTTGCCCGCCGAGCGGAGCATCTTGTCAACGGTAAGCTGGGCGAAGTCCTGGACCTCGCCTTCGAGCTTGATCATCTGCTGGCGCGAGAAGAACTTGGACAGGGCGCCCTTGCGCATGCGGTGGACCTCGTGGTTGACGGTAGAGAAGCCGGTGACGGACACGGGTCCGGCGCCGCCCGTGTTCAGCTGGTGCTGCCACTTGTCGCGGATGCGTCCAGGGCCGGCGTAGATCTCGTCGGTGAAGAGGGGGTCGGAGCAGTGAAGCTCATCGGGGTTGATTCTCACGATGGGGCCTGCGGCGTGGGGGAGGAAGCATCTGGTCAGAACTCACTCGTGGCCATGACTAGTGCTAGATGGGCTCACCATATTGCTCGTGCATCCGTGCGATAACCTTGCCATATCTTCCAAGCAGCCACCAGTCGTAGTAGGCTTCGTACAAATAACTCGCAGCCGCAATCTTGGGACCGGGGAAGCGGGCCAGAGGGTGGAAGGGGGAGATGTTGTACAAGGCCACCAGGACGTAGTAGGCGACGTAGAGACCGATAAAGTAAACGACGGCCATGGGACTCACAGCGGCCTGGAGGCCGTCTACGAGAGATTTCGCAGCCATGTTGGGCCTGGACTTCCCGAGTTGTCAGTGCAGAGTGTACGCGCTGGGGGAGGGAAGATGGTGCGGAACGTGATCTTCATAGGCACATGATTTTATGTGAGAGATATATACTGGGCATAGAAGTCAAGCATCTGCTGAAGAACTGCATCTCGCCTGGCATCAGATCCACAAGTTCCCAGGTCATCCACAAAGCACGCAAACTGACTGGCTGGACAAGCTGCTCCGGGTCCCTGTCCAGTCGTGAAGATTGAGGCACGACCACGACAACCCCTGAGAAGAGTGGGAACATTGGCTGGAAGTGTATGTACGGAGTAGTCCAGTGCAGTTAATACTAGGTAGTGCGCAACACTGGTGGAGGCGGTCCACAACACGCAGCCAGTGGCCATTAAGGAAATCTTCGGCGAAGCCTCGTGGAGGCGACTGGGCTGGTGCGTATCTGCAGAATTGAGCGTGGCTCTCTCCATAAGGACCGGTGGCAATAGATGCATGTACCAGCGGACAAACAAAGAATCGAACGACCAAGACGACAAGAGAGGAGGATCTTCAGGAGAATGCGGTCATTGCCATACAACTTTCGAGGGGATTGTGACACAGCATTTCTTGGTCGGTTTTCGATACACAGCGATGCGAGAGTCAGGCAGAGTTACAACACAAGGGGCTCCGGGCTCCCACACCGCTGGCGACTCGGGGAATGCAAGGCCACTGCCGCAATACGACCTCCCAGGTAGCACTAGAACGAATTGCTCATAGATCTTCAGCGTTGAGGCGGCTCTGATTTGATGGTACAGGCTGGGATCGTGAACAGAAACTCCACCAAGCCCACATCAATGACACGCCCCCATGTACTTACCCCGTTCTGCGTGCGAGCCCTCCAATGGGATCGAAACAAGTGAGAATCGGAGAATGAGTCCGTCCACCCGGCCGAGTCCAGAGCATCCACAGTCTACTTTCATGTGTAGCAGCGGTTGGTGTCTTTGAGAGCTCAGTTACATGAACCTGAGCTTCTTCAGTCAAAGGAAAAATCTGCATCACTTTGATCAGGGGAGAACTATTTACCTAGTGATGAGACATGATTCATGACTGCCGACCTCGTAATTTTGTTGCCGATCGACTCGACATCATAGAAGTCTGGGTTCTTGGACGACGTGAGCGGCAAGAGGATTGGCCAACGCCGTTTCATGCCAATCCAGCGTACGAATATACTAGTTATTAGGTCCCGGGAAATCGAGGGTAACTCAGCTACGGGCGAGCGGTTTTGAGAGACAGGCTGTCAGTTTGACTTTTGAAATCACGAGCTACCGCTTTTGGACACGATCAGCGATGCCATGAAGAAGTGCCCCTGTCAACTTTCAAGGGTCCAAATCGGGCAGTAGCCATCAGTCAATAGCCCCACTGTCTCTTCCAAAACTCGGGTCCGACCAGGGCTGGTCAATTTCCAACGGTCGTGAACATGCGCCATGTCGGGAAGGGGCACCGAGCTTCGAACTTCGAAGAGAGTATCTAGCGGTAGCGTGTAGTGTAGAAAGGCTGTCTCTTCAAACTTCGGTACCCATTCTCGACAATGAACGGCCCGCCGCACACATACGCCAAGAAGCTGCGACTCAGTCTCACGAAGTGAGGGAGGGGCTCTGGGGCTAGTGCCATACCCTCGAGCGGTACAACCCGTCACGACATGGAGTCTGATCTCAAAAGGCCAATAAAGGGGCTGCACCCCAGGGCTTTCGCGTGGGAAAAAAAACACAAATTTGACCTGTCAGGCAGGTTTCCTCGGGTTATTAGTTACATCTCCACCTTCACATCTCGCATTGGTCTGCAACAGCAAGGCTTGCGGCCAAGGGAAGAATCATGCGCTTTCGGCGTCAGTTCGGAAACCTAGACACTGTCTCTGTACGGATACGTGTGAGAGGATATGGGTTGCATTTCAGGAAAGGGATCAGCTTTTCATATTCACCTATGATGATTGCTGTCTTTGTAAACGAATCAAGCCCATGGCACGTACACTGTAATTGAAGCTCGAAAGAACTTCAAACCCCTGTCCCACAGAAGTAACCCTCGGCGAGCTCTGCCTTGGTCTTTCCAGCTCGCTCTAAAACAAGTTACAAACCACATTTCCAAAGGGTTGAGGTCATGGAACTTGGCGAGTCAACAAGCTGTGGTTCCTTGCATGAGAGACCCGTAAAAGTCCGAGGCGAGACTAGGTTCATGACCCTGCCGAATCTCGACGCCTTCAGGCAGATTCGCGGCCCCTCAGCCGGACAAATCCGAACTCATCGCTTGTCGCTTGCGGAGCACCCAGGAACATGAGCAAAATCTGAGAATCGAGGACAGGGGATCTCGTGTAGTAGTGTATGTAGTAGTCATGTTAACTTTAACTGCTGGGGCTTCTGCCTTCTAGGGTTTGGCCCAGTCCTCGATTCAGTATATCTCCTCTTGTTATCTCCCGCTTCCCCCAGAGTCAGATCCGTGTCTGAGTCTCGAGCCGCCCTGCAACTCTCGACAACATCAGTGCTGCGACCTCACAACGACCAAAGACGGATCAACGCTCAGGCCAGATACTCACCATGGCCGCGGAAGGGGAGGTGGCGACGCCGCCACTTCAGTACATTCCAATGACGACCAGTGCCCGGGACTCGCTCATTGCCATTAGCTTCCTGTGGGTTTTGTTTGCTGCGGTAGTGTTTGCCCGGTTGTGGGGACGTTATCGTGGTATCGGCATTAGTGGCGACGACATCTTGGCCTTGATTGCTTGCGTTCGTTGCCCAGACCAAACAAAGAAAGCTTGGTATGCTAACATGGCCGGCAGGTATTATCTGGCAGCACAATAGGCTTGAATGCCGCCGTGTTCACAACTGGAGTGGGTTACAACTTCGACCCAAACTCTGAGGTATATCCAAAGTGTAAGCCAGGCCTGCTTATTGTATTTCTGGGGGACCAGTCGCTGACTTATATGTTCAAGTGGTCAACAACTTACAATACATCCTGAAAGTGACTTTCGCCTTTACGCTGGTCTACCTTTGGGCACTGGCGTGTTTGAAACTCAGCCAGCTTTGGTTCTACTACAGGGCGTTCGCGTTGCAACTCAGCAAGATAATCTACGTCGTTGCCGGCATTGTCATCATCTGGGCTCTGACCTTCACTTTCATCTTCATCTTTCTCTGCGACCCGATCTCGCAGCAATGGACAGTGATGCGAATCGGCCACTGCATGGACCAAATCCTGGTCCTGAAGTGCATCATCATGACGAATGTCGTCACTGATCTTTTCATCGTCATCCTGCCGATATGGACAGTTTGGCAATTGCAGATGCGGAAAACGGAGAAGCTGGCTGTTATCGCCTGCTTCGCGCTAGGTCTCGCGTACGTACACCCTTTTAGCTCGCGCTTCTTTCTCCGAACGAATACTAACGAACTTGTAGATGCTGCGTTATCGGCATCGTCCGCTTCTGGCAGATCTTCGTCATCGACTTGGTCGGTAATTTGACCGGCACCTCTCTAACAACCTTCATGCTCTGCACCGTCGAGCTCATGCTTGCGGGTCTTTGCATCAGCATTCCCATGCTTCGGCCTTTCTACCTTCGATGGAGGGCGAAGTACAAGATCTCCGAGCTGGAAAACTCCAACACCCAAAGCGGCGTCAAGGGTTCACGCAACAACCAGCTCAAGGTCCAGCCTAAACCTAGCCAATACACTGCTTGGATAGAACTGGTGAGTTGATTCTGTCCTTTGACACGGGCCTGGACCCCGAAATTACATGCCGGCCATCCTCTGTTGTCGCCTACACACTCAGAGAGGTTCAGCGAATGGAACTGGCCTAGCGAATCCAAACCTAAACCAAGAGAAGCTAACTCTCTGGTGT
Source organism: Colletotrichum brevisporum (assembly GCA_030770045.1). Taxonomy (NCBI): domain Eukaryota; kingdom Fungi; phylum Ascomycota; class Sordariomycetes; order Glomerellales; family Glomerellaceae; genus Colletotrichum; species Colletotrichum brevisporum. Next base: position 13,583,801 of record JAUGSI010000001.1, read on the forward strand.
CCTAGAACGATAAGGATAACGAGACCGGAAGTAACGACGATGGCGGATCCGAAAGGAAGTTGACGAGAGAGCAACCCGAATCCACGATTCGCGTACACACAAACTGGAATGTGACGAGGGAATAGTCTGGGATGATACCATGACGCGGAAAGGTTTATCTTGCAGGGAGGGCTGGTCGGGTTGAAACACTACAAGCGAAGCAGCGGGATGGTCGTCGGCCTCCCAAGACATGAAGGTCAGATGATGAGTAACGGGATGCAATGGACGTAGTGATACCCAGGCAAGAAGTACTACTGATGCCGTTAAGCGTTTTTATATTCATTCCATGGCCGCTCTTGTATGGTTTGTCTGAACCGTTGTTTCATCCAGGCCATTCATTGGTCAGATGCATCAATAATTACTGGCGGTTTCAAGAAATCGTACGGAACATGTCAACTGATTCCCGCTGAAACTTGATCAAGTCGGTGTCGAATCCGGCTTGCTACTGCCCTCATTGTTATCGATATTTTGGCTCTCAGTAGCAGGACGGGCTTTTAGTCTCCTTTGCCTTTCATTTCGACTTTCGCTGGAAGCGTCGAAGTAGGCTACACGAAGTATGTTAGCTGAGTACCTATGATCTCACATGGCTAGTCTTTGAGTGTGCATCTCACGCTTCTCTCCAAACACCGTCGTCCTGATACCTCTTCGAGAGGCATCGTACGTTCCGGGGATAACTCGATGGATTGTGCCACTTGGAGGTTTGGCTTGAACCTCAGGTCAGACCCACGGGTTTACAAACCTGTTATCCCACATTCCGACGCTGCCCACTTGACGTATGGTCATCGGCCGAGTGGATGTGGTAGGCGAAGAAGTCAAGGAGCTTGTCGGATTCAACCTTCTTGAGCTCGGCAAATGCAGTCACAAAGCCGTAGTTGACGTTAAGGGCTTTGAGTCCGGAGACGGGGTGAGTCCGAACAGCAGGATGATGAGTCTATCGGTGGGCGGTTTGGACCTACACCCCAGAGATCGAGGATGGTGTCATACTGTAGCCTCGAGGTGTGTACTGCGTGCAGACCGTCGACGAACCTCTTCATGGCGTCGCTGAGAGCGTCATAGAGGCCATATTGGGATACCCAGGCCTTGTCTCCTCCCACTTCTGGGTGCTCCTCCATGCGGAACAAGGAATACGACGGTGGGTTGACCTCGAACGATGTGTCGGCATGGAAATCCCCCGATGGCCAGGGCGTGTACTGTAGTATTTCCCGGTGATCTTCGCGACTTCCCTTGATGACTACGTGCTTCACGTCCTTTTGTGCCGGATGACGGTCCAGCGTACCGTAGTGCTCAAAGAGCTTCACCTGACCTTCCGTCGTCAGGTCCTGGTCTCGAAAGAAGACGACGCCGCGTTCGGTCACGAGGAGTGCGAGCTCATCTAGCTGCTGGGGCATGAGTTGCGACAACTGGACGTTCTCGAGGACCGTGCCGATGGACTCGGTGAGGTCAACAGCCTTTGCGACGGAGAAGAGCGCCTTCTTCTCGGGGTCCGCGAAGGCGGCCCTGTCCTTGTCCGGATGTAACTGCTCCCTGACAGGCTCCGGGGGTACATGATCTCTGATTTTGGGGTGGAAATGGAGATGAAGGGCGATAGGGAAGCCCGAATCCGGGGAGATGTGCTTTCTGGACTCCAAGTTTGCCATGGCTGGTGCAAATATCGTTGCAGGACTCAAACGTCGGGCTGGTCCAAGGCGAGCACGCACTTATCTTATCAACAAACTTGCGAGCACATCATCGGTCTCTTCCCCTCGAAATCGCAGCAAGTCATCTTGCGCTCGCATATTGCGCCATTCAGATCGCATATGAGAGACAGCGGATCAACTCCTGATTCGGCAACTGGCTGTTCGAGGTACGCTGCGGCAAGTATTTAAAGCAGACAAAGACCCAGGACAATACTTCCGTACTGACTGCTCTCAAAATCTTGATTCTGAACAGCAGGTCCACAAAGGAAAGAAGTCAAACAAAGCAGCAACCATGGCAATAACCCCCAACGACCGGGTCGTCAAGAGATTTCACAACTTTCAGCACACCCAGCGCGAGGAACGCCACCCCACCTCGCCACGGAGGAATAGCTTCCCAAACCATATCCGCAGGCAACTATGACTCGCCCACGAATGGGAGCGCAAGTCTGGAGGAAAATCGGGTAAACTCAAAGGCATCGATAGAGGGAGATGCTCGGACTTGGACCGACAAATCGCTCGTACTACCTAAGAACTGGACCGCGTGGAACAACGGCATCTCCAGAGGAAGCTGGCCAATGTTATGGTCTTAATAGGTATTCGCCATCCCGATGGTCTATTGCATCAGAGGTTTAGGTAAGCGAACTTGCATGCTGTGGATGCGAATTTCGTGCGTTTAGAGGTGATTGCCGATGGCGTGCGCGCTTCATCCGATGGCATCAACGGGAGTGGGCCTCGCCGGCCGGGCCCATTCTGGAGCCATCCGAAGGGAACCATGCTCCGAAGCCGTCCAGAGGACTGCTCAACGCGTGGTGTCCTGGTCGATTCCCCACGCAAATGCTCCCTCATGGCTTCATCCGGATCAATGGACCCAGAAACCGACTTTGGTAGATGCTTAGGGCGTGGAACGACGGGGCGGAACGCGGAACCACGGCCCAATGACTAGGTCAAGGAGCCGGGGCAGCAGAGGGTCGATATGCAAGTTCTTTACATGGTAGACTTTTCTCAAAAGCATTCTTGTTGCTGCTGAAGAAGAAGAGGAAAAGAACCTGCTGATTCACTGCCAGGCCACCTCCGTCATTGTGATCTCCAGCATCTTGCGATACCCAGCGGCCAGCCCGAGAATCGACAAGCCTGCTTCACGATGGCAACTTTGGACGAGAAGCACATCAAGACGGCGTCAGAAAGCCCTGACAGCCAGAGTGATGGCGACCACCCGGAGATCGACTGGTCGCCAGAGGAGGAGCAACGACTAGTTCGAAAGTAAGCTGATCCAAGCCTGCGGCTCGTGGTTGATGCGCTTAGACAGTTCACTTGCTAACAATTGATATCTGTAGGGTCGATGCGCTCATCATGCCTCTCCTCATTATGGCATTCTTTGCCCTACAGCTCGACCGCGGAAACATGTACGACATCTCGATCGATTCGTGACAATATTGGACATAAGGAGACAAGTCTGACGGTGGACCAGGGGAAACGCCTCGACGGACTTCTTCCTTAGGGACGTCGGCATCACGCAGAATCAGTTCAACGTCGGCCAGCAGCTTCTGTCTGCAGGTACCGTGATTCTGGAGGTCAGTTCCTGATGACGGCGCTCAGCCTTGGCAGATATCGGCAACTAATGCAGTCAACTGCCCAGATTCCCAGCAACCTCATCCTATACCGTATTGGACCGACTCTGTGGATTGGTGGGCAGATCGTTGCATGGTTCGTCGTGCCCGTCTTGGCAAGAGGTTGACGAATGCTAATCGAACCAATAGGGGCTTGGTGGCCACCTTCCAAGCTTTCCAGTCAGGCCTTGGACCCTTCATGGTTACTCGACTACTTCTCGGGTATGTTATCAGCCCTGCCTAAGTGTCTTGGCCGAACCGCAACTGATCACGAATCTAGACTCTGTGAAGCTGGTTTCATTCCTGCCGCTCTCTACACCATGACCCGGTGGTACAAGAGAGAGGAGACTAGCAAGCGGTTCTCGTGGTTCTTCATCGGAAACATGCTTGCCGCCGCCTGCTCGGGTCTTATTGCCTATGGAATGTAAGCTTAGTGGCTCTTGAACCTTTCGGTCAGGGACAGCATCTAACAAACCGCCGTTTAGTTTGCACATGAGGGGAGTTGCGGGGCTTACAGGATGGCAGTGGCTCTTCATCGTGAGTTGATCATCTTCTTCAGAAAGAGCCGACCTGAATAGCAACCCTAACAACTCGATAGCTTGAGGGTATCTTCACGGTGCTCATCGGCATCGGCTTTCTTGCCTTCTTCCCCAACCAGGTTGACAACCCGGTTTCCATCCTTGGCTTCCGCCACTTCACGGAGAAAGAAGCTGAGATACTATACAAGAGAGTCATGATCGACGACCCTTCCAAAGCACACCCCAGGCGCTCTGTGAGCTGGCCAGAGCTGAAGTCGGCCGTAAGTATCTGAAGCAGATCGCTGAGCCATTAGAGATGGCGTTGAACTGACGGAAAACAGTTGACCAACTGGAGATTGCTCCCGCACGTCATTTTCACCATTGGGGCGCTCGCACCATCTTCAACTCTGAGCTCGTACGCGCCGTCGTTGGTAGCATCAATGGGATACGACAGGCTGCAGTCCAACGCCATGGTTTCCATCGGCGCCTGGCTGCTCATCCCCGTCAACCTGTTCTGGGGCTGGATCGCGTAAGTGCTGGCTAATCTTGGATGGGTGCCAAGTCGCAGTTGATCAAAACCAAACCAAACTGACCCGTTTCGACAGCGACAAGTCAAAGATGCGCGGTCCATGGGTGTTCCTGGGTCTGCTTATATTTTGGGGGTTCAACGTGAGTCGACTCTCAGCCAGCGTTGTTTCTTGGCCGAATATCACCTGACAATGCGCAGCTTGGCAACATGTTGCTTATTGATTCTGGACGCACCAAGAGGTTCACCATGCTTACCTTGTCCACGGCCTTCTCGTTTCCTTGGCGTGAGTTCCTTTCTTTATCCAAGAATCTTGAGTAATCATGTAGCTGACTCGACTCGGCCAGACCCCGTCAACGGCGCGTGGGTTTCCATGAACGCCAAGTCTGCTGGCGAACGGTCGATTACCATGGCCATCCTCATCATGGCCGCCAACTGCTCGGGCATCGTCGGAAAGCAGCTCTTCCGCGAGGAGGACGCGCCCAAGTACCGCCAGGGATGGACTGTGATTACTGGTCTCGTGACCGTGGCGGCTTTCTGCGGTATCTGGGCCAACGTGCAGTACTACTTCCTGAACAAGCGCAGGCTGCGCCGGACCGGGCTCCCTTATCAGTACTAGAGCGTAGCAAAGACAGAGAGGAAGAGGAGGACCGAAAGGCAGATTTATGGTGGAGCTGCGAGAGTCAGGAGCATCGGCGATATCGCCAGTCATCTGACCTAGGTAGACTCCGGAGACAGCGTCGAACGCCAGCACTGGCGAATCCTGGCGGCTATGGAGGCACTGCACATAGCACCGAAGAGTACATTTAATGAATGGGATCTGCAACGGCCATGTCCGTCCGTGGAAATGGGAATTTCTGTTGATCGACGTAGCCATGCAGACGGGAATCTGACAATGCATAGAAGAAGCTGCTAACTCCCCGTGTGAACATGGTTCATGTGCGCGCGCAAAACGGGCGCATGATAGGAGGATCTACGAGAGGCAGCTGGTTGCTTGGACAGACCCGTTGTCTACACTCCGCAACAGAAAGATTGCAGACAAGCCACGTGCATTTGACCGGGGGTGGGCTTGGGCTGCGGATTGCCCAGCTGAGCCACAGCCACTTGCCTCGAGGCCAACAACAAAAGCATGCTAATAGTACTAGTAGTACTGTGTAAACATGCAGTGCCGGTTATTATTCTCCGATGTTCCCAATCAAATTCTCCCGACTCGTCATGGGCTCTGGTCTCCATACGGCGCCTTGCATCCGGTTTTGGATTTCCGAGTCCATGGCTCGCAGAACCTCCCCGTAGCGGCGGGCAAGCGTCTCAGGATAGTCGGCGAGGTCCGGGACGGTCCATTGGTCGTAGCACGCCCCGTGCGTGTTGGCGGCGAAGTAAGCACCGTGGTGTCGGATGAACAGGAAGCAGAGATAGCAAAAGTACTTGGAGGCGCCGAGGCATCTTGGGGGGTGCCAAGAAGGACCGCCGGGCTGCGGCCGATGGGCCTCGAGGTCGTGATGGACGCTGAGAATGACTTCGGCGTGGACGTGAGTTGACTTGGCCCACGGCTGGTAGGCGACGGTGGTGAGGGGCACCGGCTCGTACGGAGGTAGGAAGAGGAGGTGCACGTCGTCGAAAATGTCGGGCCAAGACTGGGACATGGTGGTGAGGCTTAGACAGATGCGGTAGTAAGCAGCGATCTTCTCGAGCTGGCGCAAGGTTTTCAGGCAAGCTTGAATTTGAGTCGTCGGTCTAACGGCCTGCAGTCGGTGGAGATAGGCGGCGACTAGGGGCGAGGTGCACACGTCGTAGGTGGAGCGGACGACGGCGACGAGGCTCGCATGGTCGTCGGTGGCCGTCTCGAAGGCTTCGAGGGTGGCGGCGAGGGCCAAGAGGTCGTGTTCGAGCTGCGCCCGCGTTGGCGTCTCCTTTTTGGTGTAGAGAAATTGGGCGCGATGGACCAAATTGGCAAAGTCGGCGTGCAGGGGTTTCTTGTGGGTGCGAGCGAGGTAGGCGGGCTTCTTCCACTTGGACGAGCGGAGGCGGTTGAGAAGACGAGCCTGGTGATGGCGGGTGACTTCGTCTAAGAGGCCTGCAGGCAGTTGTGACGTCTTGGCATTCGAGAGAGGCTGGGTAGATTCATGTGATGTCGACGACGAGGAGGACGATGACAATGACGATGGCGATGACAATTTCTGGAAGATGGAGCGGAGGAAAGCCTGCGAGCTGGGCTCAATGGCGTCAACGGAGGCAATAGCAACCCTGAGTCGAGGTCCCTTCCTTTCCGGGAGGCAGGTCTCCTGGACGGTGGAAGCAGCGACAGACTGGGCACCTTCCCCAACAGCGACCAGGTATGCGATATCATCAGCCAGCCGTTGCTCGGATGCCAGAGAAAGTCGGCGGGGTTGGCCGGCAGAGGCAGAGACGGAGGCGGAGTTTCGGCCGTTGACGTCCGAGTCCGGACCCTCCGAGCCTCCGTCGTCCGGACCCGGCAGAGGAAGAGGGAATGTTTGCGCGTCGACGGGGACGGAATTTGTCAGCTTCTCGAGCTCCACGACATGTTGCCTGAAGACCGGCTCAGGTAGGTCTCTCCAGATGGAAGACTCGGGCGAGGCAGTGACGGTCGGACGCGGGGCTGCAGACGCCGATGATTGTGTCGTCGTCGTCGTCGATGTTGCTGTTGGCACTGGCAGCGCCTGCGACAGGGAATCCAATGAGAGCGACATGGATGATTGCTGAGGTAGAGATAGGCAGACCGTAGGTAGAGGGCCTGCCAACTTGCGTGGGTATGTACCTTGTCAAAGAATACGCGCGGTAGGTACAAATACGCGCGCCGGGTGGGAGAGTTTGGTGATGACGTCCGGCCGGTGCGCGCGAGGGTCGGCAAGAAGGTACATCGATACCTCCTATGGATATCATGCCGATGGATGGATGCACCAGGAAAGAATTGGAATTGTTCCTGCCCGTTCCTGAGCGGAGGTTCACAGTCACAGCCACAGCCCTGGTGCATGTTCCTCCCGCCTGCCAACTGGGACGTCTCCACTTTAACGACAGCCCCAACACTAGGTACACTAGGTGAGACACAGCACCAACACCCACTGAGAACAGCCGCTGGCGTAAGCAGTGCAGTGCTCCAGTGAGTTTAGTGCGCCAAGGCCCCTGAACCTGAGCCTGAGCCTGAGCCTGAGCCTGACGGGAGGACAGCGCCGCTGAGGGAGGAACGTTTAGGCGAAATTAGGGCACCGGCTGGCAACTGCTGTTGACGTCCGGTCTGTGCTCTAGATGATGAAAATCAATAACCATGTGTTCTCGCAGCTCAGTCCCTGGGTGCTCAGTTCAACGGTACGGGCAGTACCTTGGTGTTGGGATGACACCTAAGCACCAGCAGTTCGGAAATGGCGACGGGACGAAAGAGAAAAAAAGGAACAAAAGAGTAACGGTCCCGGCATGCCGGTACGTCCGCTCCAAGCCACGGAAAAACGGCGACGCCATGCGCGAACCAGCAAGTCGGTTGCGTCCCCAGGTCTTGGAGGTCTTGGAGGTCTTGGTCTTGCCTCTTGGACGTTTAGCCGAGTCTTGGACAAAAGTCTTGGTTAATTCCAGAAGAGAAAACGCAGCAGCTACATAGTATAAGTCCGCCAAGCCGACTTGGCTACCAACGTCGAGAGAGGGGTCGTTCAGTCGACAGGCTTGGCGACAGTTAAGATGAGGACGGGATGGGGCGACCAAACGGACTAAAGGTGCGCAGGGCACTTGCCACGGGGCAGTCCGTACTCCGTAGTGTACCTTCGTCTATCCCGTCTGAATGCCCGTCATGTGGGAAGGTCGCCCAGACTTGCCACACACATGTATCCATAGGCATAGGGGCTTCTTCCACTTCCACTGTCAAGTCAAGCCATCGTTGATCGTGAACGGACTCTCATTCTCGTGGCTGTGCCGTGCCCCCCCTGTTGAATGTCTTGGCCTTACAGCCAGCTCACCTGTAGCTCATCTCTCGGCCTTCTGTATTCTCCAATCCACCAGGCCAGATGCGCTTGGCTGCATAGCCCTCCAGGGCCTTAAACCTTATCTTGACCGGCATCAACCAAGTAACGTCCAGTCTATCTGCAGCTGTTCTCTCACACTCACAGCACCTCACGCTATACAGCACAGCACCTCACGGGCTCGGCTTTGCCTTTCCGTAGGATACCTAGGAAGTGCCCCTATTCCCCTATCCACAACATGTACCAAGCCGGAGCCGAGCTTACAATCTACTACACTAGCCCTGTACCATTACACTACTACCTTATGGTGCAGTGTATAGGACCTCTCATCTCGCTGCCTTCCTCTCCATCACTCTCAACCGCTGGCGACCCCGGAGCCCTGCCCCCCTGATCTTGGCATCCATAGGTATCCGTAGGCCTCGTCGCATCATCATGCCCGGTACAAAATTTCATCCGTCACTGGTTAGGTCAGCATTTACTGCTGTTTTCCCTTCCCCTTGTCTCCCCGATGGCAGTTTGGGTTCGGTCCCTTCACTCCCGCGCGCGCTTCTGTTCGCCTACCCGTAACTCTCGAGTTCGGACGATTCTAGTCAGGAACACCAGACGGGCTCTATCCCAGACGATGCGGCTGTTCTTAAACAGAGTCTTGACCCAAGTTGATGAATTTCTCTGACCATCTCATGCCTGCGACTCTCTGCTTGAGCCATGACTCAGCCGGCGCCGACCACCTGGGCCGACATGCAAGAATGGCCGAGTATTTTTTCCCACATAGTCCATGGGTATCGGCCGACCCAAATGTGAGGTCTTGGCTCCCTGCTGACATATTGAATGCGGGAAGTGGTGGCGGTGCTCCTACGGGGGCGATGCTAATCTCGATACTCATCAGCATCGCACCATGGTCCACGACAACGCATCTTTTGCTTGGCTTCAGCATTCACAGCATAGCGACGCCCTCCCGCCAAGCGCTCGCCAAATTTGACTTTTTGATGACAACCTGCTTTCGGACCTTCTCTCGGGGGGCCTTCCGCCCACCACGCGCCTTTTCTCTCAGGGGCCATGCCTCCTCCATCACGGGGAGCCTCCCCTTCGTTCTCGTCATGTGTTTCCCACCAGACTCCTTCACCGTGACTGACTCTCCCCCCTGCCGTTTGCACCCCTGGTCCCGTCCGCGATTGAGCGTTGCCAAGCACGTGTCCGCTGAAGGTCTGCCCGTTCTTCGTGCCCAAACCGCCGACCAGCAGAGTGCTTGCAGGTCCGTCTCTCAAAGGGGGGAGGCTTGGCTTGGTGGTTCGCGCTGCTGTTCTGGCGTTCTGGCCAGGTCAACCCGCCAAGACGTTGCCATGAACCAAGATAGCTTTGCCTCTCACTCTCACCCTCTGAACATGACTCCATGAAATTAATATCGCATCTCAAAATGCCATAGCTTCTCCGACCCCACGATCGACTGCTACGCTGCAGTGCTGGTGTATATTTACCTCTAGATCTGTCCCTCTTTCGATCTGTTGTTTCATCGTGGCACTCGCAGCTCACCTCACCGAGCACATTCATTCTTTTCAATTACAATCTTCTCCGTACATACAGCAAACAACACGATCTTTTATCACCACATCACTCTTTCACCATGAAGACTACCGCCCTTCTTTCTCTCATCCCCGCCGTTTCGGCCTTCTGCCACCATGGCACCAGCCTCTACAAGAGAGCCGAGGGTACCTTTGGCTTCGACGGCATGAACGGCCCTCTCAACTGGCACTCCCTGACCTCCAACAACTCCGCCTGTGCCCTCGGCAAGAACCAGTCTCCCATCAACGTTCTCCAGTCCAACACCAAGCAGGTCCAGGGCTCCACCATCACCTTCGCCGTCGAGGACCACCCCGAGGGCGCCGAGCTGGAGAACCTGAACGGCTTCCTCGAGGTCCGCGCCAACGGCACCATGGTCAACGGCGGCAAGAACTTTGTCCTCCGCCAGTTCCACTTCCACACCCCGAGCGAGCACCGCATCAACGGCGAGCACTTCCCCCTCGAGGTCCACTTTGTCTGGGAGTCCGAGGCCGGCAACGGTGAGTCTCCCGAACTTTTCATCTGATACACATAAAGGGCTCTGTTACTAACGAGAACCGCCTAGGCACCTCTCTTGCCGTCGTTGGCTTCCCTATCGAAGTCGCTGAGACCTCCGACCCTCTTCTTGCTGCCGTTTTCAAGAACGTCGACCAGGTCACCAAGGTCGGATCTCACGCCGCCACTGGTCCCCTCGACTTCAGCAGCCTGGCTACCCACCTCTCCAAGAACACTATCTTCCAGTATGTGCCTCTATGTCCCCGAAAAAAAGGCTGAACAGCGTTGACTAAACTTGTTCAGGTACTCCGGCTCTCTCACCACTCCTCCCTGCACGGAGGCCATTGCCTGGAACGTTGTCGGAACCCCCATCAACCTCGACATTGCCACCTACAAGAAGACCAAGAGCATCATGAAGTTCAACTCCCGCTACACTCAGAACAACCCTGGCGAGATGAACCTTTTGGAGAACGCCATGGTCAGCCTGCAGAAGATTGTTGCCGAGCAAGGTACGAACCAGATTCACTAGAGCATCTTTGTAATCGAGAATACCATGTTTTTCTCTTTCTCGATAACTGTAAAACGGAGTCCAGCTCCGACCGGGGCATATGCCTTCGACACTTGACGTTGTGATGTTTCCCGTCCCATCATTGTCGGTGTTCGCCCTGGAGAAGTCGGACAAGCAATGCCAAGTGAGACGTGACAGTCGCTAAAAATGGTTCAAATGCAGATCCCGCGCCCGCGCCCGAGCGTCCGTGTAAGAAGGGCAAGAAGCACGACCGCGACGATCGCCAAGACTAAAGCTGTTTACCGAATCAAAGCCAAGATGTCATCTGGACAGCACCCATGCACGCCGAGTAATGCTAATCGTGGCTACTCGCCGTTGATACGTTCTGTTCCGAGGTTGCGTGACTCGATTCATTTCCTCCGCCCGAATTACAACCTACAGAGTTGATACCTAATATGCGTTCACCCATTCTGTACACACCTTGAACCAATCCGAAGTTTGCTCCGCTCTGAGCGCTCATGTACATAGATCCTTCATGTAAATATTCACCCAGCGCGAGAACAATTTCCGAGCCTACGGGCTACTTCAACTTGGCTGCAACAGCATCGATGCATCCGCTGAACATCTTGTCCAACATCTCGGCCAGTACCGGCTTGAAAGTAGGCTCGGTCCAATCCGACGCGCCGGACCAGCTGAATTGCGTCTTGTTCTCGTCGACAGCGGTCAATTGCAGAGTGCCGCGAAGGTTGGTCGTGTTGGGGACGCCGTCCAGGATGAGATATCGGAGGGTGTGGGTTTCGGGATCAGCCACCTCCAGCCGCTCGTGTACCACTGTTCCGTGGTCGAACGTGAGTGTACGAACCGACCCGATGCCGAAGCCCTCGAGGCTAGATTTGACGACGCCAGGAAACCAGAGTCTCTCGGAGCCGAAAGCCGAAATAATTGCCCAGATGTCAGCAATGGGGGCGTCAATCACTTTGACAACTTCGTGGGTCTTTTCGGGGCTGCTCATGATGCCGATGTAGTGATTTCAAAAGTGTTCGGGTTACTGATGATGAGACAGGTGAAAGACGATGATACAGTCATGGAAAAATGCGAATCTCAAGAGTCGGAGCAGGTCCCGACTTAAGAACGGTGCATTTTCTGAACAATTATTAAGCTTCGCCGGTGGGATGTTGCCAAGCCAAAGGGTTGATCAAGTCTGAAGCCCGCGGAACGCGATCGTGCGCACGTGTCACTCCCTGGTTGCGAAGGTAACAATGTGGATGGCGATGCGGCACTCATCACCGGGGAAGATGGTTAACCTCCATAATCTTTCTGGAATTGTTTAGCTCAACCCGATGATGCCTGCTATGGAGTCACGTTGTTGAATCAGCTGAAGAAGTGGATGCATTACACAAATTGTTACTACTAACTGTCAAGCTGAGAAACCGAATGTTTGACCTCGGTCAAGTTTCTATGTCACTGGCACCGTCCTAATAACTGTCCAGTTCCCCCGACAAACACATGCGCACACCGTCCCTGGTGGCCTCGTCCAAGCCCTCACTCGGCAGCTTGAGTGCGGCGTTTGCCAAGCCGTATTTGTGCTCGACGTCGCCGTCGCCGTTCGGGTAGAACACGCGAGTGTACATCAACCTCGAGAACCCTTTCCTGTCTCCTGACCTCAAGGCCTCGTGCCCAGTTTTCCACCTGTTGTAGGAATTTTCGTGCTTGATTGTCCAGTCGCTGTCCTTTGTGCGGGTAGCCCTCTTGAGGCTCTCAAACATGTCTCGCTGAGAGATCAGAAAGCTCGAGATGTAAAATGTGTCGTTCGCCCAGTTTTGGATGTTGGGGGACTTGTCGTCCTCGTCGTCAGGGAGCCATTTGAGGCTCAAGAAAGCTGCAAGGCCACGCCCGCACTGGGACCAGGTTGAAGTGTTGATCTTCACCTGACCGTCGTCGAACAGGACCACGGACCTGTTCTTCAGATCGAAACCATAACGATCCGGGGAACCTGCCAAGCTAAATTCATACCAGAAACCGCAAGACATAATGATCCACTCGCTAACACCGAGCTGCTTGATTTCCTCCACAGCTTCATAAAACATGTCGCCAATGAGAGTCTCCCTCATCAGAGTCTCGTTCTTCGGGTCTGGACCCCAGGCGTTGGGCATAACGTAGGGAACGCCGGCCTTGGCAGCAGCTCTGACGAGCTTCAATTGCGTGTCGCGTGGAGCACGACTATTCATGGTGATTATGAGATACTGCTGGCCCCTGAGAGCCTCAACGATGGAGTTCTCGTCGTCGTAATCGATCTTGGCCGCAACCACGCCCGCGGGCAGCTTGGAGTCGCTGTTGTGACGGGTGATGGCCGTGATGATGTGCTTTTTACCCTTGAGAAGCTCTTGAGTCACGTATTTGCCCATAGTTCCGGTGGCCTAATCCATTCGCAGTTGTTAGGATACGTCTTCGATATGCTTTCAAACAGTCATTCTCTTTCCTGCGCGAAGGTCACTTACACCGACGATTGCTACTTTTTCGATGCGGTTGACGAAGCTAGTCGGCTGGTCTCTGGCGTACTTGGGGCTCCTGGGGGTCATAGTTGCGATTAAGGGAAGATGACCTGGTGTCGGATTAATCTAGTAAAACTAAGACTTGAAGAATGCTGCGGCTGTTGACGATGTGAAGTGAACAGGAAAGTGCGGGGATACATGTACTGTATTTATCACAGGAAACGCTCGATAGTCGATACTTCATCTACATAGGTTGGTTTCCGTCTTTATTTCCGTCTTTACCTACTTATAGGGGTACTGAAAACCCTGTCTATAACGATACCTACCCATAGCAATATCCTGCCCATAATAATAATATCTATAAAAACTAGTGATTTTTATATAGCTTATATAATAAACCTCTCTATTAGCTTATATAGTATAAAATAAATTTTTTTTACTAGGGATATTGTTATAGAGAGGTAATTTTTAACTATATAAGTGCTTTTAAATATTTTTACTAGCCCCTGCTAGGCCCCTGCTGGGCCTCTGTTATAGTATGTAGTACCTACTTTGACTAATTAAAGCTCTAAAATAGCCGGCGCCCCACTTATTGGCCATAACGATAACCTGCCTATAACGATAATAGAGGTGCAAACCGACTGTATCGTTATGGACAGGGTTTTTAGTAGTGTGGCAGTTAGGTACTGTCGGAGATACCTAAAATCCATGCCTCAGTCTTGCCATTAAGCTTTCGGCCCGGACATGTCGTGCCGTCGGAGACCTGAATTGCCTAATAAGGAAATATCTTTCACCGAGACTTCCACATACTGCGGTTCGAGCGTTGACAGTGGATGCTTTGATTTACAGGAAAGAGCACTACTCCACTAGTTACAGGTCACTAATTAACGTCGTCACGGACTTAGAAAAACTCCAGTTCTATCCGAGATAAGCAAAGTTGAAGCCCTCTCTGCGTCGCACACAAAGGCTTTGGGGCTCCTATGTGCCCTGACGCAAAACGCCTCCCTGCCTGCGACGCCCACTGCATGGGATGGCGGGGTTTGGCGTTGTCAATCAGGTGGCGATTTTGAAGAGATTTTGTACGATTCTGCCAGCTTGAGACTGGCAACTAAGTTCTCATTAGTGTATTTACAGAGAAACAGGCAAACATGTGCTGCACGAGCACCCCTTTGACGCGAAAGAAGCCACATGACTATTGCGTTAGGTTATCCTTTTCGATGGCAATGGATTCAACAGTCCAAGTGATACCGTTGTCTTTCGTCTGCCATTCGGTGTGAGTCGCGTTGGTGTAAGTTACCAGATCCCCCAAGTCTTGGACGGCCTTATTAAACACGAGGGTGATGTTGTTATAGCTGTAAGCGTCGGGTGTGCCACAGCCATCACCGTAGCATTCGTTACCGGAGTAGAAAACTGCGGGTCTCATGCCCTTAGCTGTGCCGGCTTGATTAGTCTCGACCGGGGACAATCACTTGACTCAAACTCACAGTCGGACTCTGAAGAGATCAACTTGCCCTTTTGGTAAATCTTCTGGTCGATCTGATCCGTCGTAGGATTGAGAGAGACTACGGCCATGTCAGCCAAGCTGGTTCACTCCGCCACGAGGGACGAGTGGTTTGGATAGGCATACTCTCGAAGTCCAGAACGGCATTCTCCTCAATCTCGACATAGGGTTGTCCAATCTGGCCATCAGGGGTATAGGTGCTTGCAGAAGCACACCACTGGGTGTTGGGAGCACTGCAGCCATAGACAGAGTTGTCCGGACCCCAGTTGAGGAGAGGCTGGACAAAATTCATCTTCAGCACATCTCCGTTGCTCGGGTTGTCCTGCACACCAATCCACAAAGAAAGCCAGCGTTCCTTCTCGTTGGACTTGACCCAGTCCTTTGGAGGTGCGGGAACTTCCATGGAGTAGGTGGCTTTAGCGATGTACTGGCCGCCGGTCGTCGGTCCGAGGTAGAACATGTTGCCATACTCGTAGTTAGGATAGATGTCGGCCCTTGCTCCCAGAGCCAATGCGACGGTGGCAAGAATCGAATTGCTCATTTTGGACATCTTGTGATTGAAAGGAAAACGAACTAAAAGAGCACCAACCTCTTGGAGATGTTATAGTCGAGATCAAACGAGCGAACGAAGCATTAGGATAAAGACAGAAAACTGATTACGGAAAGCCAAGCACACAAGAATGCTTAAATATGTTTAGAAGCTCTTCGGCTCATTTAGTCGACACCAACCCCTGATTGAAACAGCTCCTAGCGGGAGCAAGTGAGCCTCATCCTGGGTTGATCCAGTCCACGGAGAAATTGCCAGTCGGTTAGATCGGCACCTGGATGCAGCAGACATATGAACGGAGCACAGATCAATTTCTCAAAAGCGAAGAAATGGGACTGACGCGCCATTGCAGTCAATTCAGGCAAGTTTAAGGCGGCAGATCGACTCCGCATCCTCGTTAGTCCATATTCGCCTAGATCATGAGGAAGCTTCGACAATTCTCTTACCAACCATGTTCTAATTGGGGTAAAAGGATGCCGTCCCAAACTCATACTACTACATAGAACAGGGAGCAATGATGACTTCCCCAGGTTGCGTTCTCTGCGCCGCTGTATCCCAGGCTTCCTCCCAACGTTCCAGACCAAATTGCAGAACTGGGCCCATTCGTGCTCTCTGCCCGAGCGGAAGAACGCCAATTTCAACCATCTTAATGAGCCTTTGGGCTTGGTCGCGGGTACACATCCATGTCCCCCTGATTGTCAATCCCCTCCCCAATACGTCCATGTAACCAAAGTCAACACCAGAGGAGACGCCACCGACCACGCTGATGCGCGCGCCGTAACGGAGAACGTTGAGGCAACTTCTGAAGTGAGTTGAATTTCCTGCCGCAGAGGGGGACATGTCCCAGAACACGTCTGCAGATCCTCGACATGCCCTTCGCAATGCCTCAGTGTCTTGCTCAATAGCACCACTTAGACAAACCGTGGAAACGCGTGAATTGACTGACGCGAGTGCCAAAAGAACCTCGGAGTTCCTTCCAATAGCGATGACGTGTGCGCCCATAGCAAGAGCTAAGTGGACCGCAGCGTTGCCGTATCTGCCAGTTGCCGGTGCAATGATGACTGTGTCCCCAGACTTCACGTCGACGTCGGCGAGTCCACCGAAAGGGATGAACATGCTGAAAAGATGGCTGAGATCTGAGATTGAATAACCCAAGCCGCCGGTTTTGATGTCGCCGAGGAGCCGTTTCTCGTCGAGGGAATGGCAGTTCTCGAGAGGTACTTTGGTGAAATCGGCGTAGGTCGAGTCGCGCCATTCTCCGCGCGATAGCTTCTGACTGCCGTCGTCAAACCCTTCCATCATGCCGGAAATATAGATGCCACCACGGTCGCGAGCTTGTATGAAAGGGTCAAAGAAGACAAGCTGTCCCGCCCGTAACTTAGTTGCATCCGGTCCAAGGTCCACAACCCTCCCGATGGCGGCAAACCCGGGGACGAAGGGGAACGGCAAGGCGTGCCCACTATCTGGGTCCCGATAAACAGTTGGAGAGTTGCTTCGAACGGACGCCGCGAGAACTTGGATGACAACACTGCCGGGGCCTGCTGAGGGAATCGGTCGCTTTTCAAGTATCCCGCCCTGTCCAACACCACAGAGGACGACAGCCCTGTTAGTCGAGATGTTTGATATAGACATGTGTAATGCAGGGATGACTCAAAGAACGTCCATATGAAAATTTAGAGACTGGAATATTCCACGACCACTGCAGACCGAGGAACTTGGAAGTCTATATATATATATATATATAGCAGAATCGGAAGGCCGTGCTCCGCAGACTACCGAGCTCAACGGTGTGCTTGACAAAGGCGCCGAAAAACACAGTCTCAAAGACTGCGAATCAGATAACTACACAGCAGGTATTGATCCAATTACCCGAAAGTGCTAAGATGAATTCACTCCAAGCTGAAACGATATTCCCAAGGTTGTTTGCGGAATTTGGGTTTGATGCGGACTTGGGCTTAATAATGAACTCCAAACTCCGCAGATCCGCCCCAGTATACTCTCGCATTTGCATCCGCGTTATGGATCAGATCCCATTCGTAGGAGTTTCGTAAGGTACTCTTGGAAGGCTCCCACAGCAAGTATCCAATGAAGAAACCATATCATACACAGATTAAGATATGCAGGAGACTTTCTTACCCTGCTGCAACAGCATTACCAGTTGTCACGTTGAGAATGGTAAGGCATGCCTCCATCCTGGCCATGGGGGAATAGAGTGCGTGTTGCTTTGCATACCAGGGCATCATATTCTACCTTGTTAATCGCCATGCATCTTTATTATATCTAATTGATTTATTTAAATCTTCAAGTCGACTATCAACTGCTTGTAAGGTACCTGGTAGGAAGCAGTTGACTTGGACCATAAACGACGTTTGACCCAAGTCTTTCCACTTCATTACTAGGTATTTTGCCTGCTTCACCTAGGCTACGATACCCAAGTACTCTAGAGGGTTGTAGCGTCCTGGGCACATACCGGAGTTAAGTAGTGGCACGCCGGAGGTACTGAATTCGGTTAGCGTATCACCGACATCTGAAACCTGGCCCCTCGCCAGAAGCATTCGATAGTACTCATCCCCACCATCAACAACTCCCTCAGCAGGCTGTGAACATGGCTGCGCTGGTAAATGAAATCAACACAATATCTTCGTTTCTATCCGATGAGAACATTATCGGCATCGATGGTCTCAATACCTTTTTTCAATCACTCCCAACGTCCACTACGCACGATGGGCTGCAACCTGTCGACGCCGTTGTTTTCTGCGCGTCGTCCGTCCTCTCCCTCGCCGAAGTAGTCTTCTCAGCTTTCACAGATAACTCACCTTTGAGAATTGATTTGTAAGTTGTAATCTTCAGGACGGAGCGAAGTCTATCGGAAGCGAAGTCTATCGGAGGAATGCCATAGCTAACCATTATCTACCACAGGCGCGGGAGAAATACTGTCCTCGTCTTGTGTGGAGGTATCGGCCATTCGACACCTTTCATGTATGATGCTGTGGCAAAACACCCAGTTTATCACGGCATATCTGAAGATGTGCGAGGACAGCCGGAGGCTGGAATTCTGAGAATGATCGCAGAGCGATGGTTTGGAATTCACGCACTCGATGCAGGGTCTGAGGGCGCAACCATGACAGGGAATGATACGGGCAGATTCCTTGTCGTCGTCGAAGACAAGTCTACGAACTGCGGAGAAAATGCTTCAAAGTCGCGCGAGATTTTGGAAAGATGTGGAGTCTCAGCTCCACGCTCAATCGTCGTTGTTCAGGATCCTACCATGTCCAAGAGGACCGTCGCCACCTTCGAGAAGGTCTATTCCGACCACAGAGATGCTGCCCCTCGGGTCATTAGCTGGCCGACGTTCACTCCCAGGGTCGTTCTCAAACCCGGAAACGCATTTGACGACAGACCGGTCGACCAAATCGAATATCTCGAGTACGAGGGAGGTAATGCTGGCTCGCGCGATTTATGGAACTTGAAGCGTTTGGTAGACCTGCTTATGGGCGAGATACCCCGCTTGAGAGATGATTGTAATGGTTATGGGCCGAAGGGCAAGGGGTTTCTTGTCCACGTTGACATCCCTGAGAACGTCGAGAAAGCTTGGAGATACCTGGACGGCCTGCTTGGAACCAAGGGTCGGGATCGATGATCGCGAAGAAATGACAGCTGGAAGGACTTCCCAGTATTAAATAGCAGCAGGGGAATCATGGAACTGAAAGAGGTTTTGTTCTCGGTTGCTGAAATTCTTGCGAGGCGGAACATGACAGCGAGATGATATTCGAGATGAAGACAAAAGACTATCTAACAATAGATCAAGTAGTAAAGAGTCAACAAGTGGACTCCTGGTGCAACTGGAATGGAATGCATTGAAAGATCTCAGAAAAACGCCAGAGCATTGGGAGGACTCGCGACTGCTCCTGGTACCTATTATAGGAAGGGAAAGGAAACAGAACGGTTAGCCGGTTTTGGGAGACTGTCAAAAATGAAAGAAAACTTACGTTCATCGGAGAGGACGACATGAAGAACACATACCTCCCAAGCGACGAGCAAATATGTGCAAGGTCTTCCAAGTAGAAAAGCTCGCCTATCGGCATGCCCCAACCGGCTAACAACCACTCATGTAAATGCCACTCTGTGTCCTTACAGGGCCAGACCTCGAGTGAGCGAGTGTCGCCGCAGATTGCGGCAATTTGGTTGTTCCACAAGAACTCAAGCAGCTCTCGAGAGGGCTTAATACCGATGTTGTCTGGCTTCTGCGTCTTGTAAAGCTCATCGAGACCCTCTCGTTTCGCGTCGGCCATCGTTTCGTACTGGGCGAGGTAACCAAACCGAATGACGATAATGTCACCTGGGCGGAACACCTCTACACTAAGACCCTGATCTTTCAAAGCCTCGATGATGTCGACAAAGTGAACCTCATAGGATGTAAAGGCGTCCACTTCAAGGCCTTTCTTTTGCGCCCAGGCATACCAGTCGATGAAAACTGCCCGACCAGCAATGCCCTTCATAGATATATCTGCAGAGAGGCAACGTCAATGTTGGGCACACATAGCAGGGGCGTGAACGAAGTATAGAGATGACTGAAGTGGACATGGATTGAACCTACGCTGAATGCCGTTGGGTATGGGTGAACTGGCAAAGTCTTTGGCGGTGCGTCCCATGTAGTACAGCTTGGTCGAGGGGTCAGAAGGAACACAGAGAGGAAAAGAGTTGGCTGGCGACTCAGAGCTTCCTCTTGGTAGGCGTAGTGTCGGAACCCATCCCACTGCGAGCTGCACTGCGAATTGAATGTCCACTAATGACGTTTAAATCAGCCGAGCTCAGAACGACGGATAGTTGAGCCTGCAGACAGACCTCATCATCGTGGGCGTGCTTGAGGGGCGCTTTATTGATTGATTGCAACTCCAAGAGCTTCCGGGCAAACCTGGGATTGGATGCACCCGTCATAGACCAGCTGCAGTAAAGTTAGCTGGTTTGTTTAGGGACATACAGAAGTATTGAAATGTATCCCGATCTTTCAAGTTTCGTTGAGACCAACGCTGAACAAATCTTACTTTAAAGACACCCTTTGGCCACTGATTATATTTTCCTTGGCTGCATTCGCGACTACCTCGTCTGTGAGGAGATTGAGAGTTCCTATTTGGTCTGCAGGGCCCCAAAGGCCCCATGCGTTCCCTCGAGGCCCAGCTGGGTCAAGTGGAAGGCGCTTAAAGCTGGGGTAGCGACCGGTTGACATTGCGGCAGAGACGGACAAAGTGGTGGTTTAATTTCAAAGACGGCGGTCGAAGGGAATGTCCCACTTGATCTGTGTTGTTTGAGAAAGGAAACGCCACGTCTTGAGCAGGTAGACCAGGAGCTTTCAATAATGGGCGTGGATACTTCGCGTTGAACCTCTATGGCATGATTCCCCGCATGGCACGATGGGCTATTGAATCTCCTTGATATCCACCCCAGCGCTATTGGCTTCGGGATAACTAGTAGATTGCGATTCCTCACGGGAATGAAGGCTACAGCTGGGTGGGCGTGGAAAGTTTCCGAATGTGACTTCGGAGTGTCCCCGCCGTCGGAGACGCTCCAATTCCGGCCGGATACCAGCCGGATGGGTTCCGGACTTTTACCCAGGCACTGACTCTGAGAAACTATTGAACCAAGATTACCCCAAACTCTGCACAGCATGTGGCGGGGAGACACCACAGGAACGGGGTAGGCCGGCCACGGTTATAGCGTGGAGAAGGATGGAGAGCATAACATTCCATGTTGGGGCTTGCGGAGACCCCGCAAAAGGAAGAATTCGTGCCAAGGTAGTTTAGTGGGAACGGGTCATGTCCGACTGTTTTCTTACAAGTGATTGCAGTTTACTGCTAAATATCTCCGGAAATCTCATTCAAGGATAACCGTCTGCGCACTTGAGAACGTCATTCTGCCTACTCACAGATTCTATCGAGCATGGAACAGAAACCCAGCATTCAGTATGGCGACGATAGGGCTACTTCGGATCCCAAGCACACAGACGCAGCAACCGCTTCGGGTCCGTATGCGGGACTAGCTTCGATGACGCCGATCATATGAGAAAGTATGAGGGAAAGGTTGGAAAGAGAGTGGTCAGGAAAGTGCGTTCGAAATCCATATTGGCATCTAACAGCTCATGCAACATTGAGAGTCCGGCAAGAGGAGCGAGAGGAGAAAAAACGCTGACGATTATCCACTATGATACAGATTGATTATCGACTCATTCCCATCATGGCCCTCCTTTACTTGTTGTCTCACATAGATCGCGGAAATATTGGCAACGCAAAGATTGAAGGCATGGATGTGGATCTCAAACTGACTGGGAACCAATACAACATCGCGAGCACCATCTTCTTCGTGCCATACATCCTATTTGGTACGCCTGCCGTCTACTCTAGTCCAACGTCTACTGAAACAATTGCTTGAAACGAACAGAGATCCCCTCCAATATCGTTCTGAAGAAGGTCCGTCCTAGCCTGTGGCTGTCCTTCTTGGTCCTCTCTTGGGGAACTGTGATGACTCTCATGGGGGTCGTCAAGAAATTTACGGGCATGGTGATATGTCGGGTGTTTCTTGGTCTTTGCGAGGTAACGGCTCCATTTCCTGATGGTGGGTTAATGCTGACGGTTAGCTGACAAATGTCTGACCAGGCCGGCTTTTTCCCCGGTGCTGTCTTTATTGTCACCACATGGTATCCCCGGCACGAGCTTCAGCAACGACTCGCGATATTCTACACTGCGTCTGCATTTTCGGGTGCCTTGAGCGGCCTCCTTGCCTTCGGAATAGCTCGAATGGATGGCGTGCGAGGCATCGAGGGCTGGAGATGGATCTTCCTTCTGGAAGGTGCAGTCACAGTCGCCGCAGGCCTTGCCATGCCCTTCTTGATTCTGGACACACCTGAAAAGGCTAAGTGGCTGAGCGATGACGAGAAGCGATTCATTGACCTGCGTCTTCGACTTTCTGGCGTTCGCTCGCAGACTCAAGAAGGCGACAAGTTCTCATGGCGGTTGCTGTTTCAGACCATGACGGATTGGAAGATTGCTTTGGGCATCTTGCTTGCCTGAGCCAAAGTTGTCCCTAATGCTGCCTTCAAGTTTAACATGCCGCAGATTATCAAACAACTGGGTTTCTCCACCGAGAAGGCGCAGCTGTTGACCATACCTCCCTACTTCTGTGGTGGCGTGTCGGCGTGGATTACTGGAAGATTGTCCGATAGATACTCTTGGCGCATGCCGTTTATCGCGGGGCCGATGACAGTTCTTGCAGTGGCCCTCGCGGTTCTATTCCGCTTCTCTACCGATGTTGCGAACAATGTCCCTACGATGTATTTCGGTATCGTCCTCGCACAGATTGGCATTTACCCCCTTCTGCCAGGCATCACTGCCTGGATAGGGAACAACTTGGCGTCATCATGGGAGCGCTCGATTGGGATTGCCTGGCTTCTGGCTGCAGGCAATCTGGGGAGTAAGTCCTCACCGCATCTACCCGATCGCTTTCAAAGACCTTTGTACTGATGCAGTCTGAAGGTCTTGTTGGAACAAACATCTTTCTAGACAAGGAGGGTCCGCGCTACCCTACTGGCTATGGAACCTCCTTGGGAATCATCTGTTTGGGTCTTGTTTCTGCTTTCTCCCTTGAATTTTTCTTGTGGACTCTGAACAAAAAGAAGGCGAAACTTTCCGAGGATGAGGTTCGCCAGCAGTATTCTTAAGAACAGCTCGACGGAATGGGAGAAGCGAGCCCATTGTATAAGTACACTTTGTAGACAACACGTCGAAGAGTAGATTATAGTTTGAGATGGTCTTGGCCATGCGGAGAGAGTTCGCCGATAAATCTCTAATTTAAGAAATACCACAAGACTTTGCTATCGGACTGTGTTCTCCCATATGTTTGTTAGACATGTTTTATCTCCTCTACGGTCCGACCATGACATGTTTATTTCTGTAACTGTCTAAACACAACCGGATATAAAAGCTCTAAACATTAGGTAGAAACGCAAAGTTCAATATATGTGATACTAAACAGACTTGACAAAGAATCTTGCCGATGGGATACGAGACTTCATCTGTAAATCTTACTTGTAGTGCATTCGCACCACAGTACCTAAGAGGTGCCAGAACTATCTCGTTCACCATGACAAAAGATAAAAAGTGAGTAGTGCTAATGACGCTGACTTTAAATTCGGTCTTCTAGACTGCTTAGGCAGAATGAAATGCAGGCAGAACTCCTAGACCTAGTAACAAAGAGCGTGCGAAGGAGACAGCTGACTGACTCTCTATCAGGAAACAGCACAACCATGACTGGGTGGATCGTATTAAGATGCAAATCTCCATCCTTTGGGTTCGCCGGCGAGTCGTTCCTGCTCCTCTAGTTCCCAGTTCCTCTTGCGGCAGTACCACTTGGTAATGAGCACGAAGATCACTGTCAATCCACAACCAACAATAATGGCTCCGCCTCCAGTCTGATAGTAAGGTTCCTGGCTACGCAGGAAGAAGTAGGGAGTAAACCAGTGAGAGACCGATGAAACGCAGTTTGCGATAGCAATCAGTGCCGCTCGTTTGGTTCGGGGGCGGGGAACCACGGTTGTTTCCCAGGATATTTGAAGCTAAAGAGGAAGGTCAGAGACGGCTCAGTGGAATGAATAAGAAGAGGAAACAAACATTAAGTCCCACAAACGGTCCAGTGACAAGCAGTATCATGCAGAAGTAACGAGCTCCAACGTTGAGGGTTGTGATCATGACAACACAGCCGACAAGCGTGAGGAGTATGGGCACAATGATGTGATAGCCATGCTCGAGCATACGTCCCGATGACTAGGACACCACCAGAGTTACTAGGAAAGCGATGATCGGCGGTGGGGCTTGGATGAGGTATGTGGTTGTCTTATCGAAGCCCAGAGTGGCGAGAATCTGTGCGATGGATTAGCATGACACGAGGCTCTGTGTGGAAGGAATTCGAGGGATCCTACGGATGGGAAGAAGTCCTTGTAGGACTGCGCAATGATCAGGAAGAAGTGGATGGCGGAGAAGAAGTAGGTGAAGGGATCCTTTAGTGCCATCCACACGCCTCCCCAATAGTCGCCTTCGTCATCCTCAGACCGACCACCTGCGGACACGGTCTGCCTGTACTGGGCCATTTGCGACTCTTCGGCGGTTAAGAAATACGTTCCAGTTGATTCAGGGAAGTTGGGGATGAACCAAAAGCTGACAAGAGCCACTATGATGCTCACGATGCCTGTAATCCCGTAAGCCGCTGAAGTAACATAGTGGCGCTAGCAATAGTTTTACGTACCTTCAAGGAGCAGGAACCATTGCCACGCTCTAAGTCGAGCGACATTGTCCATGTTCTGGAGAATACCGGCTGCCAGGAGACCTGAAATGGCCTGGGATATCGTGTTGCCAGCGTGCCATATACCCATACGGAGAGGGGACTCGTGCTTTGTGTACCAGGAAGATGTCATCAAGGACACCGCAGGAACAAAAGGGCCTTCCGTAAGCCCAACAAGGAAACGGCAGAGCATGAAGCCCCAGCCCGCAGTGACAGCGGGCATGGAGATCGTTACAAACGACCAGCCCAGCATGCAGCAAGGGAGTAGTATCCGAGGCTTCCCTTTCGCAATAATGACATTTGCAGGCACCTGAGAGAGAATGTATCCAACGTAGAAAAGACAGATTCCAGCGGACCACTCGGTGTCCGACATGTGCAAGTCTTCTTGCATACCGGCAAGTCGTGCGTTGGAAACATTGATGCGATCGAGATAGCTAGGAGGGAAATCAAAGGTTAACTCAGCCTTCGGGATAGGAGTAGGCAGACTTACTTCATCACGAGCATTGCGCAGACCATCGGTAAGAACTTCCAGTCCAGCTTTCGGACCACAGACTTGTCAAGAGCGCTGAGCTCCTCGGCTGACTTGTCTCTGATAAGCTCATACTGTTCGATGAGAGGATCACGGACAGGAGCTGTTTCTTCCAACTCAATATCGACTTTGACGTCGACCGAACCGCGTTTCGAATCCTGTGAGGCAGTCATGCTTGCGGCCTGAAACGATACAAGTGAGAAGTGCCCGTTGACTGAAAACAGCGAGTGTTCGTTTATCAGGCAAGCCCGTCCGCATGAAGGCTTTATGTACTCAAGAAAAACTCCAAAATCGGCGGTCTTCCATCCAAACGGATGGGACAGTATGTGGAACCAGAAGATGACCACCCAAGTCAACCTCCCCCGCATTTGGACCCGTTTCCCCGCGACCTATCCAGGGCAGCTTTGGAACCAGCGGGTTATCTGGGGTTGAATTGTCCTGCCGGACCTCGTCCGATGGCGAGAGAGATTGCTCGGGCCAAGCCCGCTTGCGCCAACCGCACCTTGAACGGGCTAGTGTGGTAGTCATCGCAATGGGAGGAGCGTGATGCCGAGAAAGTAGTCACGCCTGATACGTTGATGCTAATGGAACATCCCTGACTCGTTTCCCTTGCCCCGAATCTCGCTGAGCCCGGCGCTTAGACCAGCTCAGCGATTAGACAATAGACCGCCCCTTCACCGCAAGGTTGCCTTCACGACGACAGGTTCTGGCAGTCCAGAAATGAATTTGGTACTCTGAAGTCAATAGCAGTTTCTGCTGGAAAGTTTCACATGTAGATTCACTATTGTAGGCAGCGTAGAATGGGGATGGGAAACAGACGGACTACTGTACGTATGACACCGGCCAAGGCTGTTGGTCTGTATTGTCTGAGGCACCCCAGTCGCTGTCTGCTAAATTGAGTAAAACGTATTATGCAAATGTATACCGGATAAACTGTTGAATACAACGAGGTATTATTAGTGAAAGGGGTTCAAAGAGTTGGGTCTTTGAAGCACAGTTAGCGAAAAGAACGAATTAAAGTTTACACCTAAGAAACTCACGTTGTTGCTAGTGTTTCTATCATCTATTATACGCATCAAAAGAGACATTAAAACCCGTTAAAAAGTTAATAATACGGTGTTATAATAGCTAAAGCTATTTGTGGCTGTATATATAAGCGACTACTTACTTAAGCGGCTTACCTAAGTGACTTTGCTCTATCTTCCGCCCCTATAAGGGGGCCTTTACTTTTACTCTACTATATTATAGGACTTAGAAATTAAACTATTACTTTTACTTTACTTTAACTACTTATACTTAACTATATAATAGTTATAAGTTTAGTTTATACTATACTTTTAAACTACTATTTTTAAAGTAAATATATTTACTAAAAAAATATTTACGTAAATACTCTTTTATTATAATATTTTAATTCTTTAACTACTATTTTAATTTAACTATATTAAGTTTAACTTTAACCTTTTTTTTTTTATTTTCTTATAAGTTTATAGAGTAGTATAACTACCCTATATAGTTTAAGAACTTTTAAATTAAAGTAGTTGTATAAAGGGTTTAGCTTTAACTTAACTCTAATAACTTAGTTTTATTAAATAAGTCCTTAAAAAAAGTATTTTTAATTTTATTTATTTAGTAGCTTTATAATTAGAATGTAGAAGTAGAGAGAATTTATTAAATCTACTTTAGTTTATAAGAGAATAGTACTACTAAGTACTAATTTAGTACTTTAATTAAACGTAAAAATAGTGTTAATTTTATAAAGGCCCCTAGAGTATAGACTTGCTTTTAGAGTAAAGGGAAGTAGCTTAAAGGTACTTTAGGGCCCTTTTTAAGTAATAAAACCCTGGGTAATTTAATACTTAATAGTAATAAACCTAAGCTAAAGCACAACCTACCTCTTACTAAATAAAGTAAAGGTATACTTAATAACTATTTTAGTTATATTTTTAATAAAGCTACTAATAATAAAGTTTAAAAGTAAAAAGTAAAAGCTTTTAAAGAGATTAGGTTATTTATTAATAAGTTAGTATTTCTAAATATCCTTAAACTAATTTAGTTTAAACTTTTTAATTAAAAAAATACTTTTCTTTATAGTTTATTTTAAAGCTTTTAAACTTAATACTTTTTAAGTAATACTAGTCTTTTAGTTATAATATAATAGAAGTACTAAGTGATATTAAGGAAAGTAAATAGTAGTACTATACTAAGTATTTAGTTAAGGGAATTCTATACTATATACTTTTAAGTAATGTAATACTACTTTTTAAATATAACGGAACTACTTATAGTTTAAGACTTTTTTTTTACTATAGAGTAAAGGATTACTTTAGAATAGGTATAGGATAAACTTAAAGAGGTTTTTATAAAAAAAAGGCTTAATTAAGCCTAAATTTTATTTAAAGACTATGTATTTATACTTAAAGACCTTTTTTATAAGGACTTACTTTTTAAGTTTAGAAGTAAATTGTTTAGTATTTTTTTAACCTTTATAGGTTACTCTAATACTGTAATTTTTAAAGCTTTATAATCCTCTACTACTAAACTTAAGGGGATTTAGTATATTTATAACTAAAACTATAGTTAGGGTTTTATAAACTATAAATATATTTATTTTATAGTTTTTAGGTAAAGTAATTATACTATTACTAAAGTTACTCTTAATAAAGTTAGAGAGATTTAGAGGAAACTTAATATAAAGGAGTACTAAGGCTTTTTAGTTAAACTTACTTAGGTTAGTTAAATTAAAGTTAATCCCCTCTGTTACTCAGGTCTAGTATACTTTACTAAATAAGGAAAAAAAAAAAAGGAAAGTAAGGATATAAATACTTTAAATACTAAAGCCACTTTTAAACTAACCCTTTTAATAGTATATTAAGTTATAGTTATAATTAGTAGTAAGCTAGTTTAAAAGGCCCTAGGGACCCCTACTTTACTTATATATACTATAAATGTTTTTTTTATTCCCTTAACTACTTTTTATACTTTAAGTATAAGTATAGTATTTAATAACTATAGCGTAACTTATTTTATTAATAACTTTTTTTTTTTAAAAAGGGTTCTATTTACCCCCCTAATAAGGAAAAATATATTAAATTAAAAACTACTTTATACTCTATTTTAGTAGTAAGTATAAGGGTTATAAAGAATGTACTTAATAGTTTAAATAAACTAAGTACCCTTAACTTAATACTAATAAACGTTACTTATATAAAGAACTTTTACATAAATATTATCTCTAAAGTACTCCTATAAAAAAAGGGTATTTAGTATATTAGTTATAATACTTTATTTTATATAGGTAATAATAAAAAGAGTTTTATAGTTAAGAAGTTAAAAAAAAGGATAAATATTATTTTTTTTAAATTTAAAGTTACTTCCTCCTACTCTATATCCCTACGTATCCCTATTAACTTTACTATAACTATAAATATAGCCGTATTAGTTATAGCCTTTTAAAAGTCCTACTACTAACTAAGGAACTATAATAATAATCTCTTTATATAGTATTTTTACTTTAGTTACTTAAGACCTAAGGTGCTTAACTATTTTCTATATAATACTTAGGGGGTAAAACTTAAAAGCCTAATACACCTTTAGTGCAAGTATTATATAATAATTTATACTACTTAAGTAGTTTTAAGATAAACCTTTAAGAGTTAAGCTGTATAGCTATATAAATAGATATTTTAAAACCTCTTTAACTACCCTAAGGAGTATAATTAAAACTACTAGTTTATAGTAATTAAAAATAAGTATACTAGCCGCCTTTTTACCTTCCTCTATATTAATAAATAATATAAATTTATTTTTTATATACTAAAGATATTTAAACACTAAGTAGTAAAGCAGCGCAGTATATCTATTTATAAGATCTATTAAAACGTTAAACGCACAGTAATCGCAATACACAGCTATACCAAGTACTAGTAATAGGCCCTAAAAAAGGGAATTAAAATCAAAACAACTCTATTATATACAAAAAAACTAAACAAAGGGGGTAAGCGTACTAAACAAAAAATAATATTATAAGTTATTAAAATACTTACTTTATTTAGCCTCCCCCTTATCTTATAAATAAAAGTAGCTATAGTTATAGCCTTCCTTTATAATATAAGTCCCCTTAAGTAAAAAGCATAGTTCTCTTTAATTTAAGTTAAAAAAGCCTAATTCTACTAGTACTTCTACTAATAGTAACCCTCTTACTAGGCCCTTTTAATACACAACCTTTACCCTTACTAAAACTAAATATATACATATAATTATAAAGTATACTCCCTTAAAAAAAACTATAAAGTAAATTAAAAAAAATATAACTTTAAAGTAAAAGTAAGAGTATATTTTAAATACTTTATAAAATATATTTTAAATACTTATAACCTTTATTAAATTTAAGTGCCCTTATTTAAATAAGTTATTATTACGCGTAATGTAACTTTTAATAAAATAAAGTTTTATTTAAAGTTTAATGTAAAGGTGGTAGAGTAAGGTAAAGTAGCCCGCGCTACAGTTAAGGCTATTTAAGAACCTATCTCCTCTTTTAATACTAAGTTTTAAGTTTTAAGTATTTTTAAAATAATTAATACTTTATTAATATATAATAAAAAAAAGCTATTTCTACTAATACTTACTCTAGTAGTTAAGAACCTAAGTAAGGGTATTTTAAAGGCTAACTTAAAGTTATTTAACTAGTATAGGGGGTAACTATTAACTCCAGACTCTATACTAGTACTTAAAGAGACTTAGGACCGCGCGTAGAGAGTAGAGAGCCCTATACTTAATATAAGAGTACGTTAGGCTTATAAACTATTATTATCCCCTAACCCACTTTTTACTTTAAAAGTTAACTTTTTTTATAAAAGAATTAAAAACAAAATTATTATAATAATTAATACTAAGGCCTTATAAAAACTAAATATAAAGACTAAATTTTTCTTACTCTAAAAAGGCGACTTACTTTTTTTTTTAATATAGCTATATATAGATTTAAAGGAAATAAATAGTCCCTTAAAGGGATTAAAATAAGTATATAACTATAAAAATCTAAACTAACTTAAATTAAAGCTATAGAAATTACTACGCTTTTATAACTACTTTGTATTCCTTAACACTAAATATAACTAAAACGCCTTTTTTAATATATATATACTAAATTATAACTATACTTTAAAAGAAGTAACTTAGGAATACTATACGTATTACTATATAGTCTTTACTTTAATTAATAAAGTAAAATAAGTTAAGTTAGCTATACTAAATATAAGGGTCTACTTAAATTAGTTTAATAAGGCTTTAACTATATACTAGAGTATTTACTTATTACTACTAAAACTAAAAGACTACTTTTATAAAGTAGTTAATAAAGAAGTATTTAAGTTTAAAGAGATAGGGGTATAGAAGGTTATTAATTCTTATAAGGCTAAAGTAAAGTTGATTCCCCTTAAGTAGGTATTTATATATAAACTTAATAAAAACGGGTATTTTTAGTACTATAAAGCAAGGCTTTATATTTATAAGGATTTTTAGGAAAAGTATCCCCTTAAGTAGACCTATACAGCTATACTTATGGCTTATACGTTTAGAGTTACTATAGCCCTTATAGTATAATTTAACTTTAAAGTTAATTAATTTAATATAATTAATATATTTTTAAATACTAAAAAGGGACTTAATAATCCTTTAGTTATATACTACCTCTTTAAGAGTTTTAAGTAGAGTAGTAAGTTCTTTAAACTTTACCGCGCCCTCTATAGCCTAAAAAATACTCCTCTCTTTTAGTATAAAGAGTTTTTTTTAACCCTTTAAAGCCTTAGGCTTATACTAACTAACAAAGACCTATACCTTTTTTAAAACTATAACTACTACGTACTTATCCTTTTTTATATAAATAATATCCTTGTTATAAACTATAAAAATAATACTATAAAAGTAAAGTAAATTATTAAAGGTATTAAAGTAAAGTATAAACTTAAAGAGTAGAGAGCTATTAAGTAGTACTTTAGGATCTAGGTTATTTATAACTATAAAGCAAAAAAGATTTATTTTACCTATAATTAGTATATTTAACGCGTTATAGAAAAGTTTAGCCTTATAGACTCCTACTGCCCTTTAACTTTATTACTACTTACCCCCCTTAAGAAGAATACTAAAGACCCTATTAGCGCTAATGTAAAGCTATACTAAGAAAAAATCGGTTTAATTCTATATACTATAATTATAATCTACCCTAATATAGCTTTTACCTATACTATTTTTTTAAAATTTTTAATAAACCCTTTTTATAAATACTAAATTACTATAAATTAAGTTATTTATTACCTATACTATACTTACTACTTCTTACTTTACTATAGTAACTTAGGGGGTAGGGGAGTATAGGCACTCTTAATTACTAAAAATACCTTATTTATAAATAATAAAGAAATATAAAGGTTATTCTAGGGATATATTATTTTGCTTTTTAGTGGCTTTATTTAATAAAAAGCTATAAGATAAAATACTATAACGACTTTAATAACTAAGGCTAAGCTTTTTAGTTTTAAATATACTATAAAAAAAATAATTACTTTTAAAAGGCTTTTTAAAAACCTTAAACTTAAACTAAGTAATATATAGTAAATTTACTATAATAACTATTAAACTATATACTTTATAGTAGGGGAAAGGGAGTATATTTTAATAAAACTTTACTATATTAATATATAAAATATATAGCTTTACTAAAAGTATACTAGAAAGTTATTTAACGTTATTTATATACTAACTAATAAAATACCTATTAATAGCCTTACTAAAGTACTCTTTTATTTAAAGTTTAAATAGTTTAAAGTACTCCTTAACCTTTAAAATATTAAGTTATATATTATAGAGAGTAAAAAGAATATATAAAGTGAATATAGCCTTAGGTTTATATTTATTTAATTCCTTTTAGCCTAAGAACTAAAAAGCATAAAAAGCTTCTATAAAAGAGCCGCTACTACACTATACTAAGCACTACTACTATACTAAATACTACTACTATTATTAATACTACTACTAAAGTAGACTTATACTTTTATTATTATTACTACTACTAAAGTAGACTTATACTAGGTTAGAGTTAGGTAATACTACTACTACTAAAATAAACTTATACTTTTTTATATTTAACCTATAGAGTATTTTTAAATATATTTAATATAGACTAAAATAAGGAGGCTATATTTTAGTTAAGGTTAATTATAACTAGGGTATTAAGGTTTACTTAAGTAATAACTAAATATAAAGGCTTTTTATTATAAGTAAAAAAATAGTTTTTAATATTTATTTTAACTAATTTTTTAGGAGTTTATAGAGTAATAGTTACTTTAAATAGCTTTAAAGGAGTTGTTTTTATAAAGGTTATTTTAACTTTAGGAGCTAGTATTAAAGAAGCTAAAGCTTTTTCCTTTTTCTTTTTTAAAGGAATTAACTCTTAGTTACTACTCTTACTCTTTAGTATAAATACTAATAAAGGCTGGACTTTTGTGTTATTAAGGGCTATAAAGATAATATACTTAAAGTCTTTATACTAGGCTATAGTTTTTATAATAAGGAACTTGTTTTATTAGTGCTAAGTAAGGCTATTACTAAGGAAGGGAGTATAAGGCTTCTTTCTATTTTTATAGTAATAATACTTTAAGTTATTAGTTAGGGCGTTATATATACTAGGGTCCCTACTAACTAGTATACTATAAATATACTAAACGTAAGTAAGAGTTCTAAGCTAGATACCTTTATTATTAAAAACTATTATACTTTTAGTTATACTAAAGTAAAGTTAGTAATTAAACTAAAAAAATAATATAAAAAGACTAAAACTTACTGTAACTACTTAAGAGTAGTTTAAGTGTTTTAGAAGTAGAGGGAGGGGTGTTAGTAGAAGGCCTTAAACCTCTTTTTTTTATAACCTCCCCCTAGGCTATAGTAGGCTGGTTAGTAAAGGTAGTATTAACTGCCTTTTTAGTATAGTACAGAGTTATTTAAAATAGTTAGTATAGATTTATAGTAATAAAAATAAAAGTAACTTATTCTAAAAGGTTATAAACTCTTTATAGTTAATTAGTTAAGTAGTTATAAGGGTAAGGTACTTTTTTTTTTTAGAGTCTATATAAATATAAAGTTAAATATAATTTAACTAAAATAGTAATAAATAAATTTACTATTAAGGGGGGTAGGAGTAGTTTTTTACTTAAAAGGCTTTATAGAGTCCTTTTTACTATTAGTATTATTAAGTTAGTTTAGATTAAAATACGTATTAATTTAAATAATAATAATATAAAAAGGAGATAATTAAATATACTAGTAGTAGCTTTAGTAGTTATAGCTATAGCTGCTATAGTAGCTACGGCTTCTTTATTAACCTTATTCTTTATATACTTTATAGTGCGCGCTATGTGGATAGATTTAGTTTACTTTTTTTTAAAAGCGTTATTAACTATTATACTATATAAACTATTAAAATACTATATTTTAAATTAAATACTATTAATACTTTTAAACTACATAAAGTAGAGTATTATAGTATTAAGAGTAAAATTAAAGGTATTTATACTTTATATAAATATTATTATTAAAGGAGGAAAAGAAAAGAAATTAGGGCCCTTAAAGGATTATTATTTACTTACTTTAAACTAAGTATTTATTTAAATCTAGTTAATTAAAAGTACTTAAGGATATTTATTAGTTTTTTTATTTACTTTTTACTATATAAATAAAAGTATAACTACTTTAGTAATAGTAATAAAAGTATTATAATAAAGTAAAAGTAGTATTAATAAAGTAAAGGGATTTTTATTTTATTTATTAGTCTCTTTTATAATATAAAATCTTTTATTTATACTTTTTTTTATTAAATATTAATATAAATATTTTTAGCTATACGTTAAGAAGTTATAAGTATAGTATTTTTAGACTTTTTTTAAGTCTAGGGGGGTGTATTATAATAACTAAAGCTATTTGTAGCTATATACGTAAGCAACTACTTACTTAAGCGGCTTACCTAAACAACTTTACTCTATCTCCCGCCCCTATAAGGGGGCCTTTACTTTTACTCCACTATATTATAGAACTTAGAAATTAAGTTGTTACTTTTACTTCGCTTTAACTACTTATACTTAGCCGCGTGACATGCGGGAAATCTTAACAACACAACTGTAACTAGTGTTAAAGCTTTACTGATAATCTCGGCAACCTGAGTAATGTTACGCTCTGCTCTATTTATTCGACGAGTGAGGTAAACGTAGATAACTACTGCTTGGAAGATGTCGTAAGCCTCGATGAACGAGCCTATGAACTCCCCTTGGATGAATCGATTGTAAGACCGACTAATAAAATGTCTGGAAGAAAAGAGTACGTTAAGCTTAATATCGTGAACGGTACTAAGTAGAAGGCCGATGTTACTAGTGGTGGGATGAGTCGGTGAGATCAGTAGAGCCAACGCTCGACATGTTAGCTGCTCTAGAAGCCCCACGAAACTCGGCGCTGGAGATCGATTTAAGCTCGGCGGTAGGTCCCTCTAAAAATATATGTTGCTGTAGTTGAGCAGAATATCCGCTTGCTTGCGCGTCTGAATATTAGACACTAGCTGTGGGTGGTAGATAATATACTTATTTATGGATAGTTTTTTAGATGGATCGTGAGTAGTCGTAGGTGCTGGACTTTTGCCTTCGTCGGCGGGTATCTACATTCATAACGATTAGTTACTTGGTGATTGTGCTATTATAATGCAGAAAGAAGAGGTAACTGTAATATAAACTTACTTGAATAGAAATATCGTCGTTCTGGATGCTAAGCGGGCGATCCATCACTAGGCTTAAAGTGCTGCGACCCATTACTCGTAACTTAGCGTAGTTTTGAGAAATTCAGTTCTTACCGGTCTAAAGTGTAGACACTCCAAAATAGCTATCTCTTTTTATTGCCTTTGATATTTGTGAGGACAGTATGTACGTCGGGCTCTCGGTGGAGGCCAAGAGAAATACAGGTCTTGACTGTGAGCCCGAGCAGATGCCACGCTGAGCCACCAACAGAGCTATAGAGCGAGTAAAGAAGAAGCATGATCATGCAATGTATGTGCTCCTGCGGTGGCTCTGACCGTATGATGACAGGGAGCTGTTTTATAGTAACAGTATGGAAGCTGGAGCTGAGCATTGATGAATGGGACGAACCTGGCGACATCAGCACACCGATCTCCAGAGCCATATAAATGTTGAAAGTGTGCATCGGATTTGGGCTTGTCCTGCTATGAGGCTGGGTACCGACCAGCACCGTCTCGTACTGATCCAGAAGATTCATCTCATCTAGATAAGGCAGAAACACTGCCTGATCTAGGAATCGTTTAAGGTAGTTGCTAGTACCATCCCGAGTGATTGACACAAAGGGACTGTCAATCATAGGGGCACTGGGTGCAGGGCAAGTTGCGGAAGGGTCTCGGCCGTCAATGGCCAAGGTCCCTGAAATCATCTTAGCTAGAGAGAACTTTCTGGGCAGATCATCCGAGTGATCGCCTGGCTCAGCCATGGCGCTCCGACAGAGAAATCCAATTGCACCTATCGTAGCCCGCACGGAAGAGTCCTCGTGGCCGTCTTTGGTAGCTTGGGCAGGTGCGCTGGGTGAGACTGATGCTGTAAGCTGGGGTCGAGCGATTGCCGGACTGGTGCCTGAACAGTGGTCTAGCGACTCGGCTGTATAACTATTGGTACGTAGTCGTTTCCGCGAAGAAGCCTGGGCATCTTGCTCGAGATCGGCGACTCTTTTCTTCAGAGACTCGACATAACTGTTCGAGGTCAGCATCAAAGCCTATCCAAGGGCCATCTCACCATCCGAGGCAAGAAATAATTACCCGATAACGGAAGTATGGGATAGTTCGGCCAAAGAGTTGAAGTCCTGGTTGCGTGGGACACACACAACCCGCAGCCCCTGACACGAGGAGCATGCCGGAAGTCGCCGGTCACACTGCAGATGAAATACGGCCGGTCAGCTTTCTGCACATCAAGAAGTTTCTCAGAACAATGGTACAAACCTTCTGCTTCCGTTTCCAACATCTTTCGCATGCCTGCGGCCGCGTTCTTGGCGACTCTCGGGGGCTCTCGGCAGGTTCGCCGGAGCTGGGAACCTCACGACCTGACGTCACTGAACTCATGATTCGGCCTCCGCCATCTACAAGATGGCGCGGGAGGTTCAATAGTACAGCATGAGCATAAGATGACAGACAGAGTGGTTCTGATAGATGCTGAGGCTAGAAACGTCGTCACCCATCAGACTTTGTTTGCTGCAGCCAGGTTGGACTGATGTCGCCGGACTACTTCACTTACGTGATCCTGTTTCTCCAATTGTGCAAATGCTTAGTCATGTACTTCCGTTTCCCCAGAGGGGCCCGGTGCACCGTGGGCCCAAGTGATTTCAATGTCCCCACACGAATACCTACGGATACTAACTGGACTCTTCGGGAAACCTGGGGGACAGGGTCGGATGACACATCACAGCAAAAGGACAGGAAGTCCAAAGTGAAACCTCGAATCTCAAGACTGTATGTATTGTATTGTGTAGGCAGACGTTTTTCGGCCTTAATATCCCCGGGACACACACGCACACACAGAGAGAGAGACACGCACACAGACACGAACACAAACATCTCAATATTTTCACTAAAGATGACTAGGAACTCGGTTGGTTTGCACATTTGGAGAATCTTGCTGAACTGATGACAAGGGCTATTTGGGAAAATTTACGACGACCCGTTAGTCTGGGCCCGGGTTGCTCTCTCGCTCAGGCTGGCCATCTCGGCGGCCCTCTTCGTCGCTCCCGCAATGAGAAGAGGCCCGTCAGTGGCAGCCATGACCCAACGTGCTCCCATGGCGCAGAACTTCTCAACCAAGTCCAGGCGTGAGTGAAGACCACCAATGCCGACCCACTTGCCGTGCTTCTTGCAGGCGGCGATTGTTCGCTCATACGCTTCGGTCAGTCTGGGGTTTTCGTAGTCGCCGGGAATTCCCATTTCGGCCGTCAAGTCGTTGGTGCCAATGAGCAGAGAGTCAACCCCCTCCACTGCCGCAATCTCGTCCACCAGCTCCAGTGCCTCGAGTGTCTCGATCATGGGGATGACGAGAGTGGCATCATTCGTCACAGGGTTGGAGATCTTTGCTGGGATGTTGCGGAATTGGTAGTGAGGCAGCCCGTTGGTCGATGAGCGTGTACCAATTGGCTGAAACTTGGCCGCGGCGACGACATCGCGGGCATCCTGCACGCTGCGGATATGGGGCACAATAACGCCAAGTGCGCCACCGTCCAGGATTCTCGAGACAAAGAAGGGGTCCTTGCTAGGGGCGCGGACGATCGGGGAGATGCCGGCATACAGTGCCGCTGTGCATAGCTGTAAAGTGGTTTCGAGGTCGAATGAGGAATGCTCCATGTCGACGAGGATTCCGTCGAAGCCGGCAGTCTTGGCCATCATGGGAAGCTCGACAGACTTGACGAGCTTGACGCTGAGAGTGGATGCCACCTCATTGCGGAGGAGCTTCTCCTTGAACGAGTGCGGGATAGAAACGGCCATCTTGAGAAGGTAGGAGGGGATGCAAAAACGCGACCTTGGGATTGGTGTAGAATGATAATATCAACTGACTTGTGCTTCTCTCATGACGGCAAAAGCACCTGGTGACATAACCATTGATATAATCACACTCCTTGGGGGGCTCCGCGACTCTTTTCGGGCTACGACCGAGGTTACTAGAACTCCATCGGTGCCCCAGAAGCCGTTTGTCGGCGTTCCGGGCCCCTACTTCGGAGCACCATGAAGATCGCAGCAGCTTCTGTGAGTAGTCGGTTTCAATGATTTCGGCTCCATGCCGTCTCGTAATCGTCGTGGGGAAGGACACCACGGAGCCCCTCCGATTACCCCGGAGGGCCTCCGCTGGGGCCACGGGCCAATTCCGGAGAGGGCAACAGTCAAGCTAACCGCATTATTGCCGAGTGACCCCCCCGTCTTCTGCATTCAAAGTTGCATAATAAATCAGAAAGCCCGATGATAGAGCGTCCCAAGAGCTGTCCTTGGCATCGCACGATCGTTTCGAGTACCAATTATCACTTAGTTGTCCCCAATCATTCCAACGTCCCCACCATTCATTTCAAGATGGCACCCGGAGTCGTGTCTGACCAGCCTGCGGACAGGCTTCCTGGCGACAAGCCGACACTTTACGTTTTGGATTCGTTCCAGCCCGAAGTTATTTCCTTCTGTCAAGAGAACTTCAACGCCATTCTCCCAGGCCAGCCCGAGCACGAGAAATGGAAGAGAGACGCCAAGTTTCTGCTAGTTCGTTCATCGCGCCTGACGGCTGAGGATATTGCAGCCTGCCCAAGTCTTCTCGCAATTGGCAAGCAAGGTGTTGGTATTGACAAGATCGACGCCGACGCTTGCGCAGCCCGCGGTATCAAGATTTTCAACACCCCCGGAGTCAACGCCAGGGCCGTCGCTGAACTTGTTCTCACATTGACAACTGCGGTCGCTAGACAAGTTGGCAGTATTGCGCGGAAGCAGAACTCTGGCATCCTCGTTCCCAAGGAGAAGTGCTCCGGTCTGATTTTGCATCGTAAGACCATCGGGGTGCTCGGCATGGGCAACATCGGAAAATGCGTGGCCCAGATCTTCCGCGGGGCCTTTGAAGCGGACGTCATCGCCTACGATCCGTACCTGCCAGCCGACGCTTGGGCTGATGTCCCTCATCAACGCGCGCAGTCTGTCGAAGAGGTTTTGTCGACATCCGACGTCGTGACGGTCCACATGCCGGTTACACCGACCACGCGGAACTTGATTGGATACCCGCAGTTCAAGATCATGAAGAAGACTGCGATAGTTATTAAAACCGCTCGCGATGGCATCATCAACGAATCTGAGCTGGAACAGGCCTTGTCTGAAGGCCTCATCTGGGGTGCAGGCCTCGATTGTCACGAGCAAGAGCCACCGAGCCAAGACAAGTATGGGGGATTGTGGGACGCTGGGGCAATCAGCACTCCTCACATTGGCGCTGCCACAAGAGAGACCCAGGTGCAAACTAGAATAGCAGCAGCCGTTCGGCTTCTAGAATACACCAGAAGTAGAGCGGATTGAGTAGCATAGCTCTACAGCAGGGCAATAGAGTGATTTAAGAGTTCAAAGTTATACCAACATCCATGAATCTTAACTCAAACGCTCAATTCCAACTATTTCTCGTAAAGATCAAAGTTTGTGTGTGGATCTAGAGAAGGTTGTATGCAAATTTCATTAGCGATACTGCGTCAGTATCGAGGCTCATGGGAGAGAGCTTCACTAGATAAAAGTGAAAACTTTCACCACAGTGTTTTCGGTCAGCAGGCATTATACGGGAATAGAAGTTACTTGTTTCATTCAAAAACTAAGCTCTAGTTGGTTTAAACTAGGATAAGTCAAAGCTATTAGGTATCCCGGCATGCCGGCTCGGGTCACCATACACGTACTCCCCCAAGACCGTCTCCATATTCCACAATATCTCATCATTAAGAAACGCCCAGTTAAATAGTTCACTACCGGGAGAAAAGTTGTCGGGGATTCCAAAGGAGGAATAGGTACTGCCATCAGCGAAAGGTGGGTTAATAGAGTCACCAGCGACTCTTTAGTCATAGAATACAAAGTTGAACTAAGCTACAGCAGCATCGTTAGAAGCCCAAATCTCTTCCCACAAAGGCCCCCGCGCATCCATAGTCGCGGACATATATAAATCAACGCTGCTAGAATCCATAAATGACCGTGCAGGATGCCAGGGGGATCCAGAGAAGAAAGCCAAAGGCAATTATTAAGCCGTTAAAGCGGAAGAGGTCATGTCAGAAGATAGATTCTCCATAATTCGACCCAGCTTCTTGGAGGTGTTGCGGCGAAGGGCTTCGAAAACAATCACATAATGCCTGGCGCTGTGTAGCTGCTCAGCCATATCCTTCAAAGTGTCTTCACATTGAGCAAGGCCAGAAGTAGCCTACTGAATGTCTTCTCGTTCGACCGCCGATAAAGAAGAGATACAGAATATAACAGACAATCCTACTGTAAACATTATGTGAAAATAACTCCGAGTATGTATAATTAGAGGTCGGTGTTTGCACAGGTCCGAGTACACCTGTATAGTCCGCAGAGCCGTCCTAAGACACAGAACAGAGACATGCCGGGGTGTCTTGCCCTCTCGTTTAGGGACGATATCTATAGCTCTTCATACAAGATATAGTTTCTCCCGGGCCAACAAGAGATCGTACTAATTTTGGGATTCAAAAAGACATCTCGGTTCCTGAAAAACAGGGCAGCTGTCTCTCCATTGTTACAGTTCGTAGATAAGACGACTCATGGTGGTGTAGATATACCCGGGAGCGAGGTGGCTTTGTAATAGATCGGAATGATTTTGGGCGAGCCTGGAAAACTCAGTGTGAATTCTTAATGTGACCTGTCTGAGGCGAACCAAAGTAAAGAACACAGTCATCACGTTTATACCAAGAAAGACGTACGAAATTTAGAATGCTGCAAGGTCTTACTGGGACTAACCAGCTGCGATTAACTCCTCGTCATTTGCGTCTACTAGGAAGCTAGTTTCAATATCGCGGTCGTCGATAGCGAAAGGCTTCCCGAGCAGAGTGGAGCTATACCGGTCTATCATATAAAACTACCAGAAGACTCGACGCTTCATTTGGGCCTAAAAAAAGTTCTTACTGTCTTGGTTGTCAAGATGCAAACCTTGTTCAGTACAGAGACGCCCGCAGAGGCGTATAACATCCCATATCGATGTTCCTAGAAACGTTAACACAACTCTTAAGATTACCACACCCCCTCGGTAACCTTACCTATACGATAGTAAATACCAAAGCGACACACAAGAAGCAAGTCTTAAATGGAGTCTAACCCCATAGTGAGAAGGTCTACCCCCATATACCGTAACGCAGCTAGGTAGTAGCCTTCGGGGTGTTGGCTGTGCGTGCCATTTCTGTAGGGCAAGACCGACCCCACTACTAGAATCATAAACACCCGGAAGAGTTCGTGGTCTGGGAGTGAGGTACCAGGAGGCGTAGAAGTATACAATCGGCTGACAAGGTCTTTAGCTTAGCTACGGCAGAGGAAAGGGCTCTAGATATAGGACCAACTAAGACTATTTCCGGTAAGCACATAAGAGGACGGAACAGCACGGCCTAAGATCGCTAGAGGCAGAGCAAAACCAGCAACTACAGAACCTACTATTTGTCAAACAATATTTCGGCCTCTTCCATGCTAGGGAGGCCACAAGGCTCGACCTGGGGCTCAGTAGCATTTGGCACCCTGGCCAGGATGTGAAGTAGCTCAGAGTTGTTCCTTCTCAGGTCTGGGTCGGCGAACAAAGAAGCCATGAAACTAGGAGAATTGCTTAGACGAGCCTCTGGGAGAGATTATACTTTGGGTCAACACACCCGAGTCCCTCTCCATATAAAACATAAGAGTTTTCGATAGAGGCGATGGTACGCTCGGGCTCGATGATGGGTTGGCTGCAGGTGGATAGCTCCGACGATTGCAACTCGTCGTCCCGCAATCTTGCCGCGAGCATTTTCTCGCGTTGTTCCAGAGGGTCAATTTCTCTGTACGACACCAAGAAGTAATGATTACTAGGGTGACATAAGACTGACGGCGCGCGGATGTTGTGACGTACGCCCTGGAGAGCAACTCATCGCCTGGTGAGTTGAGAACAACACACTCATTCCCACTCTTGGCACAAGGTGTGCATTTCGGCCTCGTGCTGTCGCACTGACGCAAATGAGCCAACTTGCCCAGGTAGACTGTTGGAGAGCGTGGCGTTGTGTTCTCCAAGAAACAAGCAACGCACTTTGATCTTTTTCTGATAACACAATTGACAAGCCGGAAGCTTGGGAAGACGGTCTGCTGCGGAGTCCATTTCAGTGATTACTGCCAAGGGCAAGTCCCTGAATGTCAATCTATGCAGCGCTGCACGGCTTGTAAACGCGCCTGGCCGCTTTGTGGCAAGAATCTGTTGGTCGAAATTGGTGAATTGTGAGGCAGGATTTTCGGACCATCTCCGATAGAATGCAGTGTGCGGAGTTCAGCTCGGCTTCGCTCGGCAATTGTCCGACTGACTTAACAGCGGATCTCCGAAAGTCCAGATGCCGCAGTATTAGGTAAGGTAGTGAAGAGGAGCTGGCTCCGGCACTTCTCCCCCGGTCTACTTCTGGTCGGGCACGGGGCGGGGAATTGATCTTACCCCTGTAAAGAATAGCCGACAAGCATGGCCGCGGTCATTCTGGACGATCGTCACCTAGTTCCTCGATATCTTGAGCACGATTTGGTTATTTATATTAAAACACGAACGCTCGAAGGTGCTAGTGCAACATCCAGATACGGTCCAATACCAGCATCAGCCTAGGTTGCCCTCAATCGCGGATCCAACAGCCAGCAAAACCTCTCATTGTCTTTGTCGGTTCTTTCCACTTTGAATCCACCGCATCCATAAGGTATTGTGAGCAGTGCTCGGTGTGGCCGGGACTGGTGATGACGGAGTCGACCGCGTCCCTCTCGTCGTAGAGAGCGTAGAACTGGCGTCTCCACATAATGGCGCAGTGATTGATGTGGTCGCGAATGGATGTCCAGTAAAAGTCTCTCTCCGACATCTCGTCAACACTCAGCCGCTGGGTCATACTCTTGTCGGCGAAGGCACCCCAGCTATCGTCCTCTTGGTACTCAGCAACCGAATCCTTGTCGAAACAGGCCGCTGGCACCCAGTGGTTGAGAAGAATGTCGTACTTGCACCCCCGAGCTCTCGCCTCTGTCGTCGTGTTGCCACATTCAGTGAATCGCCTGCCGGTAGTGATGTTGTGTCGCTCGCCGGGTACCTTCCCGTCCGACCAGTTGGTCGCCGCGCTCTGCATCGAAGCGGTCGGCGTTGAAGGGACGACCAGGAAGAAAACGAGGACCCAGACGAGCGATGTAGCGACGAAAACTAAAACGTGGGATACGACAGTAGTTCGACGTCGAACGTTATGCTGCGGAGGACTAGTCTCCTCGGTCGCGGGGTCGTCCGAGTATTTCAGAAAGGGCTGATATTCGGGAGTCGAAGACATTCTGGGTGCAGAGTTGCATACGACAATTGCGATGGTCGGATGGAGAAGCAATACACGGTTTGATGTAAGTATACAGGGGAGAGGTGACCGGTTTTATTCGGATCGACACCTTTGTCCTGAATCTGCTCCCCCCAGGGTTCGTAGTGCGTGCACGCGTGTGTTACATTTGTTGTTTTGAAATACATCCATCCGCCACCACGTTCTCGGACCCAACTGCTCGCCATGGTGTTTCATCTGAACAACTGCATCTCGTCTTGATGATGATGTTTCGGCTGCAGAGAGAGCTCATTGGGTCCTTCAGGCTGTTCTTGGTGGTCTGTCTTGCGATTGGCTACTCACTCATGGCATCAGGGATACTGGTGTGAATCGACGAGCTTATCGCGACCGATCTTCCTGACCAAACTTGCGCCACTTGCGCCACTCGAGCAATGGGCCAGGGTCTGTGTCCAGAGGTCGCGTGGGAAACACGGATCCTCAAGCTGCCAAGCTGCCGGCTGTGCCTGTAACAGTATCGTAGTCGCAAGGGCTTGCTGGTGAGCACTGTGAGGGGTACACACATACGCCGCACGATTGAACACTGCTGGGAGCGATTGTGTTGGCTATTTGACGAATCTTGATGAATCGGAGTAAGAACTCTGACTACAAACCGCCAGAATAGCATGGCGTTGAACTTCAAAACATAGGTCGCTGCAAAACTTGTCACGCTCCATTTTGGTCAACGAAGGGACGATTTTGGTGTCTGGACTCAGGAACCAGCCCCGATTATGCTTGCATCTATGGGGGGC
This sequence comes from Colletotrichum brevisporum, assembly GCA_030770045.1. Taxonomy (NCBI): domain Eukaryota; kingdom Fungi; phylum Ascomycota; class Sordariomycetes; order Glomerellales; family Glomerellaceae; genus Colletotrichum; species Colletotrichum brevisporum. The sequence continues at coordinate 13,627,972 of JAUGSI010000001.1, forward strand.
CGCCTCGAGACCGTCGCTCTGAAAGAGGTTGCCCAGTAGTTCAAGCCCTTTCATGTCCTGAGCCGTGGAAGAGGCTTTGCTCCCCGACAATGCCATTCAACTTCCTGGACATTTCCCTCAAGACTATCAGTGATGTAAAGTGTCTTGTTTTCCGGTCCGCCGAAGCAACAATTGGTCAAGTTGATACCACTGGTCCCACTGACAATGCGGGCTTTTGGCACGCCGTTTGAATCCACGACAAAGACAGAACCAAGGCTGGGATGGCAAATGAACAAGCTGCCTTCCTCGTCCAAGGCCAGACCATCTGGACCAGCATTCCCGAAGGACTGAAAAAAGACACCGGCTTTTGTCGTGGTTCCGTCTGGGTGGAGGGGAAGACGCCACACCTGGTTAGAGCGTGTCATGGCGACGAAAAGAAACCTTTCGTCAGGGGACAGCACCAGTCCGTTTGGTGATACGCCATTCTCGACAAGGCTCTCCAGCTTTCCGTCCGGGAGCATACGGTAGACTTTACCAGTTTGGTCGGTCATGCCGGTCTGACCCTGATCGGTGAAATAAATGTTTCCTTTCGAGTCAACGATCAAGTCGTTTGGGCCTTTGAACCTCTCGAGATGACGACGGGTCATCAGGGGCTTAACTGTGGCAAGCGCAGGGTCAAAGGTGAGTATTCCCTATTCAATAACAATTGGTTAGGCGAGGCCCAATGCATACTGCGCAGACACGGTCGTTGCCATCTTACCTGTTTATAGTCCGCGACGACTAGCGAGCCATCTTGGGTAGCAGCCAAGCCGTTGGGCTCGCCGTCCCATTGTGCGACCACAGTTATCTCCTTGGCTGCATCGATTTTCAGAATTCTGCCGTAAGGGATGTCGACGACATATAAGTTGCCGGACTCGTCTGCAACAGGCCCTTCAAGAAAGATGTTCTGAAACGGCCGAGCAAGCCCACCGCGCCATTCTGTCTCCCTTCCATGGCATCGCAAGTGGTCTGGGACGCGCACATAGAGCTCGGCTTGGATAGTCGGAGGAACTGGGTAAAAGTTCATGACGGAAAGCGTCCGTAGTGTGCAGTGCGTACACGGCTTTAGACTAAAAGAGCGAGAAATGGATATCTGAGGGAACAGTTGTCCACACTCTCCCGCCAAGTAATAGTACTAGTACCAGTGTACGACTTTATTGTCGCGGGATTGGCATAGTGGGGTGCAACTGGTGCTTGGATATGCCCTGCCCGTCGACGACCGGTGTCGGCCGGGGACCGTCCTGCCGGCGCGGCTGCATCGGAATCGCTCCAGTTCACAAGATAGCCAACCTTCGGCGGCATTCCGGGCCCCTTTATCTCTGTTTTTCTCAGTTTCTCCACCTTGTCTACCCCAACGTCCCCGCAGCTCAGCAGTTCCCCTCTGTGGTTCTGGAGTCTGGGGAACTCGACTTTGGGCCCGAGTCCCGACTCTGATCGCAGTATTAAACAGCGCCGCAATGTTTGGCATGCAGGTCTTGGCCAGGCTTGTCTGAACCTGCCTGCTCCCAAGGACATTATCTCCTACGGACGTTTTCGAGGGTTGGTTATCGTCACGTCTGTCTTGCAACCTAATCCCCAAACTTTGCACCATGTCGTTGATCAGCGCCACCACCGCCGCTGTGAAGAACAGCCCAAGAGAGATTTTCAACTGGTATCTCTTCGGATGCCCCTGGATATGGAGTTTCTCAGGAGTCGCCAAAGGTTTCGATGAAGGTAAGTATGGTTTGCGCAGTGGTCAAATAATCCGGTGCCGCGAAGGGGAGTAAGCTGACCGTGCTGTCTACCGCAAAGGCAACATCGCCTCACTCGTCACAATGGCCGTATTCAAGAAGCGATTCGGAATCGATCACCAGTCAGAGACCGAATACTCGAACACGAAGGGTTGGATTGTTGCGATTGCCACAGCTGGCGCCGTGTTTGGGTGTTTGGCTTGTGTCAAACTCACCGAGAAGCTCGGCCGCAAGTTGACGATGCAAATATTCACCATCATCTACATCGCAGGTATCCTGGGACAAACCTTCGCCTCCGGAAGCATGGCAGGACTTTACGTTTCGAGGATCATCTCCGGCGTCGGCATCGGCGCCACCACTGTGCTGCCACCCGTCTACATTTCAGAGGTGAGTGGGAACACAGGACCTATTGAGTACCTACGTCCAGACTACTGACAGCATCTCGCTCAGATTGCCCCACGATCCATCCGTGGCCTGCTCACACTTCAGTACACGTGCTGTCAACAACTCGGCGTTGTTTTTGGCTTTTTCTTTAACTACGGAATAACCAAGCATTTCGCCGGCTCCCAAGTACAGTGGCAGCTTCCCACAGCCCTCCAGATCGCGCCGGCCGTTATATGGGGACTGGGAACAATCTTCACACCTGAATCGGCAAGATTCCTTCTGTCTCGTGGAAAGCCTTCAGAGGCACTCAAGGTTCTTTGCGACTTCCGAAATCTCTCCGCCGACCATCCATACGTCCAAGACGAATTCAGAGCCATGGAAGCGCAGCTGGAGCATGAGATGGAAATCGTTTCTGGCGCCACCGTGTGGGATCTCGCCAAGGAGACATGGACGGACATGCCGAACAGACGCCGCTTCATCCTCATGTTCCTTGCCCATTTGTTCTCCCAATGGTCTGGCGCAAACGCGATTACCCAGTACAGCCCTTCGATCTTTGGCTATCTCGGCATCCAAGGCGAGGAGGGTCGTCTCCTCGCCACTGGAGTGTATGAAATCCTCAAGTTCGTTTCCGTTTTGCTGTTCTCCGTCTTCGTCATTGACTTCATCGGCCGACGACGATCCCTCATCACCGGTATCTGCCTCCAAATCACCACCCTCTTGTTTGTCGGTATTTACCTCAAAATCACGAACGGCCGTACACCTGAAGAAATTTCGAGCAATCCTGCCACCCGGAGAGCAAGTGAAGCCTCGATTGCGGCCATTTATCTTCATGCTATTGCGTGGTCGATCGGATGGTTCTCCATTCCCTACCTTGTCAGTGCTGAGGTGTTCCCCATTCGCATTAGATCCCTTTGCGTCTCTGTGCTCATGGCGTTCCATTGGGCGTTCTACTTCGGTTGTTCTCGCGCTATGCCCTCACTGCTTGCAGCTACCGAGAGGTACGGTGCATTCATTTTCTTTGCCGCCATCTGCTCGATATCACTTGTATACGTGTATCTTGCAATGCCGGAGACATCAGGGCGGTCACTCGAGTCTATGGAGAGCCTCTTCAGCCGCCCATGGTACACAGTCCACAAAGTCGCGTATCCGAAGGCCGAAGACCTTGCCGCCGCGCCCGTGGAGAGGGACGAAGGAGCCCCGGACACGAAGCCGACTGTGGCCCACGTGTCCTGAGGGAATGATCCATCTTGGGTATGAGAGTAGTCGAGATGTGTGCATAGGGGCAGTTTTCATCGCCCAGAGAAGGCAGACACGAGTGGCATTATAAATAGTTTATAGCGAGGCATTTTACGCCTCTTATGGCTGGGACGTCTTTACCAGGGTCCCTGACACGCGTATATAAATCTTAAGTATTTAAGAGTCTCCTAGAGGGTCCCTTTTATAATATAACTACTTTAGACTACCTTTTAAGCCTCCTTTTATTACTATAGTTATAAGCCCAGCTTTTCTTCTTTTTACCCTAACTACTATAAACTATTAAAAGGCTCTCTATAAAGCGTATTTATATTTATTTAATAATAGTATTAGTTTATAAAACTAACATTTAGTTTAAAGAGCTATAAAACTAGCCTATATAGTCTATTTAGCTCGTTTTTAAGTCTTACTAGTATAAAGTCTAAAAATATATAGATTTTAAGGCGCTTAATGCCCTTAATGTCTTTTAAAGAGGCCCACTAGCCCCGATACTTTAGGAGGCTATTATAGTAAAAAACGCGTCTTTTTAAGTAGTATATAATAAATAATACTAAGTATAGGCTACCTATTACTATATAAGGACGCCTAAAAAGGAACCTATTACTACTTTAAATAACCCTAAACCTTAGTAATAAAAAGATTTATATAAGGATAATTTTAAAGTATAGTAGTACTATAATAACGCCCTAAAATAGTACTAGTAAAAGGCTGTGGATTACTATATTCTTTTAAAAGGATATTTTATTATATAGGTATAGGTAATAAAGATAGTTAATAAAGAGGTAATAAAAGTAGTATAAAACGAGTTTGTAGCTAAGGAGCGTATTAGTTTTTAAGTATTAATTTAGTCTCTAAAGTACTCCCTTATTCCTACAAAGCAAAGTATACTTATAACTATTTAATAAAAGTATACTAGGATACTTAAAAGTACTTATTATAGTAACTAAGATCCTAAAAGATAGTATATAGAGTAAAAGAGTGCTTTTTTATAAATAAAAGTATACTAAGTACTTAAAGTTATACTACTAATTAACTTAAAAGACTTTTTAATAGTTATATAAGTATAATTTATACTATTATAAGTATAATTAAAGTTTTAAGTACTTATTATAGTAATAAAAATAGGTGATTTTAAGTATATACGTATACTTAAAGAGTATAGGAGGACTTTTATAGTAATTATATATTATAATATAACGTTAAGAGAAGGCTAAAGAGGCGTTTTAAGTATCTTAAAAGGGGGTATTTTTTTAACCCTTATTAGCTATTTAAACACTATTCCTTTAGTATTAGTAGCTTAGAGTAAAAACTCTACTACCCAGGGTCCCCAGCTTAGCTAGTAGACCCCTTATTAGTAACTTAAGAATTAAGTTAGTAAATACCTTTATAGGCGCCCTTATAAGTAGTGGCCTATATAATATAGATTACTTAAAGTGGCTATTAGGGGTACTTATAAGTATTATAAAGTACTACTCCTAATAGTAAAGTAGAAAGTAAAGATCTTAGAGTATTTAAAAGCTTTAGAATATAGTAACCTTTATATAGTTTTTATAAAAATAGGCTAAATAGTACTAAGAGACTCTAGAGCTATAAAGAATAATACTCTAAAGCTACTAGAAGTACTAGGAGATATTATTAGTTAGGTAGATTCTAGGATACTTTAAATAGCCTATAGAATAACTAACTATTATACTAAATATAGTAATAACCTACTAGGGGCTATAGAGTTATTAACTAAAGTATTTAAAGCTTAAAGAAGTAATAGTTAAAACGCTAGACTAATTAACTATAGAACAGCTAGCTATAGTACTAAGTATAGTAAATAACTAGCTGGGGATAGTAGAGTCGTTAACTAGGAACTATAAACCTTTTTACTGTATTTTTTAGCCCGTTTAGTATTATAGAAACGTTTAAAGAGCCTTTTTTAAAGTACTTCTTTCTTATATAAATAAAGTAAATATTTAGCTTTAAGTAAATACTTAAAGCTAGGGAGGTGTATAGTAAGGTATTTTACGCTTTTTATAGCTGGAACGTTTTTACTAGAGTCCCTAATACGCGTATATAGATCTCAAGCATTTAGAAGTCTCCTAGAGGGTCCCTTTTACAATACAACCGCTTCAGACCGCCTTTTAAGCCTCCTCTCATCGCCACATAGTTTAATATACTCTAACCTCAACATCATAAAAGCACCGCGTGGTTCTTTTCTACCCCCCTTTCGTGCTGCTCCTAGTTAGTGTTAGTATCTAAGACGTTCATCTTGATACTTGACTCGGTTCTCTAGCTCTAGGCACTTATTAAAGCCAGACGCGCTTGTAAACCTCACTAGAAGACAAGTTCAAGGGAGTCGTCCCAACTACCAGACTTCTTTTGGAGTTTTTAAGTGTCCCGCAGATACTTATTGATCTGGCCCCGAGGAAAGTCTATGTGTATGCCACGGCACACAAGCCGAGTTCGGCAAGGTCCTTGTTAGAGAAACCCTAGGTTTAATCACTCTCCGTGGCTAAATTCCTGTCCTCTCCTGTGATCATACTGATAGTGAACTAACTACAAAAGTAGGCAGTCCCAGCTTTTGGACGCATCTCCGCAGTCCCTCTCAGCTGGAAGGAACAGTGGCAAAGACAGCGTCGATTCTGATTCCTTTCAAAGTGTCTGACTAGTCTTTGCCTCGTGGCATTAAACCACAAGGTAGTCGGTTCTTACGAGAACAAAAATGTCCTTACTTTGGTCCTGGGTATCGCACGCGGGCCGCGGCCTAAATCCTCCTGTATACATCGCCCCAAAGAGTAGCAGATTTGTACCTGCAATGATAGCATCACAGAGGAAGAAGAGTTCGAGCATTCAATACAATTTCACAGTAAAATTGTCTCCATATGGAATGGATTGGGCCTCTGATTATGACACTGGCTGCCTGGGTCTTAGCAAAACTTCCCACGGTCCTTATATTTAGTAGGCTTCACTAACCCGTCTCTCCATCAGCCGTACCAGACATAAACACTTACTGGACGAACTATTCAATTCCGTTGCATATCTCAAACATTATAATGTAGTCTATGTGAGGGAGCCGGCATAGCTAACCACAGCGTGATCTGGGGGTCAGACCATAGAATAGACGGCTTCCTCAACAAGACGAGACGAGAGCCTGCTATAAGTGCAGGCATGAACCGGGATCTTTAAGGGGCCAGAGTATACCTCTAACATCATCGGTCGGAGTCGTGATGCCTGGAGCGATGGGATACTCACGCGAAGATCGCGAAGAATTGTGGTACGGTCCTCGCTCAACCCCAGCCGTCACGTCTTCTCCACCAGCAGTGACTAGGTAAAAGGAAAGAGTACGGCGTGTTGTTCATGACGGAGGAAGACCGAATACATCTCAATGCCGGTCGAATGTGTCGAGATTGTAATAGTACCAGGAGACATGCCTTTCATTCTTTCCATACTCGGGCTCGACCAGCTTGAAGTAGTCCTCTGCCGGGTTCTTCATATAGAGCACTCAAATAAACGAAGCATGCTCGTGAAAGCTAGAGCGGCAGAGACAGGGTTTGGCCAGCCTTGAGACGTCTTCGCGGTGATAAACCTGCGCACTCGCCGAAAGACAAGTCCATCTATCCCGTTTCCAAGTGTGCATGCTTCGGGGTACTACTACTGCATGTGTCTTCTTCTTATGGTCGCATGGCGCTGCCGTGCTATGCACCATCCCCTCGCAGCTAAAGGTTGCGATTCCTCCCTGCTGCTCACCGATACTGCGAAACCGTGACGCCCGCGGAAGAGTTCGACCCCATGTCCTGGATGTTGCTTGGCGGTGCACAATCTCTTGCACTTGAGCGGGTGGAAGTCATGAATCGCCCAATGAAGCAACGCAAAATTTCTGCTGCCTGGCGGCATTAGTCTCCTTCTGGACTGGACAGTCTGCGCCACACGGGCTGAGGAAATTTCGTAGTATTCGGTTTTTCTTCGTTGGCCATGTTTTCCACTGCTCAAATAATTCAACAAACCACCAACAGCGTTTACCATTCTCCATTACCATCCTCACCACCATCTCTTCTATCCCAGCAAAGGACGTTCGCATATTGCCAGCAATCAACGATGCCATTACCAATTAAAACAATTCAGGGCCCAGATCTCTCCATCCAACTTTCTGATCCCTCCGCGCCCATATATCCAGGGTCCGTTATTCGCGGCCACGTCTCCCGCAAATCACACATCGTGGCCGCCTCCGTGACGGTCCGCGTGGCCCTAATCGGCTACGCCACCGCCACTGTGCACGACGACATAGAAGCTTATTACAGCACTGCATTCGATTTCTGGACTCGGAATGCCGTGTCCCAAGTCGCCTATCGGGGCCCGGTACACATCGCATCGGAGTCCAACACCGCGCCGCAGACCTGGCCTTTTACCCTCGTAGTGCCGCTGCATACGGATGCTAAGGCTTTGAACGCCGGGTTGACAAGAAGCAAAAGGGAAGCCAGCTACCTGCGCTCGCCGGGTGACCCCAACTGCAAGCAGGGTCTACCCGAGCAGCCTCTCCCTGCGAGCAAGTTCGCAAACCTCGAGAAGGGACACGCGTATGTGGAGTACTATCTGGAGGCGGACCTCCTGCTCGAGGGGAAGAAGAGCGGCCCCATCGAGGCGACGCTGCCGGTGCGAGTGTCGTCACGGCCAGCACCGGCGCTGATCAGCGATTTTGAACTGCAGGGGACGATGGTGGAAGGATGCGTGACGAGCCATCGGCTGACACCGGGGCTGGAGCACGCGAAGCTGACGTTTACGCAAAAGAGGCAAATGTTTCTTGGCTCGAAGAGAGTTCCAACCTGGCATTTCAATATGCGAGTGGAGTGTCCATCCGTTGTCCAACTACAAAACCCTGCCACCATCCCATTCCGGTTGAAAGTCACACCGGACCGATCCAAGACCTCCAAGATTCTCGACAACGTCCCTCAAAAGGTGTATCTTACGAGCGTGGCCCTCAACATGTGTAGTTCATGGACGGCGGTATCTTCGGGACCAGGGGAAAAGTACGAGACCCGCGATACAGAGACGTTGTGTCTTGGACGGAGCCAAACTGGCTCACTTCTTGTCCCAATGACGGCGGAGGAGAATTCATTGGATTTGAGTTCGCTCTTCGGTGGGTTGAGTCTACGTCGCGTGTCGGGGTTACCAGACTTCACGACCTACTGCTTAGCGCTCACTCACGCCTTGGCCTGGGAGTTAGACTTTGATATTGCAGGGGAGGTGTGGCAATGGCGCGGGTCTCAGAAAATCGTCGTGCTGCCGGAGGTAGAGGATGCAGCTAACAGGGAAGCTGAAGGGGCGACATTTGTAGAAACGGAATCGTCACTTCCACCGACGGGAGATATAGATGAGCCCCCGGCATATGATGGACGGAGTGAATCGGCGCCATCGTATGCGAGTGTCATGGATAACGAGGAAGGGTTCAGGATGGCTGAGGAGTTGAGATAACGCTAGCTAACTCTCTGTGATTGTTCCGCTGCCAAGTTGCCTAGGGACAGTTTCCCTCGTTGATATCGCTCCTGAGACATCCACTGGTCAGTACCCATTTCTTAAAGGAGGCACTTCTTCATAATATGGAAAAGGGAACAACTTACCTAAAGCTCCAGTTGTCCGTCCCATACTCGCCGCCACGGGCGCAACTCCAAATACCCCACTGGAGCCCGTCGTAGCAAACGTTAGTGGGCAACGTTCGACCACCAACAAGGTTAGTGACCTGGAAGACGATATGCTTGGCCCCGCCGAGGTTAATACAGGCAGTTGCAGGTGCGATAGACTCGGCGTAGGACTTGAACCAAACCTGGGATTGGCCGATAGTTTAGCGTTACGGACGCCGAAGTCATTATAAGGTTAGGAAGATAACCTAGGAACAGTAAAGAGACAATAATGACACGAGATTTAAGTGCCGGGATGCTTCTATTATAACTTACATTCTCAAATCGGCCCTTAACGTGTTGCCCGTTGCTGGAGTAGCCATTGCAGGCTCTAAATGCGTGATTGGCGGCATCTCTGTCGCCCATACCCCAAGAAGCACCAGTGGTATAGCATCCAGCCTTCACCACCGTAGCGGCGAAAAGCGTAGTGGCAGTAAGGAGGGAGGTCAGTTGGACCATCTTAGTGAAAGTGATAGTAAGGGCTGGAAGTGTTTGTTCGGCTCGACTGTGAAGAAATATAGCTTTTTAAAAACAACGTGGGAAGTAGCGCTCTTTTATACCCGTTACTGGACGTTATGCAGCTGCTGCTAGACGTTAAGCTTCTCTTTATACCCGCTAAGTTACGATTATCTTTACAAAGTACGTTAGTAAATTTTAATTGGTACTACAAGATGCGAGTAAAAGCGAAAGAAGGCCTACTACTAGCTGACCTACGATATGCTGTGACTCGGACTCTAAACCCTTATTTAGACTAGTGCTTACTTGTAACTTATCTCTACTATATACTTTGCCGTTTGGACCCCACTACTATCATCTCGCGTAGACAGTTTGTTCCTTTATGCTAGCGCCGAGTCATGCCTCGGACTGGCCACCCATAGGGCCATTGGCAGGTTCGGACTTTAACTAGGAAGCTGTTTATATAGTATAGACTGGTTAGGAACTTATAGCTTATATTATTAGGCGGCCTCGCTTCCACGATAGCTAAGTAGTTAGTGATGGTATTAAAGAAATCTAAACTGCACACAGTGATAATGTGCCCTACAAACTCCTAAGATATACCCAAACTATATTACTTAAGTTATTTTGAGTTAAGGTTTTAAAAATTTAGAATTTTTCTTAACATATTTTTTATAATATAATTAATAAAACTATATTTTAATTCTTTTATTTAACTAAAGTTTTTATTTTTTAAGTTAAGTATAATTATTTTTAATCTCTAGTCTAGGGCGGTCCCGGTAGCTAGCGCGTCCTAGGGGTAGGGGCTAACTAGAGAGCAGCAGACTAGAAAAGTAGAGTAGAGTGGGATAGTAGAACTAAGTTAGTAGAGCTAGTAAAGACAATAAAGATAGTATAAATAATAAAGATAGTAAAAATAACTAGGATAGTAGGGATAGTAGAGATAATAGGGACAGTAGAGAATAGTAGTATAATAATAAAAATAGTAAAAATAATAAAAATAAATAGTAAGAATAATAAAGATAATAAAAACTAGTAGTATAGTAGGAACAGTAAAAACAGTAGGAATAATAGGGATAGTAGAGATAGTAGGGATAGCTAGGACAGTAGGAACTACTAGTATAGTAGAAATAGTAAAAACAGTAGAGATAATAGAGATAGAATAGTAGGGATAGTAGAGACTACTAGTATAGTAGGGATAGTAGGGACAGTAGGGATAGCTAGGATAGCTAGGATAGCTGGGATAGTAGGGACTACTAGCACAATAGAAATAGTAAAAATAGTAGTAATAATAGAAACAGGACAGTAAAGACAGTAAAAATAGTAAAGATAATAAGTATAGTAGAGATAGTAGAGATAGTAAAAACTACTAGTATAGTAAAGACGGGAGGAATAGTAGGGATAGTAACTATAGTAGAAATAGTAAGATACTATAGAATAGGCTTAGTAGAGTATACTTAGCTAAGTTAAAAGCTAGTAGAGTAGGGCTACTAGCCTAGTAAACTACTAAGACCCTTTTATATTAACTTTTCCTAAAACTAATACTTTTATAAAAAACTAATATTAACTTAAAGTTAGTAGTATACTAAACTAGTAGCTAAGCTTTAATTTAATAATACCCTATTCTATTCTATTTAGTATTTTAGCCCTTTTTAACTTTAATAAAAGAGTTAAAAAGTAACTTTTATACTTAAGTATACTTAAGTCTATACTTTATAGTTAGTAACTATATACTAATAAATACCCTATCCCCTTATAAGTACTTATTTTTTCTAGGCCTCTTTTCTATTATCCTTATACTTAGTACCCCTTTTTACTACGTCCTACTTACTAAAGTAGTAAAAAATAAAAGTAAAGTAAAATAAAGTTAATTAAAAGAAACACAATAATGGACTTACCTTACTAAGTATATACTACTAATTAACTTACTCTCTTTTTTTAAAAGGAGAAAAAATAAAATAGAGTTTAGATAAAAGGAAAACTTAAAATTAAACTTACCTAGTTAAAGAACAGTACTAGTAGCTCCTCCTTTTTTAAAATAAAAAAAAAATAAAGTATAAATAGTAATATAAAAAAAGTATAAACTAAAACTTACTTAGTTAAAAAGCCCCTAGAGTAGCCTAGAACCTACTAGTAGGTAGAATTAAAAGTATAGTACTAGTGAGTTTTTTAAGAACTAGGGTATAGGGAGTTAGTATTGGGACTTTGTTCTATTTATAGGGTAGTATAGTATAGTAAGGGAGGGGTTTAATAAAAAGAAAAGAACGCTAAGGTAAGGTATAATAGCCCTTAGTTAACTTACTAAATAATAGGGCGAGGGCCCCTAAGGGCCCTATAAAGTACGTTTAAAACAGCTTAGTATAAGTATAGGCTCGGCCCTACTTGGTAGTAAGAATAGTAAGAAGAACCCTATAGACTAAAAAGGCCCCTAAAAGACTACTAAGGGCTAAATATAGTAAAAGTAAATTGTAAAAAATTAGAATAAAGTTATTACTCTAAGGCCTATATTTAGTAGTAAACACCTATTAGAGAATACCGCCTTTAAAGGCGTTATTAAAATTATTATTTTATTTACGGGTTGTTTTTACTCTGCCCTTATAACGTACTCCTAAGCCTTTACTTAAGGCCCTAGACTAGGGGTCCCCTAGTGGGGGAGGAAGGGTATAAGTACCCTAGGGGGGACTAAGCTATTTACCCCCCTTACGATACTGTCTATCCCGGAACGCCTAAGTATAGGTAGAGTAGGCTAAGGTTTAATATAGAACAGTAGTTTATTTATAGGCACTTTTTACTAGTAGGCTTACTATAAACACTCTAGCCCTTTTAAGGTTTCCCCTTTAGGGCCTTAAGAGTAAACAATATTAACTATAACTTCTTCCCTAGAAAACGATTTATAAGGATATTTTTTGTAGTTTAGTAAAGTACTAAAAATATATAATTTAGAGCCTAGGCTAGTTCTTTAAAAAGGCGTAGTAGCTGTTCTATAGTAGCCTATAGCCCGCTACTAAAGCCCCTATAGTAGGGTTTTTAGTAAGGGCTACTAGTAAACTAGGAATTAGGAATAAACTTTTTACTGCTATAAGTAGTAGGTTTTAAAGTAAAAGGGTATACTATTAGTAACTTAGAAGAAACGTTATTAAAAACTAGATTTAGTAGTTTAGGAATACTTTAGACTAAAGCCCTTTAAAACCCACTCTACTTCTTAGTACTCTTAGGTATCGGTTTAGGCCTAAAAACTATCCCTTTAGTAGGCTAGTAGTAAAGTCTAGCCTTGCTTTAGGGAGTATAGTAGTGCCTTACTCCTTTAAAATAGTATTAGGTTAGGCCTAAAGGCCCTTTTATTAGTATATAAGTAGTTAAGTAGATAATTAAAGCCTTAGTTATAGCCTTAGTAGGTACGGGTGGGGTCCCTCTATATTCTATAATAACTATAGTCTCCTACTTAGAGTGCTGAAGTCCTTTTTAGTAAGGTAGTAGCTAGTTTTTTAAAACGGCTAAATATAAAAAAAGGATAAACTAAGATTTAGTAGGTACTTTAGAGTTTAAATACAGTAAAGCTAGTTCTTATTTAATTATATTTTATTATAATAAATAATAAACTATTTATAGGGAGTAGTTATTAACTCCTTTTTATATAATTAAAGGCTATAACCCAGTTCTTTTTATTCTATTACCCCTATAGCCTACTAAGTAAATAGAATATACTGGATTAAGAAGCTATTTAAAAAGATATTTACCCTTTTATTAAAGCGACTCTAAAGGTAAAGTCTATTTCTTTAGAAGTGGACTTAGTTATATTGACTTTTGCTAAATAGTTTAAATAGTTAAGTACTTACGGTCCTTTACTTAGATTAAGTAAACATATTTACTAACCCCTAGAAAGGCTAAGAGCCCTGTGCTATTAACGCGTAGTAGACGCTATTACTAGCACTTATTACTAAACTAGGTCCTAAGTTTTTTATAACTCTAGTCCTAACTCTAGAGTTAGATTTTAAAGAGTAGTACTTAGTACGTTTCTTTTACTACTAGGCCCTAGGTTAGGGTTTTAGGGACTAATATATTAACCCGTTTCTCCTACTGTTAAGTATAAGTTTATAGCTTAAGTACTAAGGCGGTTTTTAGCTTCTTTTTATTATTTACTATAAGGTATTAGTAGGTAAGGCCGCTTACTATTATTCTACTTAACTACTAAAGTAGCTTAGTAAAACTTAGGTAGATGGACCCCTAAAGCGGGTACCTAAGGGGCGCTATGTGTATTCTAGTGTTTGTTTTAAGTGTCTATATATACTAGAGTATAAGTCCGTTTTTACTTAGCTGCTGCTAAAATATAGTAGTATTAAGGGCTGGGGAGTACTTTTTTGGGTTAAGCTAGGCCCTTTTTGTGCTATGTTTTTAGATAGGTGGTCTTTTATTAACTACTTTAATAGCTAGTCCTTAGTTAATAAAAATATCCTTAGTAAATACTTTTATAAATAGAATTCCCTAAAGAGATTGATGGTTATATTACTCCTCTTTACTCTTAAGTAATTTTACCCTTAACTGTTTTTATAAACTATAAAACCCCTTTTAGGGCTGGTGAAACCTATTTTTTGCCGCGATACTGCCCCTAAGGGGGCCGCACCGGGCTCTAGAGAAGGGTGTAATCCTAGTAGATATGCGCTGTTTAACTACGGGCCGGCTCTACTAATACTACTATTACCCCTACTATAGCCTTACCTTTAGCTACTTTTCTTTTAAGCTCTTTATTACCTACTATAGTCTTACCTTTAGCTACTTTTCTTTTAAACTTTTTATTATTCTTCTAGGGTTAAGCCTTAACCTATAGTTACTCGTTATAGCTATACTAAAGTATTAAACTTGTATTAAAAGCTAATAGGGAAGAAATTTAAATAAACCGTTACCGGTACAGAGCCTTGTAATATAGAGAATCGCCTAGAATTACAAATTTACCTCTGGGAATAGTAGTATTTAATTTAAGTACTACTTCTATTCTACTAGTAGAACTAATAGTAAGTATTAGCTTAGGGCTACTATAGTAATCTACGTAGTTTAGCGCTTTTAAAATTAATAATAACCTTTATAGCGGGAGATTTACAGTTCTACTATGTGTTTTAACCCCTAAATTAAGTACCTAAAGTTTCTAAGTACTACTCCTTACTACGCTACGCCCCTAGAGGGGCCGGGCGAACCGGAGAACCTTAAAGGGGCGGTACACTCTAGTAGTTTAGCTGTATTAGTGTCTCTACTAGGGGCCTCTTCCCTACTACTCCTTATAGGTATAGCCTATAGTAAGTCTATTAAGTTAGATATTAGAAATACAGGGCCTTTTATTTTTTTCTTAGTATCCTTAGTTTAAAGGTTTACTAAAGTAGCCTCTTTTATAGGGGGGTAATACCCCTTAACCTTGCCCCGGGCCTAAGACTAACTAATTCTATAGTTCTTAAAGTATAACTCTATTAAAGTATAAGGGCCTTAGCCTAGTAAAACTAGGCTTTAGAAAGTACTAAAGCTAGTCTATAAGGGCGTTTTAATAATATAAGATATTAGTTTTTTATTTTATTATAATACTTAGTGCGTTAGAGTAGGCTAAGAAATATACCCTACTAACTATAACTTAAGTCCCTACTAAAAGGATTACAATTTTAAAGTTATATTATTACTACTTTAACTACTACTACTAGAGTAATTTTTACTTATTTTAGTTACTTTTTACCTACCTACTAACTAACTTAGTGCTAGTAAGTACTCTAACTTTTGTCTTTTTATAGAGCTAACTAGCTAAAGTTAATTTTATTTAATAGCTAGGCCCGCCCCTAGGCTACTTAAGTAAGCCTAGGTACTTTAGAGAGATACCTACTACTACTTTTTAAAGTGTATAAAAACTATAGTACCCTAATACTAAGTAGTATTTAAAGGTTAAGCTACTTCGGCCTACTAGTATACCTACTAGTAGGCGTTTTATACGTTTTAAAAGCTGAGGTTCCTATAGGGGACCCTTCCTTTTAAATATATATCTCTATAGTTTATTTCTATAGTAGTACTACTCCTAAGTTAGCTTATACTTAAGGGGGTTAATAAGCCTTAAGTACAAAATACCCCTATAGGTCCCCTCGTTAATCTATAAGTCTTTCTACTATATAAGTATAATAAGTAGTTAGTATAGTATAACCCTTATTTTAAACTAATAAAGTCCTTAACTTAGTAAAGGCGGATAGTTAAAACTAATATCTTAGTGCTACTATTCCTGTCTCTTTATAGGCCCTACAACACCTTTTTAAACTAAAATCTATAGTACTTAATTTTCCCTTAATTTTTTATTTTTTAAAAAATAAATTAGTATAGGGAAAGAAAAAAATTAACTTATAAAACTTTTTTCCTTTCTATAAGCTAATTTCGCCCCGTAGCGACCCAGCTAATATATAAAGAGTAAAAAAGGACTTAAAAAACCCCTAGAAACCTTCCCTAAGCGCCCCGGGCCCCTCCTAGTGCTATAGAGTATAATATAAGTTTACTTTAAAATAAGTTTTCTAAACTTAGTAGTTAAAATTTAGATTTTAAAAAACCTACGTAGTTTCTTACTTAAGGGAGGACTATAAAAAGTAGGGGGACTAGTAGGGGGTAAAAGAGGGCCTAAAATACCCCTAGGGACCTTTTCTAGGCGCCCTAAGCCTCTCCCTAGCACTATAGTACCGGCTTTAGTTCTACTTTAAAGTAAGTTTTATAAATTGGGCCCGACTTAGTGCCCTAGGAAGCTAGTTAGTAGGAGTAAATAACCTGTAGTAGGTAAAGAGTGGCCTAAAGTACTACTAAAAACCTTTTCTAGGCGCTTTAAGTCTCTCTTTAGTACTATAGCACTAACTTTAGTTCTACTTTAAAATAAGTTTTATAAATCGAGCCTAGTTTAGTAGCCCGGGAGGCCTTCTACTAGGGGTAAATAACTATTAATAAGTAAAGTGTAGTATAGAATACCCTTAAAAACCTTTTCTAGGTACTTTAGGTCTCTCCCTAGTACTATAGCACTAACTTTAGTTCTACTTTAGGGTAAGTTTTATAAGTTAGACCCGGTTTAGTAACCCAGAAGGCTATTTACTAAAAGTTAATAACTAATAGTAAATAAAGCGCAGCCTAGAATACCCCTAAAAACCTTCTCTAGGTAATTTAGGTTTAATTCCAGCACTATAAACTATAATATAAGTTTACTTTAAAATAAGTTTTCTAATTTCGTAGGTAATTTCTAATCTTGGTCTATTCGTGTTTGGGGTCACACCGGTTGGTACCAAGGGGTTAGGGATGGGGATAGGGTTAAAGAAGGGGTTTGGGGAGGTAAGGGTCGCGTTAGGGTTGGGGTACAAAGGGATGGGCGGGGTCGCGGTCGGGTCCGGGGTTAGGGTTAGGGTACCGCAGGGCGACAAACCCACGCGATAAGGTGTTCGGGCTCCTTGGCCTCATGCCCGATGGGGTCGAGATGACCTTCACCAACCGCTGCAGCTACGAGTCCACCGACGCGGACGTGTTCGCCGCCTTTACCCTGGATTCCATTGTCGCCAGCGAGGGCCTGCAGCCCCTTTACTTCAACCCTAGACTCGAGGACGACATCGCGACGAAAGACGTGCCACGATGGGCACTCGATCTGAAAGGATCATCGCGGTACGAGGCTGACCCCTTATACAGGGACTGGGCCCAGACTCATCACTACCGTGCTTGTGGTGACAGGCCTTTCGACATGTCCCATCTACGAGCCACGGTCGACGCCAACGGCAGCTCCACGGACGTTCTCGGGGTCTCGGGCACTAGGTTTGGGAAGGTGGTCGAGGTCAGCCGGGAGCGGTGCGCCGTGCGACATCACGACATCTCGGCAGCCGAAGCTGAATCTCTGCTCTACGACAAGGTGCGGGCATGGCACGCGCTCGCGGCTGGCCACCCGTCAACGGAGCACGCCGAACCCGGTGAGCTCAGGGAGCGTTTCTGTCGGCTCGTGGTCGGGGACTTGATGAAAGGGTTGGAAGACGACGGGGAAACTCGCATACCGGAAGACCGAGACATCGACAACATCTGGCGGTTTCTCACTGCCAAAGAACATAACTGGGGTGAGGTCTGGTGCCGCGAGGAGCAGATTGTTAGCCAGCTTTGCAACCAGGCTTTCTTCCTGACCGAGTCCGGCGCAATGGGAAAGGGGCTGGATACTCATGGGCGATGAGGTGTGGGTTCTGGACGGCGGGAACTACCCGTTCACTTTGCGGCCGCGAAGTCAAGGGGAGGACGTCGAAGATTTTGACTTCCTTGCATGTTGTTACGTCGACGGCATCATGTTTGGCGAGATTTTCCAGGCGCAGGATGAGGCCGACATCCGGAAAATTCGCCTCCACTAAGAGCGAAAATCCAGCTTCTCAACGTGTCATTCAAGAGCGGATGATCACGGTCCAAATAGGTATTACTTGATCAACTCAAAATGCCTACCACACTCGTCTGACAACCTGGAGAGACGTTCCACTTTTATGAGACGGCCTGTGACTTTCGCCCACTTTCGCCCAACCACAAATACCATGTGCTGGTGAGATCACATCATTGTCTTTTCGGCAATGCGGGGGATTGTCCTGATTCCACTGGTGGGTTTTCATCGTCTTCTGACCCCGGCCCCAGGTTGCACCCAACCCCAACTACTATCCATCCTTCCGTCGTACGAATGAGCGCCAAGAGTCGGGGGAGATCTTGGTCCCAATATTGTGCATCACTGCCGTGTGCGATATCTCTTACAGCTCGTACCAGCGCCATTGAAGCAGTGCTGTATGTCATCAGGCTGAAGTGCTTTCCGAGAAGATCTCCTGCGAACAGACTAAACCGTTGCAGTAACCAAACCTGAATGCCGGAATCCAATGTGCAAGTTTGACAATTCTTGGCCTTGTCCGAGGAGTCCGGACTCCAAGACGAGAAATGGCCGATGCCATGCCCTGAATTCAGGCCCAGTCTTTCGGTCTTCAAGGCATCAACTCTAATTTGACTTATTACTGGCTTTATCTCATCGTTTGACTCAGTCATTCGATATCGCGAAGCCTGGATCTGTTGTCGTCTTCCTGCAACTTCGTCTTTCCGCCTACGGTGTTGTCCTTCTGGAGAGCAGGCCAGCGGCTGCATCAGCTTCTCGCTCCCGGTTTTGCTTCCTCGGCTGGCGGACGGCACCGGCGCGGGTGATCACCGTGACCGTCACCACGCAAGCCGACCTCGGTGATGCCATGCCTCCGGCAAGTACGTGGATCACAGTCAGCGGCCGGATCACCGTCACCCCTGCGGTAAAGAGACGAGAACGGTGCGATAAGCACCATCATCGGCGTTGCACCCGCGAGCTGGTATCAAGGTATGGGAGGGAGCCCGGGCTACCATTGACAGAGTTTGATCTCACCGGAGACTTTAGGGAGGCCCAGGCTGAACGGGCCAAGAACGTCATCATCCGCACCCTGCTCGGCAACACAAACCTCAATGACGGTCGAGAACGACCCGCGATGGGCGTCCAGGCCGACACGGTGAGCAACCCTGATCGACTGACTGCCTTCTACAGAACGTGGCGACGGGCTTCGACCTTCGGCATACTGACCTACTTCACCGTCTCAACAACATCTTCCGCAACCAGCCGAGATGGCGACAATTTCGGCATCGGTTGGGGACTCGACAATGTCTCAGCCTGCGGCACCATCAATCAGCAACTGGTTCGATCGGACCAACCAGCGGAACTGAAAGCGCCGATAACCTCGCCCAGGTGCACATGTACAACAACCTACTCTATACGGCATCACGTCTTACGGAATTACGCTCGGTGGCAGCACCAACGCCTGTGTCGAGAACGTCTTTTTCGAGAACTCGAAGAACCCTCTCACGAAAGACTTGCCGACACTCTACGCCGTTGGAAATACGTACAAGAGCGCACCGGGGACTATTGCCCCAACTCGGGTACCACGTTCACTCCCGGCTACTCGTACTCGTCACCCTACCGCGGACGTCCCAGCCTACGTCAAGCAACGCCGGCCCTAAGTCTTCGGTTTGCTCTGAGCCTCTATTGATGGCTATTCCTCAGCGGGAAACAAGAGAATGTTTTGGCAACAGGTGGCGCATGTACACATGCGTGTGATCAGAATGGAAGTAGATTGTAGCCTGAGTTTCTCGGGCAGACACCACTATCGGCTTGCGTAGAAGGCCAGAACAGCGATATTTGATCTGAATCAAATTCCAGCAGTGGCTGGGGATGACTCACCGAAAGATAACCCACTTTCAGCCTCACACGTCTATTTCGCTGGATACGAGTTCCTGCCAAGATCGACCAGAAGTCACGTCATCCGTGGTTTTCCAGATGGTTTATATTCGGCTCCACCAAATTCCGAGAAAGCTGAGGCTGGCTGAATGCGCGCACGACAATGCGCTCGACCCTTCTCTGCATAGTTTCTATCGTGTTTTCCTTTTGTATTGCTCCAACGAGGGAGAAGGATCGAAAAAGTCCATTCCCGTGTTGCGGATCAGTCCAGTCTACTTCTTGAAGAGGGAACCAACTCGCTGGTTAAGTTGTTGCATGCATAGAGTTGCCGACAGATCTCACCCGAACCCAAGATTCCCCCGCATTACGACGTCAATTTTAGGTTAATCAATAGACGGACAGCTCCACGACCGATCTTGTGGACGGGATTACTGCTTGCCTGACGTCGGGTAAATGCCAGCGGCGGGTAAAATGTGCATACCCGGCGGCACTCGACGGAGAATTTCGATCCACCTGTTCTCTGTCCCTCCGCACCCCGCGTCATGTTGATCGAGGTGACACGATTCAAGGAAAAAAGAAAATGTTCTCCCACTTGGCAACTCCTCTTTCAGTCCGTGAGACTTCTGGTCGGGGTCGAATGCAGCCAAGTCTCCGCAATCCAGATGCGGTCTTGTCTTGACGGCCAAGAGGGACCTGTGGCGACGAGTTGACCTTGTATTTAAGCAGAGGTTCAACACAGCTGTAGCAACGGACGATAGTAATAGAGAGTCACTGAGTCTTGGAAGCACATAACATTCTCATCGACATGAAGGTCCTTGGCATCATCTCGTCCTTGGCGGCCTTGGCAGGCAGCGCTTTTGCTGCCTCTCGAACGTCTTTTTGTCTGGTTCGATCGTGGTCGCAAAGTCTGGTGGTCAATGCCTTCCGTAGTTCATGAGTATTCTGTTCACTTGAATACACTGAGGCTTCTGATGTCTATCTTGACGTGGCAAATTGGCGTTTTGCTGACTCGGACTTCTCCTAGCTGCAAGCTGCCATTAACTCAATCTCGACGAGCTCTACTGCGACCGCCACTATTTTCATCCAGCCGGGGACATACTCCGGCCAGGTCTCAATCCCCAGCTTGAAGGGAAAGCTCGTCATCTTCGGCTATACGAGCAACGACCAGGACTATGCCCAGAACCAGGTGACCCTGACGAACACCCTCTCGGCCGCGGACGCCGGGAGCAACGACCTGTCAGCGACACTGCGAGTTGCCACAAACTACTTCAGTCTCTACAACGTGAACCTCATCAACGGCTGGCAAGGGTCGCAGAGCATGGCCAATGTCTTAACGGCCAGTACCAGGCCTACTACGGCTACCTTCGTCGGCTACCAGGACACCATCTACACCAACAAGCCACACCAGGTCTACAAGAACAGCTACATCGAGGGCGCGACCGACTTCATCTTCGGTAACGACGGCAACGCTGGTTTGAAAATGCACCATCGCGATCAACGGCGCCGGGTACATCACCGCCAGCGGGCGCGACAGCGCCACGACTCATGCGGTACGTTATCAACAGGGCTAAGATCGCGGCCAAGTCTGGCTCCGGCAGTACCAAGGAGTCTACATCCTCGACGTGGAAGTACGCCCGCGTCGTGGTGCGAACTCGGACCTGAGCAACGTCGTCAAGCCGGTCGGATGGTCCGCCTGGGAATCGAACCCGACTGGGAACGTGTACTACGCCGGTACGGCAACACCGGTACAGGGGCCAGATCGGCTGGGCGAAGAAGCTCTTGGCCACGTTACGATCGACGCGATTCTCCCAGGTACCTCGTGAGTTGACATGACTTACTGGAACTCTTCTTGAGGTTGCTGCAGTTGGGGTCTGTGGATTCAGATGTGACAATCAGAAAGTATCAGGGCATTGTAGGGACAGCCTCTTCTTGAGCAATACAAGTAGCGTGCAATGTCTGTTCTACACTATACTCTGCAATGCAGACTGACGACCGTATCCGAGTCTTCTATCCGATCGATAATTGATTTACGTCAGCATCGAGGCTAGTTTGCCCAAGTCGAGGCCAAGAAGTTCCCTCAAGCATTTCAAGGGACTTCTCAGCGCTGAAAGAATGTCGAGCAAACACGCCGAAAGGCCGTCCGTCTTGTGCATTTGCGTAAGGGTCGACTTGAGACACGAGGAAATCTAGAACAATACAGATTATTGAATCGGCGATGACGACAATAATGGGGCCGAGAAAGAGGAATAAGGGGTGGCGTAACGATGAAAGGTCCGCACGCGTCCCTATGTCCTCCTACACTCGTCGGAGAGGCCAGGCCGACACATCGCATCCTCAATAACGCCAAGGTATTTCATACTGCCACTTGAGTGAATCATAGACCAGGTTTTCACACCGCGGCCAGGATGTATAGCTGAGGATTCGGCACAGTCTGCCCCGTCAGCCCATCATCATGTTCCTCAGCATGGTCTATAGCACGTTAATCGAAATCTCGGCAACGCTCTTCGAGAGGCCCGACTCAATCTCCTAATCACGCACTGGACTTAAATTATATCCTGCAGTCGCTTCATAGTGGAACTATACGGCTTTACTTACTCTCCACAGCCCAGCCTGTTGGCGTCGTGGTGACACATGGTGCCAGGCATTGGGATCAGCACCCAGACTGATTTGCTCTCGCAAGCCACGGGCTCTTTTCAGGCTTGTTGTGTTGTCAAAATATTAAAGTCCGGTCAAGCCTGCGCGGCTTTGACAACTGTATGTCATTCTGGCCGCTTGATTCTGTGATCGACGAGCCGATACTCGATCATAACCAAACCGTCTGGCTCGGTTGCGCAACTAGATCGTGGCTGTGACAGCGATAGGAGTTCTGAGTCATCTTCCATGTCGAGACAAATAGAATGCGGAGAGAGAGGCTTGGCTGAAATAGCATGACATGGAAGATCAAGTTTGCCTGCCGCCAGTTAGATGATGATCCACTAGACAGCTTTGCCGCCCCAAACTCGAGGTTTGATAAGTTCCAGTACAGTCGGTCTGGTAGCTTGGCAAGATCTAAAAACAAAAGGAAGCCTCGAGCAATGAATGGGGTGCAGGGTCATGCGGCAACGGCGTCCGGGAACCTCCTGGCTCATTACACATGCTTCATGGTCATTAGAATGGGTCAAACATCCAAACCTACCACAAGCAAGTGTGGAGAGCGTGAAGTCTAGAATTATGGAGCTTGCACTTCTAATAGCCTTGGTACGAGCCACGTGGACCTCGTCCATACCTGCGTGTCAACTGGGGTTCACGTTGCCTTGCGGAACGTTACTAGTCCCAACTCCTTGTCGGTATATGCGCAGGCCGAGAAGCCTCCCATCCAATGGATGCGACCAAGTCAAGGTTCCCCTCTTGTCTATCCAGTTCATCTCAAAATCTGATAGATTGTCACTTTGTATTAGGAATTGCCCTTTCAGTCGGACCAGAAAGGCATTCGAGGCGACATGTCGTGTGAAACTGGTTGAACCGAAACTGATCAAGAGGAAGAGCTTTATTGAAACAACACCGCCGGAAAATCGGCAAACGATTGACCCAAGCCGCCCTGTCAACTTGGACTCGAACCGTGGCCATGGAACCGGCCCCCATCGCTTCGCAACTTCGTAATCCCTGCCTCGGTTGGTGAAAGCTTATTTCAACTTTCCTTTTCTGTCAGAATTGCCTATCTTGGAACCGACTCGCATCATCAACCGTTTGCCCCTGCGCTGCCTTCCTCTTCAAGCATCGTAACGAGTCAAAATCCCAAGCAATCCGCGCTTGCGGTTCCCTTAAGTGCCATTCTGAAGCGCCTGGGCTTTCTTCAGTGAAACGCGATTCTCCTAAGCGACATTGGCGATACTATGTTAAACCTTCCTATTCGGGCCACGAGCTGTTCTTCTAAGCGAGGCCTTGCACATACTTGAGTCTGTCAACAATGGGTGACAGATCGTACCGGGGTTCGATGCTCTGTAGGAGAGGTCAAGAAGAGGGTCAATGTTATAAAAGACTCACAACCCCAGGACGTAGGTGTTCGTCAATAGCTCCAGACCGGCACGCTCAGCAACCTTCAAGTAGACATCACAACACCATCTATCAACGAATCCGGCATTCGTCTACTAAAAACAACATAATCAAAGTTAGTTCCAAGCGGTTGAGAGATCTTCGCCGCGGCAAAGTTGCGCACGACTAATCGAACTCTCGTTGTAGATGAAGTTCTTCGCTATCATTGCTGCCTTGATGGTTTCCGTTGCCGTCGCTGCGCCCGCGGCGTCAGTAAAGCCTCCGAAGCTCGACTGTTACTCCGAGAAAGCATACTAATGGAATTACTAGGGGTCGAGGTCGAGGGCTCGCGATGAGCCGGTGCTGCCACAACTTCCCTTCTCCGGTGGCTCGAACCAGTGAACGAGCAACTCGCGGCTCCAAAACCAGAGGGAACGATCGGAGCTATGCTTGCGAAGCGGGCGAGTTCTGGCTCATGGTTACACTTACCAGTTTTGTAGTTTATCAAACGCATCATTTGTCAGAATGCTCTTCAGTGCCCCAGTGATCTCTATCACGAATGCCGTCGTAAACGGAATTCAGACTTCTAGGCGCTCCGCTCGTCCGCAGAAGCTCTATCACGAGCCTATTACAGCAGGCTGTTTTGACAGGCTTCAAGCTCTCTCTGCATCGTTCATGGTCACAACATCTGAGAGTCCACCGTCGTGAACCGGACGTACCTGGTCGGTATTTTCAAAAGTCGCCCAAGCCTTTTAGCTCGTCAACGCCCTCCCATGATTGTTTACAAATTTCCCTCCACAGTATGAATGCAGCCGACAAGCCGCCCAGCCAAAACAAAGTGCGGCTGCAGAGGCGCTCTCGGAAAGGATCGGCGGGGCGGAGGCCGCTCAGCTTGTCTCGGGGATCGTTCTGTGTCTCAGCCGAACCTCGTGAGTCCTTCCATTAAACGCCCAAACGCCCTTTGGATTCTCACAATACCTTATTTCACTGCATTCCAGACCGGCGCTACAGTGGGCTCGATGTACACCAGGCACGTTGCCACACAATCTCGCAGAGTTCCGGACACAATTCCGGGCCATGGGCTTGCCGCAGCTGTGATAGTAGGCCTCAATAAATTGAGGTGAGTCCCAACGAGCTTTCCCGTGCTGCGTGGGCCGGACATCGCTGCTGATCCCATTCACTCATTTACTGTCCTTTCACTCTGTTTTGCGCGCCTCGTCCTTTGATCAGCCATAGCCGCGCATTCGAAAGCAACAGCGACGCCAATCGGTGTATCACTACATTTAGGTACCGACGATCCTTTCTCCGTTCACGCGTCGACCATGCGTGTCTCCAACGTGGCGGCCGCCGCCCTCCTGGCCCTGCCCTCGGCCCACGGACAACAGGCCCACGTCCCCAGCATCCCGGGTTTCAAACTGGTGTGGGCGGATGACTTCCAAGGCAGGGCCGGCTCGCCGCCGGACCCGGCAAACTGGATCGTCGACACCGGGACAAGGTGAGAGGATTGTTCCGGCCCTAGTGCTTTTCAATGGCCCATCGGCTGACTAGATGTTTCTCCAAAGCTACCCCGGCGGCCCGCCCCAATGGGGCACTTGGGAGGTCCAGACGTACACCAACAGCTCGGCCAACCTGCAGGTCACGGGGCAGGGGTCGCTCCAGATCAAGGCCCTCAGGGACGCGAACGGCGGGTGGACGTCCGCGCGGATCGAGACGAAGCGGACCTTCGGGGCCGAGGCGGGCACGAGGATGCGCATCCAGGCGCGCCTCAAGCTCCCCAACTTCGGATCCCGAGGCATCGGGTATTGGGCGGCGTTCTGGACGCTCGGCAAGGAGTACCGCGGTAACTACATGTAAGTTTTACCGTCTTGCACCCACACCACGAAAGGAAAGTGGGCTAACGTGGCGTTTCCAACCCGCAGGAACTGGCCGGCGGTCGGCGAGATCGACATCATGGAGAACGTCAACAACGTCAACCGCATCTGGGGCGTCCTGCACTGCGACAAGGCCGCCCCCGGCGGCACGCATGCGGCGACCGAGCGGCATCGCCCGCGTCCGGGACTGCCCGCGCTTCGGGCCCTGCCCGGGCAACTTCCGCACCTACTCGATCGAGATCGACCGCACGCGGTACCCGGAGACGATCCGCTGGGAGGTCGACGGCAACCTGTACCACATCCTCAACCAGGCCCAGCTGCCCGCCGCGGTGTGGCGGCAGACGTTCCACAAGGGCCTTCGTGCTGCTCAGCACATGGCCATGGGGGGCGCGTTCCGGACGCCATCTTCAGGTCGAAGACGCCGATCGCGAGAGCACGCTTCCGGGGGGTACGTTTGAGGCGAAAGTATGTTGCTGTTTACAAGACAACGCGCTGATGCTTTGGTTTTTCTTTGTCTGTTTTCATGCTTTCTCGGGCGTGGACTTCTAATACTTAATTTTGAATCACAATTACCGTATAAAGTAAATGAACTCACGTTGAAATTCAAACAAGCTTCGTGGTAGCGACACCAGCGCATATCACTTGCACACATGCGATTGTTGGGACAATTGCGGTGCCCAGTTTTACCCAGTCTGGGCTGCGGGCATGTACCTGGTGTTTCGATGGCGTTTATCTCTTGGAAATTTTGACAGAAAAGGTCCCAGCCTCAATGTCAGCTACATAGAAGCAACAACATAAACAAGATACAGAGGACAAGCGCCGCTTGTCTGTACATCGCGGAAGATCGTCGGCAGGCAGAGGCTAGAGATTCGAAGTGCATGTTGTTAGGATTCGGTAGGGGCTGGGTAATCTATCATCACTGACAGTAAATGGGATATACGACAACTGAGCAAGGCTCGCTGAAGATTAAGTTTGAAATGGTTGTATTACAATTGGGACCTTCTCGGATAGTCCCAGATGCGAATGTATTTACCGGGAATGGCGGCCATGGGAAAAGCCGCTTCAGACACAAAACAGATGCGTGCTTCACCAAAGGAATGCAAGTGGACGGCATAGAAGGTCACTTCTCGGGGTAATATTCTAAACAGAAAATCAAACAACTCCTATAACTCTCTATGAGATCATTTGTGATGCAATCGCAAACATGACGGCGCCCAGCGCCATGCCCAGCGACGCTTGCCGGACAGAGCTGGCAGCATTCTCATCGGAATCCGAAGAGTCCCCAGAGTCTGAGGACCCCGGAGAGTCCGGCCCGGAACTAGACGGCTCATCCTCAGACTTCAGCGGACCGGGGCCGTACGGCTTATACCCGCCGCTGATGCTGCTCTTGTGGCCGGTAGACCCCTCGACGCACCTGCTGCTGTCCGAGTGCGCGGACCAGGCCTGCTTCCACGCCTCGACGGGGTCGGCCCACGAGTCGGCGGTGTAGAAGACGCGGCAGTCGGCCGCCTCGTAGACGAACTGCAGCGGCGTGCCCGTCTTGTCGCCCTTGCGGATCTGGTCCTCGAACTGGGCGCGGGCGTACTTGCCGCTCGCGCGGGCGTCGACGCTGGAGTCGTTGGCCACCGCGGCCACGGCCGCGTCGCCGCTCTCGAGGGTGCTGAGGGTGAAGGAGGAGGCGAGGTCGAGGGCCGAGCGGGCGAGCTCGGCGAAGCGGCTGAGCTGGATGACGACGCCGCCCTTGGTCCCCGTGGCGGTCTGGATGGGACCCGTCTGCGGGCGGCCGCCGACGGTGACGGCCCTCACGCCGGCGATGTTCTTGAGCTCCTCGTGGAAGGCGGCGCAGGCCGAGCCGCAGAGCGCGTCCGTGAACATGACGACGTCGGAGGGCTGGAAGGCGGTGGGCCGGGTGCCATTGACGAAGTCGAAGCCTCTGTTCTCGCTCGAGTACTTTCGAAACGTTTGTTAGTTCCTGCAAGAGTCGTACGGTAGATTCAAACTTACGTTATAGCGGAAGGTGGTCGTGTACTTGTCGTTGTTCACCTTCACAGGCCCGTTGAACTGGTCCCAGCTGTCGTAGTTGTCGCCCTCGGTGGTGCGGTAGCGCCACCAGGCCCAGTACCGGAACCGCGAGCCGACGTCGGCCCGGCTGGCGAGCTCGGGGTCGTTGTAGACCTCGTCGACGGCGTTGCCGATCTTGTTGAAGACGTCCGAGGCCCTGTACCGCTGCGCGGAGAAGGGATCCATGTCGGGGAAGAGCTGCATGAAGGCGTCAAGGTAGAGGTTGACGGAGCCGCCGCCGTTCTCGCGGAGGTCGATGAGCAGCTTCTTCTTGTTCAGGCTGATGCACTGCTCGAGGAAGGCCTTGATCGTGGCCTGGAAGTCGTCGCTGAAGGAGTCCTCGCCCTCCCAGTCGTCGGGCTCGCTGAAGGAGATGATCTTGAGAACGGCGACGTCGGTAAAGCCGGCGTCTTCCAGAAAGTAGCCGGCGACGGTGCTGCCCTCGGTCCCCACGGCGGCGACGGGGTATGTGCCGCCATAGGGGATGCTCCGTTTGGCGTGGGAGCTGAGACGGTAGGTGCCTTTGGGAATGGTGGGCACAGGGCCGGGAAGGTCGGGGATGGTGTCGTCTTCTTCTCTGCTCTTGGAGACAGCAAGGTTCTGAGCTGCGAGGGAATCGGAGCAGAAAGCCTCGAAGAAGGACTTGCCATCGACGACACCGCGGAAACTCCGTGCGGTGGTTGCCACGTTTGTGAAGGACTTCTCTGAGGAGTTGGACCAGACGACGTCGGTGGTAGGGCCGTCGTACTTGTCCAGAGACCGGAATCTTCCCATGATGCTGGTGTCGCCCCTGTTGAACATGGCGTTCATCTTGCCGTCCGAGTCGATGTACCGGGAGAAGAAGTTCGACTTGAGGAAGTCGTAAGGGTTCATGCCGTTGAGAGACTTGATGTCGGAAACAGTCTTGTCACCCTCGGCGAGGCCTGCAACCTCGGTGTGAACGTAGAGCTTGGGGAGAGCCGTTCCATTGGAGGAGATGGAGGCGACGCCAAACTGCCGTCGGAAAGTGAAGACTCTGAGGATGTCGGGCCGGTAGGTGAGGTGGTAGTTGCCGGTGCGGACCGTGATGTTCTGGATCGCCAGGTGGACCTGGTACTCGCTCTCGTATTTTCCCGCTTTCAGGTTGGACTTGATCTTGTCCAGCTCACCCATCATGTCCAGGGGACCGTTCTCCCAGTCGCTCCCGGGGTTTTTCAGCCAGACCGTCTCTGAGTGAAACTGCCATAGCTGTTTGAGCTGGTCGATCAGCTTGGAGTTGCCTTGCGTGTCGACGGGCACGGAGTTCAAACAGTTGTATGCGACAACGGCCGGTATCGAAGCCGAAGGAGTTGCTGCAAGGCTGGACGAGACGACGGCACAAGGGACTTTGGAGGTGGTGGTCTGCGCGGCAGCGAGCGCCGCAGCCGCGAGAACGAGGACGCTCTTCATTGTCGAAGGCGCTTGGGCTCGGAAGGCGAGCTGACGCGACAGGTATGAATGTCGACACGATAATGAACAACGTCTTTGTCATGTCACAGTAAAACAGCGGACAGGGTTTTCTTTAGTAGTACTACCAACGCGCCAAGAACAAGGCAATAAACACCCTTGTTCTGACTAGGCAGCTAATACAGCGCCTCCAGTCTGCAAGGAACAAGGGCAGGCCGAAAAGCCCAACCGAGCCGAGCAAACAGGGGCTTCAATCCTTCCTACTCCCCCAATCAATCAATCCGGCACCGCTTTGGGTGCTGGAAATAGTTCATGTCTTGCAATTTGCCCAATCCCAGAGTGGGGCTCAGTCGGCAAGTTGGCAACCTTGACGAGATGGTCGCTCAGCCCCATTAACTGGTACTACACGACTACCAAACAGGTGATGCGAGCAGCCTTGCTCCTCGGGCGTTTTGTGCTGACAAGCCGCTTGTCGGATGACTGCAGGTACTGCGCAGATCCTCCGAGGCGATGATCGCGGGGCGACTGAGGCTCAGTACCGGAAGTCACACAGCGAAGCTATAGTGGAACACAAACTAATGTAGGTACCCTGTGACTTGGACAGAGAAGCGTTGAAGTTCGATGACTGGTTGAGTGGTAAAATACATGGAACAATATGTGGTTAATCCTGTAATATGTTACTTCGACCAATTTCGAACACGTGTACTGTGCTTTCCTTAGGGCAGAGAGCTTGCTCTCGCCCAGAGTCGGAGCTGGACCACCGCTAAAAGCAGAAAGACCGGCCGGGCCCGAAAAAGCCACAGCCGGGAATCGGAAGGGCGTGGTCACCCGGAGACGGAGGAGCGCCGAGGCCACAGAGCCGGTCGCACCGCCGCCGCCGCCGTCCTCACTGTCGCCCCGGCCCTCTAGTGTTTAAGTCAACGGGCCCGAAGAAGATGAAAGAAAAGTCTCCCTCAACCATTTTACCGCTCTGATCGACAGGATTTCGCGCAATTCATTAAGAGAGGAGAATAACCTTTACGACAGTCCAGAAAACCGCTCTGCGAGTTAATTCCGTTCCGGTCAATCGCCCCACCGACCAAAATTACCCCTTAGAAGTGCTTAAAAGTCTCAGATCGACAGGTGCCCCGTAGTTGGAAAAAAGCAAACGTTATTGACCCCTCTTTCTCTCCGCAGGGATCCATCGACATCATCATTACCAACATCACAACTCAGAATTCATAACTCGTAGCACCAACAACGTAACGAGACGCAGCTCAAGACTATCACAACACATTAAATCGACACTGCGTCGCGAAACATTCGGCCACACGGTCTATCCTCTCAAAACCCACAACCCTGACACAACCTGCAAAGATGCCGGGCAAATGCCACAAGTGCCAGACCGAGTTCCAACTCCCCTCGGTGTGAGCGCTACGACGTCGAGTACTGCTCCCGCAGGGGAGTGCCAGATCAGCGACTTGGAAGACGCACAAGCGCTGCGCGTGCACCCACCAGCGCGCCGCGCCGACCCCGGAGTCCGGCTCGGTCCACTACGGCCGGGCGCCCGGAAACCCTCGCCGCCCAGGGGCTCGACCAGCCCATCGTCGCGCCCTTCACTCGCCTCGAGGAGGCACCTACCTCCACGACCGCCCGGAGGCCGACGTCTTCCCCGCCTCCTGGTGTGCGGCCACCGCGCCTGCTGGCCAAGGAGGACAACCTCAAGATCGACGGCACGCGCGAGCCGGACAGCATCTACGCCCGGGCCGGACGGACGGGCTCGCCGGGTTCCGGCGCTTCCTGGCCTCGGCCGCGACCAAGATGAAGACGCCTGCTGCGCCCCCTGGTGGAGCGAAGAGAAGCGGGAGGTGCGAAGCTGGCCGCCGAGGACGCGTGGTACAGCCTCAAGACCAAGATCACCAAGGCCGACGTCATCGCGCACTACGGCGACGACCACTTCCCCCATGCAGCTGCGCATGGTCGAGTTCGTCTGGGGCACGCGCCGGGGGCATGAGCAGCGCGCCGGGCGAATGCACGGCCATGAAGGAGTCGGGTCGCTGCCGGGACTTCGTTCATTCACATGGACACCGCTTCCGGCGACGTCAGCACCTCCACGGTGAAGTGATCGTCGTCGTGTTGAGTTCTCAGCAGCTGGGGAGAAGGTGGCTGGCGTTCATCTGTATTTCCCCGGTCTATAGCCCGCGACTTTGGCGTCACAGAACATTGCCGAGTTGGTAAAACCAGTTTCAGTACATCGTAAGCTAGTTGCATACTACAAACAGTTCTGAACTATGTCACATGCCGGACCCTTTATACCGGGCCCTTCAACGTTGAGCGAGGTGAGAGATTAATGAGCGAGAACACCAGCGTACCTTCCCCTATAAAACGCCTCAGGCAGCCGCCCACCACGGGCAGTATCAGACACGACCCGCGGTCCCCCCCAAAGTGCACCGAGTGCCGCGCCGGCCGCATCACGGTACCCGTGGCCTGGCTCTCCCCAGTCCCGAGGTTCGGCCCGAACCGGGGGAAGCACCCGCCCGCCACGATCAGCCGCACCCTCGACCCGGCCGGCACCCGGTATGCCGTGTCGGGCATGTCCATGGCCACCAGCCGCGCGTCGCGCCCCGCGTCGATGCGCCGGTACTGCTCCCGTGACGTTGGCCGATGACTGGCCATCCACGACAGCGCTCAGCCGCACGAACAGGTCGCAGAACGGGTTGTCGGCCGAGTGGACCACGTCGACCGAGGGCCGGCCCATGATGTCGAGCGGCTCTTTGAGAGCTTCCGTCGTGAAGGTGACGACGTCGTCTCTCTCGCCCAGCGAGGTGTCGTCCCGGCTGCCGCCGCCGAGAGAGCGGCCGCCGAGCCGTCGGCGTCGGGTTCGCCGGGTCGAACGTGAAGCTCGAGACGTCCGCCGCCGGGGACTGCTCGCCGTCGAGCCTGCCGTCCGGGGCGAAGAAGAACTCCTGGTGGCTGGTGGCCGGCGGCCACCTGGGCATCTCGAGCCACCCGGGCGAGTCGCCGCCCCTGTAGATCCTCACCGCCGGGATCGGCGCGGCCTTCTTCTTCCGCGCGAGGTGCGTCTCGAAGAACCGGTACGTCTCCTTGTGGATGTCCCCGCTGCCGGCGTCGGTATGGCAACCCGGACCGACGCGCAGCGCCACGGTACACCCGCGCCTGCTGAGGACGTGGTACTGCTCCATCGTCTGCTCGAGGAACACGTCGTGCCACTTCGTGCTGAGCAGCACCGGCAGGTCGGCCTTCTCCAGCGCCCGGCTGAGCCTCGACCCCATCCACGTGTCGACCGTGATGTCCGGCTGCGCGATGTCGTGGAACACCCACGGCAGGCTGTCGGCGAAGTGCTTCCGCAGCGCCGGCTCGAGGGGCGACCCGGGGCCATGAGCGCGTCCGGCCGCGTGGGCTTCGCCGCCGGCAGGTGCACCATCCCTCCGCGTCTCCCTGGCTCATCATCACGTCGCTCCACATGACGTGCGTCTGGATCCCGTACGCGCCGGGTGCCCCACACGGACTCGGCGGCGAGGTCGTGCGGCGACACCTCGGCCACGGCGGCGACCATGTCCTCGGGGGGATCGTCTGCGAGCAGCGCCCACTGCGTGAAGGCCAGGTATGACGCGCCCGCCGTCGCGAACGTGCCCGTGTACCACGGCTGCTCGCGCATCCAGGCCACGACGTTGCGACCGTCCTCGGCCTCGGTGCGGCCCGCGACGAAGGCCCCGCCCGATCCGAAGGTGCCGCGGCAGCTGACGAAGAGGACCACGTACCCGCGCGCCGCGTAGATGCGGGCGAGCATGATGGAGAAGAAGAAGCTGCGGCCGTAGGGGCCGCGGACGAGGATCGTGCCGAGGGGCTTGCCGCCGCCGCCGACGGGCTGGTAGACGTCGCCGGCGAGGACGATGCCGTCCGAGGCCGTCGTGACGGGCTGCGAGGTGTAGCTGCACGTCTCGGCGGGGAGGCCCCAGCCCCATGCCGCGAGGCGGTCGACGGCCGCGAACAGCCAGGAGCGCGGCGCCGGAGCTGTTGAAGCCATGGTTCGGTGTGGTGATGATATGGAAGAGCTTTGGAACGGGGTGAACGTGATGTTGTGCAGGCGTTGGGGGGGGGGGGGGGGGGGGGGGGGAAAATCGCCTCCGGATAATTTCGGGGTCGTTCGCTTCGTCAAGCCAAGCCAGGGCGGCCGCCCGAGCAGTAAGACAGCCCGGAATAACTTCAGCCCGGCTTATTTTTTGGCCCAGGGTGCTGGTAAACTCGGTAGGGCGTGTCGTGGTGAGATTTTATTTCCGCGTATTTTCATGTA
The DNA here is from genome assembly GCA_030770045.1 of Colletotrichum brevisporum. Classification (NCBI taxonomy): domain Eukaryota; kingdom Fungi; phylum Ascomycota; class Sordariomycetes; order Glomerellales; family Glomerellaceae; genus Colletotrichum; species Colletotrichum brevisporum. The sequence goes on from JAUGSI010000001.1 coordinate 13,661,376, forward strand.
GGTACGTCGGCTGAAAGAAGAGAAATGGACCATGGACGCGGCGTGATACGCTGAAAGGACCCCGATGTTTTGTGCTTGCTGAGCGATGAATCATTAGAACAACAGCAAGCTCGCTCGGTTTGGGCAAGGATTGGGCGGACGGATAAGCTGTGCCCCCCTCAACTTCTCAAAACCCGAACCTGCGAACTAAAATTCCGCCAGTTTTCTTCGCACCTGGCAAGATGCGAACCTAATCCCACTTCCCCCGCAGAAGCCTGTCAATCGGCCGAGTCCGACTCCGAGCCGGCGATGTGGGGGTTCCGAGTGCCCCCGCACAGCCCGGATGGAATCCGGAGGGTCCGGGAGACTCGGCTTACGTAAAATGATAGACGTCAGAATGGCAGACGGGGGGATGCGGGGTTGGGGCCGTCCTTTCTGAGAGCTCCGGTTTCACACTCTGTTGAACCATCGTTGAGTCAAACACTCAGTAAAGTCCCAAAGAACGCGGGTACCTAGGTAATCTCAAGAGACTTTCCCAAAGATGTCGAAGCCTGGCCAGTTCCGAGCAAAGTTAGTGTCCGGATATCAGCCCGCATCACCTGTCACAACTAATATGAAAACAGCCTCCCCGAGCTCGCTCACATGCTCTTGAAGAACGGCCCTCACAGGACCAGGCCGACCGACCGGCGCGTGCGGGTCTTGCTGGACAACACCTGCATCGTGGACACCACCAAGGCCGTCCACGTCTGGGAGCACGTCGCGTATCCCCAGTACTACGTGCCTACGTCCGAGCTCCGGAACTGCACCTGGAAGGACAAGGAGGACATCCGCGCAGAGGGCGGCGGGCCTGCGGCGGCCGTGGTCGAGGTCACCATTCCCGCCCGCGATGGCGTGGAGGAGTTCAAGACCGATCGCGCCCTGAGGTTCTCGGACGACGAGAAGGTCAGCGGCGCGCTGAAAGGGCTCATCAGGTTGGAGTTCGGCAGCATGGGTAAGACCTGGGAAAAAGACGGATGGCATTACCGCAGCAGACTGACAACAGAGGCAGACCAATGGCTCGAGGAGGAAACGCCCATCTACGTCCACCCAAAAGACCCCTTCAAGCGCATCGACACGCTCCCGTCGACGAGGTCCGTCGAGGTCAAGGTCGCCGGCAGGACGGTCGCCAAGACGAGCTACGCGGTCCACCTGCTTGAGACGGGCCTACCCACGCGGTACTACCTGCCCCTCTCGTCGGTCGACCAGTCCGTCCTGCGGAAGAGCGACCTCGTCACGAAGTGCCCCTACAAGGGGGACGCGGAGTACTACCACGTTGTGATCGACGGCGAGGAGCACAAGGATCTCGTCTGGTACTACCGGCTGCCCACGCATGAGAGCGCCGCGATCGCGGGATTGCTGAGCTTTTACAACGAGAAGGTCGATATCGTCCTCGATGGGCAGCTTTTGGAGAGGCCAAAGACGTTCTTCTCATGAGAGCTTCCAGCCGTATTCTGGGAAAGGAAATTATGAGGGGGCCCCGTGTGCATCTATTGAAGGTAGGATTGGGGCCATCGATCATGCAGGACATGCAAGGCTCATGTAATCAGACGTTGGGTCTCTCTAAGGTTCGTAATACAAAGGCTCTAGAACCAGTAAAGAAATAAAGAGATGATAGTGAGCACATGAGAAACGCTCTCTGGTAGATTGACCTTCAGTCCTTGGCCCCTACAAACATGTGACAGACTAAGCATAATCTATTCGGGAATCGGCTGAAGGATAGGGAAGCATCCAAAGAATCCCTCGATGTTTCTGCAATTGCGTGCCAATAAATTATCAGACGATGCAACCGTATAACAGCTTGAGAACGACATATTCCTTTTTGGCCTGGCCTAGGCGAGCTTCCAACACAGAGAAAGAACATGGTCCACGAATTTGCAGCCCCACGGCCTCTCTTGCTAGCCGGCTTTCACGTTGCCTTTTCAGGCAACTCGAATCTCGATTCCCAAAAGTCGAGGACACCCGCGACCTTGGCAACTCGGGCATGCCCGTACGTCTGACACGCACATGCATTCCTCCCACGCCCCGCGCCACCATCACCCCCTTAACACCAAGGGCCAAAGACGCCTTACCTTGGCCCTGAGCTCCAGCGAGCCTCGGTCTAGGTACCTATCCAGATAACTGAGACATCACCGCGGAACCGCCATGCACTGAAGATAATGCTGCTTGAGCAGGCTGGAACTACCGAGGTACCTACCTCGCAGGGGGCGCTTATTTGTGGTGAAGAGGGGGCTTGACGACGGCAGATCATCCACGTGGAGAGTCAAGGACGCCCCATATAGGGTTAGAAGACGACGATCAATAATCAAGGGCTCGTCTGACGGGTTCCAGTATGATTTTAGGGCTGGCTTTGCTGGCAGCTTGGCAACTTGGGTCAGCCCGTCAGATTGAAGTCGCCTCCTGATTAAGACACCGTGGGCCGCATTCGGTGCCCGCCAGGGAGGAGCAGGAAACGGGTCGAAAACGGCGACTTGAACGCGCTATAGCGGCTCGCGCCGGTAGGTCCAGCAGCGAGACGGGTCGAGCACATGAGATTTTACTAACACAGCCCAAAAGTGATCGTCAGGCTGAGAAACAGGACGTGGATGCTGTTTGGCTGTCATCTCGAAGTTCTGATTCTAGACAGTATCGCGGTAGAAGTGAGTCTTGAGTATGAGGAGAATAAAAGATGGACGGATCTCTGAATCCCGTGCGTCATCTCCGCGCGCCATCAAAGTGTTCCATCACTAAACATCGACATCATGAGTGGCACATCATACTTTGAAGACAGCTCTCGAGTGCAGTCTTCTGTGGAAGTCATCGAGACTTCACGCTCTCTCGATTCCTTCGAGCGCTCGTCATCCATCCAATACTCTAGCACAAGCCACGTAGAGCGGTCCGGCCCGCCTCCGCCACAGATACCACCAATCCCCCGATTCCCATATCCTTTGACAGACGCCAATGACTCGGCGTTGCCCGATGGACGGGACAACACCCGATTGAGCGACAGCAGGACTTCCGTAAACATACCCCAAGTTGACCGGAAGCCCATTCCCGAGTCTCCAAGTGTCCATGAGCTTGAAGTCCCCAGCGACGCCAGAGAAAATCACTTCACAGCACCGAGTACCGCTGCCAAATCCGAGACCGACACCGTCAAAGAGACTGTGCATGAATATGCAATCAAACCATTGTGGAAGGTGTGGTGGCTGGAGTTGACTTGTCTTCTTTTGAGCGCATTTCTCTTCGTCGGTAAGTCGAAATACCTGCTTCCAGTCTTCGAGTCCACAAACTAACACTATCGACGCAGCTATCGTCATCATTCTTCAACAGCTCGACCAGCGAGACCTCCCGGACTGGCCGTTGGGAATCACACTCAACACCCTCCTGGCATTCCTCACCGCGGCCACCAAGGCGTCGTTCATGATACCAGTCTCCACCGCCATCAGCCAGACGCAATGGGTCTGGTTCAGCCAGGGTAAGCCCAAGCCGCTCTACGACCTCCACCTCTTCGACCAAGCAAGCCGCGGGGCCCTGGGCTCTCTGGTCCTGCTCTGGCGGCTCCGCCTGTTCCGCCACTATGTCGCCCTCGGGGCGCTCCTGGTGGCCATCAGCGCGGTGACGTCGCCGGTCACGCAGCTGAGCATCAACTACCCCTCGCGCGCGACGCCCGTCACCGGGGACCGCGACGAGGCCGCCTACACGTGGACCATCTTCGACCTCGAGGGAGCCAGAGACCGGCTGCAGACGGCGACCAGCAAGGCGATGTCGCTCGCCATCCTGCTGGACTCGTCCGACTTCGACAGGCCCATGTCGTACTCCGCGGCCGCCCCGGGGCGAGAGGCCTTTTGCTCCACGGGGAACTGCACGTTCCCCCGGTACCAGTCCATCGGCGTCTGCATGCGGATGGCCAACATCTCCTCCTCCCTGCGGGTCGAGGAGGTCGACTCCGCGGACGTTATGGGCCAGAGGACGACGACCATCGTGTCGGAGGAGTTTCCGAAGGCGTGGAAGGTCTCGCTCCCCGGGTTCGACGTCGTCCACCAGACCAAGATGGGCGTCTTCACGGGTATGCTCAAGGGCAACGCGACGGTCGCCTTCGGGGACGAGGCAAACTTGCAGAGGGCGCGGCTCGCATCCTTTCTCCTCGTGTACACCACGCCGACCGCCTACGACGTGGAGCCGAACCCCCGCGGTCTGGGGGACGTCTACACCACCCGCGAGTTCCGCCACGACGCGACGGAGGTCTTCTTCCACATGTGCGTGCAGACGTACGAGACGGAGGTGCGGATGGGCGTGGAGACGACCCGGGTCGTGGACACGCTCGCCGAGCCGTTCTTCGACACCGACGCCATGCAGGGCGACGCGCGCGCGCCCTTTCTCGACATGGACTGCGGGCCTCCCCTCGGCGTGGACTCTCGGGAATGCTACAGACGCAGGTCCCGAGCAAACGAGACCATTGCCTTCAAGCGGGACGCCTCCGACCCCCCGCCGAATTCGCTAGACGATGCGGGCGTCATCAAGGCCGACTACCAGGCGATGGAGGACATTGCCTTGTCGCTCAAGTGGGCGCTGTCCGGGATCTCGTACAGCGAGTTCGAAGCCCCGCTCTCCTCCACCTCGAGGTTCGCGTCGGACATCGCGACCGAGTTTGGCAGGGGCCTGTACATGGACGTCTTCTTCAACCCGCATGCGATGATCGACCCGGAGCGGCGCCGGACTTGCCTGACGAACATTTACACCAACATCGCCACGGCATGCTCAGCCACGTATGTTCCCAGTTTGCCGTCTTCTCATTCGGTCCTTCTTAGCTGACTTTCTCACCTCCGAGTTCTAGTCTCCGACCAGCACGGGAGGGAAACGAGATATCACCGGGCAGCTCGTTCGTCACAACCATCCAAGGCATCAACGGAACGGCCTGGAAGGAGGTCTCGTACGTCAAGATATCCTGGGGCTGGATATCGATGCTCGCCGTCGAGCTCGTCGTCGCCGCCGTCTTTGTGGGCCTGATGATCGGCAGCCAGATCGGCGATCGGGAGTCCCGCGGGGAGAGCCTCGGGTTCCGGGACGCCAAAAACTCGTCGTTGGCTACTCTCGTCGTGCTCGGGGGCGACTGCCAGGCCGCCGCAGGTGGCAGGCTTCGTCCCGTGGGCGAGTTGCAGAGGGTTGCGAAGGGGCTCAAGGTGCGGCTTGAATGGGGCCAGATGGTGGCTGCTGGGGATTCTGAAAACGTTTGTGAAGAGGAACAAAATCGGTAGCTTTTTATAGCGACACAATTCGCATCCAATTGGTATTATTGGTCTCTTCCTCTGCTATGTGCATGAGAAACTTTGGCCTCTTGACACTGTTGGTAAAACAAAGCAAGTCATCAGATATCCAGCCTACTCCAGAACCAGCTCTTCAAGTTTGGGCATCGCTGCTTTCCATGCCGACTTGTACACCCTCCCCAACCCTGCTCGACTTGCCTTGCCATCTGCCTGCCGTGCAATCAACATAACATTCAGTAAAGGATAACCCAGACTATCCACTCTTTCTTCGTCGCCCAAGTACTGCGCCTCAGACAACAACGCAAACTCCCAAAAGTTCCCCTCCGGTGGCTTTGCCGGGTCATGCAAGATGACTCGCCCCTTTTCCTGCCCGTCATGCAAGATCTTGCTTTCGTGGACCGTCTCTGGCAGGTAGCCGTTAACTCCTTGGTCGGCAGGGAGCCACAGCATTGTCTTGCGGGGTGCTGGAACCGGGAGGACTGCGAGGGTGGCTGTTTCGGTTTTCAAGATGAGAAGTTCGCCGTCGATGACTCCCGTTCCGAGGCTGACGGATGCGCCGGGAAAGTCTACCGGAATTTCCGGGGTAGCTACCTCCGAACCGAAATCGGAGACTCCACCCTCCCTAGAGGCTACGGGGAGGCTGGCTCTGTTGAGCGAGTTGCCGGGGCTACTGCTTCCCGAAGCAACGACCGGTGATTGTGAGTTTGAAGCAGGCCCGGGCGAAGGTATTGTCGAGGGAATAGTCGATGGTCCGGTTGACGGGCCGTTTGATAAACCGTTCGAGTGTAGACCCTGTGGAGTAGACGAAGGCGACGGCGATGCTGCCAACAGCTGTGAAGATGAGCCGTGAAGTTCAGGTAGCCGTGGCGGCTCAGCAGGGAGTTCCTGCGGCTTTAGAATCGCTCCAGAAGAAAGCCTATGTGCCCTCGACGACGGGCTGGGAACGATTGAGCGGCCTGAAGTCTGGAATATCCCGTATGTCGTCTTGTTCGGCCATTCGATCCGCGGAAGCATACGCGCTTCTGCTTCCTCGTCCCCAGCCTTAATCTGCTTCAGAGCACCAGAGTCGTAAGTGAGAACCCGGTAAGGCTGTTCGTAGCGTATGCCCCCTCGAGAACCCGGTTTCGCCTCCCACCCGGCCCACGACCAACTGGGAAACTCTGGTCTTCTCACGAGGCGGACATTATTTCCTGTCGCGGGCTGCCACAAGATAGCGAGGTCCATGAAATGCTTCGGAAGTCCGAATGACATGTTACTGATCTGCGGATCCGGTTCCAGCAGGTTGAGAAGGCCCGTGACAGCCGCGACGCCATCGGCCGGGGACGTGAGATGGCGCCTGGTGTATTGAGTAACTAGCCTCGAGTAGGCCGCGAAGTCCGGGGGAATTCTCATTCGGAGACTACCGTCAGGTGCCGATAGTACGGGAACGATCGACGTCGGGGGTGTCTCGGGGAGATAGAAGCGGTTGACGAAGACTGACGAGGGCTTGTATCCAGCATCGGCCGTGTTCATGCTCTCGAGAAGGGTCGCCCGCCTGCACTGGAAATACACGTGTCCGCCGCTGAAGATGAGCAGGCGTTTGGATAACAGACCCTCCTGGAACGTCCAGGCTCTGCTCCTCCATGGTTCGAGGCTCACCGTCTTGTTCATGGGAAGTGTAAAGCCGAGGCTGGGGGTGAGTTGAGCGGAAGTGTTTCTGACTGAGCGATCTGTTGACAGGCCACGCAGTCCGGAGTTGACGTTTTTCCCGGCTGTTTTGCGGCGTCAGTTTCTGGTCATTTGGAGCTCTGCCAAACAAGAAGGCTCTGGATTCAGCACAAAATACTCACTTGCAGCGACAATGGTGACAGCCGCATGCCGTAAATCAGCATATCTGACAGACCGCCTGCTCCGTCTATTCACTTCATCATCTTGAACAATGCACACGATATCAACCCATAGATACCTAACGTTGAGACCCCTCGTAACCTCCAAAGCGTCGCGGATCGTCTTGGGAAGCCAGATGCGCCCCTCTGCAAGACCCCCGGGTCGCGTCAGGGCGTCGACGTTGTCAGTTCTGAGAGTCGTATCGTCAACCCCGCCGTGAACGTACGAGAGAGCGACGAAGTCGAAATTGTAGTCGCCCACGCCTACGAGACATTCCTTCACGACATCTATGACACGGAAACTCCGGTCGGGTTGCAGGAGTCTCGCAGACCACCGCGGCGACTCGCATGCGTTACGGTGGTGATTTCGACAGCGGTGCATCCATTCGCGGCAATGCGAGATGTCGATCCTCTCGCTGAGGGCGTTGCCGTAACGAAAGGCAAAGTCTGTCCCTGAGTAATCTCTTGCCGATAGTTCGGATGGGGAATCGTGTCAGGCGTGACAATGACACGGTTCGAGCTCGTCGTACCCGTACACGTCGACGTTCAGAAGACCAACATCGGAGTTCTTGTTTCCAAGGCAGTGGATCACTATCCAGACTGGGAGCGGGCTGGAAGGAGGGGCCGTTGACATAGTTCTCGGTGTTCGGAAGTAGTTTGAGAAGCGCAAGCAGATTCTGGCGTCCAGCGACTCGATCGCTAGGTCTATTTCGGGTCTCGTTGTCGTTTGATCACTGTGCCCAAATGGCCATAACCGTGGCTGTTGGCCCCAACCTGAGATGTCGTTAGTTCTCTTGGCCGTTGGTAGAACGGCGCGTGGCCCTTTTGAGGACCAAAGACGTACAGTCTCCAAACTTCATGCCCGTAGAGCGCCTGGAGATGGCTAGCCACGGCGGGAGCCTTGAAGAGGTCGTTCTCTTCGAGACATAGCGCGCCGAACAGGAGCTCGCAGAACTTGCACGGGTCCCTGTGTAGGAGAACGTGGTCTAGGGTGAGGACGAACTCGAACCCGTCGGTATTGGGCGACTTCGACTGGCCATCTCTCGGGACGAAGGCGTCGAGGAACTTCGAGCAGGCAGAGCAAGGTCGTTCTGGACTTTGCCTGAAACTGGACACCACCGACACGTCGAAGATGCGGTTTTGGACCTGGCCAGTGTCGCGACACGACGGCCACTTTCCTCTTGACGACGCAGACGAGGCTGTCAGGGAGCTTTGAGCTAGCAGGTCGTCGTCGCCGACATGGACTACCGTGCTGCGACTCCTTGGACTTCAGGTTCGAATACATGGCTAGTCGTCGAATTGTGTTGAGCCGGTATATTTAGGGACCTCTCGTTTCCAGTCTCGCGGGAGAGAGTGAGGTAGAGTCGGTACGTCCTCAATTGCTATCGATCGAGATGGGTTTGGCGACATATGCTTCGAGGTGGAGGGACGGGTTCGTGTCGCTTCGGCGTGAGCTGAGTCGTGGCGACGAATCCGGCCTCTTGCCCATTAGCCGGCTGTTTTCCAAGATTTTTGAATGTGTTGGGGAGAGGCTGAGTGTGTATATGTTTCTCGACACGTAGAAATCCGCTCCAGGAACTGAAGATCCATGCAGAGTGACAGCTGTTGGTGACGCAACCTTGCGTATTGCGAAAGAATCAAATTTAAACATGCAAGGCTCGGCAGGCTGTCCCGCCTCCGAGAGAAGGCGGCATGCTGCCTGCGTGGAAATCAGCCTCACAATCCCTCCACCTGGTGTGATGTCTCTATTGGCCAACCCAGATGACCGGGAAGAACACGAAGCTGAAGCCGGGTGCAGCTCCGTCACACCAACCAAATTGGGGGGCCTGTAATCTCACGTCAGACATCTCTTTTCCCCTGATACAGCAGGCAGGCTGTGTCCCGGTTGCCTACTTGCCTACATCTCTGGTGCATTTCATGGCTGCAAGCCACCAACCTTGGCAATTGCAATGAGACCGACTAAATTTCCTGTGCTGCCCGCATATCCTTCCCTGTATGGGGCAGTCCCTACCACCCATCCTGGGCTCCTATTAGTCGGATCAGCTTAGCGCCGCCGCTACTAGTTTTCCCATACCCAATAGCCATTTTTTAACTTAGCTGTTTTTTTATAATCAGGCCTTTTTAATTAGCGACTTTAATATAATACCGTTTATATCACAGCTTTTACTATACTAATTAGTACGCTTAAGGGCTATAAGACCTTTAAAAAGCTTCTTATTAACATTACTAATTAAGTAAAAACTAAGGGTTATATAATTATTCCTTACTAACTATTAAACTATAAAAATAAGCTTTTATAGTAATAGAATCTCTACTATAATATAGGTAGCTAAAATCTACTTAGTATAATAAATTTTTATAAAATAATATTATAAAAAACTAATTATAAATTATTAGTTTATTAAAAAGAATTAAAAATAAAAGTAAAAAGAGATAAAAGGTAGAATTGAACCTATAGCTTCTAGCTTTAATAAGCTAAACTCTAAACTGCTAGGTTAACTACTAATAGTGGAATAAACCACTCTAAATGTCTTTTATTAACCCCTCTAGGGTACTCGTGGCCAACCACCTTGCCCCTTGTGTGGTAAACTACGTGCCCAGTAGCTAACTATAGTAAATACGGCTAACTATACATAGGCCTCTAGAAGCTACTTAATAGTTAAACTGTACGTAACGTACTAAACCTAAAAAGGACTAGTGCTTTGAAGCTGAGCCTAAGGGCAGGCACTAGTATATAAAAGGCAGGGCTCTTTTTTTTCAAACATAGGGGTCTAGACTTTTACTTTTTTAGTAAGTAAATGTCTGATAAAATATACTAATATAACACTATTACTACTATAACAATACTTCTATCTCTTTTATTTATATATTATACGCTCGCTATATTATTTTATTAACTCTATTAAGCCCAATATTACTATGGAAAGTATTTAGTAATTTTAAATCACATAACTTTAATACCGCTATACCTGTACTTATAGGTTATAAGTCTAGTTTATTAACTAACCTAACCTTTTTGACTAATTATAAAAGTCTATTTAGACTTACTTATTTAATAACTAACCTTATTTTAACTACAAAAAACTAAAAACTATAACTAATATTCGTAAATTACCCGCGATTTAAGTCCCTAAATAACTAAAAAACCTAGTTTTTAAAAAATCCTTAAATTATTTAACCTTCTTTAATAAATCCTTAATAAATCCTTATATATACCTACTATAGTAAACGAATTTTTAAATAATATTTAATTAATACAACCTATATAGAAATTAAGATTATAGTAGCTTTTACTATTTAGTTTAGTTAATAAAAGCTACTATGAGTTAATATTAATAACTCTAAAGTTATAAACTTTAAGTTTATTAACTATAATAAACTAACTAAAATAGTTGAAAAAGATATAGTAGGACTTTATAGTTTTAACTATTTATTTAAACTACTTAGTTAACTATATAATAAGTAGTTTACTTTTATTATTTTAAAGAAATAACCCTTAGGTTTTTAGGAGTTTATTTAGTTTTAGTTATTTAAATAAAAAAGACTTTAAACTTATAAAATATAAATAAAATTACTATTCTAAAGTTAAAAGGATAATTAAATTATTAAGTATAGTTTTTAAGATTCTATATAGTGCTAGCTAGTAAAGATTTAGTAATAAATTTTACTAAATTACTAAATAATAAAAATAAAGATTTAAATAATAAAATATTAGGTTATATAAGACTTTTTTGTAAAGATAGCTCTTTAAGAGTTATAAAAGACTTTAAAATAGCTTTAGAAGTTTAGAAAAGCTTAAAAGAGCTATATTAACTAAAAGGATTTATAAACGAGTTTCTTATTTATAAAGAGTTTTTTAATACTACTCTTAAAGACTTTAATACTCTTAAAAAATACTTTAATAAAGTTAAAAAACTTATAAATAATCTAGCTCTAAATAACTTAGCTTTACTTAAATAGGTAATTATAGCTTAGGTTTTAAACAGTTTAAACGACTCTTATAAAGGGTTTATAACTAATATAACCCAATCTTTAAAAAAAGACTTAAAAGCCTATACTATTAAGTCTTTATTTATTAATTTATTAGATAAATTTAAAAGAAAGAGTAATAATAACTCTATATAATTCTTTAAGTTTTAAATTAAGTTTAAAAAAACTACTAAACCTTAGAAATAAACTAAGGGTTAATACTATAACTACTATAAGAAAACTAGCTATATAGAGAATATTTGTAGATTTTTATATTTTAATAAAGCTCTTAATTAGTTTAAAAGAATATTAAAAAATAACCCTTTTATAAATAATAAAAAAAAAAAAAGAGTTAAAAAATAGAATAAAAAAAAATAATAAATTAATATAGTTATTAATAACAATTCTAACTCTTCTAATTTATTAAAAAAAGTTACAGTTACTTTAAACTTAATAAACATTAACTTAGTAACTAAAAAGGACTTAAATTTTAATATAGAATTTAAAAATATAAAAATTACCTTTAAAACCCCTATTAATATAGATTTTAAAACTAATAACTTATTACTAAGTAACTTAATAAAATAGTTAAATAAAGAACTTTTAAATTCTTCTACTTATAAAAGAAAATAACTATTTTATTTAAACTCAACTATAATAATCTATATAACTAATAACCTATCTCTACTTAATAATATTAAAACTATTAAAACAAAGGTTAATTAGAGAAAAGCAAACCGTCTTTTTACTTATAAAAAAGGTAATTTAACTACTATAATAAATAATACTCTTTATATTATAAAAGATATTTATTATATACCTAAACTAGGTATTAATCTCTTAAGTTAAGCTAAACTTACTAAAATAAGTATAGCTTTAATTTGCTATAATAAGCCTATACTATATAATATAATTAAAGACAAAGTCCTTTTAGTAGGAATAAAGAGGAATAACTTCTACTTCTTTAACTTTAATATAAACGAGGAAGTAATTAATATAATAAAAGATACTATAAAGAGTCCTAAAGTTAGGATTGAACCCTAGACTATAATATTAATATAATAAACTATATTTATAACTGAGTTAGGCTATATAAACCAGTAATCTTTATACTATTTTAGGATTAAACTAAAATTATGTATAGAGGGCTGCCGCAGGGGGCCATTTTTACGAAACTACGCAAGGCCCTGTTTCAAGAGAAGAATCGCTAATACTGTAAATAAAAGTCTAGTAATTACGCAAGCACCCTTACTTATATAAGGTGTATTAAACTTATATAGACTAATTATATTAAACATATAATAATTATAAATAGTTTATACTATTTATAAATAAAAAGAACCCGTTTTATATAGGGTAAATTATTAAAAGCAAGGAATCTAAAGGTTTTACTGCTTTTAAGGAATTTAAATCCTTAACTAAAAATAATAAAAAATAAGTATAAAATTAATTAATTTAATACCGAATGAGTATTAAAGAGTTTAATAATAAAAGAATAAAAACTATATATATAAGAATAGTATAACTTCCTTAATATAAAACCATATACGCATGAGCCTAATAGTATTATTAAAAGAATAATATATAATATAATAAAAGTAAGGGCTATACTAATAAACACTAATATTAACTTTAAACTATAGGGAAAAGCTCTTTTAGTAGCTATATATCTATATAATAAAACCCTACATAAGTTAATAGCTTATAAAACACTATATAAAGCTAAGAATAATATAAAACCCTTTTTAGATTATATAAGGGTCTAGGGGAGTATTTATTACTATAAAAATAAAGACCCTAATATTAAAAAGCTTAATAATGGGGGACAAAAGGTATAATTCTTGTACAATAATACATAGAATATAGGATTTAAAAATAAAGCTTTTTTAGTCTAAAGACGTTAAAGTATTTAAAAATATCTTTATAAAAGATACTAATAATAATAATTAAAAACTATCTATACTAAATAAAATAAATTATCCACAATTTAATATAACTAAAAGCGGAAAAGAATCTTAAAGTAATAGTTTCTTTAAAATAGACTTAAATTATAATAATATTAATAAAACTAACAATAATAATAATAATAATAATAACTCAATTAACTGTAAAATCCCCTATATAGATAAAAGATCCGGAAAGCTATAGATAAGGTTGAAAATCAAGAATGTGCTATTTACAATAAAAGACTGCGAAAAATGCTCACTTGTAATATCATATTAATGGCCTGAAAGGATAAAATCTCTTATATACTAAGTATTAATAACTTAAATAAACCTACTACATATAAACAAGTTTTAGAATCTATATGATTTACAAAACTAAGTCAAACTATATACAAGGAATTAAATATATTAACTAAATTAAATACTAAAGTATTATTAAAGCATGATCTATTAAACCTCTTAAAGGTAAATGAGTTTTATAAAAAAAAAACTAATAATAATATTAATACTAAAGCTAAAAACCTAATAAATATAAAGCTCGTTAAGTAGTACAGAGTTATAATCAACGTATAAGTATTAATTACCTAAAAACCTTCGTCTTACCTATAGGCCTAAATCATATAAACTATTATTCTTAATAACTATCTGAAAATAATTAAAATATTAAACAATATAACATTCTTAGTACGTTTATACACACCAATATCGATATTATTAAAAATATACATTAAATTACCTACTAGTTTTTCTAATAATAATAATAATAAATTAGTTTTTAATAAAGATTATAAAAATTCTAATAAAGAATTAATTTATAAACTAAATAAAGCCTTATACAGCTTAAAACAAAGTCCTAAACTATAGTATAAGCATTTAAAAAATATACTTAAAAAAAAAGGCTTTAATATAATACCTTATAATAAAGCTATTTTTATACTTAATAAAAAAGGAGTTAAAGCTATTATAACTTATCATATAAATAACTTTTTAGTTATTACTCCTAACCCTAAAATTACTAATAGTATAATTAATAATATCTCTAAAGAGATTAATATAAAACCACTAGGGGTACCTAAAACCTTTTTAAGTATTAAAGTAAATATAAATAGGAAAAATAAAACCCTATTTCTACATCAAACTAAATATACTAAAAAACTACTAGTTAAATATAATAAAACCCACTTATATAGGCATTTAACGCCTATAAATAATAATATAAAATTAATAAAAAATACAAGTCAAGCTACTAAAAAAAAAATAAAACAATTCCAACAAAAAATAGGCTCTTTAATATATTCTACCTTAAAAACCAAGCCAAATATAGCCTTTACAGTTATATTATTAACTCATTATATAAGTAATCCTTCTAAAAAGCATTTTATTACTCTAAACTAGTTATAGGGATATTTAAATAAATTCCCTAACCTAGGGATTTTATACAACTACTCTATTAAATTTAAAATAATAGGATTTTCAGACTCTAATTAAACTAAAAATCTTAATAATAAAAAATCCACTACTAACTATTTATTTTACCTAAAATTTTATAATATAATTAGTTAAAATACTATAAAACAAAAAACAATAACTTTATCTACTTATAAAGCTAAGTATATAGCTCTTACTAAAGCTATTAAAAAAGCTATATATTTATATAACTCTTATAATTATATATTTGCATAAATCTTTAGGCCAAAGTCTAAATAAACCCGAAATTCTTATAAATAATAAAGCAGCTCGCTAACTAAAATCTAAATTTCGCCAAAAAAGTTAAGTATATTAATATTAAATATCACTTTCTGAAAATACGATAATAATAAACCGTATTCATGTCTACTAAAAATAATTTCGCCCAATATTTTAACTAAGCCTATAAATAAAATAATATTTAATAATTATATAACTACTTTGTGTAAGTAAACTATAAAAGGTTTTTTATCTTCTCTTAAAAATAAAACTAAAACGAAAAAATATAAATGTATTAAAGAATAAGTTAAAAATAAATAACTTATTATATTAAAAAAAAAAAGGTTTTATTATTAATATATATTTTCTTATTTTTTTTTACTCTAAATATTTTTTACGCAAAAAAAAAGGTTTTTATAAAGTTTTTATCTGAAAAGTTTTTAATACTAAAAAGTCTTTTAATAAAACTTAAAAACACTAAAATCTACAATAAAAATTAAATTAATACACGTCTTAAAAGGGGATATTCGTATTAAAAAGAACTAAAAATAAAAGTAAAAAAAAACAAAAAGAAATTAAATATCTGACCTCTAGCTCTAATAGCTAGACTCTAAACTACTAGGTCAACTACAAATATTAGGAGCAAAACACTCTAAATATCTCTTATCAACCTATCCTAAAGTACTCGTAACTAACCATAACCCTCGCAACAAACGCACTTCTATAGCTAACCAATCATCTGACTAACCCCTTGCGCAGGGCCTAAAGCCACTTATTTAAACTATACGTAACGTACTAAACCTAAAAGAACTAATACGCCAAAAACTAGGCCAACCAAGGCACTAGGCCTATAAAAAGTAAAGGCTCCCCTAACCTACGGGGTCTAAACTTCTACTTTCTTATGACAGTAAACAATGAGAAACACCCGATACAACGCTATTACTACTACAACCAATACTTCTATCTCTTTTATTTCATCATCGCCACGAACCTATTATTACCAACTCTATTAAGCCCGATATTACTATAAAAGTATTCAGTAATCTCAATACTGACCTCAATACCCATAATCTTTATATACCTTACGTAAATAAATAGTAAAAACTATTTAATATAAACTCTAAAGTAACTATTAGTATTTTACTACATATATTAATTAATATAATTATAATTCTTTTAATAATAATATTATATATTTATCCTATTATAAGCACTTAAATAGCTAGTACTAAATCTAAAACATCTTTAGAGAAATAATATTAGGTAGTTACTCTGTGACTGTATTAATAGCTATACGTTATCCTAACTAGCCTTAAAAGTAGTAAAACATTAAAAACAAGTAGTAGAGGGCAAGGCTTAAGCTATTTAGTAGTAATACCCTAACCTAAGTCCTTGTCTATAATTTATAAACCCGTAGTATTAAGTATTACTTTTGATAAGCTTAGTAGCTATATATGCTTGTATTTAAATCTTCCCGTACTATAAAAAGCTTTAAAAGCTATTCCTAGCTATTCTTTTAATTAATAATACTTATAAAATAAACTACTTTAGTATACTACTTATAAACATCGCCTGGTAATTACTAGGTAACTTTATATTTAATATTAACTTTTATTTATTTAATAAAAAAAACAAAAAGGTATTTAAGTAAACTATTAAGTACTTTAAAAGAGCTTTACTTATAGCTTAATATTAGGTATCTTTATATAGTTATTACTAACTTTAAAAAGCCCTTAAGAACGCACTTAATAATGTATAGTTTAATATTTAGTAATAACTATATATTTAGTATATAAATAAGAATATTATATGGGAGGTTAAGTATAAATAAATTAGTAATACTAAGGCTCCCGCTTTAGTAACTAAAAGAAGTCTATATTACTTCTTTTTTGGTAACTTATAGCTAGCTTTAATATAAAAAAGCTAGTTACTACTAGCTAGTAATGAACTAAGGACATACCTAATAACCTAAATAGTTTTTTTATACTATAGAAAGCTATAATCTATACTAATAATAAAGAATACCTTTTAAAGAGGCCTAGGCTATAATTCTTAGTTTAGTTACTAGGAGGTATATATTTCTTATATTCTTAAAATATACACTTCGTTCTATAAAGGTTATAATTACTTTATTAATTAATACCTAAATTTAATTATTATATATATTCTATTATATATTAAAGTTTATATAAAGAAATTAGAACTCTTCTTTAATTTAATAGTTAATTTATACTTTTTTATTAAATATATAAATAATTAATTAAAAATTAAAGATATATATATATATTGAGGTCTTATGGATAAAAAACCTATTAACTCTATAAAGTTTAGTATAAATAACTATACTAAAGTATAGATAAATAATATTAGAACCACTATACTAAAAAGGCTCTAAGACTTATTAATAAGTAGTATTAGTTTGTTTATATAAAGTTAAAAAGTTAAATTATTAATAAAGTTTATATATAGTAGTTTATATTATAGTATAGCCTCTCACTACCTTTATACTATTAGAGGTAATATTTCTAGGTAATACTATACTTTCCTACTTTAACTACTACTTATAATGGTATTTTTACTATAACCATTAATAGGATCCTTTTTACTAAATCGACAATTCTATTATAGTTATAGCTGATTAGTTTATAATAGACCTTAAAATATCCTATTACTATACTCCCGTTTTAGGATTTTAATACTATTTAATAGCTACTTTATAGAACTAATTATTAATAAAGTTTATAAGTAATATAGGCCTAGGATCTATTTTGGTAAAAAGAAAATAAATAGAGCTAAGTAGCTATAAAATAATATTGTTATAGAACTTTAATAGCTACTTATTGCCTTAATTAATAACTATTTTACTATATAGCTATTCTTATAGTTGTTCTTATAGAAGCTGGGCATAAAGGCTATAAAGTAGTAGCTAGTTAAAGAACTAGCTATAAAGTAGGAGCCAGTTATAGAGGTTAGTTATGAAGGATGTGGGGATAAGAAAGGGTTATAGTTAGGATTGTAGAGAAGTTAGTTTTAGCTTTAGTAAAGTAGGATAAATAAAAATAAGTTAAGTTTATACTATTAAAATGTTTATTAGGCTTTAGAATACAGTAATTAGACTATTAATTCTAGAGCTAGGGGGATTAATTTTTAATTTATATACTATAATTACTTAAATAGTTAAGCTTAATTGGTATAGTTATAATAGCTAAAAAAGATATAATATTTAACTTCATCGAAAAAGACCTTAGTTTTAAGTAATTTAAAGCCGGCTATATAAGCCGTGGTTTTTTTTATGTTTTTGCCGTTTTTATTGTTTATAACTATAGCTAAGACTAATTTCTAACTATAACCTAATCTAACTAATAGGAGCCTAGGGATGGGTGGTAGGGACTGCCCCACACAGGAAGGATATGCGGGCAGCACAGGAAATTTAGTCGGTCTTATTGCAATAGTAGGGAAAACTGGGTGTACTTTGTTGTTCCAGGGTCAGTTAGAAGGATTTGTTGCCTTTTGCCCAGTAGTTGGGGGTTGTACCGGTGGTCTCTTCTTGTCACCTTGGGCAACAACCCAACGTCACGAATGCTGCTTCGGTTAATTCCAACATCACATCTTCCAGAGGATGCCTCACTCTATAAATCTGGCTTCTACGAGCACATCATGTAAGAAAAGAAATGACAAGGGAAATGCCCCCTTGTTCATACAAAAAGTAAATTCACAGCACTCACACCTGCCTCCCAGCGAAATTCCGAAATCGCGCTACCTATGGATTTCCCGAAATAATTGTCTTCAACTTTCTGCCTGCTGAAAGCTCACTCAGTTTCAATGCGTCGATCTCTGCGTGGTCGGTGTATGGCTGGTACACGATGCCCCACGTAATAATACCGTTTAAAGAAAGGAGGCGCTTCAATTCTCTTGATACGCAGACCCAGTAAGACTCAGAAACCATTGGTCGAGTATCCAGTGACAGAGACCGAGAGGGCGGTGTGGGCAGGTGGGCGGTCAGTCGGTCGATGAATGTTTTCTCGCGTTCCTTCCCTTATCTCTCTACACTTCAAGAACACGTCGAACGCACGGCTGCAGAAATGATGCACCTAAGACGGTGAGTCTAGCGAGTCGTTTCTTGCTCGCTTGCGCGTAGACGTACGATCAGGACCATGCAAAGGCACGAACAGAATCTCCATCGCACGGGCTTAGAGTGCTCTACGATGACTATGAAACGTCATTCATCGTGGACTACCTAGGTCTGGCGCAGAGCTAGTGCTACAAGACTGTGAGCCTTTCCCTGTCCTCCCTGCCTTCCACTCAGATGTAGACTTGAATGAGACAAGATCTCAGGATCTCGTGACCTCGTCGACCACTTCCAACGTCGGCGTTGTTCGACCACACATCATTCCGCATACCATAATAAAAGGTCGACTTCCTCAGAGTCGGTGTGCAAAAGTAGAGTAGAAAAAGAAAAAAAGTAGTCCGAGAGAGCCTCAGCCCTCGGATGCCTTTGCCACAGCCGGCCTCCGTATGGCCTGGTGTTACCAGACCAAGAGCCGCCATTTGCAGTGTGCTGCCGACCTAGAATCAAGTGTGAGGCCTGTGCAACCCAAGGCCCATCCAAGGGGAAGGTTCGACAAGTTAAATCTTACAAAAGTGTTGAGAGTTGAGAATGCGATGCTTGAGACATTGATGGATCGTACTGGCGTTGTGAGCTTCTGACTGGCGAGGCTCAGGAACCGCAGAGATTGGGCCTTGTGAAAACTTAGACACCGCCGCGGTTGGCACCATGACCTCCTCGACCGCGGCCGTGACCGCGACGACCGCGACGACCGCGCCTATTGCTCTCGTGACCACTGTCCAGAATTTCCTGCGTTGTTGATGACGTCTTCATGTACGGTGGCTTTCTGCGCCGTCTGCAGGGGCCGTCGGCATCGGGCTGGGGATGGGATCCGTTTGACCGGTTGTGACTGCCCCGCGACTGCCGACCTCCACGATGCCGCTGGCCACGCCGCATTTGCTGACCCTCCGCGCTGCTTTTGACCTCCATGGGACTGCTGGCCTCCATGGGACTGCTGGCCTCCATGGGGCTGCTGGTCTTCATGGGATTGCTGGTCCGTGGGATTGCTGGCCTCCACGCTTCCCATGTCTTTTTCCCTTGCCTCCTCTGCGATTTCCACGGTTGTACTGCAGAGTGCCCTGGCCAACGTTGCCGCCGGCAGCCTGGTGAGTGAGAGCACCGGGAGTGAAATCGGTGAATCCGGACTCCTCAAGATATTTGGCAGCAATGACTTGACGAAGACGGTCGCTACACTTGCGTAGCTCCTTCGAATCCTCGAGCCAGTAGAGCACTTGGCCGCGACGCTCGGGAGGGCAAGTATTCAAGATTCGCTTGCAGCGTCTGTCCTTCTGGATGCGACTCTCAGAGGCATAGACCAGCTGGTCGCACTTGAACAGTCCCATGGCATGCTCCATCCTGCGGTTACGCGACAAGCCGGTTCTGTCAACGCTCCACTCATCGATGAACTGCTGCGACATGTCTGGCATGTAATTCTCTGGGAGCGAGGGGGAATAGAGAGTGAGCCAGTAGAATGACTCGGTGATGGCATCCCGGAAGAGCTTGTCGTCGTCGTGACCTTGCGTGAAAAGATCGAAGGCGTCCAAGTAGTCGAACACGATCTCTTCGTGGAGAGGAGAGTCCCAGTCGCGTACATCATATTTGAGAAGCTCCCAACAGATATGGGTAAAGTTCAGGAGTGAGAGGAACATCTGGCGCAAGATACAAAGCAGCGAGCGGTGCATGAAGTAATCGGCCACCAAGACGGTCCTGGCCATCTTGGCGAGTTTCAATTTCGGTATCTGGAGTCCGAACGTGGACAGCGGCTCTTCCCGCGTTGCCTCAATGACCACCTTGAAGATATCGGCCGGCACGACCTTGATCCCGAGAAGCTTTATTTCAAAGAACCAACTGTGCGCAATGTTGAGGTAGAAGTCGAGGGCATCGGGGTCGTAATTTTCGACGAAGTGGACCTCCTGAGTGCGTGTCTCGTTGAAGAAGCCAAACAGGCAGTTTTCGAAGTAGTTGGAGCCGGCGACGATGACGTCGCGGTAGACTATGAACATCCTGTTGCAACTGTGCAGGACGACAAACTCATCATGGTTTCTACCCAACGTTAGTATTTTAGATCAAAATGTCAGGACGGCAGAGAACTTGCAGTTTGACGACAGGCTCTCGGCCCTCGACCTTGGCTCTCGCGTTGGTGAGCGCGGCCATCTTGACCGCGTCCGGTCTGAAGTCCCGAATATTGTTCATTGCGGGATGATGATTGGTAGAAAAATGTCGTTGAAGCGAGGGAGAAGCGACGGGAGTGAGATGTTCGAGCCAGACAGATCCCGCCGTGGCGTATCTGGTCGGATTTTGAAGATTGGGGAACAGGAGATGTGAGTTGTAGCAAGTGGGAGGGCAAGGTAGATGAGACGTCCACGGGACGAATGAGAGAGTATTCAGACCCAGCCTGAGTTGGAGCTTAAGGCAGATCTCGGAGATGGAGGGTGAGGGAAGAGGGGAGAGATGAGAAGTTGGAGATGTGGAAGGAGAAGGTGGGCTTTCGCTCTTTCTGCAAGCCAAGGTAAGGTACCTAATACTCGAGGAAGGAAGAAGGACATGGGCTCTTTCTATTTTGCTCCTTCCTTGTCTTTCCGTGCAAAGGCTCAACACTACAGGTCAAAGCTGCTATTCTGAGCTGCAAAATACATGGAGTCAGGTGACAGGCCTAATGATGGCCCTTTGTTAGGGGCATACAGTGGCCCCCTGGAAGTGTTAAGTAGTGCACAGCATGGGGTACCGGAAGCCTCCGGCATGTAAGCTGGTAACGGACCCACTTGTCTCCGAGATGGCAGGCACTGCCAGTCAGTACCGATCCGGCCTCCTCGGCCCGTACTGTCCCCTGACTTACAGTGCTTCCTGCCTAAACACGGCGCAGACTTCCACCTTGGAGCGCCAAACAGCAAAAGCCCTTGTGTGTAGCGTGGCACCTACCTTAGCAATCCTCTCTTGCTGAAGCCTCCATCGTCACCCATCCTTTCGGCGTTTGCTTGGTTCGGTCTCGGGAGGCATTCCGCTTAGGGTAGCAAGGTAGCGCGAATGAGCGACTTCCGACTCGAGAGCTCTTGCATACTATCTTGACGCTGCAGGTACTCGAGGTCCCGAAACAGGTAGGTGGTCTTCTTTCCCGCTAAGGTTACCAGAAGTTCGCGCCTGCTGACACGAAGTGTGCAGTTGCAGGAATTGCACTGGGAAAGACCTTAGCGGTGCTCGGATATCAATCCTTCCATCATCGACCTAGGTCCCTTCTTGACTCACAGCGTTTACCCTGAGTCACTCGCCTGCAACGTCCACTCTACATCTTTGCTTCGTTTCCATCATCGTCGCGGCTCTAGCACCCATTCTTTTGGTCCTTCGACATCTCAGCTGTCTCTGGTTTCGACGGTCATCGTCATCGCCACTGTAACCATCGCCGCGGAGGTCTAGCCTTCTCCAAGGGTCCCATGCCCTCTTCACACCTCGAATGCCCCCCAGCGTTTATCGAGTCGCCAATGACCGTTGTTCTGCAGCCCTGCGGAAACTGTTTGTCTATGTGGCCACTCCCATCGAGGCACCTGGCAAGACGGATTACGGCGACATTGACATCTTCGTCTCTACGGAGAGGGCGGGGGCGTTCGGACGAGTCCCTGTCTTTGACAACCCTTCGGACACCTACGTAGCCGTCCAGAAGGCCCTCGGAGCAACGCAAGCCAGGTCCGAGAACTTGAAGGCGGGAGCTCAGTATGCCATTCCCTGGCCCGTAGAAGACTCCCGGGAAGACAGCGAGAAGCGATACATCCAAGTCGACGTCACCTTCTGCGACACCCCCCAGCAGCTTCAGTGGAAGCTGTTTAGACACGCCCACGGCGACCTCTGGAGCATCGTTGGGAGCCTTATTCGCCCCTTCGGCCTGACGTTGAGCGAAGGAAGTCTCTACATTCGCGTACCGGAGATTGAACGCCATGACAAGAACAAGGCCAGGGTCTTTCTCTCCAGCGACCCCTACGAGGTCCTTGACTTCCTTGGCCTAGACCCTAGCGACACCTACTGGCAATCAACCTTTGCTTCCGTTGACGACATGTTCGACTACATTCTAACGTGCCGGCTGTACAAGACCGAAAGCCGAATCGACCGAGCCCCGGATCCGTCAGCATCGCCAGAGGTGTGTGCTGCTCTGAATGCTGACGATAGGAAGCGCACGAGAAGTCCCGCCCAGTCTATGGCAAGTTCTTCGAAACTTATGTTCCTGTATGCCACGAGGCATCCGTGGAAAGCGTCAAATTTGAGGCTTTCAATCGCTTCCCTGGCTGTAGATATGATTATTTCAAGCGTCGCCACGAGTTTCTGAAGGACACCTCCAGGGACAAGTTCATCAAGACCTTCAAAGCCGAGCTCCTCCAGCATGATTCCACCCCGAATCGACGCTCTCAAGTAGGCTGTCTGCTCCAAGTATTGAAGCAAATTCTCTTCGAAGCGGACGCCACGTATGGTATCCCACCACCAGCAAACATCGACATGGAAGATGGCGTCTTGAACGAGGATGTGGTCCGGAATTTCATCCACAAGCATCAGGAAGATATCGCGGTTCTTCAGAACCGGCGGCTTGAAGATGAAACAACATGCCCTGAGAAAAGAGGCTAAGCGGTTGGAAGCCACGGCTCCCTCACAAGCCGCATCAAGAAGCGGCTCAGATCAGGTGAACCGTCTTTGAAGCCCTGACGACTAATCGGATGCCCCACGAGACTCTAGGTTCTCTTTTTGTTTTTGTTTTTGTGCTCCTTCCTGCCTTGAAAATTTTCTCCTCTTCTTCCTTCTTCCTCAGACCACAACCATCGCCCTTTGGGAGCAACACAAGGAGACGCCATCGCCACCCTAAGGTCTGAAGGGTCGCGTTTCTTGTTGCTTTGCCACATCACATCACTCAGTTTTCCACTTCTTCCTTCAGAGACTTCTTCGTTTCTCTGCTCTGTCCAGTTTTCTCGTCGACATTCAGGCCGTCTTCTGGCTGGAAGGCCTGAAGTCATTTTTCACTCGTCAGAGGTCATCCAACAGGTCATCTGGGCGTTGACGCGTCGACGCTGCTATCGACTTTCCCTGCTCGAGTCCAGAGCTTCGACAGGAAATCCTGGATTCTGACCTCACTTCTGAACGTTGACATCTTCTTATTTCTCTCGCCAAGGAACACACGCCGGCTGCGGTCGTTCTGACAACGCCCTTCTTGAACTTTGAAGAGAAATTACCAAGTTCACCGTTCATCGACCGCCTCTTTTCTGTCGGTTTTCAGTTCCTTCTCTCCCCAAGACTCGTTTTCTTCTTTTATGTCAAGCTCGCTTGCCGTCTTGCGTTGAGCATCTTCCTTTTTCACTCAAGCCTTCTTCTGTTCTAAAGCCAAGCTTCTTCCCGGAGGACACACTCATCACTGCCAACGAGCAACCGTTTTGCTTCGTCGATCTTACCCACACTGGCACACATCAAACGGACACTCCCAGTTGCGGTATCCCCTCCGGCAAAAGTCGACAATCAATCTGCCAGAGTCTTCTCATCCCAGACACATCCCCGAGCCACCTCTTCATCTCGTCCTTCACTCTCTTCGGCATCCCAAGAACACTCGTCTCTCTGCTTCCGAACGGTTCTGCAATTCTACCTTCAGTCAAGAAAAAGGCCCGCCTTTCCTCATAGAAAATTTCTTCTTCAGGGACCACAAGTCAAACCACATTCTGCTGCGTCTCTTCCCAAACTTTCAGCCACCTCTGAGCCTACGCTTCGTCTCGACTCTTGAGTAAAAGAAGGCCTGCAGCACCTGGATCGCGGCCAACCGCGCAGTCGTCTTCGTTTCCAGACCCCATCGCATCTCGCAGCCCCTGCTATATACCACCTCGACCGATTCTTGAGCAGTCTTGTCCTGAGAAGACACGACTCTATCATTCGATCGCCTTTCTTTATCAGGTAAGTTTCGTTCTCTTTCCCTGCAGCCAGCTGACTTCTTCCAAGACGGCGATAGCCATACAGCATCAAACATGTCTCGCGGCAAGGCCTACGACGCCAAGGTACTATTCTCATCCGTGGTACTTTCGATATTCGCATACACTGACCTTATCCAGGACAATGGCAACAATGGCGCCTCCTCCTCTGACGAAGAACAGCAGCAACGCGGCCGTCCTCGCCTTCGCCCCGCCGATCTCTACCCCCATCTTCAAAACCAGACGGGCCAGAGCAGCAACAGATCCGGAGTCCTTCGATCTGTCCGACCTTCCCACTCGGGCCCGGACCGGGGCCGCCCTGTCTCCCCCGCCCACGGCCGGCGCCTGGCTGTCCCCGCGGCCAGGGCTGCGAATCGCTCTCGCTCCCGCACCCACACCGCTGCTCTCCCCATGTCCATCCCTGGCGCCGCCGAGCGTCTTCGTGGTATTCCTGTCCGTCGTCGCAGCGGACGTGGCGGCAACGATTCCAGCCGCTCTCCCTCTCCCAGCCCTCCTAGGGACCCCTACTTCGACCGGCCTCCCTAGGAGGGTCGCCGTCGTTGGACGGTCTCCGACGGAGTATCTCGCCCCGGCGGATACTCCGTCGAGGGAGATGGCCACGCGCATCTACGAGGGGATCGGGGTTGGCCGAGAGTGGACCGTAAGTCTTCCTTTTATAGCTCGTCATCTGGAGATTGATTCACAAGCTGACACTTATAATAGGACCCCGCGGGCCGTCTCCGAACCTTGCCTTACGGCACCATTCTCCTCCTCCTCGACGATGAGGCTCGCCCTTCTCCCTCACGGCCGGCCAGGTGGTGCCGCCCTACCCCATCCGCCCTCTCTCCCCCTCCTCCCCGTCACTGAAGCCCGCAGACTTACGCCGAGTACATGCAAGAGTTGGAGGAGCAGAACTCCTGGTACAACGTCTGGGGATAGGTGGAGATGACAAAGAGGGCAACGGCAAGGTAAGAAGGAACCGAGTGGAAGGAGCCTGAAGCCCAAAGGCAGAGGTAGGAGGCCTCAACTGGTCAGATAGCAGCAGCCCCGGCTGCTTTATAGCAGCAATTGACCGAAGTTTGGGCCGCGCATTCTCAAGTAGCTCGTTCTTTCCGTGTGATGTGTGAAAAGAACAGTGAGACTTCGATGGCAATTACGCCTGCGTCAGGTAGAGAGTCTCGGACCTAGTCGATGAATCATGTGTGCCCTCCGAATGTCCCTTGTGATGACGCTCCCATTCTTGAGAAGGTGGCACGAGATTATATCAGGAAGGAGCATCCCGAATCTCTGCTACCAGCACACATTCACCCTCCCACGAGGCTTTCGAGGACTTGCAGGTGGCGGACTGATAGTCCTAGGTAGCTCTAGCAGTCGTCCTCGTTCTATACAAGGCCCCGTCTCGAGGATTCAAGTCTAGCCTTTCTCGGGACCGGCCCGCAGGTAAACTAACAAGTGGCCGTAGCAGCCAGGGACACACTAGGTGCCAGCATTGGCGAACATGTGCGCTACCCGACCTTAGACCCCCGGGAAAGAAGGTGGTATCTGGATCCTTGGTCTCTGTCTATCACGGAACGATACTTTGGTATCCCGGCGAGAAGCAAAGCCTGCCAGCGAAGTAGGTAGGTACAAGTACTCTACCCGATTTTGCTGTCGTTTCTCGTAGGGACATGACACTCGAGCGCGGCTGGAAGTGCGTGTCGAGGCGACTGTCAAAACATGCAGGCGTTCCTGGTCAGATTTGAGACGGGCCTCCTTCTGGATCTTGAGCAGCATGGGATCTGTGAAGAGCGATCACGCAGAAGTTCTCACCCTGCTTTCTTGATAGTCTTGTTGACAAGCCTCTTACGGTCCTTCTTTACTTGTCTTAGTACCCTATTCAAAAGTGGATCTCCTTGCTTTTTCTTCCTACTTCCAACCAACTCCACCAGAGCAAGGAAGTTGGCGATCATCATGGCGATATCGCGGGCAGGTGATGACCGGATCTTGCAGACCAAGGAGATAGATGCAAGACGCTTGCGCACGTCGCAAGTATGTTCGAAAGCAGGAATCAGACGTCATGGAATAAGACCACAGCACCGGAGGGCAGCGCGCGGAGGACGGATGCCGCGTTTGCGTGGCCCTCCGGGGGAAGCCTTATTCCATCACACTCAGCGCTGGTGCACCGGGGCTCGGCGGTTGACCTCCCACCACACTGGCGCATGTTAGGCGGAGAGATATATCTTGATTTGGAGGCTTGACTGCTTTGTGGCAAGCCGCTCCGCATTTTATACCCATCGAGATGTTGCTAGTTACAGCAGCCGTCCCAGGCTGCCATCGAGTTGGATCGGTCTCGGTCGCAGGCACGAAGAGCCTCAACCCCCTCTTCGTATCTGCATGTCGAATCACACGGATCAGGCTGCCCTTCGCCTGGGCGGCCAGGAAGACTCGACATTTGAGCCTCACTCTCTGAGGCCCCAGCTACGTAGCTACCTAGGCAAGTGCAGGCATGACACAGTAAAGAGCCTACTTTCGACGGGCAGGCACGCTACGGGCATCAATATCCCGCAATAACATTGAAAAAAAGAATCACGAAAGAGGCGGGCCGTAAAGGCAACCCCACACACCACACCGAATTGCTGCAGCCGGCTTCTCACATAAGCCGCGCGCGCTGACGATGGCCCTCATCACGGCACCGACCTCCGGGCTCATGGGTTTCAGCAAGCCACAGGCTTATCGAGCCTGATGGCTGACTGTGTCAGTGCCGCACACCAGCAGCAACACGCCGCTGGAGTTCTCAGTTGGCAATGTCAGACTGGCTGCCCGATGTGTAAGCATCTTGCCGGATGCGCTCGTCACGACTACAGTTCCAGGATTGGTATTCGGGCGCATGCCGGTAGGGCGGTACCGGCATGTGGTGTCTCACTTTGAAGACATACCTAGTATTGGCAAACTGTCTACCGATCTGCGGTCATCGCCCTGGGGGACCAAGATTCCCGTCCCTTAACGAAGGCGGCTCAGAGACCACGCCAGCTTGGAGGAGAGTCAACTCCACAACGGACAGGACAACCTCGCACATACTCCATCGTCAACGGACCCGGACAGGGAGAGCGTCGCAAACCGGACCCTCCACGGCGGGACCCGTCCATCAACCAAGCCGTTTGCCCGGCTAGCTCAATCGGTAGAGCGTGAGACTCTTAATCTCAAGGTTGTGGGTTCGACCCGTAAGCTCTTATCTGATCCCTTGAGAGACACGTCCTTGTCAACTAACAACATTCCAGCCACGTCGGGCTCAATTCCCGTCAGCGATTGACTTCCTTTTTGCCAATTTTTTTCAGTGACTCTATTCGGCAGACCCTGGTTTCGTATTCGGCAGAACGTAAACCATTCTAGTAAATGGCAGACGCTACGGGTTAGTAGGGGTTCGTGTTAGGGTCAGTGGTTAGGATTCGTGGTTAGCATCAGGGTCGGTATGTTTTCCTTAGCGTTCTGCCGAATACGAAACCAGGGTCTGCCGAATAGAGCGCCTCATTTTTTCGGCTTTGCTCATGTGCCTCGCCGGGAATGAAGACGCGGAACTGGTGGGCCGTTGTGCAGGGTAGTAATGTGTTTTTGGGCGACGGAGCCGAGGTACGGAGAGGAAGGTGGAATGGAGGCATGCTCGGGCCGGCTGCTAAAGGCATCAGATACGGATGCTACAATAAATAATCCAACAAGCATTGGAAACCAGGGGTTGATAGATACGTACGACAGGATAACGGGAGAGAAGAAGAATTATCGCATCTCCGCTGCGGTTGTCGGCCGAGAGCTGGTGCTGCTGCACAGGGGTTTTTTGCTGTGAGATCAGATCATGTACTACTCCGTAATAGTGCAGCATATCCCCTGGAGAGAGCGACGCAGATGCCCACTCGGTCTGGTATGAAAAATCCCCAACAAGTTTCTGAAATCGATACGCTAGGGAGGAAAGGTGCAGAAAGGTGCCCTTGCAAGCCAGCCAGGGGTACAGTTGAGTTATTGCTTTTCATTCTGCGCACCACTCAGATCACTAGCGGTGAGACAGCAAGATCCGACCCTGGGCTGGCGGCCTGGCCAGGCCGGGCCCACGAAGGCATGGCGCTTGGCGATGGGAAGGCAACCCGGACATGCCTCGTTGGCGGTTGTAGCCGGTGAGTTTTGTCAGTTGGGCCTTGCTGTCGTCTGTCAAAGAACCTGAGAAGAAGCTCCCAAGGCAACGGCGGACGAATGCCAAAAGACAAATGTGTTGTTTCCAGCGCGGCCCTGAAACTCTTGACATGTGCTGACAAGCTGACAGTTGATGGGTGAACCGGTTCGGATTGTTTGACAGACTCATCAAGCACTTCCCAGCCAGCCCTCAAGGTTGAATAGTGACAGGCCAGTACCTTGCATATCGACAGGGATACCAGCGTTGGTGGCCAGGGATTCACGGCATGCTCTCCCCGTCCCGTCATTGGGACCAGACTCTCGCTACGGCCCCGAGCTGGAAGGCATGTCGTCGTCACGGGCCAAGGCCCCTCTTGTTGCCGGCAGATGCAGCAACAGACGAAGGCTCCCTCCCCCGAAGTCGATGACCTCAAGATAAATGGTTGCGGAAGCAGGCAGAAGGCGGGCTGTGCTGGAAGAATTTAGCAAAATTGGGAGAACCGCAGTCGGGTCAGAATGCAGAGCTGGGCACTGGCGTTGTGTACCGTGCATGCTGCGCGTCCAGGGGGGGTGAGCCCTCCGAGGCCCAGACATGGGGGACAGGAGCCTGGAGGTCCCCAAACTGGGGTACTCCGCTGAGACGCGTGCCCTGGACGTTCAACCCAAGTATCCTCCATGCCATCTCCATTCCCCTTCCTCATTTCCGTCTCTCACTTTTGGCTCATGATGTCTTCGTGCTGCAACCACTTCGGAGCCGCAGGCTTGTGAGTCAATCTAGGCAGGCGCCTCATGACCATGGACGTTGATGAAGCATGCTTCGTGCAATCTCCAATAGCATTCTGCGCGACAGTGAGATACGATTCCAGCTGTGCCGACGACAGCCTCCGGCGAGCCCCGTCCGGTGCCAAGGGGCAGGCAGCACCGCAGCAGAGCCTCCTGGTGTAATATCTGGTCTGGTGCGCGGCTGTCAGTGGCCCGTCATGGATCTCGATGGGGCCTCACTCACGATGGCACGCCCAAGGGTCCAAGGTCCAAGGGTGGCATTGATGACCGCTGCCTGCCGGGGTACGGACAGCTTCAGGCTTTAGGATCTCGTATGGGTCGAAGCAATCCGATGGCCGGTGAGCATCCCAAATTGTCACTCGCGTGCCTGGCGAATGGTGCTCCGGAGGTGCCGCGGAAGCCCGTGGAGGATGATGCGACCAAGCGACGCCGAAGTAGCTTAAAGGTCCGCGAGCCCCGTCCTCTCGATTTGATGCCAAGGTCGCGGTCGCAAACACGGTCCAATTTCAACCAGATTCCCCAAACCGCTTCCCCGCGTACTCCTGTGAGAGAAAGCACGTCCCGTTTTGCGACGTGGTCCTTGGTGTCGGTGTCACAGTCGCTTGGTATCGGCACTGACTTGCGACGGCGTCCCGGGCCCCGGTCATCACAGAGGTACGGACGGCAGCGAGTTTGACAAACAAACGGCCTAACTGGGCGGGGTCGTGTGTCCAGCGTCCCATTCCATTCCACTCGTTTGCGACATTCGACACCTTGATGGATAGATATCTGAGTCAGGGCAGATACCTCAACAGTTGATCCAAATATTTCCCGTCGAGCTTGTCGCACGCAAGCCAACGTCTGTTGTCGCCCTGTCTTTGCGATCAGCGTCCAAACTGTGCCAGGGCAAGCAGACCACGCACGGCAACGACGAACCAATCACCTGGACGAAGGGTGCTCGGAAAAGAACATCGGCAGCGGCAATCTCTGACTTGATTGCTCGCGGAGATCCAGTCGGAATACACAGCCAGTTGAGTGGTGGAGGACACAGGCACAGAACGTGACGCGGTACACGCACGGCACATAGCTGGACGACCGGGGCGTGAAGGCGGGTCAGGGTCAGGTAACACGACCTTCTTCCCTCGGGGTCTTCTTCTCTTGTTCTCTCGCCACTTCTCCTCTTGCAATCTCTTCCCAGGCCTACACGAAGAAGCAATATCAGCGGAGTCACTCGTTTGGTTCTTCTTGGCGACACAAGGCCAACAGCATACGCACCCCTCTACGTGGCGGCTCGACATCGTCTCTCAGCCTGCGCGTGTCATCGGACCAGGGGGCGCTTCGACTTGCTCGTTGGACGCGGCATCTTTGAGCTGTCTGAGTCCAGAGGTGCCATTTCGACGAGAGGCAAGACGACACGAGGGAGTGGTGAGCAAGAGTGCTTGCTTGCAGAATCGGAAGACACGCCCTTGCCATCCCATCTCATCTCGTCTCAGCGGCGGCGGCGGCGTATCCCACTCTATCAATCACGGCCGTGAGCCGTCCCGCGTTACACAGCGACGATTCCGATTCGGCCAGGACCGCGGCTGCATCGACTAGCAGCCAGCAGCCAGGAGCTAGCAAGACTCGGGAGCATCAGCAACTGCAGCAACGAACAACATACCGGACGCGGAAGTACCAACATCACCTCGAGTGTACGGATAGAATCACGACACGTAGGACGATCCCACAGGTAAAAGAGTCGACCTGAGACAGGACGGTTGAGGGATTGAACTCGCAGGAGTGTAAACCTTTTCGGGTTGCATTTTTCACGCTGAGCTCAAGACTCCAGGCTCAATCAAGGTGCATTGCATTTCTTGGGCTGCAGAAAGCTTTGGGAGTACAGGGAGAAGGAAAGATATTCCCATTCTGGTTCCTCCTGCCTTCGCCTTACCCGCCCCTTCCCCCCCTACCTTCCCTCGAGGTAAGGTACCGTACGGATACCTGGTATCGTAGGTACCTGCCTACCTACCTACGTCCCGACCTCAATTTTTTTTTGGTTCCTGCCTGCGTCGTTCCTTCGGGTCCAATTCTTGGCACCTGCAGCAGCTCCGGCAACAACCACCATCACCGTCCCTTCCTTCCCGGTCCGTACCTGACGGGAACATCGCGCCTCAGGTACCGGTAGGCACTGGGTTGGCTCCTCCTGCCGCATTATACACCCTCCTCACCTCCACGCCTTCTCCACGGCCAAAAAGGGCAACAACCCAATTAACGCGGATTGAACTGCACAGCTCTACCTCCCTCCTGCAAGAGCTCCTCCCCTGCAGCTGCCGCTTCTGAGACGTCCCCGGAGCAGCAACTGGCATTGGTTCACGTTCCCTCCGCTCGGGCTTCGCCTCTGCATTGGTTCAATCAAGATAGACAGGGCAAAGGCAGGCACTCAACAGAACCTCCTTCCTCCTATTTCTTTGCATTCGGTACGGGTACCTTCCATTTTAACCCTAATCTTTGCTGGTGGTTTTGGGCGATCGACTGACGGCCCTTTCTCCGTCTCTTAGGTTCCTTACGTCTGTACCGTTTTACTGGTAGGGTGCAGGGCCTAGCCAGAGGTAGATACCTTTTTCAAGGTGCTCATACTTAACCTGAAGCACATCATCGGCAGCCGTAGTGGCATACCTTGTAGGTGTTACTCCCTTTCGTGACTTGCCTCTCTGGCTACCTATACCTTACCTGGTACACTCCTGGCTTACAGGTACAAAGGGGTCGGTATACCTAGACCTTGCCTGCATCGTCTAAACTTTCTTTACTCTCTTCCGTCTTTGCTGCTGGAAGAAGGAGACCGAAGCTCGTTGCTGCCCGCTCAGGCCAGTCCGTTCGACACGACTCCACCACGCCGTTTGGATCTGCTCCTGCCTGCTTTCGCCTGCAATAGAGCTCCAGGGGAAGGAAACGAAACATCGTCCGAGACTTTTTGCAGGCAGCTTCCCGCCTTCTACGTCTCACGCCCGTCTTCCTAGCTTCCGTGGGGGACGCGACTCTTTCTTCCTCTCTCATTGCAGAGGTAGACGTTTGCCGGGGAGTTCCATCCACACCCCTTCCACTCCTTCACCGTCCCACCTGTTCCAATCTCCCCAGCTCCACGTCCTCTCGGCCATCAGTCGGCATAGTTGCCCTCTCTTCTTGGCCTCCACTGCGAATATCTAGCTGTACGCAAATCGTCTTGTCGCTCATCTCGTCAGTAAACTCGAAAGGCTTCGCCCGCTGTTATTCAACAACCGCCGCAATGGCGCCCCTCGAAGAGTTCCTCGAGAGCCTTCACTACGTCTACCCGGCTTTGACCTTCACCTACTTCGTCGTCACTTCTGCCATCGCCGTCTGTACCCTTCAAACACTCAAGGCGTCCACGAGCCCCGGAAAAGAAAACATACCCCGTTCTTGGATCGTCAACCTCTTCGTCTCCTTCGTCCTAACTTACGTGGCCCAGCTCTCCATTATCGCCATCCAGTCCATCATCAAACAGGAATGGATTGGCCAGGAGCACGAGGTTATCGGATTACTGTCATGCGTTCTTGTCTTCGGCACCCAGCTGGCCTTTCTCTCAGATACTGAACATCCTGTATGGACTCCCTACTGGGGCTCCTGGGTCATCTCCCTCGCGCTTGAACCTGTCATTGCCGTTCCCGACCTGATTCTGAGGCGCTCGATTACGTTCGAATCCTGCCGCATTGGCCACCTTGTCTTTGCCGGCCTGAGATACTACCTGCTGCTCACCATCGTTTCCATCTATGTCGTTCAGCGCATCCGGGCCAGCCAGGAGGAGGCCTCGGACGAAGAACGCCAGTCTCTTCTGGCTCAGGATGACCCGAAATCGAGGCTCAACAGCTCTGGAAGCGGCAGCCAAAGTTCGAGCTCGGGTTATGGGTCGACTAGTCAGCCCGAGTCGTACTAGGAAGAGCGCCAGCGAAAGGCTCAAGAAGAGATGGAGAAGCGCCTCCAGGAAGAGGGCAATTGGCTCACGTATATCAAGGGCTTTACGGTGAGTGTCCCTCATCAGACGTTGCTTTTTCCTCGTGCTCCTACGAGAAACACATGGGCTGACTTGTGGCTCAGATCCTCTTCCCTTACTTCTGGCCCGTCGGACAGAGGACCCTCCAGATCCGACTCGTTCTCGTCGGTCTCTGCCTGCTTGCCGGCAATGCCCTGAACCTGCTCATTCCACGCCAATTCGGTATCATCGTCGATGAGCTCAAAGACAAGGATTTCAGCGGCGCCTGGATGGGTGTCGTCATCTATGGTCTGCTGAGAATCGCCGCATCTGATGCTGGTATCGAGTTCTTGCGGGAATGGCTCTACCTCCCGCTGGAGGTTTATGCTGATGGCGCTCTGAGCACGGCTGCCTACCGCCACATCCTCAATTTGTCGGCCGACTTCCACGACTCCAAGAGCACTTCCGACATCAGCTTGGCCATGTACGGGGGATCGAGCATCTCCGACCTTCTCGAGTCCATCTGCTTCCAAGCCCTACCGATGCTCATTGACTTGGTCGTTGCCGTCGTCTATCTTTCCGTCATTCTAGGGCCGTACGAGGGCTTCATCACCATCACAACGAGCACTCTCTTCCTTTTCATCGCAACAAAGATGATCGCCGTCATGAAGGAGCGTCGACGAGCCCACGTGAATGCCCAGTACGCCGAGCACTACGTGCGCCAGACCGGAATTTCAGGATGGCACACCGTTGCGTCCTTCAACCAGACGACTTACGAAGATGTACGCTACTCGAACGCCATTCACACTCGCATTAACTGGACGAAGCGTGTCCGTCTTGGCTGGTTCACCGCGCAAGCCTTCCAGTCTCTGGTCTTGTTGTGTGGCCTTCTTGCTGGGGCTGTTCTCGCCGTCTACCGAATCAAGAACAGCAGGGCCACACCTGGTGACCTCACGATGCTCTTGATGTACTGGGCTCAGCTGACCGCACCGCTTCGGTTCATGGCAAGCCTTGGAAAGAAGATTGGCAGCGATCTGATTGATGCCGAGAGATTTGGACATCATGAAGAAGGAACCTACTATCGTCAACAAGAAGGGAGCTCGCGCCTTGAAGCTTGTCGGGGGCAACGTGGACTTCAACAAAGTCAGCTTCAGTTATGACAAGAAGAAGAAGATCATCAACAGTATCAGCCTCTCGGTGCCGGGCGGGCAGACTGTCGCTTTTGTCGGTGCTACTGGCGCCGGCAAGTCCACCATGTTGAAGCTTCTCAATCGTTTCTACGATGCCACCGAAGGGACCATCCTCATTGATGGGCAGGATGTTCGTGATGTTGACCTTCACAGTCTGAGAGACCGGATCGGCCTGGTTCCCCAGAACCCGATTCTCTTCGACGACACTATCATGAGCAACATTCGCTACGCAAGGATCACTGCCTCGGACGATGAAGTCTTCGAAGCATGCAGGGCGGCCTGCATCCACGATAAGATCATGACTTTCACCGACGGCTACAGCACCCGAGTCGGCGAACGCGGAATGTGAGTGCACTCGGCTTTCCAGCTAGCATCCGTACTTACTGACTCCTCCTAGCAAACTCTCCGGCGGCGAGCTTCAACGTGTGGCGATTGCTCGTGCCATCCTGAAACAGCCAGAGATTGTCCTCCTTGATGAGGCTACCAGTTCGGTTGACACGGATACGGAGCAGAAGATCCAACAGTCCTTCATGCAGCTCTGCAAGGGACGAACGACCTTTATTGTTGCGTAAGTTTGTCTTGCTCGGAACTCTGGTGCTTCGTGTACTGATTTGGTGTAGTCACCGACTGTCTACCATCATGAATGCCGATCGGATTGTTGTTATCGAGGACGGCGAGGTCGTTGAGCAGGGTAATCACGCCGACCTGGTGACCGCCAAGGGTAGATATGCCGATTTGTGGTCGAAGCAGACTTTCCTCAAGCCCAAGGACGACGAAGCTACCACCGGCGGTACGCAGCAAGATACCGCCAAGAGCGATGTTCCCAAAGAGAACGGCGCCGCAACCGAGGGTGCGACCACATCTCAGGCGGGCCAGAACACCGAGGCGGCATCGAACAAGGCAGGAAAGGGTGCTCAGGCTGAAACTCCTGGTCACAAGAGAGAGGTAGAGTCGGCCGAAGATTCATCTTTGGCAGATTCTAACCACTGATTGTGCAGGGATCCAAGCTGAACCCAGTTGCGCCCGAATTCACGCCGAAGACTGCGAACCACGCAGCAGCAACTCCCATTCGCATCACTCCCCGACCGGTCTTGAACTGGGCCAGCCCTGCTTCCTCTTCTGATGACTTGCGTCCGAACAGCCAGCCGCAGCTTGATGCGGCTGACGATTCGGACGGCGAGAGCGCCGACACTGTCATCAAGGTCGAACTACCCAAGTTCAGGTACCCTCTCAAACTTGCTCGTCGATTCGATTCGAAGAGTGAGTCCACTGAAAATCAGACGGAAGATCGTCAAACCTCTGAGGACAATGGCAGTGGATGTGAGGAGTCTAATCCTGTGAGTCAGCAAGATGCAACACACGAGGGAGAGGCTGATCCCTTCAAGGAGATCCGACGGGCATCTGCCCCTGCATCTCATTTGAAGGCCATTCCTCCGATTCAAAAGCCTTCAGGTTCTCCCGTTACGATTGTTGAAGTTGCTTCGCCGAGCAAGACGGTACCCGAAGCTCCTGTTTCCAACGCCCCTGTCGTTCCTCGTTCGACGGTCTCACTGTCTCCTCTCAAGGAAAATCGACCGCGAGCGCCCACGCCTTCGTCCGTCCCTGCAAAGCAACAGCCGACCCAATCTCGTAACAACCGAGGACGGTCATACCGTGGAAGAGGCCGCCCACGTGGCCGCCAAAACCAGGCTCCGCGAGCTTCCAGCACCCAGCCTCAGCCCCAGCCCAATACCCCCCATGTCTGATGAAAATTCTCCTTTGTTCAATCGCACCAATTCATTGCTTCGTTTTTTGGGCCTTAAGCCCTTGTACTATCAACCTGTCAGCTGGCTCCCAGCTTGGTGAGAGCTCTGTGAGTAATGTGGTATCATTTAGACACAAAGCCAGCGCAAGCGGGCACATGAAAAGACTTTGGCAGGGTGTGTGGGTTTCGTGTCGTTGTAACGAATTAACGGCTAAACATGTCATCAAAAGCAGGCAAAAGATTGGCGATGGAAGTTTCCTTATACTCAACCTGGGCGGCAAAAGAAAAAGAAAGTTACTCAGTTTAGACTAGATTTGGTGTGCTCGTAGTGGTTATTGGAGCACTGGTCAGAAAACCCTCAAGAATAAGAGTTGTATCTTCTTTTCACTGGGTATAATTCTTTGTGAAACCTTTGTTTGACAGTGCTTTTATTTCAAGCGCGTTGCAAGTGACGAGGCCGTGAAAGGTCTTCTATTCATGCATCGGTATCTCATGTATTCGACGTCATAATGCTCTAATGAGCCACAAGGCTGGCTCGTTGTTGCGCCTCTCCATCAACGGTCGTTCCTTCCAGGAAAGGCGTGACATCCCCTCAGGCTGGGGTCGACTTAAGAGGAGCCTCCACGGCCGGCACCGGCACCGCCTCCCGGCGCGCCAGGAGCACCACCACCTCCCATCATGTTGCGTGCCCTAGTCTCATTAGTTCTGCCGTCCGCAAGCATCAGAAGTGAGGGAAAGGGGTTCGGCAACTCACATGTCGGCAATGTTGGGGTCGGACATCAGGGTGTTGAGGTCGGGCATGCCGCCGCCGCTGCCGAAGCGGTCGGCCATCTCGCGCAGGCGGGGGTTGCTCATGAGGTTGCCCATCAGCTCGGGGTTGCTCATCAGGTTCTGGGCCATGCTGGCGAACATGGGGTTGTTCATGATCTGGCTGAAGTCGGGCATGCCGCCGGCTACCGCCGCCGGCACCACCGGCGCCGCCTCCGAGCATGCTGGCGAGGCTGCTCAGGTCGGGCATGCCACCCGCTCCGGCACCGGCACCGGCACCGGCGCCGGGGGAGGCGCGGGGGAGGTCGACCTCGTCGCGCTGCATCTCCTCGACGCGGCGCTTGGCCGTCTCGAAGCCCTTCTTCATGGCCTCGGAGCCGCCGTTCCCCTCGTGCTCGATGCCCTTGCCGTAGGCCTCCATGGCGCCCTTGGCGTCGCCGAGGGCGAAGCGGGCGAGGCCGAGGCGGGACCAGGCCTTGGTGTAGGCCGGGTCGACGGCGACGGCGGCCTCGGCGTCGGCGCGGGCGGACTCGTGGTCGCGGGCGGCGGAGTGGGCGGCGGCGCGGTTGGAGAGGAAGACGGCGTTGCCGGGGTTCAGGGCCAGGGCCTGGGTGTAGAGGGCGATGGCGGAGGGGTAGTCCTTGGAGGCCATGGCGGCGTTGCCGCGGGACTTGAGGGCCTCGGCCTCCTTCTTCTCCTCGTCGGTGGGGAGCTTTCCGCTGGCGGCGGAGGTGGCAGCAGCGGGTGTTGCGCTGCTAGCGGAGGCAGAAGCAGCGCCGGCGGCGGGCGCGGCGTTCTGCTCCTTGGCCTTCTTGAGGGACTCGTAGACGGCGTAGATCTGGAAGAGGTTCTGGGTGCCGACGGCGTCGGAGAGCTGCTTCTTGTCCGAGGGGTCGACCTTGAACGAGTCGGCGATGCACTGGATGGCGACGTCGATGGAGTCCTTGTCGTCGGCGGGGAGGGTGCCGTCGGAGACGGAGGAGGAGAGGAACTCGCAGATGGCGACGGCCAGGCGCTGTTTCGTGGTTGACGCCTGCGGTGGAGGGGCAGAAGGGTTAGCACGTTGGATTTCTTTTCGTTGGATTTCTTTTCGCCTTGCGACACGCCTGCGCATGCTGGGGAATGAAACTCACCATGGTGATAGAAGTTATACCGAAAAAGAAGAAAACGACGGTATGGTAGGAAGGGTGGGGGGTATCACAAAAAGGAGGTGTTGTAGAGTCGGAGGAGCGGGTAGAGCGACTAGGCGGAGTAGTCGATGTTTGTAGGGTGGGTGTGTTTTTTTAGCCTTGCCCCTCGGTGACGATCCAGTTTGCGGCTGCCCAGCGTCTCTCTGCTAGGTGGCTTTACGCGCGCTGTTTGGCTGGAAGGTTCCAGCGGCCGGTGGATGTGGGGGTCGGGGTCGCGGGCGGTTGGGTTACCCCGCCGCCAGGAGCGTTTATGCGCTTATGCCAGCCAACCCCAGGGACCACACTACGTACTCGCATGCCTTGCGCGGATAGCGTTATGACGACTTTTGATGGATACGAACGATGTGCAGGTTTGAGGAGGTGTTGAAATTTACAATGACATACCTTGATGAAGGCCGTTAATAGCTGCTTA